>CM038680.1:380330933-381645920 GCA_021605205.1 Aegilops longissima
GGATGTCTTCCTCCGTCAGGAAGAAGATGTGCTAAAGGCTGAGACTCGAGGTATCTAACGGCGAAATTTAGCATAGGCTGCCCAAGGGCAGGTTATTCCCACTCGAGCCTGGTGAGAGCATGGTATTAGTGTCTCACTTCCTTGAGGTTTAGGCTTCCGACGGACCTTTGTGAGGGGGCTCATGTTTTATCATGGGCGGAATTCCATGACTTGGATCCGTAGTCCATCCTCCACATCTTGCATCGTTCATTGTTGTATGTGAAGCCTTCCTCGCATTACCCTCACTTTGGATTGTGGCTCAAGACCTTCAAAGTGGATCCAAAAGATGATCAAGGGCATCGGAGCGAGTGCGGAGGGGCTGTTGTAACAAATCACGGACGCTCCATGGCAGGGGCTCTTTTCAAGAAGGAGCTCAATTTATAGCAGGGTGGTTTTATATCACCGCTCAGGGGGCACCAAATGGGCGAGCGCCACCTGCCTTCGCTTTCGGGTCCTCCAACTGCGGCCAGGCGTCATGGGTCGATAAAGGGCTCGGCGGGGACCGCCCAGAAATGACGTACCTCATTGCGGGCCGTGTCGAGAGACCTCAGAGAGAGAGAGAGAATCAATCTGGCCGTAGTAATGGCGCAGGTCATGCTGATTAATCGCACCTTGCCCTGCAAATGTCGCCCCCCTCCGCTGTGGGAGTTTAATCCGGAGGACCACGAGCTCTCAACATTTTATGGCGGTGCGCCCGTGGAATCATACCAACTGTTCTTGGATCTAAAGCAATGTGTCGGACTTAACCGAGGGCCTGAGTCTGAAGCTGCAATCGCCCGGATACTCAAGTAAGTAGTCCTGTGCCGGACATGCTATCCGCATATTTATCATACACTTGCCCTTAAAGCTATCCTTTAAGCGGAGTGGATAGCAAAAGCAAAACTGATCGGTGTCCGGCCCCCTCCCACGGAGACCACGCGGATCCTGTAGTAACAAGATGCTAGAGGGTGTGCCTTTTGAAGAAGCGAAGGGAACAAGGGAACTACTACCTCTGTGAAGGAGGCTATCAAGAAAGGGGATCGAGAATCCCTCCTCCAAGGGAAAAAAGAGGACAGCTTCGAAGATCTCGGAGACCAAAGCCTCGAAGCGGGGAAGAAATCTTCACCCGAGAGGGTCCTGCGGCGGAGAGATGCCCGGCCACTTTCTTCCCCAAGGAGATCAGCCCTCAATGAGCCGTAAGTAAAGGCGTTTTTTTAAAGAGAGACATCCCGTTTTATTTACGAAGGTGTGAAAGTTTACCTTGTAGTTGGATCTCGGCCCTTCTAGTGAGCTACGTCTTGAGGATCTTGGTCGGGGATGATGGAGGCGAAACGCCTCTGCGCTGCCGTGCCGTTATCGAGGTGGGCGACCACGAGGTGTCTTCGCGGAGGGCTTCTCGAATTCGGAGGGGCAGAAGGCAGCCGTATGTCCCCTCAAAGCCCTCCGTGTCGGCCTTGAAAAAGGCCATCGGACAGAATCCGACACCAAGTGGTGTCTGGTCGGAGAGCTGAAGAAAGGATCTGCTCAGGCGGCGTCTATCTCGGAAGATCACCGTCACGTTAATGGATGCGGTGATTGAAAGAATTTCATCCGGCTGAGGCGGATTACATGAAACCGTCGTAAGTTTCTTGGCGGGTTTGAGTTACGCAAAATGATGTACCTTGGACGGTTTTGCATATAAAATCGCCTGTATAGATAGTAGCCCACGAGACTTGATGCGGTGTCAAAAAAAAATAGCGGCGCGCCGAGATCATAACCCAGTATAATATCGCTCTTCCTATGTAGGTGGCGAAGCGTCCGGTGGCTAAGCGGGCTGATGAATTACGGCGAAGTGGCAACGGCGTGGCGGATCACGGACATCATGCTTGTTAATAAAGCTGACAGCGAGTCTGGGTATACAACTTCTCCGGACACCTGGTAAAGGCTTGGCGCCCATGCCTTACAACATGTATGCTTAATGCAGATGGTGCCGCTGCTATGGAGAGAACCGAGGCGAAGCTCTCGAGCCAAGGAGCAAGCGGAAAAAGTGATCACGGCTGCCTTAAAAGCGGCATGAATAAAAAGCGAACAGGCTGCTCAACGCCAAAGCAAAGAAAGACATGGCTGAGATGGTAGTGAAATTGAAGAATGCTCTGACCGTTGCGAGCTTCTTGAAAAAAGAAGATCGAAGCGAAACAAGAGGACTGACTGAAAAAGGCCGCCACGAGGCCAAGGATACTCGCTCTGCGATGAGAGCTATGAAGGAGGAGCTCGTCGGGCGGAGATATTGCGGCTGGAAAGCCCTTTACGATGCGGAGAAATTCCACGATCTAAAATGCGCTCAATTGGACCCGGCTGTGGGGTGCGGAGGATGCTTATCTGGACTTGGCGGCGAGTGCATGAGCAGCGACGAACACTTCCGAGGTCAAAGGATCACGCGAATGGAAGAGCTTTTTGTGTGATTCCATAGTCCGGGCGTCCACTTTCATTAACGATCGTTTGGCGAATGGGCTGAGCTGAATAGGTTGTCGGGACTTGCCATGAAGGCTGTCGTGACTCATTTGTGGCGAAAAAGGCCCAAGCGAAAGTTATTTTGGCTTGGTGCAGCAGTTCCTTGGTGTGGTGCCGCATATCGATGCAATGGCGGTCGGCATGCATAGAGGAATGCGTGGATGGCTCTTGCCCATGTCAAGACATCTTTGGCGGAGATGAAGGCCACCGATGTTGCATCCCAAGATTGAGACAGACAGTACACCGCGAGCACTATTTTGAGGAAGTCTGCGGAGCGCTTCGTTTAATAGAGGCTTGATGCTCAAAGGATATTATGTTTTAATGACATGTATGATTTATGAAAACAATGTTTCAATATAATATAAGAGCTTTTTATACTTGTGCATTCAAGTATTAAAACACCTCTGTGCTGCGTTGATGTATATGTGTATATAACTTTGAAAGATGGCAGTCTTGACTTCATTACGCACATAGTCGAGGGGTGTTTAAAAAAGCGCATTTTCACATAATCCAGCGTCTTGGTCCTGTATAGGAGGTGATAGCGTAGCAAACTAGGCAACGGACTATAATGCTTTATCACTTTCACTTAGCCATAGGAGTTTGATGGTGGGGCTACTATATAGCCCCTAGGGGCACCGCGTTCTCCGAATTGAAGCGTATGTACTGACCGGAAGCAGTCCTTACGTTAATCTGAAATTCTAAACATTCGGTGGGTCGCCAGTGGTTGACCAGTCTCACGCTATATCATGTGGGTCAGTTTTCAGCTTTCTCTCTTGAGGTGCTCACTGGCGGCCAGGGGCACAATCGCGGTAGTTCTCCGGTGTCGCGTTAGCGATAAAGCGGGCGTAAGGCAGCAAAACACGAGGCAGGCAAACCCAACATTTGACCAAAGACATGATTCGAGCTGATGCATATAAGGCCCTAACTTCGAGGCGCTTGAACACTCCCTAAGGTATTCGGTCTTTATGAAAGCGGGCAGAATAATGCCTAAGCCCACTGGTGTCAGTGCGCACAAAAAATTCTGGTGCGGCCCGATGCCAGCCATGACCTCCTCCTCGGTTATAGCAAGAAGCCGGGATGTGTATCAACAAGAGGCAGTAAAAAAGGTTTCGCGAGGGTCTTAATCTGAAAAGAATCCTTACAGCGGGTCCCTACTTCGTCTGCGCTGTGTCTCCGTTGTGCCGTATCACGGGCGGGTGTATCACGGTGTTCATCGTAAAGAAGAACTTAGTTGAAAAGAAAAAAGATCGTCTCGAAAAAAGTACTTTATATTAAATAAGCAGTGCGGTTGAAAAGTGAATAAAATTGAGCTTTATTGTCTCTTGTTGTACATGCGTGCAGCCCTTATGCAGGGTATGCCGCTAGTAAGCGTTTATATGTTTCGCGGACTCGTCTAGCCATGTCCGAGGTTGAATGACCTATTCGAGTGCTTTGATTAGCGGGCGGGATTAGTGTGGGGCTGTCAAAGGCGGTCTCACGTTCTTCCGTGCTCGAGTAACACTTGATACTCCCTTTTAATGAGATGATGCAGCGTGGACCGGGCATTTTAAGTGTAAGAAGATGCATAATGCGGTATTGCGTTAAAGCGGTAGCTTCACGTCGATGGTGCTTGATAGCTACTTTGAATGGGGCGATGTGGAAGGTTAACTTTTCACGGCGGAAGTTGTCGGATGACCGAACACAACTTCTAGCGATGAGAGCCCGTACAATGGGCATATAGGCTGGCATTACCCCTTTGAAGGAGGTGTTGCTATGGCGAATTTTGGTTGGGTCTATCCCCATTTTGGATTGTGTCTGATATAGCAGGTTTAGATCGCTACCTCAGTCCATTAGGACTTGTGTAAATTAGAGTCAAGTCGATTATAGGATCTAATATCAAGGCAGTCCATCCTGCGTTCGGATACTTCCGGAATAGTCACGATGATCGAAGGTGATTGGTTTTGACAACCATCGTTGGGACTTTCTTGGGATAGACCGTGCTGCGGCGTGTTTCTATAGGCGCGCTCTGTTTTTCCTTTTGTCACTTGAAGTGAGTTCTCTGTTTTGACTTTTGTGGGAAATTCTTTTGTTTTCGGTGTTGCTTGTGGGATTCGTCATCGTCCTCGCTTGGTGTGTCGAGCCCTTGTGTTGACATTGAGTTTGCGGGTGCTTGAAGACCCAACAATCTCTGTGGGTATGGTTTGCAGGCTTCCGGGAATCTTGTGGATTTGGCATATTTTGTCCAAGATTTTGTTTAGGTTGGATAGCTTCGTATTTGTTGTCCTTGAGGGCAGTTTTTATGATTACGCGGGAGCTTGAATCGGCGTTATTGCCCGTGCTCTTGGGCTGTTTCCTTTGTCGGCGCTGGTCCTTGCTTGCGTCGTGGTTTTGCATTCCATCCCCGACTTCGGATGTACTTGGGTCGCTGGTACTGCATCTTGCCAGCCAACTATCCTCTCCGCATAAAAGGGGTCATGAGGCTTGTTAATGCATCCATTGTTCTCGGCTTCTCTGGCGAGGTGTCTGTGACCATTCATCTCGGGACGTTGTGTTTAAAGCTGCTAAGGCTTGGCGTCGGACGATCGACTATTGGTTCTTTTGATGAGGAACCTGTTCGAATTTGTGGGCTGACTCTCAGGGTTGTTGAGTTATGTGACTTAAATCGTTTGCATCAGGAGGGCGGACATAAGTCCTTGAAAATTTGCCGAAAAGCATCCTCGAGCTCTTCCCAACTTCAATGGTATTTTCGGGGAGGCTTTTGAGCTAATGCGGGTTGGCCCTTTGAGCTTGAGGGTAAGTATTTTTATGGCATGGAGATCATCTCCTCTAGCCATGTGTATGTGGAGGATGTAATCCTCAATCCAGACTCGAGTGCATTGTTCCGTCGTATGCCTCTATGTTTACGGGTTTGAATCCAGCTGGAATCGTGATCCGGCACCTCGCCGGTGAAACACAGGGGGTGTGCGGCACCCTATATTTGGGTGTGCTTGATGATGTTGGATATTTGGCGTGTTGCATTGCTTGGAAGAGCTTGCTTTCTCGGCCCATAGATGGACCTAATGGGCCATCCTTTTGATCACGAATCCTTATGCGGATCGGCGTGCCGGCTAGTGTGCGGTGCCGCTTGCCGCTCCATGTTTGCCATGTGGTGTCTATCCGGCCGGCGGCCTCTTTGATCTTTGATTGCGGGGGCTCTGGACCTCCTCATCGCGAATTCGGGCAGTAATTTGCGCCGGGTAGCTCTTTGTTTGGCGATTGTGCGCCGTATTTCTCTCGGTGTTGAGTACTTTGCTCCATCTGATTAAAGTGCATCTTCCGCTGTTTTGAGCTTCGCTTCGCTTTTTCAGGCTCTGTGCGATGGCGATGAGCCTTTTGTGGAAGTTCTTACTGCTCCAACAATTTGTCCGTGAGATCATCCAGGACAGTTATCTTCTTGAGGAGACGGGTTGTTTATCAAAGTTGTCCTATTAGGACGGTTGCTTTCGATAGCATGTTAAATGCGTCCACGGTTCGCCCTGCTCTATGGCTGGGTCTGTGTGGCTGCCGTCTTTGTCGGCGGGACTTGGTGCAGCGTTTACGTTGCCGTTTGACCTTTTGAGAGGATTTATCGTTCGTGGTGTCCCGTTGTTCCTCGTCGTCACTTCCTTTAGGTGTATCCACCATGTATACATCGTGGGATGAGGTGGCTGTTCAGTATCCTATAGGTAATGGTTCATGGTTGTCTCCTACATCGTCGTCCATACCATCAATGTCTTCGGAGTCAAAATCGAGCACGTCGTTTAAGCTTTCGACAGTTTCTACGAAGTGGGCGGTGGGTGGGCGTTGAATTTCTTCGTCGTCCACATCCCAACCTTCCTGACCGTAGTCCGGCCAGGGCTCTCCTGATAAAGAGAGAGACTTTAGTGAATTCAGGATGTCGCCAAAGGCGAGTGCTGAATGATGTCCGCATCGATGAACTCCATAACCAGCGCCCAGCGGATTCGATTGGCGAGGGCACGGAGGTTGGAGTTGGAGAATCCGGCACCTTGGAGTCGGTCTTGTACCATGAGAAAGGGATGGAGTTCGGCTCAATCGCCGTGAGATCGTAGCCCTCGGCGGTGTCCAACCACTCGTCCTTGATCGGTGAGTCGGCTCGAGCTAAGGGGTGCGGAGGCGGACGGTGGTCTTGACCTCGGGCCTGTTCGGGCAGATCTAGATCGTGCCCATCGAGGAGCAGATCTGGCGGCTTGGTTGTGGCTCGAATCCGTCGAAGATCAAGTCTCCGCGGATGTCGGCCGTGTAGTTCAAAGTCCCAAATCTGACCTGATGGCGAGCGTAGCTTCGATCTGCTCCGGATGGCCAAGTGAATTGTCCGCGGTGCAAAGCGCGAATACGAAGATCTGTCGGGAGAAAAATCTCACCACTGGACGCGTCGTTGTTGATGATCGAAGGAGCATCGGGCCAAGGATGGCGACACGGAGGAACTCTCAATGAAAGCACCAATGTCGGTGTCAAACCGGCGGATCTCGGTAGGGGTCCCGAATCAGCGCGTCTGGCGGATGGTAACAGGAGACAAGGGACACGATGTTTTTACCCAGGTTCGGCCCTCTCGATGGAGGTAAAACCCTACTCCTGCTTGATTAATATTGATGATATGGGCAGTACAAGAGTGGATCTACCACGAGATCAGAGAGGATAAACCCTAGAAGCTAGCCTATGGTATGATTGTTCTTCATCCTACGGACTTAAACCCTCCGGTTTATATAGACACCAGATAGGGTTAGGGTTACACAGAGTCGGTTACAATGGTAGGAGATCTACATATCCGTATCGCCAAGCTTGCCTTCCACGCCAAGGAAAGTTCCATCCAGACACGGGACGAAGTCTTCAATCTTGTATCTTCATAGTCCAGGAGTCTGGCCAACGGTGATAGTTCGGCTATCCGGACACCCCCTAATCCAGGACTCCCTCAAGGCTCATGAACTATCATTCGACGTTCTTGTTGTGCAGATTCAGGACGAGCAACAGAAATCGGCTCGACTACAAGGGGCTCTGTGGGAGCAGCCCGATCTCTTCTTGGTCTTGGCGCTTCTTGGTGGGTGGAGCATCATCGCTGGTATTCTTGGTCTTGCGCTTTCGGCCTTGGCTTCAACTGCCCTTGTCTTCTCTGAAGCTCAAGCCACCGTGGGGACCTTAGGCTTCACGCTCATTATACCGACCGGGAAGACAATGCGAGGTTCTTCCCGCTGGATGGTTCAAATTGGTCCACGATGGCTTCTTCTTCGCTTGACGCCATCTTAGGGTCGATGCGGGGCGACTAAGTGCCTTCGCTTCTCGACTTCATTGTAAGCTTGAACACACTTGGCAGCGAGAATCTTCATGCGCCACGAGAACCTTTGGCTTCATCACGCTTTCTTGTGAACGCCTTGAGCTCATGCATCATGACCTTGAAGTTACGACGCGATGCCACGCGAGCTTGGCCATGCTTCTTGAACTCGAGCCTTTTCATAATCGATCTTATGCTTCAGCTCAACAATTTTCTGAGCAAGAGCCAGCTCAGGAGCAATGGCTCCATGGAAGGATACGCTTAGGCCAATTGGAAGTTGCAGATCGTCAAAGCTGAGATTGGGGGTGTCAAACCACTCATCAATGAAGTTGTTCAATACTTCCACGTCAAAGAGAGGCAAATCATTCAAGATTTCCACCTCTTGCTTGCTCTTTATCAGCTGCTCAAGAGCGTCATTAGCAAGATCGTCGTCACTTGACAGATCAATGGCGTCATTCTCGTTCCTCAGAACAGCAGCAGGGGTCAGAGCTGGACCAGTGGAGTGCATAGGCTTCTTTTTCTTCTTCTCAGACTTGGAGATGCGTGAGAGATCTTCAGACTGCAGACTTGGTGCAGGAGGAGCAGTGGCCAGAGGCTTCACTCGTGAAGCTGTTGGTGCAGGGGAAGGCTTCGAAGCTTTAGGTTTCTTCAGCTTCTTTGGCTTCGGTGGTGCAGGCGCTTCGTCAGAATCAACGTCGTCTGCAGGCTCATCCACGGCTGTCCCTTGAACCATAATATGAGTGTCGGTGTACAAAAAGAGGGGTACACTTTTTGTACCCCTATAACTGTACACGCGGCAGTCCGAGCTGCTGGCACCACCACCTTGAAAGCAAGGCAAGGAGGTGAGCCAAGGTAAGGACGAAGCTCGAAAGGAGCAGTAACGACGCCAAGACCAAGACCACAAAGGCAAAGGGAAAGAAGGACTCCCGGCAAGATCCTTGCCGGAGGCGGTTTTAGCAACAAACCTGCAAGACCCTTGCGGGCGGCTCGCCCACACCTCGGGCCGAATCACCCTTGAGTCCACCGCCCCCCATGGGGCAAGGATTGAGGAGACATCCCGTGGTGGCATGCAGATCTTTGTGAAGACATTCAAGATCAGATACACACTATAGAAGATGATGACCTTGGCGGGATCCCAGCCAAGGAGGACCACAAGGCCCCCGGCAAGAGCCTTACCGGGGATGACAGCAGGCGCCACGGCAAGACCCTTGCTGTGGCCCCAGCAAGACCCTTGCCGGGGCTACGACGAGGCCCTCGCCAAGAACACCCGTGAGGGCCACCATCAGCCCACGCCAATCAAACCTTCACCGCCGTTCGCATGCAGCTGCCCGACCCAACCAGGTTGGGCAGGCACTGCGTGGCGGCAAGCGAACCCGTGGAGACCCACCAGCTGTGCCACCTCGGTGCTGCACGCCTACATGGCACCACGGGCACCGCTGGCCAGGCGCGATGTCGACGAACGAAGGGAGCTGGCGACGACGAGACAGGGCTCTCCCGTCCCGAAAAAGCAAGGACACCTAAGCAAGGCGCATTAAATGCGCCTTGTCATGTAATCTGAGGATAAACTCAGCATCCTCAGACCCTTTCCACCTCCCAGTGTGCCATTGTGGCAACCCCTTTCCCTATAAAAGGAGGCCCAAGGCGACCGGGAGGAGGATTCGACTTTTGGAGCTCCTCACGCCCCATAGCTAGTTGAAGAACATGATAAACAAACCACCAAAGCAGGAGTAGGGTTTCGCGATCCTCGCGGCCCGAACACGGATAAAGAAACCGTGTGCTATCTGCTTGATCCGCTCTTCTCACGACCTCGCGCCCCTTAACCGTAGTAAAGGATTCTTGTGATCCCATAGGTGTCGATCCCCTGCACCGACATCTTTGGCGCCTGTAGAAGCGCGATTGTGAGAATCGGCTTTAGCGATTAGCCGGCACTCCTTCATCTTCGTGACCCTTGAAGAAGAAAGGAGGCCAGAAGATCGACACTCAAGCGATCGCCAACAGAAGCTAAGTTGCACTGAACCCTTATTTGTGCTACCCTTCTTATTTGAGGTTATTCCCCCCCAGAGATGTCACACCTTGTATGAGAAACCTGCTCGCCAGGGGGCTCTCCCATGATCGGCAACGCCCTTGCCCTGTTTCGAGTCCGCTCAACAGCTCAAGCGGCTGCGTCGAGAATGGCAGAGTAACCTTCCACGATCGACAACGCCCTTGATTCTGACCCGAGTCAAGCTCGACAGTTTGAGCGGACGCGTTTGGAACGGAAAGGTGTCTCGTCCGGCAGCACGCGTACCCAGCAGGCCCTGGGGATCCGTCCCCAAAACGCCGCTAGGGGCTTCCGCGCCGGCAAGCCTACCCGATCGACGTGGAGCACGCATACAAAGAGGAATTGAACGGGGAAATAACATGCATGAAAATTAAGAGTACTTCAATGTTATATTACATCACGTCATAGCTGCGGTTCTAACTAAAGATAAATTTTGTCTTGGTCGGGAACCCGCAGCGGCGAAGAGGAACGGGATGCTTAATCCCGGCGCTGGCCTTCCACCTCTTGATTTTGTCGATGCCGTTGGTGATGGGCTTGATGCGCTCCTTGAGCACCGTGAGGTCAACACCGTCCGGCAAGCTCTTCATCGAGGTAGCGAAGTCAAGGTCGGGATTCTAGTGCGCCACCTTGGTGAGGACCTTGGTCACGACCCTCCGGCAAAGTCGCCGGGCCTCCTCGGCCAGCGTGGCCGTCCTGTTGGAGTGAAGATAGGCCAAGGCTCTGAGGACGCCCTCGAAGAACTGGGTCAGCTTGGCGTTGACGGTCCCGCTGCGCTCGGGGGCGTACCTCACATTTGGCATCCCCATGGTGGCCAATTGCAAGGTGACCACGCGGCCGACCTCGGATGGCTGATCCACTTGTTCTCACCCACCACATATTCCTGGTGGGAGGCGGCCTCGTTTGCCCGCAGCTGCTTCTCCTCCTCGAGGCTCCTGGTCAAGGTCTCCTCCCGAGCCCTGCTCTCTGACAACATCTTCTCGAGACCCTCCAGCTTCAGCTTGAGGTCTCTGATGGAGTTCTACGCGTCGAAGAGATCCTCAGTCCTGCTGATGGCTGCTCCTTGCGCCTCTACCAAGGCGCGGTTGAGCGTGTTCTTCTCGCCGGACAGCTTGAGGGCCTGCTCCTTCAGCTCGTCCGCTCGCTTCCGGCTCCTTCACCTTGCCGGCATGGGCGAGCCTGAGCATCGAGTGCCTCTTTGTGCCTCTGCTCCAGCTCATGGAGTGCAGCCATGACAAGGGCCTCGAGCTCCTCATCCTTTCCGCGGAGCATTCGCTAACCTTCGCTTCACGCTTGGAAGGTCCTCTTCTGAGAGTCCAAGGCGGCTCGATGCTGGTTCCGGGCGGCTTCGCCGCGGCGTAAGGTCGCCGCCTCTTCACAGGCCTTCTCGATGTCGCCCATTTTCATGGTGAGCTCCACATCGCGCTTGGCCAATTCCTCTGAAGGCCCTCTACTCCTCCGCAGTGCGGTGGAACCAAGTCTGCGTCTCGACAGCAGCTTTGAAGTCCACCTCTGCGTTGTCCACCAATGCCATCCTGGACTTGACCTTGTCGGCGGGCACGTAGAAGCGATTGGAGCTTAGGAAGTCGGCCCACATGGCGCGAAAAAGCTGCTCTTGGAGAATCGTCGCCGCCAACGCCTGGCTCATCAACCACCTCAAGCCGGTGGCGGCAAGCACCTCGCCGTCAAAGCTTCCCCTTCAATGGGCTTCGGCTTGGCGCCCTGGAAGATGGGCGAAAAAGATCGTCGCCCACCTTGAGATATCTGCCGGGGCCGAGGTTGAGGAGGAGGGGGCTGGTCACCGCCACCTCTTCCTCGGCGGAGGCCTTGCCGGCCTCACCAGCAGGTCCACTGCTGGTGCCCTCGGCAAGCCTCGCCCTGATCGCCTTGGCGGCCCTCGCAGCGTGTCTCGGCAGCACCCTTGGCGGCCGTCGTGGCGGCCTCATCGGCATCTTTAGCGGCCTCCTCGGCGGCAATCCTGTTGGCCTCCATGGCATGCCTCCTCGGCAATGTCTCTCTAGCAGTGTCCACGTCCTCCATGTCTGTTGAAGGAGGGCCTGGGCAGCAATAGAGCGATGAAGCCAAGAAAGAATAAGGAAAAAGCAGAGCGAAGGACAGACGACTCACCAATGCCGGTGTGAAGCAGAAGTCCCCTCTCCGCCACATTTGGCGCCATGGCCAAGTCACCACGCCAAGTTCCCTCTTCCTCCATGGGTGTAGGCTCGTGCACGATGCCCTTGCAGGGGCGCCCCAGGCGGCGTGGTCGATGGGGTGGTGTGTTAGGAGCAACCTCTGTGGCTCCTCCTGCTGCTGCTCCCCCCACAAACCCGGCAAGGTCAGCATCATAGCATCGGCGCCTAACACATGTCAAATAAGAAGAGGGTGGCGAACTTCTGTTGGGGGCTGCGTCGGGGCTGCTGTCCGACTGCTCAGCACCACCAAGTGGTGTCTCTGAAGCCCAGTCGGGGCCCACCGCTCGCCAAGGTCCTCGCCCTCTTAAGCCCTCTGGGCCAATGTCTCTGTCTCCTGCAAAAGCAAAATGGATCAAGACAAGCGACCCGATTAGGGAAGTGGAAATGTGATGAAGGCAGTACTTACACGTCGTCCGTCTCCTCCTCTTCCACCAGTTTCCTTTTCCTCTCCGGGCTGAGGCCCGAGATCAAAAGGAGCTCCACATCATCATTGAATCAACGCTTGGAGGAGGTGAAGAAAGCGGCGGGGTTTGTGCGCGGCCCGGATGAGAAAGGGCTGTCGCCTTCTTCTTCTCGGCCTTCGCCAGCCCCCTTCGCCACCGTGGCCCTCGTGTGGCGCCCGGATCCCTCCAGGGTCAATTGAGGCCGCGTAGCCCTGCGGGCGGACCGGCTCGCCGGAGCCAGCCCGCCGTAGGACTCGCCCTCTTCCCCTGATTGGCGTTGAGCCCGCCGCCACGTCCTCCTCCTCCGACGACTCGTCGGCGCGTCCTCGACAAGCGGGGCTCTAAGCGTCGGCCTTGCTGACCTCCCGGTGGCCGCCGCCCGCAGGGTGAACTCTCCTCCTCCGCGGCCGTCGCGGCCTTGTCCTCCACCCCGGCGCCCGGCCTCCATGGCAAGCTGTGCCTCCCTCGCCCTAGTGGCGATGTAGTCCAGCTCCGCTTGGGTGGTGTCCATGACAAGCCACCGCTCGACGTCAGCATTGACGTATACCTCGATCAAGGAGTCGAAGAATTGCTGCACATCGCATCCGTCGGCTCCTGCCCGGCTCGAGACAGGGCTATGCGGCGTTGCGATCCGGCATCATAGAAATGATCTCGGACGGCGTGAGTTATTACTGCAGGACTACCCCGTTGGCAACTTGAAGAACCACCCCTTGACGGCCTTGCTGACTTTTGCGGCAGCCCTGCAGCCTTGCCGGTCCGTTCAATCTTGCCGTCGCGACCTACATCGAGCTGGAAAAGCCGCTGACAGAAGTGGGCATGCGCCATCACCGTGAAGTTGTGGTCGAGGCCAGGCGAACCGCATAATGTCACTGGGTTACGTAAAAAGCCAGGCTGGCCTCCCCTTGTTATGTAGCAGGCGTCCGTGGCGAATGAAGTCCGCCCGATCATCTCCAGGGTGAGCCCAGCCCGGGTCAGCCGGAGGATCCTGGTGGTGGCAATAGTAAGCCTCCCGTCGGCAGTATCGACATCACCCTAGTCGCTGCCGCGGACCGGCGGCGTTCGACGGACCTTGCAGAATTCCGGCGGGTCTTCATCTTCGATCCAGCACCACCGGCCACGCCATTCCTCCCACCTCTCCTTCATGGCACCGTCCAGGTACACCCCCTTGGATCTTGAGATCCAGGCAACGCATCCGGAGACGGCGCCTCCGGGCTGGATTCGATGGGAGAAATAATGGCGAAAGAGTGCCGTGTTGGGCTGCACTCCAGCAAAGCCTTCGCAAAGATGCACGAAGAGAGCCAAGCACGCCACCGCATTCGGAGTGAAATCCAAGAGGAGAAAGCCGAAGGTGTGCATGATGTCGCAGAAGAAATCAGAAAAAGGGGGCCATAACCCGCAAGAAAGGTAATCGACAAAAATGGGATACCGATTTGGGGCAGGATCGGTGCGGGCAGGAATGATCTTGGCGTCGCGGGTGCCCCGAATTCTCTCCCCCCGTCTTCACTCCCCATAAGGGCTTGAAGGAGGCCAGGAGTTCATGAACACCAACCAACGAGGGCAAGAAGAAGGTGGACTTGTCCGGTCCCCCGACAGCGCGCTCTCCGGCGGCTCCACGGTCCTGGAGCTCTTAGCCACCCCCTTGCCCTTCGCGGATTTGGGCGCCATGGCGGCCGAGAAGTCTAGAGGAGTGAAGAAGGAGGGTGGCGAAGCAGCGATGGCAGGCGACGGCGAAAGCTTAGGAGGGAAGGAAGAGAGGAAACATCGGCTCTGAGATTGGAAAAGGTGCGAGAGAGGAGGAGAAAGTGAGCAGCGCGCCCACGATTATTCCTTCTTATGGGGGAAAACGCGGGCCGCCTCCTTTCACATTTACTACGACGTGACGCATGCGCGCAGAGCTCAGCCCCACGCATGCTGCCCACCTCATGCACGCCTCCCCACGCTGAGCCATGCGCGGGAGGCATGGGAAGAGCAGCGCGCGAAGAGACTTACCGCGGTAAAAACTACCCTGCCTGCCCGCGCACCGTTTTTGGGCCTAGCCCAGCAGCGATTGTTCTTACGTGTGGCCCAGGCCGGGGCTCTGTCGGTGTACAAAAGAGGGGTACACTTTTGTACCCCTATAACTGTGCAGCAGGCGATGCGAGGCATGGGCACCACCACACCGAGCAAGGTAAGGGAGGTGAGCCAAGGTAAGGACGAAGCTCGAAAGGAGCAGAATGACACCAAGACCAAGACCACAAAGGGCAAAGGAGAAAAGCGGACTCCCCCGGCAAGATCCTTGCCGGGAGGCGGTTTTAGCAAACCCGGCAAGACCCTTGCAGGGCGGCTCGCCCACACCCTCACGGGCGAATCACCCTTGAGTCCACTTTGCCCCCATGGGGCAAGGATTGAGGAGACATCCCGTGGTGGCATGCAGATCTTTGTGAAGACATTCAAGATCAGATACACACTATAGAAGATGATGACCCTTGGCGGGATCCCAGCCAAGGAGGACCTAAGGCCCCGGCAAGAGCCTTGCAGGGATGACAACAGCGCCACAGCAAGACCCTTGTCGGGGCCCGGCAAGACCCTTCTTGGGGCTACGACGAGCCCTCGCCAAGAACACCGTAGAATCCACCATCGAGCCCACGCCAATCAAACCTTCACCACGTTCGCATGCAGCTACCGACCCAACCAGTTGGGTAGGCACTGCGTGGCACAGCGAACCTTCGTGGAGACCCACCAGCATGCCACCTCGGTGCACTGCACGCCTACATGGCACCACAGGCACCGCTGGCGGCGCGTGTCGACCTGAAAGGGAGCGGCGACAGACGAGACAGGGCTCTCCCGTTCCCGAAAAAGCAAGGAAACCTAAGCAAGGCGCATTAAATCGCCTTGTCATGTAATCTGAGGATAAACTTCGCAACCTTGTACCCTTTTCACCTCCTGTGTGCCACTGTGGCAACCCCTTTCCTTATAAAAGGAGGCCCAAAGGCGACCGGAGGAGGATTCGGCTTTGGAGCTCCTCCGCCCCATAGCTAGTTGAAGAACACGGATAAACAAACCACCAAAGCAGGAGTAGGGTTTCGCATCCTCGCGGTCGAACACAGATAAAGAAACCGTGTGCTATCTGTTTGATCCGCTCTTCTTACGACCCCGCGCCCCGCTACCTTAGTAGGGATTCTTGTGATCCCATAGGTGTCGTCCCCGCACCGATAATGAGTGATGGACCTTCTAGGTTATAGAAGGGTCCAACAAGATTGGGTTCAGCTTCACGGGTGCCATCGGCATGAGGAGCAGAGGGGCCTTGATTGAAGTCTAATCCCCGCGACTTCTTGTTTTCTTTGGCAGAGTTCTTGGCAAACTGGAAGTTGCCTTGAACAAATTGTCGTCACGACACCATAGCAATGAAGATGGGTCAACATCTCCAGGCTGTGGTCCACAGACCATGCAAGGGTAGAAGCCTTGTTCAATGGCTTCAACTCTGGACCTGGGTGGAAGATTTTTGTACAAAATGTCTCCCCATGGTCGCTTGATGGCATTCTTCTCAGCATGTTCCTGGGTCATGAACCTGTACTTGTACCATTGTTCTGCCCAATATCTTTGAATCCATTGGATTCGGGTTCTTCGCTGATTGTAGTCCTCCTCTGGATCTGTCTTGTACAGCTCATAGAGGTCAGGAGGCAAATCTCTTGAGGTGTTCCCACGGTGCTGTCTGCCACCCTTCCTTGCGGACTTCTCTGTTGCCATGAAGTTCAGACTGAATGGCTTCAACACTGTCAAAGGCTTACGTCTGCTGGTTAGACAAGAACTGGCTTCGGGAGAGTTGATTTGATGCTGTAAGAATTCTACAAATGAATGCAGACTATGAGAACCAAGGGATTCTCCCACGGATATGTACCTATGACAGCATTAGAGATGCGAGGGAAGGGGAAGAGGTCATATGCATTCTCAGAAGATTTTGAAGATAAATCAGTTTATAAGATATTGACCTCATAGCGCGAAGACATTCACTTATATGTTGAGAGTTGGTTCCAGATTTGTACGAATACATGAATAAGTACAAGTGAGGAATCTAACTATGTGTGAAGCATAAGTGAATATACTAGGCATTATATGAGATGCAGACAGGATAGATCCAAATTTGTGGAGGCATAAACCACTTTTGGTAAGAAAGGATGAATCTATAGGATCAAAAAGACGGTAAAAAGAGGGTTTTAATTTACCACACGATGAACTGCTAGACGGAGTAGAAGATGAGGCCGAGCAGTTCGATCTTCTGTGCCCTAACTTGGCGACGGAGGACACCTACAGCGACGACAGAGAAGACGATGTCCGTGGCCGGCGTGAAGACGGCGTCGGAGAGGTCGCGACAGCTAAGCGCTTCATCGTCGGCGTCGTCGAGAGCTAGCGATGGCGCTAGGGTTTGTCGAGGTGGAGAGGTGGAAGAAGGATTTTGACCGCGATTGGACGAGTATTTATAGGGAAAGGGACGTCACAGCGCAATTACGCAGGCGCCCCTGTCGGTTCACATCTGAGGGACACGTGGCGAACATGCAACACATTGGGAGTTGTCCCATGTTCCCACGCCCGCCTGGACTGTCGGATGGTCGTTCCGGCTTCTCCGGGTTTCAGGCAATAAGAATTGAATATTTAAAACAGATTTAATGTTTGTCTCTGTATCTTCTGCCGACAAGGGCGAGAGAAGACATTCGGCGATTTCAACGAGAATGCATATGATTTGGATAGATAGAGTTTGAGGTAGGAAGCATAGAGATTGGGTCCGATCACATTCACTTAGTTCAAAAGATTCAAACGAGAAGACATAGCTATAAGTGAATGTTGTAGAGGACAGAACACTAATATATGTATATATATCAGAATGCAACCAAATCAACATAGTGAAGATAATCATGAAGACAAGTTGAAATTGAAGACAAACCAAATGCAAAGACATAACAAATGTAACGCCATGAGAAAAACACTTCAAACAGAAGAATTTGGTGGTGGCGTTACCCACCGTATAGAAAGTATTAGACCCAGACACGGCGGACAATTACCGTGGTGCTCCGAAGTCAAATTCCGCGTTAATGTATTCACACTTAGAATGTAAGTCTTCATTGATTGAAGATATACTTTACTTCGTGTGTTGCACATCTAAGTCATCATCATGCATAAGTGTTAGGATGTGTGCCTGATCATAGGACATTTGAGGATTCCAAGATATTTAGCTCACACCGTAATTTGCAAAACCTTTTCTCATCGAAGGGCTTTGTGAAGATATCTGCCAGTTGCTCTTCAGTGTTGACGTGTATGATATCAATATCTTCCTTCATGACGTGATCTCTGAGAAAGTGATGACGAATTTCGATATGCTTTGTCTTCGAGTGCTGAACTGGGTTGTTAGCAATCTTGATGGCGCTTTCGTTGTCGCAGTAGAGTGGTACTTGTTCCAGATGGATGCCATAGTCCTTGAGTGTTTGCTTCATCCATAGAAGCTAAGCGCAGCATGATCCAGCAGCAAGGTATTCAGATTCAGCAGTGGAGAGTGATACACAGTTCTGCTTCTTTGAAGACCAACAGACAAGTGATCGTCCTAGAAAGTGACATGTGCCCGATGTAGACTTGCGATCCACCTTGTCACTAGCATAATCAGCATCCGAGAATCCAACTAGATCAAACTCTGAGCCCTTTGGATACCATAATCCTAATGTTGGGGTGTAAGCCAAATATCGAAGAATTCGCTTCATAGCTAAGTGATGCGATTCCTTTGGTGCCGCTTGGAATCGAGCACACATGCAAACACTAAGCATAATATCTGGCCTAGATGCACATAAATAAAGTAAAGAACCAATCATGGAGCGGTATACCTTTTGATCGAACTCTTTACCATTGGCGTCAGGACCCTGATGACTCTTGGTTGGCATTGGCATCGTGTAACCTTTGCAGTCTTGCATTCCAAACTTCTTCAGACAATCTTTGAGGTATTTATCTTGAGATATGAAGAAGCCATTTCTTTGCTGATGAATTTGAAGACCAAGGAAGAACTTCAGCTCACCCATCATGGACATCTGATATTGCTCTTGCATCATGTGTCCAAACTCATCACTGTATTTCTGGTTGGTGCACCGAAGATAATGCCATCCACATATATTTGGCACACAAAAAGT
The DNA here is from genome assembly GCA_021605205.1 of Aegilops longissima. Lineage (NCBI taxonomy): Eukaryota > Viridiplantae > Streptophyta > Magnoliopsida > Poales > Poaceae > Aegilops > Aegilops longissima. The sequence continues at coordinate 380,349,545 of CM038680.1, forward strand.
TCACCATCATATGTCTTCGGAAGAGTGTGGGATCTAGGGAACCAGGTTTGAAGCCTTTGCTCTTCAGGAAGTCTTTGAGCGTGTCATACCAAGTGCGAGGGGCTTGTTTGAGGCCATACAGTGGCTTGTTTAGCTTGTACACCATATCAGGATGTTTTGGATCTTCAAAGCTAGGAGGTTGTGCGACATACACTTCTTCTTCAATCTTGCCGTTGAGAAATGCACTCTTCACATCCATTTGATATAGCAAGATGTTGTGATGGTTAGCATAGGCTAGCAGTATGCGAATAGCTTCAAGCCTAGCCACAGGAGCAAATGTTTCATCAAAGTCAATCCCCTCAATTTGAGTGTATCCTTGAGCAACGAGACGAGCTTTGTTTCTGACAACTTGACCATGGTCATCTTGTTTGTTGCGATATATCCATTTTGTGCCTATTATGTTGTGCTTGCGGGGGTCAGAACGCTTGACAAGTTCCCAGACATTGTTCGGCTTGAACTGTTGAAGCTCTTCTTGCATAGCTTGAATCCATTCAGGTTCCATGAAGGCTTCAACAACTTTCTTAGGTTCATAAATTGAGACAAAAGCAAAGTGCCCACAGAAATTTGCTAGTTGTGTTGCTCTTAAACGAGTGAATGGACCAGGCGCATTGATGCTATCAATTATCTTCTCAATATGTACTTCATTTGCAACTCTAGGATGAACCGGACGAAGATTTTGCTCTTGCTGATCATTGTCATCATTAGGAGGATTGTCTTCGGGCTGAGCACTGTCTTCAGGTTGATTGGGTGCAGAAATGATAAGTTCCTCTTCAGGTTGTGCTTCATTTGGTATGATTTCTCCAGTTCCCATTAGCTTGATGGATTCACTGGGTGGAACATCATCTAGCACATTTGGCAGGTGCTCTCTTTGCGAGCCGCTAGTCTCATCGAACCGCACATCCACAGTTTCAACCACTTTAAAGAGAAAGAGGTTGAAGACTCTGTAGGAGTGCGAGTCCTTTCCGTAACCGAGCATAAAACCTTCATGTGCTTTCGGTGCAAATTTTGAAGTGTGATGTGGATCCTTGATCCAGCACCTAGCACCAAATACTCTGAAGTAACTGACATTTGGCTTCTTACCAGTGAGGAGTTTATAGGATGTTTTCTTCACAAGCTTGTGAAGATAAACAGGGTTGATGCCATGTCATGTAGTATCAATAGCTTCAGGCCAGAACTTTCTGGGTGTCTTGTATTCATCAAGCATCGTCCAAGCCATCTCAATGAGTGTTCTGTTCTTGCGCTCCACGATGCCATTCTGCTGAGGGGTGTACGGAGCTGAGAACTCATGAGTGATGCCTAATGTATCCAAGTACAGATCGAGGCCGGTGTTTTTGAACGCTGTGCCGTTGTCAATCCTGATATGCTTGATCTTGACGCCATAGTTATTCATGGCACGGTTGGCGAAGCGTCTGAAGACATCCTGCACTTCAGTCTGGTAGAGAATTATGTGAACCCATGTATATCTTGAATAATCATCAACAATGACGAAGCCATAGAGACAAGCAGTTTTAGTGAGAGTAGAGTAGTGAGTAGGGCCAAATAAGTCGATGTGAAGCAGCTCGAAAGGTTGAGATGTCATCATGATTGTCTTCGAGGGATGCTTGGCCCTAGTCATCTTTCCAGCTTCACAGGCACCGCACAAGTGATCCTTCTAGAACTTGACGCCCTCGATGCCTATGACATGCTTCTTCTTTGCGAGAGTCTGTAAGTTCCTCATGCCAGCATGCCCTAGCCTTGATGCGAGCCAACACTCTGAAGCTTTTGCAAGAAGGCATCGACAAGTTGTGGCCCTCTTGAGAAATCTACCATGTATAGATCATCTTTCCGTACCCTTCAAAGACTAGAGACTTGTCGATTCCATAAGTACAAAGGCAGCGATATTTTCCAAATATCACAATCATGTTCGAGTCACAAAGCATTGAGATACACATTAAGTTGAAACCAAGGGATTCAACAAGCATCACTTTATCCATGTGTTGATCCTTTGAGATTGCAACTCTACCTAGACCCAATACCTTGCTTTTACGGTGTCGAGAAATGTGATGTGACTCTTGTCGAGATGGACGTAAGTTGAGTCCATGAGAAGACTTCGATCACCAGTCATATGATTAGTGCATCCGTTGTCCATAATCCATTCTAAAGCATGAGGTGTCATACCCTACAATACAGTTAGGGGGATAGGCTTCACCAGAGTATTGGGAAGCATAAACATTTGACGGGCAAGAGGATTATCAAAGCTGAGATCAAGATTAGGAGTGATAGGATGATTGGCAAACGATCCAGAAACAAAATACATAGTGAGACCATTTGGGCATTTGATCTTGCACCCTACAAGATGTTTTAGGTCCCGAGCAATAGCATCAGACTCCTTTGATTTCCGGCTGGAGACCTTTCCCTGCAAAAGAAAGTTAATTCTTCTTAACCACCCACATCTTCAGGGGTGGCTTAGAAGCAATGAGTCTAAGTGCAGCATCTGAGAACTTCGGCCTTGGAGCCCTAGCAAATAGCCTTGCAGGAGATGAATGATACTCATATGAATAAGCAGAAAAGTTCTTAGTCTTATGAACATAGCGGTTTGAAGAAACACACTCATATTCATAAGTCTGAGTATGGTTTCCCTGCAAAACATTGGCGTTAGGGTGACTCAGGTGAGTCCTATGTCTGTATGAAGCCTTTGGGCCATATGAAGCCTTTGGTCTGGGATTTATCTTCTTCCCAGGTGGTGTCATGATGACATTCACAGGAAGATTCTCAAGACAACTTTTGGGAACCCAGATCATCTTCATAGGTGGCCCATTCCTGCAGTTAGTACCAATATACCTCGCAAACACTTCACCATTCTGATTCTTAAACAGTTTATAGTTTGCATCAAAGGATTCATCAATGATAATAGGGTTAGCACTGGTGAAGCGAGATAAGGTGGATGGATCCTTTGAAGGTCCCTTTGCAGCAACCCATGTGGTTTTGGGGTCTTGCTCGGGCTTCGATGGGATCCATCAACATTCATTTTCCTCTCGAACCCAACACCCTCTTTCCTAGGGTTTGGTGCAGAATATGCTTTTTGAGGACATCATACGATGTCTCGATGCCCTTTGAGACTTTTGTACATCCTGTTTCAAGCAATGTCTTCAACCTAGCATTTTAAATCGGCAATAGTAGAGGGTTAGTTACCACATCAGCGATTGAAGATATTGCAGCGATAGCAGCGATAGAACATTCAGCAACAGAAGTAGCGTTATCACGCTCATGGCATTTTAGACATGGTGGTTCAAATCCTTCCTAAGCAGAACTGATCCGTTGAGCGCGAAGTGACTCATTCTCTTTTTGAAGATCTTCATGAGTCGCTCTCAATTTCTCAAGCTCTTGCTTCCTTTGAAGATAATCATAGGAGAGATTTTCATGAGTTGTTGAGAGTGTTTCATGACGACTTTCAAGTTCCTGGTACTTAACATGAAGATTTTTTATGTCTTCAATTAAGGACTGAGAACATGTCATTTCAGCGTCCAACAGGTCATCGCTTTTATCTAACAGTTTTTGAGTATGTTCCATAGCTTTCTGTTGTTCAGTTGCAATTTTAGCAAGTGTTTTGTTGCTGGGTTTGGATTCACAATCAGAGTCATCTTCACTAGATGTTTGAAAGTAAGCATTGCGTGATTATACCTTAGCACCATGTGCCATGAAGTAGTAGGTGGGAGCAGAGTCGTCCTTATCATTAGCTTCAGCGTTGGTGACAGAGCCATTGTCTTTAGTGTTGAAGATGGACTTGGCAACGTAGGCTGTAGCTAGAGCCAGACTTGCAACGCCAGGGTCGGACTCCTCCTCAGACTCCACCTCCGCCTCCTCAGAAGCAAACTCCTCCTCTGAATGCATCTCCTTGCCGACAAAAGCACGAGCCTTGCCACATGAGCTCTTCTTATGTGATGAAGACTTGGATGAGGACTTGGAAGAAGACTTTGAGGATTTGTTCTTCTTCTTGTCATCAGAATCATATTCCTTGCTCTTCTTCTTCTTGTTGTTCTCATTGTCCCACTATGGACACTCAGAGATGTAGTGTCCAGGTTTCTTGCACTTGTGACATGTTCTCTTCTTGTAGTCATGAGTGGTAGCTTCATCATTTCTTGAGCTGGATCGTGAAGACTTTCTGAAGCCCTTCTTCTTAGTGAACTTCTGGAACTTCTTCACAAGCATAGCAATTTCCTTTCCAATGTCTTCAGGATCATCAGAACTGCAGTCAGATTCTTCTTCAGATGAGGAAACAACTTTTGCCTTCAAAGAACGAGTTCGGCCGTAGTTGGGACCATAGATATCTCTTTTCTCAGATAGCTGGAACTCATGTGTGTTGAGCCTCTCAAGTATATCAGACGGATCGAGTTTCTTGAAGTCAGGGCGTTCTTGTATCATGAGGGCGAGGGTGTCGAACGAGCTGTCAAGTGATCTCAGTAGTGTCTTGAAGATTTCATGCTTGGTAATCTTCTGTCATAACCCTAGAGCTTGCTTGTAACTAGTGGCATTGCATCCATGCATCATGTTTAATTTTCATGAAATTTGAAATGGGGATTGCCTAAACCCTAGCATTAAAGGAATTCAAATAGGTTCAACTAAAAAAATATTTTTCAGTGAATCCAAATGGCTTTAGAAAATGTTCATCATTTCTGGAAAAATTCTATAAACCGTAACGAGGTGCTGCACATTTTCATGACATATTTGGTCCTTTGGATTAATTCATAAAGTATTTGCATTTGGGCATTTAATGCTAATAAATAGTTTAAATGTTCAAATAATCATAAACTAAAATGTTTACTGTTGGTTATGTTCTAAACAGTATCCATGATTAGTTTCATGATTTTTGGAAATATACGACATTTTAATAAAGCCCAAAACAGTATCACAAAATAAAAACGAAACTTTTTAGAAAAGAGAGAGCTTACAGGCCTCACACGAGCAGCCCACCTGCCTATGCGGCCTAGTACATGCTGGCAGATCCACAGCCAGCCCAGCCCACCCAGCCTCCTCCTGTCGTCTTCCACCTCCTGCCCGATGGCGGAGGCGTGTAGGGCGCCGTGCGCCCTCACGCAGCCACACCACCTCCTGCTTCCACCGACGCATACAGGCGCCCCAGACGACGCCACGCACCTCCCTGGCCCCCTCTTGACTCTTCCCGCGGCCATCCCCCTCCTCTGTTTCTCTCCTTCACCGAGCGAGCCCGTCGCCGCCGATCGCCATAGCCGCAGCCACTGCCTCCCTCTCGCCTCTCCGACGCGCCCCAAGGATCCGCCTCGTCGCCTTCGTCCTCCTCGTCGAGCCACGCATCGCCGGGAGCTCTACTTCGCCATCAATGCCGTCGTCTTCAACCTCTCGGTCACCGAGATCGTCGGTGCCGTTCGTCGTCTCCGACGCGTCCCCGAGCCACTGGGACCTCCTCCGGCTTCGCTGTGAGCTCCTCTTCCTCTTTCCCTAGTCCCTGTGCTCATTTTGCCGCCGTAGCCGCCGTTCCCACTCCGCCCGAACTCCGGCAGCCGCCACGAGGTCGCTTCCGGCGAACTCCGGCCACCCCACGCCCTCCCGTTGGTCCCCCTGGATGCGCGCGGGCATGGGCTACCCCCTGGTGCCCTCGGAGCATCTATCCGTTGCCCCTGGCGCAACTCCGCGCGCCGCCGCCAGCGGTTGAGGTCGCGGCCGGCTAACTCGACCACGCCGACGTGGCACACCTAGTTAGGAAAATCACCCACTAATTAACCCCTGACCGACTTACATGGGCCCCACCGGTTTAATTAGCCAGCTAACGAAATTAGTTAGAACTAATCCAACCCGATTGGACCCGTGTGTCACTTGACTTTGACTTAGTCAGCGTTGACCGGGCCCACACATCGGCGACCTAACCAGCCCAGGTCACGACCAGTGGACCCCACAGTCAGTTTGACCTGGACCGCCCATGATTGACCGCTGACGTCATAGTGGCCTTAATCTTGTGTGATAATACCTTTTCTGGATTTATTATAATTCAGGAAATTCCAGGAAATAGCTCAAACTTCTAAAATTCATAGAAATTCAACCGTAACTCCAATGGAAATAAGTTATATATGAAAAATGATCAAAAAAATATGAAGAATCTGTTTATGGCACTTCCATGCATGATTGAACAAGTTAACCTCACTGAATAGGATGAATCATGTTTAGGGTAATTTATGAACTAGCATTTGGAGTTGGAGTTTAACCTTGTTTGAATTCCATTTCAATTAACTTGGCTTACTGCTGCATTAGGTCAATTCAGTTCCTTAACATGACATGTCATTCATTTGTTTGTGCATTGCATTGATTGTGTTTCTTCTTGTTTGTCGGTGCTTATCCCCTCTCGGTAGACGACGTACCGACGATGAATTCAATGACACCGGTGAAGAACTATATTATCTTCAGAAGTGCCAGGCAAGCAAAACCCCCTTGTTCATTCCGATACAATCCCACTCTCTCGCTCCTGCTCTCTTTTTTACTGCATTAGAACAATAACGATTTATCATTTACTTGCTGCGGTAGCTGAACCCCTTTATCCTCTGCATGACTGTCATTCCACAATAATTAGATGAAACCCACTAGCATGAGTAGGAGTTGTTTGAGCCATGTTGTGCCTACTCATTCATGCTTGTTTGTCATGCACTGCTCTTGCTTAGAGTTGAGTCAGGTCTGATTCATCGAGGATGAATCGGAGGTGTGTGAACATGTCCTCTTGTGTGTGAGCTAAGTGTGTGAACACGATTTGGTAAAGGTAGCGGTGAGAGGCCATGTAGGAGTACATGGTGGGTTGTCTCATTGCAGCCGTCCTCGGGAACTGAGTTACGTGTTTGTGATCCATGAAGCAGTTACTACCACACATTGGGCTCCGGGCACTCCAAGCTCTCTTGACTTATTAATCAACTTGATCTCTGTCCGGAGTTGCAACTAGTTTACGGCGTTTGTAGGATATGTGTTGGGGGCGTGCGTGGCGCTGACCCTAGGGGTGGGCTATGTTGCGGTAGATACACGAGGCACGGTGTCCGGGGCGCCTGCTTGGTGTCTCGAGAACCCTGCTCTCATCGTTTGGGGCCGTGGCGACACCCGGCGGATCTCCTTGCGGATGGAACCCGAATAGGCGATAAACCTGGACTAGAGACTTGTGTGGTTAGTCGGTCGTGGCCGACTCCTCGCCAGAGCTTCCGCTTGAAGGTTGCCGAGATACACGAGGTGTACATGGCGGTAAGTGGCGAGGCGTGTGTGAAGAAGTACACCCTGCAGGTTAATATGATCTATTCGAATAGTCGTGTCCGCGAAAAGGACTTACGGGTTGCCTATATCAGTTCATAGACAAGTGAAAGTGGATACTCTAAAATGCGCAAAGATAAGCGTGAGTGCTATGGATGGCGTTCTCGTGAGGGAGGCGGGGCGGATCCATAGTGGTGTATTGATATGGTGAATATGTGGACTCGTGCGCCACCTCAAAAGAGTTACTGCGATCGTAGTTTAGGATAGCCACCGAGTCAAAGCTGGCTTGCTGCGGTCAAACTCCACCACCCCTTTGTTGATAATGATGCATATGTAGTTAGTTCGATGTAAGTCTTGCTGAGTACGTTTGTACTCACGTTTGCTTATTTTATGTTTTGCGAGAGGCGTTAGTCTCGCTAGTAGTTCGCTTGGACTTGACGTTTAGCTTGATACCTCAGCTACGATCTTGTGCCCTCGGCGGATCTCGGTAGATAGTCGGGCTTCCCAGCCTTTTTCATTTATAGTTATGCGTACTCGGACATGTTTAGTTTCCGCTTGTGCTTTGACTTGTATGCTCGAGTGTTGGGTCATGAGACCCATGTTTGTAATATCTCGCTCCTCGGAGCCTAATGAATAAATATTTGAGTCGTAGAGTTATGTTGTGATGCCATGTTGTATTTACACATATTGAGCATATTGTGTGTATGTTTGAAATGCTTGGTATGTGTGGGATCCGACAATCTAGTTGTTTATCCTTGGCAGCCTCTCATATGGGGAAATGTAGTCTAGTGCTTCTGGCGATAGTAGTCCGCTACAGCCCGGTTCACGGAGTCTTGCTAGCCCAGACTACTGCTTTGGACACTTGATGGCGGCATGTGTTTCACTTCGTTCCTATGTACGTCCCTTGGGAAATGTCACGCAGTGATATTGAGTCCTGCCTAGCCTGCTACAGCCCGGGATACCGGAGTCTTGTTAGCCCAGTGCTACAGCCCGAATTCATACGTTGATGACCGGCATGCTCGATGTGATTCATGTATGCATGTCCCCATGGGTTAGTGCCGCTTTGGGTTCACGACTAGCCATGTCGGCCCGGGTTCTTTGTCATATGGATGCTAGCGACACTATCATATACGTGAGCCAAAAGGCGCAAACGGTCTCGGGCCATGGTAAGGCGACACCCGTGGGAATACCGTGCATGAGGTTGCAAAGTGATATGATGTGTTACCGGCTAGATCGATGTGACTTGGAATCGGGGTCCAGACAACGTTGGTATCAGAGCCTGACTGCCTGTAGGATTACCAAGCCAAACTGGTCGAAGTTGTGTCTAGAAATGCTTTAGTTATGTAGGGGAATTGATTGTGGGAGGGAACGTAAGGCTCTTTTTACTCCTTATACCTCATGGCCTTCTGATCTGAGTCATCCTCTTCTCTTCTACGGGGTTAGGAATTAGGCTTCTCATCTATCTATCAAGATGACGTGTTACTAATCCATAGACCTTTTAAGATTGTCGGTTTTAAGCCCCAGTTCAGTTGCTACTATTTCTATATGTTAACTGTTGACCTCGGAACCTTGATATGATGTTGTTAAGTGGTTATGCCACCATTTTTGCAGGATGTCTCAAATCATTTTGAGCATTTACAGCCGTTATGCTGTCCGAGTCATCCCAGGTCTCTAAATAGTCTGATGCATTTGCAAATCCCTTCTCTCCTTTTCTAATGTTCATCTGGGCCAGATTAAGCACACTAATTAGTATTTTGAGGTAATTTATTGCCTTGACGTATATGTTGGAGCTATTATTATGACCCTAGGTGTTTTAGGAAGTCACCTAGCAATTTAGCAATGCTTTTGTATCCCTAGTGTGATGATTCTGGCCATTATTCTTGAAAGCATCCCGTGATGCCATTTAGTAGTAGGCATTCTACTCACGGGTTTACGAACCGAGATTCATCCTACTTCATGTTGTTAGTATTTGCTAGTTCCTTTAGGATATTAGTAACCTTTGCATTAGTCCTCGAGGTCCGTGGTATTTCCTTCTTCCAAATGCTATGAACCGCTTATGGCAGAAGTTCCTCGCTGAACCAAAGGATCACAATCAGAGTGCTCTCGATGAGTTCTCCATTCATAATTGTGAATCTGCCAGTTCTACTTTCCTGCATGGGTTATCCGGAAGAAACCTGTTGAACTTGATTCGACATACTAACCTATGCATCCACAACTCAGAAAATTATACGTTCCTTTGGGTTGTTCTCTTTAGTTGTATTCCGACCCTCCTCCATCAGTTGATAACCAAGAGTATGTGTGCATTGTGTTCATCGATGCCCTCTTACTCTTGTGTTCCATCAAGCCATTCTATTTCGGAATGACTAGGAGAAACAAACTCCAGTACCTCATCCATTTCTAGGATTGGGTCAAAATAGTTGTATTCCGCAGATCAAAATGCCAATTCAGCTTTGTTCTGTTCTACCTTGGAGTATTACCCCCTTTATGTCAGAATTGACATGAGAACTGCTCCAACTCTCATGAATTTTTGACGTAGTGATACTTCTCACCATCATCATTCATTCCTCGGTCCCGAGTTGTTGTAACCGGAATGCAGACAAGTGAATTGTGATGTGTGAAATCGATACTCCTAGCAACTTCGTTGCTTGGTAGTAAATGGACAATATTCTCATTCTTAGCGTGTTGGTTATTGAGTCATCATCCTAAGATTAATCGTGCTACCTAGTCCTTAGTTATGGTGCACTCTTCGATCTATGAGTTAGGATTGTGTCAATCCCTCACTCTTTTGATCATATCGTCTTGCCCTCAAAAGCAAGATTGTTCTCGAGCTTAGTAACATACCGGTGGTTCGTGACTCTCCAAATATCTTCTTGGAAGTGTTACTGGGTTGTTCCCTGACTGTTATGTTGAGCTCGTGATCAAGTTGGTTTCTTGTGAACCATCCTTTCTCCAAGAATCTTTATTGGATACCCCTGAGCTAGTTGGTTAAGCCAAACAACAACTTGGAGAGTTGGAAGATAAAAGCTTGCCTAACTTAGTTCGTTCCAAAGGGATATTCTTGTGTAGTGTGTGTTGAAGAAAGATGATATCTTCATCGAATGATCCCCTTGATCAGTTGTTGAACCTATTGTCTTATCAAACTTTGACTTGAGTATGGGCTATTATTAAGTCAAATCAGAACCAACGATGCTCGTAATGTTGTCTTACTTGTGGTTGAACCCTCGAGCATACCCCATTACATCTTTTTGTCTGACCAATGCTATCACCGTGTTCACATGATGGCAGAAGTCCAGTGATATGGAAATTCCGATGAGTTGTTGTTGAGCCCCTCAGCAGCATTTTGTCTCCACCATGATTCATGTTGAACATCAACCTAGTGTTGGAAATTTTGTAAGCAATGCCTTCGTGCTCCGTTCATGAAGCCTATGCTTGGATGGAAGAAGTGACTTCCTCTAATTCATGTGCATTTGGTGCAAGTTGCCGCCGTGGGTTTGAGAAAGGTTTGTTTTGTTTCCTATGGAATCGTCCCAAGTCAGTCATGCATGTGCAAAGTATACTATGGTTTGGTAGATTAATTACCTCCACTCCATATGTATTCCGTAGCACCCCAAGCCACTGATTGATTTGTTCAAGGAGAAGGAGTTCCTTCATAAGAGTTAATCCGGACTTATGAATGAACTTCGATATCCTCAATGATGGTTCCCCACCTGAACTCGGTAGTGTTTTGTTGTAAGACTACCATGTGGTCATGCTTGTCTGGGACAACGTGTTCACATGTGTTTAGCAGAACCAGCTCATGTTTTGGAGCTTGCTACCTTGGTTCATTCCCCGAGAATCTCGCAATGTCATCTCGTCGATTTGTGTTGCAACTTTTCTTTCAGACATGTGAGTCTGAAGTATCCTGTTTCTAACCAGATGTGAATCTCAGGCAGATATGATGGTTGGAACATTCCCAACAGTTGCATCTTGTTTCCAGCTTGCACTGCCATTGTGCCAATCCCCCATGGGCTGCCTTCTTAGTAATTCTTGTTCAGGATCATCTTCAAAAGTGGACTTACCATGGGTCCCATCCATTTCCGATGATAAGCAAATCATCCATTGCGTTGTCTTTAACAAGGTAGTCCACATCATCCATTCTAGTCGGAATATGCCATTCTTCTGAGCTCCTTCAAACGATCGTTGTGAATTGCCTTAGGCTGGTATGAAGAGTTTCAATGATCTCTGAATCAAAAGTAATTCTTTTTGCCACTTAAGGGATTAGTTCCTCGCGTCACCTCCCCTAAGGTGCCCCGTTATTGAATCATGGCAATTATTTCCTCGCCACCTTGACACCATCCACCATCTCTCCAAGCGTGGAATTGTTGCCCACCAATCAAACCTCGTTGTTTGTTCTTCCATCCCTCTCGATGTGTTTTGTGCCTCAACTCGAGATGTTTCAACATCTCATTCCACGAGTTGATCTTGAGTGCTCGATCTTCGAGGAGATCGTCTCCTATAGAGTCTCTTTCTGTCGCCATCGTGTTGGATGAAGATCCCGAAAGCCAGGACGTCAAGATCAATTGGAGCAATGAGTCAACATCTTGAGAAGGACAGTTGGATCGTGAAGATCGTGTTAGCTTGTGACCCCTTGATTTCTTACCTCACGTCTTGAATCTCGGGACGAGATTCTTATTTAATGGGGGTGAGTTGTCACAGCCCTAGAGCTTGCTTGTAACTAGTGGCATTGCATCCATGCATCATGTTTAATTTTCATGAAATTTGAAATGGGGATTGCCTAAACCCTAGCATTAAAGGAATTCAAATAGGTTCAACTAAAAAAATATTTTTCAGTGAATCCAAATGGCTTTAGAAAATGTTCATCATTTACGGAAAATGCTATAAACCATAACCGGAGGTGCTGCACATTTTTCATGACATATTTGGTCACTGGATTAATTCATAAAGTATTTGCATTTGGGCATTTAATGCTAATAAATAGTTTAAATGTTCAAATAATCATAAACTAAAATTTTTACTGTTGGTTATGTTCTAAACAGTATCCATGATTAGTTTCATGATTTTTGGAAATGCCCTGACATTTTTAATAAAGCCCAACACAAGATCACAAAATAGAAAATGAAACTTTTAGAAAAGAGAGGAGAGCTTACGGCCTCACACAGAGCAGCCCACCTGCCTATGCTTTGATCAGCACTGGCCAGCCCACACCAGCCCAGCCCACCCAGCCTCCTCCCTGTCGTCTTCCACCTCCTGCCAGTAGGCAGGAGGGCGTGTGGCCGCCGTGCGCGCCCACGTGCCACGGCCACCTCCTGCTTCCACCGACGCCCTGGGCGCCCCCAGACGACGCCACGCACCTCCCTGGCCCCCTCTCGACTCTTCCCGCGGCCATCCCCCTCCTCTGTCTCTCTCCTTCACCGTTCCCTATCTCACCGAGCGAGCTCGTCGCCGCCGATCGAAATAGCCGCAGCCGCTGCCTCCCTCCCGCCTCTCCGACGCGCCCCAGGGATCCGCCGCGTCGCCTTCATCCTCCTCGTCGAGCCACGCATCGCCGGGAGCTCTACTTCGCCATCAATGCCGTCGTCTTCAACATCTCGGTCACCGAGATCGCCAGTGCCGTTCGTCGTCTCCGACGCGTCCCCGAGCCACTGGGACCTCCTCTGGCTTCACGGTGAGCTCCTCTTCCTCTTTCCCTAGTCCCTGTGCTCATTTTGCCGCCGTAGCCGCCGTTCCCACTCCGCCCGAACTCCGGTCGCCGCCATGAGGTCGGTTTCGGCGAACTCCGGCCACCCCACGCCCTCCCGTTGGTCCCCCTGGATGCGCGCGGGCATGGGCTACCCCCTGGTGCCCTCAGAGCATCTATCCGTTGCCCATGGCGCAACTCCGACGGACGCCGCCGCGGATTGAGGTCGCCGCCGGCCTAACTCCGGCCACGCCGACGTGGCACACCTAGTTAGGGCAAATCACCCACTAATTAACCCCCTGACCGACTTACACATGGGCCCCACCAGTTTAATTAGCCAGCTAACGAAATTAGTTAGAACTAATCCAACCCGACTGGACCCACGTGTCAGCTTGACTTTGACGTAGTCAATGTTGACCGGGCCCACCTGTCGGCGACCTAACCAGCCCTGGGTCACTGACCAGTGGACCCCACAGGTTAGTTTGACCTGGACCGCCGCAGTTGCCCGCTGACGTCATAGTGACGCAATGGTGACGCAGTAATACCTTTTCTGGATTTATTATAATTCAGGAAATTCCAGGAAATAGCTCAAACTTCTAAAATTCATAGAAATTCAACCGTAACTCCAATGGAAATAAGTTATATATGAAAAATGATCAGAAAAATATGAAGAATCTGTTTATGGCACTTTCATGCATGATTGAATAAGTTAACCTCACTGAATAGGATGAACCATGTTTAGGGTAATTTATGAACTAGCATTTGGAGTTGGAGTTTAACCTTGCTTGAATTCCATTTCAATTAACTTGGCTTACTGCTGCATTAGGTCAATTCAGTTCCTTAACATGACATGTCATTCATTTGATTGTGCATTGCATTGATTGTGTTTCTTCTTGTTTGTCGGTGTTTGTCCCCTCTCGGTAGACGACGTACCGACGATGAATTCGATGACACCGATGAAGAACTATATTATCTTCAGAAGTGCCAGGCAAGCAAAACCCCCTTGTTCATTCCGATACAATCCCACTCTCTCGCTCCTGCTCTCTTTTACTGCATTAGGACAACAACGATTTATCATTACTTGCTGCGGTAGCTGAACCCCTTATCCTCTGCATGACTGTCATTCCACAGTAATTAGATGAAACCCACTAGCATGAGTAGGAGTTGTTTGAGCCATGTTGTGCCTACTCATTCATGCTTGTTTGTCATGCCTGCTACTGCTTAGAGTTGAGTCAGGTCTGATTCATCGAGGATGAATCGGAGGTGTGTGAACATGTCCTACTGTGTGTGAGCTAAGTGTGTGAACACGATTTGGTAAAGGTAGCGGTGAGAGGCCATGTAGGAGTACATGGTGGGTTGTCTCATTGCAGCCGTCCTCAGGAACTGAGTTCTGTGTTTGTGATCCATAAAACAGTTACTACCACACATTGGGCTCCGGGCACTCCAAGCTCTCTCGACTTATTAATCAACTTGATCTCTGTCCAGGAGTTGCAACTAGTTTCTGGCGTTTGTAGGATATGTGTTGGGGGCCGTGCGTAGCGCTGACCCTAGGGGTGGGCTATGTTGCGGTAGATACACCGAGGCACGGTGTACCGGGACGCCCGTTTGGTGTCTCGGGAACCCTGCTCTCATCGTTTGGGGCCGTGGCGACACCCGGCGGATCTCCTTGCTGATGGAACCCGAATAGGCGATAAACCTGGACTAGAGACTTGTGTGGTTAGTCGGTCGTGGCGACTCCTCGCCAAAGCTTCCGCTTGAAGGTTGCCGAGATACAAGAGGTGTACATGGCGGTAAGTGGCGAGGCGTGTGTGAAGAAGTACACCCTGCAGGGTTAATATGATCTATTGAATAGTCGTGTCCGCGAAAAGGACTTACGGGTTGCCTATATCGGTTCATAGACAAGTGAAAGTGGATACTCTAAAATCGCAAGATAGCGTGAGTGCTATGGATGGCGTTCTCGTAGGGAGGCGGAGCGGATCCATAGTGGTGTATTGATACGGTGAATATGTGGACTCGTGTGCACCACCTCAAAAGAGTTACTGCGATGTAGTTTAGGATAGCCACCGAGTCAAAGCTGGCTTGCTGCGGTCAAACTCCACCACCCCTTTGTTGATAATGATGCATATGTAGTTAGTTACGATGTAAGTCTTGCTGAGTGCGTTTGTACTCACGTTTGCTTATTTTATGTTTTGCGAGAGACGTCGGTCTAGCTAGTAGTTCGCTTGCACTTGACGTTTAGCTTGATACCTCAGCTACGATCTTGTGCCCTCGGCAGGATCTGGTAGATAGTCAGGCTTCCCAGCCTTTTTCATTTATAGTTGTCTGTACTCAGACATGTTTAGTTTCCGCTTGTGCTTTGACTTGTATGCTTTGAGTGTTGGGTCATGAGACCCATGTTTGTAATATCTCGCTCCTCGGAGCCTAATGAATAAATATTTGAGTCGTAGAGTTATGTTGTGATGCCATGTTGTATTTACACATATTGAGCATATTGTGTGTATGTTTGAAATGCTTGGTATGTGTGGGATCCGACAATCTGTTTGTTTATCCTTGGCAGCCTCTCATATGGGGAAATGTAGTCTAGTGCTTCTGGCGATAGTAGTCCGCTACTGCCCGTTCACGGAGTCCTGCTAGCCCAGCACTACTGCTTTGGACACTTGGTGGCGGCATGTGTTTCACTTCGCCTATATACATCCCTTGGGAAATGTCACGGTGAAATTGAGTCCTGCCTAGCCTGCTACAGCCGGGATACCGGGGTCCTGTTAGCCCAGTGCTACAGTCCGAATTCATACGTTGATGACCGACATGCTCGATGTGATTCATGTATGCCTGTCCCCATGGGTTAGTGCCGCTTTGGGTTCACGACTAGCCATGTCGGCCCGGGTTCTTTGTCATATGGATGCTAGCGACACTATCATATACATGAGCCAAAAGGCGCAAACGGTCCCGGGCCATGGTAAGGCGACACCCGTGGGAATACCGTGCGTGAGGCCGCAAAGTGATATGATGTGTTACCGGCTAGATCGATGTGACTTGGAATCGGGGTCCTGACATCTTCGTGGCGCCGAGAGCACGAAGCTCATTTGTGATGTCAGTGAGGCGATCAAACGTGAGCTGGACATTCTCATTGTCATTTCTCTTGAAGCGGTTGAAGAGGTTGCGAAGAACACTGATCCTTTGATCTCTCTTGGTTGAGACGCCTTCGTTGACCTTGGAGAGCCGGCCTCGAGACTAACCGGCGTTTCCGAGCACTCACACGGCCATATTGTTCTTTTGTCGGATGACCACGATGATGTTCTTGGCGGTAGAATCCAGTTGAATGAACTTCTTGACATCAGCGGGGATGACACCTTCACCGATCTTGGGAGCGCCATTCTTGACGACATACCGTAGTCGACATCAATGGCTTCAAGATGCATCGTATCTTATTCTTCGGTAGGAATATTCAGTTCCATCGAAGGCGGGCAAGCAGCGGAGACTTTGATTATCCCTGCGGTCGACATAGCTAAAACTCCGGTGGTTAAACCGAATCACCTGAAACAAGGGAGTACCTTGCTCGATACCAATTGAAAGTGCTAGTTATCGACTAGAGGGGGTGAATAGGCGAATTTTATGAAAGTCTTCAAAACATGAGAGTTTCGAAGACAAAAAATAGAAATGAACCTATTGATATGCAGCGGAAGGTAGACTACACTAGGCAAGCCATAGTCAAGTATTCAATGAAGTGAAAGTGCGAAGACTAATAGTAGCTAGGTAGTACGGATCAGGATGGAAGATGGTATGAAGCCACACAACGATAGAAGTCACACAGTGAAGACAAATAGGTAAAGCAAACAAGCAATGACTTCACGAAGACAAACTGTAAGTAAAGAGAGGGAGAGGATAGAACCAGTCACTTGTTGAGGACACAAGATTTGTTGGACCAGTTCAAGTTGCTGTGACAACTGTACGTCTGGTTAGGGAGGCTGAGATTTAACTCAGAAGACCGCGTCTTCACCTTATTCCCCTTGAGCTAAGGACACCCAGTCCTCGCCCAATTACTCTGGTAAGTCTTCAAGGTAGACTTCCAAAGCTTCACAGACTTCATTCACTGGCGATCCACAATGACTCTTGGATGCTCGAGCACGCGACGCCTAACCGGCCGGAGGATTCATAGTCCTCAAGTGTAACAAGTCTTCAGTCACGCGACGAAAAGTCTTGATGATGCCTAACAGTCTTTGGCTCGGGTGTTTGGGCTTTGTCCTCGCAAGGATTTCTCTCTCTCAAAAGCTTCAGAGGTGGGTTGCTCTCAAACGACAAAAGCCGTGCACTAACTCTAAGCAGCCACCAATTTATGGTGTAGGGGGTGGGCTATTTATAGCCACTAGGCAACCCGACCTGATTTGTCCAAAATGACCCTGGGTCACTAAGGAACTGACACGTGTTGCAACGGTCAGATTTCAAACACACGCGGCAACTTTACTTGGGCTACAAGTAAAGCTGACTCATCCAGCTCTGGATAAGATTTGCTCTCATTGTCTTCGCTCGAAGACGTAGGATTTTGGTTGAGCATCACTTCAGTCACTTTGACTTTGTTCACTGGGACCCCACTTAACAGTACGGTGGTTCCTACGACTCAACAAAGAAGAAAAGGAAACAACGAAACAACTAGGTCTTCGCGCTCCATAGTCTTCACGCAATGCCTTCTCTTGTCATAGTCTTCAATGTGAATATCTTCACATACCACCATCGTCTTCAATGTCTTCATACATTTTTAGGGGTCATCTCCGGTAGGTAAACCGAATCAATGAGGGACTACTACCTGTGTTATCCTGCAATTCTCACAAACACATTAGTCCCTCAACCAGGTTTGTTGTCAATACTCCAAAACCAAATAGGGGTGGCACTAGGTGCACTTACACTGGACCATGCGGTGTCATAACAGTCAATGGAAACACGGAGCGCTCCCTCCGTAGCGAGGAGCACACCGCGGCCCTAGCGGCGGAAGTACAGAGTGGCCTTTTAAGGCATAAATTTAATTCAACGACCAAGATCATGGACACTGTAAAACGAGTCCGGACTACTCCGCAACATGACAGTCCGGCTCATCAGGAATTAGACTAGCAATTCGACCTCTGTCTCAATCCCGACCAAGAGGCGGTATACGTACCGCGCGTACATAATTACGCACTAAAAATACCATGGGAAGAGATGGAGGCATAACCAGATTGTGGTCCATAATACGGCTCGACCTTCCTTGGACACACGTACTTTCACTTTTCTTTTTATCCTTCTCAGGGTTTCTTTTCCACAGGCCCCTCGTGGCGGCCTGCTCATCGGTCCGTTCGAAGGACGGATACACCAAGGCGGCAAGTAGCACAGACGTGTGGGGGAATCTTTAGATGTTCTTCTCGACGATCATTCTACCTGTTTTCAGGACCCGCACACAGCTCCCCCTTGGTCTTGGCATGTTAAATAGCCAGGTTGCTTATCACACTATTTGTACAAATACGCTTTGACGTATTAATCAAATTATAATGGAAACAGTTTGCGGCCCAGCTTTTGTGGCACTAGCTTACTACTTCATTTTATTTCGTCATTCTTGTCGATTGCACCCGTACACTTTGGTACGCTTTAAATTCGCCAGGGGCTTCATTATGCTCCACACTACAGCAACAAAGTCCGAACACTTTTTACAGTATAGTTCGGCACCCCAAATTTTAGCATTATATGCATCGGCTCCGAATCATGTCTTTGGTCAATAGTTGGATTGCCCGGCTCCTATGCTTGCTACCTTACATTCCGTCCTATCGGCTTGGGTAGTAAAGGGAAAACTACTGCGATTGTGTTTCCGGTTTATCCAAGCAAACACCTCAGTAGAGAAAGCCGAAAATGACTGTCATGATGCGGCGAGAGCTGGTCAGCTATTTGGAGGTTAAAAATATTTGCGATTTTTTCCGCGTTATGCGATGAATCGGCCTTCATCCGATCAGATGTTTACAGCACCCTAGTCCGGCTTAAATGCTAACTAGGGGCTGCACCTACATTTTTATTGTCAAACTCCTATGGGTAAGTGAGGGTGATAAAGCCACATAGTCTGTTTGCCTGGTTTGTTGCGCTAAAAGCCTCCTTCAAGGACTAAATTCTTGGATCAAGAGTGTTTTGATTCCACCCCGAACACCCCCGTACTACCTACGTGGGGGCTGAAGCCGACGACTGGCCAACTCTCAGATTTAATAAAAACGGCCGCATAGGAGGTAAAATTTTAAAAAAATAACAGGCATTATATTACATATCAGCCTTGTTTCACCATACAGGACAGGATAACATGAATGTATTCACTCAAAAATAATGTCCTTAGCACATTGCTCTGCTACAATGCGGGATCCCTCCAGGACATCATCAAAATACCGCTCGGGCGTGCGGTGCTCCTTGCTAGTGGGCGGTCCCTCGGTTGCGAGCTTGACGGCGTTCATCTTCTCCCACTGCACCTTGACATGGGTGAAGGCCATCCGCGCACCCTCGATGGAGACTTACCGCTTGATGACGTCAAGCCGGGGGCAGGCATTGACCAGCCGCTTCACGAGCCCGAAGTAGCTGCTGGGTATGGCTTCGGCAGGCCATAGACGGATTATTAAATCCTTCATGGCTAGTTCGGCCACCCTATGCAGTTCGACCGGCTATTTTAGCTGATCGCTAAAAGGCACCGGATGTTCTGGCGCAAGGTATTGCGACCAGAACAACTTCTCCATCGAGCTCCCCACTTCGGCTCGGAAGAACTCAGCAGCGTCGGCAACACTGCGCGGTAAATCCACAAACACTCATGGAGAACTCCAAATCCGGGTTATTAAGAGATATCTCTTCTTCACATATTTTCTCTGCATAATGAAGGCCTTACCCGCCGCGATTTTTCTGGCCTCTTAGTTTTCCTGGAGGGCGCCTTGGGCTTCAACCTGGGCATCTTGTGCGCTTTGGCGAGCCTTGGCGAGTTCGATCTGTTGATCTGCAATATTGCGCTCCAAGGAATCACATTTCTTCACGGCGTCCTGGAGCTCCTGTTGGACCTCATCAACTCTGGCCTCATGTTTTTCACGGGCGGCTTGCTCCCTTGCCGCTTTCTTTTTGGCCTCGGCCAGCGCCTTCTTGAGGGTGTCCACCTCGGTCGCCGCTCCTAACAAATATCATGACACTATGATCAGCGCAAGTTATTCATCCTTTCTAGATCTAGAAAAGGTCATTGCATACCTTGCTTTTCTTCTAACTGCTTTTTAACATGGCCGAGCTCTTCCTCGGCCCACTCCAGACTCTGCCTCAGTCCGGAGACTTCGGCAGCATGAGAGGTCGTAGCCAGCAACGACGCCTACTTACTCACACAAGACATATTTGGTTAGTCTCCTGCAGAGATTACTTCATCCTCTATCCGAATTTTCTTTCTGAGCACCGGATAGAGTCTCAGGGCCTACTGTCTATACTATGACATACTTTTTATACAATTGCGTTGCTTACCTCAAAGCCTGTCAGAAGGCTGGTGCAGGCTTCGGTCAGTCCTCTCTTAACGGACTGAACCCTCTCAATCACCATACCCATAAGGATATGGTGTTCCTCAACAATGGAAGCGCTTTGTAGCGCTTCCAGTAGAGTATCCGGTGCCTCTGGATGGACAGAGGTCGCCAGTGGAATTGGTGCACCTCCTTCTTTTGAAGGAGGCTGCTTGCCGGATTCCGGAGCCATATAGGTCTCCGGGATCGTATTCGGCTGGGGGCCAGGTCGTGCCCACGGTCCTCGGTCGTCTTCAGCCATGTCTCGTTGGCCTTAAAGAGCACCTTCCAGATGTCTTCGTGCGTAGTTCCAAAGAACTGTTGCAAGGTCTGGTGCTCAGCCGGATCAAACTCCCACAGATGGCAAGTCTGGCTTTGGCATGGAAGGATCCAGCGAACTAGCATCACCTGGATCACATTGAAGAGCTTGATGCTCTTGTCGACCATGCTCCTAATGCGTGTCTGAAGCGCTGTCAGCTCGTCCGATGAAGAGCAGTCCAGGCCCTTCTCTAACCAGGAGGTGAGCCGCATTGGGGTTCCGGGCTGAAATTCGGGAGCCGCGGCCCAGGTGGCGTCGTGAGGCTCTGTGACGTAGAACCACTCCTGTAGCCACCCTTTGATGGTATCCATGAAGGTACCTTTGGGCCATGTGGCGTTGGGCATCTTGCTCACCATGGCGCCTCCGAACTCTGCGTGTTCGCCACCCACCACCTTCGGCTTCACATTGAAGATCTTTAGCCACAATCCAAAGTGGGGTGGGATGCGGAGGAAGGCCTCGCACACGACAATGAATGTCGAGATGTTGAGGAAGGAGTTGGGGACCATATCATGGAAATCCAGCCCGTAGTAGAACATGAGTCCATGGACGAATGGGTGGAGAGGAAATCCCAACCCGCGGACGAAGTGGGGGATGAGTACAACCCTCTCATGGGGCTCCGGGGTGGGGACGATTTGTCCCTTGGCCGGAAGCTGGTGGGCGATTTCCTTGGCCAGATACCCGGCCTCTCGGAGCTTGGTGATGTCCTTCTCCTTGACGGAGGAGACCATTGATACATCCATTTTGCATCATGCTTTAATATTGATATTTATTGCATTATGGCTGTTATTACACATTATGTCACAATACTTATGCCTTTTCTCTCTTATTTTACAAGGTTTACATGAATAGGGAGAATGCCGGCAGCTGGAATTCTGGGCTGGAAAAGGAGCAAGTATTAGAGACCTATTCTGCACAACTCCAAAAGTCCTGAAACACCACGGAAGTTATTTTTGGAATTTATAAGAAATACTGAGTGAAGAAAATACCAGAGGGGGCCCACACCCTAGCCACGAGGTTGGGGGGCGCGCCCCCTGCCTCGTGGGCCCCCTGGTAGGCCTCCGGTGTCCATCTTCTGCTATATGAAGTCTTTTACCTTGGAAAAAATCAGAAGCAAGCTTACGGGACGAAACTCCACCGCCAAGAGGCGGATTTTTGGCGGAACCAATCTAGGGCTCCGGTGGAGCTGTTCTGCCGGGGAAACATCCCTCCGAGAGGGGGAAATCATCGCCATCGTCATCACCAACGATCCTCTCATTGGGAGGGGGTCAATCTCCATCAACATCTTCACCAGCACCATCTCCTCTCAAACCCTAGTTCATCTCTTGTATCAAATCTTTGTCCCAAAGCCTCAGATTGGTACCTGTAGATTGCTAGTAGTGTTGATTACTCCTTGTACTTGATGCTAGTTGGTTTATTCGGTGGAAGATCATATGTTCAGATCCATTATGCATATTAATACCCCTCTGATTATGAACATGAATATGATTTGTGAGTAGTTACGTTTGTTCCTGAGGACATGGGAGAAGTCTTGCTATAAGTAGTCATGTGAATTTGGTATTCGTTTGATATTTTGATGAGATGTATGTTGTTTCTCCTCTGGTGGTGTCATGTGAACGTCGACTACATGACACTTCACTATTGTTTGGGCCTAGGGGAAGGCATTGGGAAGTAATAAGTAGATGATGGGTTGCTAGAGTGACAGAAGCTTAAACCCGAGTTTATGCATTGCTTCGTAAGGGGCTAATTTGGTCCATATGTTTCATGCTATGGTTAGGTTTACCTTAATACTTCTTTTGTAGTTGCATATGCTTGCAGTAGGAGTTAATCATAAGTGGGATGCTTGTCCAAGGAAGGCAGCACCCAAGCACCGGTCCACCAACATATCAAATTACCAAATTACCGAACGCGAATCATATGAGCGTGATGAAAACTAGCTTGATGATAATTCCCATGTGTCCTCGGGAGCGTTTTCCTTCATATAAGAATTTTTCCAGGCTTGTCCTTTGCTACAAAAAGGACTGGGCCGCCTTGCTGCACCTTATTTACTTTTGTTACCTGTTGCTCGTTACCAATTACCTTATCACAAAACTATCTGTTACGGATAACTTTAGTGCTTGGAGAGAATACCTTACTGAAAACTGCCTATCATTTCCTTCTACTCCTCGTTGGGTTCGACACTCTTACTTATAGAAAGTACTACGATAGATCCCCTACACTTTCGGGTCATCAAGACTCTTTTCTGGCGCCGTTGCCAGGGAGTGAAGCGCCTTTGGTAAGTGGAATTTGGTAAGGAAAATTTATATAGTGTGCTGAAATTTACTGTCACTTGTTACTATGGAAAGTAATCCTTTGAGGGGCTTGTTCGGGGTATCTTCACCCTGTCCAGTAGAGCAAAGAGTTTCTCCTCAACCTACTAAACCTACTGAAAATGTTTACTTTGAAATTCCTTCGGGTATGATAGATAAACTTCTAGCTAATCCCTTTACAGGAGATGGAACATTGCATCCTGATTTGCACCTAATCTATGTGGACGAAGTTTGTGGATTATTTAAGCTTGCAGGTATGCCCGGAGATGTTATCAAGAAGAAGGTCTTCCCTTTATCTTTGAAGGGAGAGGCATTGACATGGTATAGGCTATGTGATGATATGGGATCATGGAACTACAAACGATTGAAATTGGAATTTCATCAGAAGTTTTATCCTATGCATCTTGTTCATCGTGATCGTAATTATATATATAATTTTTGGCCTCGTGAAGGAGAAAGCATCGCTCAAGCTTGGGGGAGGCTTAAGTCAATGTTATATTCATGCCCCAATCATGAGCTCTTAAGAGAAATAATTATTCAAAAAATTTATGCTCGGCTTTCTGACAACAATCGCTCCATGCTCGATACTTCTTGTACTGGTTCTTTTATGATGAAGACTATTGAATTCAGATGGGATTTATTGGAGAGAATTAAATGCAACTATGAAGATTGGGATCTCGACGAAGGTAAGGAGTTAGGTATAACACCTAAGTTTGATTGTGTTAAATCTTTTATGGATACCGATGTTTTCCGTAAGTTTAGCACTAAATATGGACTTGACTCTGAGATAGTAGCTTCTTTCTGTGAATGATTTGCTACTCATGTTGATCTCCCTAAGGAGAAGTGGTTTAAATCCCATCCTCCCATAGAAGTAAAAGTAGTTGAACCTATTAAAGTTGAAGAAAAGACTATCACTTATAATTATCCTATTGTTGCTACTACTTATGTTGAGAAACCACCTTTCCCTGTTAGAATAAAGGATCATGCTAAAGCTTCA
Organism: Aegilops longissima; assembly: GCA_021605205.1. Lineage (NCBI taxonomy): Eukaryota > Viridiplantae > Streptophyta > Magnoliopsida > Poales > Poaceae > Aegilops > Aegilops longissima. The sequence continues at coordinate 380,373,633 of CM038680.1, forward strand.
ACTGTTGTCAACAAAAGTAATATCAGGACACCTAAACCCCCTGAAAAAATTAAAGTTGAACCAAATATTGCTATGGTTAAAGATCTCTTGGCCGATAATATTGATGGGCATGTTATTTACTTCTGTGATGAAGCTGCTAGAATTGCTAAACCGTGTGCTAAAGATAAACATAGACCTATTGTAGGCATGCCTGTTATTTCTGTTAAAATAGGAGATCACTGTTATCATGGCTTATGTGATATGGGTGCTAGTGCTAGTGCAATACCTCATTCTTTATACGAAAAATTATGCATGATATTGCACCCGCTGAGTTAGAAGATATTGATGTTACAATTAAGCGTGCCAATAGAGATACTATATCACCGATTGGGATTGTTAGAGATGTTGAAGTCTTGTGTGGAAAGGTTAAATATCCTGCTGATTTTCTTGTTCTCGGTTCTCCACAAGATAGCTTTTGCCCCATTATATTTGGTAGACCCTTCTTGAATACTATTAATGCTAGGATAGATTGCAATAAGGATGTTGTTACTATTGGTCTGGGTGATATATCTCATGATTTTAACTTCGCTAAATTTCGTAGACAACCCCATGATAAAGAATTACCTAGCAAGGATGAAATTATTGGTCTTGCTTCTATTGCCGTGCCTCCTAATGATCCTTTAGAACAATATTTGCTAGACCATGAAAATGATATGTTTATGAATGAAAGAAGGGAAATAGATGAGGTATTCTTTAAACAGAGTCCTATTTTGAAGCACAACTTGCCTGTTAAAATCGTAGGGGATCGTCCTCCACCCAAGGGTGATCCCGTGTTTGAGCTTAAACCATTACCTGATACTCTCAAATTTGCTTATGTTGATGAAAAGAAGATATATCCTGTTATTATTAGTGCGAACCTTTCAGAAAAGGAGGAAGAGAAATTATTGAAAATTCTAAAGAAGCACCGTGTTGCTATTGGATATACTCTTGATGATCTAAAGGGCATTAGTCCCACCCTATGTCAACACAAAATAAATTTGGAGAAAGACGCCAAACTAGTTACTGATCACCAACGACGGCTAAATCCTAAGATGAAAGAAGTGGTAAGAAAGGAAATATTAAAGCTCCTTGAGGCAGGTATAATTTATCCCGTTGCTGATAGTCAGTGGGTAAGTCCAGTCCATTGTGTCCCTAAGAAGGGAAGAATTACTATCGTTCCTAATGATAAAGATGAATTGATTCTGCAAAGAATTATTACAGGTTATAGGATGGTAATTGATTTCCGCAAATTAAATGAAGCTACTAAAAAAGATCATTACCCTTTGCCTTTTATTGATCAAATGGTAGATAGATTATCCAAACATAGCCATTTTTGCATTCTAGATGGTTACTCTGGTTTCTCTCAAATACATGTGTCTGCTGAGGATCAAGAAAAGACCACTTTTACTTGCCCTTTCGGTACTTTACTTATAGACCTATGCATTTTGGTTTATGTAATGCATATGCTACCTTTCAAAGATGCATGATGGCTATATTCTCTGATTTTTGTGAAATTTTTTGTGAGGTTTTCATGGATGATTTCTCCGTTTATGGATCCTCTTTTGATGATTGCTTGAGCAACCTTGATCGAGTTTTGCAGAGATGTGAAGAAACTAATCTTGTCTTGAATTGGGAGAAGTGCCACTTTATGGTTAATGAAGGTATTGTCTTGGGGCATAAAATTTCTGAAAGAGGTATTGAAGTTGATAAAGCTAAAGTTGACGCTATTGGAAAGATGTCGTGTCCCAAGGACATTAAAGGTATAAGAAGTTTCCTTGGTCATCCCAGTTTCTGTAGGAGGTTCATTAAGGACTTCTCAAAAATCTATAGGCCTCCGACTAATCTCTTACAAAAAGATATTCCTTTCGTCTTTGATGACGATTGTGTAGAAGCATTTGAAATACTTAAGAAAGCTTTGATTTATGCACCTATTGTTCAACCTCCTGATTGGAATTTACCCTTTGAAGTTATGTGTGATGCTAGTGATTATGCTGAAGGTGCTGTTTTAGGGCAAAGAGTCGATAAGAAATTAAATGTCATTCAATATGCTAGTAAAACTCTAGATAGTGCCCAGAGAAATTATGCTACTGCTGAAAAAGAATTTTTAGCAGTTTTTTTTTGCTTGTGATAAGTTAGACCTTATATTGTTGATTCCAAAGTAACTGTTCACACTGATCATGCTGCTATTAAATATCTTATGGAAAAGAAAGATGCTAAACCTAGACTTATTAGATGGGTTCTCTTGCTACAAGAATTTGATTTGCACATTATTGATAGAAAGGGAGCAGAGAACCCCGTTGCAGACAACTTGTCTAGGTTAGAGAATGTTCTTGATGACCCACTACCTATTGATGATAGCTTTCCTGATGAACAATTAGCTATCATAAATGCTTCTCGCACTCCTCCATGGTATGCTGATTATGCTAATTATATTGTTGCTAAATTTATACCACCTATTTTCACATACCAGCAAAAGAAAAAGTTTTTCTATTATTTAAGACATTACTTCTGGGATGACCCACACCTTTATAAAGAAGGAGTAGATGGTGTTATTAGACGTTGTGTACCTGAGCATGAACAAGAATAGATCCTACACAAGTGTCACTCCGAGGCTTATGGAGGACACCACGCTGGAGATAGAACTGCACATAAGGTATTGCAATCCGGTTTTTATTGGCCTACTCTCTTCAAGGATGCCCGTAAGTTTGTCTTGTCTTGTGATGAATGTCAAAGAATTGGTAATATTAGTAGACATCAAGAAATGCCTATGAATTATTAACTTGTTATTGAACCATTTGATGTTTGGGGCTTTGATTTTATGGGACCATTTCCTTCGTCTAATGGATATACACATAATTTAGTTGCTGTTGATTACATTACTAAGTGGGTAGAAGCTATTCCAACTAGTAGTGATGATCATAAGACTTCTATTAAGATGCTTAAAGAAGTTATTTTTCCGAGGTTTGGAGTCCCTAGATACTTATTGACTGATGGTGGTTCGCATTTTATTCATGGTGCTTTTCGTAAAATGCTTGCTAAGTATGACATTAATCATAGAATTGCATCTCCGTACCATCCACAGTCTAGTGGTCAAGTAGAACTTAGTAATAGAGAGCTCAAAGTAATTTTGCAAAAGACTGTTAATAGATCTAGAAAGAATTGGTCCAAGAAACTTGATGATGCATTATGGGCCTATGGAACTGCATATAAAAATCCTATGGGTATGTCTCCGTATAAAATGGTTTATGGAAAGGCATGTCACTTACCTCTCGAACTTGAACATAAGGCGTATTGGGCTATTAAAGAGCTCAATTATGATTTCAAACTTGCCGGTGAGAAGAGGCTATTTGACATTAGTTCACTTGATGAATGGAGAACCCAAGCCTATGAGAATGCCAAACTTTTTAAAGAAAAGGTTAAAAGATGGCATGACAAAAAGATACAAAAGCGTGAGATTAATGTAGGTGATTATGTGTTGCTATTAAACTCCCATTTAAGATTTTTTTACAGGAAAACTTCTCTCCAAATGGGAAGGCCCTTATGTTATCGAGGAGGTCTGTCGTTCCGGTCCATAAAAATCAACAACTTCGAAGGCACAAACCCGAAGGTGGTGAACGGTCAAAGAATTAAACATTATATCTCAGGTAATCCCATAAATATTGTAACCAATGTTATTGAAACCGTAACCCCGGAGGAATACATAAGGGACACTTTCCAGAATGTTTAATGTTTCAGACTCCGAAAAGGAATAGGTATGTGGTACGGTCAGTAAACCGACTCCAAAACAGTTCTAATGGCAATTTTTTCTCTGTTTTGGAATATTTAAGAAAATAGGAAAATAAGTAGTAGTCCGGGAAGTACACGAGGCGTCCACGAGGGTGGAGGGCGCGCCCTACCCCCCTGGGTGCGCCCCCTGCCTCGTGGGCACCTCGTGTGCTCTCCGCACTCTGTTTTCTTGCACGATACTTCTTTCGGTCGATAAAAATTCATTATATAATCTCTCGAAAGTTTTGACCACCGTATCACACAATTATCCTCTATCTTTGTTTCGAGCTGTTTTTCTGACACATCTAGATCACCATGACGTCTCCAATCGCCCCCAAGGACAAGTTCTTCGAGAAGGTTATCAACCCCTACCTCGCGTAAGTACTGCGACATCCTCAAACCATTGAGATGCGTGAGGGGTTGCTGCACATCCGCGATGTTGAGGGACCAAGGAGGACCGGAAGCACGGAAACAAGGCTCGAAGCAATGGAGCAACAAGTTTTCAAGTGTCAAGAGATGGTGGAATGCGGACTCGACGCCAACCACATAATGATTACGGAGTTCACCAACAACCACAAGCTAGATGTCAAGAACATTGGGGAGACCATCTTCAAGCTTCACGAGAAAATCGAGCACCTCCAATCCCAGATCTATGACCTGCAAAACCAAAACTGTGAGTATGAATATTGATTCAGGAGGATGAGTTTGGCTGCAGATTTGAGGATCCCGGAGACTCGATCATCCTTCTGTGATGGTGAGCCTATGCCTTGTAAGATGGACGACATGCCTACATCATCAACAACTCCATCATCACTACCTCCGAGGAAGGAGAACTGAGTGTTGGGTATGGGCACTCCCCTTGGCAACTGCCAAGCTTGGGGGAGGTGCCTCGGTATCGTATCACCATCACACTCCTATCTTTATCATTTTTCTTAGTTCGATCCTTTTGGTAATATCTTGATCTAGTATAATAAAGTTTTAATATGATCTAGTTTTGAGTTTTGCTTTATGATCCTTCTATGTAATCGAGTCCGTGAGCTATATATAATAAAGATTAGTGTTGAGTCAAGGGCTTGGTTATCTTGCTATGATCTTGAGTGAATCAACGAAAAAGAAAAGAAATAAAAAGAAATAAAGAGATCATATTTATCTTATGGAGAGTACTAACTTCACATATAAAGAGTATGATGATTAAAAGTTATTGAGAATTGACAAACATAGTTTTGGTCATCGTTGCAATTAATAGGAAGTAATAAAGAAAGAGAGGTTTCACATATAAATATACTATCTTGGACATCTTTTATGGTTGTGAGCACTCATTAAAATATGACATGCTAAAGAGTTGATGTTGGACAAGGAAGTCAATGTAATGGGTTATGTTTTCTTATATCCGAAATAAAGTATATTCTCATGGATTATCCAACATGTTGATCTTTTCTTTTCCCCTCATGCTAGCCAATTCCTTGCACCAAGTAGAGATACTACTTGTGCTTCCAAATACCTTTAAACCCAGTTTTGCCATAAGAGTCCACCATACCTACCTATGGATTGAGTAAGATCCTTCAAGTAAGTTGTCATCGTTGCATGCAATAAAAATTGCTCTCTAAATATGCATGATTTATTAGTGTGGGAGAAAATAAGATTTATACGATCTTGTGATATGGAAGCAATAAAAGCGACGGATTGCATAATAAAGGTCTGTATCACAAGTGGCAATATAAAGTGACGTTCTTTCGCATTAAGATTTTGTGCATCCAACATAAAAGCACATGACAACCTCTGCTTCCCTCTGCGAAGGGCCTATATTTTACTTTTATCTTCTACCTTATGCAAGAGACATGGTGATCCTCACCTTTCCTTTTTATATTTTATCCTTTGGCAAGCACATTGTGTTGGAAAGATCCTGATATATATATATCCAATTGGATGTAAGTTAGCATGAGCTATTATTGTTGACATTACCCTTGAGGTAAAAGGTTGGGAGGCAACACTATAAGCCCCTATCTTTCTCTGTGTACGATTAAAACTCCATAACCATAAGTATTGCATGAGTGTTAGCAACTGTGAAATACTAAATGATAGTTGAGTATGTGGACTTGCTGAAAAGCTCTTATATTGACTCTTTCAGATGTTATGGTAAATTGCAATTACTTCAATGACCGAGATTATAGTTTGTTAGGTTTCAAAGAAGTTTCTGATTCATACTTGACATTGTGAATAGATTGTTACTTGAGCATAAGAAATCATATGACAATATATATATATATATATATATATATATATATATATATATATATATATATATATATGTTGTTGTTATAAGAATGATCATGATGCCCTCATGTCCGTATTTTATTTTTATCGACACCTCTATCTAGAAACATGTGGTCATATTTCTCGATATCGGCTTTCACTTGAGGACAAGCGAGGTCTAAGCTTGGGGGGGAGTTGATCGTCCATTTTGCATCATGCTTTAATATTGATATTTATTGCATTATGGGTTGTTATTACACATTATGTCACAATACTTATGCCTTTTCTCTCTTATTTTACAAGGTTTACATGAAGAGGGAGAATGCCGGCAGCTGGAATTCTGGGCTGGAAAAGGAGAAAATATTAGACACCTATTCTGCATAACTCCAAAAGTCCTGAAACTCCGCGGAAGTTATTTTTGGAATTTATAAGAGATACTAAGCGAAGAAAAGACCAGAGGGGGCCCACACCCTGGCCATGAGGGTGGGGGCGCGCCCTACCCCCCTGGGCGCACCCCCTGCCTCGTGGGCCCCCTGGTAGGCCTCCGGTGTCCATCTTCTGCTATATGAAGTCTTTTACCTTGGAAAAAAATCAGAAGCAAGCTTACGGGACAAAACTTCGCCGCCAAGAGGTGGAACCCTTGGAGGAACCAATCTACGGCTCCGGCGAAGCTGTTCTGCCGGGCAAAAATCCCTCCGGGAGGGGGAAAATCATCGCCATCGTCATCACCAACGATCCTCTCATTGGGAGGGGGTCAATCTCCATCAACATCTTCACCAGCACCATCTCCTCTCAAACACTAGTTCATCTCTTGTATCAAATCTTTGTCCCAAAGCCTCAGATTGGTACCTGTAGGTTGCTAGTAGTGTTGATTACTCCTTGTAGTTGATGCTAGTTGGTTTATTCGGTGGAAGATTATATTTTCAGATCCATTATGCATATTAATACCCCTCAGATTATGAACATGAATATGATTTGTGAGTAGTTACGTTTGTTCCTGAGAACATGGGAGAAGTCTTGCTATAAGTAGTCATGTGAATTTGGTATTCGTTCGATATTTTGATGAGATGTATGTTGTCTCTCCTCTAGTGGTGTCATGTGAACGTCGACTACATGACACTTCACCATTGTTCGGGCCTAGGCGAAGGCATTGGGAAGTAATTAGTAGATGATGGGTTGCTAGAGTGACAGAAGCTTAAACCCCAGTTTATGCGTTGCTTCGTAAGGGGCTGATTTGGATCCATATGTTTCATGCTATGGTTAGGTTTACCTTAATACTTCTTTTGTAGTTGCGGACGGTTGCAATAGGAGTTAATCATAAGTGGGATGCTTGTCCAAGGAAGGGCAGCACCCAAGCACCGGTCCACCCACATATCAAATTATCAAAGTACCGAACGCGAATCATATGAGCGTGATGAAAACTAGCTTGACGATAATTCCCATGTGTCCTCGGGAGTATTTTCCTTCATACAAGAATTTATCCAGGCTTGTCCTTTGCTACAAAAAGGATTGGGCCACCTTGCTGCATCTTATTTACTTTTGTTACATGTTGCTCATTACCAATTACCTTATGACAAAACTATCTGTTACCAATAATTTCGGTGCTTGCAGAGAATACCTTACTGAAAACTGCATATCATTTCCTTCTGCTCCTTGTTGGGTTCGACACTCTTACTTATCGAAAGGACTATGATCGATCCCCTACACTTGTGGGTCATCAACCATCCACTTGCCCTGCGCTCCGTATCCGGACATGATCGGAGTGCTTTCTTGAGGCGGAGAGGATGAGGACTTGGGCGTTGGAGCTCGAGAATGGGTGGAAAGAGAGAGAGAAGGCGTGGGTGAAAGGGGTGAATCCTTATCTCGTTATAAAGGCAGCGAATATCAAGCGCCTCCCACTTGCCTTAAAACTCGCCTATTCCCCAAGAGCCATGCAGGCGGCACAGTTGGATTATCCACGCCCGTATTGATGAGAATCCTGCAATAAGGGGACACCATCTCTGCTTCGACAAGACGTGCCAGTAAAGCCGCATCTTGAAACATGGAGCGGGAGGCTAAAAACGGTTCAAAATAGTGACTGGGCGGCGGCGTGATGTCACGACGGATTGGACTCGTGAAATATTATACTCTCTGCGGTTGTGTGGTACTTGTCTTGCAGAGCCGGACACGTTTTCTGTGTTCAGGATGCTTTGGAGTATTCGGAGGAGGAACTCGCCTTGCAATGCCGAAGACAATCTGCGCGCCGGACACATCATCATTGAAGCCTGGTTCAGGGGCTACTAAGGGAGTCCTGGATTAAGGGGTCCTCGGGCGTCCGGCCTATGTGATGTGGGCCGGACTGAGGGGCCGTGAAGATACAAGACAGAAGACTCTCTCCCATGTCCGGATGGGACTCTCCTTAGCATGGATGGAAAGCTTGGCGTTCGGATATGAAGATTCCTTTCTCTGTAGCCGACTTTGTACAACCCTAGACCCCTCCGGTGTCTATATAAACCGGAGGGTTTAGTTCGTAGAGGCAATCACAATCATATAGGCTAGACTTCTAGGGTTTTAGCCATTACGATCTCGTGGTAGATCAACTCTTGTAATACTCATATTCATCAAGATCAATCAAGCATGAAGTAGGGTATTACCTCCATAGAGAAGGCCCGAACCTGGGTGAACATCGTGTCCCCCATCTCCTGATACCATCGACCATAGACGCACAGTTCGGGACCCCCTACCCGAGATCTGCCAGTTTTGACACCGACACTTGCCACCGCAGACACTGGTGGCGCGGTACGACACGGCAACGACGATGCCCGTGATGCCTTGCTCGCGGTCATGCTGGCGTGGAGCAACTCGCCACTCCTCATCGAGCTGAACTGGAGCGGTGAGTTGCTGAACCACGCGCCGGCTTGGGGCGGCAACTGGCTCTGTCGGGCCAAGCAAGGTTGGTGAAGCACCAAGCGGCCTCGCCCATATCCGGAGGGCTCGGCGAGCCACCCAGCCATGTAGTATGCCGGAGAACGGCTCCTCGGAAGCCATCGGAAGAGTGGAGAAAATGGTGAAGGAGGAGATGGGGGAGCGGCGGAGGGGTGCGATTCTTGCCTACTGTCTCTCTGGCCTTGTTTAAATAGAGGGCGGACGGTAGGAGCTTGGCCGGTGTCTGGCTTCATTAAAACTTAGGGCGTATGGGAGGATCTCGGCCGGCATTGCATTTAATTCCGGCCCGCTCATGAACAGATGTGTGCCGGAGTAGGTTTCTCGGTTTGCATGCGGGTTTATCGGAGGCATTTGATGGTGGCGAGGAGGCGTGTTCAGCCGGGCGTGCAGCGGGCGGTGCAGTACTATCCGATTTGACAGCAGGCAGTGCAGTTCCCAATACGGCTTTAATGCAGACGAGGGAGAGGGTAGCGGTTCCTGAAATGTTGAACGACCAATGATGCATCCTCCTTCAATTAGCATCATGAATGCATGAGGGAAGTAATGGGAGGAGGACCGGGAAAAGAGGCAGCACGATGTGAATGCAACACAGTTTGCACTCATATAAAGGCACCCCTCCATTCCAATGCATCTACCACATCGTACGCACCTAAGCATTTGTCTAAGCACCTACACTAAGCGCAAAAGTGCTCACTCCAGACCCATGGCGGCGATGCACATGAGCGGCCAGCGACTATGCCAGATGGTCCACGACGCCAGCCTGCGGCATGGAGCCAAGGGTCGTCTCCAGACGGTGATGGCGACCAGATGGTGGATGGCCGCCGTCGACGCCAACTACGACTCTCAGTTGGACCAGATGATCGTTGCCACCACCAACAATTTCACCGTCGTCAAGAAGCTCGTGGACGACATTGCCGTACTCCTCCAGCCCGCGCGCCCGGGCTCCTCATTGCCTGCCACCCTAATCGACCTCCATGGACGGAACCTCTTTCAAGCACTGGTGGTCCTACGACGGCCCGCCGACGCCATGAAGAATGTCCACCTGGAGGTCGTGCTCGCCGCGAGGCGCCTCGCCCTGCAAGAAGTCGTCGACCTACACATCCACGTGTACGAGCAAATCGTGTACATATGTATCTACGAGGCCAGTGAGGACGCTACGACGTTGGCCTTCCTCAACCGGCTGGAAGCATTGTATTCCTTTGCTGAGAAGCACCTTGACCTCGCCACAAAAGCCGCCGCTCCTTAGCCGCCTGTCGGTGGCCCGACGCACTGAGTTGAGGAGGAGGAGGTCGTACGTTGATGGATGCATCTTTCTTCTTGCCTCCTGTAATCACCACTGCAATCGCATCATCGTGGCCTTAATTCTTATTGTTCTATTGCATTCTCGTTCCAGTCAATACAGACATGTGCGATCCCTTTGCTTAATTATATGCATCACTGTAACTAGTACTCCATCCATCAATTTATAAGTTGTGCTTACCTTTTCCATCAACTTCGTGCAACACACGGGCATCTTGCTAGAAACACTAGAACATGTCGGACCGCATGTGACCAAACCAACGATGCGCCAACCTAGCTACTACCCTGCTTATCTGGCGGAAATAGCCCCGCCCTAGCGTTTCCAATCGTTATTTCTATCTATCGATTGTGCCAAGGAGCAGAACCAAATCTTACAATTGATACATGATTCTCTACTCCTCTAAAAGATTCAGTTGGTGATGGTGGTGTGTCTGCCATCCGTCGTTTCTGACCATTAGATCTGCATCTAACGGCTGTGATGTAAGTTGTGGCATTTTTGCAACAATAGCCCACTTCTCTGCTCCAATTTGCAGAAAACCCCTTATTATCTTGAAAGAAACCACATCCCTCCCTCAGGTAATCAAAATAGCCTGAGAAATATATTTTGAGTGCAAACTAATGTATTTTTAGTGGTATATATGTATATCAAAACAAGAGTGATTTCTTTCAAGTTTCTGAACAAGTACTACTATTCTACTACTTTGGATCCGTCGCAACGCACGGGCACATTGCTAATAAAGGGAAAAGGCCTGCCGCGTTTGCGTCGCACCCCCGCACGCCCAGGAATCAGGAGTACTCCACGGCCCGTCCGGCACGCCACATAGCTAGGGAAGGCATGTTGCCTAGCATTTTCACTTTCATGTGGGACCGCAGTTGAGCAAACCGACTATTGGCAAACCGCACCCTGACTACCGCATTGGAAAACAAAAACGAGGGGAAGATCTAGCTGTAGCACGGAAGCCAGGAAATTTGGTGTTAGATGGGGCTCGTTGATAGAGTAGGAGCATTCCGTACTACTACTCATACTAGTACGAAGTTTGTACTACAACTAGTACTACCACTATACAACTAGGTACGTGCACGACACAACATCCTGGGAACAAAAAACGAGAAGATCTTGTTTTGGGTGATTTATCTTTTTTCCAGTCAATGTAGTATGAATAATATGATGTGGGGGGGCACCGATGAAGCTTATGTGGCTTGGTTGCATGGCTAGGAAAGTTTTGAGAAAAATAAATAGATAACTAGCAAGATGCCCATGCGTTGCACGGAACATCAGGATTCATTTGTATGAGTAGTTTATCTTGTGGGAGAAAAGGATGAACGAGGGATGGCCTTATTTGCAAATGTGGAGAGGGGTGTGGGTATCTTTTTGCAAAAATTTCATAGTTTCCTTCCTATCCGTCGGATATAAATCGGACGGCCTATATTGCAGGACGGCAGGCACACCATCATCACAAAATCTGTTTTATATAAGAGTAGAGATGTGTTTAGAGTGCACTCCACTAAATAGATATACTTTGGATCCATTGCAACGCACGGGCCGGCACATTGGTAGTAGTAAGAAACAAATTCTGGGTTTGGCACGAGCTCGTACTGCGGGAGCACCACAAGGCCCGCCGCAGGAGTTACATTTCCCTCTCGGGGCCCACGAGACCGAGCTTCAGTGGCTTAGTGCAGAGTCCTCTAAGTAAATGACATGTGTACCTTAAATGCGGCTGGCCCACATGTCATTCTCATGGTGGTGGCGTGGTTCGCGACTCACTCATTCGAGATGAACTGACCGGTGGTGGCGTGGCCGTGGCGAGGGTGCCACAGCTGGGAGTCGGGGTGTTACGAGGCGTAGATGGCCACACCGGCAGGTTCTACCAATAGTACAGAAGTACTCCAGCTGAGGATTGATGCCCGGGACGAAATGTGTCACAGCCGCTGAATGAAAATTCGATGGTGCGGGAGTACGGATCGGAGCACAGGAGCGGAGTAGGCAAACCGCGTCTAATCGGGTGTGGCTGTGGTAGAAACTTGATGGTCGCCGCAGTTCAGCTGGCCCGCATGTCATGCACACAAAGGTAGAGGGGTGGTGGGGCCGAGAGGGATGAGGTGCACGTCGGGGATGTTGTGCCGTGGATTGGAGCAACATCGTTGGAATCGCGTGTGGCAATGATAGAAACTTGATGGTCGTCATGGTTCAACTTCCATGGACAAGCTGTCATGTTTGCTGACACATGCAGTGCAAACCGCTCACTGCAAGGAGCGGTAGTAGAGAAAACTTGTTCCAAAGATACCATTTTCTGATAAAATTCTCGAGATATCATTAGTTTTTACACATGGAATTACTCTTGCAAGGGTCAATCACAACAAATGTTTTGTAAAAAATGCATCTTGATGTTCCCTGCAATGCACGGGCATCTTGCTAGTTATAGAAGAAGCCCACATGGGCATCTTGCTGCAGCGTGTGCCACCGACCCAAACTCAACTTTTTTCAGACACTTACTTGCACCGGATGCCGTGCCACGCTACAAAATGTAAAAAAAACAGCTCCAATTTTTTTAAACCTGTTATCTTCAAACCAGCCACACCCGTCCCTCACCTCATCAAAACAGCCCGAGTAATATATATTGAGTGAAGCATGATTTATAGATATATGTATATACAAACTAGAGTGTTTATATTTCAAGCCCATGAACAAGTATTATTCTACTAATTTGGATCCATTGCGACGCACGGGCCAACACATTGGTAGTAGTAGTCTCTATCTCTACTATTATACAAAATAGAGTTGTTGATGATGGTGTGCCTGCCATCCTGCAGTATAGGCCGTCCGATTTATATCTGACGGATAGGGAGGAAACTATGGCAATTTTACAAAAAGATACCCACACCCCTCTCCACATTTGCAAATAAGGCCTTCCCTCGTTCATCCTTTTCTCCCACAAAATAAACTACTCATACAAATGCATCTTGTTGTTCCGTGCAACGCACGGACATCTTGCTAGTCTACTACTCTTATAGAAACAAAGTTGGTGATGATGGTGTGCCTGCCATCCTGCAATATAGGCCATCCGATTTATATCTGACGGATAGGAAGAAAACTATGGCAATTTTGCAAAAAGATACCCACACCCCTCTCCACATTTGCGAATAAGGCCTTCCCTCGTTCATCCTTTTCTCTCACAAGATTAACTAGTCATACAAATGCATCTTGATGTTACGTGCCATGCACGAGGATGTTTCCTTGGGAGTCTCTCCAGTGCGGCGTGGCCGTAGTTGCAAGTCGACGCCCCTTGAGAAGCCGACGTTGAGGGGCACTCAGATTTTGTCCGATGAGCAGGTGGGTGATGAGTTTGATCACATAGTAAATGCATTCTAAAGACTACTTCCGTGTCCATTTCCTAATTCTCCCCCTGCCCACCGTTTGACAGGTTAGGCTCGGTGCTAGTGGAGATTGGCTTGCATATGTACGGGAGGGTACCAACATCAATTTGCACAACATTTACAACGGTGACACCGTTCTCGTAGAACCTTTGTCCAACATTGGGAGCCATGCAACGGGCCACCGCCTGAAATGGTACGATGGAACCATGGTGAGATTGAAGAAGATAGCAATCATGGAAGCCCCAATAAGGTCGTCCGCCAACCAAAATTACACTGTCATCGCGGTGTTCGACATCGCGATTGCTTTCACTAACCTTGCACATGGCGGTCAAATGCTTTCTGCGGCCGATTTGTTGTCATACGAGTACGAAGATGCTGTGCTCCTTTCTAACCGCATCTTTGCGGTTAAAAACCAGGGGACTTGTTCCGTATGGGACACATCCTACTGTATACTCCCTCTCTTCTAGTTTATTTGTTTTGATTTTTTTTTTCGTTTTATAAGTTTCAAATTCAAATTTAGAGCTCTACATCACATGTTGAGATTACAATGTCCATTAGATCGTTGCGTGCATGTACTAGTAAGAAACAAATCTCGATTTTGGCACGAGTTCGTGTAGCGGTAGCACCACAAGGCCTGTTGCAGGAGTTACATTTACCTCTCGGGGCCCTCGGGACTGAGCTTCAGTGCCTTACTACACCTGCCTTTGAGTCAATAACATGTGGACCCGATAGGTGGCTGGTCCACATGTAATGCTCCTAAAGGTAGAGGGGCAGTGGGGCCGAGAGGGGTGAGCCGTAGGTGGGGGACGTGTGGTGTCATGGGTTCAAGCGGCGTCAGGGGAATCGCATGTGGCTGTGTTAGAAACTTGATGCTCGCCGCATTTCAGGTGGCCCACATGTCATACACACAAAGGCAGAGGGGCGGTGCGGCCGAGAGGGGTGAGGCGCACGTCGGGGGACGTGGTTCCTTGGGTTGAAGCGGCGTCGTGGTAATCGCGAGTGGCAGTGGAAGAAACGTGATGGTCGCCGTAGTTGAACTTCCATGGACAAGTTGTCATGTCTACGGACACATGCATTGCATACCGATCACTGGAAGGAGTAGTAGAGAAAGCTAGGCGGATAAATAGTTCCTTATAGTCAAGCAGACCCACGCTACTACTTGTTCCAAAGACATGCACACCATCGAAATAGTCCATCTATATCAATATACACATAGAGGAAATATTTTTTTACAAGAGAGGAAATAGTTCATCCATCCATAATACCCTGCTACTGGTGCAACTTCTTCTTCTTCTTCTTCTTCTTCCTGTTCTTGTTCTCATTTTCTGTGGGAGACGGCTTTGCAACAAGCTCTCTGGACCTTGCAGCTATCTCGAAACTCAAATGGGCATCGAGGGCAGCATATTTTATCCGCACGTACGTCAAGGGATAATTCTCCCATCTAGACGACCTTAATGTCAGCGTCTCGTCACCCTTCTGAAGATTTGTTCCGAGCACAAAATTTGCTACGTCGAATAGGGATGGTGTCGGTTTATCACAATCTTCTACAGGAATTTTTATTTTGGTTTGTACGTCAGTGATGCTTGTCAAATCAAGGTTGTATGGCTCCAACTTCTGTTTGTCCCCTACGATGGCTACCCTACAGAAGTATATGTCCTCCTGAGGCGAGAAATCGTGGAGCTCACCTGGTATGGAGGGCGCTTGTATGATGTGGTACACCAGGACATCATCTTGGAGGCACAGCTGAAGGACGGCGACGCGTTGGATCTTCCCAGTGGCATGCTCCGTGTACTCTGCATCGAGACCGATGACCTTCATCTCCACCTTCTAGAGGGAGTTGGATACGTTGTTGATCCACTTCCGAACAACCCTTGGGTGGTCAGTGACGGTGGTAACTATGCTCAACGAGCCTTCGATGAGGACATGTTGCATGCTAAAAACCTGCATCTCGATCTCTGGACCGGAGGGCTATGGTTTGGAGAATTAGGATTAGATGGCTAGTCTAACTGAAGAACATGATTATTTAAAGGGGCTTTGAAATTACTCCAGGAGTATGTCACTACTGTAGCTTGCTGCTAACACGACACTACGATCAGAGACCCTTTGACAAAACTGTGTACGATGCATTAATCGCAAACGGTGGTGTAAAAAACGTCAAAAAGGTGCAAAACGTTTGTGATGGAGGATGCATCAAATACAGTTCAGATTTTAGTTGCGTGTGCAATGCTGGGCATATGGTTCAATTCAATTAACTGTTTGTGATGTGGCAGAACAAAAGAAACGGGCGGCCAGATGAAGGCGTGTGCGATATACAGCTTACGGTTCACTCGGATGAACTGTTTGTGATTAGGCAACACAAAAGAAACGGTCAGCCAGATCAAGGTGTGTGCAATATATGGCATGCGTTTCACTCGGATGAACTATTTGCGTTGAGACAAGACAACATAAACGGTTCAATATATCAAGATGTGTGTGATACGCGGCAAACAGGTCTGTAATCAGAAATGTGTGCGAAGACCGATAATAACACATACGATTGCTTCTAATCTTTACCTAATATTAAAGGACAGAGGCTTTCATAGTTCTCTATATGTCATCGTTTTATATTTGTTGATTTTATATTGATCATAAAGATTAACGGTTGAGATTTAAAAGGACCCGACCCAAGCCTTAACCGCGTACTCGTGAGTATAGTAGATTACATAAAAAAGAAGGAAGAGAACGAACACTATGATGGAATACGAATTAACGAAACCACGGATTTTAGTTCCATCTACCCCCGAATCATATGACTAACCGGCTCGCCGTTCACCGGCCAGCCGCCTACACGTACAACTGGTAGCCTATTGGCAGCGGGATGAGCATGGCCTCGACGCTGGACAGTTGCAAAGATGTGCGACGCCATCAAGGACTCCGCCCGAGCTGCTGAGCCATGGGTGGCGCAGGCACCAAGATCCTCGTCCTCCTGTCTGTCAAGTCTGTCCTTCACTTCTGCGCCGTCTACGGGGAGTGGGTCCGCATCATCGCCGGACGTGCCTTCCTCACCGCATACGAGCGTCGTTGCCTGCTTGAGGTCCTCCTGTACAAGGAGGACCATGGTGGCCTCGGTCCACCTGCAGGAGTTGGACAGTAGACGTGTCCGCTCACCGGACGGCGCCGCGGTGTCATCTAGTGCGCTTCCCTAAGAAGACCCGAGGCCTGAATAATAGGTATTAGCGGAGGAATTACTGCTCCCTGCTGGCCTCGTGAGACGGCCTCCTGCTGCTCCCAAACAACAAACTGATGCGGAGCATCCTACGGACATCACCATGTCAAGAGTCCATTTGGCAAGTGACACGTGCGACATCTACTTCACACACATAAAGGTGAATCATCTCCTTTACACGTGTTCACTTGACCCCTTCGAGGATGGTATACTACTTGACACCCCTCTCGCGTGCATGCATAGGTATTGCCGGAATGCTGCAGACGTCAAGGAGGAGTGCAAGAGCCAAGGAACACCTACACCATCCGCGAGGGAAGCATGGAAGAGAAGACGGAAGAAACAGATCAACCAAGTCCGGGATGAGCGGTACTACCACCCACACCAAGCGGTACTACCGCCTACAAGCGGTACTACCGCCCGATGTCCGGTACTACCGCCCCGCCTGTGTGCGCAGCCGCGGGCCTTTGGCCTTGTATACCTCTACCACTTACCCCTTCATGGCTTGGACTATAAATAGACCACCTCCACCTCCTTTCTAGGGGGGCTAAGAATTGACACAAATCATAGAGCTTAGCTCATGTACCTCCCCTTGTGGGATTCCTCTTGAGAGATAAGACTCCATTGGAGTACAAGACCTCCTCTTGGAGAAGCTCCTTTTAGAGATCAAGCCATCCTCTTGGAGAAGGATCCCCATCATAGGATCATCAAGACCTCATCTCCTTTGGATTTGGGATGAACTTTACCTTGTATCTTTCCCTTTGTTGTTCTTGTACCTTTGTGGATCTTGTGTGATTGTGAGTCTAGTGGATGTGTGATTGGACTTGTTCTTGAGTGTTTTCTCTCTTGTGTTCATCTTGTTCTTGGGGACTTCCCCTCAAATTTGTGAAAGATCTCTACTTAGGGTTCCACCCTACAACATCTCGGTATCAGAGCCACGTTTATCATGAATTTGGAGTCCCCCCCACCGTTTTCTAGCCTTGTTTTGTGTGATTTCGTCCTAATTTCGAAAATTTCCCCACCAAAAATAGCCCTAATTATTTTTGTGATTTGATGGTTTGATGATGTTTTGTTGATTTTGATCCATGGATTTTCTTGGTTTTGAGTGGATCTAGAATCTCCCCAAGTTTCCCCATCTTTCATCCACGAAATTCGTCAAATTTTGCCCCCAAAATCATCCTTTTCCGCCCCAAAATCGCGACCTGATCCAGATTTGCGAATTTTCCCGACACAAGCGGTACTACCGCCCCCCTAGCGGTACTATCGCTTAGCACCTCCGAGCGGTACTATCGCCCGTTCCAAGCGGTACTACCGCTTACAAGCGGTACTACCGCCCTCTCGAGCGGTACTTCCGCCCCTCCCAGTTTCAGTGTTCCGAGTTCCACCGTTTTGGCCATAACTAATTCATCTGGAGTCCGTTTTTGACGTTCTTTAGCTCGTTTTGATGCTATTGACATCCTACTTCCCAAAAAAATACCACCACCATCATTTGACTCCATCAAAGTTTTAAAAATTTGGAAAGTTTGCCTAGGCCCTCCACCATATCATCCGCGTAACCACCACCGACTTCCGCAACCTAACCATTTATGTTCCCCATCACATTTGAGGTTTTTTGAGTAGTGATTCGACTCTTCTAAGGTGTTTCGGTTACTTAGGAACAATTGCTTATTCATCAACCACCACCATACACTTTCGCCATCGCAACTTAACCCATTTTGTTTGTGTTGTGAGTTGTGTCTCCTAAGGTGTTTCGGCTACTTAGGGACCGTGCTTCCAACTAAGACACCGTGTACAGCCCATCATACCCTTCCAAATTAACCCATTTTGAGTGGGTTTCCACAAAATCTTCCACAACCACCACCGCTTTCGGCTACCACCGTTTGACTTTTATCCTTGAGATTTTGAGTTCGCGGTTTTTCCGTTTCCTAAGGTGTTTCGGCTACTTAGGGACGAGTCTCCATCAACTTGATATCTACATCAAGAACACCGCCACTCATCATCGCAAAGGACGGTAACCTCGGCGACACCATTGTATATTCCCCTTGCAATTGCATTGATCGCCCCTAGCCCATTTTGCGTTACTTGCCTATCGAGACTAGCCATTTGAGTATTGCCGGCAATGTTACTTGTGCACATTAGTGATCATCCCTTTCATTGCATACATACCATATCATATTGGTATCATATCATCCCTTGTGTCACAAGATTGTTCCCGCATATACACAACTGCTATCTTGGTTTGTGCATTTCGCAAAGTGGCCATACAAAAAAAAAGAATAAAGCTTTTAAGCAAAATAAAAAGAGAGCAAAGAAGATTGTGAACAAGAGCCATAGCATCATACCACATTGCACATAAGATTTCCATATCCGATCATCTTGGATCATCTTGAGAAGAACACCGGGAACATCATACATAGCATAGCATACTTGGGATAGAAAGTTTATCCATTTTGCATCTTATAGGTTGTTCACAAGTGTCGTATCCGCCTATTGAGCAATCGTGCTAGCGTCTCTCTTGAGTTGTGCAACACGAGCGTTTTCCGTGGATTCCACATTTTGTGCTCATTCCTTGGTTGCACGACCCCATTTATCTATCCGAGTGTGTTTTTCCGCGTGCCACTTATTGCTATTGGTCTACTTGTTTCGCTTGCGAATTTTACAATCTTTTTTAACATTATTGACTCTTGCTAACATTTTGCATCAAATTTTTGTGCCACTATCCTCACCGAGATCCACCACAAGCTTTACTTGATAGGTGTGAGTGA
This sequence comes from Aegilops longissima, assembly GCA_021605205.1. Lineage (NCBI taxonomy): Eukaryota > Viridiplantae > Streptophyta > Magnoliopsida > Poales > Poaceae > Aegilops > Aegilops longissima. The sequence goes on from CM038680.1 coordinate 380,393,235, forward strand.
ACAAGTCCGGTACCAATTCCACTATTCTTTCATCTCACATTGAGTGAAACGGGATACATCCTCAACTTTGGGAAAAGGTAACTTGGTATTGTTTATCTCATTTCCTACTCACCTCTACTCGAGTCTTGTGATGGATAGGCCAGGCATTTCACCTTCGGTCTAAAAAAACAACGATGATTTTGATGCCACGAACAACTCCAACGACGCCAAGATGGATGATCAAATGAAAGAGCTCAAGGTCCTCCAAGTCCTAAAAGAGATCTTCCTCATCTTCGAGAAGCCGCTCTAGTGCACACCCTTCCAAGCTACCATCTCCGGCAAGATCACATCGGCATCGACACCATCACCACCAAGAACGTGAAGGTCAAGAGCTCGACACCAACAACCGCTCCACGACTTCACCATCTCCCTTGGCATCTTCGCCAAGCGACTTCAAGGCATCTTCGCCTACGGACATACGACATCTTCGCCAACAAGAACCTCAAAGCTACGCTCAAGAGAAGCTCCCCAAGCTATAGTTCGTGACTTCCACGAGCTACTACGACCTTGACATCGACCACGCGATTCCTTTCTATGGGACTCAAGAACCCGAGGAGTATCTCGAGTGGGAGCGCCTAATGGATGACTACCTCAAGCTACATCACGTTCCTCCCGAAGATCAAGTGAAGTGTGCCACAAGAAACTTCCACGACTACGCTTCGACATGGTGGCTTCACACACCTTCGGCGAGCCACGACATGAGTTGGCCCAAGACGAAGAGAGCTTTGCGGTGAGAGTTCGTGCCTCCAACCTACATGGAACAACTTCGACGCCAATTGGAGAACACCATCCAAGGATCCAAGTTCATCGACAATTACTTCAAGGAGATGAAGAATGCCTTGCGACGAGCCGACGTGGACGACCCCATTTGGATGAAGTTCCACTTCATGATGGGATTGAACAACGACATCTCCAAGACTATCTTCCTCGAGAACTACAAGTCCTTCGACGAGAACTACATTGGTGCTCTCAAGGCGGAACAAGAACTCGTGAAGGCAAAGGCTTCTTGACCCCAAGCACACTTCTCGAAGACCAAGCTCCCACACGACGAGCATGAGGCTAGTACCACCACGATGTCCAAGCTGGACGAGCTCCAAGACGATGCTCTCAAGTTCGACTTCGCCGCCATCCCTCTTTGTGGCATTGATGATGCCGAGTCTACTTCGACTCTTTTTCAAGATGGTGCGACAACGTGTACGACTACGGAGAACCTCAAGGACCAAGCTTTGGCGGCGAGCGACAAGGTGGCGAGCAAGGATGATGCTTCCATCTTTGGAGGAAAGAGTGATGATGTGCCATCCACTACTAGGAAGAGGGCTATAGCTGATATGAATATTAATGGCGCACCATGTATGTGGTGTGCCACTGCTATATATAGAAGTGGCACACCAGATACAGGTGCGCCATTATTGACATATTACTAATGGCGCACCTGGTGTGTGGTGCGCCATTAGTAGTTTTGAAAAAAAAATTGTTAGCAGTGGAGCACCAGGGGATAGTGCGCCATTACTAGTTGACATAGTAATGGCGCACCACACCCACCGTGCGCCATTAGTAGTTTTGAAAAAAAAATGTTAGTAGTGGCGCACCAGTGGACAGTGCGCCACTACTAACATTTTTTTTATTTTTTTTCAAAACTACTAATGGCGCACCACACACCAGGTGCGCCATTAGTAACCCTGGTTCTAAATGCACCCCCCGCCCCCCGTGGACCGCCTTTTCAATTTAAAAAAAATAAAAGAAAATGATGGAAATGTCAAAAAAATAAAATAAAATAAGTTTCCCATGTGATATGTGGTCTAGTTGTTGGGAAAATTTACAAATATGAATTTCGATTTTATTTGCAAAATCTCTGTGAATTTAGTAAAATGGGCATAACTTTTGCATACGAACTCGGATTAAAAAGTTTTTTATATGAAAAATCATCTACTCGAAAAGTTACATCAGAAATGAACGGGAGAACCTCGTTCAACATCTTCAAAATCCCCAAAAACCTAACACAAGGAAATATACGGGGCTTTTAAGATCTAGAGGGGGCAAATGAAAAAAAAGTTCAAACTTACTAGTGGCGCACCATTTGCTAGGTGCGCCACTAGTAACAGAAAAAAAATCGGTTTAAAAATGGATTTTTTTAAAAAATATGATACGTAATATGACCGGGAAGTTTGAAATATTTTTTCAAAATTCATCACACTCATGAACATGAACAAAGTCGTAGACATCAACAAGGTTTAATAGGATTGATATGATAGATATATCAACAAGTGCCTGTGAAGTGAGTTGGTGCTAGGGTTGGATAGAACTACGAAGTTAAGCGTGGTCAGGCTGGAGTAGTGTGAGGATGGGTGACCTTTCAGTAAGTTTGACCACGGAGTGCGATTTGACTTGAGATTAAGCATATTGACCTGAGATTAAGCCATAGTGACCCAAGATTAAGAAAAAAACGAAAAAATTAAATTTTTTTTTTAAAAAAAATCCGAAAAACAATTTGAAAAAAATTGTTATTAATGGCGCAATTCTATGTGGTGCACCATTACTAAGTCATATAGTAATAGCGCACCAGATAGGCATAGTAATGGCGCACTATAGGTGCGCCATGACTATCTGGGATACTAATGGCGCACCAGAGGTGCGCCATTACTATTTTGTTACTAATGGCGTGATAATAGTGGCGCACCTGTAGTGCGCCATTAATGGCAAAAACAGGTGCACCACTAATTAGCCTTTTCCTAGTAGTGATCTTCGGCCTTCATCCAGGGCGATGATGACGCGATGATCGAGCATGGGATTTTGCCTTCGGTCATGGAGGAGAGCGATGATGTGCCATCTTCGGCCTTCATCCACGGCGACGACTACGAGATGGTTGAGCATGGGATTTTCCCTTCGACCACGGCGACGTATGATGACTTGAGTGAATTTAACCACCATATTGAGAGTGAGAGTGACTTCACCACTAGCCCCATATATGATGAGTTGCCCCAATTCCCATGTGAGGAGAGCCACAACCCCCACCACTTGAGTGAGATGAGTGACTCCACCATACGTGATATTGAGTGCACCTATTTTGAGGGAGTGCGTGAACCACCACATAGAGAGAGTGAGATAGTTGATAGGGCATGTGAGGCTATTTGCATTTCTAACAACTTGACCTCTACCTCTATTGTGTCTTCTCATTTGGTAATAGGTCCCATATATGATGACGCGCCGACTCACGATGACTACATCCTACCTTTGGACAAGACGATGGCTATGGTGGAATATGATGCACCCCCCACATGGTTCCATCAAGATGATGATATTGACCACCATTTGGTCTTTCCCACCTCACCTACACCACTTGAGTGGAATGAACAAGGTAACATAGGTGAAGGTGATTCTCTAGTCCCACTAGTGGACATTCTTGACATTGATTGCTTGCATGATGTTGATCAACCTATTACCACGCTTCATGCTAGTGCGACTTCCTCATGTCTTGACTTACCAATTTATGATGAATATGATGATGAGCATGTTAAGTTGCCTAGTTGTGATGCCATGTTACATAGGATTTCTTGTGACAATTCTTTAGGTCACATCATGTTTGACAACCCGCTTGACTTGTCATATGCTATGAATGAGATTAACCATATGTCTTACTTGCAATCTCATCGTAGTAACTATGCATATGCCATCAAGATAAACCCAATTTGCACTTATGGCATAGATGACAAGCCCATGGTTATTAGCATTTGTTTTTCTTGTCATGATATTGATATGCTCCCTTTGCATCATTTATCTCATATGCCATTCCATAACCACCTAGCTTCGGATATGCTTCGTTTTGGATGTTGTCCATTTTCTCCATATGATGTTTCCATTATTGCTCATGAGGAGACCCCCATAGTTTCCTCATACATTATACGAGATTTTGATCCATCCTATCCATTGCATGATCCCAATACTTGTGTGCACAATATGCTTCCCATGAATGAAAATGCTATCGATGTGCCATATAATCGTATGCTCAATTTGCATCTCCATCGTGTCATACATAATAACTATTCTTTCATGATGGATGACATGTTGTTATACCATGCATCAAATTTATTTGAGCGATGCTTATTGTGTGCTAACTCACACATGCACATGCACATCATGATGGATGATGTGTACATTTACCACACACACAATTTTGTTTGCTTGTGTATTTGTTTTGTAGGTACCCATGCTTACTTGTCAACCTCACAATCCCATGAGTTGACAAAACGAGATCTAGAGAGCAATGATGACTCAGGATCCCATGGATTGTCTTTCGCACCGCTCTCTTCGCGCATCTCTTCTACATGTCCCTCACTTGGCTATGGGTTCTTGTCCATTACATGTTATATACCCATCTTGCCATGTTCACTTTGCATGATATGCTCACTCCTATGCCTTTGACATGCATTTGTGACCCATGTTTTGCATTATACATGATGGTTGATTCTAGTACTTGTATGTGTATTTCAAAGCTTGGTGGAGATATCACTTGTTATTGCCATGTTTGTTGTGTGCCCCATGCCTATGATGATACTATGACCTTGCTTTGTGTTCGTGCTTGTGATATGTCTTGTGCATTGTCTATGCCTATTATTTACTCACATGACATGATTGCCATGATTTCATCTAGTGTGTTGCACCTTTGCTCCACTAGTTTGCACTACTTGATTGCCTCACACATGATGGACAATTGCTCTTTCTATTGTGTTGAGTGCCATACTATCTTAACAACAACCTATGCACATTATGCTTGGATTGTCTTGCACTTGTCCCATGTGATTAGACACTTCATTTTACTTGGTGTTGTGAATGATTCTTATGCCTACCATAGACCATTTGTCGAGCGCTTTATGCATGATTGCTATGACCTTGAGGTAGATGCTTATTCTCTTGTCAAACATATTCACATCTCTACCTCACATTTTCATGCTTGTCCCCATGATATCTTTGCTTGTTGAGGGAGTCCTGGATTAGGGGGTCTCCGGACAGCCGGACTATATCCTTTGGCCGGACTGCTGGACTATGAAGATACAAGATTGAAGACTTCGTCCCGTGTCCGGATGGGACTCTCCTTGGCGTGGAAGGCAATCTTGGCAATATGGATATGTAGATCTCCTCCCTTGTAACCGACTCTGTGTAACCCTAGCCCCCTCCGGTGTCTATATAAACCGGAGGGTTTAGTCCGTAGGACAACAACAATCATACCATAGGCTAGCTTCTAGGGTTTAGCCTCTACGATCTCGTGGTAGATCAACTCTTTTAATACTCATATCGTCAAGATCAATCAAGAAGGAAGTAGGGTATTACCTCCATCGAGAGGGCCCGAACCTGGGCAAACATCGTGTCCCCTGCCTCCTATTACCATCCGACCTTAGACGCACAGTTCGGAACCCCCTACCCGAGATCCGCCGGTTTTGACACCGATATTGGTGCTTTCATTGAGAGTTCCACTGTGCCGTCACCGTAAGGCCTGATGGCTCCTTCGATCATCGGTAACGATGCGGTCCAGGGTGAGGTTTTCCTCCCCGGACAGATCTTCGTATTCGGCGGCTTCACACTGCGGGCCAACGCGCTTGGCCATCTGGAGCAGATCGAGAGCTACGCCCCTGGCCACCAGGTCATTTTCGGAAACTTGAACTACACTGCCTACATCCATGGAGACTTGATCTTCGACGGATTCGAGCCCATGCCAGGTGCGCCGCACGATCACGACGAACATGATTTAGCTCTGCCGTCAGACAGAGGCGCCGCACACCCCCTATGCTTCACCGATGAAGTAATGGATCACGAATTCCCAGAAGGGTTTAAACCCGTCAACATTGAATCATATGATGGTACTACAGACCCCGCGGTATGGATAGAAGACTTCTTCCTCCACATTCACATGGCCCACGGGGATGACTTACATGCCATCAAGTATCTCCCACTAAAACTCAAAGGGCCGGCTCGGCATTGGCTCAATAGCTTGCCAGCAAGCTCCATCGGAAGTTGGGAGAGACTGGCGGATGCATTCCTAGACAATTTCCACGGCACTTATGTGCGGACGCCGGACGCTGACGATTTAAGTCATATAACTCAGCAGCCAGGGGAATCGGCCAGGAAATTCTGGACCCGGTTCCTAACTAAGAAGAACCAAATTGTCGACTGTCCGGATGCAGAGGCCTTAGCGGCATTTAAACATAACATCCGTGACGAATGGCTCGCCCGGCACCTCGGCCAGGAGAAGCCAAAATCCATGGCAGCCCTCACGACACTTATGACCCGCTTTTGCGCGGGCGAAGATAGCTGGTTGGCTCGTAGTAACAATACAACAAGCAAACCTGGCACGTTAGAGGCCAGGGATAGCAACGGCAAACCACGACACAACAAACACAAGCGCCGCAAAAATGGTAAAAATGCCGAAGATACGGCAGATAATGCCAGGTTTAGGGGCTCTAAGCCCGGTCAGCGGAAAGGGCCACTCAAGAATAACAATTCGGGTCCATCCAGTCTAGACCGCCTCGATCGCCAATGCCAAATTCATGGCACCCCAGGAACGCCAGCCACCCATACCAACAGAGAATGCTGGGTCTTCAAACTAGTCGGCAGGGCAGGCGCCAAAAACGGAGAACGGGGGTCTCAAAGCGATGATGGCGACGAAGAGCCCAGATCACCGAACACAGGAGGGCAAAAGAAATTTCCCCTGCATATTCAATCGGTGAATGTGGTAAACACCACCCAAATTCCCAACTTGGCCGGATATGCACCCTTAGGGATGCCGACTTAATGGAACTAGTCATCCCACAATATAAACTAGGGCCGGTCACCTTCAACCGCATGGATCGTCCGGTTAACGCCAATCAGGGAAATCCAGCCGCACTAGTCCTTGACCCAATAATCAACGGGTTCCACCTCACACGAGTCCTTATGGATGGAGGAAACAGTCTAAACCTGCTTTAGAAGGACACAGTGCGCAAGATGGGCGTCGATCATTCGATGATCAAATCCACTAAAGCCACTTTCAGAGGCATTATACCAGGTGTGGAAGCCAGCTGTATAGGCTCCATTACCCTTGAGGTAGTCTTCGGATCACCAGAAAATTACCATACCGAAGATTAATCTACGAAATTGTCCCTTTCCGCAGTGATTATCAGGCACTGCTTGGACGAACCGCGTTCGCTCGATTCGATGCGGTGCCACATTATGCCTACCGTAAGCTCAAGATGCCCGGTCCATGCGGCGTCATCACGGTTAATGGCAAGGCCGAACCTTCCCTCGGCACCAACAAGTACATCACTGCCTTAACAACAGAAGCAACGAGCAGCACCTTGCAGCCGAAACTCGAGTCGACGTCCAAGCTCCCGGACACCGTCAAGGGACTCCGAGCTACTTCACGGAAGGATAGCCCGGCTCGTCCAGAGATCAATTAAACACTCCGGCGAAGGCCAGGGAAGGCCGCACTCAGCGGCTCAACCGCTCTTCGGCACGCAAACATTTCTTACATTTCCTTCGCAGGTTCACCTTTGCGCCGACCAGGACGGGCGATGCGGAGGCAGCTTGAACGCGCAAGGGAATCCTTAGACATTCCCCGCAATGACCATCCGGCTATATTATGGATCCGCACTCAGCTTCTTCCCCCTGGTCTCAGCAGGTTCCGCAATCATATTCCTTTTTTATCACATTACCTATAGTCATACGCATAGACATACTATTCAAATACAACATGTGGATTTATATGACGCTTACCTGCTGTTATTTCTTACTGAAACTATTTTGTCAAGTGGCATCCATACACAGTGATATGCCTTAAAATATGCCAGGGGCTTCGTTTTACCCATAACACGGCAATAAAGTCCGAACACCTTCATGGAAGTTCGGCACCCCGAACCTATAGCATTATATGCATCAGCTCCGAATCATGTCTTGGGTCAATAGTTGGGTTTGCCCGGCTCCCATGTTTTGGTACCTTACATTCCGCTATATCAGCTAAGGTAGCACTGGGAGAACTACTGCGATTGTGTCCGGTTCTTCCGGACGAGCACCTCGATGAAAGCCAAAACTGATCGTCATGATACGGCAAGAGCTGGTCAGCTGTTCGAGAGGTCACAAAATCTTTAAGGGTTTCTCCCGCATAATGCCATAACCAATGCAGCGTGCAATGGATCGGTTTTTCTTCCGATCAGGTGCTTATAGAGCCCCTAGTACGGTCTTCCGAACACCAGGGGCTGCGCCGACCATACTAAAGCTCCTATGGCTAAGTGAGAGTGATAAAGCCCTATAGTCTGATTGCCTGGTTCGTTGTGCTGAGCACCTCCTTCGAAGGACCCAAAACTGGGATAAAGAGTGCTCAAGTTTATCCTGAACACCCCCGTACTTCTTACGTGGGGGCAGAAGCCGACGATTGGCCAACTCTCAAGTTTAACATATAAAACGGCCGCACAGGAGGGTAAAATTTTATATAACAGGCAATAAATAAATGACCTTGTTCAAACATTACAAAGGACAACATGACTGGCATTCATGGAAATATAATGTCCTTGGTGCATAGCTCCGCTGCAAGGTAGGATCCTTTCCGGACACTCTCACAATATAATTCGGGCTTGCGGTGCTCCTTCCCCTCTGGCGGTCCTTCGGTCATCAGCTTTTCAGCATCCTTCTTCCCCCAGTGCACCTTTGCGTGGGCGAAAGCCATTCTCGCACCTTCTATACATACCGACCGCTTGATGACATCAAGTCAAGGGCAAGCGCTTACAAGCCGCTTCACGAGCCCGAAGTAGCTGCTTGGAATCGGCTCGGGAGGCCATAGCCGGATAACCAAATCTTTCATGGCTAGTTCCGCCGACTTATGCAGTTCAATCAGCTGTTTCAGTTGATCGGCAAAAGGCACCGGATAATTTGGTGCCAAATAATGCGACCAGAAGAGCTTATCTGCAGTGTTCCTTTCTTCGGCTCGGTAGAATTGGGTGGCATCTGATATGCTGTGGGGTAGCTCGGCAAATACCCCTGAGAAATCCGGATTCAAAATTAGAAACATAGTTTTCCCCTCAAATGATTTCTTTAATTACATGGAAAAAGCCTTACCCGCCGCGATCTTTCTCGCCTCTTGGATCCCCTGCATGGCGCTTTGGGTTCCCCCGGGCATCACTCGTGGCGTGATGCGCCTTGGTGAGTTCGGATTCTTTCTCCGTTAAACTCTGCTCCAAGGTCTCGCATTTGCTCACGGCCTCTTGTAGCTCCTGCTCAGCTTTAATAACCCTGGCCTCATGCTTCTCATGAAGAGCCTGCTCTGTGGCTGCCTTTTTCTCGGCCTTGGCCACAGCCTTCTTAAGGGCCTCGACTTCGTTCACAATCCCTAGCGCAAATCATGAAGCTTATTTCATACTGAAATTCATTCGCAATAAACGCGAACAAGACTTGTGAATACCTTGTTTATCTCTCAACTGCATTTTCAACTGGCCAAGTTCTTCTTTGGCCGGTTCCAGACTTTGATTCAGTTCAGCGATCTCCGTAGTACGAGAGGCAGCAGCCGCTACAGACGCCTGTTTATAACAGAAGAGAAATAGATGTCATTCAATGAGTCTTCCTGCGAACATAAATTCGATCCTCTGTCCGGTTCTTTCTTTCACTGAACAGTGTATCAGGGGAAACTATCTATACTATGACACTCTTTGAAAACTCATAAAACATACCTGAAAGCCTCTTATAAGGCTGATACATGCTTCGTTCAGTCCACTCTCAGCTGACTGAATCTTCTCAATCACCGCACCCATAAGGGCACGGTGTTCATCAACGATGGAGGCGCTCTTCAATGCCACCAACAAAGAATCTGACACCTCTGGTTGGACAGAGGTTGCTGGTGGAACAGGCACGCCCCCTCCAGCTGAGGGAGGCTGCCTACTTGATTCTGGAGCCGTATAGATCTTCGGAATCGCATCCGGCTGGGAGCCGAATTCAAGATGGCCCCCGCCGTCAGCTCCCATGGGAATCTTTTCCCCCATGTGTCCGGGCCCTAAAGTTTGACCTCCAGGCGCCGCCTTCACGGTCTTTTCCTCTCCTCCTTGGCCGGGGTCCTTCTGGGACGAAGCCTCGGTGTTATGCACCTGTTTGGAGGAAGGGCCCTTTGGGGGCGTCCCGCTCTCCATAGCATCCGAGCTCAGCGAATCCTCGGATGAGGATTGTTTGGTATGGATCTCGCCAGACTACAAAAAATATGGCTTGGGTTAAAATACTATGCCATGATGAGTCTGGACGCCTAAACATACTCAGATTTTATATACTTACAAGTTCACCAGGGGCTGGGCCCTGGGATCCCATGCCGGGCCGTTGTCGGCGGCGGCAGTGGACTCCTCCGGAAGAGGAGCCTTTCCCCTGTTGGGCAGCTCGGCCTCCAAGTGTACGGAGGCCGTCCTCTTCTTTCTTCCCCCCCAGGGGATTCATCTTCCTCCTCCTCTTCGTCCTCCTCGGAGGCGGAATGGGCATCAGAGCCTTCAGATATTGTGTCCGAAGTGCCGCGGCGATGAAGGCCACCTGGGTCTTTTTGGCCTCCTTCTCGGCCATCTTGTCCGGCACCTTGTAAGGCGCCGGGACCAGCATCTTTGTCAGAAGTGGGACGGACAGTTCTTCGGGCAGCGGAGCCGGACAATGGATCCGCTTCGCCTTCTTTGTCCAGCCCTGGGAGAGTTGTATAAAACACGTTAAGCACTTCCTTTGGGTTACGCGGATAAAGTTTGATGACTTACCGAACTTGCAGGGCGGGACAGTTGGTACCCGTGGTACTCGGCGGAGTCCGGCCATGATTTGCTGGACTTGAAAAGCACCTTCCAGATGTCCTTGTGGGAGGAGCCAAAAATCTCTCGCAAGGTTTGGTGCCTGGACGGATCGAATTCCCATAGATTGCAAGTCCGGTGCTGACAAGGCAGGATCCGGCGAACTAACATCACCTGGACTACATTGACAAGTTCAATGTTCTTGTCTCCCATATCTTTAACGCGCGTCTGGAGCACTGACAGTTCGTTGGACGAGGACCAGTCCAGGCCCTTCTTGACCCAGGATGTAAGCCGCAGGGGGGCACCGGATCGAAACTCGGGAATAGCGGCCCGTTCCGTGCCGCGCGGCTCAGTGATATAAATCCACTGTTGTTGCCACTCCTTGACAGAATCGTTAAAGGTTCCCATTGGCCATATGACATTGGGCGTCTTGCTCACCATAGCACCCCCACACTCGGCGTGCTCATCGCCCACCACCTTGGGCTTCACATTGAAAATCTTCATCCATAAACCAAAGTGCGGTGAAATGCGGAGAAAAGCCTCGTACACGACAATGAATGTCGAGATATTGAGGAAGGAATTAGGGGACAGATCGTGAAGATTGATCCCATAATAATGCATGATGCCGCGAACGAACGGGTGGAGGGGAAACCCTAGCCCGCGGACAAAGTGAGGGAGGAATACAACTCTCTCGTGGGGTTCCGGAGTAGGGACGATCTGTCCTGCCGTCGGGAGATGGTGGCTGATTTTCTTGGACAGGTACCCGCCTCCTGAAGCTTTTTGATATCCTTCTCTCAGACGGTAGAGGCCATCCATTTGCCTCCTGCTCCGGATCCGGACATCTTCGGAAGACCTGTTGTGGGCAGAGAAGAGGAGCACTTGGGCGCTGGAGCTTGAGCAGAAGGGAATGAATCGGGAAGAAGGCGTGGGTGAAAAGAGTAAATCCTTGTCCCTTTATAAGGGCGGAAGAGGCGATGCGCCTTCCCACTCTCCTGGTAAAGCCTCTTATTTTCCCAAGCACCGTAATTGGTGGCGCGGTTGGGTTACCCACATCTCTATTGATGAGAATGTCGTGATAAGGGGACACGATCTCTGCTTCGACAAGACATGCAAAGGAAACCGCCTCGCGATATGTGCAATGGCTGGTTGAGGGAAACGATTCGAATAATGACCGGGCCGTGGTACGATGTCACGCTATCAAACGTGTCAGCAGATTAGATGTGTGGAAATATTATTCTCTCTACGGTGGTATGTGGGACTTATTTTGCAGAGCCGGACACTATCCTCGTTCAAAATCTTCTATGGAATATTCGGAGGAAGAACCCGCCTTGCAATGCCGAAGACAATCTGCGCGCCGGACTCATCGTCATTGAAGCCTGGTTCAGGGCCACTCTTGGGAGTCTGGATTAGGGGTCTCCGGATAGCGGACTATATCCTTTGGCGGACTGTTGGACTAAGAAGATACAAGATTGAAGACTTAGCCCGTGTCCGGATGGGACTCTCCTTGGCGTGGAAGGCAAGCTTGGCAATACGGATATGTAGATCTCCTCCTTGTAACCGACTCTGTAACCCTAGCCCCCTCCGGTGTCTATATAAACCGGAGGGTTTAGTCCGTGAGATAACAACAATCATACCATAGGCTAGCTTCTAGGGTTTAGCCTCTACGATCTCGTGGTAGATCAACTCTTGTAATACTCATATCGTCAAGATCAATCAAGCAGGAAGTAGGGTATTACCTCCATCGAGAGGGCCCGAACCTGGGTAAACATCGTGTCCCCTGCCTCCTGTTACCATCCGACCTTAGACGCACAGTTCGGGACCCCCTACCCGAGATCCGCCGGTTCTGACACCGACACTTGTGCTCAATTCATATGCTTACATGCCATGACACAATCCCTTGTCACACCATATGCTTTGCATGATGACGACACTTGTTTGGTGAATCACCTCTTGAATGATTAGTTTCACACTAATGCTAAACACATTTGTTTTTCCAAGTGTTTGTTGTCTTTTCTCCTTTTGCAGGAATCACTGGACGGTGAGACATTGGAGAGTGCCTATTTTGAGCTTCAAGATGACGAGAACTTGGTGATCGACCACTCCGACATGACAACGCCATCTCTATCCCATGGTGATTTGGTTTTCGATCCGAGGTCGGATCTTTCCCAAGGGGGAGGGAATGATGCGGAGCATCCTACGGACATCACCATGTCAAGAGTCCATTTGGCAAGTGACACGTGCGACATCTACTTCACACACATAAAGGTGAATCATCTCCTTTACACGTGTTCACTTGACCCCTTCAAGGATGGTATACTACTTGACACCCCTCTCGTGTGCATGCATAGGTATTGCCGGAATGCTGCAGATGTCAAGGAGGAGTGCAAGAGCCAAGGAACACCTACACCATCCGCGAAGGAAGCATGGAAGAGAAGACGGAAGAAGCGGATCAGCCAAGTCCGGGATGAGCGGTACTACCGCCCACACCAAGCAGTACTACCACCTACAAGCGGTACTACCGCCTAATGTCTGGTACTACCACCCCGCCTGTGTGCGCAGCCGCGGGCCTTTGGCCTTGTATCCCTCTCCCACTTACCCCTTCGTGGCTTGGACTATAAATAGACCACCTCCACCTCCTTTCTAGGGGGGCTAATAATAGACACAAATCATAGAGCTTAGCTCATGTACCTCCCCTTGTGGGATTCCTCTTGAGAGAGAAGACTCCATTGGAGTACAAGACCTCCTCTTGGAGAAGCTCCTTTTGGAGATCAAGCCCTCCTCTTGGAGAAGGATCCCCATCATAGGATCATCAAGACCTTATCTCCTTTGGATTTGGGATGAACTTTACCTTGTATCTTTCCCTTTGTTGTTCTTGTACCTTTGTGGATCTTGTGTGATTGTGAGTCTAGTGGATGTGTGGTTGGACTTGTTCTTGAGTGTTTTCTCTCTTGTGTTCATCTTGTTCTTGGGGATTCCCCCTCCAATTCGTGAAAGATCTCCACTTAGGGTTCCACCCTACAACACAAACACTTGTTCGGCGATGACCTTGTGAAGCCCCGTGACATGGCAGTGGAGCGACCTCCCACGGCAGAGGTTGGACGCTGAACAGGAGTAACAGAGTCCGGGTTTTATTTCCATGAGCCCTCCGGCGAATACCAGCTCTTGTGCGCGCAAGGCTTCAGCATGCAAACTTCCTCTAGGAGCAGCTCGTCTGCTACGCGGTGCTGCAGTATGACGTGAGGCAGATCAGCTCTGAGGTACAGCGCCTATGCTAGCAGCAGAGGGGGTGATTCCTTACACCAAGGGGTAGAGAGGGATGATAAGGTTTGGAAAAAGAAACCCTCTTGGAGCAGCTACCGGTGTTGCAGCAGCTCTTCCGGCTCATCGGCAGCCAGTTGAAGTTCAGTTCATTCATTACTGCACACTTTGCACATACAGTTTCTGCAAATATCAGCCAGAGGGAGCAGCGTTTGGAAACTACCTCATACAGTACACCTTAGCTCTGGTAATTTGAACATGAGTAAATCTTAGTTCTACACAACATTAATTTGAATCATGATCATAAAACCAGCCGAGCTGGCCGTGATCCTCTGGACCTACCGGTCGCACCAATCTGTAAAGTTCATATAAGCCGGATAAACAACCACATTGTTGGTGGTATCCCAAACCTATACCGTCAATCGCCAATAAGATGTGTCCCGGTCTTCTTCCAAAACCTGTCTGTCACCCTCGATTGACCTATGTCACTGCCGTCTATTGGAATGCAGCCTCTAACCTCAACTGGGTAATGGAAGTGACAATAAGTGAAGCTTTTCTATTTCCTGTCAGATCAGTTTCGTCCTGGTATGGTATTGGACGAAATGAATTTGTTCAATGACCCGTGTAGATTTCCTAAAATAGAACGGATGCTTACTAGGCTAATTTGCATGTGTGTGTATGGACTACGGAGAGGAGGACCTTTACTTTTACACGTGCAAACTCACATCCAATCAAGTATTGCTTTTTCTATAGCATCAACTCTTGAATATTTATGCATAGGCGTAGCACTGTATTAACAAAGGTTCGCACTTTTAATTCATCGGTGACAATACTCTCCACTCTCCCCTCTATTTCCTATTGCCATTGCTATTTTATGTAGCACACATGCATTTAAATTCATTTTTTATAAGTGTGCATGAATTGTCGAGGTAGAATGTTTTTGTTTCTCTTGATGATGCATGTCTTGCGGCTAAGGGTGAAAAACCAACCAATATGGGATATAGCCTGCTTTTGGTGAAATCTATTTCAGTAGGATGACATTATTCACATGAATATATATCCACTCTGTGGGGTCATCATAGTGATGGTGGACGGCCGGGCATCATGGTGGAGATGTGGATGATCTCTAGCTGGATTATGGATAATGGCCTATGACCCTATGTGCTGGGCAAGAAGGACATGACGAGGATGTAGAACTACATATAACCCTGTCCTATTTTTATCCTGAGATTAGTTTTTCAGATATGAATATTCACTTGCACATTCATAGTTCAATGATAGGGGTGCCATGTGGTGTCCCAGCTCATCGGTTTGGAATGGTCATGTTAGAAGGCATTGTGATCAAATAAACATTGTGGCCATCATTGGCGAGGGCGTGAAAGAGAATATACGGCAACACGGATGAGGTGTCGTGTTAATATAGAGGACATGGACCTTTTGTGGGGACGCATCTTACCCATGTTTATAGTAGGTTAAAAGCCTGTGATATATTTTGCACCCGTTGCAACGCACGGGCATGTTTGCTAGTAAGACGTATGTGATATGCTCTGTCTACACAACATCTATTGGCCATTGGGGGACGGGCGGTCATTCGGATACGCCATAAGGATGCGAAGAGGCACCCTATATCAGCAAGGACTAGTTGTTCCACCAGTAACTCATGTAGGAGAACTCTCAAGTTAAGTGTGCTCAGGCTGGAGCAGCCATTAGATGGGTGACTGGATGTGAAGTTGTGTTGATGTTAAATTAACTGATAGGATGGGTCATATCTGTCAAATTAAATGACTGATATGACCCATCCCATGAGTTAATTTAATCTCGAGGTCCTTATTTTTTATTTTTTTAACACATGTTAAAGAAGGTCTACCACATTACTTTTTGACAATGTGCGATTGAGGGCATACGCTTCAGAAGGATTAACTATTTGCGATTAGGCAACAGAACAGAAACGGTCAGCTGGAGAAAGCGTGCCCACGTTACTCCGTTCGGGAATAGTGCCACACTTAGAAATTATAGAACCGTCAATAAAGTTTGAGCCTGCGTCCCGTCACATTCCAAATTGCAAACCTATTCACACCGATCAAAACCTAAACGGTTTCCCACTTAGGAGTCTATTAGTACTCGGTTATAAATACTACTACTCCAAGATGACTGCACATTCCGCCTCAACTCCTCATCCACAAAAACACACAAGTCATCCATCATCGTTCCCTTGCGTCTGCCATGGCCAGCATGAGTTCTGGGATGAGAGATTGCCACCAGGAGAGGCGAGCATGGAAGCGGAAGCACAAGAGATGTCCCGCCTCGCCGTGAAAGCAGCTGACATGTCCCGCCGCATGGTCGTAGCAGCACAGAGGTCCCGCCACGCCGCCGAAGCAGCACGGAGGTCCCGCCGCACCGTTGATGCAGCAAACTGGTCCGGCCGCGCCGCGGAAGCAGAAGAAATGTCCTGCCGCACCGTGAATGCAGCAGAGATGTCCTCCCGCACTGCGGCGGCCTCAGAAAATGTCTCGCGGGCAGGCGAGGACTCTTACAGTTGCATGCATGCCATCATCCTTAGCCAGATGGATCAGATCTCCGGCTGAGCGAGGTTGCAGGATGACATGAAAGCCTCGTTTGAACAGGCTACCGGCGTCATCCGGCAACTAAATGAGAGCAATACGAAGCTCCGGGCCAAGCGCGACCTGCTGAGTGCAAAGATCGTTGGAAGTGCGGAGAAGCAGGAGGAGACCACTGCCTTGTTGAAGAGGACCGGCGTCATCGTCGAGAAACTTATGGACGAGAATGCCATGCTGCGCACCAAGCGCCAAAGGCTGGTGGAAGAATCTGTGAATTCTCTCAAGCAGCATCTTGAGGACACGAAAGAGCTCATCGCCACTCGCCACGGAGACTAGTTCCCGCGGACTGCAGCAACGTATCAAGAAAGTAGAGATCAGTGAGCCAGATTGTTGTCTTCCTTCTTCTTTTGCCCTTGTGTATTTCGGGTGTCGCCGCATGTGGCTTTTTTTAAATTATGTTCCTAAATATGTAAGATAATTATTATCCACTGTCATCGTCCTTATATTCATCATGCTTGCTATAAGTCGCAACCGATGCTATATAGGTCCGTCGGATCTTACATCAAGATCCATGCAAAGCTTTCTTTTCAGATTTTCATTTTTCTCTCTCTTAAATCTCATTCCAGTGAGACATCACTACAAAAAATACACTTCCGTGATGATACGTGTTTGTCACAGTAGGTCGCGTTTTTTGTCATGCATGTACATCCATGACAAATTTATGACAGAATCAAGATAGTCATACATGTCTTTGTCGTAGAAGTGTTCCATGACATTACCAAAATTATCATCATGGAAGTGTCCACTTCCATGACGATAAATCGCGTCGTCCGAAGTGCTTTTCGTCAAGGGTGACCGACACGTGGCATCCACCATAACGAACGCCGTTAAGCTATCGGGTCGGGTTTTGGATCCGATAACCCGTTAACAGCCCGACCAATGGGGATTTTCCACGTGTAAAATCATCATTGGTCGGAGGAGACACGTGTCGTCCGCTACCGCACAGTGTCACTCATCCAATGGGCGAGACGCGCCTATGATATGTTGACACGTGGACCGGCCCATCAATTTTAAATGGGCCGGCCCAACTAAAGGCCCACAAGATTTTGCGAACCATAATGGGCCGGCCCAGCTAAATGCCCACGAGACTTTGCGGGCCATAATGGACTGGCCCAGCTAACGGCCCACAAGATTTCGCGGGCCATAATGGGACGGCCCAGGTAAAGGCCCACAAGATTTTTGTTTGCCATAATGGGCCGGCCCAAGTAAAGGCCCACAAGATTCTTGCGGATCATAATGGGCCGGCCCGGCTAAAGGCCCACGAGATTTCACCGACATTAACGGGCCGGCCCAGCTGTAGGCCCAGAAGAATTTGAGAGCCCTAGTAGGCCGGCCCATTAACTGGCGGCCATGTTTTGGGCCAAATGCCAGCCCATATTTGATCCGGTCCATTAATGGCCTGCCACGTTCCGGGCCTAATAGTGGCCCATATGAGATCTGGCCCGTTAAAAGCCTACCACGTTCTGGGCCAAATTACGGCCCAGATCAGGTACGGCCCTTTTAGAGGCTATGGGCTCAATTATGGCCCATATCAGATTCGGCCCGTCAACTAGACACTATGCTTGGGCCCACTTGCTAGAGGCCCACTTAGTAATTCAGCCTGACATTAGTTTTGGCCTCTTAAGGACCCGTTTAACATTTCGGCCCTATATTAATTTCGGCTTGTTAAATGCCCGTCATATAGTTGGGCCTAACTACGGCCGGTTTGCATCCGCCTGCTGCAGCCGATATCGATTGGGCCAAACAAGGACCGAGACAATTTTGGCTGTTAAAAGCCCGTGATTTGATTCGCACAATCATGGGCCGGAGTTCATTTCGGGCTGCTGCCGGCCCGTTAGCTGTTCGACACGTTTCAGGCCCAACCTACATCGTGATTGCAT
The DNA here is from genome assembly GCA_021605205.1 of Aegilops longissima. Classification (NCBI taxonomy): domain Eukaryota; kingdom Viridiplantae; phylum Streptophyta; class Magnoliopsida; order Poales; family Poaceae; genus Aegilops; species Aegilops longissima. The sequence goes on from CM038680.1 coordinate 380,411,793, forward strand.
GATGGCCCGATTATGTATCGTAATTTTACGGTTTGGCCGGTTTATTGCGAAGACAGTAAAATAACTGCAGCATCATGAATAAGAAAAAAAACCTAGACTATACAATAAAGAAATTACAACATATTACATCCACTAGGCATCAAAGTTCGCCGCTATGATAATAAAGCACAAGCAGACAGCAGATTACATACACTCGGCATCAAAGATCGCCACGAGTGCAAATAAACACGCCGACAAAATAATATACAAAACCGACAGCACTTCAATAGAGTTCAAGAAAGGTTAGCCTTGCTGGGGAGCTGTAGCGCAAGCAACTAAGCAAGATGATGAGAATGCGCTTGTTCAACACTTAAATCTTCCTCACTCTAAAAGATAAACAAGCAGACAGATGACAGGTTTTGCACATAAAAGTATCAGTGCTGACAATTCATCACATTTCTTACTGATGAATAAAGTGACACATTTTAAAATTGAATTAACACAATATGGTATTGCTCAGGTCAAGACATGGCAGGAAATGACATTGTGAAGGAGTTGGCAGCTTCAGGACACCACCGGATTATAGATCAAGAACTCATAAGTATCAATGGTTAGTGTGCTGTCAATTTATCCCATTTCAGATTGGCAAATAAAGAGACGATTTAAATAATACTCCCTCCGTCCGGAATTACTTGTCATCAAAATGGATGTGTCTAGAACTAAAATACATCTAGATACATCCATTTCAATGACAAGTATTTTTAGACGGAGGGAGTAGTAGAATGATATGACATTGTTCATAGTTAAGACATTGCGAGAATATGACATTGTGTCAGTAGTGGGTAGGTTCACCACACCAACGGATTACGGATGAAGAATGTAAGCATACATGCAGGCAAAAGAAGATCACTTGCTCAGATACTTTAATTTACATGGTATGAATAAGGAACTTGGTTGTACAACTGAAAACATAAATTGAGAAAGGACAACCTTTTGTTTATGAACTACTCCCTCCGTTCTAAAATAGATGACCCAACTTTATACTAACTTCAGTATAAAATTGGGTCATCTATTTTGGAACGGAGGGAGTACATAATAAACTTTAAACATGCAATTTGATGCAAACACCAAAAATAAACAGCTGTTGCAGTCATGCCTAACCAAATATATAGAACAAAGTTTGAAGGCTTGAGATGGACAAACTTACATTATTGGTGAAGACAGGCTATATAAAGGCCTTGTCCATGCTGATGGGGGGCAATTCAAGAAGTTTACCACAGAATCTTCTTCATAAGCATTGCCTTTATTCTACAGTTTGTTAAGAGTAAATAGAGATGTGATAATATACGAAAAAATGGAGAATATTTAAGATAAGATGAAGAGTGATGCTACATAACCAAGTAGTTATAAATGTAAGTGCAGCGATACAGGCAAAAGGTATAGCCAAGAGCAATGCACAGCTAAACTTCTTCAGTACCAACCTTATGGTAAGAGTAAATATAGATCTGATGTGTAGAAAATGGAGGGCAAAGGAAAATAAGATGCAGAGTGATGGTACATGAACAACTACCTGTCATTATAAGTACACTGATAAAGGACAGCATGTACTTACAAGAACAATGCAGAGCTAAAAAAACATTTTCGCATTGGATACTGAAGAATTTGGAGGGAACAATTGATAAGCAAGCTATCATGCATACTGCTGTCACATAATGAACCAGGCATGTATGCATGTACAGTGATACATGACAATAGGTACTAACAAGAGCAAAGCAGCGGGCAGCATATTTGCGATATCCTGTCGTTCTTTTCAAACCGGAATTCTTCTTCGAGCAGATTTCCTGCAAACAAGATCCGTAAGGCACATGCGGAAAAGTAGAAGTTCAAATTGTCATGTGATTTCATAGACAGTACCTCATCCTGGGAACGAGACCAGTGCATAACAATGTTTTTTCCATTCAATGTCTTCTAAATTTAGCACAGGAGACTTCACCGGAAATTCGTTTATAGATTTGCCACCAAAGTGTGATTTCCTCAGGTAACACCGATACTGCTGCAATGCTTCCTTGAAAAGCACAAGAAATCTTTCCTCGTCATGACTATCCAGATTGACCCTCGCCTAGTTACAACAATGTAATGTAAATCATTGATGTGTTCAATCAGCAGAAAACAGGAAAATGATAACCATGAATAATAGCACTTACACGTAAGTTGGACAGGAAGATGTGAAAATGGTGTTTGTCTTCACAATAATCTTCCCGTGATGGGAATATATGCACGTAGTCCCTAACAACATTGAAAGCATTGTATTTTAAACTGGGAATAAATGGAATGGGGTTCCAATCTACAGGAATTGGCCGTCTCTGCAGTTGGGATAGGTCTTCGGCCAGTGGACTTGCTGTACTTTTTACTGGAGTGGGATTTTTCTGTGGTATAGCTGGTGCTATGGCAAATGAAATCAGTATACCTTTTGCTGGAGTGCAGGTCCTGTGTGGTGGGGCTAGTGGTGTGGCGAGTGAAGTATGGGTACAGTCTGCTGGAGTCGGTCCTACGTTTTGTGTCACAGCTCTATCGAACATGGTAAAGAAGAGCAAGAAGATTTTGGATAATAAAATGTTGGTTGCGCAGTGCCCACACATGATGAACCAGAGCGCATTAAGAATGCAACTCCCAGCTGTCTCTCGAACATTTCAGGCGGTTGGATGAAGATCCTACGTCTCCTAACCCTTCTTCTTCCTCGTCGTGATTCTTCCCATACGAACACCCTTGCAGGCGCCCGGCGGACCACCGCCCCCATCGCTGTGTTCCTCCACCACCCCCACCCCCACCCAAGGTTGAGTTTTCTTCGTTCGTGAGGCCCCACAACCACCCGAGCCCTTGATCGCACCGCGAACTCCGACGAGCTCTGAAAAATCGATGACCCAATTTTGAAATTTAGTCTCTGTGATTTAACTAGTGTGGAATATAAAGGGAAAACCATAAGCATTGGGAGTATAGTGTTGAGCGTGCCATGGCGGATCTGAAGGTGCAAACCGGACAAAGGCAACCGCAACCAAGACAAGAAATCAGAGTAAAGCAGTGGCGATCTATTTTCTTGCTGCGATAAATAAGTTGAGCAGATACGAAAGAGTACCGCCTCTGGTGCGGTGCCGTGTACGCATCTGGTGAGAATTTTACGGTGTTGCGGTAGCGATGGCTGTCGGCGGCGTGGAAGCAGATCTAGGACGGTAGACGGTGGCGGCGGGGCACGATGGACGAGACGGTCGTAGGAGCGGCGCCGGCAAGGTGGACGACGGCGGGGATGAAGCGAGAGGACGGGATGCAAGGATCCCGGTCCGAAGGCATGGATGAGAGAGGTCGATCTTTTGTAATGGACGACGGCATCAGGGTATCAGCTCCGGCATGGTGGAGGAGGACGCGTGGATGGGGTGGCGGACGGCAAGGACGGAGGAGGGTGGGGTGGAGAGGGTGTTTTGGCGCCCACAGAGTACGAATGGGGAAAAGGGAAGTAGAGAGGAAGGGGGGAACCATGTAGTCAGGGCGCGCTTGTCTCAAATGCAAGGAAATTAACAAACTTAGCCCCCGTTTCAAATTTCTACTACATCACAGCAACATTAGTCGGTTGGGGATAGGACGGTAATCTCGCATACACCGAATATTTGCCGACGAGAGTTTGTTTTTGGCGCCCACCGTGTATGAATATGAATCGGGGAGGGAGTTGATTTCGGCTGAGGGCACACTGTGTTTTGGCGCCCACCATGTATGAATTCGGGTAAGAGGCGGTTACGTCACGTTTGGGTGAAATTACAAACCTACCCCTATCGAAACCTATAGAAATCCAGCAGATAGGCTTTGCGCGGCGAGGATAGGCGTAGTGATTTCCATCTTGCAGATTTTGGTTTGGTGATTCTCGACTTTCCCGCTTCGTTCAAATTTTGCACGATGCACGTTTACGTGCCAACTCAATTCAATCCCGTTTGTATTCTACTATTTTTTTGGTGGGATCCATTTTCAATTGGAATTACATTCTATATACATCATTTTTTTGACATATATACTTTCAAAAGCACAACAAAGAATTCTGCTCCTTTATATGTATAGTATGATTTACAAATACAATGATCTTGAAATCTTAAGGTTGAATTCGAAAAAATTAAACTAAATTATGTTCTACTAAAATGTATGGATCAGTAATATCTACATATTAAATAACATAGATGTGCGTGAATTCATATGAGTATGCATGTTTGATAGATCAATTTTGGTTCGAGTATGGATTACATGTATCATCATCTCAATTCAAATATTTGAATCCCTTTTTGTTCACTCCTTTCACGCCCATCTCTCTCGCATGCATGCTCCTTCGGTAGCCATCACTCTCTTTCTCCAGCTCACCAAGACGCTCACTTCATGTTTCTCCTATCCTCGCAAACATGGTCTCTCGACGTCTCCCTTGACAAGTGTCACACTCTCCCTATCATTATACATTACACGGTTTTCATTATCTCTCACGTCTCTACTGTTCTCTGGTATCACTCGGTACCTAAGCTTTCTTTTTCACCGCCACACACACAGTCCCCACTCGTCTTTCACTTTGTCTTTCTCTCTATGGGATTCTCTCACACATCCTATATGTCTCTACATATGACTCATACCACTAAAATTACTCTCTCTCTCTCCTGTAGACACAACATTTGTTGCGGTCTCCTTTTCATCTCCATCCCAGACTGACACCGATCAGACAACCCCGACTACCGTCTCCTCTCTCTCTCTCTCTCTCTCTCTCAGACACACACACAACTCCTGCTTCCACCCCCCTTCCCGACTACCGTCTCTCTCACACACACACAAAACTCTCTTCCTTTTGACTCGTATTTCTCTCACAAGCATTTATCGACTAGCTAGCCTCTAGATAGGTTTATACACCCTTTACACTCATGCTTCCACCATCACATACATGTCTCTCTCTCGCTCCTTGTATCTATGTAGCTTTTTCTTCCCTTCTTGAGACACGCCTCGATCGTGCACACACACACTATCGCCTCATTTTAAGCTGATACCTATCGCACACACACTACTTGTGTCTTTGTCACACATGCACTCCGTCCTCCTCCACTCTCCCTCTCTCACACACACATGGGCTTTTGCAACAACTAGCAAGATGCCATGCGTTGCCGGAACATCAAGATGCATTTGTATGAGTAGTTTATCTTGTGGGGGAAAAGGATGAAGGAGGGAAGACCTTATTTGCAAATGTGGAGAGGGGTGTGGGTATCTTTTTGCAAAATTGCCATAGTTTCCTTCCTATCCGTCAGATATAGATCGGATGGCCTATATTGCAAGATGGCAGGCACACGATCATCACCAACAATGCTTTTTATACGAGTAGGGATAAAAAATAGAGTTGGTGATGATGGTGGGCTTGCCATCCTGCAATATAGGTCGTCCGATTTATATCTGACGGATAGGAAGGAAAATATGGCAATTTACCCACACTCTTCATCACATTTGCAGATAAGGCCTTCCCTTGTTCATCCTTTTCTCCCACAAGATTTTGATGTTCTGTGCAACGCACGGGCATCTTGCTAGTAAGAGTAGAAATTAGACATATACCACTTCTCGAATCTTGAAACCAACAACATGCCTCCCTTATCTCATCAAAACCGCCAAAGGAATATATTTTGAGTGAAACATAACATATTTTTAGTGATATACATATTTCAAAACTAGACTTTTTTTCTATCAAATCGGTGAATATGTATTAATCTACTTTGATCGTGTGGCAACACATTGGCACATTGCTAGTAGTTATTATAATTTTTTGGACACCAGACAAACGGTGGAGTACATATACGAAGAGAAGAGGCGCATGCACGCTGTCGGCCTCTCGCTGTCTCGCACACATGAGTGTTACGTAAAGGCGACGTTAACAAATAAACCCTAAAACCCTAGGTGCATGATTGCTGCATTCGCGGGTACCGGGTACGTGGTGGAGCACCTTTGTAGGAGTTGATGGTCGGGACCACAGGTGAACGACTTGGAGCGCGGTGGCTCGCCAGTTGCCACAGACCGAGTAGCTACGTTTAAAATATCATTTTTTAGCGGGGTTAAGAGTTCCCATTTTAAATGGCACGTTATAAGTAGTAAGTAGTTTTTAGAACGATTGGTATGGAGCAAAAATGGAATTCATAGTACTACGTACCTCCTTGGCGTATGGTTGTATGGGTTTATGTTACTAGATGTTGAACCTGGTAGTTCTAGGGCAAATACTATGGTTTAGATTTAGATGCTGGTTTTCAGTAATCGGAAGGGGAAACCCTTCTTTGATTAGAAAAAAAACTACTACCTCCATTCGGTTTACTAGTCCCCATCGTACTTTGGGTCAAAGTTTGTCCATGATTTTACTTGTAAAATGTGAATGGAAAACGAGATTTTGTTATACCCAAACAAAAAGGACTGGAGGGAGTGATTGCTCGACATGGACGCGACCTCTCATAGCGCAGGCATTGAACCAGCTGCGCCGCCAAGAGGGCCGCACTTTTCATTGCTGAGCCCGGCCGAGCACGCCTCGCCGCCGTGCAACCAGCTTAAGACTGCCCCGCCAGCCTTCATTGAATCCGCGCATGTGCGCAACATGTCCTTCCGCGAGCAGCGGGGCATTTTAGAACACAAAAATGACTAAAATATAATTAATTTACGCATGGTCTTGACTTGTTGTGCTCAGACCGGTAGCAGGAACTAGTAGAGGTTTTTCTTTATTTATAACTCTCCTCACATTTTTTGGCTTTGAAGTGAATCATGGTTGTGGACATTATGTATGAATGTGCGATATCTGTGAACATGAGTTTGATGTGGAAGTTGAACTTGGAATGTCGGGCTTGCGTGAACTATACCATGTCCAATGCTTCGTCATTATTGTTTGGAAAGTAATTGCTGTTATTACATGACCAAAAACATTTTGTGCCACATCAAGAGATGCACGACATCACAACAGGCATGCTGACTGGATAAACATTTGAACCTAGATATTATGAAGGATATTTTGTATTGACAACAGTTTTAGATAGCAGGAGACGCCTAGACTGCTCTGCCTCTGCTAGCTTATTTCTGGCTTCTTCCATCTCTTCTTTGGCTTGGGTGAAGAGATCATCTGATTGCTCTTTTCGCTTCTTCAGGAACTCAGCTACATTCTCAAGGGCTGTTGCATGCTTTCTTTCAGCCTTTACTAATGCCACGAGGACACGAACAGCTGACGACTCCACCTGGCTTGTGTGTAATCCAACATCATCTGGGAATTTGCACCTTGTGTCTAATCCATCATCATTAGGGAACTCGCACCTTGTGTGTAATCCAGCCTCATTTTGGAAACATGATCTCGAGGTTGACCATACTTCCCTTCTCGTAGGAACTACATCCTGACATGAAGTTACTTCTTTTTTAGATCAATACTCAGAGAAACCTAGATCCATTTAGTAGAAGCCAGATAAACAGAACTCGGAGAAGTGAATTCAAAAGGAAAAGAAATATAAAAACAGACTACACGGTGAGAACACCCACTTCCTACATCAAGTTAAAAACGAAAGCATTAGGACGATTAAGACTCTTCTTATTACACATCGAAGAACACCACGCTTAAGAGAAACAGAAACTAAAACATATACACATCGAAGAACACGAGGCTAAACGAAAGTAATTGAAAGGGTGTTACTTACCAAAGCTCGTTTTACAGGTTCGGTGCAACTCCTCTTTAACTTGCCACGCCCTTGAAGATGTCCCGAATATCCCGTGTTTGGTCTTCATTGCTCCTCTGCATGTTCACACTCGTGGTTTTAAAATCTCAACATGGCAAGAAAAATACTACTAGTAATACGCGAGCATCTTGTGGGCAACATTAAAGCACTCGTCTGCCATGTTAGAGCATCTCCAAAAGAATCGCAACGCGCGGCGCTTTAAAAAAGCGTTTACAGTGCTGAGATCGAGAAGTAGATACTAGAGAGTAGAGGATAGTTCTCAGCATAGATAGATACAAAAAAAGATAATTCAACTAATCCTCGTCGTCCGACTGCTCCTCGGTGATGTCCTCCTCCGACGTCTGACTGTAGGCGTGAAGATACCGATCGTCGTCGGGTTCCCAGGGCGACGCTGCTCCTAGCCTCATGTTGAATTGAGCGTCCGCTTTTCGCTTACGCTTGTCCTCGCGATAGGCGGCTCGCTCCGCCCTCCTCTTATCCCTCTCCGCCCTCCTTTGCGCGTAGAACTCGCGCTCGTTGATGATGTCCTGCGGGAAGTGTTGGCGCCACAGCGCAACAGCTTCCTCGTCCATCTCGGCGATGCCGAGACGGTGCTCCCGCCTCCGGTTGTCGCGACGATCCTCGTCGGTGCTAAGCCGCGGAAGAGGCGCGAGCTCCTGCGCCCGCTCCCGCGTCGGCACGTTGGGGAAGTTCAATGTTCTATGAGGCCACCGGAGGCGCCACGCCGCCGCGTCGTAAGCGCGGGCGGCCTCGGTGGTGGTGTCGAAATTGCCGAGGCCGAGGCGCATCCCGCCGAACCGGATCTTGGCGGAGAAGCCGCCGGAGGGGCGCGCGCGGACGCCGCGGTATCCCCAAGTTTCCCGGCGACGCGGCGGCATGGTGGCGCAGCGGCAGCGAGGCGAAAAAGAGCGGGGAGAGAGCGGTGGTGAGGCACAGAGCGGTGGCAAGGCATAGAGCGGTGGGAGGGCGTTGGATTTTATAAAGCGCGCCGGACGCCGCGCGCCAAAACTAGAGCATGCCCAACCGCTTTTTCCCGCGCGCGTGATCCTTTTCCCCATGTCTCTGCTATCTCTACTCTCTTCTCTACGGTTATATTTATTTAATATTTAATATTTAATATTTATCTCTACTTCCTTTAATGTCTACTTTTTTTCTCTATACTTTTTTTCTTGCAATATAGGCCATCCGATTTATATCGGCATGATAGGAAGGAAACAAATGGGAATTTTGCAAAAGATACCCATACCCTCTCCAGATTTGCAAATAAGGCCTTCCTCGTTCATCCTTTTCTCCCACAAGATAAACTACTCATACAAATGCATCTTGATGCGTGCAACGATGGGCATCTTGCTAGTTCTAAAACCTTTCCATCATTTGCCACACTGCTGGTTGCAGATGAAAAACCTACCCAAGCACAGCGCGATACAGGAGCGACGCACAATTATGCTGATATTCTGTTGGACAATGGAGGCTATAACCAATTACTTTTACGGGAACAATAGCACCCAGGAAAATTGAAGGGTAGGTATGAAAAAAATTGGAACTGCACATGTACTGCTAAGTGATTCAATACACATTACCAATCGAGGAGGAGAACGATGGTCGCGGCGGCCTCTGTGAGTCATGGTCAAGCAACGGAGTCAGTTCATTGTCCACGACGGTGGTACTTCTGCGCTTGGCGTCGGCTTCCGGAAGCAGATCCGAGACCGTGGAAGGCGATGCGGGAAGAGGCTCCGTCTCTGACGACGACGGTGGACCGGCTCCAGTCTGGCGTCGAGGTCGTCGATGAGGCGAGATCTTGCTGCGGTGGGCGAGTGCGCCGATGTAAAGGGAGGAGCACGAAGGCTGCGGTGCCGTGGAGAATTCTATTTTGCGGTGGGGATAGAAAATGGGGAGTATTCAGGTGTACTACTCTGGGTGCGGGGTGGGGCTGGCTGGGTAGGGTGAACTGAAGTTACGAAAATAGCCCCTACCAAGCGTCGTCGTAGGCCTATTCGAAGGCTATGATGGTAACTTCCCTTTGCTCGAATCAGGGTCGCGGGATATTTTCCGCCGACCTCAAAATTTTGTGACACTTGGACTCCCGTGTGGTGTGTTGAGTGATTCGCTAAGCAACTAGCGAGTAGTAGTAGTAAACTCTGCATATTAGGTTTGACGAAGTCAAACTTCCTAAAGTTTGACCAAGTTTATATAAAATATAAACATTTACCATAACAAATATGTATGATGTGGAAGTACATTCAATAATGAATCTAATGGTATTTATTTGTTATTGTATATGTTAATATTTTTGTTATAAACTTTCGAGAGTTTACAAAACTTGACTTTGACCAATGCTAATCGCGGACTTAAATAAAAACAGAGGATTACACATTTTTTCTTAGTTTGTAGTGAACTAATCATTTGTTGAAATTGTGAAATAAATATATTAGGCTATTGACTTCGAATGTAATGGTCTATACAATTCAATAGTTACAATCATTGTCGAACCCCAAGATGTATACAAGGTCTATAGTACTTCACAACATGCTCAAACTCACATAATCCCAGTCAAATGAGAATCTAAATGCATTTCATAGTTATTACTTTGTAGGATGCAACAAAAACAACCAAAACTCTACATCAGCCATTATAGAAGCAACATTTTGACATATCCCATTGTGTGAATGAAACGTGCAGAGAGAGCTTTTGAAGATGGAGCAGATAGGGTGGGAAAGATTGTATGTATGTGGACGAGAGAGTAGGAGACAAACCTAACGAGACACACAGGGAGAGAGAGAGAGAAAGAGAGAGGAAGAAGTTAGGTCTGTGAGAAAGATGGAGACATGTAATATACGTGATTCTGTATACGTGGAAGGAGAAGAGACAACATGTTTGATGAGAGAGCTGGAAAAACATGGACGAGAGGGAAGGATCTCATGGGTTGAGGGATTGACAATTTTGTGTGGGGGAGAGAGGGATTGGTAATTTTGTGCAAGAGAGAGAGAGAGGGTGGGGGGAGGAGTCAGTCAGCCGTCGTCACATCACCCTGCTTCCAAATGACCCGCATTCTCTAGCGGTGTGGTCGTCGCCGTCTTGATCTGCTCGATGCCCTCTTTGAAGATTGAGGTGTTGTGCATGTTGGGGTGCAAAGAAGCACAAGCGAGAGTGGTCACCGTATAACCTTGGATGGGGATGAATTGTGTGCTCGGGGGAGTGTGTGTGTGTGTGTGTTGTGCTGCGTGCGTGCGCGCGCGCGTGTGTGTGTGTGTGTGTGTGTGTGTGTGTGTGTGTGTGTGTGTGTGTGTGTGAGAGAGAGAGAGAGATATTGACCGAAAACAAACCTAAGGAGAGAAATGGGTATTCACGAAGAGATTGCATGGGCCTTGAGGTGGGCAGGGGCCGAGTGAGGGTGACAAAATGTGCGCGTTGATGCATATGTTGCATGCGATCGTGCGAGGGACGGACGAATCGAGAGAGATGGTTGTTGTGTTACGGATGCTCCTCTCTCTCTCTCACACACACACACACACACACACACACACACACACACAAGTAAGCTAGAAGACCATTCTCTCATGTATACACAACGTATCGGCATCTGTCTATGTCTCACTCATGCATGATCGTTTGCACATTCACACCTCTCTATGTCTGTATCACACGCACACCATCTCCACATTGCCCTTCCGCCACAACACACATATGGACACATACACACGTTTCTCTCTCAGTCACACACACAAAATAAGTATTAAAAAAAACTAGGGCGCACCTAAAACGTCCAAATCCAAATAAACACAAACTGGAGCTAAATTCAAATATATGGAAATATTGCAGCGTCAAGAACTTTCCCAGGAAAAAAAGTTGAGTAATATTCGAGGATTGTTTTCACACACACAAAAAGGTTCGGTGGATGTCCTTCGAGCGCGACACGGTGACGCACCGTTAGATCAACCACGCGGCTGCGGTTCACGCGCTTGCACAGGATTCCGTATCGTGGCTATGGTACTAACTTAAAAAAAAGCGCTGCCTAAGTCTAATGTTTACGTGTACTAGTACGGTTTTCTTTCAAGTTTGACCAACCTCATATAAAACTAAAGTAAGCTCCCATACGCGCACTCATCAATATGCCGTCGCCGCCGTTGCGCATGCCGGCGCCCGCCTACTCTAGCCAACAATTTCTCGCCCATCACCGCCGTGTCGCCGCCATCCCTGTGCCATGAAGCCGAAGGCTCGCCCGCTCACGTCGTCTGCAGTCCCTCCTCACCATGCCGCCGCGCTTCCAAGCACGCGAGCAGCTGGTGGAGCCGTGTCTATGCACACAGCGTACGAAGAGCAGGACGAGCGCGTGCTCCAGCCCACCGGCGAGGAGGAACTAGCGTGTCATTGTCGTCTCCGCCCGCGCGGAGGAGGCGCGCATGGTGGCTGTCACGGCGGAAGCCGATCGCGCATGCGTCGAGCCCGCAAACCAGGTGCGGGCGAGAAATCTACCTTCGAGACCTTGAATGCCACGTGGATCCTGCAATCTGAAGGAGCAATTTGGGTCAGTCGACTCATGTGAGCCGTTTGATGCAACATGGATGGCTAGAAGGGCTTCTTCCACCTCTTCTGCCGTCTTCTTCCTTCGCTCTGTCGAACTTCTTTCACAAATCGACTGACCCAAATTATACTACTAGTACGAACGTATTAAGTACAGTGGGAACACGAAGGTACGAGCAGTAGTACCAACTGCAAGAAGAACAGTAGTAAGACATAGTACTAGTACTACTCTACGTACTTAACAGTTCAAATAACGAGAAAGAACATAAACATAGTTCTGCACGGGCCTCAGCACAACACACCCTTGAAAATAAACTAAGAAACTAGTCAGCTTGACACTGCAGTAGAACCAGCATGAGCGACGGCACTGCCACCTACTCGGAGTCCGAGTCCACGTCCTCGACTTCGTCCTCGTCCCTCTTCCTCTTCCTCTTCGCGGCCTTCTTTGCTTGAACGGACAATCGGGCTCGCTTCTTCATCCAACCCATGTAGATATTTAAACAAAGGTAGGCATCCATTGCTGCGTACAGGATGTGATCTTCATCTAATGTCTTCGACTCCCATGCATGATGAAACTCGTGATGAGGTTTCTTCAGTTTAGCGTAAGAAGGATCAATCATGGCTGCTGCCAGGGTCAGCATTGAAGGTTGACAGGAGGACACCAGGCTTGCCTTATGGAGATCGGAGGGCTGGCCTACAACAAGACCTATCCGACGCATGACTTATTTGTCGTTCTTAAAGCCTACAGTAACGAATTTCACTCTTTTGTCCTTGAGGAAGTTCTTAAAATCCTGGCACTCAACGTCGGCATGGCATATGTGGTAGACCAAGCAAACGTTATGTACGCAAACCTGGATCACGGCGGGCTTCCTCCTCTCTTCGTCCTTTAGATCCTTCTCTCGTCCCAGGATTGTGGTGTACTCAACATCTAGCCAAGCAACCCACTCATCCGTTGAACTGTTGAACATGCGTAGGAAGCGAGCAACCCATGCTTTCACCGTCGTGGATCCACGTGTGTAGATGACGATGAACTGATCGCCGATGATGGCTCTAACCTAGTACTCAGCAGCGACCATGGAGATTTGGGAGGCCATGGATTTTGGAGGAGGGTTAGGAGAAGTTGAACTATTGTACCCCGCAAAAACTGGGAGCGAACTAATGTGAAAGGACGGGACGACTGGGAGCGAACTGTTGTGAGGTAGAAGACGGGGACGAGTAGGCCGTGCGAACGGCGTGGGGTTGCTGGCTTGCCCGGTGGATAAACGTCTGCAAGCCCCCAAAGAGTTCTCGAGAACTATGCGGGACCCACTAGATGTCATGCCTACTAGACCCATATCGTAGGCCTGACGGTATAGCTTCTGCCTGTTCGCATGCCATGCCTGAAAGTGCGTTATATCGACTAGAGGGGGGGGTGAATAGGCGATTTTTAGAGAATTTTATAAATTCTTCACTGAGGAATTTGCTGGTGAGGAAATTCATTAGCGAAGAAATACATGCAGCGGAATAAGTACTCAGAAGTAAGCATAACAGATTACAAGCATAGTCATCATGATGAAATGAAGACAATCACAGAGTACGAAAGCGTAATCACGAGGATAACACAAGATGAAGACAAACAGATGAAAAAATTGAACGAGGAAATTGAGAAAGTCTTGATCAAAGTCTTCAAACACAGATATGAACAAACACTCAACACAATAATGAGGAAATGAAAGGGTTGAGGAAATAGAACCAGATTAGGTTGGTGAAGACTATGATTTGGTAGACCAGTTCCAACTGCTGTCTCGGTTATGCGTCTGGTTGGGCGGCTGAGTATTTAAACTCGAGGACACGAGTCCGGACACCCGATCCTTGAGCACGCAGCTCGGGACACCAAGTCCTCACCGTATTCTCCTTGAACTAAGGTCACGCAGACCTCGTCCAATCACTCGTGGTAAGTCTTGAGCGACTTCCAAACCTTCACATACTTGGTCACTCGGCGATCCACAATTCCTCTTGGATGCTCTAGACCGTGGCGCCTAACCGTCTGGAAGAAGCACAGTCTTCAAAGGTAAAAGCGTCGGATCCCATGAGGATCAATTTCTTGATGATGCTCAATCACTTTGGGTTTATAGGGTTTGGTTTTGGGATTTTCCTCACTTGATGATTTTCGCTCAAATTCCTCGGAGGATGGGTTGCTCTCAAATGACAAGTGTCAAGTTCTCTCGGGCAGCCAACCAACTAGTGGTTGTAGGGGCGGCTATTTATAGCCTAGGGAGCAGCCCAACATGATAAGACATAAATGCCCTGCAATGATATGACCGTTAGGTGGATAAGATATTTGGGACAGGTGGCGGCAAGAAGACAAAGAACGATCGGAAATTTGAACATCAAATTCCTCGGGGCTATCATGTTCCTCCTTTGTAGGCAATTCAGATGGGCGAATTCCTAACTCCTCGATCGAAACAAATTCCTCGTGACCGGAAGAGCTTCGTCTCATCCTTTGAAGAAATTGACTGAACTGTATGAGATTTCAAAAGCTTCACTCGAAGGGATTGGTAGGTGTAGGATTTTGAGTTGAGCATCACATGGAAATTTTTCCTTAGTATTTCCTCGACCCCCTTTAACAGTACGGTGTTTCCTATGACTCAAGAAAGAGAAAATGAAACTATGAAAACAAAAGTCTTCATGCTTCATGTTCCTCAAATGAATACCAAGTCTTCAAGGTCACACCAATTTCTTCACTTTCAAAGTCTTGAAAAGTCTTGAATATCAAATTCTTGAGTTGAAGAACTTCATTTTAGGGTCGAGACTTTCCTTTGTAAATATCAAACTCCTCATAGACTTATAGACATGTGTGCACTTACAAACGCATTAGTTACTTAACCTATAAGTCTTCAATACACCAAAATCACTAAGGGGCACTAGATGCACTTACAATCTCCCCCTTTTTGGTGATTGATGACAATATAGGTTAGGTTTTCAACGGGGATAAACATATGAAGTGTAAATACTGATAATGAGGAATTTGATTGCAAGATATATAAGAACTCCCCCTGAAGATGTGCATAGTGAGGAATTTGCTTTTGAGGCAATGCACATTTGAAGAATTGAATCATGGAGATCTCCCCCTATATCTTGTAATTCATACACGCATTTAACATATAATATGAAGAATTTGAAATGCATGATGAAATATGGTGCTTGATGTTATGCAATGTAACTCATCAAGAGTATCAGAGCCCAAATCGATTTGCTATGAAGATTTTCAACGAGCTCATGAGGATCAGAGCATAACAAATATCAAAACTACTGTAGTCAGAGCATAGAGCAAAAGCATAATGCATCAAAAGTATCAAAGCACCATCGGGTTTAAGATTACAACTCGATCCAATAAAGGTTTGGAAGAATGAGAGTTGTAACTTAATAAAATCTGTATATAGACAAAAACTAGACCGGCTTGAAGACTAACTCAAATTTCTCCCCTTTGTCATCAAATGACCAAAAGGATCAAAAGCGAGGACTAACGCGCTTGAAGAATTTCAAGTTGAAGGCGGGCCTTGACATTGTTGGGGTCGGTTGTCAAGTAGGACCAGCAGCGTGTCTTCCAAATCTTCATTTTCATCGATTCGCGAGATGAAGAATAGGAGCTGGCCACTAAGGAAGGAACTTTGACTTTCTTGAATTTCTTCGGAGGAGGTGCAGACCAGTCAAATTCTTCCTTGAGTCCCATTGATTGCAGTTCTTCTTCATTGTAGATATGTGAAAGAACAGCCCAGGTGCGCTTGAAGGTTTCATGAGGATAGTAGTGGTTGTTCTTCACAGCATTGTGTGTTGAGGTCAAATTGTAAAGTAGAGTACCAAACTGACGTTTGACCCACTTATGATTGCGATCAACCTTCTGATGAAGACTGAGGAGTAATTCACGATCATCATCACCACAGGTCTTTGTAGCTTGAGGACTTTGCTTAATCGAGGTATTTCTCTTTGAGTCATGTGTGGCGAGTCATCATTGGTGGAGTAAGATGCTGCTTTGCAAAACTGTCCATCAATGGACGAGTGCCTTCATCTATTACAGCAGTAGCCTTGCCCTTTTCATCAGCTGAGGTAATTGTCCGTTTGAGGACTTCGATCGAGGCGGTAGCTGCGGTGGTTCAAAGTATCAGCCTTGTAATTCAGTGAAGAACTTGACTGATGAATCTCATAATCCAAGGTGCATAAGGCTTCACTCAAAAGGTGACATGGCAATGTTAGCGAGTCCTCATGAAGAAATCATGGAAATTGGCGGAACGCCATGGATGATGTTGAAAAGCATATTCTTCATGATGCCAACGACTTCTTCATCGTTCGAGTCGTGACCTTTGATAGGACTCATAGTCTTCGTCGAAATCCGATAGACTGTTCGAGGCACATATAATAATTCCTTGACGAGGAATTTGGTCCTTGGGGCTTGCCAGGCTTCAAAGGCTTCATCGGCACTTGCATATAGTGATTTGAAAGTTCCTTTTCTTCATAGATCGACGTGCACCATCAATCGGAGGACTGAGTGGGAGGGCACGAAGCAATTCACTTCTGGTGCCTTGTAGTGAGTGTTTTCGGTCATCAATCCAAGACCCATGAATGTACATCTTGACATCTCCGGTGATGTGCGGGGTTGCATAGAATGAAGAATTAGCTCTTCGTTCGATCCACGAATATCGGTCAGAAGTTTAGAAGTCCCGCGTCGTGAAGAACACGAGGACTGGCTCAAAGCTCGGCAGCGACTCCATATCCACATGAGGAATATGAGCATGATCGAAGATTTTGTCCTTGTTGAAAAGCGAGGAATAGAAGTTGGCTTGGTGGCAGTCCGTAAACGCCTCTTCCTAATGCGAGCGAATCATAAGGATTATATTCATGAAGAACACATGCTCGGCAATGAAATCTTCAGCCTTGAACTTTTGTTTGGTTGAGAGCGGATTCTTTTGCTTTGGCGGAGGGTGTCGATCGGTTGCATCACCACCTCGGGAATCACAAGTTCAGGTTCTTGACTGAGAATTTCTTGTTCCTCAATAGGTGCGATCGAGGATTAGCAGCGATGGCAGTTTCATCGGCACTAGCGGCTGGAATTTCTTCATGCAGAACCAGTGGGTTGATTTTCTTCAAAGTCCATTTGGACTGTTTGTGCGAGGAGTGAGGAACTTGTTGAAGCGGGGTGAAGAGAGGAGTATTGGGATGCTGACTTTCCCAAAAGTCATCATTGATCACTGGAGTGGTGCATCAATATCCACATCTTCATTTTCAATTTCCTCGATACCAGCTTGAGGAATTTCATGATCCGATGAGGAAATAACGGGGTTGAAGGATTGCTTCCACTTCAATTTCTTCATCAATTTTCTCGATGAAGCAGCAGATTGATGTTCTTCATCAGATCCGATTGGGATCTCATATTCTTCTCCAAAAGGAACGACTTCCTTTGACGGTATGGAGGTGATTGGAACAGCATCAATTGGGTTTTCAAAAGAGCTGGTCATTTGCTTCATTTTCTTCGCAGCCGAAGAATCTGACGCAGCTGATGCTTTCCTTTTCTTCACAGCAGCTCGTTCCGCAGCCTTGGTTTTCTTCACATCAGAAGCAGATGGAAGAATTGGAGTTGGAATTGGCGCAGGAGGAGCTGAGGAATTTGGTGCAGTTTCTTCAGGAGCAACTGATGCAGTTCCCCTGTCTTGAGCAGTTTCTTCAGGCGCACCACTAGTGGGTGGCCTGACAGTTTCTTCAGCGGCTGGAATGGGATCATCAGCCCTGGAATCAGCATTTTCTTCAGCAGGCTGAGCAGAGGCTTCAGCGGTGCTGGCATTTTCTTCATTAGGCTGAGCAGAGGCTTCAGCCTGAGGATTTTCATGTTGCATTGGGGCAGCAACATTTATGAATTTCTTCGTCAGGTTGACGAATCTGGTCTTGACTCCTTGCCAGTCAGCATAGTGGGTATCGAAACTTTTGCTGAGGTTTTGAATTTGAGTTTGGACTTGGAGAAGTTCCTCAGGTGTCATCTTGACAACGTTTTTCTTCAGGAACTTCTCCTTCCTGTATTGAGCCTTTTTGATTTCCCTCGCCTTCTCAAACTTCCATTTTTCTTCAGCTATGAAGTGAGTCGGTGCATGACTTTGACCATGTGTCGAGATGAAGATCGGCGGAGGGTGTTGGGATCCTTGTGCGTAGATCAATAAAGTCGAGGACTTTCTTGGATCAATAGCGATGTACAGATGTACCTTTGGCTCTAGCGGCCCTAACTTGGCGGTCTCTAATGATTTCTTCAAGTTCTTCATCGATGCCTCATCATCGGATGGCACGTGGACTACAAGCTGTTTCTTCCTTGGGCTAGGCGAGGACCACGTCCATTGTTGCTTTTGTCTTCAGCAGAGTCGGGCGGATGAAGAATTGGGGCAGTGAGAACTTGCGAGAGATGCACGAGGCAATTGAGAAACCAGCAGTCCTTTGACATGTAGCTAGGTGCACAGAACCCGAAGGTTTGGGCGGGCGATTGAGGACTTTGGTGGAGCAGCAGCGGTGTGAGAATTTGCTTGGAGGTGCTGCTTGAGGAACTTGGCCGTGAGGGCACAGATGATGAAGCACTTGGCTTATGAGCAGGCTTCTTTTGCATTGATTTCCTCGGTTTGACCGAGACCTCGATGGCGATAGCAGCAGCAGAATCCTCATTGAATTTCTTCTTTGCTTCCTTTGCTTGCTTTGCCAATTTTGCTTGGCGTTTAGCCCATTCATCGGAAAGTCCTCACGCGTTTGATGCTAGTGGGATCAGCTATTTGGCCAGTGCCAAAGGAGCTCTTGGGCATGGAGGATTCAAAGCGAATTTCTTCATATACTTAGGAGTTACATATCTGTATTCCTTCCATTCCGTGCCCATCTCCGTTCAATCTTACGAATCGCACCTTGCGTTGATTTTTGCTTTCTTCATCCGGAGTGCAATAGTCAGATATATTTCCTCGGGGATTTCAACGCTGTCATAACCTCAGGTTTCTTTCCTCCCTTCTGCGGCTTCTTACCATCGCCATTTTCTTGGTGAGGAAATTGAACAATTGAGTTCTCTGAAGAAGTGTGCAGTTTTTCTTCGAGGAACGCTGCAAATGAGTTAAGTTGATGAGAACTTAGGGATTCAGCGGGACATTTGTACTGTGAGCAGAGTATAGGTGCGAGGAATTTGAAGAGGTCATATCGTTCTCGGAAGGTTTTCAAAAGAACAAGTTTGAGGATTTTGACCAGATGAGCCTTGAAGAATTTCACTAAGCGTTCTTTGTCTTAGGTTCGAGTTGTATAGATCGAGGATCCACACAATTGAGGAATCTTGAAGAAAATCATTGCTTAGAAAGCGAGTCAAGAGATTTGAGGTGTTTATATGTGTGAGGAATTTGAAGAATAAACACCTTTGAAGAATTTGAAGAAGATTTGAGAATCAAAGCGAGTAATAAAAGTAACTTTTAATTTACGAAGTGAAGAACACGACGAACTGAGATGAACAGTTGGGAAGTTAAATCGCTCAGATCTTCCCGCCCTAACTTGGCGAGAAATCAGCTACTGGCGGCGGCGGAGTGAAGATTTTCCACGGTCGGTAGCAATCGTCGGCGACGAGGTCAAAGCGATGAAGCTTTTCCTCACCGGCGACGATGGAGTAGCGGCGGCGCTAGGGTTTCGAGGAGCTCGGCGGGAGAGAGAGGTCGGCGAAGTAAAGAGTGAGGAAGGGAGAGAGGGTATTTATAGACACGGTGAAAAGCGGATCGTCCAAGATTTAGGACGAGCGTGCCTGACCGCTTCCTTCTCACGACATGTGTCACACACGTCTTGTGTAGTGGAGATCGTGTGCGATCGTGGGTGAATATAATAATGCATCGTGGGATGCGGAGCAGTTTAAGCGGTAAAAGCGAAGGTTTGAATAAGATTTGTTTTAAAGTTCTGTTGCAATTTCTTCAGCTGTCAAGGACACGATGAAGAATTTGAATGAGTTTCAAAGTAGAACGCACATGAAGAATTTGTGAATGGATTGGGTTGAGTATAGCATAGAGGGAAGGGTCGATCACATTCACTTAGCGAGAAAAAAACGACTTGAAGAAATAGCCATAAGTGAATCTTTGTAGAGGACATAAACCCATATATATATATATATATATATATATATATATATATATATATATATATATATATATATATATATATATATATATAGCCAATGAAGAAAGACGACGGATACAGTGAAGATTTTGCAAAGTTGAAGAATTTCAAAACTGAAGAATTTCAAAACTAAGGAAAAACTCAAATTGAAGATTTTCAACTTTGGTGGTGGCGTGTCCCGCCGTATAAGGATGATGATTTCAGACACCGCGTACAATTGTCGTAGGGTTCTGAGAATCAAATTCTTCATTAATTTCTTCACACTTAGAGTGTTATTCTTCATTGATTGAAGAAAAACGTTTCTTCATGTGTTGCACATCTAAGTCATCAATTTTGCATAAGTGTTAGGATGTGTGCCTTTTCAAAGAACATTCGAAGATTCTAAGATATTTAGCTCACACCGCAACTTGCTAAATCTCTTCTCATCCAAGGGCTTAGTGAAGATATCAGCTAGCTGTTCTTGATCTTCACATGCTCGATGGAGATGTAAGCCCTTCAACACATGATCACGAAGAAAATGATGGCGAATTTGAATGTGCTTTGTCTTGAGTGCTGAGCTGGGTTGTGAGCAATCTTGATGGCACTCTCATTGTCACGATGAGAGGCACATTCTTCACGTTGATGCCATAGTCCTTGAGGTTTGCTTCATCCATAGTAATTGAGCACAACACGAGCCAGCAGCAATGTATTCAGCTTCCGCATGATGGACGGTGATACATTCTGTTTCTTGAGGACCAACGGACCAAAGATCGTCAGAAATGACAAGTACCAGATGTTGACTTGCGATCCACGATCACCAGCATAGTCGAGTCGAATATCAATGAGATCAAAAGTAGAGCCCTTGGGGTACCATAATCCTAGTGTTGGTGTGTGAGCTAGATATCGAAGAATATGCTTCACAGCCTTATGGTGTGATTCCTTGGTGTAGCTTGAAATCGGGCACACATGCAAACACTAAGCATTATATCTGGCCTAGATGCACATAAGTACAATAAAGAACCAATCATGGGCGGTATACCTTGTGATCGAAGTCAATACCATTTTCATCGATTGCATAGATGGCCATTTGTGGGCATAGGAATTTTGACACCTTTGCAATCTTGCATGCGAATTTCTTGAGGACATCTTTGAGGTATTTCTCTGAGATATGAATATGCCATTGTGTTGTTGATTTAATTTGAAGACCTAAGAAGAATTTCAACTCTCCCATCATAGACATTTGATATTCTTCACTCATCATATAGGCAAATTCATCACTATAACGTTGGTCGATCAGCCAAAGATAATATCATCAACATATATTTGGCACACAAATAGTTCACCATCATAAGATTTAGTAAAGAGAGTAGGGTCGAGTGAACGGGTGTGAAGCCATTCTTCACGAAGAATTCCTTCAATGTATCATACCACGCCGAGGGGCTTGCTTGAGGCCATAGAGGGCCTTATTTAGTCTGAAGACTTTGTCGATTCTTTGGATCTTCAAAACACAGGGGTTGAGCAACATATACTTCTTCCTCAAGCTTACCATTGAGGAATGCACTTTTCACATCCATTTGATATAAAGTGATATTGTGATGGTTAGCGTGGGCGAGTAATATCTTGAATAGACTCAAGTCTAGCAGCAGTGCAAAAGTTTCATCGAAATCAATTCCTTCAACCTGCGTGTAGCCTTGAGCTACTAGTCGTGCCTTATTCCTCACCACAAGACCATTTTATCTTGCTTGTTGCGGTAGATCCACTTTGTGCCAATGATATTATGCTTGCGAGGATCTGGACGTTTGACCAGTTCCCACACGTTGTTGAGCTCGAATGATGTAATTCTTCTTGCATGGCCTGAATCCACTCCGGCTCGAAATGCTTCATCTACCTTAGTGGGCTCTGTGATAGAGACAAAAGCATAGTGCCCACAAAAGTTAGATAAATGTGAAGCTTTTGAGCGAGTGAGAGGACTGGCGCTTCAATGTCATCAATGATCTTGTCAACTTGTACTTCTTTTGCAGCGAGGATGAGCTGGTTGTCTTGAGGAATTTGATCATTTTCCTCGGCACCATTTTCTTGACATTATCTTGGTGCATCATTCGGCGTTCTTCACGTACAAGAATGAATTCTTGATGGTTTCTTGATGGGGATGACATCCTCGGTTGCCTTGAACCTGATTGAATCCTCGGATGCTGGTTAGTCTAACACTGAAGGTAGGTGCTCTCTTTGCGAGCCATTAGTTTCATCGAACCGCACATCTACATGTCAACAATCTTGTGAAGTGCGATGTTGAAGACTACTGTAGGTGTGTGAGTCCTTTCCGTAACCAAGCATAAAACCCTCATGTGCTTTGGTGCAAATTTAGAGGTGTGGTGAGGATCTCTAATCCAGCATTTAGCACGAAGACTTTGAAATAACTTACATTGGGTTTCTTGTCGTAAGGAGCTCATAGGCAGTCTTTTGAAGAATTTGTGAAGATATACTCTGTTGATGATGTGGCACGAGTGTCAATTGCTTCAATCCGAAGCGACTAGGCGTTTTGTATTCATCAAGCATAGTCGAGCCATCTCAACAAGAGTTCTGTTCTTGCGCTCCACGGCGCCATTTCTTTGAGGAGTATAGGGAGCGAGATAACTCATGAGTAATACCAAGTTCATCAAGATAATCCTCAAGTCCGAATTCTTGAACTCAGTTCCATTGTCACTCTGATGTGCTTGATCTTCACACCAAAGTTGGTTGAAGCCCTCGAGGAAAATCGTTTGAAGATTTCCTGCACTTGGTTTTGTAATTAACAATGTGTACCCATGTGTAACGAGAGTAATCATCAACAATAACAAAGCCATATAGTGATGCTTCATTAACGACACTGAGTAATGATTGGGATCAAAGAGGTCCATGTGAAGCAATTCAAGGGCGAGTAGTGGTCATGATAGTCTTATTTGGATGCTTGGCCTTGGTCATTTTCCAGCTTCACGGGCTCCGCATAAGTGATCCTTGAGGAATTTGACATTTTCAATGCCAATGACATGCTTCTTCTTCGCATGGCGTGTGCAAATTCCTCATGCCTGCGTGACCAAGTCGTAGATGCCATAGCCAGCCTACGAAGCTTTTGCAAGTAGGCACACGGCTGGTTGTGGACTGTAGAGAAATCAACAATATACAAGTCTCCTCTCCTAAAGCCTTGAAGACTTTGGAATTGTCGACTTCCATAATCACAACACAGCGATACTTGCCAAAGATAACTACCATATCAAGATCACAAAGCATTGAGGCCGACATGAGGTTATACCCTAAAGACTCAACAAGCATGACTTTGTCCATGTGCATGTCCTTAGAGATAGCAACCTTACCAAGTCCCAATACGACTTTTGCCTTTGTCGGCCAAAGATGATATGCTTGAGATGTGGCGGTGATAAGGGCATCCATCAATAGATTCTTGTCACCAGTCATGTGATTTGTACATCCACTATCGAGAACCCACTCGGTGGCTTTGGGTTGATCATCCTGCGGATGAATTAGTACAACTTACGATCTCATATACTTCATCGGTGAAGAATATGATATCAAGTTCATCGATGAATTTCATCGAGCGGTATCAATCGGATAAGTAGTATGAGGGCGTGTGAAATGAAAGTTCATTTCATCATGATTAACTGCGTCCTTTCGAGCATTTTGTCGGGCCCCGACAAATTCTTGAGACATTAAGGCACGTCTGGAGACCTGACCTGCGAGAAGAGATTAGTTCTTTTCTTCACCACCCACATCTGAAGGGGTGGCAAAGAGTTCATCACTCTGCGAGCACCATATGAGAATGGTGGCATAGAGGCCAAACCATTTCGTTTCACATAAGAGGGGTTAGGGTAAGCATATGAATAAGCGGAGAAATTCTTGAGGACTTATGAACATATTGGTTTGAAGAATAATGCACATATTCATAGCCCTTAGCTCTACCTGCGAAAGCGAGTTGTTAGCACGATGATAATCATATGAGGACTTTGATCCTTTTGAGGAATTTGATCCACGTGAGAATTTGGTCCGTATGAGGACTTGGATCCATATGAAGAATTTGGTCCATATGAAGAATTTGATCTGGGGTTCCTTTTCTTCCTTTGGTGGTGTCATGAGGACATTCACTGAAGACTTTCAAGGCACTTCTTGGGAACCCAGATTTTCTTCATAGGGGACCGTTCTGCGATTAGTGCCAACATATCTAGCAAATACTTCACCATTCTGATTTTTGAACAGTTTATAGTTTGAGTCAAATGACTCATCAGCAGAATGAGAAAATTCACATGTAAAACCAGATAAGGTAGATGGATCAACTGGAGGTCCTTTGAAGCAACCCATGAGGTTTTGGGATCTTGCTCGGGCTTCGATCGTTCCATCGACATTGAGTTTCCTCTCAAAGGCAATACCCTCTTTCCTAGGGTTCTGTTGAGGATCTGCTTTTAAGCACATCACAAAAGTCGATGCCCTTTGAGGCTTTTGTACATGCAGTCATGTACAATTCCTTCGATCTGCATCGTCGGTGATACTAGCAATGTCCTCGGTTGAGGAATTAGTGATAGCGAGAGGCAGGTGAAGAATTTGTAACAGTTGAAGCATTTGAACATTGGTGAAGAATTAGCGATTCACGTTCAATGCACTTTAAGCATGGAGGAACAAATTCTTCTTGAGAAGCGCTGATTTGTTGAGCAAGTAATGATTCGCGCTCATACGGAGATCTTCATAACTCGCTCTTAGCTTCTCAAGATCTTGCTTTCTTTGAAGAAATTCATAAGAAAGTTTCTCATGATCGAGATAGGAGAGTGTTATGATGACCTTGAAGGCTGTCAAGCCTAGGTGAACTCTCTGAAGATTTTCATCGGGGCTTGAGTGCGATCCATTTCTTCACCTAACATATCATCACTCTTATCTAGCATGTTTTGAACCTTTTCAAAAGCCCTTTGTTGTTTTATAGCAATCTTAGCAAGTTTAGAGTAGCTGGGCATGAGATCCTCATCGATTCATTTTCACTAGATTGGAGGAGGTGAAATTGAGTACCTTAGCACCTTTTGCCATGAAGCAATAGGTGGGGCGTAGTCATCATTTTCCTCATCGGGTTTGTCGGTGGTCGGTTTCTTGATGTTGAAGATGGACTTGCTAACATAAGCGATAGCAAGAGCCGGACTAGCCACACAGATTCGGATTCTTGGACTCCTCCTCTTCCTCATTTTCCTCGATTCAGCTTGAGTCCATTTCCTTGCCAATGAATGCCCGAGCCTTTTGGAGCTGCTCTTCTTGTGAGAAGAAGGTTTTGAGGATTTTGATGATGAAGATTTTGATGATTTCTTCTTCTTCTTCATGTCATCGAGCTGTAATCCTTGTGCTTCTTCTTCTTTAATTCCTTTTCCCACTGAGGACAATCGTGGATGTAGTGACCAGGTTTCTTGCATTTGTGGCAAAGTCTTCTCTTATAGTCACTAGATGAGGAATCACTGCTTCTTGAGGATTTTCCAGCGACCACGTCTTGTGAATTTCTAGAATTTCTTCACGAGCGATGCTAGCTCTGGCCAAATTCTTGAGGATCTCCAAGGCTACTACGAGTCTTCACTCTCGATTGAGATCAGCCTTGGCCTTGAGGCACGTGTTTTCCATAGCGAAACCATAGAGATCTCTCTTTTGACAAGCTGGAACTTCGTGAGTATTTAGCCTTCGAGGATATCGGCAGGATCAAGAGACTTGTAATCAGCTCGTTCTTGTATCATCGGTGCGGAGTATCAAATGAGGAATCAAGCGATCTTAGCAATTTCTTCACCACCTCATGGTCGGTGATGTTAGTAGCACCAGTGCTTGAAGCTCATTTGAGATGTCGGTGAAGCGATCGAAGGTTTGTTGAACATTTTAGTTGTCGAGTCTTTTGAAGCGGTTGAAGAGATTCGAAGAACATCAACTCGAGAGTCACGCTGAGTTGAAACACCTTCATTTACTTTGGACAGCCTGTCCCGGATGAGTTTAGCGATTCAAAGCACTCACTCTTCCATATTGACCTTTGCTCGGATGGCCACATATGATATTCTTAAGCTTGAGAATCGAGTTGCTTGAATCTCTTCACATCAGCATCATTCGAGAGAGGTGTGGTGAGAAACACCTTTTGTCACAACATACGAGAGATCATTGTCAATTGCTTCAAGATGCATTAGCATTTTGTTCTTCGATGAGGGTAGTCCGTCCCATCGAAGGTAGGACACCCTGCTGAGACCTTGATCATACTGCGGTCGACATAACTAAAACTCCGGTGGTTAAACCAAAATCACACGAACAAGGGAGTACCTTGCTCGATACCAATTGAAAGTCGTTATATCGACTAGAGGGGGTGAATAGGCGATTTTAGAAATTTTACAAATTCTTCACCGAGAGAATTTGCTGGTGAGGAAATTCCTTAGCGAAGAAATACATGCAGCGGAATAAGTACTCGAAGTAAGCATAACAGATTACAAGCATAGTCATCATGATGAAATGAAGACAATCACAGTCTGAAAAGCGTAATCACGAGGATAACACAAGATGAAGACAAACGGTGAAGAAATTGAACGAGGAAATTGAGAAAGTCTTGATCAAAGTCTTCAAACACAGATATGAACAAACACTCAACACAAGTAATGAGGAAATGAAAGGGTTGAGGAAATAGAACCGATTAGGTTGGTGAAGACTATGACTTGGTAGACCAGTTCAAGCTGCTGTCTCGGTTATGCGTCTGGTTGGGCGGTGAGTATTTAAACTCGAGGACACGCAGATCCGGACACCCGATCCTTGAAAGCACGCAGCTCGGGACACCAAGTCCTCACCGTATTCTCCTTGAACTAAGGTCACGCAGACCTCGTCCAATCACTCGTGGTAAGTCTTGAGCGACTTCCAAACCTTCACATACTTGGTCACTCGGCGATCCACAATTCCTCTTGGATGCTCTAGACCGTGGCGCCTAACCGTCTGGAAGAAGCACAGTCTTCAAAGGTAAAAGCGTCGGATCCCAGGATCAATTTCTTGATGATGCTCAATCACTTTGGGTTTATGTAGGGGTTTGGTTTTTGGGATTTTCCTCACTTGATGATTTTCGCTCAAATTCCTCAAAGGCGTGGTTGCTCTCAAATGACAAGTGTCAAGTTCTCTCGGAGCAGCCAACCAACTAGTGGTTGTAGGGGGCGGCTATTTATAGCCTAGGGATCAGCCCGACATGATAAGACATAAATGCCCTTCAATGATATGACCGTTAGGTGGATAAGATATTTGGGACAGGTGGCGCCAAGACACAACAACGATCGGAAATTTGAACATCAAATTCCTCGGGGCTATCATGTTCCTCCTTTGTGTAGGCAATTCGCCTGGCGAATTCCTAACTCCTCGATCGAAACAAATTCCTCGGCGACGGAAGAGCTTCGTCTACATCCTTTGAAGAAATTGATGAACTGTATGAGATTTCAAAAGCTTCACTCGAAGGGATTGGTAGGTGTAGGATTTTGAGTTGAGCATCACATGGAAATTTTTCCTTAGTATTTCCTCGACCCCTTTAACGATGCGGTGTTTCCTATGACTCAAGAAAGAGAAAATGAAACTACGAAAACAAAAGTCTTCATGCTTCATGTTCCTCAAATGAATACCAAGTCTTCAAGGTCACACCAATTTCTTCACTTTCAAAGTCTTGAGAAAGTCTTGAATATCAAATTCTTCATTGAAGAACTTCATTTTAGAATTAGACTTTCCTTGTAAATATCAAACTCCTCATAGACTTATAGACCTGTGTGCACTTACAAACGCATTAGTTACTTAACCTATAAGTCTTCAATACACCAAAATCACTAAGGGGCACTAGATGCACTTACAATGCCGGCGCGTGGATGTAACTTCACTTAATTCCGTCAACCGTCGCGCCTCCCACGACCTTCGCCTCCCTCGTGCGGTCGCGCCCTTTGAGACTTCGACCGGCTTAAAATGAGCAATTTTTTTTGCCTACTCCGCATGCATGATACTCCCTCTGGTCCTTTTTACTCCCGTCAACCGTTTGCAAAGTGTTTGACCAAATATATACTTTTTTTAAACACCACCTTATATTAATTAACCAGCCACACCAGTACACTCATTCTATACAATATTCACCACACAGGGCGGTACGTTATTTACAAGAATACCATCTAATCTATCGTCAAAGCTATACTTAGCGATTAAGTGTGCCACCTTATTGGCCGAAGAGCTAATCTTTGACAATTGAAGATTGTTGATCAGCTTCGAGATGCTCAACGCTTTTGTAACATCCCAAATTTCCCATTTGGAATGTTTTACAATTATAGCTAAGCATCTATGCATTATTGTTTGAATTGAGTGACATTTGAATTATTTCAGAGGCTTTTGAGTTTGTTGGAACTTGAATTCAAATTGGCAGTTGAACTTACTTCAAAACAATGCCTGACAAATACTTGAGAAAAAGTATGAGAGGAGTAAACATGACACTCCAAAAATGTCAGAAGAAAAGTTTTGCCAAAAAGTTTGAATTCAAATTTGATTTTATTTGGGATTTCTAGAAAATGTTTTTTTTAAGTTTGAGTTTTGCCCCTGGAAAAATGTCCGCGTTGTAGGATAAATTCCCCTGAGAATTTTGATATATATGTCCTATATAAAAATAATATATATTTTTCTATATACTCTCTTCTCTCTAATTCAAAAAAGGAAAAAAAAAAACCAGGCCATGAGCCGACCGCCCAGCCCGGCCGGCGCCGCGCGACTCACCAGCGGGCCAGGCGCAGCCCACCAGCGCCGAGCCGGCCTGCCCCAGCGCCCCGCGCCCGACTTCCCTCCCCCTCGGTCGCCCGACCGAACCCTCTCCCCCCTCTCTCGCTGACGCCCCAGGACCACTCCTTCTCTTTCCCCTCGCCCACGCCATGCCGCGCCAGAGCGCGTTCGACGCCGCCGCCGCGTCCGAATTCCACGGGATCACGATCCCGAGTCGCCCCTGCCCCAAGTTGATGCCCTATAAATACCTACGCCCTTCCTCCCTCGAACCCCCTAAAACCCTAGCCCAAAACCAACCGCAGCTCGCACCCTCGTCGAACGCATCTCGCCGCCGCTGCCTCGGTTCACCGCCGTTTCTGCCACCGGTGAGCCACCCCTCGACCTCCAAGATACTTCACCCGAACCGCCACTTCATCCCGCACCTCCCTGACATCCTCTCTTCGCCCAGGGATCGCCGGAGCCGCCGCCTTGAGCATCACCGCCCGTCTCCGGAGTTGGAGCTCACCAGGAGCTCTGTCAAGCTCGTACCACTCGCCACCGTCACCCTCGACCGCCGTTGAGACCACCACCGTCTCCGCCTCGCTCCGCCATGACCGCCAGCGTCTCCGCCGTCTTCCCCAACCACCGGAGCCACCGCGCCGTCCACGCCCGAGCCGCCGTCGTCCGTCGCCGTCATCACCACCGCGGTATGTCGCCGGAGCCACCCACCACCGTCCGATCTGAAACCTACGACTTAGATTAGACTAGCGAAGGGTTAGGTTTTATTTAGATTAGATCGGTTTTAGTTGGTTTTTAGTCCGGTTTAGTTCCTGGTTTAGTTAGACCGGCCCGATCGGTTTATTTTCTGTTAGCCTCGGGCATGCATTAGTTATATATCGCCTGAGCGTTAGATAGGCCCGTTAGTGCTAGTTTTTCTTTTTAGTTATATTTTCGTTTCTGTTTTTAACAGAATAGTTCCAGTTTTGTAAAATCCATATCTCTTAGGTTACTTAATATTTTTAGTTGATTCCTTTTTTGTTAGTTTGCAAATTTCCTATAGTTTCTGTAGAAAATAGCCTAGGCCATGTTTAGGTTTTTAAAAGCTGTTTTATTTTATTTTTAGACAGATTAGTATTTCTGCTATAAATTGAGTTAGGATTATTTTATTTTAGTGATTCTTTTTGTCACTGCCTTGTTTTGACTTTGCCTAGCAGTAGGAATTTATTTGGGTATTTATAGTCTTTATTAAAAATAGTTTTTATACGAAAACCAGCTTTTTTTAGTTTATTTAGCTTTCTGCTGTTTTACATTGTTCTAGGTATTTTTAAAATTTTATTTTACCTCTGTTATAATTTAGTTTAGATTAGTTTCGTAGTTCTAGAGCGTGAACTTTTATTTACAGAAAAGAAAAAGTTTATTTTATTTTCTTGTTAGTTGTTGGCTTGGATTTCTTCGAGTTTTCTTTGGTTTTTGGTTCGATTGTTTTGTGTGTTTTATGTTAGCATGATGTTATGTTAAGTGATTGTATGTTTTATGCTTATATGATTATTGTTTGCTTGATAGAATTTCCGGTCTGAAGCCTGCTATTCTGAGTCCCTAGCTTTGAAGACCGTCGGCCGAGCAAGTCATTTGATCATGTTTTCTTTTACAATACCTATGATTTTATTGCATTAGAATTATACCTCCCACCATGCATGCAGTAGGAGAATTTTAAGTTATGTTCTTGAGTAGTATCATGAGGTAGGATGAACCCAATTCCCTTGTTACCATTGCGGGACGATGTAGTTTATTTTGCTATGCTCGTGAGACGGGGTTGGTTGAGTGATTCATAAGGGAGATCACGAGAGTCAAGATGATGACAACCCCATGACTTCAAGCTCAAGATGGACTTCAAAATTCACTCTTGGGTGGAGGACGGTTGGCGGGCACCGTGGAGAAACCAGCGAGATGGCGGGATGCATGGAGAAGCGCCATGACATCTTGCGGAAAGCTTGACCCAGCCACGAAGAGGCGGATGGATACCCCATTGACGGAAGCTTACATGCAGCCGCAAGCCATTATGGGCTCGGCTTGGTCGACCCTAGGCGTGACTCGGCGGACGGTGCTACGAGATGTAGAAGAGCGGTAGGATTGGATGGGCACGGCGGTGGCCCGAGGAACTCTTGGAAGACCCTGTTTTGTTCGTCCGTCTTCAAACACCAGGCGGTCACGAAGACTTA
The DNA here is from genome assembly GCA_021605205.1 of Aegilops longissima. Lineage (NCBI taxonomy): Eukaryota > Viridiplantae > Streptophyta > Magnoliopsida > Poales > Poaceae > Aegilops > Aegilops longissima. Next base: position 380,443,123 of record CM038680.1, read on the forward strand.
AAGGAGGAGCGATTCTTGCGGGTAAAGTCATAAACCTCTGCAGAGTGAAGATCAAATCGGTTAGCCGTGTCCCGATTCTGGACAATTTGAGCCTCTGGAACTTGGAGTATTTGGATATCTCAACACGAACTTAATAAAGTAATTGAGGGGTTATTTAATAATTGGGAATGAGACATTGGTTGGCGGAACCATCTCAATAACTACCAACATTTTGTAGTATTTGCAAATAAGTCCTTGTTGTAGGGAAAAACTGGCTTTTTAGCAAAATAATGAAACTTAGAGCCCCACAGCCATATTGCATATAGTGTTAGTAATTTTTATTGTTGTTCTCTCTTTGACTTGCCGGCATATTCAAAATGCTGACCTACACGGCTACAACGTCTTATGTTGAAGAGGAGTTTTCCGATCAGGAGTGAGGCTACGATCCACGCTTGGCGATTGCCCTATGGAGTCGGATGGACTCGCTATTCGTCTACGCTTCTGCAGCTTTATTTAGTTTATTTTGTCATGAGTTGGCCTTCGGCCGAATTTATTCTATTGTAATAAAGACTCGATATGAGAATTGTGTAATAAATTCAGGTGTGATTGAACTTTGAATCTTTGCATCAATGTCTTGTGTGTGCGGCATGATCTTGGGATGGTACAGCTACGAGAGACTTGACCGTTTTCGGGCGGGTCGCTCTGAGAGATGGTATTGAGCACACTGCTGACCGTGGGGCGTAACCCCTAGGATCGGAAAGCCATAGGAAGAGACTATTTATTTTATGTCCTTATCATTCCGTAATTCTCCTTGTTCATTTCTGACTTCTCTCCGATTTTCAACATTCTAGATGGCGCCGAGTTCACCCCGTTCGCTACGAGTTTTGCCGGCCGGATGAGGCGATGCCTCTCGGCAAGAAGCTGGTTCAGATCGTGAAGAAGCTAAAGATTGCTCTGCCCTCAATCACCGGCAAGCCTACCAATGCACTTCAACGGATACCGCTACTGGATTAAGGTGCACATTCCAGGAAGGACCTTGGAGGACATTCAGAGCCCATTGACTTTGAGTTTACCGATTTCACTTGGATCCTCGGAAGAGACATGGCGATTTATCGTGCACTTGGACATCTCCGAGAAGAGTACAGGGCCGAGCTCGACCCATCAGACCTCGCCATGATTTCTCGCAGAGCTAGGAATGGAGATATCATCCGTCCGTGAGGGCGAATCCATTCCCTCATATGTCCAAGACTTGGAGAGTCTCCTCGGAAACGGAAATCCGACTCGCCAAACTTCGAAGGTACACGGGGAGGCTGTTGTTCCGTGAACTGGGCTGGAGGAGAAAGCAGCGCGACTTCCTTGACCATGAAGAAGAAATCAAGGATTTCATGGAAGAGTCGACAAGCTGAAGATTGATGTTGCCGCATTAGAGGAGAAGATGGACCTGGGAGAAGACCTTTTTCCAAGTGGAGATGACGGCCCCTCGTGAGCAATGACCAGGATTATGAAGAGAGCTCCACGAAGAAAGCCGCAAGAGGATCGCCGCACTGAGGACGCTGCACGGAGGGGCGCCGCACGGAGGGGCGCAAGGATAATTGATGAAGACATTTAGTCGACCGCCATGTTATTCTATTTTTCCGTCGATCAGTTAGGCCGTTATTTTCGATTAGTCGTGAGAATTTGTAATCTGAGATTGAACCATGTTTGAGATGATTGAATAAATGATTGGTGTGATTATGATTGTGCATTCATATGGGTAGTGATATTTTCTCATTAGACCCTTGTTCTATTCTAATTTTCTCATCCACTCCAAAACACGGATGCCTCAGGGACGTGGCGCCGGTTTCAACTTTTCGCGGAGCTCACCCGGTGATCCAGCAGCAGAATGCCCTTATCGGATGCTCATCGAACCGAACAACAACAACAACAACAACAACAATCCACCGCCACCACCCCTGTTGACAACTTGACCCGCTTCCTAAGGCTGAATCCGCGGTGTTCTCTAGCAGACCGAGCGATTGTAGCCGATGATTAGCTCCGCAAGGTCGGAAGGAGTTAGCCACTGCTGGATGCACAGATCACAGAGAAGGTGCGCTTTGCCGCTTTATCGACGATGGACCTTCAGCCTCTTGGTGGGAGAACTACACCGCCACTTATCCCATCGCCACCATCCGTGGGATCAGTTCCAGCGAGGCTTTCCGCACCGCTCATGTCTCACCGGAGCCATGAGTGCGAAGAAGCGTGAGTTCCGCAACTTACGCCCGAGGAACCGTCTTGTGGGCGATCGTTGATGAGTTCAGCAAGTTAGCTCGCTATGCCCCGGATGATGTGGCCACGGATGCATAAAGCAGGAAAAGTTTCTCGAGGACTCAATGGCGAGTGGGAATGCAGCTAATGGTGGATACCTTCAACAACTACCAGGAACTGGTAGACAAGGCCACCATACTCGCAGGCAAGCAACAGCAGATTGATAGCCGCAAGCGGAAGTATGGCCAGGGGAAGTACAACTCTGGAGCTCAGCAGAAGACCCGTTATGCCCCATAATCGGGAGGGCATACCCATCACACCCATGGAGGACATAATCATGGAGGACATAACCATGGAGGGAATGGGAACAACCGCAACCACGACAACAAGTCGGGCAATGGAAACGGCAATGGCAACCAGCATCGTCCTGCCCCGGCTCAGAAGGATCTGAGTCACATCACCTGTTTCAAGTGCCAGAAAACAGGGCACTATGCCACCGACTGCCCGGAGGCCAAGCAGAGGAATGAAAACGGCGATGGAAGCTCAGCAAAGAAGCCCAACCCTTTTCCTCGTGCTCAGGTGAACCACATTGGCGTGGAGGGCGTCTATGATCAGCCGGAACAATTGTGGTTGGTAAGTTTTATTAAATTCACGTCCATATTGGTACTCTTTGATTACGGTGCAACTCATTCATTTATATCAAGGGTAGTTGTGGAAAAAATGCGGGTTGCCCACTAGAACCCTTAGAAGCCCTCTTCACGTCGGTTCAGCGGGAGGAGAAATGATGGCGAGCTTAGGCTGTCATGCAACCCTCAACATCGGAAACCATAAATTTCCCGCAGACCTCATAGTATTGGAAACCCAGACCTTGGATGTAATCCTAGGCATGGATTGGTTGACGAAGTTTGAAGGAAACATAGACTATGCCCGCAAGACGATTCTGCTCACCACCGGGCGAAGAGGATCAAGTATGTATCGGGCGTATCCCGATGAAGAATCGGTGAATTCCCTCACGGGAGTTGTTCAGAGGAAGTGCCACTAGTGCAAGATTTTCCCGATGTGTTTCCGAGGAATTACCAGAATCCCACCGACGAGACATTGAATTTCTGATTGAGTTATTGCCGGCACAGCCCCAATATCCAAGAGACCCTATCGGATGCCCCGAGCGATTTGGAAGAGATCAAAAGCATAAATTAATGAGCTATTGGAGAAGGGATATATTCGCCAAGCTCGTCACCTTGGGGAGCCCAGTTCTTTTGGTAGAGAAGAAGGATGGAACCACGAGAATGGTTGTGGATTATCGTTCGTTGAGCAGCGTGACCATCAAGAACAAGTACCCTCTGCCGATGATTAATGATCTATTTGATCAGCTAGTTGGAGCCAAGGTATTCTCCAAGATCGACCTTCGATCAGGGTATCATCAGTTGAAGATCCGTGAAAAGGATATACCCAAAACAACGTTCACCACCAGGTATGGTTTATATGAGTATACCGTCATGTCATCGGATTGACTAATGCCCCTGCATACTTCATGAATTTGATGAACAAGGTATTTATGGAATATCTGGACAAGTTTGTCATGGTGTTCATCGATGATATACTAATTTTCTCCAAGAGTGAGGAAGAGCATAAGGAACATTTGCGTCTAGTTCTGGAGAAACTCCGAGAACATCAGTTGTATGCCAAGTTCGATAAATGTGAATTTTGGCTGAAGGAAGTCGGATTCCTCGGACATGTTATTTCAGGAGAAGGAATAGCGATTGACCCCACCAAGGTTGTATCACCACCGATTGGCGGTCACCCACCTCGATCAAGGAGATCCGTAGTTTTCTCGGACTCGCAGGATATTATCGAAGGTTTATTGAGAATTTCTCGAAGATTGCCAAGCCCATGGTGAGCTGTTGAAGAAGGGCGCCAAGTACATCTGGACCGAGGATTGTGAAGCCGTTTCGGAGTTGAAGAAACGTTTGGTTACAACCCGATACTGATTTTGCGGACATACACAAGGATTACCAGTATATTGTGGCGCTTCTCGCCAGGGACTCGGAGGAGTACTCATGCAGGAAGGAAAAGTTGTAGCTTATATCTCCAGACAGCTACGACATCACGAGATGAATTACGCCACACATGATTTGGAGTTAGCAGCCGTAGTGCATGCACTCAAGACCTGGAGACATTTCCTTATCGGAAATAGTTGTGATGTTTACACGGATCATAAGAGCCTGAAGTATATTTTCACGCAGAAAGAGTTGAACCTTAGGCAGAGGAGATGGCTAGAGTTAATCAAGGACTATGACATGAGATTGCATTACCACCCAGGAAAGGCTAATGTTGTAGCTGATGCCTTGAGCCGTAAGAGTTATGTGAATACTCTTATAGCGGAGGATTACCCGAGGAGTTAGTCGATGACCTCGAGATCTCCAGGTGGAGATAGTTCGAGAGGATATGTTGCAGCTCGGAAGTTCAGTCCACTTTGGCGAAAAGAATTCGTGAAGCCCGGAAGTCGGACAAGGAAATTGATGAGATAAAGAAAGGATGAATGAAGGAAAAGCTAAAGGGTTTCGTAAGGATGAATACGGAGCTATATGGTTCGAGGATCGTATTTATGTACCCAATGATCCCGAACTCAGGAAGCTAATTCTTGAGGCTCATGATTCACCGTACTCGATTCACCTGGTAACACCAAGATGTATCTGGATTTGAAGGAAAGTTTACGGTGGGCGGTATGAAGAAGGATATTGCTGAGTGCGTAGCAATATGCGATGTTTGCCAGTGAGTATAGGCGGAACATCGAAGCCAGCAGGGTTACTTCAACCCTTGCCGATTCAGTGGAAATGGGAAAAACTTGGAATGGATTTTATCACAGGATTACCCGGGACCCGTTCAGGTTATGATTCCATCTGGGTAGTGGTTGATCGATTGACCAAGGTAGCTCATTTCATTCCGTGAAGACTACCTATACCAGCTCTAAGTTAGCCAAGATATACATGACCAGGATCGTATATCCGCATGGAGTTCCGAGGAGTATCGTGTCGGATAGAGGAACACAATTTACCTCAAAGTTTTGGAATCGGTTGCATGAAACTTTGGAGTGCGAGGCTGGAGTTGATACAACTTTTCATCCATGAGCAGATGGACAGACCGAGAGAGTCAACCAGATCACGGAGGACATGTTGAGAGCTTGTCGCTAGACTATGGGTCTAGCTGGGATGATAATTTGCCATCTGCGGAGTTCTCGTACAATAACAGTTATCGGACCGATCGAAGATGGCCCCTTCGAAGCTCTATCACGGAAGGAGGTGCGAAACACCATTCTTTGTGGGATGGTGTTGGAGATCAAAACTTTTCGGTCCCGATCTTATCAAAGATTTCGAAGAAAGTCAAGCTGATTGAGATAGACTCAAGGTAGCTCGATCGAGGCAAAAGAGTTATGCCGACAGTGAACGCAAGGAAGTAACATACGAAGCGGGAGACCGGGCATATCTTCGTGTGTCCCCACTTCGTGGAATCAAGAGGTTCGGTGTTAAAGGAAAGTTGGCACCCAGGTTCATTGGCCCCTACAAAATCCTCGAACGTCGTGGAGAAGTTGCTTACAAGTTAGAATTGCCGGAAGGATTGTCCGGAGTTCATGATGTCTTCCATGTTTCTCAGCTGAAGAAATGCCATGCCGAGATGGCCGATATTCCGTTGAGAGACACAGTGCCCCTAGAGGCCATACAACTCGACAGTGATCTGACTTATGAGGAGAAACCCGTCCGAATTCTCGAGGCTATGACAGTCACCCACAGCAAGATCATCAAGTTTTGCAAGGTTACGTGGAGTCACCATTCCGAGGAGGAAGCCACAGGGAGCGAGAAGAAGACCTCCTTGAAACCACCGCACCTATTTGCTAGCCAACCCGAATCTCGAGGGAGATTCATCTTAAGGTGGGTAGGCTTGTAACATCCCAAATTTCCCATTTGGAATGTTTTACAATTATAGCTAAGCATCTATGCATTATTGTTTGAATTGAGTGTCATTTGAATTATTTCAGAGGCTTTTTGAGTTTGTTAGAACTTGAATTCAAATTGGCAGTTGAATTTACTTCAAAACAATGCCTGACAAATACTTGAGAAAAAGTATGAGAGGAGTAAACATGACACTCCAAAAATGTCAGAAGAAAAGTTTTGCCAAAAAGTTTGAATTCAAATTTGATTTTATTTGGGATTTCTAGAATTTTTTTTTAAGTTTGAGTTTTGCCCCTGGAAAAATGTCCGCGTTGTAGGATAAATTCCCCTGAGAATTTTGATATATATATATATGTCGTATATAAAAATAATATATATTTTTCTATATTCTATCTTCTCTCTAATTCAAAAAAAAGGAAAAAAGGAAAACCCCAGGCGCCAACCAGGCCAACCGGCCCAGCCAGTACCGAGCACGACTCACCAATGGGCAGGCGCAGCCACCAGCCCAGAGCCCGGCCTGCCCAGCGCCCGCGCCGACTCCTCACCCCCTCGGTCGGCCGACCGAACACTCTCCTCCCTCTCTCGCTGACGCCTGCCCACCCTTCTCTTTCCCTCGCCCGCCATGCCGCGCCAGAGCTGCGTTCGGCGCCGCCGCCCGTCCAGATTCCACGGATCACGATCCCGAGTCGCTTCCCCCAAGTTGATGCCCTATAAATACCTCGCCCTTCCTCCTCGAGCCCCTAAAACCCTAGCCCAAAACCCACCGCAGCTCCCACCCTCATGAGCGCATCTCGTCGCCGCCGCCTCGGTTCGCCGCCGTTTACGCCACCGGTGAGCCACCCCTCGACCTCCAAGATACTTCACCCGAACCGCCACTTCATCCCGCACCTCCCTGACATCCTCTATTCGCCCAGGGATCGCCGGAGCCGCCGCCTTGAGCATCACCGCCCGTCACCGGAGTTGGAGCTCACCAGGAGCTCTGTCAAGCTCGTACCACTCGCCACCGTCACCCTCGCAAGTAAGTGAGTCCGAGCAAAAAAACAAAACGATTCGCCCCCCTGACTGCTAGGACCCACCAGCTACATCTTCGCACGCAAGGAAGTGCGTCCGGGAAAAAAATGATTCGCCCCCTGACTGCTGGGACCCACCAGCTACATCTTCGCACACAAGGAAGTGCGTCCGGGCAAAAAAAAACCAAAATGATTCACCCTCCTGACTGCTGGGACCCATCAGCTACATCTTCGCACGCAAGGAAGTACCTGACAGTCGGGACCCACCTGGACGAAGCGTACGTGGCGTTGTCATTCAGTGTGACGATATGCGTACATATATCTTGGTGAATGTAGAGGCGCGACGTGTCGTAGTAGAGGCGCCGTAGCATGTACACGCGTGCGTAGCGCGGCGAGGTGCAAGAAAGAAAATCTGACCATGTACGTACATACGGGCAGGGTTTCTAACGCCTATCACGCACGTACATGGCTGGGTCGAGCGGAGAAACAGCATCGCGTGCGTGTTCATGGGGAGCCAACCGGCTGGGTCGGAAAGGAATGCGTGGTCGTGTTCGCCGGGAGGCTTGGGCGGAACAGCGATGGAAGCGAGGCTGGCGTACCGCTGGCGGAGAAGCGGCCTTGTGTTCGACCGGCCCGCGTTGAAGCGGGTCTGTTGATCGGGAGGGGCTGGCGTACCGCAAAAGCGGAGAAGCGGACCTCCCTACGGTTGAAACAGGGGTCCTGTGGATCGGGAGGGTGTGGCGTACCGCAAAAGCGGAGAAAACGGACCTCCTACGGTCAAAAGCAGGGGTCCTGTTGATCGGGAGGTGTGGCGTGCCGCAAAATGGGCGAAACGGACTTGTGTTGGGCGCAGCGGTCGAAAGCGGGGGAGGGTGTGGCGTACATAAGCAGGACTCCACAGGATACTTTTCATCTCCACCGTCGACCTCCTCCGGCCTCCACGGGCTCTGTCGACCTCCTCCGGCCTCCACGGGCTCCTGTTCATCCAGCCTCCACCGCGCGCTACTCCACCGGCTACTGTTCAACCACCCCTCTCCATGGGCACCCCTCCACCGTCTACTATTCATCCAGCCCTCCACACCACGGGGTCCTGTTCAACCACCCCTCCACGGCCACCCCTCCACCGTCTACTGTTCATCCAGCCATCCACACCACGGGTTCTGTTCATCGGAGGCAACGCCACCGCACAATCGTTCATCCAACCCCGCGCCCCATAGCGCTCACTGTTCATCAATCGATCAACTTGATTAGCAGCAGTAGCAAAGAATCGCTCCATCGGGTTCGATTAACAGCCATTGATCGATCGCTCGGGTTTAATGTAGCGTAGCTGCGGTCTGTCGCTTCGAGTTCGATTAGAGCCCAACGCCTCGCTTCGGCTTGATTAGAATAGCGCCTGCACACACGCAGCAGCGTCGTCTGAGAAAGCGCGCATCGCTCTCCCACCGTAACTGGAAACTCCCCGAAATTTTCCTCCCCCTCGCTTCTACCACGGTTTTTTCCGTCATGGACGGACCAAAGAATGTCATGCAGCTGCGTCCCCGGCCCGCCTAGGACGAAAAGCCCATTTTCTGTCATGAACTTTTGTCATAGAAGTAGGATCCCACCACATCTATGATGATACTGGGTTTTGTCACAATTATCCTCATAGAAGTGTCATATTGATGACAGAAAAAAATTCTGTTCGGCCCAAAATGTCACGGATGTGTCTTCTTTTTGTAGTGCATAGCCAGACCGTGAAACAGGGGCTCGGGCGCCATCAATGGAGACTTTGTGAGGGAGGTGCGTGGCAGATAGAGGTCAAAGGGATCTCCTCCCGATGAGCACGCGCAGGGGTCTGATCGCACGCCTCCCGTACTCAAATAGCTTCCCTACGCGGCACCTCCTAGCCAATAAAAAAGGGGACGCATGGCGGCACGTAATTGGTAAGTAGAACACCCACAGTTTCAATAATAGTTGTGTTTCCAATTTGTAACGTGACAACACTTGTTCCAAAATGACTTTGTTGATTGTTAATGTGTGCGCCTTCGCAAATCAGACAGAAAAACTACCACAGCATGTTGGTTCCATGTCATGACACCATGCCAAGTTTCTTGATTTTCAGGCGTGTTTTGGATTTACAGGAATTTAAAAACCAAGCTTCTCAATCTTTCCGGCTGAGCCACGACGCCCAGATGTTTGAATTTCATTCCCATTTCTTGCATGGGACCTAAGCATGCACCCAAGGACACAAATTTGATTTTCAACCAATTTATATGCACTGGAGCATGTGCATGTATTTCAAATTTGACTTTTGCACATAAAATGCCTAGAAAACCCAGTTAATCTATAAAAATGTCCAAACGAACCCCAAAAATTCCAAAACTTAACGCAACACTCATGTCGTTCTATGTTGGCACTAGAAAATTTCTAAAAGCAATAAGAGGCAACGGATATCATTTCGTCCCAAAGGTGGCACGTTCCCTACCGAAACCATCAGGCTTGTTGTGAGAAGCTTACCTGCCCCAAATGGGACAAATTTTTTACCACGGCATGTTGATGCCGCTCCATGACACCATGCCAAGTTTCAGGAATTTCAGACAAGTTTTGGATTTACTAGAATTTAAAAACCAGGTATCTCAATGATTTGCTAGCAATCAACAGTGCCCTGGTGTTTGAAATTCATTCCCATTTCTTGCATGGGACCTAAGCATGCACCCAAGGACACAAATTTGATTTTTCAACCAATTTATATGCACTAGAGCATGTGCATGTATTTCAAATTTGAATTATGCACATAAAATGCCTAGAAAACCTAGTTAATGTATAAAAATGTCCAAACGAACCACGAAAATTTCCAAAACTTAACACAACACTCCTGTTGTTCTATGTTGACACTAGAAATTCTTTGAAAGCAATAAGAGGCAACGAATATTGTTTCGTCCCCAATGGTGGCACGTTCCGTACCAAAACCATGAGGCTTGTTTTGAGAAGCTCTGATTTGTGAGAAGCTTATACCCAAACCTGCCCCAAATGGGATAAATTTTTTACCACAACATGTTGATGCCGCTCCATGATACCATGCCAAGTTTCATGAAATTCAGACGAGTTTTGGATTTACTAGAATTTAAAAACCAGGTATCTCAACGTTTTGCCGGCAATCAACGGTGCCCTGGTGTTTGAAATTCATTCACATTTCTTGTATTGGCTATAGTCCACAGCCGGCGTGTAGAGCACACTAGCTCGCTCCCCAAATACTCCCGCCTCTGCATCCCTTGCAATCTTGAAAATATTACTGCCTTGTAATCTCAAAAATATCTACAGCCTGGAAGGTTTTAATGTTTGATAGCACACGATTAGTATGTGCGGACCATGTGCGATGTATTTTACTCCCGCTCTGCTTCAGTCCCTTGATTCAAATTTTCAGTAGCCCCGGCATTTTAATCCCGTCTCTGCATCCCTCGCAATCTCAAAAATATCTGCTCGCCCTTGATCCAAATTTTCAGTAGCCCCGCCTTGTTACTCCCGCATAGTAAAATTTTCAGTTGCCGCAGAATTTCCTCAAACACCACCTTGCCCCCCCCCCCTCGGCCCCCTCCACACACACTACACAGTCCCCAAAACCTCCGCTCACATAGACACACACAACCCTCGAAACCATTGGTAGATCGGCTCCATCGCCGGCGCCTCCATCCTCAACCTCTGCCTGTGTGCCAGGGAGCTTGAGCAGCCAATGGCCAAAAAGAGGTTTATCACGGCCTTTTCGCCCGACGCCGGTGAGGTGGCCGCCGAGGTGTCCCTGTCGTCCTCCGCGGGCTCGATCCGCAGTCGCCGGTCCCCGGATCTGCCCGCCGCCGTGCCCCTACGCCAGTATGAGGACTTCCCCGTCCTCCGTCGGACCTGGCAGCCGACGTGTCCTACCTCGGGGTCTGGCAGCGGCGGTGGGGGACATGGGTCGCCGAGATTACAGACCGAGAGACCCACACCTGATGGTGGCTCGGTAGCTTCTACATGGCCGAGATCGCGGCCATGGAGTACGACTGCTGGCAGGTTCGCTACCACGGCGTGGCGGCTAGGCTCAATTTCCCCTTCGGCACACGTCCGGTCGACCTTGTTCCACCGGAGCCAGGGTTGGTGAGCTCGGCTATGGCGCGGGATGAGGCCGAGGCCGCCGACGAGGCCTACATGCAAGAGCTCCGCCGGCAGCACCCGGAGCTCGTGGAGGTGGAGCGGGCGATCGTTGTTGGTGTGGAGGGCGGCGAGGATATCGTGCTATCCTCCGATGACGAGGTCGAAGGCGGTGAGGACGGCAGCACGGAGGGCGGCGAGGTTATCGTGCTCTCCTCCGATGACGAGGTCGAAGGCGGCGGCGATGGCGGCACGGAGGGCATCGAGGTGGGCCCCGAGGACGAGGTGATCGATGTCGATGAGTGGAGGAGTGCCTTCCCCAACGACCCCGACGACGGCACCGGCCCGGACCCGGCTCCCGGCACACCGTACATGACGAGGAAGGATTGGCTCGACCTCTACTTCGACCGAAAGTAGTTTAGCTTAGTTTAAATTTATGTTTTTGGTTCGGTTATGCAAAACTATCTATGTTTATGTTTGAATGCATGCTACTTTCGGTTGAACCTGCTTTGAACTTGATCAAATTGAAGCTTAGAACGTTAAGTTTAGGGGATCGACTAGAAAAGGCCAAAAATTGTTGGAGTATATATATATATCCACTAAGGGTTTTAGTCCTTTGACTTCTAAAGGATCGGCTAGAGATGGCCTTATGACTTGTTTATTTTAGTTCTTCACAATGTGATACTCTATATGTGCAACTATTTGCCGTGCAGTTCAATTTCATCAATAACAGTTTCAACAATACCACTATGAATTACGATATTTGGTTGCTGGTAAGGATATTGCAGTTAATGTGCCTTTTCATTTTTTTAATAACTAGTGTACTTTAGACCTGCACAATACCAGTTTGAATGACTATTTGCTTGTTTTTAAATGTTATGCCTGATGCAGTTAACACACCTTTCCACTTCTTTTTTTGCTTAACTAGCGTGCTTAGGCCCGCACACTGAAGCTATCATTTGTAGATTATGTTGTCTACCACGGATATATTTTGTTGATGTTTAGCCTGTTGTGCTTAACATGCCTTTATATGTAATCATGCAGGACAATATTGAGGACAGTTTTGTTTTCCATCGAGGTTAGTTTTATCGCATTGCTTATATGTACTCATTGTTCAGGATATCGGTAGCTGGTACCATATAGCTTGGGGCTGATAAGGGATTAATAATCGAATCGGACATTTCACTGAATATATTTGTAACCCATTTATCAGTAGGTTAACTAGGGCCATATTTAATATATATATCTGAGGCTACATAGCAACATGCATTGTACTGAATGACTAAATATGCAATCCCAGGCTACTTAGCAACAAGGAAGAGTGTTACCTTAATGTTCTGATGATGTCTAGATATACATGTAATAAAATCTTATATAATGGGATGGAGGGAGTGTTTTACTACATCATTTTTCAATTGTTGTTTAGCTTCTAATATTAATTTGGTGCTTTTAGGTACATATATCATTGCCAAAGTTCCACACTTCGACCCTTTCTAGGGCAATGAGATATTCATAAACCGCATCAAGTGAGGAAACTGATAAAGATTGTTATTAAAATGGGTCCAAAGACATCAATCGAACTATTTGTTTACACTTTATGCAAGACAACAGTAAACTGCAGGATGGTAAGTAAGAACCCTGTAGCCTTCTTTTTACTACCCGTAATGAGTTGTGTCAGATGACAATGTCTGAATCTTTTTTCTTTGCAGTGGATCCTGAAGCAGTTTACTCAAGATTACCTCTCAAACTACATGATTGGCGGCCGGCCATCACAAGGGGTTGGACTAGAGTCCTGCATGCCTTCTGCATCCAGGAGAGCACAATAGGTCCATTCCGCTTCACCTTGTTCAGCAACCGAAATGTTTGTTACTTGTTTCTTTACAATCTATAATAGTACAAGTATAGAACCCTGGTTCATCATTCTTTATTTGGTGCTTATGTAATTCTTAAACATATGTACCTGTGAATCAAATAATGCATTGGTTGTTTGAACCTGATGGATATGAATAAAGCTATAGCCTACTTTTAAGTTTAAATTAGGTACAATTTTAAATAGCAGCAATTAAATTATGGCGAAATTACGGTGTGCAGGTCATTACGGTGCACACGGTTAATAAAGCACAGCGTGTGTGATATACATCATAATCCGACACGGTTCATAGAGAGGAAACATGCGTAACAATGCACACAGTTGCCATTTGCAAGCGTGTGTGATGTCAGACACTATCACATATGGTGCGGGAAAACTAAATGTGTATGATTGTCTACCTATCATACACAGTTTATAATCATGAACTGTTTGTGATGTGCCAGGCATCGTAAAACTCCCGTGCGTGGAATCTGCCTGGAAAACTCCCGTGTCTGGAATCTGCCTGGTTTTAGGTAAAACCACAAAACTCCAAACGCGATGGCAATGCAAGCACAAACAAGTAGCAGGGATGAAGCGTTTAGGATATTTGAGATATCGGAAACGGTTATATAGGGATAATTGTATGCATCAAGGCTCCCTATCCCCGACGGTTTCTGGGTCGTGTGGGAAGGACCCCCCTATCACCGTCACTCACTAGGCGACGATTCCAAATGCCGTCGCGGAAAGAGGTTAAAAACCGTCTGTATAGCACCGACGCATACCAGTGTGTGAAGAGGTTAAAACAATGTGAATGTAGTGTGGTTTGGATGCAAATGAAGATGAAGGAGCGGTGAAGAACCCGAGGAAAATCAGTTCCCGATGGAGAAGTAAATGGAGAAGTGGCCTGCAGGCAGTTGATTAGATTGGTAGGTAGACTAAACGAAAAGGCTATGCGGGTAGACTGAGGAGTGGTACCTGTCTGTGTACGTGCCCAACCTTCTAACACTACATGTGCCACTGGCTAGTTGAGGTCACTCTTTCGAATCACCGTGGCGAGACATTTTATGATTCGTTTTTATTTCTGCACCCCTCCTGATAGGTGGGACCTATGCAAACGGATAAAAAAATGTGTCATAGCTGGTTCGGATGGATATTGGCGCGTGCGTGGGAGACACAACATTCTCTGGTTAAGGAATATGCGGTTATCCTCAAAAAAGAAAAAGCCTTCTTCGCGCTTCCGCGTGCACGAGAATTTGGTTCTTCTCGCAATATGGATGATACCTGGAGGATGAAGTGAACCCAGAGGCATGCTAGCACAGGAGACCTATTTCCACTTTACAGTACTACTCATGTTCCTACTACTCCTACTACTTGTAGTAGTACAAGTGTGGTACACTAGATGGTCAAAATATTATTCATCCGGTCCTCACAGTGAAGTGACAAGACCCTGCGCCCAAGGTGACACCAGTCCAGGCGGCGTGTCCGGGTTACCAAAGTCAGCCTCACCTTGTGCACCATGCAGTCACTGTCGCTACCGATGTACAACATGCCTCGCCTCGTCTCCCTCTTCCCTAGCACCACTCCATCTCCATCTCCGTCTCGCCGGAGATCCTGAGGTCACTCTTCATCATCTCATTGTGCCCCCGCGTATCCTCGCCTCGCTCGCCTCCCAGTACCACTATTCCGTTGCTAGCCGCTCCAGCACCGAGAGCCTTCTCCCCCATAAATCAAGCCCCTAACAACCCCACCTTCCAAAGTCCACCATGGCTGAACGCGAACCGCGCAGCATCCATATGAGCCGCGATTGGAGCAATCTCCCCAGTGACATCCTCGACCTCTGTTGTTCATGTATGGATATGTTGAGCGCCCTACGGCTGGCTGCATGCTTGAGGGACATACACACGACCATCATCGAAGCGAGGCCTAAGATTTTCAAGACACCCTGCTTGCTGCTATCTGGTCTTGCGAGATTTGCTCACCATGATACGGAGGCGTACATGATGCCCCTAGACTTCAATCCGACCTCCATTAGCCGAAACGTCTCTGCAGGTATGTAGTGGGTCACCAACATCATTTCCCTCGACTTCGATCCAATCACCATCGCCCGAAACTTCTTGGCAGGTATGTACTGGGTCGACATGAGCTCCCACTGGATGGCTGCTGTCAGACAAGACCGGAAAAGGTTGGTGCTCGTGAACTTCCATACCTCCCATGAGATTATCCTTCCTATGTTGGATTATATAGGGTTTTACCGTCGTGGTCCAAGTCATCTGGATTACGAAGTTAGTTGGACACACGTTGTTTTACAGAAGATTGTAATCTGCCAAGTGCCCACACGAGATGCGAATTATGCAGACTTCAAGCTAATTGCCTAGTTCGACCGGGGACTCGCGTATCTTTCTGCTGGTGCCTTCTTTAGCTGGAGACAGCTCACCTCACAGTGGATCGTCAAAGCTGATCCACACTTATGTGATGCTATTGAACACAATGGCATCATCTACGCGATGGACAAAGTAGATGGCACCACGTATTCCTAGGACGACACATGTAAGTTGTTTCCGTCTGATGTTAATAATGACGTCATGACACTGTTTGAACTTTTTGTGATGATTGGCATATCCCTGTTTGAGAAGAATTTGAGTAGAACATGGCAATGTATTAGAGACACCGTAAATCAGCTATATTTGGATTGAGTTAATTCATGCAATTGTGACCATGTCATTACAACCAATTTGTACCCCCTGAATAATGAAACGGTTAGGAAGATATGGATATTCTCCTTATTTTATAGTAAAAAATCTATATACTACTAAATATGAGTGTGTATCAATGGTCATGTTAGTTTCCTCATTTTCATGATGTAGAAACATGCATCACACTGTTGGTTTCATCTGACCATACATTAGGGAAGTAAATGTGCATATGGAGAACTCTATATTTGGAAGTGGTGAAATCCTGTAATGCTTACCATGTGTACATACCTATATTCACTCTTCAGCAATCAATGGCTAGAATAATATCCTCACAAAATTTTGCCCACGGAACATGAGTATATAACAATGCATGGTCTGTTAGTTTCCTTGAAGAATTTGTTTGTGACGATAGAACATGATTACATAACATGCATGACATGGTAGTTTCCTATGAAGAATCAATTGCGAGATAACATGAGTATAACCATGCATGGCACTTCTATATTTTTGAACCTATTATACATTTCCCTGTATTTTCCTGCCAGTTCCAACAGGGACATATCAATGTTGTTTCTTGCATTATCCTACTCATACTCTGAACAAATATGATCTTACATTAACAATGCCTGTCCTTTTTTATATGATGTAGTGTCCCTACAGTTACTTCCCTTTGTAATCACACCACCTATGCCAAAAACAGGGAAGCACAACTGGTTCCTCGCTCGATCAGACAACGGCAAAAGACTGATGATCATTCGGACACA
This sequence comes from Aegilops longissima, assembly GCA_021605205.1. Classification (NCBI taxonomy): domain Eukaryota; kingdom Viridiplantae; phylum Streptophyta; class Magnoliopsida; order Poales; family Poaceae; genus Aegilops; species Aegilops longissima. The sequence goes on from CM038680.1 coordinate 380,459,713, forward strand.
TGAGCCGGAAAACTTATATTGCAAAAACCCCACTGTATACAAGCACCGTGAAATACGTGAGTATCCGGACTGTGGTTGTTACGTCTATGAGCAGGATACCAGCTTGGTGGGGCCTTCAGGATTTTTGAGTTGGAGGCGGGTAAATAGCCCTGGTTCACACTCTGTGTTTCTCGGACTCAGTTATCCGATTAACCAGGAGATCACCGTTAGCAAGGACCTTGATTGCATAGAGGCTCTATATTCTATGGAAAACTATGTCTACACGGCGAGCACTAGGACTTCGGGAGCAAACTCCCCTGATTGTCAACGATACAGCCTGCAGCCAAAAGAAGGTGTGAATGACAAAGGCATCTGGATTAACTTTGATCCTTGGATGTCTCAAGTCCGACAGACAGTGATGTGGTTCAAGCCTTCAGGTTGATAGGTAATTGAGCTATTGCGTCGAAAGGGTGGAGTACTGGTGTCTCCGGATCACTGGTCGCTGAAGCGGGGCTGCAAATTATGATGGTGTTGGATCATCCCTCTTGGAATGACTTGTTGTCTTTGCTGCTTGTTCTGGATGGGTAGTTCTCTCTTTTGTTATGCATATTGCTTGTCATTTGGTCATCCTTGTCTAGGTCACTCTTACTATGTAATAGTTGCCTCTATTTAGAATGTCATTCTCGTCTGGATCACAAGAGTCTGAGCGCTGCAGGTGGGTGCGTTTTGGTGGTGTAGCAAGACTTCTTATGTACTATCGTGTCTTGCTGTTTATGTCAGTAGTAGTCACTAGTCAGTGTTTGAATGTTGTATATATGTTGTTTCGAACTATTTATTGTCTCGAACTGCTGGTGGGCTAAATGAGGGCATCACCATTCTCCAGCGTTCAGAGTATATCTCCTTTTTTCAAGTTATAATTTGAGCTCATTGTCTTTTCGATGATGTACACTTGTTTGGGCCAGTGAGGTGTCGTTGAATATGGGCCGAGTAGTAATGCAATGCCAAACAGGTCAATTATGACTCTCAGGCCGGGCTCTCAAAAGATCCTAAAAAAAGGCCGGGCTCTCAAAGAAAAAGGACTCTTAGGCTGACATGTGGGCGCCACCGGTATTTTCGTGCGCTTGCACGCCGAGGGCATATTGGCGCGTGTTCAAAATTCATGCTACCTTTTCATCCCCAATCTCCTGCCCCTCCCCCACCTCTGGAATCTCGATTCCTACTCTAGTTCCCCAAAATCCCCCTCCTGTACTCCTTGTACTCAATCGCACTATCATGTTGCCGGTCAACACGGATCTCCGAGCCAAAGATCCTGAGGTTCGTCCTGCCTTCGGGCGCTGCGTGCTATCGCTCAACAGTGGCATGGCGGTGCTTGACAACCAGTTTGCTGGCAAAGTGCTGATGGTAACCATCAATGGCGACCGGCCTCCCGTCTCGCCGGACGACCTTGTCAAATCTCTTGGCATTGCGCACGGCATCCAAATGAGTGACTTGCTCGTTGAAGTCTGTCCGCCACCGGCTGATTTCTTCTTCAGGTTCCGGACAACTTTTGACTGCAGTCGTGTGTTCGAATCTTCCTGGAGTTTGTTCTGCGATTGCGTGCTGGCGAGCTTTGATCGGTGGCACCCAGGATGGGGCTCGGTGCCCTCTGAGCTTGAGTTTTTAACAAAGCTTACCTTCCACGGCATGCCTCGACATGCTTGGAACAACGAGTCCATGAATGAGCTTATCAACGACCTTGGAGGTGAGCTCGTAAGTATGTTTGTTCCTCCAGACAGATGGGCTCTGACGATTATGGCATGGATGAAGAAGCCGTCCACCATACCGAAGGTGATTGGTGTTGAGATACCGGTGCAAGAACCGAGGTTGTACTATTCGTCGCCACCAAGGCCGCCGCGGACCACGTTAGGGATGTAGCTGTATCGAGTGTTTGTGCGTGTCAAAGAAGTGGTCAATCCATCCATCAAAGCGCTGCCACCGTCGCTGGTGCCAGGGTCCGCCGACAACGTCCATTACAGGAGTCAACGTCAGACTTTCCCCGTGTTGCTCGAAACAATGGATGGCATAGGGCCTACTCCATTGTGCGGCGGAGGCCACTGCTTCTTTGGGAGAAGAGGCAGGGCTGGCTGCCTGGAAGTGCTCTAAATTGAGGTAACAATTGACTCTTGTCAGATACTAGTTAATTCCAAGCTATGGGTGTGAAGCACTAATGTGCCAGTACATTTGATTGTGACCTGTTCTATTTTTGTACCTGAACTTTTTTTAGAAAGAGCTATACATCAACTTAATGTGTTAGCAGAACTTATTGTGTTGTTTGTCTATTTTCTTTGCACATCATTCAAGATATTTCCCCGTCATTGATAAAGACGATGAACTGTTATGTAAGAGTTCATTGGTTTCAACATAGCCCTACCCATAGCAATCCACTGCGTCCACCCTGATTGTGCCGCCTGCGTGAAATTTTTGTATGCAAGTTCAGTGTGCTATGATGTTCTATATGACTGTGTCAACAATTTAAGTTTTTACTGAGCATCAGCAATGCATATGGCTGAAAGATGTATTTACGAGCATCGACCGATGGATCTCTCTCTCTCTCTCTCTCTCACACACACACACACACACACACACACAAGTGGGACCCGCTGGATTATTTCTTCGCTCGTGACAGTTTTTAATTAGGTTCCACTGTACTCTAACTTTTTTCTTAAGTTATTAATTGAGCTCAGTGACTTCAAAAATTATACAGAAGCCTTGTTTGGGCCTTTCCGGCGTTGCTGAATGTGGGCTGAGAAGCCATGTAAAGTTGTACTGTACAACACAGGCCTTTTTTAAACATCAGCAATGCAACTGGGCCGACAGTTGTACACAATATCCGGGTCAACTTATTATTCTCCGCCACGCTAGGCTGCAAATCTTTCCAAGGAGGGATGCATTAGGCTTAACAAGAAAATGGGCTTTAAGAAATAGTAAATGGGATGTAATTATAAAAACTGGGCAGTAACTATAAAAATGTACCAAACACGTAATTAGTTTAAAAATATATTATTATTGGGATTTGAAAATTTTAATTTCATTACTTGTTGCGCGCGCAATATTTCGTCGGATTTTTACATAATACAAATTTATTTTTAAATTATATTTAATCTGACTAGAAATTTCGGGATAAAAGTATTTCAGATCCCATCAAAATGTGGGAAATTTTATTGAATTCTGTTTTGAGTGGTTGGTTGAAATTATTAATCATTGTACGTCCTAGCTAGAAATGGGTTGTACGTTTAACGAACTATAAATGGGCTGTAATAAATTCCATTAGAATTCAAAAATGGGTTGTACATTCTTACATGTCGCAAATGGGCTATATGTTCTCTGCCACACACTTGTGGGCCTACTAACTTGACGCGTCCCCTAAAAAAACTAAGTTGACGCGTATGCAAGGCTTTGTCAACTTATAGTCAACACACGGTTCTAGAAGCAGTGGCCGTTGGATGTCCATCCAACGGATGTCGTGCTTCTTCTTCAATCTCGGATATTCTTGCTTCAGCTGCCAAAAAAATGTTTCCTCCCCCTGACATCTTGGGCGCACCATTTCAGAGGCTGACTTGTGGGCCTACTAAGTTGACACGTACCAGGGGCTTTGTCAACTTAGTCAATATAAACAACTCTAGCTGCAATGACCATATGATGTCCATCCAACGGCCGTCGTGCTTCTTCAACCTCTGGTCTTCTTGCTCCGGTCGCCCAAACCAGTGCCGGCCGTGCCGCCTGCTCCTGCCTCTCGTGTTCGGCTGTGCTGCCACCGCTAGCCATGCCATCCCTCTATACTCACCCACACCTCCTGTTATTCTCCGGTGACGGAAGCCTCACACTGCAGCCGAAGCAGTCAACCCACGTACCCCCCTCTGCGTGGGCATCCACTGTCGCGTCTTCCCCGGCTCCGTGTCGTTCCCTTCCTAGGCCTCGTCGTTGTCCATCGCCTTAGTGCTCTCGGTGCGGCATATATGGTCAACATGGTCAACGAAGGACAGCCATCGGAAGAGGAATTTCTGACAGCTGGACCCACCAGCTACATCTTCGAACACAAGGAAGTGCCTCCTTATTACTCGCAAAATAAAAACAATTCCTCCTCCTGAAAACTGGGACCGAGCAGCTATATCTTCACATGCAAGGAAGTGCGTCCTTATCCTCCCTGACCACTGGGACCCATTCGGTCAAAGCGTACGTAGCGTTGTTTGTCTGGTCGCGAACGTGTACGTACATATTGGTCGATCGGTCTCTCTGCAAGTATGAACCGTGGCCGAGTAACTAGTAGCACATGTCGTTGTAGAGCACCGGACATAGCAGTTCACGCAGTCCCGTCTAAGTCATGTAGACGTACATACAACCACAAGGCAAAAAATACAACCACGTACGTACATACAGGTGGGGTCTCGAGCGCATACTCGCGCATATATATGGACGGCCAGGGCTTGTGTACATGGAGATGCAACAGACAGCAGCAACGGCGTCCTGTTCATCAGGCAGCGAACCGGCTGGGTCGGAACGGATAAACAACATCCTGTTCGTCGGAGGCAACCGACTGGGTCGGAATGCGTCTTGTTCAATGAGAGCCAACTGGCTTGGACGGAGCAGCCGAAATGGGGTCTGGTGTACCACAGAACGGAGGAAACGACCTTCTGTTCGACCGCCCACGGTCGAAACGGGATCCTGTTCATCAGGAGGGGTCTGGAGTACCGTGAAACGGAGGAAACGGACTTCTCTTAGACCTCCTATGGTCGAAATGGGGTCCTGTTGATTGGGAGGGGTGTGGCGTATTGCAAAGCGGAGGAAACAGACTTGTGTTGGAGCGCTACGGTCGAAACGGGGGTACTGTTCATCGGGAGGGGTGTGGCGTACCGCAAAACGGGACTGCACGGGATACTATTCATCTCCACCGTCGACCTCCTCCAGCCTCCACGGGCTACTGTTCATCCACCGTCGACCTCCTCCAGCCTCCACCTGCGATTGTTCATCCACGGGCTCCTGTTCATCCAGCCTCCACCGCTCCTCCAACAGCTACTGTTCAACCAGCCCTCACCACGGGGTCCTATTCAACCACCCCTCCACAGGCTACTGTTCATCCAGCCCTCCACCGGCTACTGTTCAACCAGCCCTCCACGGGGTCCTGTTAATCGAGCCCTCCACGGGGTCCTGTTCATCCACCCCCAGCCGGCTCGATCGGGGTCATGTTCATCCAGCGGCAACGACCTCTTCTACCACGGGGTCATGTTCATCCAACCCCCCACAGGGAACTATTCATCCAATCCCCCCAACAACGGTCACTGTTCATCAAGGGAAGGAGGCAGGAGGATTGATCGACTTCAGTTAGTAGTTGTAGCGAAGGAATCGATTGACCGGGTTCAGTTAATAGCCAGGGATCGATCGATTGCTCGGGTTCAGTAACGCGTAGCCTGCAGTGCAATCGCTCGGGTTCAGTAGGCGAACGCCTCGCTCGGGTTAAGTTAGAGCCCAACGCCTCGCACCCACACGCGTACGTTTACGAGAGAAACACGCATCGCTCGGCCCTCGACCACCCACTGTAACCGGGAACTCCCCAATATTTTCCTCGCCCTCGCTTCTACCATGTTTTTTCCGTCATGGACGGCCCAAAGAATGTCTTGCAGCTGCGGCTTCGGCCCACCCAGGACAAAAATCCCATTTTATGTCATGATTTTTTGTCATAGAAGTAGGATCCCACCAAATCTATGATGATACAGGGTTTTGTCACAATTATCGTCATAGAAGTGTCATAAGCATGACAGGAAAAAAATTCATTCGGCCCAAAATGTCACAGATGTGTCTTTTTTTGTAGTGCTGTTGCAGGAGCAGATGCAGACGTTATGAACGTTTGGCAAGCTCGATATGATGACTACTTAATAGTTTAGTGCGCCATGCTTTACGGCTTAGAACCGGGACTTGAAAAATGTTTTGAACGCCACAGAGCATATGAGATGTTCCAAGAGCTGAAGATTGGTATTTCAAACTCATGCCCGTGTCAGGAGGTATGAGACCTCTGACAATTACTTTCCCTACAAGGTGGAGGAGAATAGCTCAACTAGTGAGCATGTGCTCATAATGTCTGGGTACTATAATCGCTTGAATCAAGTGGGAGTTAATCTTCCAGGTAAGATAGTGATTGACAGAGTTCTCTAGTCACTATCACCAAGCTACTAGAACTTCGTGATGAACTATAATATGCAAGGGAAGACGAAAACAATTCCCGAGCTCTTCGCGATGCTGAATTGGCGAAGGTAGAAATCAAGAAAGAGCATCTAGTGTTGGTGGTTAAACAAGACCACTAGTTTCAAGAAAAGGGGCAAGGGAAAGAAAGGGAACTTCAAGAAGAATGGCAAGCAAGTTACCACTCCCGTAAAGAAGCCCAAAGATGGACCTAAGCTTGAAACTAAGTGCTTCTACTGCAAAGGGAATGGTCACTAGAAGCGGAACTACCCCAAATACTTGGCGGATAAGACGGATGGCAAAGTGAACAAAGGTATATTTTATATACATGTTATTGATGTGTATTTTACTAGTGTTCTTAGTAACCCCTAGGTATTTGATAGCGGTTCAGTTGCTAAGATTAGTAACTCGAAACAGGAGTTGTAGAGACTAGTTAAAAGCGAGGTGACGATGAGTGCCATCGCACACCCCCTCTACCTTCGGGGTTTGTTGAACCTAAATAAATGTTATTTAGTGTTAGCGTTGGGCATGAATATGATTAGATCATGTTTATTGCATGAATATGATTAGAATATTGTTGTTCTGCTTACATGAATAAAACCTTCTACGGTCATACACCCAATGTGAATGGTTTATTGAATCTCGATCATAGTGATACACATATTCATAATATTGATGCCAAAAGATGCAAAGTTGATAATGATAGTGCAACATAAATGTGGACACGGAGGTGCCGTACGTTTGGTACTAGATCAGTTGGATCATGAAGACGTTCGACTACATCAACCGTGTTAACCTAGCGCTTCTGCTTTCGGTCTACGAGGGTACGTGGACACACTCTCCCCCTCTCGTTGCTATGCATCTCCTAGATAGATCTTGCGTGATTGTAGGAATTTTTTTGAAATTGCATGCTACGTTCCCCAACATGGTAATGTTACTGTCTACAAAGCTCGACTTGTCGCAAAAGGTTTTCGACAAGTTCAAGGAGTTGACTACGATGAGACTTTCTCACCTGTAGCGACGCGTAAGTCCGCCCGAATCATGTTAGCAATTGCCACATTTCATGATTATGAAATCTGGCAAATGGATGTCAAAACTGCATTCCTTAATTGATATCTCAAAGAAGAGTTGTATATGTTGCAACCAGAAGGTTTTGTCAATCCTAAAGGTGCTAACAAAGTGTGCAAGCTCCAGCAATTCATCTACGGACTGGTGCAGGCATATCGCAGTTGGAATGTTCGCTTTGATGAGGTGATCAAAGTTTATGGTTTTATATAGACTTATGATGAAGCCTGTATTTACAAGAAAGTGAATGGGAGCTCTGTAGCATTTCTGATATTATATGTGGATGACATATTGCCGATTGGAAATGATATATAATTTCTGGATATCATAAAAGGATACTTGAATAAGAATTTTTCAATGAAAGACCTCGGTGAAGCTGCTTACATATTGGGCATCAAGATCTATAGAGATAGATCAAGACGCTTGATAAATTTTTCAATGATTACATACCTTGAAAAGTTTTTGAAGGAGTTCAAAATAAATCAGTCAAATAAGGAGTTCTAGCCTTTATTACAAGATATGAAGTTGAGTAAGACTCAAAACCCGAACACGGCAGAAGATAGAGAGAGAATGAAAGTCATTCCCTATGCCTCAGCCATAGGTTCTATAAAGTATGCCACGCTGTGTACCAGACCTATTGTGTACCTTGCCATGAGTTTGGAAGGGGGTACAATAGTGATCCAGGAGTAGATCACTAGATAGCGGTCAAAATTTATCCTTAGTTACCTAAGAGGACCAAGGAAATGTTTATTGGTTATGGAGGTGATAAAGAGTTTGTCATAAAAGGTTACGTTGATGAAAGCTTTAACACTGATCCAGATGACCTAGAGTCTCAATCTGGATACATATTGAAAGTGGGAGCAAATAGCTAGAGTAGCTCCATGCAGATTATTGTAGACATAGAAATTTGAAGTATACATATGGATCTAAATGTGACAGACCCATTGACTAAACTTCTCTCAGAAGCAAAACATGATCACACCTTAAGTACTCTTTGGGTGTTAATCACATAGCGATGTGAACTAGATTATTGACTCTAGTAAACCCTTTGGGTGTTGGTCACATGGCGATCTGAACTATGGGAGTTAATCACATGACGATGTGAACTATTGGTGTTATATCACATGGCGATGTGAACTAGATTATTGACTCTAGTGCAAGTGGGAGACTGAAGGAAATATGCCCTAGAGGCAATAATAAAGTTGTTATTTTATATTTCCTTATTCATGATAAATGTTTATTATTCATGCTAGAATTGTATTGATCGCAAACCTAAATACATGTGTGAATACATAGACAAACATTGTGTCCCTAGCGAGCCTCTACTTGACTAGCTCGTTGATCAAAGATGGTTAAGGTTTCCTAACCATGGATATGAGTTATCATTTGATAACGGGATCGCATCATTAGGAGAATGATGTGATGGACAAGACCCATCCGTTAGCTTAGCATAATGATTGTTCAGTTTATTGCTATTGCGTTCTTCATTTCAAAAACATATTCCTTCTACTATGAGATTATGCAACTCCCGGATACCGGAGGAATGCCTTGTGTGCTATCAAACGTCACAACGTAACTGGGCGATCATAAAGATGCTCTAAAGGTATTTCCGAAGGTATTTGTTGGGTTGGCATAGATCGAGATTAGGATTTGTCACTCCGAGTATCGGAGAGGTATCTCTGGGCCCTCTCGGTAATGCACATCATAAGAAGCCTTGCAAGTAAAGTGACTAATGAGTTAGTTACACGATGATGTATTATGGAATGAGTAAAGAGACTTGCCTGTAACTAGATTGAACTAGGTATGAAGATATCAATGATCGAATCTCGGGCAAGTGTCATAACTATGGACAAAGGGAATGACGTATGTTGTCATAACGGTTCGACCGATAAAGATCTTCGTAGAATATGTAGGAGCCAATATGAGCATCCAGGTTCCGCTATTGGTTATTGACCGGAGAGGTGTCTCGATCATGTCTACATAGTTCTCGAACCCGTAGGTTCCGCACGCTTAACGTTCGATGACGATTTTGTATTACATGAGTTATGTGATTTGGTGACCGAATGTTGTTCGGAGTCCCGGAAGGGATCACGGACATGACGAGGAGTCTCGAAATGGTCGAGAGGTAAAGATTAATATGTAGGGCGATAGTATTCAGACACTGAAAGTGTTCCAGAGGGTACCAGGTACATATCGGGTCACCGGAAGAGGTTCCGGGCACCCCCGGCAAAAGATATGGGCCAAATGGGCTAAGAGGGGAAACGCAGCAGCCAACAGGGGCTGCTGCACCCCCCATATGGGCCGAACCATAGGAGAAGGAGAGAGGGCAAGAGAGAAGGAAGGGGAGGGATACGACCTCCCCCTTCCTTCCCTCCTCCCTCCTCCTTCCTTCTCCCTCCGGAACTTATGGAGGGGGGAGGCCGAATTGGGGAGGCTCCCAAGTAGGATTCCTCCTACTTGGGGCGCCCCTTGCTACTCCCCTCCCTCTTCCACCTATATATACATGGGGAGGGGGCGCCTATAACACACAACAATATCTGCTAGCCATGTGCGGTGCCTCCCTCCACAGATTACACCCTCGGTCATATTCTCGTAGTGGTTAGGGAAAGCCCTGCGCGGATCACTTCACCATCACCGTCACCATGCCGTCGTGCTGACGGAACTCATCTACTTCCTCGACTCTTTGCTGGATCAAGAGTTCCAGGGACATCATCGAGCTGAACGTGTGTAGAACTCGTAGGTGTCGTACGTTCGGTGCTTGATCGGTCGGAACGAGAAGCAGTTCGACTACATCAACCGTGTTGTCAAACACTTCTACTTTCAGTCTACGAGGGTACGTAGAAACACTCTCCCCTTCTCGTTTCTATGCATCTCCTAGATAGATCTTGCATGAGCGCAGGACATTTTTTTAAATTGCATGCTACATTTCCCAGCAATATTGAACGTGGGAGCAATTAGCTAGAGTACCTCCATGCAGAGCATTGTAGACATAGATATTTGGAAAATACGTACGGATCTGAATGTGACATACCCATTGACTAAACTTTTCTCACAAGAAAAACATGATCACACCTTATTACTCTTTGGGTGTTAATCACATGGCGATGTGATCTAGATTATTGACTCTAGTAAACCCTTTGGGTGTTGGTCACATGGAGATGTGAACTATAGGTGTTAATCACATGGCGATATGAACTAGATTAGTGACTCTAGTGCAAGTGAGAGACTGAAGGAAATATGCCCTCGAGGCAATAATAAAGTTGTTATTTTATATTTCCTTATTCAAGATAAGGTTTGTTATTCATGCTAGAATTGTATTGACTGGAAACCTTAATACATGTGTGAATACATAAACAAACACCATGTCCCTAGTGAGCCTCTACTTGACTAGCTCGTTGATCAAAGATGGTTAAGGTTTTCTAACCATGGACATGAGTTATCATTTGATAACGGGATCACATCATTAAGAGAATGATGTGATGGACAAGACCCATTCGTTAACTTAGCATAATGATTGTTCAGTTTTATTGCTATTGCTTTCTTCATGTCAAATACATATTCCCTCAAATATGATATTATGCAACTCCTAGATACCGGAGGAATGCCTTATGTGCAATCAAACTTCACAAGGTAACTGGGTGATTATAAAGATGCTCTACAGGTATCTCCGAAGGTGTTTGTTGAGTTGGCATAGATCGAGATTAGGATTTGTCACTCCGAGTATCGGAGAGTTATCTCTGGTCCCTCTCGGTAATACACATCATAAGGTTGCAAGAAAACGACTACGGAGTTAGTCACGAGGTGATGTATTACGGAACGAGTAAAGAGACTTGCCGGTAATGAGATTGTACTAGGTATGAAGATACCGACGATCGAATCTCGGGCCAGTAACATACCGACAGACAAAGGGAATAACGTATGTTTTCAAAACGGTTCGACCGATAAAGATCTTCGTATAATATTTAGGATCCAATATGGGCATCCAGGTTCTGCTATTGGTTATTGACCAGAGAGGTGTCTCGGTCATGTCTACATAGTTCTTGAACCCGTAGGGTCACGCTTAACGTTCGATGACGATATTGTATTATATGAGTTATGTGATTTGGTGACCGAATGTTGTTCGGTGTCCCGAATGAGATCACGGACATCACGAGGAGTCTCAAAATGGTCGAGAGGTAGAGACTGATATATAGGACGATAGTATTCGGACACCGGAAGTGTTCCGGAGGGTACCGGGTACATATCGGGTCACCGGAAGGGGAAATGGGCCTAATGGGCCAGGAGGGGAAATGGACCAGCCACCAGGGGCTGGTGCGCCCGCCATATTGGCCGAACCAGAGGGAGAAGGAAAGGGGGGAAGAGAAAGGAAAGGGGGATTCGGCCTCCCCCTTCCCTTTCTCCCCTTCCTCTTTCCTTCCCCCTCCGGTAAATAAGGAAGGGGGCCGGCCGGCCTAGGAGGAACCCAAGTAGGATTCAGTCCTACTTGGGGCACCTCTTGGCCTCTCCCCTCTCCCTCCCACCTATAAATATATGTGGGGGCGTTGTCGGTGTCAAAACCGGCAGATCTCGGGTAGGGGGTCCCGAACTGTGCGTCTAAGGATCAATGGTAACAAGGGACGATGGCGACACAGTGTTTACCCAGGTTCGGGCCCTCTTAAAGGAGGTAAAACCCTACATCCTGTTTGATTGTATTCAATGAGTATAGGGGTTACAAGAGTTGATCTACCTCGAGATCGTAATGGCTATACCATAGCTGTCTAGCCTATGAGAATTCTGACGATCGCTATGGACTAAACCCTCCGATTTATATACACAACGGAGGGGCCTAGGAATGTACAAAGTCGGTTTGCAGAGGAAGGAGATAATACATCCGGACACCAAAACTTGCCATTCACGCATATAGGAGTCCTACCCGGACAGGGGGATGATCTTCATTTTGTGTCTTCACGGCCCGTCAGTGCGACCCATGTTGAATAGGCCGGACACCCGAGGACCCCCTAATCCAGGACTCCCTCAGTAGCCCCCGAAGTTGCCTTCAATGACGATGTAGTATCCGGCTTATGTCTTCAGCTTTTGCAAGGCAGGTTCTTTGTCATACCTCGGACGGATAACAGTCCGGCCTTAACCTTCACGTTATGCTTTTATGACTCTTCCCCTGTCGTTGCCTCGATTTCCACACACCAGGCGAATGCAAACGGTCCATAATAACTTTTTACAAATACGCCCAACCACATAGGGACGGTGCCTATATAAAGAGGCTAGATCCCCAAATGCCATCCACATCGAGCAGAAAACATCAGGAACAGCCACGAAAAACATCCCGCCCTCATGGCCCTCAAGAGGGTGATTGGCGGAGCTGTTTAGTGTCTCATCTTCAGTTGAGTCGACTTCAGATGCAGGGATATCTCCCTCTCGCAGATCTAGTCTCTATGCGAGCGGGATTGGCCTCAAGCGGCAATGATGTGCTAGCAGAAAATTTCCCCAACCCCAACAAGGAGGAGAGGGTGTGCTTCGTTTCGTTTCTTCTGTGGGGCCTAGGATTCCCGATCCACCCCTTTCTCAGGGGTCTGTTAGAGTTCTACGGGATCCAGCTGCACGATCTCACCTCATGCTGTATTCTTTACATCTCGGGTTTTCTCGCTCTTTGTGAACTGTTTCTGGGCTGTGAGGCTCATTTTGAACTATGGAGGAAGTTCTTTTGCCTCGTTCCTCGTCATCAAGGAGGTTCCATATTTGAAGTGGGCGCCGCCGAAGTATGGCGTATAGCCAGATCAGGCTACTCTATTGGAACTCCCAAGGAGGTATCCCACGATAGGTCTTCGGAATGGTTCTACATTGAGGACGTCCCTCTTCTAGACCCAGTTCGGCGTGGACTCCCCGAATTCTCCAGCGCTCCTTTGAAGAAACACCTTAATTGGCACCCCCGGAGTCCCAAGGAGGAAGATAGTGCGGAAGTAAAGAGGTTGGTCACCAAGGTTAAATTACTTGCTCATTCCGAGCTATCGATAATCGAAGTCATGGCCATCGCAATAAAACAATGTATTCAGCCCCTCCAGTCCAGAGTAACTCCTTTATGGTGTTACAACGGAGAAGGCGACGCATCTCATTACAGGCGCAAGGGCCCGGATACCCTAGCCAAACTGGCCATAATACTGGATGATCTGTATAAGGGGGAGAAAGAAGACTTCCTTCGCTTAAACTACCGAGAAGGTTTTTCCATGTACAACCCCATTGATTGGGTAAGCTTTTGACTATAAGCTCTATCTTACCTTGTTGTCGAGGCATGCTAATCAAATCACTCTTGTTGCCTTAAAACAGTCTTGGAGGAAGATGGTCGAGGACATTCACTGTCCCTCCTCACAGCCAGAGGATCACACTCGCAATGAGGACCCCGGCTTCTGCGAGGATCCAGATATATACATAGAGTTCGATGATGGAGTATTTTATCAGGCGAGCCTTGACGGCTCGGAAGTGGCTATTACAGCCGACTACCCCCCGCCTTTACCCTTTCTCTATTGTAAGTACTCAAAAAAGAAGCCTCTATTGGCACCTCATCCATTACACTAAACTGTATTTCATAGGATAGGCGTTCGACAAGCTGCACTCCCTCGAGAGCGGCCTCTATGCAGGGTGATCGCTCAAAACAAAAGGAAACCGGGAGCGCTATCAAGCCCCCTCCTTATTCAAAGAGGCATGTCTAATGATATATGCCTATGCAGGAGATCAGATTGTTAAATTTCTCCCTACCTCTATTTCAGGAGGAGCACGCGGCAAACCGTGGGAAACGCCCTGCTAGCCGAATGTCAGCTAATCCAGCACCGAACTCGTCAACCCGGACGAGGGCTGATACAGTGCCGAATCCACCCCCTCATGAGGATTCAGATGATGTATCCGTTACAAATTATGAGGTGGAGAGCGTGATGAATCATCATCGACTGAAGGAGGCCATGCGCGCTCCAGTTTTCACTGAACAGGAATTTACCGCACTCAGCTCCGTGGACGCATATATCCTAGCTGCCCGGGACAGACTTCCTGGAGTTACTCAACTGTTTTCAAAGGATATGCAGGTAATAGTTTGCGCAAATTTAATAGATATATGGCAGTAGCCCCCGAGACTTGAAATGGTTGGGCCAACTGATTTAAGGATCGTTATGGCTTGCAGGTTCTTAGGCAGTAGAACAATGAGCTATCCCAGGAGCTGAAGACAAACCGAACAAAGCTGAATGCCACCACCATGGAGCTAGCAAACATGAAAAAGGCCACATTGACCATCGAACAAAAGAACAAACTCGAGGAGGAAAAAGATAGACAAGCCGAAGAGATAAAGAGCTTAAAGGCTCAGTTATCGGTTGTACAACAAGAAAATAAGAAGTTAAAAGGTGGCATATTTCGTATGACCTTTAGAACCATCCAAGGGACTCATAATAGGCCATAATTCGGATTATCACAACTCTGTTATTGCAGGTCTGTTAACTGGTCGGCCTGATGAGGAAGTGTTCGGATTTCGAGGGGACATGCTTAAGGAGCTGTCTGTGGTGCATGAGTGAGCCCGGAAAGCTAGGAGAAGCATGGCTACGGCGCTATGGCCATCCGATGCCCCTCCAGAAAGTATGGAGGGGTTGGTGAACCTGTTCAAAGGTGCCCGGCGCTGCTTCGAGCTATGGAAGGCGTCCGCATGCCGGGAAGGTGCACGAGAGGCGTGGGCGATGGTAAAAACGCGCTACACCGAACTCGATCCAAATCATATGGCCCGAGTTGGACCTCGAGGACCAGACGGAAAGGAGATTCATATGAACTTGGTATATGACTAAGTGATGATAGCTGCGAAATATTCGCAAGAAGACTGTAGTTTAGACAATCTTATAGATGGCATAGATAAAGAGTAGGTGTTTGATTCAATGTATCAATGTACTTTTATCATCAAACTTATCTCCAACCGAACATTTCAAAATTTGTCATCGCGGGCCTACGGCTTCAACCTCTCAGCCAGAAAGGTGGAGCGTTTCTGGATACCATGTAGGAATGTAAGAAACATTCATTATGTCCGGAAACAAGGCAATCCGTCCATAGTGCTCAAACAGACAAAAAAATTGTTCGAGGAGTTATGTTATATTACTATTTAATGTAAGAAACATCTTCCAAGGAAAATAGTTCCATTAAGTGTTCCTTTCCTTGGGTTGGCATGCTTAATTACGCGTGCCTAGGCTTTATTCTGAATTATGGGGAGCCTATTCCATATTTTTTAGAAGAGTTATGGAAATGTAAACAATCTATCGTTGTTTGCCAGCCAATTATTCTATTAAGAACTCTAGCTTTCGGCTTCACCCATCTGAGGTACAGGTCCGGATTACCCGGTTGTAAAAATCACAGAGGTGCTCCCTTTACACCCTAGCCGAACAATCGGGAACGTAGGGTATAAACACAGAAGCGAGGCAACCCAGCTTGGCAAAAACTTAAGTCATAGAGGTGCATATAATGGCAAAAAATTGTATATAACAAAACAACATAGACAATGTAAGCCACAACCTTTTAATAATAAGCTTCGTCAAAGAAGCCCCCAGTCATAATGGGATGTATACATGTAAAGATGTGTACCCTTAACAGTTTGGTAGATCCGGACATACCCTGGGATGTAAAAAAGGGAACGATAAAAAAAGGAAGCGGAGAAAAAAGGAGCCTAGTAAAAGAAACATAAAGGAGGCAGTCGAGCTAGGCGTAGAACCGTCGGAGCCGAACAACGTTCCATGGATTCGGCTCAAGTCGATTATCCGATGCATTACGAAGGCGATAGGCTCCTCCTGTGAGAACTTCATCTATGATGAAGGGACCCTCCCATATCGGTTTGAGCTTGTCCTTCTTCTCTGGGAGACGTAAGACGAGATCGCCGATGTTATATGTCTTGGCCCGCACTTCTCTACTTTGGTATCGCCTGGCCTGTTGCTGATAGCATGCAGAACGGGCCTTTGCAATATCACGCTCCTCTTCAAGGCCGTCTAGGTCATCCTGCCAATCGAGCTCGGCCTCTCGCTCTTCGTACATGTGCACTCGAGGTGAGTCATGCATAATATCGCAGGGTATAACAGCTTCTGCGCCGTACACCATGAAGAAAATGTGTGTATCCGGTCGTCCAATTAGGCGTAGTCCACAGCCGCCAGAGCACGGAATCGAGTTCCTCAACCTAATGCTTATCTGACTCCTGCAGGGAGCGCACCAGTCTGGGTTTAATGCCGCTCATTATCAGGCCATTGGCCCGTTCGACCTAACCGTTAGTTTGAGGGTGGTAGACGGATGCATAGTCGAGCTTAATGCCCAAGTTAGCACACCAGTTTTCACTTCATCGGCTATAAAATTGGAGCCATTATCTGTGATGATGCTGTGCGGGACACCATAACGGTGTACCACGCCGGATATGAAGTCGATCACTGGCCCTGCTTCAGCCGTTTTTACTGGTTTGGCCTCTATCCACTTAGTGAATTTATCCACACCATCACCAGTAAATATTTCTTTTTGTGGCTTCCCCCTTTAAGGGGTCCGACCATGTCTAGCCCCCAAACCGCAAGAGGCCAAGTGATGGGGATTGTTCGTAAGGCAGTGGGAGGCATATGACTTTGATTGGCGACTGACATCCTACGCAGTGTTGCACCAAGGCTTGTGCGTCTGCCCGGGCCGTTGGCAAGAAGAAACCTGTCCAAAGGCCTTGCTTACAAGGGCCCGAGCTGCGGCGTGATGGCCGTCCAGACCAGCATGTATTTCAGCCAAGAGTCGCTGTCCCTCCTCTTCGGAGATGCACCTTTGGAGGACTCCAGTAGTGCTTTTCTTGTATAGTTCACCTTCGTGAACTTTATAGGCTTTAGAACGCCGAACTATGCGACGGGCCTCGTTTTGATCATCAGGAAGCTCCTGCCTATTAAGGTAGGACATGAAGGGTTTGGTCCATTGAGCAATAAACGCCATGATTTCATGGGTAGAGGGTGTTATTTCGGTAACCGGACCCCCGATGATATCTGTATCTTGTTCGGCTGCTGGAGATGTTGTTAGTTCCGGACCGGTGTTGCCGATCTCATCCTGCCACACCACGGATGGCTTGAAGAGCCTTTCCATAAAGGTATTAGGCGGGACGGGGTCGCGCTTGGTCCCCATTCGAGCGAGTATGTCCTCTGCTTGGTTACTGTCTTGAGCGACATGATCAAACTCAAGCCCCTCGAACCGAGCTGATATTTTTAATACAGTGTTTCGGTATGCCACCATTTTTGGATCTTTTGCATCGAACTCTCCATTTATCTGGGATATTGGGAGGTTTGAATCACCACGCACCTCTAGGCGTTGTGTGCCCATGGAGACAGCCATTCGGAGACTATGTAAAAGTGTCTCAGATTCGTTTGTGTTATTGGAGTCCGATACATGATTTGCAAGACGAAGCGGATGTGTCCCCATGGGGATGTCAAGATGACACCAGCCCCTAGTCCGCTAGCATTTCAGAGCCATCAAAGTACATGATCCAGCTTAGAGTATGAATTGTACTCTTTAGGGAGCTCGGCTTCATCAACTCGGCTGACGTAAGTCGGCCAGACCTAAGATTTAATAGCTTGGCGCGGCTTGTATGTTATTTCAAATGGTAAGAGCTCAATGGCCCATTTAGCTATGTGGCCGGTGGCATCCTGTCGGTGTACAAAAAGAGGGGTGCGTTTTTGTACCCCTATACCTGTGCACGGGCAGTCGGAGCCGCGCCTACGGTCACGCGGAGCAGAACAGAGAGGTGAGCCAAGGTAAGACCGAAGCCCAGGACAATCAGAGCAACGCCAAGGCCAAGACCACAAAGAGCAGAGGGACGAAGCAGGTTACCCTGGCAATACCCTTGCCGGGGCAGCCTCAGCAGCCCCAGCAAGATCCTTGTCGGGACAGCTCGCCCCGCACCAACAGAGCGGGCCACCCTTGAGCCCACGGTCTCCAACATCACGTTGGGCCAGGGCTCGGGAGGCACCTCCGTGGTGGCATGCAGATCTTTGTGAAGACATATTCAAGATCAGATGAGGATTAGAAGACAATGATCCTCGACAAGATACTTGCCGAGGAAAGCCACCAGACCCCCGGCAAGGCCCTTGCCGGGGACGACAGCGCGCCACGACAAGACCCTTGTCGGGCCACCCGGCAAGGCCCTCACCAAGGACGCCAGCAGGGCCACTGCCAGGCCCACACCAACCAAGCTTCCACCGCCGTTCACATGCAGCTGCCAGCCCAACCAGCTGGGCGGGCACCTGCGTGGCAACATGCAGCTCCCAGGCCAACTCATCAAGCGCCTGCATGGCGGCATGCAGATCTTCGTGAAGGCTCCGCCACTACGCCACCTCAACTGCATGCCTGCCTACATGGCACCATGCGCCTCACTAGCCAGGGCGCGTGTCAAAGCAAGGAGGAGAGGTGACGGACGGGACGGGCCTCGCCCCCGTCCCCAATAAAGCAAGGGGACACCTAAGCTACGCATTAAATGCGTCTTGTCCTATAATACGAGCGATAAGCTCAGGGCATTGTACGCCTTTCCACCTCCTGTGTGCCACTATGGATGCCCCTTCCTACTATAAAAGGAGGCCCATGCCAGACTGGAGAAGGATTCGGCCCTTTCGAACCACGCACTAACCACAGCTAGTTTGAGAGCTCAAGAACTCTCTGAAATACACCCACCAAAGCAGGACTAGGGTTTTACGCATCCTCGTGGCCCGAACCTGGGTAAACGATCCTTGTGCTGTCTACTTGCCCTGCTCTTCTCGCAACCCCGCGCCCCGGCAACTGTAGTAGGGATTCTTGTGATCCCATAGGTGTCGTTCCACACCGACATCTCTGGCACGCCAGGTAGGGGTGGCGCAATTGTGAGAATCTGGTCTAGTAGTTAGCCTAGCAGTTCTTCATCGCCCTTGGCTCCTGAGAAGAAGGCGGCTGGAGGAACGACGCCGGCTCGACAATAGAAAAGCTAAGTCATTCAGAGCTTTGAGTTATTTCCTCCTATACATAAGGTTATCGTCCTCGTAGATCTCGCCTATGTATGAGAAACCTGCACGCAAAGGGGCCCTCCCGCAATTGGCAATGCCCTTGTTCTGGTTCGAGACCCCTTGAGGGAGTCCCGGATTAGGGGGTGTCCGGATTGCCGGACTACCGTCGTCGGCCGGACTATCATCGGCCGGACTATCATCATCGACTGGACTCCAAGACTATGAAGATACAAGATTGAAGACTTCACCCCGTGTCCGGATGGGACTTTCCTTGGCGTGGAAGGCAAGCTTGGCGATACAGATATGTAGATCTCCTACCATTGTAACCGACTCCATGTAACCCTAGCCCTGTCCGGTGTCTATATAAACCGGATGGCTTTAGTCCGTAGGACTACAATCACAACAACCCTTACAATCATACCATAGGCTAGCTTCTAGGGTTTAGCCTCCTTGATCTCGTGGTAGATCCACTCTTGTAAACATCCACAATATCAATATCAATCAAGCGGACGTAGGGTTTTACCTCCATCAAGAGGGCCCGAACTCAGGTAAACATCGTGTCCCTTGTCTCCTGTTACCATCCGCCTAGACGCACAGTTCGGGACCCCTACCGAGATCCGCCAGTTTTGACACCGACATTGGTGCTTTCATTGAGAGTTCCTCGTGCCGTCACCGATAGGAAGGATGCCTCCTCCCGCCTTCAAGGACGGTATTTTCGCCAAAGGAGCCTTGGCCGCCGCCAAACTATCCGCTAGGTGGTTTTCTTATGACCGCCGTCCGCCATCGCTTCGACAACGACCTCTCAAGTCGCAAAAGCAATTTCACGTCAGCTCGAATTCGCGAGCGGCTGGATCCAATAGAGCTCTCGTCCCAAACTAGCTCTTGGATCGCATCGCCGCCTAGGAGTCGCTATGCACTACGATCAGATTGGGCTTAAAACCGATCCGAGAGAAATTAACTCTCCCGTGTCACCCACCACGCTTGCGGTGGTAGAGGAACAATGCGGCGACGCTTCTCCTGTATTGAAAACTAGTCATGTCCGGATCCCCAACCCCCATGCCGGATTCCCGCGAGGGACGGGCTTCGATCAAACATCGAACTTAAAGTCGCATCGGACTGCACTCGTTGGACAATGTCCAGAGATCCAAGCTTCCAAAATTGGAAACTTCGCCTTCGAGCCTTGAGATGGGTAGGGTTCCGGACTTAGTTCCACCCACCCGCCTGCACATATGCGATCTAACTCTAATTCGGCAAGAGCCCGCCGAGACAAGACATCACTCTCGGGCGATTCCTCCCGGTTATGGACAGGATAAAGGACTGCCGAGAGGAAAACGCAATCTCGCCTTACGCAATAATTGCACGGACAAGGGAATCCTAAACGCCATAAGTCGCCGCGACATTACACGCTTTGCTGACTTGGAGACCATCGTACAAAAGTACCGTGCGATGGAGAGCGCCTGGAAAACCGAAAGTAAATTTTGGGATAATCCGGTCCCGAATACATCCCTTGTCCGGAACCAAAGGGTGCATCATTATCAAGCACCTGGGCTGAATACCAAAAAACCAAAACCCCCTAAAAGGTACGGAACCGTACTGGAGGGCTGGCTAAACGGACCCTGCAAAATTCATAGCACAGAGGGCGCCACTCCAACTCATAGCCTTCGAGCATGTTGGATACTACGGCAGGTGGCCAAAAGTGGCGAAGAGCTTCTAGCTTCAGAATCCCAGCCCAGCAACACCAGTACGGTGTTAACAGTCTTCGAGACTTTCACATCCAATAACATGCGAAAACGACAACTCCGCAACCTTGCCGAAGTCTACCAAGTAGCAACAATAAATCCATGGAGCGACACGGCTATTACCTTCAATGCCGGATTTAACCTAAATTCGAACTGCCCGGCACCAGCGCATTGGTCCTCAGCCCGATAGTAGACGGCTTTAAGCTTTACTAAGGTACTCATGGATGGCGGCAGCGGACTAAACCTCATCTATGAGGAAACCCTCCAAAAATGGAAATAGATCGAACCGCATTGAGCGAAGCAGCACAACCTTTAGAGGAATAATCCCGGCCGGAAGCATGATGCACAGGAAAATCACGCCGGGCGTAGTGTTCGCTCACGGACAATTACAGGTCCGAGGAGGTCACATTTCAAGTGGCTCCATTCAGCAGCGGATATCATGCTTTATTAGGACGAGAGGCATTCACAATTTTTCAAGCTATACCCCATTATGGGTACATGAAGCTTAAAATGCCCGGTCCCAACGGAATTATCACTCTCGCTAGTGATCCGAACATAGCACTCCGCGTCGAAAATAAGACAGCCGCACTAGCCCTCGAGGCACTATCCGAAGCCCTAGCTGCCGAGGAACTCACCGCGATGCGCTCCACGGTGAATAGGGACGATGTGATACTTGATAAAAGATCCAAGTCCACCTATTTTAAACCAGCGGATGAAATAGTCAATTTCCAAGTCCACCCAACGGTCCCTGCAAAGACGGCCTCCATCGGGGCACAATTAAACCCTGATGTAGACGCCGCACTACGAGAATTTCTACAAGAAAACTGGGACATCTTTCCCTGGCACCCTTCAGACATGCCAGGAATCCCACGTCAGCTGGCCGAGCACAGCCTAAATATCCTAAAAGGATTCAAGCCAGTCAAACAGGCTCTTCGACGATTTTCCGAACCCAAAAGACAGGCAATGAGAGAGGAGCTAGCCAAACTATTGGAAGCCGGATTCATCAGAGACATCAAACATCCGGATTGGCTAGCAAATCTGGTAATGGTACCAAAGAAGGACAAATCCTGGCGCCTATGTGTCGATTTCAAAGACCTAAATAAAGCCTGCCCAAAGGATCCCTTCCTCCCCCAAGATCGACCAAATCATCGATGCCACCGCAGGCACGATTCATTGTGCTTCCCGGACGATACTCCGCTATCATCAAATCAAGATGGCGAAGCGGATCAAGCCGCAACGCATTCATTACTCCATATGGACCATTCTGCTTCAACACGATGCCCTTCGGACTTAAAAACGCCGCGCAACATATCAGCGCATGATTCGTACATGTCCGCTACCCAGATCGGCAAAACAGTAGAGGCATACGTGACGACGTAGTCGTCAAAACTAAACACGCCGAAACTCTAGTAGACGACTTGAGGCTCACATTCGACAACCTCGAGCATATGACATCAAGCTGAATCCGAAAAATGTGTTTTCGGCGTATCACCGGAAAACTGCTGGGCTTCATCGTATCCGGTAGAGGAATTGAAGCAAACCCAGCCAAGATCCGAGCTCTGTCACAACTAGATACCCCAAAAGACCTCAAGCAAATACAAAATTGATCGATGTGGCGGCTCTAAGCCGCTTCATCTCCGCCTAGGAGAAAAGGCATTACCCTCTATTGCCTCCTTAGGCGCACGAACACTTCGAGTGGACGGATGCTGCCACCGCCGACTCAAAGAAATAAAGGCCATATTGGCAACAACCGGTCTGGCTGCGCCCAACCCGGGCGAACCAATGTTGTTATACATCGCAGCTACACATCATGTTGTAAGCGCAGACTCGTCGTCGAACGAGAAAAGAAGGGCATAAATTCCCTCTTCAAAAACCAGTATACTACGATCTCA
The DNA here is from genome assembly GCA_021605205.1 of Aegilops longissima. NCBI lineage: Eukaryota > Viridiplantae > Streptophyta > Magnoliopsida > Poales > Poaceae > Aegilops > Aegilops longissima. Next base: position 380,482,585 of record CM038680.1, read on the forward strand.
CCGTGTTAACCCCTGCAAGTCCGTTACCCGCACTATCGTAAGATAGCATACGCGTGTTCATGGCATCCGGAAGTCCGACACTACTTTCAAGAGTGTTCGATAACAATGGCCTCTCAAGTACCACTTAACGACATTATAAACAATCGCGATGCGACGGGCAGGATTGCAAATGGGCCATTGAGCTCTTACCATTTGATATATCTTACAAACCTCGTGAGCTATAAAGTCACAAGTATTGGCTGACTTTGTCGCTGAATGGACGGAAGTCAACTCCCTAAAGAATACGGCGATACTCCAATTGGATTATGCACTTCGACGGCTCCAAAATGTTAGCGGATTGGGGGCTGGCGTCGATTGACGCCCCCCGACCGGGGACACAGTCCAATACGTACTTCAGATAATGTACACGGACTCCAACAACGCAGCCGAATACGAGGCTCTTTTACATGGTCTCCGGATGGCAATCTCCATGGGCATTCAACGCCTAGAGGTGCGCGGGGATTCAAACCTCGCAATATCCCAAATAAACGGAGACTTTGACGCCAAAGATCCGAAAATGGCAGCATATCGCAACGCTGTCCTCAAAATGTCAGCCGGTTCAAGGACTTGAATTCCATCACGCCACCCGATAATAACCAAGTGGCCGACGATCGGCACGCATTGGCGCCAAACGCGACGCTGTCCCTCCTAATATCTTCCTGGAACGGCTCTTCAAGCCATCCGTATTATGGGAAGAGGAGTCCGGAACTAACAAACCGGAACAAGCCGCACCAACCGGCGATTCAGCCGATGACATAACACCTTCCGCCCACGACATAATGGCAGTAATTGCCCTGTGGACAGAACCATTACTCGCCTACTTGCTTAGGCAGGAGCTTCCCGAAGACCAAAATGAGGCCCGCTGCATTGTCCGGCGATCTAAAGCCTACAAGGTCTATGAGGGAGAACTTTATAAGAAAAGCACAACCGGAGTCCTTCAAAGGTGTATCTCCGGAGAGGAAGGGCGAAACCTCCTGGCTGAAATTCATGCCGGACTAGGCGGACACCACGCCGCAGCTCAGGCCCTTGTAGGAAAGGCATTCCGTGCAGGATTTTATCGCCGACGGCCCGAGCAGATGCACAGGACCTAGTCCAAAGATGCGCCGGTTGTCAGCTCTTTGCTAATCGAGCCATATGCCACCCACCGCCTCAAAACTATACCCATTACCTGGCCGTCATGTATGGGGGCTTGACATGGTTGGACCACTTAAAGGGGGAACCCACAAGCAAAGGTACCTATTGGTCATGGTAGATAAATTCACCAAATGGATAGAGGCCAAGCCGCTTAAAACGGCAGAGTCCGGACCAGTGATAGACTTTATATTCGGGTAGTACACCGTTATGGTGTCCCCACAGATCATTACCGATAACGCACGAACTTCACCGCCGATGAGGTTAAATCATGGTGCAAAAATATGGGCATCAAGCTCGATTACGCTTCAGTCTATCATCCTCAAACAAACGGTCAAGTGGAACGAGCAAATGGTCTAATAATGAGCGGCATCAAACCCGCACTAGTGCGGTCCTCACGAAATCGACATGCACTGGGTAGAGGAGCTCGACCAGACTGGGGCTGCGGACAACGCCTAACCGTACTACCGGATTCACACCATTTTTATGGTATACGGCGCAGAAGCAGTTTTGCCCTGCGACATCATTCGTGACTCACCTCGAGTGCGCATGTACGAAGAAAAAGAAGCCGAGCTGGATCAGCAGGACAGCTTGGACACATTGGACGAAGAGCGCGACGTCGCCAAGGCTCATTCCGCATTCTATCAACAGCAGGCTCGAAGATACCAAAGCAGAGAAGTACGGGCCAAGACTTACAACGTTGGCGAACTGGTTCTACGCCTGCCGGACAAGAAAAAGGACAAGCTCAAGCCCAAATGGGAAGGCCCCTTCATCATCGATCAACCCTATTCATCCAAGCCTTAAAGGGCTTTACCCACGCAACGTTCGCGCGCAATTGATGTGCTACCCGCACTCATTATACCTGGGGGCTTCTTTGCGTGCTTAATTATACGGGCTTCATGCCCAAAGACATGTGTCAAGCCTCCACATGTACCTTTTATTCACCATTATATGCATCGATATGACTTAAGTTTTGGCCAAGCTGGGTTGTTCGGCTCCTGTGCTTACCCTCACGCTCCCGATTGTTCGGCTAGGAGGTAAAGGAGCACCTCTGCGATTATTATCGCCGGGTCAGCGGATGTGTACCTCGAGACGGGTGAAGCCGAAAGCTAGCGTTCTTAAGGGAATATTCGGTCGGTGACTTAAAATATGATTTTTATCCACTTGTTTATCTGCCCCGGATGTTTTACTTTTTTCAGTCCGGACATGCACTTTAGGGCATGCCACTCCCAATGAAAAGGAACCCTTAACGAACTATTCTCCCCGGAAGATGTTTCTTACTAACCATGTAATAAAACATAACTAGTTGGGCACTTGTCCGATAAAGCACCGATGACCCATACGCCTGGTCTCCATGCATACCCGGTTGTTTCATAACCGAGAAGGTATTCGGACACACCCGACTCTCGGGTCCCGAGGTCGGGCGAAAAGGTCGGCAAAGACAAACGATCTACAATCCGGCTAGAAGGCATTTTGTATGTCATTTTATAATACATTGTCAAATCGACTGATTGTATTCTTCCTCAATCCCGTCTAACAGGTTGTCTAATTTACAGTCTCGTTGGGAAAATTTTGCGGCCGACTCCACTTGGCCGTATACTAAACTCACAGGGATCTCCTCGGCCATGTGGTTGGGGTCCGCCTTCTTGTACCGCGTCTTTACCATGGCCCAGGCCTCCCTGGCACCTTGGTGGCAGGCCGAAATCTTCCATACATGGAAGCGCTGCCGCACTCCCTGCAGCTCTCCGCAAGCTCCCCAAGACCCTCGGGTACGGAGAAGGCTGGCCATAACGCCTGGATGACGCCGCTCATAGCCTGCCGAACTCGCTCGATCAGTTGCAACAATTCGAAGTTGATCACCCGCTGTTACGGGCATCTCCTCCAGGCGACCTGTGAGCATACCTACGATATATTACATCAAATTGACTTCCTCGCCAACTCTTCTTTTCAAAGGAGTTCGCTCAAGCACTTACTATATATGCCGCGACGAAGCCGCTTGATTCTCCTTAACGGAGCCCGACAGCTCGGCCGAACGCTTTTCAGCTCTTCTCCAAGCTAGGCATGGGCATCCTGGAGCTTGTTCCTTTCATGCTGCACCTTATGCAGCACCTCTCGCCGCCTTTAGTTGGCGCAAGTTCTTGCCTGTTCGGCTCTTGTCCGCAGCACTGAACGTCGCTTTTAGACTTGCGCACGGCCAAACGCTACTTATCTTTCTAAAATAATGCGTTACGGGAGAGGTCCTTGCGCTTCCTCCTGCGCCGTAAAAATGCGGTCTCAAGTTGGGCCTTGCACTCTTGCAACTCCCGAGACAGTCGGGTATTCTTCTCGGTAAGATCCTCGTTTCATATGATCCTTAAATCAGTTAATATAACTACTTTAAGTCTCGGGGCTACCGCATATATAACTATCAAATTCTCTTACCCGTATGTCTTTTACATACTGCTCGTAGCTCGTAAAACTATCTTGAGCAGCACGAAGGTGCGCGTCCCGTGTTAAAGGCATTCAACGCCTCGGGGAGAAGCACGCATCACGAAATACTGTCCGTGGCGCCTGTGATTCAGGGCACTCTCCACCTCGCACTTGGTGGCGGACAGTCTTCGGCATCCTCCGTCGGAGGAACGTCCGCTCGCGCCTTGCGCCGCCTCCCCCCGACCGGGTGCGGGAGCCCGGCTGGTAGAGGTTGGATTGACAACTTCCACACCCGCAGCCCGGCGGACGCTTTTTTCCCTATAAAAGTCATGAGCACTCAAAACGCTTCCTAGGAACGTTGCTCTAAAGATAATGAATTGTGAGCTACACCTTTGCGGCGACGCTTCAGTCCGGCCGCGGCCCTCTTCCGCCTACCGGTCCGAATCGCCCTTGTTGGTCAGCCACCGCGAGCTCGGCTTCTCGCCCTAGGGCGCCTCCTGCACAGCGCCATCATATACGGTGGTCGAAATAAGCAAGGAAGGAATGACGGTATCGGGCTTCGCCGCAATTACCGGAAGCCGATATAGTCCGGATAGTCGCCGTGATGGCGACTAAACGTTGTCCATGCTAAGCTGGTGGAACACCCGCCGATTAGCTCCACCTTTATGTCCGGATCCTCTTGGAGGCCGGATCCCGGATCTCTCTCGATCCTCGGGCTGCGGAGCCGGACTCAGCATTCCTCCACAGTCCGGCGCAGTTCCTGCGCCGAAGAAGAACACGATGTAAGAAACTTAAGTTTGAAAGGCACGGGTCGGACACGCCGAGGGTTCGCTACCCAAGGCCGGGATTGTTCATGGAAAACCCATTTAACGGGTTCGTCCAAGGAAATCCTCCTTCTCCCCTTATACAGGCCGGACAAGATCGTCACCAGATCTTCGCCGATTCCGCCCTTTGCGCCATGACGGGTGGCATCGCCCTCCCGCTGAAATCCCACATGGGGTGGCCCTCATTGTAGTGGCTGCACCCCACAGAATGCATGTTGCCATGACTCCAATCATGGTCAACCGGCATGGGCCAAGAACCTTATTCGCCCATCGATAATGGACGCTCTTGTCTTCCTCCATCGGGGCTCATGGACGCCAACTAAGGCGTTTCTTCAGAGGAGCATTGCTGAACTCCGGAGGCCGATCCAACAGGTCCGCAGCGGGCGCCTTCTATATAAAACCATTCAAGGCCAGTCTTGGCGCTTCTTAGGGGTTCCGGATGGATATCCGGTCCCGGCAATGCGCCATATTTCGGCGCCGCCCACTTGATATATGGACCCCTCGTGAGAGTGGGGTACAAGGCAAAACAACCTCTTCCACAGCGCGAAGTGGGGCTCGACGCCCAGGAAAAGCTCGCAAAGAGCTACATAACCCGCAATATGCAGGATTGAGGCGGGCGTGGGTGATGAAGCTGGAGCCCGTAGAACTCTGTGAGCCCGCAGAGGAATGGATGTACAGAAACCGAGCCCCTTATCAGATAGGGGACGAAGCATACCCGCTCCCCTTTGTTGGGATTAGGGGTAACCTCCGCTTGCTTCCCACCTTTGTAGGTGGCTAGCCCGGCTCGAACCGGAACCATGAAGGCCGGAGGGAGATATCCCCCCATTTGGAGCTTCACCAGCTCGTTGTGCGGAATAGAGCATCTCCTCCAATCTCCTGGCAAAGGGCCGGGAGCGCGAGAAGAGGAGCCGCGTTGAGGGTCCATGATGGAATGGATTCTTGGCCGAAAGCGCTCCGATGAGTATTTGCGAGAGGAAGATGGTGATTTGGATCTGGATTCTTGCCTCCCTTATAGGCAGATTGTTCGCACAACTAGGGGGTAAAACATAAAAGACACCCTGGCTTTTCACATTCGCACGACGCGTGGAAGAAGGCCATCATTGGGCGTGGAAGCCAAGATGCGCAACATTGATGAGGAAGCTGGACACTGTTCGGCAGGTACGTGGAACTTAAAGGAGAACCCGCCTTGCAACGCCGAAGACTACACGCATGCTGGACTTATCGTCATTGAAGCCTGGTTCGGGGGCTACTGAGGGAGTCCCGGATTAGGGGGTGTCCGGATTGCCGGACTACCGTCATCGGCCGGACTATCATCGGCCGGACTATCATCATCGACCGGACTCCAAGACTATGAAGATACAAGATTGAAGACTTCACCCCGTGTCCGGATGGGACTTTCCTTGGCGTGGAAGGCAAGCTTGGCGATATGGATATGTAGATCTCCTACCATTGTAACCGACTCCATGTAACCCTAGCCCTCTCCGGTGTCTATATAAACCGGATGGCTTTAGTCCGTAGGACTACAATCACAACAACCCTCACAATCATACCATAGGCTAGCTTCTAGGGTTTAGCCTCCTTGATCTCGTGGTAGATCCACTCTTGTAAACATCCACAATATCAATATCAATCAAGCAGGACGTAGGGTTTTACCTCCATCAAGAGGGCCCGAACTTGGGTAAACATCGTGTCCCTTGTCTCCTGTTACCATCCGCCTAGACGCACAGTTCGGGACCCCCTACCCGAGATCCACCGGTTTTGACACCGACACCCCTCAACAGCTCAAAGCGGCCGCATCGAGAGTGGTGGGGTAGCCTTCCGCACTTGGCAACGCTCCCGACTCTAACTCGAGTCAAGCTTGACAGCTTGGGCGGCCGCACTAAGGGCATCAAGGTGGTTCGCCCCCCAGCAAGCACACCCGGCAGGCCAATGGGGATCCGTCCCCAAGACGTCGCCTTGGGTTTACGTGCCAGCGAGCCTACCCAGTAACGTAGGGTGGACATACAAAGGAAAATCAAACAGGAAAATAACATACATAATACTGAAAGTGCTGCAGAGTTATATTACATCGAATTGTTGCTGCGGTTCTAATTAGAGATAGCGATTGTCTTGGTTGTGAACCTGCAGCGGCGATAAAGAATGGGATACCTAATCCCGGCGCTGGCCCTCCACCCTCTGAATTTTGCTGACTCGGCTGATGATGGGCTTGATGCGCTCCCTGATGTCACGGCCAATATGCGACCCTATCCAAACGGAACTCGAAGGTCCCACCAAGGATAGACCCGCATATTGAAACGCTTTTGCAAGGTGGATATCATTACATCAACATTACATAATAGTGGGGATACATACATAAGGCACAAATGCCACAAGAATACATCAACATCATATACAAGATCAACATCCGACTACGAATGAAACATAAACATAAACTCAAACGACATCCACCTGCTAGCCCAAAGGCCGACCGAACCTATCCCCGATCAAGAAGCGTAAGAAGAACTCCAAAACAGCAATCATCGCTCTCGCGTCATGATCATCGCAAACCTGTACCTGCAACTGGTGGTGTAGTAATCTGTGAGCCACGAGGACTCAGCAATCCCATTACCATGGGTATCAAGACTAGCAAAGCTTAATGGGAAAGGAAGGGGTAAAGTGGTGAGGTTGCAGCAACGGCTAAGCATATATGGTGGCTAACATACGCAAATGAGAGCGAGAAGAGAAACAAAGGAACGGTCGTCAACTAGTAATGATCAAGAAGTGATCCTGAACTCCTACTTACGTCAGACATAACCCAAAAACCGTGTTCTCCTCTCGATCAACCCCGAAAAAAGACACTCACGGTTACGCACACGGTTGGTGTATTTTAGAAGAGTTTGCTTCAAGTTTACTATAACCAGATATTAACAAATTCCCATCTGCCACATAACCGCTGGCACGGCTCTCAAAAGTTTATACCTGCAGGGTGTCCCAACTTAGCCCATGATAAGCTCTCGTGATCAACGAAGGATATTCCTTCTCCCGAAGACCCGATCAGTCTCGAATCCTGCTACAAGACATTTCGACAAAGAATAAATCAAGACCAGCAAGACCGCCCGATGCGCCGACAATCCCGATAGGAGCTGCACATATCTCGTTCTCGTGGCAACACCGATGAGACATGCTACGAGTAAAACCAGGCCTCGAGTTTCCCAGCGATGGCCCAAGAAGTAAAGCGGTTCGGGCCAACACTTAGACAAGCATTGGCCCGGGGCTAATAAAGATGACCCTTGGGTTAATTACTCCCAAGGGAAAATAGGTGGTGGTGAGGCAAATGGTAAAACCAAGGTTGGGCCTTCTTCAAGGAGTCTTATTCAAAGCGAACTGTCAAGGGGTCCCATAAATCACCCGACCGTGTTAGGGACGCAAAATCCGGGAACATAATACCGATATGACGGAAACTAGGGCGGCAAGAGTGGAACAAAACACCAGGCATAAGGCCAAGCCTTCCACCCTTTACCAAGTATATAGATGCATTAATTAAATAAGATATATTGCGATATCCCAACAAGTAAACATGTTCCAACAAGGAACAACATCTCCATGTTCCAACAAGGAACAAACTTCATCTTCACCTGCAACTAACAACGCTATAAGAAGGGCTGAGCAAAGCGGTAACATAGCCAAACAACGGTGTCAAAGGTTAGAGGCTGACATGGCAATTTGGGATGGCTTGATAAACAGGTAATAGGTAGCGCAGCATAGCGATAGAACGAAGCAACTAGCATAGCAATGATAGTAGTGAGATCCGTAGAAGCGGTCATCTTGCCCGAAATCCCGCAAGGAAGAAGAACGAGTCCATGAAGAAGATGAAGCCACGAAGAAAAACCAAGCGTAGACGAACGAATCCTCACGATCGCAACGAAACGGGAACTATAGAAAGTTAAGATGCACCACGATGATCTACACGAAATTCTAGTCAAGTTACATATAAAGTTCATTTAATTCGGAGCTACGGCCTAGAAGATATGAGCAAAACAAGATAAGCATGGCATTGATACAAAATGCATCCAAACATCAAACAAACACCTCAAAACAAGGATGCAACATGATAATATGAAACTAAATGCAAATTCAAGCAAGTTTCATATAGAGCACACTCAAAACGGAGCAACGGTTCAACACATACACATGAAACAAGTTATAGCAACAATCTGTCCAAAACAGCAACTAGGCATATTGCAAGCATAAAAACACAATGCTACAGCATCTCAATGTGAAAACAAAAGGCATGGGCATGATGTACAGGTAAAGCATGAAAAAACATGAACACTGAGCTATCTCCAGAAATCACTAGAACATGCTCAAAAACACATGGCAAGATTCCAAATAATAACAGTTTCAGACTTTGCAGAAATAACATCAGGTTGCAGTGTTTAGAGCTATCAAACAACATGTTACAGGAACTTATCATGGCAAACAAAGGCGTGGAATGAATCTACTCAAAGCATAGAACAAAAGTCCCTTACTGACCATGAGCCCAAAAGGATCATAAAATATGATGGCACCCATGTAAACATGGCAAGTTATATTACAGATTTAAACATGGCAGGAACAACAATAAGTAGGCATGTTGGTGAGCTTGAACCACTCACCACAGAGCAATACATGGCATGGAAAGGCAACTCACAGTAAGAAGACATGGCATAGAAGCTATACGAGTCAAGAACAACATCATAGCATACACGGATCAACTACAACAACCTTGGCAAAATTGAATAACATGTAAAAAACCTGCCAGGAAACATTTCATAGCAAAAGTAGAGCTCGATTGACTCAAGCTATGGCACTCCATAATTGCAAACAAGGGCATGGATGGATACGGAATAATCATATGTTCAAATCATCCTTACTGAAGTATCTCAAAATAAGCATGGATCTCTCGGTAGCATCAAGTTTACATGGCATAAAAATATCAGCAGAATAGGGGCTGAAATCAGCAACATCATGAAGCCTAGTTTGCATGCCTGTGCTAGTCACCACAGAGATCACAAAAATACATCGCATACACCCCTGTAAAGATGGCATGGCATATTACAAAACACATGTAGGACTCAAGTTCATAGGGTGCACACATCAATCATGGCAAAAATGACAAAAGTGCATGTTCTGATAAGAATCTGAAACTAACATCACATAGCCCTCTTCTAACAGCATTGCGGGCATCAAGATGAGCTCAAATGAAAATGATGCAATGAGATGAAATGATGTACTCGTCGAGTCGAACAATTTGACATATTACACGCACTAAACGGAGTAATATGCAGAGAGTTATGGCATGATGAACATGAGCATATAATATGCAAAATCTGGGACTTAGCAGATTTGGACCTCGGGGGAAAAGTGGACGACGGGATCCCGCGGCCGTTTGGATGGTCGGGCGGTGGATTCATCCCACCCGCGGATCCGCCACGGCGGCCGGAGGGCGGGCGGCACGGAGGAGGCCGGGGCGGCCGGCGAGGGGCGGCGCCGGGCGGCGGCCGGCCATGGCGGGCGCGGACGGCGGAGGCGGCTGGCCGGTGGCGGGTCGCGCCCGGGTGCTTGGGGGCGCGGCGGCGGCGAGCTCGCTGCCGGAGGGCGGGGCGACGGCGGCGGCGGCGGGCCGGCCGCTTGTGGGGCGAGGCGGCCGGCAACCATGGCGGCGGCGGCGGCTGGACCATGGGGGGCCGGAGCGGGCTCAGCGGGCCGGGCGCGTGGGAGGTGGCGGCGGGCCACGTGGCGCCCCGGTTGGGCGAGGGGCGGCGGCGGACGTGTCCGGCGCGGGCGGACGCGTCCGGTGGCGGCGGGAGGAAGAGGACTAGGGTTAGGGTAGGATTTCATCCGCGAATTCGGGGGAGGTGGACTAATTTATAGGTAGAGGGAGCTAGGAGAGTCCAAATGAGGTGCGGTTTTCGGCCACGCGATCGTGACCGAACGACCGAGAGCATGGAGGGGAGTTTGCTGGGTTTTGGGCCACTTTGAAAGGGGTGTTGGGCTGCAAAGAGAAGGGGGCTTTTACGGTTACCCGGTTAACCGTTGGAGTACCAAACGACCTCCAAATGATCCGAAACTTGACAGGCGGTCTACCGGTGCTATACCAAGGCCGCTTGGCAAACCTCGGTCCATTCCGAGAAAGTTCAACACCCTCACAATAAAAGAGGTAAAGGGGGGCGCCGGGAGACATAGGAGTGCCGGATTGCAAAACGGACAACGGGGAAAATGCTCGGATGCATGAGACGAACACGTATGCCAATGCGATGCACATGATGACATGGTATGAAATGCATATGATGACATGGCAAAGTGCAGCACGCAAGCACATGACATGGCAAAGACGGCGAATAACTGACGGACACCTGGCGCATCGAATCCGGGGCGTTACAACACTCCTCCACTAACAAGAGATCTCGTCCCGAGATCTTAGGACCGAGACGGAAGAGAAAGAGGAAGAGGTGAAGCAAGAACTCAAGAGAAGAAGCAAAGAATCGAAAGCACTCGAGAAGAAGAGACGAACGACGAGAATGATGAGACTCGAAAGCTCACAGAATCCGATAGGCTATGAAAGCACTCGTTCTAACCGGAGTGGTTAGAATGAGAAAAGAAACGAATAAGACTGAAAGGATTTAGGTAGCACACCGGTTAAAAATGGAAAGAATAGAACTTGAACTTGAGAGGATGGAATGATACTTGATGAAGACATGACACAAAACCTCCGGAAAGAATTGAAAAAGTTGAATGAAAAGAACGGATAAGAATATGACAACTTGTGCCACGAATGAAATTGAAAGCATCTTTAGAAGGAAGGTTTAAACGGAGTTGTTGAGACAATCAACAACGGAAAGAATATGCTTGTTGTGGACTTATGGATAACCTCTCAAAATCATAAGGTGATAACCGGCCACAAACGGAAATGATTGAATAGCTGAGAGGAATGAAGAAATGCAAAACTCCACTTCAAAAGAATACGAAGAATTAATTACACTTCGAGATGCGGGAAGAAAAGATACTTGAACTCCACCAACAAAATCTTGATGAGCTCTTGAAGAATGAATTAAATCATAAAGAACCACCATAAAGAACTCCGGTAACAAAAAAAAGATGATGAGATAGAATGAAAGAATAAGACTAAAGCTTGCGATGATTTAGATGGAGGTTCCGACGAAATGGCGGAGGAAATTTGAACTCCGGAAAAGAAAAGATGAAAATACTTGAAACTAGAATTTATTCCTCAAGAACAAACTCCGAAGGAAGGGATTAATCACTTGGATGAAATAAGAATAAGATTTATTGTATGCTTATCCTTCATCAAATTAAATTGATGACAAACAATGGATTTGGCATGCAACTTATTCTTATTTAAAAGGATTGAGAAGTGACATAACGCAAACTTTAGAAGATCTTCATGAACCACTGGTGGAAATGAAAATGAACGAAGAGAAGAGAACGAATCACCGGGAAGAATTAGAAGAACCAATATGCTCGAACCAATATGCTCGAGGGGATTTAGATGCAAAAGAACAAAGAGATCATGAGTTGAATAAAGAACACTTGAACAAAGCACCGGGATAAATAGAGAACGATAACTGGAATGATGGCCTCCGGTGAAAAGAAACAGAAATCAACTTCTGAAATACTCCGGATGGGTAAGAAAGAATATCTGACAAACGGAATAAAATGAGAGGATAACATGAAGCTAGAACCATGAAACTTCGAGAGAACGGGCAAGATTGAGAGGGAAAACTCTTCTTCGGTCTTCAAAGCTGATAAAGACGATGAGAAACACCATCGAGAATTACTGAGATACTCCGGAAGAAAGAAAAGCAAAGTGGTTGAGTCAACAATGAAATGGTTTGAAATCGATCTTGAAAAGGCATCTGACTGATGAAATCATACTTACGTCAAACTTCAAAATGATTTGAGAATAGCTCCGAGAAATTAGAAGAGTCAGGTAAGATCCTGGGAAAAGACCTGTGGGTTAGGGCCCACTGAAGAAAAAACACCGTTGGAAAGGGATGTTGAACAGATAGATGATGCACCGGAAGGTTTGAAATATTTGCATGAGGTGACAACCTCGAATTAATTGGAACACAGACGAATCTCCTGAGATGTCTTCATCACTCCGGAAGGATAAACTGGCGAGAGGCGAACGAGCAAAGGGAAATATTTGAGCTGAGGGAAAGAATACGATCTACAACGAAAAACTAGAATTGAATTCACCGGAGAAGAAAAGGGATGAAGAATGACGAACGAGACAAGAATTCACCGGTTGAGATAATTGAGGAAAGACTGAAGAGACTCCGTACGAATAAAATTGATGGTCGAAAAAGACTCGGGCCCCGGGAAGAAAAAGGGTGGGAGGGCGGGAAAACCAAAGGCAACTTGGAAGGGGAAACTGACGAATGAGTTCAAGAGGAAACATCAGTTGAAATCATTGAGGAAAGAAAGCAAAGACTTCGCACGAGTAGGATGGATACTCGATTACGGACTCCGGTTCCGAGAAGAAAAAGGGTGGGCGGGTGGGAAAATAAGACAACTGAGGATTGAACTCAAAGATGAAGAGGCTCGAGTCGACTTGACGAGAAATGCACCGGATGAAAAGAGCTGAGAGCCAACGATCGAAAAACTAACTGCGTGATCCTAAAGAAGAATTTGAACGGGAAGAGGAGTAATTCAAAACACCTACGTCAAGATTCTTCACCAGAGCGACGAAGGGGCCGAGGAGTAAAAAAATTCCTACTCTCCGATATAACTAGACTCCGAAAATAGTTTTTTTCTAGACTCAACAACGGCCAAACTACACGATCAATCAAGGGGCTCTTAGGGTCGGTCGAGGCTCGATACCAACTTGTCATGCCCAATATGCACCCTATCCAAACGGAACTCAAGGTCCCACCAAGGATAGACCCGATATTGAAACGCTTTTGCAAGGTGGATATCATTACATCAACATTACATAATAGTGGGGATACATACATAAGGCACAAATGCCACAAGAATACATCAACATCATATACAAGATCAACATCCGACTACGGATGAAACATAAACGAAACTCAAACAACATCCACCACTGCTAGCCCAAGCTGCCGACCGAACCTATCCCCTGATCGAAGAAGCAGAAGAAGAACTCCCAAACAGCAAACATCGCTCTCGCATCATGATCATCGCAAACCTGTACCTGCAACTGGTGGTGTAGTAATCTGTGAGCCACGAGGACTCAGCAATCCCATTACCATGGGTATCAAGACTAGCAAAGCTTAATGGGAAAGGAAGGGGTAAAGTGGTGAGGTTGCAGCAGCGGCTAAGCATATATGGTGGCTAACATACGCAAATGAGAGCGAGAAGAGAAACAAAGGAACGGTCGTCAACTAGTAATGATCAAGAAGTGATCTTGAACTCCTACTTACGCCGACATAACCCGAAACCGTGTTCTCCTCTCGATCAACCCCAAAAGAGACACTCACAGTTACGCATTACGGTTGGTGTATTTTAGAAGAGTTTGCTTCAAGTTTACTACAACCGGATATTAACAAATTCCCATCTGCCACATAACCGCGGGCATGGCTCTCGAAAGTTTATACCTGCAGGGTGTCCCAACTTAGCCCATGATAAGCTCTCGCGATCAACGAAGGATATTCCTTCTCCCGGGAAGACCCGATCAGTCTCGGAATCCGGCTACAAGACATTTCGACAGAATAAAACAAGACCAGCAAGACCGCCCGATCTACCGACAATCCCGATAGGAGCTGCACATATCTCGTTCTCGTGGCAACACCGGATGAGACAGCCACGAGTAAAACCAGGCCTCGAGTTTCCCCAGGTGGCCCTTGAGCGGCTTCGGTTCGGACCAACACTTAGACAAGCATTGGCACGGAGGGCTAAATAAAGATGACCCTTGGGTTAATTACTCCCAAGGGAAAATAGGTGGTGGTGAGGCAAATGGTAAAACCAAGGTTGGGCCTTGTTTGAAGAGTCTTATTCAAAGCGAACTGTCAAGGGGTCCCATAAATCACCCGACCGTTAGGGACGCAAAATCCGGGAACATAATAGCGATATGACGGAAACTAGGGCGGCAAGAGTGGAACAAAACACCAGGCATAAGGCCGAGCCTTCCACCCTTTTCCAAGTATATAGATGCATTAATTAAATAAGATATATTGCGATATCCCAACAAGTAAACATGTTCCAACAAGGAACAACATCTCCATGTTCCAACAAGGAACAAACTTCATCTTCACCTGCAACTAACAACGCTATAAGAAGGGCTGAGCAAAGCGGTAACATAGCCAAACAACGGTTTGCACAGGAAAGGTGTCAAAGGTTAGAGGCTGACATGGCAATTTGGGATGGCTTGATAAACATGTAATAGGTAGCGCAGCATAGCGATAGAACGAAGCAACTAGCATAGCAATGATAGTAGTGAGATCCAGGGTAGCGGTCATCTTGCCTGAAATCCCGCAAGGAAGAAGAACGAGTCCATGAAGAAGATGAAGCCACGAAGAAGAACCAAGCGTAGACGAACGAATCCTCACGATCGCAACGAAACGGGGACTATCGAGAAGAGGCACACAACAAGGTAAACGCACCACACATGAACAAGACATGATGCACAACCAAGTATGATGCATGACAAATCTAGATGAGGCAACTCATGGCAAGAGATGATGCAAACAAGAGCAACACATCAAAATAAGTTATAGCAACAATTTGTCCAAAACAGCAACTAGGCATATTGCAAGCATCAAAACACTATGCTAAAGCATCTCAACGTGAAATCAAAAGGCATGGGCATGATGTACAGGTAAAGCATGACAAAACATGAACACTGAGCTATCTCCAGAAATCACTAGAACATGCTCAAAAACACGTGGCAAGATATTAAATAATAACAGTTTCAGACTTTGCAGAAATAACATCAGGTTGCAGTGTTTAGAGCTATCAAACAACATTTTACAGGAACTTATCATGGCAAACAAAGGCATGGAATGAATCTACTCCAAGCAAAGAACAAAAGTCCCTTACTGACCATGAGCCCAAAAGGATAAGAAAATATGATGGAACCCATGTCAACATGGCAAGTTATATTACAAATTTAAACATGGCAGGAACAACAATAAGTAGGCATGTTGGTGAGCTTGAACCACTCACCACAGAGCAATACATGGCATGGAAAGGCAACTCACAGTAATAAGACATGGCATAGAAGCTATACAAGGCAAGAACAACATCATAGCATACACGGATCAACTACAACAACCTTGGCAAAATTGAATAACATGTAAACAACCTGCCAGGAAACATTTTATAGCAAAAGTAGAGCTCGATTGACTCAAGCTATGGCACTCCATAATTGCAAACAAGGGCATGGATGGATAGGGAATAATCATATGTTCAAATCATCCTTACTGAAGTATCTCAAAATAAGCATGGATCTCTCGGTAGCATCAAGTTTACATGGCATAAAAATATCAGCAGAACAGGGGCTGAAATCAGCAACATCATGAAGCCTAGTTTGCATGCCTGTGCTAGTCACCAAAGAGATCACAAAAATACATGGCATAATCCCCTGTAAAGATGGCATGGCATATTACAAAACACATATAGGACTCAAGTTCATAGGGTGCACACATCAATCATGGCAAAAATGACAAAAGTGCATGTTCTGATAAGAATCTGAAACTAACATCACATAGTCCTCTTTTAACAGAATTTCGGGCATCAAGATGAGCTCAAATGAAAATGATGCAATGAGATGAAATGATGTGCTCGTCGAGACGAACAATTTGACATATTACACGCACGAAACGGAGTAATATGCAGAGAGTTATGGCATGATGAACATGAGCATATAATATGCAAAATCTGGGACTTAGCAGATTTGGACCTCGGGGGAAAAGTGGACGACGGGATCCCGCGGGCCGTTTGGATGGTCGGGCGGGTGGATCTCATCCCACCCGCCGGATCCGGCGACGGGCGGCGGCGGCGGGCCGGAGGGCGGGCGGCACCGGAGGAGGGCGGGGCGGCGGGCGGGGCGGCGCCATGAGGCGGCGACGCGCGTCTTGAGCATGGACGGCGGAGGCGGCCGGCGAGTGGCGGGCCAGCGCTGCGCGGTCTGGGCGCGGGCGGCGGCGAAGCTCGCCCCGGAGGGCGCGGGCGACGGGCGCGGGCGGGCGGCCGGGCGAACTCATGCGGGGCGAGGCGGCCGGCAATCAAGCGGGGCGGCGGCGCTGGGCCCATGGTGGCCGGAGCGGCCTCGGCGGGCCGGGCGCAGTGGGAGGTGGCGGCGGGCCACGTGGCGCTCCCTGGTTGGGCGAGGGGGCGGCGGCGGACGTGTCCGGCGCGGGCGGACGCGTCCGGTGGCGGCGGGAGGAAGAGGACTAGGGTTAGGGTAGGATTTCATCCGCGAATTCGGGGGAGGTGGACTAATTTATAGGTAGAGGGAGCTAGGAGAGTCCAAATGAGGTGCAGTTTTCGGCCACGCGATCGTGATCGAACGACCGAGAGCATGGAGGGTAGTTTGCTGGGTTTTGGGCCACTTTGAAAGGGGTGTTGGGCTGCAAAGAGAAGGGGGCTTTTACGGTTACCCGGTTAACCGTTGGAGTACCAAACGACCTGCAAATGATCCGAAACTTGATAGGTGGTCTACCAGTGCTATACCAAGGCCGCTTGGCAAACCTCGGTCCATTCCGAGAAAGTTCAACACCCGCACAAGAAAAGAGGTAAAGGGGGGCGCCGGGAGACATAGGAGTGCCGGATTGCAAAACGGACAACGGGGAAAATGCTCGGATGCATGAGACGAACACGTATGCCAATGCGATGCACATGATGACATGGTATGAAATGCATATGATGACATGGCAAAGTGCAACACGCAAGCACATGACATGGCAAAGACGGCGAATAACTGACGGACACCTGGCGCATCGAATCCGGGGCGTTACACCTGAGCGGCGCGAGGTCAGTACCCTTCGGCAAGCACTCCAGTGCGGCGCCGAAGTCGAGGTCGGGGTACCAGTGCGCCACCTCGGTTTGAACTTTGGTCATGGCACCCTGGCAAAACCTCCGGGACTCGTCGGCTAGTGAGGCCGCCCGGTTGGCGTGGAGCCGTTCCAGAGCGCCGACGACCTTCTTAAAGAACATGGTCAGGCTGCAATTGGCGCTCACGCTCTGCTCCGGGACATACCTCACGTACGATATCCCCATGATGGCCAGCTGCGCGGCGGCCTGGTTGGCGACGGTGGCGAGGCGGTCGAGCCAAGGTTCTCGCCCGCCACGTGATCCGCGAAGTTGAGGCCCTCGTTCTTCTACAACTTTTTATCGGCCTCCAGCTCCTTGGCCAGGGTCCCCTCTCGGGCTTTGGCCTCCGACAGCACCTTCTCGAGACCCTCCAGCTTTAGCTTGAGGTCTTTGATGGAGTTGTTGGACACGGAGAGCTCCCCAGCCTTGCCGACGACCGTGCCCTGCGCCTCTGTCAGGGCACTGTTAAGCGTGTCCTTCTCCTAGGATAGCTTCAGGGCCTGCTCCTTCAGCCCGTCTCGCTCCGCCTCCAACTCCTCCACCTTGCCGGCGTGAACCTGGGCCTGGGCATTGAGTGCCTGTTTGTGCCTCGTCCCCAGCTCACTAGTCTGCTGCAAGACAAGCTTCTCCACCTCCGCATCCTTCCCGCGAATCATGGCGGCAAGCTTTTCCTCGCGTGCAGCAAGGTCCTCCTCCTGGGAGTTCAGCACGGCCTCGTGCTGGGTCCGGGCGGCTTCGGCGGTCGCGGCCAAGTTCCTCGCCGTCTGTTGAGCTTTCTCGATGTCGGAGAGCTTCATGGTGAGCTCCACGTCGCGCTTGGCCAGCTTGCCCTGAGTGGCCTTGAGCTCCTTGTGGACCTCACGGAACCAATCCTGCGTCTCGGCAACACGCTTCTGGAGGTCCGCCTCGGCCTTCTCCACCACCGCCGTCCTGGACTTAGCCTTGTCTAGGCGGGCGCGGTGGAGCGCCTAGAGCTTCCGGAAGCTGGCGCCCATGGCGCGGAGGAGCCGCTCTTCCTGCGAACCGTCGCCACCAACGATCAGCTCGTCGACGACTTCAAGCCCGACAGCGGCAAGCACTTCGTCGTCGAACACCTCTCCCTCAACGGGTGTCCTGGTGCTCGACGCACCTGGAAGGTGGACGAACAAGTCATCGCTCACCCTCAAGTACTTGCCGGAGCCGGAAGCAGGAGAAGAGGAAGGCTGGTCATCAGCAACCTCCTCCTCCTCGGCAGCGGCCCCGCCGGCCTCTCCGGCAGGTCCCTTGCCGGTCTCCTCAGTGGCAGCCTTGCCGGCTTCCCCGGCAGGCCCCTTGGCGGCGTCCTCGGCAGCGCCCTTGGCGGCCTCCTCGGCGGTGATCTTCTCGGTGTCCGCCTCGGCGGCCTTGGCGACGTACTCGATGACGGCGTCCACGTCCTCTGGGTTCACCGAGGAGGAATCTGGATGCCGAAGAAGGGGGTGAGCCAAGGCCAAGACCAAGAGCCAGAAAGAAAAATAAGCAGGGACGAATGGCGAACGACTTACCTGTGCCAGTACCCGGCTGGGAAACGCAAGTCCCTCCCCGCCAACATTTGGCGTCGAGGCAAAGCCGCCGGCGCCCAAGTTCTCCTCCTCATCCTCCATGTGCATGGGCCCGGTGCCTGGCGCCCTTGCCGGGGACGCCCCTCGGGGAGGCGTGGTTGTTGGGGGCGGCGTGTTGGGAGTAGCCCTCTGTGGCTCCACCTGCTGCTGCTCTCCTGCTGCATACCTGGCAAGGTCAGCACCAAAGAGTCGTGCCCCTAACACATGTCGACGGGGGAAGAGTGATGAACTTACGCTGGGGGCTATGCCGGGGGCTGCTCTCCGGGCTGCTCAACACCACCAGTGGCGCCCCCGAAGTACCAACTAGGGGCTAGCCACCCTCCGAGACCTTGGCCCTCTTCACTCTCTGGGCCAGCGTCTCCACATCCCTGCAAAGATGAAGACAAGTCAAGACGAGCAACACGGATTGAGGAGGCAGAGATAACGAAAAGGAACCAGATACTTACTCGTCGTCCACCTCCTCCTCTGTTGTATTCCTCTTCCTCCTTGGGCTGAGGGATCCATAATCAAAAGTAACCTCCGTATCAACATCCGCTGGAGGAGGAGAAGGAGGTGGTGTCTGGACATGCTTGGACGAAGAAGGGGCAGCTGTCTTCTTATTCACCGCGGCCTTCGTCGGCTTCTTTGCCGCCGTGGCCCTCGTTGGCGCCCGGACCCCTCCAAGGTCAGCTGTGGCCGCGCAGCCCAGCCGGGCCGGACCGGCTTGCCGGAACTGGCCCGCCATAGGACTCGCCCACTCCCCATGGCCGGCATCGGGCCTGCGGTCTCGGCCTCCTCCGACGACGACTCGCCAGTCACATCTTCAACCAGAGGAGCCTCGGTGCCGGCGATGTGATCTATGGGAGTTAATCACACCTTAAGTACTCTTTGGGTGTTAACCACATAGCGATGTGAACTGGATTATTGACTCTAGTAAACCCTTTGGGTGTTGGTCACATGGCGATGTGAACTATGGGAGTTAATCACATGACGATGTGAACTATTGGTGTTATATCACATGGAGATGTGAACTAGATTACCGACTCTAGTGCAAGTGGGAGATCAAGGAAATATGCCCTAGAGGCAATAATAAAGTTGTTATTTTATATTTCCTTATTCATGATAAATGTTTATTATTCATGCTAGAATTGTATTGATCGCAAACCTAAATACATGTGTGAATACATAGACAAACATTGTGTCCCTAGCGAGCCTCTACTTGACTAGCTCGTTGATCAAAGATGGTTAAGGTTTCCTAACCATGGATATGAGTTGTCATTTGATAACGGGATCGCATCATTAGGAGAATGATGTGATGGACAAGACCCATCGGTTAGCTTAGCATAATGATTGTTCAGTTTATTGTTATTGCTTTCGTCATTTCAAATACATATTCCTTCTACTATGAGATTATGCAACTCTCGGATACTGGAGGAATGCCTTGTGTGCTATCAAACGTCACAACGTAACTGGGCGATCATAAAGATGCTCTAAAGGTATTTCCGAAGGTATTTGTTCGGTTGGCATAGATCGAGATTAGGATTTGTCACTCCGAGTATCGGAGAGGTATCTCTGGGCCCTCCCGGTAATGCACATCATAAGAAGCCTTGCAAGTAAAGTGACTAATGAGTTAGTTACATGATGATGTATTATGGAATGAGTAAAGAGACTTGCCGGTAACGAGATTGAACTAGGTATGAAGATATCAACGATCAAATCTTGGGCAATTATCATAACTATGGACAAAGGGAATGACGTATGTTGTCATAACGGTTCGACCGATAAAGATCTTCGTAGAATATGTAGGAGCCAATATGAGCATCTAGGTTCCGCTATTGCTTATTGACAGGAGAGGTGTCTCGGTCATGTCTACATAGTTCTCGAACCCGTAGGGTCCGCACGCTTAACGTTCGATGACGATTTTGTATTATATGAGTTATGTGATTTGGTGACCGAATGTTGTTTGGAGTCCCGGATGGGATCACGGACATGACGAGGAGTCTCGAAATGGTCGAGATGTAAAGATTAATATATAGGGCGATAGTATTCGGACACTGAAAGTGTTCCAGAGGGTACCAGGTACATATCGGGTCACCGGAAGAGGTTCTGGGCACCCCCAGCAAAAGATATGGGCCAAATGGGCTAAGAGGGGAAACACAGCGGCCAACAGGGGCTGCTGCGCCCCCCATATGGGCCAAACCATAGGAGAAGGAGAGAGGGGAAGAGAGAAGGAAGGGGAGGGATACGACCTCCCCCTTCCTTCCCTCCTCCCTCCTCCTTCCTTCTCCCTCCGGAACTTATGGAGGGGGGAGGCCGAATTGGGGAGGCGCCAAAGTAGGATTCCTCCTACTTGGGGCGCCCCTTGCTACTCCCCTCCCTCTTCCACCTATATATACATGGGGAGGGGGCGCCTATAACACACAACAATATCTGCTAGCCATGTGCGGTGCCTCCCTCCACAGATTACACCCTCGGTCATATTCTCGTAGTGGTTAGGGGAAGCCCTGCGCGGATCACTTCACCATCACCGTCACCATGCCGTCATGCTGACGGAACTCATCTACTTCCTCGACTCTTTACTGGATCAAGAGTTCCAGGGACATCATCGAGCTGAACGTGTGTATAACTCGTAGGTGTCGTACGTTCGGTGCTTGATCGGTCGGAACGAAAAGCAGTTCGACTACATCAACCGCGTTGTCAAACACTTCTACTTTCGGTCTACGAGGGTACGTAGAAACACTCTCCCGTTCTCGTTTCTATGCATCTCCTAGATAGATCTTGCATGAGCGTAGGACATTTTTTTAAATTGCATGCTACGTTTCCCAGCAATATTGAACGTGGGAGCAATTAGATAGAGTACCTCCATGCAGAGCATTGTAGACATAGATATTTGGAAAATACGTACGGATCTGAATGTGACAGACCCATTGACTAAACTTTTCTCACAAGAAAAACATGATCACACCTTATTACTCTTTGGGTGTTAATCACATGGCGATGTGATCTAGATTATTGACTCTAGTAAACCCTTTGGGTGTTGGTCACATGGAGATGTGAACTATAGGTGTTAATCACATGGCGATATGAACTAGATTAGTGACTCTAGTGCAAGTGAGAGACTGAAGGAAATATGCCCTCGAGGCAATAATAAAGTTGTTATTTTATATTTCCTTATTCATGATAAGATTTATTATTCATGCTAGAATTGTATTGACTGGAAACCTGAATACATGTGTGAATAGATAAACAAACACCATGTCCCTAGTGAGGCTCTACGTGACTAGATCGTTGATCAAAGATGGTTAAGGTTTTCTAACCATGGATATGAGTTATCATTTGATAACGGGATCACATCATTAAGAGAATGATGTGATGGACAAGACCCATTCGTTAGCTTAGCATAATGATCGTTCAGTTTTATTGCTATTGCTTTCTTCATGTCAAATACATATTCCCTCAAATATGATATTATGCAACTCCTGGATACCGGAGGAATGCCTTGTGTTCTATCAAATGTCACAAGGTAACTGGGTGATTATAAAGATGCTCTACAGGTATCTCCGAAGGTGTTTGTTGAGTTGGCATAGATCGAGATTAGGATTTGTCACTCCGAGTATCGGAGAGGTGTCTCTGGTCCCTCTCGGTAATACACATCATAAGGTTGCAAGAAAACGATTACGGAGTTAGTCACGAGGTGATGTATTACGGAACGAGTAAAGAGACTTGCCGGTAATGAGATTGTACTAGGTATGAAGATACCGACGATCGAATCTCGGGCCAGTAACATACCGACAGACAAAGGGAATAACGTATGTTTCCATAACGGTTCGACCGATAAAGATCTTCGTATAATATGTAGGATCCAATATGGGCATCCAGGTTCTGCTATTGGTTATTGACCGGAGAGGTGTCTCAGTCATGTCTACATAGTTCTTGAACCCGTAGGGTCACGCTTAACGTTCGATGACGAAATTGTATTATATGAGTTATGTGATTTGGTGACCGAATGTTGTTCGGTGTCCCGAATGAGATCACGGACATCACGAGGAGTCTCAAAATGGTCGAGAGGTAAAGACTGATATATGGGACAATAGTATTCGGACACCGGAAGTGTTCCGGAGGGTACCGGGTATATATCGGGTCACCGGAAGGGGAAATGGGCCTATTGGGCCAGGAGGGGAAATGCACCAGCCACCAGGGGCTGGTGCGCCCGCCATATGGGCTGAACCAAAGGGAGAAGGAAAGGGGGGAAGAGAAAGGAAAGGGGGGATTCGACCTCCCCCTTCCCTTTCTCCCCTTCCTCTTTCCTTCCCCCTCCGGTAAATAAGGAAGGGGGCGGCCGGCCTAGGAGGAACCCAAGTAGGATTCAGTCCTACTTGGGGCACCTATTGGCCTCTCCCCTCTCCCTCCCACCTATAAATATATGTGGGGGCGCTGTCGGTGTCAAAACCGGCAGATCTCGGGTAGGGGGTCCCGAACTGTGCGTCTAAGGATCAATGGTAACAAGGGACGATGGCGACACGGTGTTTACCCAGGTTCAGGCCCTCTTAAAGGAGGTAAAACCCTACATCCTGCTTGATTGTATTCAATGAGTATAGGGGTTACAAGAGTTGATCTACCTCGAGATCGTAATGGCTATACCATATATGTCTAGCCTATGAGAATTCCGGCGATCGCTATGGACTAAACCCTCCGATTTATATACACAACGGGGGGCCTAGGAACGTACAAAGTCAGTTTGCAGAGGAAGGAAATAATACATCCGGACACCAAAACTTGCCGTTCACGCATATAGGAGTCCTACCCGGACAGGGGGATGATCTTCATTTTGTGTCTTCACGGCCCGTCAGTGCGACCCATGTTGAATAGGCCGGACACTCGAGGACCCCCTAATCCAGGACTCCCTCAGTAGCCCCCGAAGTTGCCTTCAATGACGATGTAGTATCCGACTTATGTCTTCAGCTTTTGCAAGGAGGTTCTTTGTCATACCTCGGACGGATAACAGTCCGGCCTTAACCTTCACGTTATGCTTTTATGACTCTTCCCCTGTCGTCGCCTCGATTTCCACACACCAGGCGAATGCAAACGGTCCATAATAACTTTTTACAAATACGCCCAACCACATAGGGACGGTGCCTATATAAAGAGGCTAGATCCCCAAATGCCATCCACATCGAGCAGAAAACATCAGGAAAAGCCACGAAAAACTTCAAAACATGGCCAACGCTCCTAGCTCTTCATCGTGCCCTCATGGCCCTCAAGAGGGTGATTGGCGGAGCTGTTTAGTGTCTCATCTTCAGTTGAGTCGACTTCAGACGTAGGGATATCTCCCTCTCGCAGATATAGTCTCTATGCGAGCGGGATTGGCCTCAATCGGCAATGATGTGCTAGCAGAAAATTTCCCCAACCCCAACAAGGAGGAGAGGGTGTGCTTCGTTTCGTTTCTTCTGCGGGCCCTAGGATTCCTGATCCACCCCTTTCTCAGGGGTCTGTTAGAGTTCTACGGGATCCAGCTGCACGATCTCACTCCATGCTGTATTCTTTACATCTCGGGTTTTCTTGCTCTGTGTGAACTGTTTCTGGGCTGTGAGGCTCATTTTGAACTATGGAGGAAGTTCTTTTTCCTCGTTCCTCGTCATCAAGGAGGTTCCATATTTGAAGTGGGCGGTGCCGAAGTATGGCGTATAGCCGGATCAGGCTACTCTATTGGAACACCCAAGGAGGTATCCCACGATAGGTCTTCAAAATGGTTCTACATTGAGGAGGTCCCTCTTCTAGACCCAGTTCGGCGTGGACTCCCCGAATTCTCCAGCGCTCCTTTGAACAAACACCTTAATTGGCATCCCCGGAGTCCCAAGGAGGAAGATAGTGCGGAAGTAAAGAGGTTGGTCACCAAGGTCAAATTACTTGCTCATTCCGAGTTATCGATAATCGAAGTCATGGCCATCGCAATAAAACAATGTATTCAGCCCCTCCAGTCCAGAGTAACTCCTTTATGGTGTTACAACGGAGAAGGCGACGCATCTCATTACAGGCGCAAGGGCCCGGATACCCTAGCCGAACTGGCCATAATCCAGGACGATCTGTATAAGGGGGAGAAAGAAGACTTCCTTCGCTTAAACTACCGAGAAGGTTTTTCCATGTACAACCCCATTGAATGGGTAAGCTTTTGACTATGAGCACTATCTTACCTTGTTGTCGAGGCATGCTAATCAAATCACTCTTGTTGTCTTAAAACAGTCATGGAGGAAGATGGTCGAGGACATTCACTGTCCCTCCCCACAGCCAGAGGATCACACTCGCAATGAGGACCCTGGCTTCTGCGAGGATCCAGATATCTACATAGAGTTCAATGATGGAGTATTTTATCAGGCGAGCCTTGACGGCTGGGAAGTGGCTATTACAGCCGACTACCCCCCGCCTTTACCCTTTCTCTATTGTAAGTACTCAAAAAAGAAGCCTCTACTGGCACCTCATCCATTACACTAAACTGTATTTCATTGGATCGGCGTTCGACAAGCTGCACTCCCTCGAGAGCGGCCTCTACGCAGGGTGATCGCTCAAAACGAAAGGAAACCGGGAGCGCTGTCGAGCCCCCTCCTTATTCAAAGAGGTATGTCTGTTGATATATGCCTAAGCATGAGATCAGATTGTTAAATTTCTCCCCTACCTCTATTTCAGGAGGAGCACGCGGCAAACCGTGGGAAACGCCCTGCTAGCCGAATGTCAGCTAATCCGGCACCGGACTCGTCAACCCGGACGAGGGCTGATACAGTGCCGGATCCACCCCCTCATGAGGATTCAGATGATGTATCCGTTACAAATTATGAGGTGGAGAGCGTGATGAATCATCATCGACTGAATGAGGCCATGCGCGCTCTAGTTTTCACTGAACAGGAATTTACCGCACTCAGCTCCGTGGACGCATATATCCTAGCTGCCCGGGACAGACTTGCTGGAGTTACTCAACTGTTTTCAAACGATATGCAGGTAATAGTTTGTGCAAATTTAATAGATATATGGCAGTAGCCCCCGAGACATGAAATGGTTGGGCCAACTGATTTAAGGATCGTTATGGCCTGCAGATTCTTAGGGAGAAGAACAATGAGCTATCCCAGGAGCTGAAGACAGACCGAACAAAGCTGAATGCCACCACCATGGAGCTGGCGAATATGAAAAAGGCCACATTGACCACCGAACAAAAGAACAAACTCGAGGAGGAAAAAGATAGACAAGCCGAAGAGAAAAAGAGCTTAAAGGCTCAGTTATCGGTCGTACAACAAGAAAATAAGAAGTTAAAAGGTGACATATTTCGTATGACCTTTAGAACCATCCAAGGGACTCATAATAGGCCATAATTCGGATTATCACAACTCTGTTATTGCAGGTCTGTTAACTGGTCGGCCTGATGAGGAAGTGTTCGGATTTCGAGGGGACATGCTTAAGGAGCTGCCTGTGGTGCCTAAGTGGGCCCGGAAAGCTAGGAGAAGCATGGCTACGGCGCTATGGCCATCCGATGCCCCTCCAGAAAGTATGGAGGGGTTGGTGAACCTGTTCAAAGGTGCCCGGCGCTGCTTCGAGCTATGGAAGGCGTCCGCATGCCGGGAAGGTGCACGAGAGGCGTGGGCGATGGTAAAAACTTGCTACACCGGACTCGATCCAAATCATATGGCCCGAGTTGGACCTCGGGGACCAGACGGAAAGGAGATTCATATGAACTTGGTATATGACTAAGTGATGATAGCTGCGAAATATTCGCAAGAAGACTGTAGTTTAGAAAATCTTATAGATGGCATAGATAAAGAGTATGTGTTTGATTCAATGTATCAATGTACTTTTATCATCAAACTTATCTCCAACCGAACATTTCAAAATTTGTCATCGCGGGCCTACGGCTTCAACCTCTGAGCCAGAAAGGTGGAGCATTTCCGGATACCATGTAGGAATGTACGAAACATTCATTATGTCCGGAAACAAGGCAATCCGGCCATAGTGCTCAAACAGACAAAAAAATTGTTCGGGGAGTTATGTTATATTACTATTTAATGTAAGAAACATCTTCCAAGGAAAATAGTTCCATTAAGTGTTCCTTTCCTTGGGTTGGCACGCTTAATTACGCGTGCCTAGGCTTTATTCTGAATTATGGGGAGCCTATTCCGTATTTGTTAGAAGAGTTATGGAAATGTAAACAATCTGTCATTGTTTGCCGGCCAATTATTCTATTAAGAACTCTAGCTTTCGGCTTCACCCATCTGAGGTACAGGTCTGGATTACCCGGTTGTAACAATCGCAGAGGTGCTCCCTTTACACCCTAGCCGAACAATCGGGAACGTAGGGTATAAACACAGAAGCGAGGCAACCCAGCTTGGCAAAAACTTAAGTCATAGAGGTGCATATAATGGCAGAAAATTGTATAACAAAACAACATAGACAATGTAAGCCACAACCTTTTAATAATAAGCTTTGTCAAAGAAGCCCCCAGTCATAATGGGATGTATACATGTAAAGATGTGTACCCTTAACAGTTCGGTAGATCCGTACATACCCTGGAATGTAAAAAAGGGAACGATAAAAAAAGGAAGCGGAGAAAAAAGGAGCCTAGTCAAAGAAACATAAAGGAGGCGGTCGAGCTAGGCGTAGAACCGTCGGAGCCGAACAGCGTTCCATGGATTCGGCTCAAGTCGATTATCCGATGCATTACGAAGGCGATAAGCTCCTCCTGTGAGAACTTTATCTATGATGAAGGGACCCTCCCATATCGGTTTGAGCTTGTCCTTCTTCTCTGGGAGACGTAAGACTAGATCGCCGATGTTATATTTATTGGCCCGCACTTGTCTACTTTGGTATCGCCTGGCCTGTTGCTGATAGAATGCGGAACGGGCCTTTGCAATATCACGCTCCTCTTCAAGGCCGTCTAGGTCATCCTGCCAATCGAGCTCGGCCTCTCGCTCTTCGTACATGTGCACTCGAGGTGAGTCATGCATAATATCGCAGGGTATAACAGCTTCTGCGCCGTACACCATGAAAAAAATGTGTGTATCCAGTCGTCCGATTAGGCGTAGTCCACAGCCGCCAGAGCACGGAATCGAGTTCCTCAACCTGATGCTTATCTGACTCCTGCAGGGAGCGCACCAGTCTGGGTTTAATGCCGCTCATTATCAGGCCATTGGCCCGTTCGACCTAACCGTTAGTTTGAGGGTGGTAGACGGATGCATAGTCGATCTTAATGCCCAAGTTAGCACACCAGTTTTTCACTTCATCGGCTGTAAAATTGGAGCCATTAACTGTGATGATGCTGTGCGGGACACCATAACGGTGTACCACGCCAGATATGAAGTCGATCACTGTCCCTGCTTCAGCCGTTTTACTGGTTTGGCCTCTATCCACTTAGTGAATTTATCCACACCATCACCAGTAAATATTTCTTTTTGTGGCTTCCCCCTTTAAGGGGTCCGACCATGTCTAGCCCCCAAACCGCAAGAGGTCAAGTGATGGGGATTGTTCGTAAGGCAGTGGGAGGCATATGACTTTGATTGGCGACTGACATCCTACGCAGTGTTGCACCAAGGCTTGTGCGTCTGCCCGGACCGTTGGCAAGAAGAAACCTGTCTGAAGGCCTTGCTTACAATGGCCCGAGCTGCGGCGTGATGGCCGCCCAGACCAACATGTATTTCAGCCAAGAGTCGCCGTCCCTCCTCTTCGGAGATGCACCTTTGGAGGACTCCAGTAGTGCTTTTCTTGTATAGTTCACCTTCGTGAACTTTATAGGCTTTAGAACGCCGAACTATGCGACGGGCCTCGTTTTGATCATCAGGAAGCTCCTGCCTATTA
Organism: Aegilops longissima; assembly: GCA_021605205.1. Taxonomy (NCBI): domain Eukaryota; kingdom Viridiplantae; phylum Streptophyta; class Magnoliopsida; order Poales; family Poaceae; genus Aegilops; species Aegilops longissima. The sequence continues at coordinate 380,511,413 of CM038680.1, forward strand.
AGGTAGGACAGGAAGGGTTTGGTCCATGGAGCAATAACCGCCATGATTTCATGGGCAGAGGGTGTTATTTCGGTAACCGGACCCCCGATGATATATGTATCTTGTTCGGCTGCTGGAGATGTTGTTAGGTCCGGACCGGTGTTGCCGATCTCGTCCTGCCACACCACGGATGGCTTGAAGAGCCTTTCCATAAAGGTATTAGGCGGGACGGGGTCGCGCTTGGTCCCCATTCGAGCGAGTATGTCCTCTGCTTGGTTACTGTCTTGAGCGACATGATGAAACTCAAGCCCCTCGAACCGAGCTGATATTTTTAATATAGTGTTTCGGTATGCCACCATTTTTGGATATTTTGCATCGAACTCTCCATTTATCTGGGATATTGGGAGGTTTGAATCACCACGCACCTCTAGGTGTTGTATGCCCATGGAGACAGCCATTCGGAGACTATGTAAAAGTGTCTCGCATTCGGTTGTGTTATTGGAGTCCGTATACATGATTTGCAGCACGTAGCGGACTGTGTCCCCCATGGGGGATGTCAAGATGACACCAGCCCCTAGTCCGGCTAGCATTTCAGAGCCATCAAAGCACATGATCCAGTTAGAGTATGAATTGTACTCTTTAGGGAGCTCGGCTTCCGTCAACTCGGCGACGAAGTCGGCCAGGACCTAACATTTAATAGCTCGGCGCGGCTTGTATGTTATTTCAAATGGTAAGAGCTCAATGGCCCATTTAGCTATGTGGCCGGTGGCATCCTGTCGGTGTACAAAAAGAGGGGTGCGTTTTTGTACCCCTATACCTGTGCACGGGCAGTCGGAGCCGCGCCTACGGTCACGCCGAGCAGAACAGGGGAGGTGAGCCAAGGTAAGACCGAAGCCCAGGACAATCAGAGAAACACCAAGGCCAAGACCACGAAGAGCAGAGGGACGAAGCAGGTTCCCCTGGCAATACCCTTGCCGGGGCAGCCTCAGCAGCCCCAACAAGATCCTTGCAGGGACAGCTCGCCCCGCACCAACAGAGCGGGCCAGGGCTCGGGAGGCACCTCCGTGGTGGCATGCAGATCTTTGTGAAGACATATTCAAGATCAGATGACGATTAGAAGGCGACGATCCTCGACAAGATCCTTGCCGAGGAAAGCCACCAGACCCCCAGCAAGGCCCTTGCCGGGGACGACAGCGCGCCACGGCAAGACCCTTGCCGAGCCACCCGGCAAGGCCCTCACCAAGGACGCCAGCAAGGCCACTGCCAGGCCCACACCAACCAAGCTTCCACCGCCGTTCACATGCAGCTACCAGCCCAACCAGCTGGGCGGGCACCTGCGTGGCAACATGCAGCTCCCAGGCCAACTCATCAAGCGCCTGCATGGTGGCATGCAGATCTTCGTGAAGGCTCCGCCACTACGCCACCTCAGCTGCATGCCTGCCTACATGGCACCACGCGCCTCACTAGCCAGGGCGCGTGTCAAAGCAAGGAGGAGCGGTGATGGACGGGACGGGCCTCGCCCCCGTCCCCAATAAAGCAAGGGAACACCTAAGCTACGCATTTAATGCGTGATGTCCTGTAATACGAGCGATAAACTCAGGGCATTGTACGCCTTTCCACCTCCTGTGTGCCACTGTGGATGCCCCTTCCTACTATAAAAGGAGGCCCATGCCAGACTAGAGAAGGATTCGGCTCTTTCGAACCATGCACTAACCACAGCTAGTTTGAGAGCTCAAGAATCTCTGAAATACACCACCAAAGCAGGACTAGGGTTTTACGCATCCTCGCGGCCCGAACCTGGGTAAACGATCCTTGTGCTGTCTACTTGCCCTGCTCTTCTCGCAACCCCGCGCCCCGGCAACCGTAGTAGGGATTCTTGTGATCCCATAGGTGTCGTTCCACACCGACATCTCTGGCACGCCAGGTAGGGGTGGCGCAATTGTGAGAATCTGGTCTAGTAGTTAGCCTAGCAGTTCTTCATCACCCTTGGCTCCTGAGAAGAAGAAGGCTGGAGGAACGACGCCGGCTCGGCAATAGAAAAGCTAAGTCATTCAGAGCTTTGAGTTATTTCCTCCTATACATAAGGTTATCGTCCTCGTAGATCTCGCCTATGTATGAGAAACCTGCACGCAAAGGGGCCCTCCCGCAATTGGCAACTCCCTTGTTCTGGTTCGAGTCCCCTCAACAGCTCAAAGCGGCCGCATCGAGAGTGGTGGGGTAGCCTTCCGCAGTTGGCAACGCTCCCGACTCTCACTGGAGTCAAGCTTGACAGCTTGGGCGGCCGCACTAAGGGCAGCAAGGTGGTTGGCCCCCCAGCAAGCACACCCGGCAGGCCAATGGGGATCCGTCCCCAAGACGTCGCCTTGGGTTTACGTGCCAACGAGCCTACCCAGTAACGTAGGGTGGACATACAAAGGAAAATCAAACAGGAAAATAACATACATAATACTGAAAGTGCTGCAGAGTTATATTACATCGAATTGTTGCTGCGGTTCTAACTAGAGATAGCGATTGTCTTGGTTGTGAACCTGCAGCGGCGATAAAGAATGGGATGCCTAATCCCGGCGCTAGCCCTCGACCCTCTGAATTTTGCTGACTCGGCTGATGATGGGCTTGATGCGCTCCCTGAGCGGCGCGAGGTCAGTACCCTCCGGCAAGCACTCCAGCGCGGCGTCGAAGTCGAGGTCGGGGTACCAGTGCGCCACCTTGGTGAGAACCTTGGTCATGGCACCCCTGGCAAAGCCTCCGGGACTCGTCGGCTAGTGAGGCCGCCCGGTTGGCATGGAGCCGTTCCAGAGCACCGACGACCTTCTTAAAGAACATGCTCAGGCTGCAATTGGCGCTCACGCTCTGCTCCGGGACATACCTCACGTACGACATCTCCATGATGGCCAGCTGCGCGGCGGCCTGGTTGGCGACGGTGGCGAGGCGGTCGAGCCAAGGTTCTCGCCCACCACGTGATCCGCGAAGTTGAGGCCCTCGTTCTTCTGCAGCTTCTTATCGGCCTCCAGCTCCTTGGCCAGGGTCCCCTCTCGGGCTTTGGCCTCTGACAGCACCTTCTCGAGACCCTCCAGCTTTAGCTTGAGGTCTTTGATGGAGTTGTTGGACACGGAGAGCTCCCCAGCCTTGCCGACGACCGTGCCCTGCGCCTCTGTCAGGGCACTGTTAAGCGTGTCCTTCTCCTGGGATAGCTTCAGGGCCTGCTCCTTCAGCCCGTCGCGCTCCGCCTCCAACTCCTCCACCTTGCCGGCGTGAACCTGGGCCTGGGCATTGAGTGCCTCTTCGTGCCTCGTCCCCAGCTCACTAGTCTGCTGCAAGACAAGCTTCTCGACCTCTGCATCCTTGCCGCGAAGCATGGCGGCAAGCTTTTCCTCGCGTGCAGCGAGGTCCTCCTCCTGGGAGTTCAGCACGGCCTCGTGCTGGGTCCGGGCGGCTTCGGCGGCCGCGGCCAAGTTCCTCTCCGTCTCTTGAGCTTTCTCGACGTCGGAGAGCTTCATGGTGAGCTCCACGTCGCGCTTGGCCAGCTCCCCTGAGTGGCCTTGAGCTCCTTGTGGACCTCATAGAACCAATCCTGCATCTCGGCAACACGCTTCTGGAGGTCCGCCTCGGCCTTCTCCACCACCGCCGTCCTGGACTTAGCCTTGTCTAGGCAGGCGCGGTGGAGCGCCTGGAGCTTCCGGAAGCTGGCGCCCATGGCGTGGAGGAGCCGCTCTTCCTGCGAACCGTCGCCACCAACGATCAGCTCGTCGACGACTTCAAGCCCGACAGCGGCAAGCACTTCGTCGTCGAACACCTCTCCCTCAACGGGTGTCCTGGTGCTCGACGCACCTGGAAGGTGGACGAACAAGTCGTCGCTCACCCTCAAGTACTTGCCGGAGCCGGAAGCAGGAGAAGAGGAAGGCTGGTCATCAGCCACCTCCTCCTCCTCGGCAGCGGCCCCGCCGGTCTCTCCGGCAGGTTCCTTGCCGGTCTCCTCAGTGGCAGCCTTGCCGGCCTCCCCGGCAGGCCCCTTGGCGGCGTCCTCGGCAGCGCCCTTGGCGGCCTCCTCGGCGGTGATCTTCTCGGTGTCCGCCTCGGCGGCCTTGGAGACGTACTCGATGACGGCGTCCACGTCCTCTGGGTTCACCGAGGAGGAATCTGGATGCCGAAGAAGGGGGTGAGGCAAGGCCAGGACCAAGAGCCGAAAAGAAAAGAAGCGAGGACGAAGGGCGACTTACTGTGCAAGATGCCGGCTGGGAAGCATAGTCCCTCCCGCCAACATTTGGCGTCGAGGCAAAGCCGCCAGCGCCCAGGTTCTCCTCCTCATCCTCCATGTGCGTGGGCCCGGTGCCTGGCGCCCTTGCCGGGGACGCCCCTCGGGGAGGCGTGGTCGTTGGGGGCGGCCTGTTGGGAGTAGCCCTCTGTGGCTCCACCTGCTGCTGCTCTCCTGCTGCATACCTGGCAAGGTCAGCACCAAAGAGTCGTGCCCCTAACACATGTCGACGGGGGAAGAGTGATGAACTTACGCTGGGGGCTATGCCAGGGGCTGCTCTCCGGGCTGCTCAACACCACCAGTGGCGCCCCCGAAGTACCAACTAGGGGCTAGCCACCCTCCGAGACCTTGGCCCTCTTCACTCTCTGGGCCAGCGTCTCCACATCCCTGCAAAGATGAAGACAAGTCAAGACGAGCAACACGGATTGAGGAGTCATAGATAACGAAAAGGAACCAGATACTTACTCGTCGTCCACCTCCTCCTCTGTTGTATTCCTCTTCCTCCTTGGGCTGAGGGATCCATAATCAAAAGTAACCTCTGTATCAACATCCGCTGGAGGAGGAGAAGGAGGTGGTGTCTGGACACGCTTGGACGAAGAAGGGGCAGCTGTCTTCTTCTTCACCGCGGCCTTCGTCGGCTTCTTTGCCGCCGTGGCCCTCGTTGGCGCCCGGACCCCTCCAAGGTCAGCTGTGGCCGTGCAGCCCAGCCGGGCCGGACCGGCTTGCCGGAACTGGCCCGCCGTAGGACTCGCCCACTCCCCATGGCCGGCATCGGGCCTGCGGTCTCGGCCTCCTCCTCCGACGACTCGCCAGTCACATCTTCAACCAGAGGAGCCTCGGTGCCGGCGATGTGATCTATGGGAGTTAATCACACCTTAAGTACTCTTTGGGTGTTAACCACATAGCGATGTGAACTAGATTATTGACTCTAGTAAACCCTTTGGGTGTTGGTCACATGGCGATGTGAACTATGGGAGTTAATCACATGACGATGTGAACTATTGGTGTTATATCACATGGAGATGTGAACTAGATTACTGACTCTAGTGCAAGTGGGAGACTGAAGGAAATATGCCCTAGAGGCAATAATAAAGTTGTTATTTTATATTTCCTTATTCATGATAAATGTTTATTATTCATGCTAGAATTGTATTGATCGCAAACCTAAATACATGTGTGAATACATAGACAAACATTGTGTCCCTAGCGAGCCTCTACTTGACTAGCTCGTTGATCAAAGATGGTTAAAGTTTCCTAACCATGGATATGAGTTGTCATTTGATAACGGGATCGCATCATTAGGAGAATGATGTGATGGACAAGACCCATCCGTTAGCTTAGCATAATGATTGTTCAGTTTATTGCTATTGCTTTCTTCATCTCAAATACATATTCCTTCTACTATGAGATTATGCAACTCCCGGATACTGGAGGAATGCCTTGTGTGCTATCAAACGTCACAACATAACTGGGCGATCATAAAGATGCTCTAAAGGTATTTCCGAAGGTATTTGTTGGGTTGGCATAGATCGAGATTAGGATTTGTCACTCCGAGTATCGGAGAGGTATCTCTGGGACCTCTCGATAATGCACATCATAAGAAGCCTTGCAAGTAAAGTGACTAATGAGTTAGTTACATGATGATGTATTATGGAATGAGTAAAGAGACTTGCCGGTAAAGAGATTGAACTTGGTATGAAGATATCGATGATCGAATCTCGGGCAAGTATCATAACTATGGACAAAGGGAATGACGTATGTTGTCATAACGGTTCGACCGATAAAGATCTTCGTAGAATATGTAGGAGCCAATATGAGCATCCAGGTTCCGCTTGGTTATTGACCGGAGAGGTGTCTCGGTCATGTCTACATAGTTCTCGAACCCGTAGGGTCCGCATGCTTAACGTTCGATGACGATTTTGTATTATATGAGTTATGTGATTTGGTGACCGAATGTTGTTCGGAGTCCCGGATGTTATCACGGACATGACGAGGAGTCTCGAAATGGTCGAGAGGTAAAGATTAATATGTAGGGCGATAGTATTCGGACACTGAAAGTGTTCCAGAGGGTACCAGGTACATATCGGGTCACCGGAAGAGGTTCAGGGCACCCCCGGCAAAAGATATGGGCCAAATGGGCTAAGAGGGGAAACGCAGCAGCCAACAGGGGCTGCTGCGCCCCCCATATGGGCCGAACCATAGGAGAAGGACAGAGGGGAAGAGAGAAGGAAGGGGAGGGATACGACCTCCCCCTTCCTTCCCTCCTCCCTCCTCCTTATTTCTCCCTCCAGAAGTTATGGAGGGGGAGGCCGAATTGGGGAGGCGCCCAAGTAGGATTCCTCCTACTTGGGGCGCCCCTTGCTACTCCCCTCCCTCTTCCACCTATATATACATGGGGAGGGGGCGCCTATAACACACAATATTATCTGCTAGCCATGTGCGGTGCCTCCCTCCATAGATTACACCCTCGGTCATATTCTCGTAGTGGTTAGGGGAAGCCCTGCGCGGATCACTTCACCAACACCGTCACCATGCCGTCGTGCTGACGGAACTCATTTACTTCCTCGACTCTTTGCTGGATCAAGAGTTCCAGGGACATCATCGAGCTGAACGTGTGTAAATCTCGTAGGTGTCGTACGTTAGGTGCTTGATCGGTCGGAACGAGAAGCAGTTCGACTACATCAACCGCGTTGTCAAACACTTCTACTTTCGGTCTACGAGGGTACGTAGAAACACTCTCCCGTTCTCGTTTCTATGCATCTCCTAGATAGATCTTGCATGAGCGTAGGACATTTTTTTAAATTGCATGCTACATTTCCCATCAATATTGAATGTGGGAGCGATTAGCTAGAGTACCTCCATGCAGAGCATTGTAGACATAGATATTTGGAAAATACGTACGGATATGAATGTGACAGACCCATTGACTAAACTTTTCTCACAAGAAAAACATGATCACACCTTATTACTCTTTGGGTGTTAATCACATGGCGATGTGATCTAGATTATTGACTCTAGTAAACCCTTTGGGTGTTGGTCACATGGAGATGTGAACTATAGGTGTTAATCACATGGCGATATGAACTAGATTAGTGACTCTAGTGCAAGTGACAGACTGAAGGAAATATGCCCTCGAGGCAATAATAAAGTTGTTATTTTATATTTCCTTATTCATGATAAGGTTTATTATTCATGCTAGAATTGTATTGACTGGAAACCTTAATACATGTGTGAATACATAAACAAACACCATGTCCCTAGTGAGCCTCTACTTGACTAGCTCGTTGATCAAAGATGGTTAAGGATTTCTAACCATGGACATGAGTTATCATTTGATAACGGGATCACATCATTAAGAGAATGATGTGATGGACAAGACCCATACGTTAGCTTAGCATAATGATCGTTCAGTTTTATTGCTATTGCTTTCTTCATGTCAAATACATATTCCCTCAAATACATATTCCCTCAAATATGATATTATGCAACTCCTAGATACCGGAGGAATGCCTTGTGTGCTATCAAACGTCACAAGGTAACTAGGTGATTATAAAGATGCTCTACAGGTATCTCCGAAGGTGTTTGTTGAGTTGGCATAGATCGAGATTAGGATTTGTCACTCCGAGTGTCGGAGAGGTGTCTCTTGTCCCTCTCGGTAATACACATCATAAGGTTGCAAGAAAACGACTACGGAGTTAGTCACGAGGTGATGTATTACGGAACGAGTAAAGAGACTTGCCGGTAATGAGATTGTACTAGGTATGAAGATACCGACGATCGAATCTCGGGCCAGTAACATACCGACAGACCAAGGGAATAACGTATGTTTTCATAACGGTTCGACCGATAAAGATCTTCGTATAATATGTAGGATCCAATATGGGCATCCAGGGTCTGCTATTGGTTATTGACCAGAGAGGTGTCTCAGTCATGTCTACATAGTTCTTGAATCCGTAGGGTCACGCTTAACGTTCGATGACGAAATTGTATTATATGAGTTATGTGATTTGGTGACCGAATGTTGTTCGGTGTCCTGAATGAGATCACGGACATCATGAGGAGTCTCAAAATGGTCGAGAGGTAAAGACTGATATATGGGACGATAGTATTCGGACACCGGAAGTGTTTTGGAGGGTACCGGGTACATATCGGATCACCGGAAAGGGAAATGGGCCTAATGGGCCAGGAGGGGAAATGCACCAGGCACCAGGGGCTTGCGCGCCCGCCATATGGGCTGAACCAAAGGGAGAAGGAAAGGGGGGAAGAGAAAGGAAAGGGGGGATTCGGCCTCCCCCTTCCCTTTCCCCCCTTCCTCTTTCCTTCCCCCTCTGGTAAATAAGGAAGGGGCGGCCGGCCTAGGAGGAACCCAAGTAGGATTCAGTCCTACTTGGGGCACCTCTTGGCCTCTCCCCTCTCCCTCCCACCTATAAATATATGTGGGGCGCTGTCGATGTCAAAACCGGCAGATCTCGGGTAGGGGGTCCCGAACTGTGCGTCTAAGGATCAATGGTAACAAGGGACGATGGCGACACAATGTTTACCCAGGTTCGGGCCCTCTTAAAGGAGGTAAGACCCTACATCCTGCTTGATTGTATTCAATGAGTATAGGGGTTACAAGAGTTGATCTACCTCGAGATCGTAATGGCTATACCATAGATGTCTAGCCTATGAGAATTCTGGCGATCGCTATGGACTAAACCCTCTGATTTATATACACAACAGGGGGGGGAGGGGGGGCCTAGGAACGTACAAAGTCAGTTTGCAGAGGAAGGAAATAATACATCCGGACACCAAAACTTGCCGTTCACGCATATAGGAGTCCTACCCGGACAGGGGGATGATCTTCATTTTGTGTCTTCACGGCCCGTCAGTGCGACCCATGTTGAATAGGCCGGACACCCGAGGACCCCCTAATCCAGGACTCCCTTAGTAGCCCCCGAAGTTGCCTTCAATGACGATGTAGTATCCGACTTATGTCTTCAGCTTTTGCAAGGCAGGTTCTTTGTCATACCTCGGACGGATTACAGTCTGGCCTTAACCTTCACGTTATGCTTTTATGACTCTTCCCCTGTCGTCGTCTCGATTTCCACACACCAGGCGAATGCAAACGGTCCATAATAACTTTTTACAAATACGCCCAACCACATAGGGATGGTGCCTATGTAAAGAGGCTAGATCCCCAAATGCCATCCACATCGAGTAGAAAACATCAGGAACAGCCACGAAAAACTTCAAAACATGGCCAACGCTCCTAGCTCTTCTTCGCGCCCTCATGGCCCTCAAGAGGGTGATTGGCGGAGCTGTTTAGTGTCTCATCTTCAGTTGAGTCGACTTCAGACGCAGGGATATCTCCCTCTCGCAGATCTAGTCTCTATGCGAGCGGGATTGGCCTCAATCGGCAATGTTGTGCTAGCAGAAAATTTCCCCAACCCCAACAAGGAGGAGAGGGTGTGCTTCGTTTTGTTTCTTCTGCGGGGCCTAGGATTCCCGATCCACCCCTTTCTCAGGGGTCTGTTAGAGTTCTACGGGATCCAGCTGCACGATCTCACTCCATGTTGTATTCTTTACATCTCGGGTTTTCTCGCTCTTTGTGAACTGTTTCTGGGCTGTGAGGCTCATTTTGAACTATGGAGGAAGTTCTTTTGCCTCGTTCCTCGTCATCAAGGAGGTTCCATATTTGAAGTGGGCGGTGCCGAAGTATGGCGTACAGCCAGATCAGGCTACTCTATTGGAACTCCCAAGGAGGTATCCCACGATAGGTCTTCGGAATGGTTCTACATTGAGGACGTCCCTCTTCTAGACCCAGTTCGGCGTGGACTCCCCGAATTCTCCAGCGCTCCTTTGAAGAAACACCTTAATTGGCACCCCCGGAGTCCCAAGGAGGAAGATAGTGCGGAAGTAAAGAGGTTGGTCACCAAGGTCAAATTACTTGCTCATTCCGAGTTATCGATAATCGAAGTCATGGCCATCGCAATAAAACAATGTATTCAGCCCCTCCAGTCCAGAGTAACTCCTTTAGGGTGTTACAACGGAGAAGGCGATGCATCTCATTACAGGCGCAAGGGCTCGGATACCCTAGCCGAACTGGCCATAATCCTGGACGATCTGTATAAGGGGGAGAAAGAAGACTTCCTTCGCTTAAACTACCGAGAAGGTTTTTCCATGTACAACCCCATTGAATGGGTAAGCTTTTGACTATAAGCGCTATCTTACCTTGTTGTCGAATCATGCTAATCAAATCACTCTTGTTGTCTTAAAACAGTCATGGAGGAAGATGGTCGAGGACATTCACTGTCCCTCCCCACAGCCAGAGGATCACACTCGCAATGAGGACCCGGCCTGCGAGGATCGGATATATACATAGAGTTCGATGATGGAGTATTTTATCAGTCGAGCCTTGACGGCTCAGAAGTGGCTATTACAACCGAATACCCCCCGCCTTTACCCTTTCTCTATTGTAAGTACTCAAAAAAGAAGCCTCTACTGGCACCTCATCCACCACACTAAACTGTATTTCGTAGGATCGGCATTCGACAAGCTGCACTTCCACGAGAGCGGCCTCTACGCAGGGTGATCGCTCAAAACGAAAAGAAACCGGGAGCGCTGTCGAGCCCCCTCCTTATTCAAAGAGGTATGTCTGTTGATATATGCCTAAGCATGAGATCAGATTGTTAAATTTCTCCCCACCTCTATTTCGGGGGCCGCGACAAACCGTGGGAAGCATACTAGCCGAATGTCGCTAATCCGGCACGGACTCGTCAACCCGGACGAGGGCTGATACAGTGCCGGATCCACCCCCTCGTGAGGATTCAGATGATGTATCTGTTACAAATTATGAGGTGGAGAGCTTGATGAATCATCATCGACTGAATGAGGCCATGCACGCTCCAGTTTTCACTAAACAGGAATTTACCGCACTCAGCTCCGTGGACGCATATATCCTAGCTGCCCGGGACGGACTTGCTGGAGTTACTCAACTGTTTTCAAAGGATATGCAGATAATAGTTTGTGCAAATTTAGTAGATATATGGCAGTAGCCCCCGAGACTTGAAATGGTTGGGCCAACTGATTTAAGGATCGTTATGGCCTGCAGGTTCTTAGGGAGCAGAACAATGAGTTATCCGAGGAGCTGAAGACAAACCGAACAAAGCTGAATGCCACCACCATGGAGCTGGCGAATATGAAAAAGGCCATATTGACCACCGAACAAAAGAACAAACTCGAGGAGGAAAAAGATAGACAAGCCGAAGAGATAAAGAGCTTAAAGGCTCAGTTATCGGTCGTACAACAAGAAAATAAGAAGTTAAAAGGTGACATATTTCGTATGACCTTTAGAACCATCCAAGGGACTCATAATAGGCCATAATTCGGATTATCACAACTCTGTTATTGTAGGTCTGTTAACTGGTCGGCCTGATGAGGAAGTGTTCGGATTTCGAGGGGACATGCTTAAGGAGCTGTCTGTGGTGCATTAGTGGGCCCGGAAAGCTAGGAGAAGCATGGCTACGGCGCTATGACCATCTGATGCCCCTCCAGAAAGTATGGAGGGGTTGGTGAACATGTTCAAAGGTGCCCGGTGCTTCTTTGAGCTATGGAAGGCGTCGTCATGCCGGGAAGGTGCACGAGAGGCGTGGGCGATGGTAAAAACGAACTACACCGGACTCCATCCAAATCATATGGCCCGAGTTGGACCTCGAGGACCAGACGGAAAGGAGATTCATATGAACTTGGTATATGACTAACTGATGATAGCTGCGAAATATTCCCAAGAAGACTGTAGTTTAGACAATCTTATAGATGGCATAGATAAAGAGTAGGTGTTTGATTCAATGTATCAATGCACTTTTATCATCAAACTTATCTCCAACCGAACATTTCAAAATTATTCATCGCGGGCCTGCGGCTTCAACCTCTGAGCCAGAAAGGTGGAGCGTTTTCGGATACCATGTAGGAATGTAAGAAACATTCATTATGTCCGGAAACAAGGCAATCCGGCCATAGTGCTCAAACAGACAAAAAAATTGTTCGGGGAGTTATGTTATATTACTATTTAATGTAAGAAACATCTTCCAAGGAAAATAGTTCCATTAAGTGTTTCTTTCCTTGGGTTGGCACGCTTAATTACGCGTGCCTAGGCTTTATTCTGAATTATGGGGAGCCTATTCTGTATTTTTTAGAAGAGTTATGGAAATGTAAACAATCTGTCGTTGTTTGCCGGCCAATTATTCTATTAAGAACTCTAGCTTTCGGCTTCACCCATCTGAGGTACAGGTCCGGATTACCCGGTTGTAACAATCGCAGAGGTGCTCCCTTTACACCCTAGCCGAACAATCGGGAACGTAGGTATAAACACAGAAGCGAGGCAACCCAGCTTGGCAAAAACTTAAGTCATAGAGGTGCATATAATGGCAGAAAATTGTATATAACAAAACAACATAGACAATGTAAGCCACAACCTTTTAATAATAAGCTTCGTCAAAGAAGCCCCCAGTCATAATGGGATGTATACATGTAAAGATGTGTACCCTTAACAGTTCGGTAGATCCGGACATACCCTGGGATGTAAAAAAGGGAACGATAAAAAAAGGAAGCGGAGAAAAAAGGAGCCTAGTCAAAGAAACATAAAGGAGGCGGTCGAGCTAGGTGTAGAACCGTCGGAGCCGAACAACGTTCCATGGATTCGGCTCAAGTCGATTATCCGATGCATTAAGAAGGCGATCGGCTCCTCCTGTGAGAACTTCATCTATGATGAAGGGACCCTCCCATATCGGTTTGAGCTTGTCCTTCTTCTTTGGGAGACGTAAGACGAGATCGCCGACGTTATATGTCTTGGCCCGCACTTCTCTACTTTGGTATCGCCTGGCCTGTTGCTGATATAATGCGGAACGGGCCTTTGCAATATCACGCTCCTCTTCAAGGCCGTCTAGGTCATCCTGCCAATCGAGCTCGGCCTCTCGCTCTTCGTACATGTGCACTCGAGGTGAGTCATGCATAATATCGCAGGGTATAACAGCTTCTGCGCCGTACACCATGAAAAAAATGTGTGTATCCGGTCGTCCGATTAGGCGTAGTCCACAGCCGCCAGAGCACGGAATCGAGTTCCTCAACCTAATGCTTATCTGACTCCTGCTGGGAGCGCACCAGTCTGGGTTTAATGCCGCTCATTATCAGGCCATTGTCCCGTTAGACCTAACCGTTAGTTTGAGGGTGGTAGACGGATGCATAGTCGAGCTTAATGCCCAAGTTAGCACACCAGTTTTTCACTTCATCGGCTGTAAAATTGGAGCCATTATTTGTGATGATGCTGTGCGGGACACCATAACGGTGTACCACGCCGGATATGAAGTCGATCACTGGCCCTGCTTCAGCCGTTTTACTGGTTTGGCCTCTACCCACTTAGTGAATTTGTCCACACCATCACCAGTAAATATTTCTTTTTGTGGCTTCCCCCTTTAAGGGGTCCGACCATGTCTAGCCCCCAGACCGCAAGAGGCCAAGTGATGGGGATTATTCGTAAGGCAGTGGGAGGCATATGACTTTGATTGACGACTGACATCCTACGCAGTGTTGCACCAAGGCTTGTCGGATTGACACCGCGCTTCTCTTCGGCGCTCGATGCGGGTTCGAGCGTCTTCTTGTTGCCGTTCTTGAAGAACTTGGCGCTGATCACGGCGAGCTCGTGGATCCGATGACGCGGTGGAGTCGCTGTCGAGGTGGATCCGAGGAGCTGGTGATCTTGGCCTTCGGGATGGAGAGTGCATGGTGGTTGCACCCCCACAGGTCTCGTCGCCACCGGCTCGTGCCTTGTCGTCTCGCCGCGGCAAGGACGCGGTTTGTTGCCGCGGAGTGTCGCCGTTGGCAAAGCCGATGAGACTCTGGATGGTGGCCCTCCATTCGTCGACCTTGTCGGCCGTTGGAGGGTAGTCTAGAAGTAGTTGAGCTCTCGCCAAGGCTTCTGCTGGAGTGGTGGGTGGCAATGGCGTACGGTGCGAGGAACGGGATGTGCTCGGACTTCTAACCAAGTTAGGAGGAGCATCATCCCGTCCAAGCGATCGTACTCCGCTCGTACCAGCATGCTGGCGTGCATGCGGGTCTCGAGGGCCTCGGGATCCTCCAGCTTGGCCTTGATCCAACGAGCGTATGGCGCTGCGAGCACCATGACGCTGTCGGTCCCGCTCCTCCTGAGATGGACGCGGTGCGTATTCGGACGCCGAAGCCTGCGCCGCCTTGTCCTTGGACTTGGCAGCGTCGTGGGTTCCCTCGACGATGCCCGTTCCTCCGCCAGCGTCTTCCCCACCGCTCGTCAGCTCCGGTGGTGGTGGGTTTTGTAACGCCCCGAGACCGACGCTCCAGAAGACTTCCAGCTATTCCGGGTTTCGCCGTGTGTTTCTTTTGTGCTTGCTCTTTTATTTTTGCATTGCATCATGTCATCATGCCATCATGTCATTTAATTTTTTTTAAAAAAACTCATCTAAATAAATCGTATGGATCTTCGGTCCATTTAAATTGAGGAAACTCACATGGTGGGTTCTCTTTAAAACATACCCTCCCGATATTTAGGGAGATATTATAAAATATTCCATTGTTTTGGAATCACCCATGAACCCACTTGCATATTAAATCCCTTGACCTTTTCTTCTTCAAGTTTTGGCTCTCTAACCTTGCCAATAATTCTTTTGCCATTTTCCGGAGCTCCACCAAAAATCCGAACATTTTTGGACCTTCCCAAACCCTCACTTCCATTCAAATCGTTTGAATTTAAATTCAAATGAGTTTGAATTTTCATCTTTCAATCCTGGTTTTTCTATTTTCTCGGAACAAGCATATTTTTGTGAGTCCGGGAAAATTATCCCCACGCGCAAATCTTTCCCTTAACCTCTCTTTCTTTTCTTTCTTTTCTCTTTTATGTTTTATTTTTCTTTAGTGAGAGAGAGAGAGCCCAGCCAGGCCTCTTAGGCCCGACCATCTAAGCCGGCCCAAGGCCCAGCAGCGCCTAAACCCTAGGCCCCTAGCCCAGCCTCCCCTCGATCCATCTCTCTCCCTCTCGGTCCCTGCCCACCGCCACACACCGCATCGACAGGGAGAGCCCAGCGCTCGATCCCCTCTCCCTTCCCTCGTACCTGCGCCCGAGCCCGATCCCCTCATTTTCCCTCTCCCCGATCCCATCACCCGCTCGACCTCCTTCTTCGTCCCGATCGGCAACAGAAGCGTCACCGAGCCCTCGTGCCCGTGAATGCCCTCCGCCGCCCGCCTCCGTTCGCCGGTGTACCTCGCCGCGGGACCTTCCCTCGCACTGTTTCTCTGCTTCCATGCCGCGCACCACCCAAGCCATGGCGCTCTGCCGCCCCTTGTCTTGCCCGCGAAGGCGACCACCTGCAGGTCGCTGCTCCGCGCCATCTCTGTCTTCCTCCTCTCCCGGTGCTCCTGCCCTTTTTCCCTGCTGCGCCTCTGCTCCATCGCCGGACTGCTGCCCTCCGTCGCGCCCACCCATCCTTCCATCTCCCTGTGCCGCGCCTCGACGGCATGGAGGCCCGAGCTTCGGCTGGCAGCAGCCGCAGCTACGTGGCGCCCCACCTCCAAACGGTTGCGCATCGATGGCCATGTCTCCGCCGCCTCCTGCCTAGTCTGCATCCCCGTCGCTCCTTCGTGGCCTTCTGCCCGAGCCACCACGACCACGTGCGCCTCCTTCATGGTTGCCGTGCTGTCGGTTTTTCATGCCTCGTCCTGCTGCTGTGGGTGCCTCGCGAGCCGCCGATGTCCTCGCGAGCTGCTCTGTCCGATAGGGCTCCCCTCCAAGACGAGCTGGCTGCCCGTTGGCCTTGCTGCCTTTATCGTGGCCAAGTCAACCCAGACGCCGGAGTCCATCTTTGGTTGCACACCAAATCGGCCATGCCTTGCTGCCTCCTGTACCTTTGTTGGTCAGCGGTGGATGCACGCCATGTACTTCGACTACAGCCGATGCCCGAGGACACCGAAAACGACTACACTGCAGCGATCGTCAAGTTCCACTACCGTCGACCCATGGACCGCCAAGTTCCTCTCTGAGATGACTCGATCGTCTTCAAGCGTGTACAACTACCGTCGCCAAGCCCGCGAGTGCGACTACTTCCCACGATGACCCATGAACGTCTACTTCCTCTACATTGCACCGAACCTGAATCGTCCCGTTTGAGCGCTCAAGGTATAACCGCTGAGACAATGACCCGTGGGCGAATGCATGAGTGATGCATGAGATGTCCGTGTTTGCACCAAGTCCGAATTGATCCTTGCACGTTCCTCCTCATTTGCCATGCCACTAACCCGTGGGAACCCGGTAGTCGGGAGCACCCCATCATCTCTAGCATGTTGCGCACATCTGCACACTTCTCGTTTGCATCGGTATCTCAATCAAGTTACCGGAACCGATATGTTGCCGTGGCATCATTTTCGGATATGTTGCCGTGGCACCATTTTTGTTTCGCCGCCGTGGCACCCTTTTCGTTCCGCCATGGTGACCAAATGCTTCATAACATGCTCATGTCAACTTTTAATGAAAATTTCATAAAACTTGCACATGTCATCCGCATCATGATAACAACATTTAAATGTTTATAATTGTTGTTTGCATTAATTTCCTTATATGCCATGCTAAAATGATTTATTTCATAACTAAATAACCGTAGCTCGGTTTTAATTACACTTCATATGTAAATGGGGTGGAAAAATGCCTAGTTTAACATGGTAGCATTACTTTGCATGTTTAACAACTCTAAAATATGCTTTAGGTCAGAACAGTACCAAATTCGAAATATGCACATGAGGATTTTCCGGAATTGTTGTTTGTTGTTCCGGCCTCATTTAAATTTGCCTAAATAGTTAGTTTACTTATGCCTCACCTATTGCCATGTTTACCAACATTTAATATTGTTTGGTAACCTAACCGAGAGAGAACTAAATATTTGAATGTGGTGTTCCGTCAATATGCAACTCGTTGCATATTGAGCTCCACTTAACTTGTAGTATTGTTTGTTGCACTTTGCCATGCCATGCCTCATTAAACCGGTCATGCATCATATTTGTTTGTGCATCATGCCATGATTATGCTTGTGTGTTTACTATGTTGTTTGCTTCTTTCCGGTTTGCTTCTCTCGTTAGCTTCGGTTTCGTTCCGGAGTTGTGAGGATTCGTTCGACTACATCCGTTTGTCTTCTTCATGGACTCGTTCTTCTTCCTTGCGGGATTTCAGGCAAGATGACCATACCCTCGAAATCACTTCTATCTTTGCTTGCTAGATGCTCGCTCTTT
Organism: Aegilops longissima; assembly: GCA_021605205.1. Lineage (NCBI taxonomy): Eukaryota > Viridiplantae > Streptophyta > Magnoliopsida > Poales > Poaceae > Aegilops > Aegilops longissima. The sequence continues at coordinate 380,528,928 of CM038680.1, forward strand.
TTCTATGCCTATGCTACGATGCCTACCACTTGCTATATCATGCCACCCACATTGCCATGTCAAACCTCTAACCATCCTTTCCTAGCAAACCGTTGTTTGGCGATGTTACCGCTTTGCTCAGCCCCTCTTATAGCGTTGTTAGTTGCAGGTGAAGATGAAGTTTGTTCCTTGTTGGAACATGTTTACTTGTTGGGATATCACAATATATCTTATTTAATTAATGCATCTATATACTTGGTAAAGGGTGGAAGGCTCGGCCTTATGCCTGGTGTTTTGTTCCACTCTTGCCGCCCTAGTTTTCCGTCATATCGGTATTATGTTCCCGGATTTTGCGTTCCTTACACGGTTGGGTTATTTATGGGACCCCCTTGACAGTTCGCTTTGAATAAGACTCCTCCAGCAAGGCCCAACATTGGTTTTACCATTTGCCACCTAAGCCTTTTTCCCTTGGGTTCTGCAGACTCAAGGGTCATCTTTATTTTAACCCCGGGCGGTGCTCCTCCAGTGCTGGTCCAAATTAAACCACTTGCGGTGCCGCCCGAGGCAACTTGGGGTATCGTCGGTTGCCGTCGTATTGCTCATCCGGTGTGCCACGAGAACGAGATAGGTGCAGCTCCTATCGGGATTTGTCGGCACATTCGGGCGACTTTGCTGGTCTTGTTTTATTCTGTCGAAATGTCTTGTAGTCCGGGATTCGAGACTGATCGGGTCTTCGGTAGAAGGAATATCCTTCGTTGACCGTGAGAGCTTATCATGGGCTAAGTTGGGACACCCTGCAGGTATTATCTTTGAAAGCCGTGCCCATGGTTATGAGGCAGATGGGAATTTGTTAATGTCGGTTGTAGAAAACCGAAGTTGATCTTAATTAAAATACATCAACGGCGTGTGTAACCGTGATGGTCTCTTCTCGGTGGTCAGGAAGTGAACACGATGTTGGAGTTATGCTTGGCGTGGGTTGTTCTAGGATCACTTCTTGATCATAGTTGCTCGACCGTGCTTTTGCCTTCTCTTCTCGCTCTCATTTGCGTATGGTAGCCACCATATATGCTAGTCGCTTGCTGCAGCTCCACCTCACAACCCTGTCCTACCTATAAGCTTAAATAGTCTTGATCTCAGGGTGTGAGATTGCTGAGTCCCGTGACTCACGGATACTTCAAAACCAGTTTGCGTGCCGATGAAACCGTGCGGTGGCCTTTCCGAGCTCAAGGAGGAGCTCGATGAAGATCTTGTTCATTGTGTTGTTTCGTTTTAGTTGATCGAGAGTGGAGCCAGTTGGGACGATCGAGGATCTGTAGCATTTGGGGTAGTCTTCTTTTATTTTGGTTCCGTAGTCGGACCTTGATTGTATATGTATGATGTAATGTTTTACTCATGTATTGTGTGAAGTGGCGATTGTAAGCCAACTATGTATCTCTTTCCTTATGTATTACATGGGTTGTGTGAAGATTACCTCACTTGCGACATTGCTTTCAATGCGGTTATGCCTCTAGTCGTGCTTCAAACCGAAAGGCATCCGTAAACGATATGTGCCACATGGTGTAATGAATGCGGTTTTCTCTTCATCCTCTTACGCCATGAAGATCGATGATATCCGGGTATGCATCAAGAAATGAAAGCAAGTCACATCCGGCAGTGGAGTCAACAATCACAATTATCGTGGCAAAATGGGTCTTTGGGACAAGCTTTATTAACATCCGTGAAGTCAATACAAAGTCTCCATTTCCCATTTGCCTTTAGTGCGACTGGATTGGCCAACCGTGGGATGGAGCACTCCTCTAACAAGGCCTGCTTCCAACTTTTGATCTCTTCGCTATGATTCTTGGCGCTCACTTGCACCTTCGACTTTTTGCTTGTGGGCGGCGCGCTGAGGGCAGACAACTAAGTGGTGCTCAATTACTTTCACAGGAAACGGGGATGTCGAGCGGTTGCCATGCAAACACGTCGACATTCGCCCGCATGAGAAAACAGCCTGTTAGGATCAGCGTGGCAGCGATGGTGAAGGTACCACCGATGCCGTCCTCCTTAGCGAGCACCCTCTTGGTCTTGGCGAGCTGCCATCATCTTCTTGTACTTGCCGTTGGAGCTTCGATGGTGCGTCCTAGGCAGTAGCGCAGCACTCGAAGAGGATGCGCTTGGGTGGGCATCGAGCTCTTCGGACAAAGTGGTCTTCTTCTTCCCCGGGAGCTTGGTGACAAGTGATTTGCTATCGCTGCCCCAGCTGCATCCCGATAAATCTTGTCGGCGCAGATAAGAGCATCTTTCTTGTCGCCGGGGACAGAATAGCGCTTATCAGACTGGCATCTTGGTAGGTTGTATGCATAATGAAGGCTGCCATGAACTTGGCAAGTCTTTGGCCGAAGTATCCCATTATAGAGGCAATGGGAAATCGGCAGCGTCGAGCGTGACCCTCTCGTCCTGAAGTTGCTTCGCTGCCAAATGTTACCGACAGCGTGATCTTCCCCGACTTGCTCCTTCTGGGTTGATTCCTTGAAATGTGCGGTATCTTGAGCTCATTTGTGAGGTTTGAAGCTTGGACCTTTGCGGAGGAGATCGAGGTTCAAGCGGCCCCGCCGTCAACCAACATCTTAGTGACCTTGAGGTTGCGGATAGTTGGTGAGACCAACATCGGCAAGCACCCGGCCGCGATTATCGATCGGGGTGGTCGATGTCAAAGATGATGGGCGTGCTGGACCATTTCAGTGCGTGACTCTACGGATGGTTACTGCTGCATTAACCTCCGCATCCATTGCTTGGTGGCGGTCGAGGTATGCGGCACCACCGTCCGCGAGAACCTTATGGCTTTAAAACTCCTGCTCATCGGCTTCGCCGTCTTCCATGTCTTCATCGTCATCATCGTCTTCATCCTTGTCGGCGGCAGCGGAGGTCTGTCTCCTTGCCGCTGCTTGGCCTACGCGGCGTCCTCCGGCCGGTAAGCTTCTTGCTAGCTCGGCACCTTCACGGGCCTTCTCCTTATCTACTTCGCTCGTACTCAGCCTACCGCTTGTTCAACAAGTTGCTCGACTTTCTTGCAGCTCGGAGGTCGTGGCCCTTAGTGCGGTGTATCTTCGATCTTGCTTGTTGGAGCTATGTCCTGCTTGTCGTGGCTGAACTTCGATCGGCGCGGTCTCAACCTCCTTCGGAGCTGCCAACCTTGGCCTTCTTGGCGCCCTCCATTGCGGTGCTTTCGACAACTAGTACTTCTTTGCTTTTCTTCTTTTTGTTGTTCCGCCGGCTCTTCTTTGCAGGCGGTCTCCTCTTGTCAGATCCTGCTCCATTCTCTCTTGGAGTCTTCTTCCTTCCTCGGCCGTGCACACTTGTCGGCCAGGCATACAGCTCAGGCGTCCTTGACTTTGCACATCGCCATCTCCTCCCTCATCTGCGGTGCCGTTGCGTGAAGCAGCGCTGATCACCCGCGGCAGGGTGGACATCTGGATGTTGTTGTAGTACCTGCTGAATCTCTGGATAAACTGGCGGGGACTCTCCTCCTTACGCGGCGGTGAAGGTCACTCTCTTGGCCATAAGGCTTGGCCAGCCGCCTGTGAAAGGCGTCGACAAACTGATGGCACAGATCTGCCCAGAAGATATGGAGCTGTCCGGCAAGTGCATGAGCCAAGATCTGACGTTTGGCTTAGTACCGGCGGAAGTAGTTGGCGAGATCTTATCGTCTCGTCCGCAGCTTGCACCGCGATGGTGTGAATCTGAACTCGATGGATCGTCTTGCCATCATACTTCTCACAGCACGTCGGCAGAAATTTTTCTTGTCGGGCCACTGGACTTGCGCAGCTCACGAGTAAGCGTAGGGCAACCTACAGCGTCTGACGTCGCCTGGTTCCTGGCGCATGCATGTCAATGAGCGGGCCTTATTTGGTCGGATTAACGGCGGCTTCTCTTGGCGCTAATCGTGGGTTCGAGCATCTTCTTGTTGCGTTCTTGCAGAACTTGGCTGATCCGCAGCGAGCTTCGTGGATCCGATGAGCGGTGGATTGTCGAGGTGGATCGAGGCTGGTGATCTTGGCCTTCGGATGGAGGTGCATGGTGGTTGCACCCCCGGGTCTCGTCGCCACCGGCTCGTGCCTTGTCGTCTCGTCGCGGCAAGGGCGCGATTGGTTGCGCGAATGTCGCCGTTAGCAAAGCGATGAGACTACGGATGGTAGCCCTCCATTACGTCGACCTTGTCGATGTCGTTGGAGGGTAGTCTAAGTAGTTGAGCTCTGTAAAAACCTGCTTCTGGAGGTGGTGGGTGGCAATGGCGTGCGGTGCGAGAGCAGGATGTGCTTGGACTTCTAACCAAGTTAGGAGGAGCATCATCCGTCAGCGATCGTACTCGCTTCCGTACCGGCATGCTGGCGTGCATCTGGTCTCGAGGGCCTCGAGATCCTCGGCAGCCTTGATCCAGCGTATGGCGGCTGTCGGTCCTGCTCCTCTGAGATGAACCGCAGTGCGTGTTCGGACGCGGCTTTGCGCCGCCTTGTCCTGGACTTGGCAGCGTCGTGGGTTCCCTCGGCGGCGCCCGTTCCTCCATGACGTCTTCCCCACCACTTTCGTCAGCTCGGTGGTGGTGGGTTTGGCTGCAGACGGCTCTGCTTTGCCGCTGAAGTCTTCTTCTTCGGTGGCATGTTGATGAAGATGACAAAGATTGTTGCTCGTGTGAGCGCCGGATCAGGTTCACACACCTCGGCCTTCTACAGCGGCGCCAAGATGTCGAGAAGGCGATCGTGACCCACGAACACCTATGGGACCTGGCGGACGAGTCCCTTGTGGTTCGATGGGGCGGTCCTGACGAATCGAGACGATGCACGAGCAATTTACCCAGCCGGAGCTCTGGAGAGATAATACTCCCTCGCTGCTTGGTTGATTGTATTGTGTTCTTGCTAGGGCAATGAGAGCTACAAGACCTAGCTTGGTGGGTGTGGTCTCGAATAGTCGAATGAACCGAACCAGCCGAACCCTTTCTACGTTGCACTTGGGCCTCCTTTTATAGGCTCAAGGGTCGCAACATGGCAACGTGAGCGAGTTTAAATGGAAAAACAGTAGTTGGTACACCGACATGCGATGTACAGTGCATTATACCTAACTCGGCGGCAAGGGACAAGATCAATAAATGCCCGTCACATCGCATAAGCGATTACTGCTTGAGGACCGTCAAGTGCACCACCGTTTGCCACGATGGTAAGCTGTCGGCGCCGCATGGCGCTCTCCGCTGGTGCTGCGACCTCTTGACCTGCGATGCTGGTAAGCCCCCCACACGTTGGCCGGATGGCTGGAGGCGGAGATGAAGAGAAAGCCCTCATGACAGCGCTTGCATGGTTGAACCTGTCATTTCGGGCTTGTAAGCTCACGAGCCTTCCGGCAAGCTCCTCTTCTTGGGGTCTTGTTTCCTTCGTGCCTTGGTGGTCTTCCGCAAGCTCCTCTTGCGGGGCCTTGAATACTTTGTTCTTGAGCGGCTCCAAAAGGCAGCGGAGGACTATGGCGGTCACTAGGCAGCCACGGCAGCAGTCTGCACCTGCTCGTCTGCAGTTGGGATACTAGGGTACCCTACTAGTACAAACACCTAAGATTAATAGCTTTCGTAGCTTGTATGTTATTTCAAATGGTAAGAGCTCAATGGCCCATTTAGCTATGTGGCGATCGCATCACAGCCGGTGTACAAAAAAGAGGTGCGTTTTGTACCCTATACGTGCTTGCAGGCGTCGAACAGCGCCCTACTGTCATCCCCGCCAGGCGAACAGGGGAGGTGAGCCAGGTAGACCGAAGCCAGGACAATCGGAGCAACTACAAGCCCAAGACCACAAGCGAGAGGGACAAAGCAGGTTCCCAGGCAATACCCCCAGCCGGGCAGCCTCGGCCCCGGCAAAGATCCTTGCCGGGCAGCTCGCCGCACCAATAAGCGGGCCACCCTTGAGCCCAGTCTCCAACATCCGCGTTGGGCGGGGCTCGGGAGAGCACCTCCGTGGTGGCATCACGAGATCTTCGTGAACATATTAGAGATCGAGATGAGGATCGAGCGATGATCCTCGACAAGGTCCCTTGCGAGGAAGGCCACCGGGCGCCGACAAGGCCCTTCTTGGGACAGCCAGGCGCACGCAGCAAGACCCTTCTTAGGAGCCACCCGCAAGAGCCCTCACTAGGGGCCTTGACGGTGTGACCCCACACCAACCAAGCTTCCCGCCCGTTCACATGCAGCTGCCGGCCCAACTAAATTTGGCGGGCACTGTGATAACATGCGCTCGGGCCAACTCATGGCCTGCATGGCGGCATCAGATCTTCGTGAAGGCTCGCCACTCATACCTTAGCTGCACACGCCTACGCACCTACGCCTCGCTGCAGGCACGTGTCAAAGCAGGAGGAGGCGGTGGCCAGTGGGGCAGGCCTGCCCCATCCCCAATAAAACAAGGGACACCTAAGCTCGCGCATTAATCGTCTTGTCTATGTCTGACGGTAATATCGAGGCCTTTATGCGCCTTTCCACCTCCACATGTGCCTTTGTGGATGCCCCTTCCTACTATAAGAGGCCCATGCCATGCCAGAAAGATTGGCTCTTTCGAACCACGCACTAACCACAGCTAGTTTGAGAGCTCAGAACTCTCTAAAATACACCCAAAGCGGGACTAGGGTTTTACGCATCCTCGCTTGTTTCGAACACAGGTAAGCGATCCTTGTGCTGTCTACCCCTTACCCTCTTCTGCAACCCGTGCCCGGCAACCCGTAGTAAAGATTCTTGTGATCCCATGGTGTGCGTTCCACACCGACATCTGGCATGCACGGTGGGGGTGGCGCAATTGTGAAATCTGGTCTAGTAGTTAGCTAGCAGTTCTTGATCGCCCTTGGCTCTGAGAAAAGCGGTGGAGGAGCAGCGCCCGGCTCGACAATAAACTAAGTCATTGAGCTTTGAGTTATTTCCTCCTATACATAAGGTTATCGTCCTCGTGAATCTAGCCTATGTATGAGAAACCTGCATAAAGGGGCCCTCCCATATTGGCAGCAGCCCGCATTCAGTTCGAGTCCCTCAACAGATCAAGCGGCCGTCGAGAGTGGCGGGTAGCCTTCCGCGCCAACAGCGCTCCCAACTCTGACTCGAGTCAAGCTTGATGCTTTGGCGGCCGCACTAAGAACAGCAAGGTGGTTGGCCAGCAAGCACATCCTACAGGCCAATGGGGATCCGTCCCAAGAGCGTCGCCTTGGGTTTACGTGCGTGAGCCTACCCGATAGCGTGGGGTGGACATACAAGGAAAATCAAACAGGAAAATAACATACATGATGAAAGTGTTGCGAGTTATATTACATGGTGTTGTTGCGGTTCTAACTAGAATGGCGATTGTCTGGTTGTGAACACACGGCGATAAACAATGGGATGCCTAATCGGCGCGCGGCCCTCCACCCTCTGAATTTTCTTGACTCGGTGATGATGGGCAGTCACGATCCACAGTGGCCTTGGTCGGTACCCTCGGCCTCCAGTAGCGTCGAAGTCGAGGTCCGAGGTGCAGTCGCCACCTTGGTAAGAACCTTGGTCATGGAACCCTGGCAAAGCCTCAGGACTCGTCGGCTAGTGAGGCCGCCCGGTTGGCGTGGAGCCATTCCAGGCTGACGACCTTCTCAAGAACATGGTCGAGGGCTGCAATTGGCGCTCACGCTGCTGCTCGGGACATACCTCGTCTGACATCCCCATGATGGCAGCCCGTGGCGGCCTGGTTGGCGGCAGTGGCGGCTGATGAGCCAGGTTCTCGCCCCCGTGATCCGTGAAGTTGAGGCCCTCGTTCTTCCGCAGCCCTTGCTCGGCCTCGGCTCCTTGGCCAGTCCCCTCTTGGGCTTTGGCCTCCGACTAGCACCTTCTCGAGACCCTCCGGCTTTGGCAGGGTCTTTGATGGAGTTCTTGGCCCACGAGCTCCCCAGCCTTCAGACCAGCCGCGCTGCGCCCTCAGCCGAGACCTTTGTTAAGCGTGTCCTTCTCTGGGATAGCCGGGGCCTGCTCCTTCACTGTCGCGCTCGCCTCCAACTCAGTTGATCTTAATTAAAATACATCAACGGCGTGTGTAACGTGATGGTCTCTTCTCCATGGTCAGGGAAGTGAACACGGTGTTGGAGTTATGCTTGGCGTAGGTTGTTCTAGGATCACTTCTTGATCATAGTTGCTCGACCGTGCTTTTGCCTTCTCTTCTCGCTCTCATTTGCGTATGGTAGCCACCATATATGATAGTCACTTGCTGCAGCTCCACCTCACAACCCTGTCCTACCTATAAGCTTAAATAGTCTTGATCTCGCGGGTGTGAGAGTCTGAGTCCCGTGACTCACAGATACTTCAAAACCAGTTTGCGGTGCCGATGAAACCGTGCGGTGGCCTTTTGAGCTCAAGGAGGAGCTCGATGAAGATCTTGTTCATTGTGTTGTTTCGTTTGATTGATCGATAGTGGAGCCCAGTTGGGACGATCGGGGATCTGTGTAGCATTTGGGGTAGTCTTCTTTTATTTTGGTTCCGTGGTCGGACCTTGATTGTATATGTATGATGTAATGTTTTACTCATGTATTGTGTGAAGTGGCGATTGTAAGCCAACTATGTATCTCTTTCCCTTATGTATTACATGGGTTGTGTGAAGATTACCTCACTTGCGACATTGCTTTCAATGCGGTTATGCCTCTAAGTCGTGCTTCGACACGTGGGAGATATAGCCGCATCGAGGGCGTTACAGGTTTGACGCGGACGGCTCTGCTGCCGCCGAAGTCTTCTTCTTCGGTGGCAAGTTGATGAAGATGACGAAGATTGTCGCTCGTGTGAACGCCGGATCAGGTTCACACAGCCTCGATGCCCCCTACCTGGTGCGCCAAACATGTCGGGGAAGCTGATCGTGACCCACGAACACCTATGGGACCTGGCGGACCCGAGTCCTTGTGGTTCGATGGGGCGGAGATTGCCGAAGAAGCGGTCGAGGCGATGCACGAGCAATTTACCCAGCCGGAGCTCTCCGGAGATAATACTCCTCTGCTGCTTGGTTGATTGTATTGTGTTCTTGCTAGGGAGCAATGAAGCTACAAGACCTAGCACAGTGGGTGTGGTCTCGAATGAGTCGAATGAACCGAACCAGCCGAACCCTTTCTCGTTGCACTTGGGCCTCCTTTTATAGGCTCAAGGGGTCACCGACAGTGGCAGCGTGAGCAAGGTACAAATGGAAAAACAGTGGTTGGTACACCGACTTATGCGATTGTCACGATGCATTATACCTAACTCGGCGGCAAGGGACAAGATCAATAAATGCCGTCCCTGTTGCATAAACAGTGCAACGAGGGACCGTCAAAATCACCACCGTTTGCCACGATGGTAAGCCTGTCGGCGCCGCTTATCGCTGCTCTCCGCTGGCTGCACAGCCTCTTGACCGCGTGCTGGGTAGCCCCAGCGACACGTTGGCGGATGAGCTGGGCGGAGATGAAGAGAGGTCGCCCTTGCAAGCGCCTTACAGCGGTTGAACCCATGTCGCTTTCGGAAGCTTGTCGCTCACCGAGCCTTCGGCAAGCTCCTCTTGCCGGTCTTGTTTCGCCGTGCCTTGAGTGGTCTTCCGGCAAGCTCCTCTTGCGGGGCCTTGGATACTTTGTTCTTGAGCGGCTCCAAAGGGCGCGGAGGTTCTGGCGGTCACTAGGCAGCCTGCATGCAGTGCTGCAACTACCGTGCGAGTTCGGGATACTAGGGTACCCTACTCTAGTACACCGGCAGAGCCCCGACCTGGGCCACACGGCGCCGAGCTCTGTTGGGCCAGGCCCAAAATAGTGCAGACGCGTGGCCTAGATCGCGCAATTACTGCCTCGGACCCACCACGTCCCCCACAGAGCAGCGCGCTCGGGGCGTGGCGTCGTGGGAGAGATCATGGGGGCTTTCTTTGGTGGAAAAGCGGGCGTCCGCCCCTCTCCCTCCTTATAAGCGAGGAAAGCAGGGGCACGGCGCCCACCTTGCCATTGCTATCACATCAAAACCACCGCCGCCCCCTTCTCCTCAAGTCCAAAGAGTGGCCCTGCCCCCATTGCCACCGGCGCCACCAGCGCCGTGGGACTCCTCCACCACCTCCGCCATGGCTCAAAGCCGATAAGGGAAAAGCGTGAAAGTCGGCGCAGCGACTCATGGCGCTTCTGCGGAAGGCGCGGCCACCTTGACCCCCCCTTTCGTCACGAAGTAGCTGCGGAGCTGTATTACCTCTTACAGTCGACGGAGGCAGGCGCATCCAGCGCCGAGGGTGATCTCCGCCGCCCGCGTCGAGAAGGTCTCTGTCGGTATCCCTTCTTCGCACTTTTCTTCTACTGCGGGCTCTGCCCGCCCTTTTCTGAATTCTTTTGTGACATCATGAATACCTATGGCCTCCGCCTCCTTGATTTCACCCCCAACGCCGTCTTGAACATGGCGGTTTTCGCACATCTTTGCAAAATCTTTGTGGAGTCCACCCAAATGTAGCCCTCTTCCACCACTACTTCATGCCCAGCGTTGAGAGAGAGAGCCGCTTGGGAGGATTGCTTGGATCTCGGGATCGGCAAGAAAAAAGCATATCTGGAAGGAGAGCTCCGTAGCAAGTGGGAGGAGTGGAGGCGATTGGTGTTGGATCATAGAGGAGAACCGCAGCCATTCACCGCCCAGCGTAAACTCCCATAGTCTTGGCGGCAGCGATTGGAACAACTTGGCGCCGGAGGATGCGAGGTTGAAGATTGCCGTGACCGGATCTTGCGCCTCGGGCATGCGGACTCACTTGTGGCGCTGTTGGCGCGGATTTCCTTCGCCGCCGCCATCTCCTTGCGGGAGGAGGAGACCTGCTTGGGAGTTCCAAAATCTGGCAGACATCATGAGGCTGCGCCGGGCCTCAACTGGAACTTCACTGTTTTGGAGCTGGATGCGATGTTCTTTGGAGTTGTTCAAGCGACCAGATCGCCCGAGTGGTTCATGTTGCGAGGGTCGTTCCTTTGTGCAACAACTCTTCGCTTGACCGCATCCGGCGATGATGCCGTTAATGCGATTCCCATGGAATCGTTCCAACAACGAAACCGCCCGCGACATCATGCATCAGTTCTTGATAGCTTGGAAGAAGTGTCGATCCGCGCCGACGAGCGAAGTGGCTCACCGCGACACCACCGGCGTAAGCTTCTGCGCGCCACCAAGCTGGAGGCGGTGGAAGCTGCTGCCGCCCGGTGAGTTTGGGTTCACTGTGGAGGAGGCCGAGGCAGCCGGCGGCAAGCCTTGCCGACCCTTGAAAAGAGCTTGCCGGCGGCGGAGGAGCAGGCCGAGCTGAAGCTGAGCGAGCAGAGCCTGCGGGCGCCTCCCCTCCGCCTTCAAGTAGCTTGCAGCGGGAGGCCAGCCCAGCCTAAGAAGCGCCTCCATAAGACCGGAGAAGTGGCGGGCGGCGGGCCAGACCAGCAGCCGTCTCGCCAGCGCAGCCTGCTCTGCGACAAGCTCTGTTGCCGAGGCGCCCCACGCCACAGAGCAAGCTGGGCGGGGCCTTCGGGGACCACGGCTCCCGCACCCGCCAAGCGTCAGGGAGCCTACTCTTCCAGCTCGTCGCCCCGGAGGTGGGCGGAGTTCGACTTCTCCGCTCTCAGCTCAGGAGAAGAAAGAAGTAAGATCTTGTCGTTGTACTGTAATTCTTCAAATTGCTTCTTTGTCTTATATCTGATTTGCTTCATTCGAACTCTTTCCTTTTCGGGGCGCTGGCTCGGAGGCGTCGAAGAGGCCAAGACCCGGTGGTCGTCATCGAAGGCGATCCCCGTGGCGGCGAGGCGCGTCACGAGACTCCCTTGCCGGATCCGCAACCCTTCTTGAGCAGCCCCGGCACAGCCTCGGCGTAAGTATTTGGTTTATTTCTTACGGTTAGGTGCGCATGGGTGCTCCTTCTTCACTGATATCTGACTTGTTGAATTGCGGAGGAGCAGAGCAGCCTCATCAGGAGGTCCTGGAGGTCACTCCCGAAGTCCTGTCTGCTTCAACTTCGCCGCCAAGGAGAATTCTCCGCCAAGGGCGCTCTCGGCAAGGGAGGCCTCTCCGACAAGGGATCGTCTCCGACAAGGGGCAGCGCCGGCGATCCTCGGTGGTGGAGACGCGACCTGAATCCCATCGCAGGTAATCTCCTTGCACGAAAATTTCCCTTGGGTTCTTTTCTTCTGTTCTTCTTTTGAACATCTGCTGATTGTTCTTTCTTTTTCGATCGTCGAGATCCATCTGCGGAGAGCCGATGGAGACGAGGTTGCCGGCAAGGAGGGCCTTGGCAACAACAATGGCAGCGCCGCCAACATGGAGGAGGAGGCCGGCGCCGATGGGTCCGCCCGGCGAGGAGGCCGCCAAGGCTCTTGGCGCAAAGGCTGGGGAGAATGCAGTGATCGTCTTGGCGACCACGAGGCCGCAGGCGCGCCCAGGCGCTCACGCCGACCGCCGATCCCTCCGCCGCGATGCAGCACCGGGCTCGAAGAGCCCCAGCTGGCGCCTATCGAAGGCCAGCGGCGTCTTCATCAAGCTTCCATGGGCGTCGAGCTCCGGCGCGCGGTCGAGGAGACCTTGACGAGCTGCTCGCCTCTGCTGGGCTGTCGCTAGTTGATCGCCAAGCAGCAGCGATGGCGAATCGAGGAGGAGCAGCTCTTGAAGAAGCTCTGTCACTCTACCGTGCCCGACAAGCTAAGCTGGAGTCGCGGGAAGCACTTGTCGCGAGCGGGGAGCGGACATGGAGAAGCAGCGAAGAGCTCCGCGCGCCAACAAAAAACTCTCGGGGCGTAGCAAGCAGCGGGAGCAACTTGCGAGGCGCCGGCCTTCATCCTGGAAAGGCCGAGGTCGAGGAGCAGCAAAGGCTTGCGGTGAAAGCTTCTGCGCAAGAAGGTGGTGGCGCGGCGGAAGATCAACCTCGACAGCTATGAGGAAGATCTTGCAGCGCCACGAGCAATCAATTGGCGGAGCACTCAAGGAGGCAAAGGGCGCGCGCCGCAGCTGCGAAGCCGCCAAGAAGGAATTGGAGGCGAGGGTGGCGCGGCTGGAGGCCACCCTCGAGAAAGAGCGGCGAGGAGGTCACCGAGCTGAAGCCTTGGCCTTGAAGGGCGCCTATACTCTTGGCGGTGCAGGGTCGTTTATTTGAGAAGATCAAAACTCGGCGCCGCCAAGGACTCAAAGCGGATCTTGAACTGAAACAGCCACCTTGGCCAGGAGGCTGGGCGGTGCCAAGGCAGGGAAGTGGGTTTATTGGAAAGATCAAGGCCAACAAAGAGCTGCTTGGCGAATCTTGTGACCGCCAGGATACCTTGAGAGATAACGTGATGCCTTTGGGCGGAGAGTCTTGTGGATCTGCGCCGCCATCAACAATGAGCTGATGGAGCGGGGATGGTGGATCTCGGGTACTCCACCGACGGCGCCTTCAACCCAGCGCCAAGCTCAGCCTGTTCTTCAAGGGTGTGGTGGCGGCTCTCCAGCTTTTGGGAGGAGATCCCAAAGCAGCTGGCCGACAATCGCTCGGATCTGCGAGAGCCCTCCGAAGGTGTTGATGAAGGTGGCCTTCCGCAATCCAGTGTCAACTTCACCAACGTCCTCAAGTCCCTGCCGACGGCACGGCGTTGAGCGCTCAAGGCCCTTATCGCACCCATTGTGGACAGGGTGGCGGAGTCAAGAGGGTTGATGGTGACCGCGTGGACTAGGCATAAGTTTATCTTTCCTTGTCGCTGCTTGATCATGTTTAGGAAAACAATTTATTAGATCTGCGACAAGTTATTTTGTAATATACTCTATCTTAGGCAATGATTGCAATGTTATTTCCTTTACTTGATTCCTTCGTTTGTATGTTTGTGCCCTCGCTTTTAGGGAACTTGTCGGTGCGGGCACCTTTGCATTGGCCGAGTCGCGGAACATCAGCAGCCTTCTTGGCGATGCCGCCTCCGACAAGCAACCTTATCGCAACTAGTTGCAGCTCACTTAAGTTGTTGGCGGACTCGAAACAAAGTAAGGGCGCAAACTAGCTACGAGTTGGTTCCTTCGCGCATAGGTTTTCCATACAAAGTAATATCGTTCGAGGAAGATAACTTAAAAACTTAAAAACTGATTGCTCAAACTTTGGCAACTTAGCTTTTCCGTCGTTTGCTTCCCGGCAAGGCGATACTTCCTCGGCGACACTTGGTGGCCCACACCATTATCTTCTCCTTCCCCGGCTAACTTGTGGCGGATGAACCTTCCTTTCTTATGAGAAGAAAGAAGAAAATAAAGTTATGGAGCCTAGTGGCTCGTTATCGCTTACCAGGTGTGGATGCTGCACAAAATGTCGATAATACATGCAAAATAATGATGAAAGCATGAAATTGACAAGTTATGCATAACCGCATAGCTTTCTTGATGCTGGGGTCTGCGCCCGGCTTTGTACAAAGGATTACATGCAACATCGGCAAGACTTGTACAAAGGGTGGTTGCGGAGCAGGTTCGGCAACCGCGCCTATGGTAAAACTTACGAAGATGCTCTATATTCCGAGTTGCTCACGGAGCGCCATCTTCGGTCTCAAAGCGGACAGCGCCAGGTCTAGTGACTTCGTTTCACCCGATAAGGGCCTTCCCTTGGCGTCAACTTGTTGGAATTCTTGGCGGACTGAGCAGCGCGAAGAACAAGGTCGCCTTCCTCGAAGCTTCGGCATTAACTGCGGCTATGGTAGCGGCGCCAAAGCTTCTTGGTAACAAGCAGCTCGTCAGCAGCGTGAAGGCGGTCCCCCTCGAGGAGCAGCGCGTCATCTTGTCGCAGCTGCTCTTGCTCAAGCTCATCATAGCGAGTACTCGAGGTGATCCGTATCTGAGTTCCGTGGGGAGAACTGCCTCGCTCCATAGACTAGAGCAAAGGTGTACGGCGGTGGCTCGATTTGGCGTCGTCTGATCGACCAAGAACCACCGGCAGCTCCTCAATCCGATTTCTTCCGCACTTGCACAGCTGTCGAAAGTTACGGTCTCGAGTCCTCGCAGACTTCAGCATTTGCTCTCTCTCGCTTGACCGTTGCTTCTCGAATGAGCAGCGAAGCAAAGCAGATCTTGGCGCCAAGATCTTGGGCGTCTTGCATGAAGGTGCGACTTCGTGAATTGTGTGCCGTTATCGGTGATGATCCGGTTAGGAATCCCAAAGCGGCAAACAATTGACTGAAGAACTTGCTGCTGTCGTCTGTCACCTTCCTCACTGCCTCCACTTCCGGCCACTTTGTGAACTTGTCGATTACGGCGTACAAGTACTCAAAGCCCCGACAACTTCGGGGAAGGGGCGAGATGTCGAACCCCAGACCCGAAAATGGCGAGGATAAAGGGATGTCTGGAGAGCTTAAGCTGGCTGGTGTATCTGCTTTGAATGGAACTGGCACGCTTCACACTTGGTTACTTGTGCTGTTGCATCCTGGAGGGCTGTCGGCCAGAAGAAACCTTGCCGGAAAGCTTTTCCGGCAAGTGCTCTTGCGCCAATGTGGTGACCACATATGCCTCAGTGTATCTCTGCCAACAGCTCCTGTCCATCTTCCCAATGAATACACTTCAATTTCACACAGTTGAGTCTTCTTATGTACAGGATGTTGTCGACAAACTGGTACATACTTGACTGCCGGGCTACTCTTTCCGCTTCTTCTTGCTCTTCGGGAAGTTCTCCTGTCTGAAGGAAATGGACGATCTGCTGCGCCCATGTTGGAGCTTGCGGCTCGACAACAAGGACTAAAGGCACATCGCGCTGCGGGAACATCAGCTTCCACGGCAGAACCTGCGGTTCGGCGGAGCTTGATGATCCCGACAAGCTTGCGGAGCAAAACTTGTCGGGAGCATCCCTTCAGCGAAACAAATCTTAGGGCTTGCGAACAGACTGCTCCTCGGCGATATTTGCGTTGATTTTGGGGACCTTCTTGGCGGCGGCTTCAGGGAGCTCTGCCGGAAAGTAGTCACCAGAAACCAACTTCCTCTTCTTGCCCTGTCCGGTTGATGGTGTTATAGTTGGTTGAGTCAGCTTGAGCACAAAAACTCCTGGTTCCACAGGTAACTTGAGTGCAGCACACTTTGACAGGCCATCAACAATATCATTCTGAGCTCTTGGAACATGTTCCATTTGCAGGCCTTCAAAGTGCTCTTCTAGCTTTCTCACTTTGTCAATGTAGGCTTCCATCAATGGACTCTGATAATCTTTGTTTACTTGGCGGACGACAAGCTGCGAGTCACCCCTGACAATAAGCTTCCTGATCCCAAGGTCCACTGCAATTCTGAGACCGGCAAGCAAACCTTCATACTCTGCAGTATTATTGGTTGCTTGCTCCTTGGGAAAGTGCATCTGGACTATGTACTTGAGGTGCTCTCCGGTGGAGTGCGATAAGCAGCTTGGCACCGGCGCCTGCAGCGAGAAGGCACCATCAAAGTACATCAGCCACTCTTTACTTGCTTCCTTGACGGGGATGCTCGTCTCTGGAATTTCTTCATCTTGCGTTGGCGTCCATTCTGCTATAAACTCTGCCAATGCTCTGCTTTGGATAGTTGAGGTGCTTTCAAACTTGAGGCCAAAGCTTGACAGTTCCGATGCCCACTCGACAATCCTGCTGTTGCTTCGGATTTTGCAATATCCTTTTCAGTGAGCGGTGACAACTGTTATCTCATGTGCTTGGAAGTAATGGCGCAGCTTTCTCGAGAGCCATGAGGAGGCGAAAAGCAATTTCGCACCAGAGTACCTTGACCTAGCCCCTGCGAAGGGCCGACAAAGTAGACTGGGCGCTGCACCATCCTTTTCTGAATCCTCTCGCAATCCTGCGCAGATCCGTCCTTATCGGGACGAGCTTGTCGGCGAAGCCCCCTTGTCATTGGATGTATCGCCATGGTTGCGGCTCATCGTCGGCCTCCTCTCCGCTACTAATGCAGCACTAACTACTTGATTGGTTGCCGCTATGTACAGCAGCAACTTCTCTTGTGGATTAGGTGCGACAAGTATTGGAGTGGAGGGCGAGTACCTCTTTAAGTCTGCGGCGCAACCTCCGCCGAGTCCATTTCATTGGACCTGCCTTTTCAAAATCTTAAAAATGGCGAGGCGCGCTCGTGAACCTAGAGATAAACCTCTGAGAGCAGCCACGCAACCGCAAGTCTTGAACATCCTTGGCGCTTTGGTGCTTCAATCTGCTCAATGGCCTTGATCTTGTCGGGGTTGGCTAATTCCCCTCTAAGACACGAAGAACCGAGAAGCTTGCGGAAGGGACTCAAACACGCACTTCTCGGGTTGAGCTTGAGGTTGATCTTGCGCAGATTTGCAAAGGTCTCATCTAGATCTTGAACGAGTTGCCTTGTCCTTGCTCTTGACCACTATGTCATCCATGTAGGCTTCTACATTTACGTGCATTTGCGGCTCAAAAGCGTCATGGACTACTCTTGCAAGCGTTGAACCAGCATTCTTCAAACCGAAGGCATCCGTGTAAACGATATGTGCCACATGGTGTAATGAATGCGGTTTTCTCTTCATCCTCTTACGCCATGAAGATCTGATGATATCCGGGTATGCATCAAGAAATGAAAGCAAGTCACATCCAGCCGTGGAGTCAACAATCTGGTCGATCGTGGCAAAGGAAATGGGTCTTTGGGACAAGCTTTATTAACATCCGTGAAGTCAATACAAAGTCTCCATTTCCCATTTGCCTTTAAATGCGACTACGGATAGCCAACCACGTGGGATGGAGCACTCCTCTAACAAGGCCTGCTGCTTCCAACTTCTTGATCTCTTACGCTATAATTCTTGGCGCTCCACCGCACGCTTCACGACTTTTTGCTTGTGGGGGCGCGCGAGGACAGAACAACTAAGTGGTGCTCAATTACTTTCACGGAGCGCCGGGATGTCGGAGCGGTTGCCATGCAAACACGTCGACATTCGCCATGAGAAAACAACGGCAGCGCCTTCCTATTTAGGATCAGCGTGGCAGCGATGGTGAAGGTACCACCGATGCCGTCCTCCTTAGCGAGCACCCTCTTGGTCTTGGCGAGCTGCCATCATCTTCTTGTACTTGCCGTGGAGCTCGATGGTGCGTCCTAGGCGGTAGCGCAGCACTCGAAGAGGTGCGCTTGCGGAGTGGGCATCGAGCTCTTGCGGACAAAGTGGTCTTCTTCTTCCCCGGGGAGCTTGGTGACAAGTGATTTGCTATCGCGCCCTTTGCTGCATCGGTAAATCTTGTCGGCGCAGATAAGAGCATCTTTCTTGTCGCCGGGGACAGAATAGCGCTTATCGGGCTGGCATCTTGAGTAGGTTGTATGCATAATGAGAGGCTGCCATGAACTTGGCAAGTCTTTGGACGACCAAGTATCCCATTATAGGGCAATGGGAAATCGGCAGCGTCGAGCGTGACCCTCTCGATCCTGAAGTTTAGCTCGCTGCCAAATGTTACCGACAGCGTGATCTTCCCTTTCGACTTGCTCCTTCCTGGGTTGATTCCTTGAAATGTGCGGTATCTTGAGCTCATTGTCGAGGATTTGAAGCTTACGGAGCACTGCGAGAGGAGATCAGGTTCAAGCCGGCCCGCCGTCAACCAACATCTTAGTGACCTTGAGGTTGCGGATAGTTGGTGAGACCAACATCGGCAAGCACCCGACCGCGATTATCGCGATCGGGGTGGTCCTCGATGTCAAAGATGATGGGCGTGCTGGACCATTTCAGAGGTCTGCGTGACTCTCACGGATGGTTACTGCTGCATTAACCTCACGCATCCATTGCTTGAGCTGGCGGTCGCGAGGTATGCGAGAAGCACCACCGTCAGCGCGAGAACCCGTGGCTTTAAAACTCCTGCTCATCAGCTTCATCGTCTTCCATGTCTTCATCGTCATCATCGTCTTCATCCTTGTCGGCGGCAGGGAGGTCTGTCTCCTTGCCGCTGCTTGGCCTTGCCATGCGGCGTCCTCCGGCGGGTAAGCTTCTTGCTAGCTGCTCGGCACCTTCACGGGCCTTCTCCTTATCTGCTTGCTCGTACTCAGCCTTACTGCTTGTTCAACAAGTTGCTCGACTTTCTTGCAGCTCGGAGGTCGTGGCCCTTAGTGCGGTGTATCTTCTGATCTTGCTTGTTGGAGCTGTCTGCTTGTTGTGGCCGCCACGGGCTTCGATCGGCGCCAGCGGCAACCTCCTTGCGGAGCTGCCAACCTTGGCCTTCTTGGCGCCACCTCCATTGCCGGACTGCTCGACAACTAGTACTTCTTTGCTTTTCTTCTTTTTGTTGTTCCGCCGCCGGCTCTTCTTTGCCGGGGCGGTCTCCTCACTGTCAGATCCTGCTCCAACATTCTCTCTTGGGAGTCTTCTTCCTTCCTCAGCACGTGCACACTTGTCGGCCAAGGCATACAGCTCACTGACGTCCTTGACTTTGCACATCGCCATCTCCTCCCTCATCTGCGGTGCCGCGCGTTACGATGAAGCGCTGATCACCGCGGCAGGGTGGACATCTGGGGATGTTGTAGTACACCGGCTGAATCTCTGCGATAAACTTGCGCAGGGACTCTCCTCCTTCCGGCGGCGGTGAAGGTCACTCTCTTGGCCATAAGGCTTGTGGCCGCCTGTGAAGGCGTCGACAAACTGATGGCACAGATCTGCCCAGAAGATATGGAGCTGTCCGGCAAGTGCATGAGCCAAGATCGGACGTTTGGCTTGAGTACCGGCGGAAGTAGTTGGCGAGATCTTATCGTCTCGTCCCTCGCAGCTTGCACCGCGATGGTGTGAATCTTTGAGGAACTCGATGGATCGTCTTGCCATCATACTTCTCACAGCACGTCGGCAGAAATTTTTCTTGTCGGGCCACTGGACTTGCCGCAGCTCACGAGTAAGCGTGGGCAACCTACAGCGTCGGACAAGTCGCCTGGTTCCTGGCGCATGCATGTCAACAGCGGCCCGGCGCTGGTCGGATTAACGCCGCGCTTCTCTTGGCGCTTCGATCGCGGGTTCGAGCATCTTCTTGTTGCGTTCTTGCAGAACTTGGCGCTGATCCGCAGCGAGCTTCGTGGATCCGATGACGCGGTGGATTCGTTGTCGAGGTGGATCCGAGGCTGGTGATCTTGGCCTTCGGGATGGAGAGTGCATGGTGGTTGCACCCCACAGGTCTCGTCGCCACCGGCTCGTGCCTTGTCGTCTCGTCGCGGCAAGGGCGCGATTGGTTGCCAGCGAATGTCGCCGTTAGCAAAGCGATGAGACTACGGATGGTGGCCCTCCATTACGTCGACCTTGTCGATGGCGTTGGAGGGTAGTCTAGAAGTAGTTGAGCTCTGCGCAAGGCCTGCTGGAGTGGTGGGTGGCAATGGCGTGCGGTGCGAGAGCAGGATGTGCTTGGACTTCTAACCAAGTTAGGAGGAGCATCATCCGTCAGCGATCGTACTCCGCTTCGTACCAGCATGTCTGGCGTGCATCTCAGGTCTCGAGGGCCTCGAGATCCTCCAGCAGGCCTTGATCCAACGGCGTATGGCGCTGTCGGTCCTGCTCCTCTGAGATGGACCACGGTGCGTGTTCGGACGCTTGGCTTCGCCGCCTTGTCCTGGACTTGGCAGCGTCGTGGGTTCCCTCGGCGACGCCCGTTCCTCCGCCAGCGTCTTCCCCACCACTCGTCAGCTCCGGTGGTGGTGGGTTTAGCAGCAGACGGCTCTGCTGCCGCTGAAGTCTTCTTCTTCGGTGGCATGTTGATGAAGATGACAAAGATTGTTGCTCGTGTGAGCGCCGGATCAGGTTCACACAGCCTCGGCGCCTACAGCGGCGCCAAGATGTCGGGAAGCTGATCGTGACCCACGAACACCTATGGGACCTGGCGGACCGAGTCCCTTGTGGTTCGATGGGGCGGAGATTACGAAGAGCGGATCGAGGCGATGCACGAGCAATTTACCCAGCAGGAGCTCTCGGAGAGATAATACTCCTCTTGCTGCTTGGTTGATTGTATTGTGTTCTTGCTAGGGAGCAATGAGAGCTACAAGACCTAGCTTTGAGTGGGTGTGGTCTCGAATGAGTCGAATGAACCGAACCAGCCGAACCCTTTCTACGTTGCACTTGGGCCTCCTTTTATAGGCTCAAGGGGTCGCAACAGGTGGCAACGTGAGCGAGGGTACAAATGGAAAAACAGTAGTTGGTACACCGACTTATGCGAGTGTACAGTGCATTATACCTAACTCGGCGGCAAGGGACAAGATCAATAAATGCCCGTCCACATCGCATAAGCGATTGCTTGAGGACCGTCAAGTGCACCACCGTTTGCCACGATGGTAAGCCTGTCGGCGCCGCTTATCGCTGCTCTCCGCTGGCTGCACGACCTCTTGACACACGATGCTGGAGTAGCCCCACGGCGACACGTTGGCCGGATGAGCTGGAGCGGAGATGAAGAGAGAGTAAGCCCTCATGTGCAAGCGCTTGCATGGTTGAACCTTGTCGCTTTCGGGCTTGTCGCTCACGAGCCTTCCGGCAAGCTCCTCTTGCCGGGTCTTGTTTCCTTCGTGCCTTGAGTGGTCTTCCGGCAAGCTCCTCTTGCGGGGCCTTGGATACTTTGTTCTTGAGCGGCTCCAAAAGAGCAGCGGAGGACCTATGGCGGTCACTAGGCAGCCCTGCCACGCGGTGCTGCAACTGCTCGTGCACGAGTTCGGGATACTAGGGTACCCCTACTCTAGTACACCGACACCTAAGATTTAATAGCTCGGCGCGGCTTGTATGTTATTTCAAATGGTAAGAGCTCAATGGCCCATTTAGCTATGTGGCCGGTCGCATCCTGTCGGTGTACAAAAAGAGGGGTGCGTTTTTGTACCCCTATACCTGTGCACGGGCAGTCGGAGCCGCGCCTACGGTCACGCCGAGCAGAACAGGGGAGGTGAGCCAAGGTAAGACCGAAGCCCAGGACAATCAGAGCAACTACAAGGCCAAGACCACAAAGAGCAGAGGGACAAAGCAGGTTCCCCTGGCAATACCCTTGTCGGGGCAGCCTCAGCAGCCCCAGCAAGATCCTTGCCGGGACAGCTCGCCCCGCACCAATAGAGCGGGCCACCCTTGAGCCCACGGTCTCCAACATCACGTTGGGCCAGGGCTCGGGAGGCACCTCCGTGGTGGCATGCAGATCTTCGTGAAGACATATTCGAGATCAGATGAGGATCAGAAGACGATGATCCTCGACAAGGTCCTTGCCGAGGAAGGCCACCAGACGCCCGACAAGGCCCTTGCCGGGGACAGACAGGCGCACGCAGCAAGACCCTTCTTAGGAGCCACCCGCAAGGCCCTCACTAAGGACGCCAGCAGGCCACCGCCAGCCCACACCAACCAAGCTTCCACCGCCCGTTCACATGCAGCTGCCGGCCCAACTAGCTGGGCGGGCACTGCAGGGCAACATGCAGCTCGAGTGCCAACTCATCAAGCGCCTGCATGGCGGCATGCAGATCTTCGTGAAGGCTCCGCCACTACGCCACCTTAGCTGCATGCCTGCCTACATGGCACCACACGCCTCACTAGCCAGGGCACGTGTCAAAGCAAGGAGGAGCGGTGACGGACGGGACGGGCCTCGCCCCCATCCCCAATAAAGCAAGGGGACACCTAAGCTCGCGCATTAATCGTCTTGTCTATGTCTGACGGTAATATCAGGGCACTGTACGCCTTTCCACCTCCTGTGTGCCACTGTGGATGCCCCTTCCTACTATAAAAGGAGGCCCATGCCATACTTGAGAAGGATTCGGCTCTTTCGAACCACGCACTAACCACAGCTAGTTTGAGAGCTCAAGAACTCTCTAAAATACACCCACCAAAGCAGGACTAGGGTTTTACGCATCCTCGCGGCTCGAACCTGGGTAAACGATCCTTGTGCTGTCTACTTGCCCTGCTCTTCTCGCAACCCCGTGCCCCGGCAACCGTAGTAGGGATTCTTGTGATCCCATAGGTGTCGTTCCACACCGACATCTCTGGCATGCCAGGTAGGGGTGGCGCAATTGTGAGAATCTGGTCTAGTAGTTAGCCTAGCAGTTCTTGATCGCCCTTGGCTCCTGAGAAGAAGGCGGCTGGAGGAACGACGCCGGCTCGGCAATAGAAAAGCTAAGTCATTCAGAGCTTTGAGTTATTTCCTCCTATACATAAGGTTATCGTCCTCGTGATCTAGCTTATGTATGAGAAACCTGCATAAAAAGGGCCCTCCCATGATTGGCAGCGCCCACTTGTTCGGTTCGAGTCCCCTCAACAGATCAAAGCGGCCGCATCGAGAGTGGCGGGGTAGCCTTCCGCACTTGGCAACGCTCCCAACTCTGACTCGAGTCAAGCTTGATAGCTTTGGCGGCCGCACTAAGGGCAGCAAGGTGGTTCGCCCGACAGCAAGCACATCCTACAGGCCAATGGGGATCCGTCCCCAAGACGTCGCCTTGGGTTTACGTGCCAGCGAGCCTACCCAGTAACGTAGGGTGGACATACAAAGGAAAATCAAACAGGAAAATAACATACATGATACTGAAAGTGTTGCAGAGTTATATTACATCGAATTGTTGTTGCGGTTCTAACTAGAGATAGCGATTGTCCTGGTTGTGAACCTGCAACGGCGATAAACAATGGGATGCCTAATCCCGGCGCTGGCCCTCCACCCTCTGAATTTTGCTGACTCGGCTGATGATGGGCTTGATGCGATCCCTGAGTGGCGCGAGGTCAGTACCCTCCGGAAAGCACTCCAGCGCGGCGTCGAAGTCGAGGTCAGGGTACCAGTGCGCCACCTTGGTGAGAACCTTGGTCATGGAACCCTGGCAAAGCCTCCGGGACTCGTCGGCTAGTGAGGCCGCCCGGTTGGCGTGGAGCCATTCCAGAGCGCCGACGACCTTCTCAAAGAACATGGTCAGGCTGCAATTGGCGCTCACGCTCTGCTCCAGGACATACCTCACGTACAGCATCCCCATGATGGCCAGCAGCGCGGCGGCCTGGTTGGCGACGGTGGCGAGGCGGTCGAGCCAAGGTTCTCGCCCGCCACGTGATCCGTGAAGTTGAGGCCCTCGTTCTTCCGCAACTGCTTATCGGCCTCCAGCTCCTTGGCCAAGGTCCCCTCTTGGGCTTTGGCCTCCGACCGCACCTTCTCGAGACCCTCCAGCTTTAGCTTGAGGTCTTTGATGGAGTTCTTGGCCACGGAGAGCTCCCCCAGCCTTGCCGACAACCGCGCCCTGCGCCTCTGTCAGGGCACTGTTAAGCGTGTCCTTCTCCTGGGATAGCTTCAGGGCCTGCTCCTTCAGCCTGTCGCGCTCCGCCTCCAACTCCTCCACCTTGCCAGCGTGAACCCGGGCCTGGGCATTGAGTGCCTCTTCGTGCCTCTGCTCCAGCTCACTGGTCTGCTGCAAGACAAGCTTCTCCACCTCTGCATCCTTGCCGCGAAGCATGGCGGCAAGCTTTTCCTCGCGTGCAGCAAGGTCCTCCTCCTGGGAGTTCAGCACGTCCTCGTGCTGGGTCCGGGCGGCTTCGGCGGCCGCGGCCAAGTTCCTCGCCGTCTCTTGAGCTTTCTCGACGTCGGAGAGCTTCATTGTGAGCTCCACGTCGCGCTTGGCCAGCTCACCCTGAGCGGCCTTGAGCTCCTTGTGGACCTCACGGAAGCAATCCTGCGTCTCGGCAACACGCTTCTGGAGGTCCGCCTCCGCCTTCTCCACCACCGCCGTCCTGGACTTAGCCTTGTCTAGGCGGGCGCGGTGGAGCGCCTGGAGCTTCCGGAAGCTGGCGCCCATGGCGTGGAGGAGCCGCTCTTCCTGCGAACCGTCGCCACCAACGATCAGCTCGTCGACGACTTCAAGCCCGACAGCGGCAAGCACTTCGTTGTTGAACACCTCTCCCTCAACGGGTGTCCTGGTGCTCGACGCACCTGGAAGGTGGACGAACAAGTCGTCTCTCACCCTCAAGTACTTGCCGGAGCCGGAAGCAGCAGAAGAGGAAGGCTGGTCATCAGCCACCTCCTCCTCCTCGGCAGCGGCCCCGCCGGCCTCTCCGGCAGGTGCCTTGCCAGTCTCCTCAGTGGCAGCCTTGCCGGCCTCCCCGGCAGGCCCCTTGGCAGCGTCCTCGGCAGCGCCCTTGGCGGCCTCCTCGGCGGCGATCTTCACGGCGTCCGCCTCGGCGGCCTTGGCGACGTCCTCGATGACGGTGTCCACGTCCTCTGGGTTCACCGAGGAGGAATCTAGATGCCGAAGAAGGGGGTGGGGCAAGGCCAGGACCAAGAGCCAGAAAGAAAAAGAAGCAGGGACGAATGGCGAACGACTTACCTGTTCCAGTACCCGGCTGGGAAACGCAAGTCCCTCCCCGCCAACATTTGGCGTCGAGGCAAAACGCCCGGGCAAAGTTCTCCTCCTCATCCTCCATGTGCATGGGCCCGTGCCCGGGCGCCCTTGCTGGGGCGCCTCGGGCGGCGTGGTCGTTGGGGGCGGCGTGTTGGGAGTAGCCCTCTGTGGCTCCTCCTACTGCTGCTCTCCTCCTGCATACCTGGCAAGGTCAGCACCAAAGAGTCGTGCCCCTAACACATGTCGACGGGGGAAGAGTGATGAACTTACACTGGGGGCTATGCCGGGGGCTGCTCTCCGGGCTGCTCAACACCACCAGTGGCGCCCCCGAAGTACTAACTATGGGCTAGCCACCCGCCGAGACCTTGGCCCTCTTCACTCTCTGGGCCAGCGTCTCCACATCCCTACAGAGATGAAGACAAGTCAAGACGAGCAAAACGGATTGAGGAGGCAGAGATAACGAAAAGGAACCAGATACTTACTCATCGTCCACCTCCTCCTCTGTTGTTTTCCTCTTCCTCCTTGGGCTGAGGGATCCATAATCGAAAGTAACCTCCGTATCAAGATCCGCTGGAGCAGGAGAAGGAGGTGGTGTCTGGACACGCTTGGACGAAGAAGGGGCAGCTGTCTTCTTCTTCACCGCGGCCTTCGCCGGCTTCTTTGCCGCCATGGCCCTCGCTGGCCCGGACCTCCAAGGTCAGGCTGTGGCCGCTGGCCCTGCCGGGCCGGACTGGCTCGTCGGAACTGGCCCGCCGTAGGACTCGCCCACTCCCCATGGCCGGCATCGGGCCTGCGGTCTCAGCCTCCTCCGATGATGACTCGCCAGTCACATCTTCAACCAGAGGAGCCTCGGTGCCGGCGCTGCTGGCTCCCCCGGCGGCCGCCGCCCACCGAGCAAGCTCCTCCTCCTCCGCGGCCGTCGCGGCCTTGTCCTCCACACCGCCGGCGCTGCCGGCCTCTTTGGCAAGTTGTGCCTCCCTCGCCATGGTGGCAATGTAGTCCAGCTCCGCCTGGATGGTGTCCTGGACAAGCAGCCGCTCGGCGTCGACATTGACGTACCCCTCGTGCAGAGTGTCAAAGAACTGCTGCACCTTGGCGTCCTCTGCCTCCTTCCAGCTCGGGTCGGGGCCATGTGCGTTGTAGTCCGGCATCATGGCAATGATATCGGACCGGCGCGAGTTATTGCACAACGGGACCACCACCGTCGGCAGCTTGAACAGATGCCCCTTGAGGACCTTGCCGGCCTTCGCGGCGGCCCTCGCAACCTTGCCGGTCCACTCAACCTCGCCGTCGCGGCCCACATCAAGCTGGAAGAGCCGCTGGTAGAAATGGGTGTGCCCCATCACTGTGAAATTGTGGTTGAGGCCGGGATGAAGCTGCATGATGTCGGCGGGGTTCGTGAAGAGCCAGGCTGGCCTCCCCTTGTTATGAAGTGGAGCGATCCGGCGGTGGATGAAGTTCGCCCCAATCATCTCAAGGGTGAGGCCGGCCTCGGTGAGCCAGAGGATCCTGGTGGTGGCGACTGTCGGTGTCAAAACCGGCGGATCTCGGGTAGGGGGTCCCGAACTGTGCGTCTAGGCGGATGGTAACAGGAGACAAGGGACACGATGTTTTTACCCAAGTTCGGGCCCTCTCGGTGGAGGTAAAACCCTACTCCTGCTTGATTAATATTGATGATATGGGTAGTACAAGAGTAGATCTACCACGAGATCAGAGAGGCTAAACCCTAGAAGCTAGCCTATGGTATGATTGTTGTTCGTCCTACGGACTAAAACCCTCCGATTTATATAGGCACCGAATAGGGTTAGGGTTACACAAAGTCAGTTACAATGGTAGGAAATCTACATATCCGTATCACCAAGCTTGCCTTGCACGCCAAGGAAAGTCCCATCCGGACACGGGATGAAGTCTTCAATCTTGTATCTTCATAGTCCAGGAGTCCGGCCGAAGGCTATAGTCCGGACACCCCCTAATCCAGGACTCCCTCAGTAGCCCCTGAACCAGGCTTCAATGATGACGTGTCCGGCGCGCATATTGTCTTCGGCATTGCAAGGCGGGTTCTTCTTCCGAATACTTCATAGAAGATTTTGAACACAAGGATAGTGTCCGGTTCTGCAAAATAAGTTCCGCATACCACCGTAGAGAGAATAATATTTACACAAGCTCAATCTGCTGACGTATTCCGCAGCGTGACATCACACCACGGCCAAGCCTTTATTCGAATTGTTTTCGCTGTCCCACCTCAGCACGTTTAGCGAGGCGGTTTCCTTGGCACGTCTTGTCAAAGCAGAGATCGTGTTCCCTTATTCTGGGATTCTCATCAATACGGGCGTGGGTAACCCAATCGTGCCCGTTGGCACGCCTCCTCTATTGAAGGCGAATCCCAAACGGTCATGGGGAGGGCTCCTGGTATTCAACCTCTTTATAAAGAGACCAGGGCCCCACTCCTTTTTCTCAATCTCCATCGAATCCGCCCCGCTTGAAGTTCCAACACCCAAAGCTCCAGATTCAGCGCTTCGACCTTCGATGATGTCCGCTCCGACCTCCAAGGCCGGTGGATGCCTTCCTCCGTCACGTAAGAAGACGCCCTAAAGCTAAGAGATGCCAGTATCTAACCGTGAAATCTCGATAGGCTGCCTGCTCAAGGGCAGGTTATTCCCACTCCCAAGCCCGTGAAAGCGTGGTGTTCACGCCTCACTTCCTTCGGGACTAAGTTTCCCAATGGACCCTTTCATGAGGGACTCATGTTTTATTACGGGCTGGAATTTCACGACTTGGATCCGGAGTCCATCCTCCACATCTCGTCGTTCATCGTCGTATGTGAAGCCTTCCTCCGCATTACCCCACACTTCGGATTGTGGCTCAAAACCTTCAAGCTGGAGCCGAAGATGATCAAGGGGCAACAGGAAGAGTGCGGAGGGGCTGTTATAAGTAAGAATGTCGACGCTCCATGGCCCAAGGGCTCTTTTCAACAGGAGCTCAGTCTATGGCAACAAGAGTGGTTTTATATCACAGCCCCTAGGGGCACCAAATGGGTGGCGCCACCTGCCTTTCGCTCGGGTCCTCCACCGCGGCTGGCGTCATGGGTCAATAAAGGGCATGACTGGGGGCCGTCCAAGGACGTGCCCTTGTTGCAGGGTCGTATTCGAGACCTCCTAGAGAGAGAGATCAATCTGGTCGTAGTGACGCAGGTCATGTTGATTCGTCGGATCCTGCCCTGCAAACGTCGCCCCCTCCGCCTGTGGGAGTTTAGTCCGGAGGGACCACGAGCTCTTCAACGCTTCATGGGTGCAACGCCCATGGAGATGTACAAACTGTTCTTCGGATCACAAGCAATGTGTCCGGACTTGACCGAGGACGCAGGTCTGAGCTGCAATTGCCCGGATGCTCAATTGTAGTCCCGTACCCGGACACACTATCCGTATATTTATCATAAACTTGCCCTTAAAAGAGCTGTCCCTTAAGCAGGAGTGGATAGCGAAAGCAAAACTGATCAGGTGTCCGGCCCCCCTCCCTGAGACCACGCCGGATCCAGTGTTAACCAGGATGCTGGAGGCTGCGCCTTTAGGAGAAGGCGAAGGGGGGAACAAGGAAGCTACTGCCTCCACGAAGGAGGTTATCAAGAAAGGAGGGATCGATAATCCCTCCATCCAAGGGGAGAAGAGGACCGCCTCTGGAGATCTGGAGACCAAGGCCTCAAAGCGCGGGAAGAAATCTTCGCCAGAGGGTCTTGCGCTGCAAGATGCCCCGGCCGCATTGTTTCCCCAAGGAGATCAGCCCTCCAGCGAGCCGTAAGTAGAGAGGGGAGTTTATAAAATAAAAGACATCCCTGTTTTATTTCTGAAGATGACCGAAATTTTACCTTGTAGTTCGGATCTCAGCCCTTCTCAGCAGAGCTCGTCTTTGGGGGATCTTCGTCCGGAGATGATGGAGAGAAGAACGCCTCCCCCTGCCGTACCTCCTAGCAAGGCGGACGATCCTGAGGTGTCGTCACGGAGGGTTTCCCTGAATCCGGCAGGAGTGGAGTGCGGTCGTAGGGCCCCCCGGAGCCCTCCGTGTCCGGCCTTCGAAAAAGGCCATCGGACGAGTCCGGCACCTCCTGGTGCACGGTAGCAGGAGTTGAAGGATCTGCTCGGACGAGTGTCTATCTCAGAAGATCACCGTGCATTGATGGGTACGGTGATTGAAAAAAATTTGTCCGCGGAAAGCTGTTTGTACGAGGCCGCCAGGAGTTTACTGACGGGTTTTGAGGTACGTGCAATGGTGTACCTTTTGACAGTTCCGCATATATAAGATGCGCCCTGTATAGATAGTAGCCCCTGAGACTCGGTGCGTTGTCAAGGATGACGGCGTGCCGAGGATCATAATCCCAGATATAATATGTCGCCCTTCCTATGTAGGTGGCGGATAGTCCGGTGGCTAGCCGGACTGATGAATTTGCCGAACTAAAGCGGCAACTTGACGTGGCGGATGCCGACATCGCGCTTGTCAATAAGCGGCTGGACGAGTCACAAGGTATGCAGTTTCTCCGCGGACACCTAGTAAGGGAGCTTGATGCCCGTGCCTTACAACATGTATGCTTGATGCAGATGGTGCTGCTGCCATGGAGAATCTTCGGGCGGAGCTTGTCCGGGCCAAGGAGCAGGCCAGGAAAAGTGATGCGGCTGCCTGAAAGGCGGCCGAAGAACTAAAAGCCGAACAGGTTGCTCACTGCCGAAGCAAGAAGGAAATGGCCGAGATGGCCGTGAAGTTGAAGAATGCTACCAACCGCTGTGAGCTTCTTGAAAAAGAAGGTCGAGCGGAGCAAGAGGACATGAAGAAGGCCACCACCGAGGCCAAGGATGTTCGCTCTGCGATGAGAGCTATGAAGGAGGAGCTACGTCAGGCCGGAGATATCGCGGCTGGAAAGCCCTTTCTGCTGCGTAGGAAGTTCACGGATCCCAAATATGCCCAGTTGGACCGGCTGTGGAGTAGTGCGGATGCTTATCTGGACTTGGCGGCGAGTGCCCTGGACTCGGCCGAACACTTCGGAGATCAAAAGGATCACGAGATGGAAGAGATTTTTTGGTCGCAGTTCCGTAGTCCAGAGCGTCCACTTCCATTAACCGATTGTTTGGCCGAATGGGCGGAGCTGAATAGGTTGTCCGGACTTGCCATGAAGAATGTCGTGACTCATTTGTGGCCGAAAAGGCCCGAGCCGAAGAGTTATTTTGTCTTGGTGCAGCAGTTCCTTGGTGCGGTGCCGCATATCAAAGCAATGAGGCGGTCAGCATGCATAGAGGGTGCGCGGATGGCTCTTGCCCGTGTCAAGACATACTGGGCGGAGATGAAGGCCACCGATGTTGCATCCCAAGATTCGGACGGAAGTCGAGTACCTGCCAAGCACTATTTTCGTGAAGTTCTTCGTAGCGCTCGCTTAATAGAGACGCAGCGGTGCTCAAGGATATTATGTTCAATAACATGTATTATTGTGAAACAATGTTTCGATGGAATATAAAAGCTTTTTATACTTGTGCTTTCAAGAATTAAAAATACCTTTCCAGCGGCCGTTAATGTATATGTGTATATAACGTGAAAGATGGCATTCTTTGGCTTTCAGCCCCACGATATAATGCGGGGTGTTTGCAAAAACGATTTTCACACTTGATCCAACGCCTTGGTCCTACAAAGGAGGTGATAGCGCAACAAACTAGGCAACCGGACTATAATGCTTTATCACTTTCACTTAGCCATAGGAGTTCAACAAAGGGGCTACTATATAGCCCCTAGGGGCACCGCTACCACCCGAATTGGGCACGATGTGCTGGCCGAAACGGCCCTTCGTCAATGCGGAGGAATTCTAAAGATTCCAGCGGTCATCGAGTGGTTGACCAGTCTCACGCTATATCATGACAGTCAGTTTTTGGCTTTCTCTACTGAGGTGCTCCCCTGGCCGAACCGGGGGCACAATCACAGTAGTTCTCCTGGTGCCGCATTAGCCGACAGAGCGGAACCTAAGGCAGCAAAACACAGGAGCCGGGAAAACCCAACATTTGACCAAAGACATGATTCGAAGCTGATGCATATAAGGCCTAACTCGAGACGCCGAACACTCCCTAAGGTATTCGGTCTTTATGAAAACGGGTCGAACAATCGCCCTTGGTAAAAGCCCATGGTGTCCAGGTACGCGCGAAATTCTGACGTGGCCTATGCCAAAACGCCAGCCTCCTCCTTGGTTATAGCAAGAAACCGGGATGTATCAACAAGAGACAGAAAAAGGTTTACGAGGGTCTTAATCTGAAAAGAATCCTTGCAACGGGTCCCTCATCAGACGCTGCGCTTTGTGTCTCCAAGCAGCCGTATCCTCGACGGGTGTAGCACGATGTTCATCTGTAAAAGAGAGGAACTTAGTTGAAAAAGATCGTGCGAAAATGTACGTTATATTATATAAACAAAGTACAATTCGAAGAATGAACAAAATTGAGATTTATTGTCTCTTGTTGTGGATGCGCGGAGCCCCTTATACGGGGGTATGCGTCTAGCGGGCCCTTGTATGTTTACGGCGGACTCGTCCAGCCGTGTCCAGGGTCTGGACGACCTGTCTAAGTTCTTGTATTGGTGAAGCCGGTTTATTGTGGGGCTGTCAAGGCATCCGCACAATTTTCCAGACTCGAGGAACCCTCGATGTTTCCCTTTAATGAGATGATGCCACGAGGACCGGGCATTTTAAGTGTAAGAGATGCATAATGCGGTATTGCGTTAAAGCGGCAAAAGCTTCAAGGCCCCAATAGTGCTTGATAGCTACTTGTAAATGGGGCGAGGTGGAAGGTTATCTTTTCACGGGAAGTTGTCGGGTGAGCCGAACACAACTTCTAGCAGAGAGAGCCCGTATAATGGGCATATGGGCTGGCATTACCCTTGAAAGGAAGTGTTGCTGTGGCGAAATTTGGTTGGGTTTATCCCCATATTGCGGATTGTGTCCTGATATAGCAGGTTTAGATCACTGCCGCCGTCCATTAGGACTTGTGAAAATTGGAGTCCGCCAATTATCGGATCTAATATCAAGGCAGTCCAACCTGCATTCCGTATACTTCTAGAGTAATCCCGATGGTCAAAGGTGATTGGTCTGAACAACCAGTGGCCGGACTCCTCTGGGATAGGCCGTATGGCGCGTACCTCTATGGGCGCCGCTCTACTTTTCCCTTTTGTCACGTGAAGTGAGTTCACTGTTTTGATTTCTTGTGGGAAATTCTTTTGTTTTCCGGTGCTCTGCTTTTGGGGTTCTTCATCGTCCTCACTTGGTGTGTCGAGCCCCTTGTGTTCGGCGTTGAGTTTGCCAGATTGCTTGAAGACCCAACAATCTCTGTGGGTGTGGTTTGCAGGCTTCCCGGGAATACTGTGGATTTGGCATATCTTGTCCAAGATTTTGTTTAAGTTAGATAGCCCGTCCCTGTTATCCTTAAGGGGCAGCTTTTTATGATTCTGCAGAGAGCTTTTGAATCCGGCGTTGACTGCCGTGCTCTTCGGGCTGTTTCCCTTGGTCCGATGTTGGTCCTTGCTGCGTCGTGGTTTCCTGTTTCCATCCTTGACTTCGGATGTTCTTGGGTCGCTGGTGCTGCATCTTGCTAGCCAGCTATCCTCTCCCGCGCAAAAGCAGGTCATGAGGCTTGTTAATGTTGCCATTGTTCTTGGCTTTTCTTGGCCGAGGTGTCTGGCGAGCCATTCGTCTCGGACATTGTGTTTGAAAGCTGCTAAGGCTTCGGCGTCCGGACAGTCGACTATTTGGTTCTTTTTAGTAAGGAATCTTTTCCAAAATTTCCGGGCTAACTCTCCGGGTTGTTGAGCTATGTGACTTAAATCGTCGGCATCCGGAGGTCGGACATAGGTCCCTTGAAAATTTTCCCGAAAGGCATCCTCAAGCTCTTCCCAACTTCCAATGGTGTTTTCGGGAAGGATTTTATGCCAATGCCGGGCTGGCCCTTTGAGCTTGAGGGGTAAGTATTTTATGGCGTGGAGATCATCTCCTCTAGCCATGTGTATATGGAGGATGTAATCCTCAATCCAGACTTTGTCTGTTGTTCCGTCGTATGCCTCTATGTTTACGGGCTTGAATCCGCTTGAAATTATGATCCAAAGACCTCATCGGTGAAACATAGGGTGCGCGGCACCCCTATATTTAGGTGCACCATGATGTTCGGATACTTGATGTGTTTCCTTGCTTACTAGAGCTTGCTTTCTTGGCCCGTAGATAGATCTAACTGGGCCATCTTTTTGATGTGAATCCTTGTGCGGATCGCGTGCCGGCTTGTGTGCGGTGCCGTTTGCCGCTCTCTATTTTCCATGGGGTCGTCCATCCGACCGGGTGGCCTCCTTGTTTTTTGATTGTGGGGGCTCTACGGCCTCCTCATTAAATTCGGGCAATAGTTTTCGCTTTGGGTAGCTCTTTGTTCGGCGACTGTCACCATATTTGTCTGCGGTGTTGAGTACTTTGCTCCATCTGATTCTGAGTGCATCTTCCGCTGTTTGAGCTTCCGCTTCTGCTTTTTCAGGCTACGTGCTGTAGCGACGAGCCTTTTGTGGAGGTTATCCTGCCCCAGCAACTTCTCCGGCGTGAGATCGTCCGTATTGTTATCTTCGACGGGGACGGGTTGTTTATCCAGATTTTCCTGTTCGGACTGTTGCTCGATAGCATGTTCGTCGTCCACCGGTTCACCCTGCTCTATAGCTGGGTCTGTATGGCTATTGTCTTTGTCGAGGCGGGACTTTGAGCGGCGCTTCGCCGTTTTGACTGGTTTTCAATGGAGTGATCCTTCGTAGCGTCACGTTGTTCCTCGTCGTCGCTTCCTTTAGGTGTCTCCACCATGTATACATCGTGAGATGAGGTGGTTCTCCAGTGCCCTATAGGCGATGGTTCATGCTCCTCCCCTGCATCGTCATCCATACCGTCGATGTCTTCGGAGTCGAAGTCGAGCTTGTCGGTTAAATCATCGACAGTGGCTACGAAGTGGGTGGTGGGTGGGCTTTGAATTTCTTCGTCGTCCGCATCCCAACCTTCCTGACCATAATCCGGCCAGGGCTCTCCTAATAAGGAGAGGGACTTTATTGAATTCAGGATGTCGCCAAAGGGCGAGTACTGAAAAATGTCTGCGGCAATGAATTCCATGATCGGCGCCCAATCAGATTCGATTAGCGGGGGCGCGGAGGGCTCGGAGTCCGGAGAGGAGTCCGGCACCTTGGAGTCACGAGCTTCGCAAAGGACAGGGTAGGTGTACGGCTCGATCGTCATAGATATCGCAGCCCCCGAGGCGGTGTCCAGCCACCTGTGCTCGATCGGGCGCAGATGGGCCGAAGCTACATGTGTCTGAGCGGACACCGTGCGTTTCCGTGACACCGCCCAGCGGCAGAGCTAGATCATGCCCCTCGTGACAGTGCGGCGCGCTTAGCTGCGGCTCGAGCCCGTCGAAGATCAAGTCTCCGCAGACGTCAGCCGTGTAGTTCGAACTACCAAATCTGACCTGATGGCCAGGGGCGTAGCTTTCAATCTGCTCCAGATGGCCAAACGAATTGGCCCGCAGTGCAAAGCCGCCGGATACGGAGATCTATCCGGGGAGAAAAGTCTCACCCTGGAGCGCCTCGTTATTGATGATCGGAGGAGCCATCGGGCCTAAAGATGACGACACAGAGGAACTCTCAATGAAAGCACCAATGTCGGTGTGAAAACCGGCAGATCTCGGGTAGGGGGTCCCGAACTATGCGTCTAGGCGGATGGTAACAGGAGACAAGGGACACGATGTTTTTACCCAGGTTTGGGCCCTCTCGGTGGAGGTAAAACCCTACTCCTGCTTGATTAATATTGATGATATGGGTAGTACAAGAGTAGATCTACCACGAGATCAGAGAGGCTAAACCCTAGAAGCTAGCCTATGGTATGATTGTTGTTCGTCCTACGGACTAAAACCCTCCGGTTTATATAGGCACCGAATAGGGTTAGGGTTACACAGAGTCGGTTACAATGGTAGGAAATCTACATATCCGTATCACCAAGCTTGCCTTCCACGCCAAGGAAAGTCCCATCCGGACACGGGATGAAGTCTTCAATCTTGTATCTTCATAGTCCAGGAGTCAGGCCGAAGGCTATAGTCCAGACACCCCCTAATCCAGGACTCCCTCAGCGACCGTGAGCTTCTCGTCGTCAGCATCGACATTGCTCCAATCGCTTCTGCGGACCGGAGGGACTCCCTCAGCGACCGTGAGCTTCTCATCGTCAGCATCGACATTGCTCCAATCGCTTCTGCGGACCGGCAGCGCCCGACAAACTTCGCAGAACGCCGGCGGGTCCTTCTCCTTTATCCAGCACCACCGGTCATTCCATTCTTCCCACCTCTCCTTCATGGCACCCTCCGGATACGCCCCCTTGGATCTTGAGACCCAGGCAATGCAACAGGAGATGGCGCCCCCTCGTTGGATCCGAGGGGAGAAGTAATGGCGGAAGAGCGCCATGTTGGGGTGCAATCCGGCGAAGCCCTCGCAGAGATGCGCGAAAAGGGCCATGCACGCCACCGCATTCGGAGTAAAATCCAGGATGCGGAAGCCAAAGGTATGCATGATGTCACTGAAGAAATCAGAGAAGGGAGGACAGAGCCCGCAGGAAAAATAATCAACAAAGAAGGGGAACCGATTTGGGGCAGCCTCGGCGCAGTCGGCGGGGATGACGCGCGTGGTTGGATGCCCCAAATTCTCCCCCTCCTCGTCTTCACTCCCCACAGGGGCCTGAAGGAGTCCTGAAGCTTGAACACGTCAACTATAGAGGGGAAGAAGGCGGACTGCGTCCACTGCACCGCCAGCGCACTCTCCGGCGGCTCTGCGGCTCCGGCGTCCTTGGCCATTCCCTTACCCTTGGTGCATTTTGGCGCCATGTCGGCTGGGGGGGGGGGAGGGCGGGATAGAGGGCGGCGGAAGCGCAACAGTGGCGAGCAGGAACGAAGCTTGGAGAAGAAGAGGAAGGCAGGCGGAGGTTTCCGAGATTGGGGTTGCGCGAAGGGTAAAAGGAAAAGTGCGCCCGCGGTTATCCCTTTTTATGGGGAAGCCGCGGGTCGCGCTGCCCATTTACTGCGATGTGACGCATGCATGCAGGAACCGCCCCACGCATGCCGCCCACGTCACGCACAGCCCTCCACGCCACGCCGCGCGCGCGGGTCGTTGGAAGCGCAACGCGCGAAAAGTTTTACCGCGGTAAAAACCGCCCCGCCTGCCCGCGCACCGTTTTGGGCCTGGCCCAACAACGTGTCGCTTATTATGTGGCCCAGCCCGGTGGCTCTGTCGATGTACAAAAGAGGCGTTTTGTACCCCTATACCTGTGCACGGGCAGTCGGAGCCGCGCCTACGGTCACGCCGAGCAGAACAGGGGAGGTGAGCCAAGGTAATACCGAAGCCCAGCACAATCAGAGCAACGCCAAGGCCAAGACCACAAAGAGCAGAGGGACTAAGCAGGTTCCGCGGCAAGACCCTTGCCGGGGCAGCCTCAGCAGCCCGAGCAAGATCCTTGCCGGGGCAGCCTCAGCAGCCCCAGCAAGATCCTTGCCGGGACAGCTCGCCCCGCACCAACAGAGCGGACCACCCTTGAGCCCACGGTCTCCAACATCACGTTGGGCCAGGGCTCGGGAGGCACCTCCATGGCGGGTGAAGACATATTCAAGATCATATGAGGATTAGAAGACGATGATCCTCGGCAAGATCCTTGCCGAGGAAGGCCACTAGACCCCCGACATGGCCCTTGCCGGGGACGACAGCGCGCCACGGCAAGACCCTTGCCGGGCCACCCGGCAAGGCCCTCACCAAGGACGCCAGCAGGGCCATCGCTAGGCCCACGCCAACCAAGCTTCCACCGCCATTCACATGCAGCTGCCAGCCCAACCAGCTGGGTGGGCACCTGCATGGCAACATGCAGCTCCCAGGCCAACTCATCAAGCGCCTGCGTGGCGGCATGCAGATCTTCGTGAAGGCTCCGCCACTTCGCCACCTCAGTTGCATGCCTGCCTACATGGCACCATGCGCCTCACTGGCTAGGGCGCGTGTCAAAGCAAGGAGGAGTGGCGACGGACGGGACGGGCCTCGCCCCCGTCCCCAATAAAGCAAGGGGACACCTAAGCTACGCATTAAATGCGTCTTGTCCTGTAATACGAGCGATAAGCTCAGGGCACTGTACGCCTTTCCACCTCCTGTGTGCCACTGTGGCAGCCCCTTCCAACTATAAAAGGAGGCCCATGGCATACTGGAGAAGGATTCGGCTCTTTCGAACCACGCACTAACCACAACTAGTTCGAGAGCTCAAGAACTCTCCGAAATACACCCACCAAAGCAGGACTAGGGTTTTACGCATCCTCGCGGCCCGAACTTGGGTAAACGATCTTTGTGCTGTCTACTAGCCCTGCTCTTCCCGCAACCCCGCACCCCGACAACCGTAGTAGGGATTCTTGTGATCCCATAGGTGTCATTCCACACCGACAGATCCCTATTATTTGTAATATCATTGAGTGGTACTTCTTATGCCACCATGGTCGAACACTCTTGAAAATAGTGTCGGAGCTTTCGGGATGCCATAAAGACTGCGTAAGCTATCTTTTGATAGTGACGGTATCGGGATTTGGATGGTGTAAGGATTGCCAATACATAGTATACTGGTTTCTGGATGGGGAATTTATGTCCCTCTTCCTCTCGTTCGACGACAAGTGTGGCGCTCACTACCTGGTAAGTCGCGGATATATAAAGCAACATAGGCTCGCCAACACTAGGGGCGGCTAGGATTGGGTTGCCTGCTAATAAGGTTTTTATTTCTTCCAGTCCGGCTGTAAAGTGGTAATGTAGTCTAAGCAGTCTATAAAGTGGTAATGCCTTTTCTCGTAATCTGGAGATGAAGCGGCTCAAGGCTGCCATGCACCATGCTAGTTTTTGGACATGCTTTAAATCTTTTGGTATGGCCAGTTGCGACAAGGCTCGGATTTTGGCTGGGTCTGCTTTGATTCCTCTATTGGAGACAATGAACCCTAGCAGCTTTCCGGTTGGAATGCCGAAAACGCATTTCTCCGGATTGAGCCATATGTCGTATGTTTGGAGGTTGTCAAATGTGAGGCGGACATCGTCCACCAATGATTCAACATGTTTAGTCTTAATAACCACGTCGTCCACATATGATTCCACTGTCTTGCCAATTTGTTTTTCCAAACATGTTTGAATCATGCGTTGGTAAGTGGCACCCAAATTTTTAAGCCCAAAAGGCATAGTGTTGAAACAGAAAGGCTCGTAAGAGGTAAAGAACGCTGTTTCGTCCAGGTTGGACTCCTTCATCTTAATCTGATGGTATCTGGAGTAAGCATCGGGAAAACACAATGAGTCGTGTCCCACAGTCGCATCGATAATCTGGTCAATGCGGGGCAACGAAGGGTCTTTGGGGCAAGACTTATTAAGGTCTTTGAAATGGACACAAAGGCGTTAGGATTTATCCTTCTTCGGCACCATGACTAGGTTGGCTAGCCAATCTGGGAGTTTGATTTCTTTGATGAATCCGGCTTCGAGTAATTTAGCTAGCTCCTCCCCCATAGCTTGTCGTTTGGGTTCAGAAAATCACCGTAGTGTTTGCTCGACTGGTTTGAACCCCTTATTATGTTGAGGCTATATTCGGCCAGCCTGCATGGGATCCCGTGCATGTCCGAAGGATGCCAGCAAAGATATCCCAATTTTCGCGCAGGAGCGTTCGTAGGGCAGCATTGACCGTCGGATCCAGCTATGCACTAATGGACGCTGTTTTGTTAGGATCCATCGGGTGCACTTGAAATTTAACTATTTCATCTGCTGGTTTAAAAGAGGTAGATTTGGGCCTCTTATCAAGGATCACATCATCTTTGTCCACCGTGGATCGCAAGGTGGTTAGTTCTTCGGCCGCTAGGGCTTCGACTAGTGCCTCGAGGGCCAAGGATGCGGGTTTTTTTCGGCGTGGAGTGCTTTATCCAGATCACTTGTAACTATCAGGATTCCATTGGGCCCCGACATTTAAGCTTCATGTACGCATAATGGGGTATGCCTTGGAAGCGTGAGAAAGCGTCCTGCCCTAAAAGGGCGTGATATCCGCTGTTGAAGGGGGCCATGTGGAAGAGCAACTCTTCGGATCTGTAATTCTTCAGCGTGCTGAATACCACATCAAGTTTGATTTTTCCTGAACATCGTGCTTCACGACTTGGGGTTATGCCTCCAACGGTGGTACTACTTTGCTCGATGCGTGCTCTGTCAATATGCATTTTTTCGAGCGTGTCCTCGTAGATGAGGTTTAGCCCACTACCGCCGTCCATGAGCACTTTGGTATGTCGGAAGCCGTCCACAATTGGGTTTAAGACCAAGACGGCGGGTGCTCAGACTGATCGGGTCCATGGTTCGTCGTCGGCGGTGAAAGTTAGTGCCCCGTCATTTCATGGACTCATTGCGGCTACTTGGTTAATTTCGGCGAGGTCGCGGAGTGCCCTTTTGCGCTGTTTATTTGAGGAGAAGGTCTCGAAGACTGTAAAGACGTTAAGATCGTCATCCTCCAGAGAGTGCTTCTCTGGAGTAGCGGTGGTGAGGATAGTCTCACCGCTTTTAGCCACCTGCCGGAGCACCCAATATGCCCGAAGGCTGTGAGTTGGTTCAGTGCTCGGCGTTGCATGTATCTGACAGGGTTTGTCTAGGAGTTCGTCAAGAACGGACCTGTTTCCCGTAAAGGGTTTGTTTTTCTTGCCGACGGGCTTGTGATCAGATGCCTCGTAAGGGTGTACCCGTTTTGCCCGGGCGGTGCACTGCCTAAAGGCAGCAGGTTCCAATTGGGTTTTTGGGCCTTCCATGTGATTTCCATCGAATAGTATTTTCGTACTACGTGCGATAGCTCTGTGAGATTCTGTATGCGACGGTGGTCAAGGGCATTCCGAATTCCCTCAATGGTGCAATTATGATGAAAAACCGAGACCACATCATTGTCGTGGCAATCTTTAATCTTGTTTTTAGCAAGGAGAAACCTGGCCAAAAAGTGATGGATCGTTTCCTGAGGTTGTTGTCATACATACATCAGGTTGTATATGTCTGGAGGGCCTAAATTGGTTGGAGAGTATTGATTGTGGTGGGTGGGTGGGCTAAAACCTGAATCCCGGCCCAAAATTGTGTTCGGAGCTCGTAAAATCTCTGAGGTCACTGGTTCAGGTCTAGGAAGATCCCAGTGCTCCCCCGGTTCATCAGAAGGGGTTCCGGGCACCCCCGGCAAAAGATATGGGCCTAATGGCCCAAGAGGGGAAACGCACCAGCCACCAGGGGCTAGTGCAGCCCCCATATGGGCCGAACCAAAGGGAGAAGGAAAGGGGTTAAGAGAAAGGAAAGGGGGGATTCGGCCTTCCCCTTCCCTTTCTCCCCTTCCTCTTTTCGTCCCCCTCCGGTAAATAAGGAAGGGGAGCGGACGGCCTAGGACGAACCCAAGTAGGATTCGGTCCTACTTGGGGGCCTCTTGGCCTCTCCCCTCTCCCTCCCACCTATATATATATGTGTGTGTGGGGGTGCTGTCGGTGTCAAAACCGGCAGATCTCGGGTAGGGGGTCCCGAACTGTGCATCTAAGGATCAATGGTAACAAGGGACGATGGGGACACAGTGTTTACCCAGGTTCGGTCTCTCTTAAAGGAGGTAAAACCCTACGTCCTGCTTGATTGTATTCAATGAGTATAGGGGTTACAAGAGTTGATCTACTTCGAGAACGTAATGGCTAAACCCTAGTTGTCTAGCCTATGAGAATTCTGATGATCTCTATGGACTAAACCCTCCAATTTATATACACATGGAGGGGCCTAGGGTCGTACAAAGTCGGTTTGAAGAGGAAGGAAATAATACATCCGGAAACCAAAACTTGCCGTTCATGCATATAGGAGTCCTACCTGGACACGGGGATGATATTCAGTTTGTATATTCACGACCCGTCAGTGCGGCCCGTGTTGAATAGGTCGGACACCCGAGGACCCCCTAATCCAGGACTCCCTCAGGCTCCCCCTAGCACACCCCAGATAATCGTTAGCCGTGTGCGGCGCCTCCCTCCACTGTTTACTCCCACGGTCATATCTTCATAGTGCTTAGGCAAAGCCCTACGAGGATCACTTCACCATCACCGTCACCACGCCATCGTGCTGACGGAACTCATCTACTACCTCGACAACTTGCTGGATCAAGAAGGCGAGGGACGTCACCGAGCTGAACGTGTGCAGAACTCGGAGGTGCCGTACATTCAGTGCTTGATCGGTCGGAGCTAGAAGATGTTCGACTACATCAACCGCGTTGTTAAAACGCTTCCGCTTACGGTCTACGAGGGTACGCAGACACACTTTCCCCCTCGTTGCTATGCATCTCCATGTATAGATTATTGTGTGTGTGTATCAAATTTTTGTTTTCCATGCAACATTTCCCAACAATGTGATGATATTGGATATTGGAACTACAACCGATTGAAATTGGAATTTCATCAGAAGTTTTATCCTATGCATCTAGTTCGTCGTGATCGGAATTACATATATAATATTCCCAGTACACCTTCACGATCCGTCCCGATCAAGTACCGAACGTACGGCACCTCCGTGTTCAGCACACGTTCAGCTCGATGACGTCCTCGCCTTCTTGATCCAGCAAGAGGGGTGAAGTAGTAGATGAGTTCCGGCAGCACGACGGCGTGGTGACGGTGTTGGTGAAGAACAATCTTCGCAGGGCTTCGCCTAAGCACTACGAAAACTATGACGGAGGACAAACTAGAGGGGACAGGGTTGTCGGCACACGGCTTGGTGTTCCTTGATCTGTCTTGGGTGCTAGCCCTACCCCTCTATTTATATGTTGAGCCTTGGGGTCGAAACTTGGAGTAAAAGCCTCCACAAAGTCGGTTTCACCCGAAAGGCAAGAGTCCTTCTCGGACTCCAGGACCAGACGTCAGGGTTCCCGGCGTCTGGACCTAGGCACCAGGGACCCTGGCGTCTGGCCCCTGGACTCTGCAAAACTTCCTTTTGCGCTTTCCAAAAACCTTGTGGGCTTTCCCCTTTGGCCCAAATAAAGTGTTCTCGTACTTAAACATTTCGGGAAACATCCGGAACCACTTCCGGTGAATTCCGGAACCCTTCCGGAGACCAAACACTATTAACCCATATATCAATCTTTATCTTCGGACCATTCCGGAGTTCCTCTTCATGTCCGTGATCTTATCCGGAACTCCGAACAACATTCGGTCACCAACATACATAACTCATATACTATATCCTCAACGAACGTTAAGCGTGCGGACCCTACGGGTTCGAGAACTATGTAGACATGACCGAGACACTTCTCTGGTCAATAACCAATAGCGGAACCTAGATGCCCATATTGGCTCCTACATATTCTTAGAAGATCTTTATCGGTCGAACCGCATAACAACATACATTGTTCCCTTTGTCATCGGTATGTTACTTGCCCGAGATTCGATCGTCGGTATCTCAATACCTAGCTCAATCTCGTTACTGGCAAGTCTCTTTACTCGTTCCGTAGTGCATCATCCTGTAACTAACTCATTAGTCACATTGCTTGCAAGGCTTATAGTGATGTGCATTACCGAGAGGGCCCAAAGATACCTCTCCGACAATCGGAGTGACAAATCCTAATCTCGATCTATGCCAACTCAACGATTACAATCGGAGACACCTGTAGAGCACCTTTATAATCACCCAGTTATGTTGTGACGTTTGGTAGCACACAAAGTGTTCCTCCGATAATCGTGAGTTGCATAATCTCATAGTCATATGAACATGTATAAGTCATGGAGAAAGCAATAGCAGTAAACTAAACGATCAAGTGCTAAGCTAACGGAATGGGTCAAGTCAATCACATCATTCTCCTAATGATGTGATCCCATTAATCAAATGACAACTCATGTCTATGTCTAGGAAACATAACCATCCTTGATCAACGAGCTAGTCAAGAAGAGGCATACTAGTCACACTCTGTTTGTCTATGTATTCACACATGTATCATGTTTCCAGTTAATACAATTCTAGCATGAATAATAAACATTTATCATGATATAAGGAAATAAATAATAACTTTATTATTGCCTCTAGGGCATATTTCCTTCAGTCTCCCACTTGCACTACAGTCAATAATCTAGATTACATAGTAATGATTCTAACACCCATGGAGTCTTGGTGCTGATCATGTTTTGCTCCTGGAAGAGGCTTAGTCAACGGGTCTGCAACATTCAGATCTGTATGTATCTTGCAAATCTCTATGTCTCCCACCTGGACTTGGTCCCGGATGGAATTGAAGCGTCTCTTGATGTGCTTGGTTCTCTTCTGAAATCTGGATTCCTTTGCCAAGGCAATTGCACCAGTATTGTCACAAAAGATTTTCATTGGACCCGATGCACTAGGTATGACACCTAGATCGGATATGAACTCCTTCATCCAGAATCCTTCATTTGCTGCTTCCGATGCAGCTATGTACTCCTCTTCACACGTAGATCCCGCCACGACGCTTTGTTTAGAACTGCACTAACTGACAGCTCCACCGTTCAATATAAACACGTATCCGGTTTGCAATTTTGAATCATCTGGATCAGTGTCAAAGCTTGCATCGACGTAACCATTTACGACGAGCTCTTTGTCAGCTCCATAAACGAGAAACATATCCTTAGTCCTTTTCAGGTATTTCAAGATGTTCTTGACCGCTGTCCAGTGATCCACTCTTGGATTACTTTGGTACCTTCCTGCTAGGCTAATAGCAAGACACGCATCAGGTCTGGTACACATCTTTGCATACATGAGAGAGCCTATGGCTGAAGCATAGGGAACATCTTTCATTTTCTCTCTATCTTCTTCAGGGGTCGGGCATTGAGTCTGACTCAACTTCACACCTTGTAACATAGGCAAGAACCCTTTCTTTGCTTGATCCATTTTGAACTTCTTCAAAACTTTATCAAGGTATGTGCTTTGTGGAAGTCCAATTAAGCGTCTTGGTCTGTCTCTATAGATCTTGATGCCTAATATATAAGCAGCTTCACCAAGGTCTTTCATTGAAAAACTCTTATTCAAGTATCCTTCTATGCTATCCAGAAATTCTATATCATTTCCAATCAGCAATATGTCATCCACATATAATATTAGAAATGCTACAGAGCTCCCACTCACTTTCTTGTAAATACAGGCTTCTCCAAAAGTCTGTATAAAACCATATGCTTTGATCACACTATCAAAACGATTATTCCAACTCCAAGAGGCTTGCACCAGTCCATAAACGGATAGCTGGAGCTTGCACACTTTGTTAGCTCCTTTTGGACCGACAAAACCTTCTGGTTGCATCATATACAACTCTTCTTCCAGAAATCCATTCAGGAATGCAGTTTTGACATCCACTTTCCAAATTTCATAATCATAAAATGCGGCAATTGCTAACATGATTCGGACAGACTT
The DNA here is from genome assembly GCA_021605205.1 of Aegilops longissima. Taxonomy (NCBI): domain Eukaryota; kingdom Viridiplantae; phylum Streptophyta; class Magnoliopsida; order Poales; family Poaceae; genus Aegilops; species Aegilops longissima. Next base: position 380,573,563 of record CM038680.1, read on the forward strand.
AAGCATCGCTACGGGTGAGAAAGTCTCATCGTAGTCAACCCCTTGAACTTGTCGAAAACCTTTCACCACAAGTCGAGCTTTGTAGACAGTAATATTACCGTCAGCGTTAGTCTTCTTCTTGAAGATCAATTTATTCTCTATGGCTTGCCGATCATCCGGCAAGTCAACCAAAGTCCACACTTTGTTCTCATACATGAATCCCATCTCAGATTTCGTGGCCTCAAGCCATTTTGCGGAATCTGGGCTCACCATCGCTTCTTCATAGTTTGTAGGTTCGCCTTGGTCAAGTAACATGACCTGCAGAATAGGATTATCGTACCACTCTGGTGCGGATCTTACTCTGGTTGACCTGCGAGGTTCGCTAGTAACTTGATCTGAAGTTTCATGATCAACATCATTAGCTTCCTCACTAATTGGTGTAGGTGTCACAGGAACCGGTTTCTGTGATTAACTACTACTTTCCAATAAGGGAGCAGGTACAGTTACCTCATCAAGTTCTACTTTCCTCCCACTCACTTCTTTCGAGAGAAACTCCTTCTCTAGAAAGGATCCATTCTTAGCAACAAATGTCTTGCCTTCGGATCTGTGATAGAAGGTGTACCCAACATTTTCCTTTGGGTATCCTATGAAGACACATTTCTCCAATTTGGGTTCGAGCTTATTAGGTTGAAGCTTTTTCACATAAGCATCGCAGCCCCAAACTTTAAGAAACGACAACTTTGGTTTCTTGCCAAACCACAGTTCATAACGCATCGTCTCAATGGATTTAGATGGTGCCCTATTTAACGTGAATGCAGCCGTCTCTAAAGCATAACCCGATAGTGGTAAATCAGTAAGAGACATCATAGATCGCACAATATCTAGTAAAGTACGATTACGATGTTCGGACACACCATTACGTTGTGGTGTTCCGGGTGGCGTGAGTTGCGAAACTATTCCGCATTGTTTCAAATGTAGACCAAACTCGTAACTCAAATATTCTCCTCCATGATCACATCGTAGAAACTTTATTTTCTTGTTACGATGATTTTCCACTTCACTCTGAAATTCTTTGAACTTTTCAAATGTTTCAGACTTATGTTTCATTAAGTAGACACACCCATATGTGCTCAAATCATTTGTGAAGGTGAGAAAATAATGATACCCGCCGCGAGCCTCAACATTCATCGGACCACATACATCAGTATGTATGATTTCCAACAAATCTGTTGCTCGCTCCATAGTTCCAGAGAACAGAGTTTTAGTCATCTTGCCCATGAGGCATGGTTCGCGAGTACCAAGTGATTCATAATCAAGTGATTCCAAAAGTCCATCGGAATGGAGTTTCTTCATGCGCTTTACACCAATATGACCTAAACGGCAGTGCCACAAATAAGTTGCACTATCATTATCAACTCTGCATCTTTTGGCTTCAATATTATGAATATGTGTATCACTACTATCGATATTTAATATAAACAGACCACTCTTCAAGGGTGCATGACCATAAAAGATATTACACATATAAATAGAACAACCATTATTCTCTGATTGGAATGAATAACTGTCTCGCATCAAACAAGATCCAGATATAATGTTCATGCTCAACGCTAGCACCAAATAACAATTATTTAGGTCTAAAACTAATCCCGAAGGTAGATGTAGAGGTAGCGTGCCGATCGCGATCACATCGACTTTGGAACCATTTTCCACGCGCACCGTCACCTCGTTCTTAGCCAATCTTCGCTTAATCCGTAGCCCCTATTTCGAGTTGCAAATATTAGCAACAGAACCAGTATCAAATACCCAGGTGCTACTGCGAGCATTAGTATGGTACACATCAATAACATGTATATCACATATACCTTTGTTCACCTTGCCATCGCCAAATACTTGGGGCAGATCCGCTTCTAGTGACCAGTCTGCTTGCAGCAGAAGCACTCAATCTCAGGCTTAGGTCCTGACTTGGGTTTCTTCTCTTGAGCAGCAACTTGTTTGATGTTCTTCTTGAAGTTACCCTTCTTCTTCCCTTTGCCCTTTTTCTTGAAACTGGTGGTCTTTTTGACCATCAACACTTGATGCTCCTTCTTGATTTCTACCTCCGCAGCCTTTAGCATTGTGAAGAGCACGGGAATTGTCTTATCCATCCCTTGCATATTATAGCTCATCACGATGCTCTTGTAGCTTCCTCGCAGTGATTGAAGAATTCTGTCAATGACACTATCATCCAGAAGATTAACTCCCAGTTGAATCAAGTGATTGTTATACCCAGACATTCTGAGTATATGCTCACTTACAGAACTATTCTCCTCCATCTTGCAGTTGTAGAACTTATTGGAGACTAGATATCTCTCAATCCGGGCATTTGCTTGAAATATTAACTTCAACTCCTGGAACATCTCATATGCTCCATGACATTCAAAACATCGTTGAAGTCCCGGTTCTAAGCCGTAAAGCATGGCACACTGAACTATCGAGTAGTCATCAGCTTTGCTTTGCCAGACGTTCATAACATCTAGTGTTGCTCCTGCAGCAGGTTTGGCACTTAGCAGTGCTTCCAGGACGTAATTCTTCTGTGTAGCAATGAGGATAATCCTCAAGTTACGGACCAAGTCTGTGTAATTGCTACCATCATCTTTCAACTTTGCTTTCTCAAGGAACGCATTAAAATTCAACGGAACAACAACATGGGCCATCTATGTACAACAACATAGACATGCAAAATACTATCAGGTACTAAGTTCATGATAAATTAAAGTTCAATTAATCAAATTATTAAAGAACTCCCACTTAGATAGACATCCCTCTAATCATCTAAGTGATCAAGTGATCCATATCAACTAAACCATGTCCGATCATCACGTGAGATGGAGTAGTTTTCAATGGTGAACATCACTATGTTGATCATATCTACTATATGATTCACGCTCGACCTTTCGGTCTCAGTGTTCCGAGGCCATATCTGCATATGCTAGGCTCGTCAATTTTAACCTAAGTATTCCGCGTGTGCAAAACTGTCTTGCACCCGTTGTATTTGAACGTAGAGCTTATCGCACCCGGTCATCACATGGTGTCTCAGCACGAAGAACTTTCGCAACGGTGCATACTCTGGGAGAACACTTATACCTTGAAATTTAGTGAGAGATCGTCTTCTAATGCTACCGTTGATCTAAGAAAAATAAGATGCATAAAATATAAACATCACATGCAATCAATATAAGTGATATGATATGGCCATCATCATCTTGTGCTTGTGATCTCCATCTCCGAAGCACCATCATGATCACCATCGTCACCGGCGCGACACCTTGATCTCCATCGTAGCATCGTTGTCGTCTCACCAACTATTGCTTCTACGACTATCGCTACCGCTTTGTGATAAAGTAAAGCAATTATAGGTCGACTGCATTGCACACAATAAAGCGACAACCATATGGCTCCTGCCAGTTGCCGATAACTCGGCTACAAAACATGATCATCTCATACAATAAGATTTAGCATCATGTCTTGACCATATCACATCACAGCATGCCCTGCAAAAACAAGTTAGACGTCCTCTATTTTGTTGTTGCAAGTTTTACGTTGCTGCTACGGGCTTAGCAAGAACCGTTCTTACCTACGCATCAAAACCACAATGATATTTCGTCAAGTTAGTGTTGTTTTAACCTTCACAAGGACCGGGCGTAGCCACACTCGCTTCAACTAAAGTTGGAGAAACAGACACCCGCCAGCCACCTATGTGCAAAGCACGTCAACAGAACTAGTCTCGCGTAAGCGTACACGTAATGTCGGTCCGGGCCGCTTCATCCAACAATACCGATGAACCAAAGTATGACATGCTGGTAAGCAGTATGACTTGTATCGCCCAAAACTCACTTGTGTTCTACTCGTGCATATAACATCTACGCATAAACCTGCCTCGGATGCCACTGTTGGCTAACGTAGTAATTTCAAAAAAATTCCTACGCACACGCAAGATCATGGTGATGCATAGCAACGAGAGGGGAGAGTGTTGTCTACGTACCCTCGTAGACCGTAAGTGGAAGCATTTATCAACGCGGTTGATGTAGTCGTACACCTTCACGATCCTTCCCGATCAAGTACCGAACATTCAACACCTTCGCGTTCAGCACACGTTCAGCTCGATGACGTCCTCGCCTTCTTGATCCAGCAAGAGGGGCGAAGTAGTAGATGAGTTCTGGCAGCATAACGGCGTGGTGATGGTGTTGGTGAAGAACAATCTTTGCAGGGCTTCGCCTAAGAACTACGAAAACTATGACGGAGGACAAACTAGAGGGCACGGGGTTGCGAGCACACGGCTTGGTGTTTCTTGATCTGTCTTGGGTGCTAGCCTACCCCTCTATTTATATGTTGAGCCATGGGGTTGAAACTTGGAGTAAAAGCCTCCACAAAGTCGGTTTCACCCGAAAGGCAAGAGTCCTTCTCGGACTCCAGGATCAGACGCCAGGGATCCCGGCGTCTAGACCCAGACGCCATGGACCCTGGCGTCTGGCCCCTAGACTACTAAAAACTTCCTTTTGCGCATTCCAAAAACCTTGTGGGCTTTCCCCTTTGTCCCAAATAAAGTTTTCTCGTACCCAAACATTTCGGGTAACATCCGGAACCACTTCCAGTGAATTCCGGAACCCTTCCGGAGACCAAACACTATTATCCCATATATCAATCTTTATCTCCGGACCATTCCGGAGTTCCTTGTCATGTCCGTAATCTTATCCGGAACTCCAAACAACATTCGGTCACCAACATACATAACTCATATAATACTATAGCGTCAACGAGCGTTAAGTGTGTGGACCCTACGGGTTCGAGAACTATGTAGACATGACCGAGACACTTCTCTGGTCAATAACCAATAGCGGAACATGCCCATATTAGCTCCTACATATTCTACAAAGATCTTTATCGATCGAACCGCATAACAACATACATTGTTCCCTTTGTCATCGGTATGTTACTTGCCCGAGATTCGATCGTCGGTATCTCAATACCTAGCTCAATCTTGTTACTCGCAAGTCTCTTTACTCGTTTCGTAGTGCATCATCCTGTTACTAACTCATTAGTCACATTGCTTGCAAGGCTTATAGTGATGTGCATTACCGAGAGGGCCCAGAGATACCTCTCCGACAATCGGAGTGACAAATCCTAATCTCGATCTATGCCAACTCAACAAGTACCATCGGAGACACCTGTAGAGCGCCTTTATAATCACCCAGTTACGTTGTGACATTTGGTAGCACACAAAGTGTTCCTCCGGTAATGATGAGTTGCATAATCTCATAGTCATAGGAACATGTATAAGTCATGGAGAAAGCAATAGCAGTAAACTAAACGATCAAGTGCTAAGCTAACAGAATGGGTCAAGTCAATCACATCATTCTCCTAATGATGTGATCCCGCTAATCAAATGACAGCTCATGTCTATGGCTAGGAAACATAACCATCTTTGATCAACGAGCTAGTCAAGAAAAGGCATGCTAGTGACACTCTGTTTGTCTATGTATTCACTCATGTATCATGTTTCCGGTTAATACAATTCTAGCATGAATAATAAACATTTATCATGACATAAGGAAATAAATAATAACTTTATTATTGCCTCTAGGGCATATTTCCTTCAGGTGCAAGCAATAAAAATTGCTCTCTAAATATGTATGATCTATTAGTGTGAAGAAAATAAGCTTTATACAAACTTGTGATATGGAAGAAATAAAAGCGACGGACTGCATAATAAAGTTCTTTATCACAGGCAGCAATATAATGTGACGTTCGTTTGCACTAAGATTTTGTGCATCCAACCATAAAAGCACATGACAACCTCTTCTTCCCTCTGCGAAGGGCCTATCTTTTACTTTTATCTTCTACACTTATACAAGAGTCATGTTGATCATCATATTTCCCTTTTTACACGTTTCCTTTGGCAAGAACTATGTGTTGGAGAGATCTAGGGTTATCATAAAGTATTATCGTTGGCTTTACCCTTGAGGTAAAAGGTTGGGAGGCGAAACTATAAGCCCCTATCTTTCTCTGTGTCCGGTTGAAACTTTGTACCCATAAGTATCGCGTGAGTGTTAGCAATTGTGAAAGACTAAATGATAGTTGAGTATGTGGACTTGCTGAGAAGCTCTTATATTGACTCTTTCTGATGTTATGATAAATTGCAATTGCCTCGATGACTGAGATCATAGTTTGTTAGTTTTCAATGAAGTTTCTGATTCATACTTTACATTGTGAATGAATTGTTAGTTTAGCATAAGAAATTATATGACAATATATGTTGATGTTCTAAATATGATCATGATGCCCTCATGTCCGTATTTTATTTTATCGACACTTCTATCTCTAAACATGTGGATATATTTTTCGTTATCGGCTTTCGCTTGAGGACAACCGAGGTCTAAGCTTGGGGGAGTTGATACGTCCATTTTGCAATGCTTTTATATCAATATTTATTTCCTTATGGGCTCTAATTACATATTATGGTACAATACTTATGCCTTTTCTCTCTTATTTTACAAGGTTTACATGAAGAGGGAGAATGCGACAGCTGGAATTCCGGACTGGGAAAGGAGCAAATATTAGAGACCTATTTTGCACAACTCCAAAAGCCCTAAAACTTCACGAAGAATTATTTTGGAATATATAAAAAATATTGGGCGAATAAGAACTAGAAGTGGGCCACCTGCCATCCACAAGGGTGGGGGGCGTGCCCCTGCCTTGTGGGCCACCTGGCAGGCCCCCGATGTCCATCTTCTTCTATATGGTGTGTTTTGACCTGGAAACAGTCAGAAGGAAGCTTTCGGCATGAAGCGCCGCCGTCTCGAGGCGGAACTTGGGCAGAACCAATCTAGGGCTCCGACGGAGCTGTTCTGCCGGGAAAACTTATCTCCCGGAGGGGGAAACTGAAGCCATCGTCATCACCAATGATCCTCTCATCGAGAGGGGGTCAATCTCCATCAACATCTTCACCAGCACCATCTCCTCTCAAACCCTAGTTCATCTCTTGTATCCGGTCTTTGCCTCAAAACCTCAGATTGGTACCTGTGGGTTGCTAGTAGTGTTGATTACTCCTTGTAGTTGATGCTAGTTGGTTTATTCGATGGAAGATCATATGTTCAGATCCTTAATGATAATTAATACTCCCTCCATCTGGAAATACTTGTCATCAAAATGAATAAAAGAGGATGTATCTCGACGTATATTAGTTCTAGATACATCCTTTTTTATCCATTTCGATGACAAGTATTTTCGGACGGAGGGAGTACTCCTCTGATTATGAACATGAACATGCTTGGTGAGTAGTTATGTTTGTTCCTGAGGACATGGGAGAAGTCTTGTTATAAGTAATCTTGTGAATTTGGTATTCGTTCGATATTTTGATAGGATGTATGTTGTCTTTCCTCTAGTGGTGTTATGTGAACATCGACTACATGACACTTCACCATGATTTGGGCCTAGGGGAAGGCATTGGGAAGTAATAAGTAGATCATGGGTTGCTAGAGTGACAGAAGCTTAAACCCTAGTCTATGTGTTGCTTCATAAGGGGCTGATTGTATCCATATTGTCAGGGAACGACACCTATGAGACCATGGGGATCCCTTCTACGGTTTGGCAGGGAACAGGGGCTAAGCAAAGAGCAGATCTGGTGATCGACACCATGGGTCTTTACCCAGGTTCGGGCCGCTGAGATGCGTAAAATCCTAGTCATGCTTGGTTGTGTATTTAATGTTCTTGAGCTTCGGCTCGTTCCTCCACATGCAAGATGGGCCGAGAGGTCCAAAAAGCCGAATCCTCCTCCAGTATGCCGTGGGCCTCCTTTTATATGACCAAAGGGGCTGCCACAGTGGCATACAGGAGGTGTAAAGTAACTATAGTGTATGAGGGAGCTGTAAACCGCTATAGTACACATGCTTATCTTGGTCATCTAAGGACAAACGCATTAAATGTGCTGCTTACGTGCCCTCTAGCTTTATCGGGGACGGGAAGAGAGCCCGTCCCATCCGTTTCCGCCTCGCCCCGTCCAAACATGCGTCCACGCCGACGAGGCATGCAATGCCAAGTTGGCTGGCCAGCCGTTGCGCTGGAGAGGTGGCAGGGTCTTCATGAAGATCTGCATGCCACCACGCAGGTGCTTGCCAAGCTGGCGGGCCGGCCACCGCGCTGGGGCGGCAGAGTCTTGCCGATGTCCCCGGCAAGAGTCTTGTCGGGGCTTCACGGGCGTCCCGGGCAAGGATCTTGCCAGAGCCTCGTCTTCAGGCCTTCACAAAGATCTGCACGCACTACGCGCGCGCCCCTGGATCTTGGCTTTAACATTGTCGATGGTGTCAGAGCTCTCAATCTCAAGGGAGCCTTTGTGAGTGATCTACAAATCATCCCCGGCAAGGATCTTGTTGGGGTTTTGCAGGCCGTCCCGGCAAGGATCTTGCCGGGGTCCAGCTCGTCCTCTGTTCTTTGGTCTCTGGCTCGGCTGCTTCTTCCTCGCCTTGTATATTTTTTTTGATCGCCCCCTTCAGGCCTTGTCGCGGGGGTGGCTATGACTGCCCATGCACAAGTATGGGGTGCTAAAGAGCCCAAACTTTACTACGCCGATAGGTGCCCCCAGGCCTGGGCCATACACGGGTGCGGAGCGTCGTTGGGCCAGGCCCAAATAGTGCGCGGGCATGCGTGGCAGGGGGATAACTGCTGTAATCTTCTCGTCTGCTGTGCTTGTGGTGGCCCGTGAACTGCCTTTACTCACGGGGCAGTAATCACTATTTCACGCTTCCCACTACGCCCACCTTTTTCGCCACGTATGCTACATGCATGGCACGGGGTAGGTGGCGGATGTGCGGGATACGGGAGGGCGTGCCATGGCAGATACCCATGCACCTTTGATTGGCGCGGGGAGGGCGGTCGACGGCCTTGCTCGTTGCCAATGGCTTTAATGAGCTGGACTTGAAAGGACTCTTCCGAGGAGGTGTAGAGCCACCCCCAGCCCTCCCTGCTTGGCTATAAACAGGGGATTGGGAGGAGAAGGGGGGCATACCCTCGCATCTTCTTCTGCCCCATTCTTCATCCACCACCATGCCGAGAGGGCGCGGCCGCGGCCATCCTTCTGCGGAGGCGACTAGATCTTCCCCTCGCAAGAGAGCCACGGAGGTTAAGGAAGAGCCAGACGCCCAAGGCGAAGGTGCCGGACGGGGCCGCGGTCGGCGAGGTGGTCGAGGTAGAGGTGGACGTGGAAGGGGGGCACCTGCGGCGCCACCGTCTCCACCACCATCTCCTCATGCTTCATCGAGCGGCCATGTCGGAGACACGACGCTGGAGTTTATCCTGCAGCTGCACGAACCGCTGTGCAGCCGCCTCTGTCTTCCCGAGGCGTTCGCGAGGGTGCTGGAGGTTGACCAGCCATCGAGGTTGAGGCTTCGCATGAAGGGATGTTGCAATGGCGACATGTGGGCGAACGTAAAGTTCCCCGTCCCTCATGTAATGCTTCTTCATTGTGGTTGGAAAACCTTCGCACGCGCCCACTGCCTGATGAAGGGGCACGTTCTCCGCTTCAAATTAGTGGAGGTTGACCTCCTCTCCATCAAGGTTTTGGGCGCTCGGGAATCCGGCTAGGGTGCTGCGCGGATAGCTCGACTGATGATGAAAGCTCCTCCTCGAGCGATAGCAACGAGGAGGAGACCAGTGGGGAGGACGACGGGGACGGGTCTGACTAGACGTCGGGCGCCCCGTCCCTAGGCAACGCCGGCAGCACCATCATCTTCACCTGGCCTTCTCCCCGGTAGAGCGATTTTCCGGGGGGTAGTTCTTGGTGGTGCCTCCTCAAGCCAGCTCCTTGAACTTCTCGGGGCTGTCTCTCCTGGAGGCTGGCGCGGGAAGGCCGGAGAAGACGGGTGGCGGGCCATCAAGTTGGAGTATGATGGCACCGACGCCTTCATCTCGTATTGCCGGCTCGCTGCCTCATCTTTCGGCTCATCTCCCGGCACCGTCATCACCGGGATGTCCTTTTGGTGTCCTCTGCCGCGTGTACCTCGCCTAGGCACTCCTTTTGCCCCCCTACTGTCTTGATCCGCTTCCTGAGGAGAGGGACAAGAAAGGGATTACAGGCATCTTATCTTTTTTTAGGTTTCACTACTGCAGGACGCTGCTAACGCGACACTACGATCAGAGACCCTTTGACCAAACTATGTGCAATGCATTAATCGCAAATGGTGATGTAAAAAACCGTCAAAAAAGATGCAAAACTTTTGCGATGAATGATACATCAAACACGATTCAGATTTTAGTTGCGTGTGCGATGTGGGGCATACGGTTGATTTATACAAACTGTTTGCGATGAGACAGAACAACAGAAACGGGCAGCCAGATCAAGGTGTGCGCGATATACGGCATACAGTTCACTCCGATGAACCGTTTGCGATGAGTGAGGTGAACATAAATGATTCGGCGTAACAAGATGTGTGTGATACCCGGCAAACAGGTCGGTAATCAGAATTGTGTGCGATCATTATAGACAGCCCATACGGTCTTTTTTGTGAATTGTGTGCTCGTCAGGGCACACAGTTCAACAAACCAACCCGTTGGCGATAATTAGAAGATCTCTGTCGAATACATATTACTAACCGTCTACGATGAGATTGACAGGATAAACAGAGATATATACAGTCTGCTTAATTTAGTCCTTCTTCTTCTTGTTGTTCTTGTTGGATGGCCCCACGACATCGTCTTGGCGAGGACGCTTCTTGCCGCTGACCGTTGGCTTTTCATCACTGCCGCTGTCGTTATCGTCGTTGCTATCATCGTCGTCCTCCTCCTCGTTTGACCATTCCTCCTCCTCATCATTGTCGTCCTCTTCTTCGTCCTTCGACGGCTCCTCATCCATCTGGTTGTCGTCAGACGACTCCGGAGGCGGCGTCCCTTCCATGAACCGGATATAATCAAGGTCTGGGCTTGACGCCGGACTCATGGAAGACGAGCGGGATGATTCCGATGTTGACCTATCATCGAGCGCCAGACTACTGGCCAAACTGTTGTCCTCGCTGTCGCTCGACATGGCTACAGAGTGTGTGCCAGTGTGTAGCACGGCCCGCCGGGGATGATGAAGATGGTGGACACTTAATCGGGGTATGCAGTGAAGAGGAACTGCCAATTGAAGTAGGGATTAAATTGGGGGTTGATGTATTATCTAACCGCTGATATAATCACCCGCAATTATTTGTAGCCAGTCGCTCCAAATTCTCGGGGTTGCGCAGGACTCCTATTGGCTATTTGGCTGGTTTCCTTTTTCAGGACAAAAACAAGGAACAAGTTTTGGGATTATGCACTAGGACAGTTGGCAAGCAATACATTGAGCTCTTCTTATTGATAAAGCCAGTAATAATCAAACTAGAAAGGAAAAGAAAAAAGACAAAGAAAAATATCTGCACGAATCTTTGCGTAACATCAACGGCATAGGACCTAGATGTGCATTACTTAGAGCACATCTAGATGTGCTTTAGCAATACTGTCAAGCAAAACCCCTAATCATCATTGCAAACAGCACATAGAACATGGCTAATGTGACAACCACAACTACACATGCTAGTTCCTTCTTGTCTCTTGCTTTCATCTGTTGCCTGTGATTGATTCTTTCTTGCTTCATCGTCTTGATTGTACATTCCAGATCAGCCGTTTCTTCTTGACTTTACGTTATCTTACGTGAGCTTGGTGATAACACTCCGAGCCCTGCCATGCCATTCTTCATCCAGTCAGTTAACAAAGGCACAAGCCTCATATCCCTGCCAATGTTAAATAGTATTCTAGATGAGCGGTGGCATTAAATGAAGTAATTAAAATGATGAACTTAATTAGCACTAACCTCTAAGAGGCAACTGAGAAACCGCTTGCCAATGTCGAATCCCTCCGTGCATACATGTCGAGCGGGAGTGTGCCCGTGCACACAACTCAGCTTTTGGTACTTCTCGGTGGCGCAAAACTCAGAGTCGAACTCGTGTTGCAGGAGTCTGGAGTCAAGCTCCGGATCCAGCGGCAGATCGCTTTCCTGGGGGGTCATTCAGGACGGATTCAGCGATAATCAATACTTTGGACATGCTAAAAAAGATCGGGATAGATTGGAACCTGACAGGATGATTAGAATCTGTAGTACACCTGCCTTCTGATGACCTTAGGCAAGTGCTCGGTGACGACCGCCGTCGTGGCGGCAATACGAGCAGGAGTAGCCGCACCGAAACCATCAGCACCACTCGTCCGCATTCCCCCAATGTCAGCGCCACGCGAGGGAATTTGGAGGCTATGTAGGGATTTGAGGGAAATGGGGAAACTGTTGAGATAAGCTAACGGTCGGGAACTACTAATGGCACTATATATATGTTGTATACGGCACACTGTTTGTAAATGTCGTTTGTGTTAGGTATTACAACATCACACACGATTTACACACCAAACCGTGTGAGAAGACAATGTAGGTTAGACACGGTTGCCGTTACATAACCGTATGTGATGTACTACCCTGTCCATATAATTGAGTTACGGTGAGATACTCCGTAAACAACCTCTCCGCAGATATCCGTAGAAAACAGCCGCTCTGCATATAGAGATGGCGGCGGTAGCCTAGGCAGCGGTTGCAGGAGAAGAGGTCAATCCTTGGTCGGTGGGCGGTGGCGACGTCATAGGAGGTCAATCCTTGGTCTGTGGCGGGAGATAGGAGGAGCTCAACCATCAAGGTCAGCGGCGGCGTGATTCGAGCACATCCATCGCGGTCGATGGTGGGAAAGTGGAGGTCAAACTTCAGGCGGCAGCCGCACTAAGCTTTGCTCCTCGACCCTGCTGTCTCGGCGTGCCGCCACATCGCGCTTGTCTGTCTGCTGGGTGGAGGTCGCCACGCGGCTAATTAATTAAGGTATTCTTTTCGTGTGTGGATTAATTAAGGTATTCAATTCCTAAGTGTACTGTTCTACTAGTACTCTGCGTGTAAATTGACTAGCCATTAACTTTTGTCATTGCACGTCTGGATAACAACATGGAGCGCCCTCAGTAATTATTAAAATAAAACCTTGTGATTTATGCACGCATCTTTGGGCAGCAGTTAATTAATCCGTGTATTAATGTTGTTGTTTTGTTTTAAATTAGCATTCGTGTGCTGCACATGGAACGATCTCGATGGATGAAGAATCGGAAAACCGCAGATTTTATCAGTGGCGTGACAGAGTTGATGAATTTGGCTGAAACTACAAAGAGGAGAATTGGTGATGCGGATTTCATCCTGTGTCCATGTACTTATTGTGCCAATACAGAGTCACATGAAGTTGCAGATGTCAAGATGCACTTAGTCTCTAGGGGATTAATGGATGGATATACACGTTGGACCAGACACAGTGAAGAGGAGGTCATGGATGAAGATACCTAGGGCAGCGAGATGCCAAACCCTGATCAGTGTCACATGGATGTTGAATCTAACATCGGGGCAGAGGCGTCACACTACCAATGAAACACCGGAAAGCTGAAACGCCCACTGGAAAACCAAGACGTCGACGCAGATGACAATGATCTTGATATGCCAGATTTTGCTGCTATGATTGCAGATTTTGAGGGCCTAGAAAAGGATATGATTGGGTACAAGGATCTGCCAACCATTGATGCGGACTCCAAGAAACAATTGTATCCAGATTGCAAAAACAAATATGCCAGGTTGAGTGCCACCCTGGCGCTTCTCAGATTTAAAGCAGCAAACGGTCTATCAAACAAGGGCTTCACAGAGATGTTAGGTATTTTCAAAGAAATTCTTTCGGAAGATAATGTGCTCCCCAGAAGCACGAATGAAGCGAAGAAAAGTGTTTGCCCATTGGAACTGGAAGTACAAAAGATACACGCTTGTGTGAATGATTGTATATTGTACCATGGTGAGTACAAAGATTTGCGTGCATGTCCCACATGCAACCATGCATGATACAAGCGCAGGAGAGCAAAGGACAAGTACAAATTGGATGACGAGATCAAGACAGGAATCTCGTTCAAGGTTGTTTGGTACTTGCCTTTAATTCCAAGGTTGAGGTGTTTGTTTGCTAACCCTAGAGAGGCAAAGAGGTTGCGGTGGCATCATGATGAGCAAATTACGGATATGTTTATGAGGCATCCGAAAGATAGGCTCAGTGGGAATTAATCGACAAAAAGTTTGAAAATTTTGCCAAGGATCCTAGAAGTATAAGGCTCGGGGAGTGCACTGACGGGATGAATCATTTTGGCGATATGAGCACCAATCACAACACATGGCCGGTGCTTCTGTGCATATATAACCTAGCTCCTTGGTTGTGTATGAAGAAAAAATACATTATGATGTCAATGATTATCCAAGGCCCGAAGCAACCCGGAAATGACATCGACATTTACTTTCAGCTACTGGTAGATGAACTGCTGACAGTGTGGATAGATGCGCCTGCTGTAAAATGTTATGATGCTTACAGAAAGGAGATTTTCGATCTTCAGGTGATGCTAGTGCACACAATTCAAGATATGCTGGCATTAGGCAACACATCGGGGCAGAAAACAAGGGGAGATGTAGGGTGTGTCACAAGCATGGATAGGACAGCTAGTAGAAGACTTCCCAACTCGCGCAAAACAGTGTATTTGCGTCATCGTAGGTTCTTACAGAAAAATCACCCATACCGAAAGATGAAAGCTGAATTTGATGGTACGGCAGAGACAGGTGCGGGCCCAAGACCCTATGAAGGGGAGATGGTCCACAACATGGCTAAAAAAATAATTTTGTGCTTGGCAAGAACCACCCATTGACGGTGAAACTAACACCCAAGGATCAAGTGTTTAAGGAGAAATCAGTGTTCCGGAAATTACCTTACTGGGAGATTCTACGTGTACGTCACTGCATCGATGTCATGCACGTAGAGAAGAACGTATGTGAAACATCCTTGGTACTCTGCTCAATATTAAAGGTAAAAGAAAGGATGGTGACAGTTCACGGCTCGATATGCTTGCTGATCAATCACAACGCAAGAGTGAAGCAGAAGATGATGACAAATTCATCAAAGCTCGCCAGAGTTACAATTTCAGTACAAAAGAAGCAACACAGTTCTTCACCTATTTGTTGTCAGTTAAGACACCGTCTTCCTATTGCGCAAACATCAGAAGTCTCGTGGATGTGAGCTCAGGTAAAATGAAGTTGGGACACATGAAGTCACATGATTGCCATGTAATGTTAACACAAATCCTCCCGGTGGCCATCAGGAATCTGATAAACAAAGATATAAGAAACACACTCATTGACCTCTGTGATTTCTTCAACCAACTATGGCAGAAAGTTGTAAATCCTGAAGAGTTGGATCATATGAAAGATGATATTGCAAGAATATTGTCCAACCTAGAGATGTTTTTCTCACCGTCATTCTTTGATGTCATGGTCCATCTCACTATGCACCTTGTTGACGAGATAAAGTACTGTGGTCATGTGTTTCTTCGCAACATGTATCCCTTCGAGCGGTTGATGGGAATACTGAAGCGCTTTTGTCGGAACCGAAACCATCCACAGGCAAGCATCCTACAAGGTTATACCGCGGATGAGGTGGTTGAGTTTTGCACTGAATACATGAAACAAAGACCTATAGGTTTGCCCCTTTCTCGCCATGAGGGAAGGCTGAAAGGTAAGTTGGTCCTTGCTGGCACATAAATGGCTACACCTGGAGAATTTGCAGAGAAAGCACATTTGATGGTACTGCTTAACAGCCCAGCTCTCATTGCTTATGCCAAAGAACACTTGGCAGAGATACGCCAAAGCTTCTTACCAATGGTGCCTTCATCGGAAGTGGAGATGAAGGAGCACACTAAGAAGTACGCCGATTGGCGGAAGAATCGTTTGGCACAAGGATCCATCGATGACATTGCTACGTGGTTGGCACAAAAGCCATCACCTACGGTGTTCACGTACCAAGAATATGACATAAATGGATACACGTTCTACACTGAGGAACGTGATAAGAAGACCTCGTATCAGAACAGCTCTGTTCGAATAGAATGCATGACTGTAAATGAAGCTGATAAAAGGGTATACTATGGAACCATCAAAGAGATTTGGGAGCTTGACTATGTGAAAGTTAAGATGGCATTATTCAGGAGAGCATGGATCCCTCTTGGTAAGGTTAGGATTGATGAGTACAGGAAGACCTGTGTTAACAGGACAATGATGGCATATCACGCGGACCCATTCATTCTTGCCAGCGATGCTACCCAGATTTTCTTTGTGGAAGACCCCTTGCATAAGAACGGCCATTTAGCGATGCATGGGAAGAGAAGGGTACTGGGTGTCGAGGATGTTGCCGATGAGGACGAGTACGATGAATTTGATGACTTGACAACCAAGGAATCACGCATCCGTGTAACAGAGCAGCGTAAAATCATCAAAAACCCCAAGTTCATTCGGGGTCAACTTAATGATCCAAGTTCCCCCATGTACATGGGAATTAAACCGTAAGACTAGTCTTTATGCCTACCCTGCAACTTAATTCGTTCAATTTAGAACTGTTGCGTGTACTGAATTTGTGAGTTATGCCCGGTTTTCTGTTGATGTAACAACCGTTAATATGTTGACCTTGATATGCTGTCAGCTCAGGCAATGAATATGAACTGTTTTTTGTTGTTGTTGTTGTTGTTGTTGTTCTTATTATTATTATTATTATTATTATTATTATTATTATTATTATTATTATTATTATTATTATACTCCCTCCTTTCCGGTTTATAAACGCTCAATTCAAAAATCTCACCAACCAAGGTAGATGGTGAGTGGTGGAATACTTTTTGTAGTTTGCAAAAGCACCCAATTAATGCTCTTGTTTTCCTCAAAAAAGTATGTTTACCAATGCATTAATTGCAATGCATGCATGCATAAATTACATGCATTGGTCAATTTTCTCTTAATACTTGCATGCAATGATTTAATGCACCTTGGAATCTGAACATGTGATGGGAAACAACCAAATTGAGCCTTATAAAATGGAAAAACTAAAATTTTGAGATAAGCCCTATAAACCGGAAAGGAGGGAGTATCATAGAGGTAACACACTCAATTGATCTCACTACAGTATGTGTGAACAAAAATATGCAACCTGGTTTGCGAATAGCACACGGTTCGTTGATGAAAGCCGTGTGCCGACCAAACCCCGCCACCCCGCCCACGATCTGAGTCATGCTTTCTGACTAGTCAGAACCCAAACCCCACGGATCATACGTCTGCACCGTTGGATGCTCCCAGATCGAACGGCAATCCTCATCCCTTTCGACAGCACATGCAGTTTCGATTGTAATTTTATTTTTATGCACAAAATGCACGTTAATCTAAAAAAATGTCTTAAATATAGCTAACGATACCTGAAATGTGCCAGAAAATCAAACCCGTGGTATAATGGTGATTGTGTATCGTGGAAATTTTTATGAGGCCAAACGATGAAGTCACCGGCCACAGGAGTTTGAATTGACACGTCTCCTTTTGGAAAACCATGATCCTTCATGTGAGATGCTCCGGTTTGGAAGGAGCAGTCATCAAAACTTGTGCCAAACTTTACCAATTTTTTCCAAGGGGTCGTGAGAGCACTCCACAGGCACACATCGATTTTGATGATGTCCGAACTCCATCTAAATTTCCTGTAATTAAAATACCACCTAGGCCTACGCCAGTGGCCGCACCTCGCAGCCGAAATGTTTGAAACTTCTCCCCGTTTCTCGAACATACGGATGAAGACTCATAAAGCGACGCACGAATGATCTGTACACCTTTGCTAGGCTGATAGTAAGGGGGTATCATAGCTAGGATCATGCATGCCAACTAGGCAATTTTTATTAGTTGTCATAGAATTAATTAAATGAATAAAGAGAGGGTTAAGTATCATATCATGAAACTGTATCATAATAAATGCTATGCTACTATGTGTCATGCATGACAATATAAATAAAGTACTACATATATGATACTAGCTACTCTATGATACTATGCATTAGAGCAAGTACACAATAGAGTGACATAAGACTAGCCACAATGGGTAGTAACATAGAATGTTACTAGTCTATGTTACTATATCTCTATAGTGGGGAGTAACATATGTGTAGTAACATGCAACACTTCATTTATTAGGCTATAGACTCATCTTGCCTTGAGATGTGTGATGTTACTCATACTACTAGTAAGACTACCCACAATGGGAGTAACATGGGTAGTAACATCACACATATCTAGATAAAATAGATGATGTGGCAAGCAATTAATGAAGAAATGGAGGAAAGTGGTAACATAGCTAGTTACTAGTAGTATGAGTAATTAACATCACACATATCAAGGCAAAATGAGTCTATAGCCTAATAAATGAAGTGTTGCATATTACCACACATATGTTACTCCCCACTATAGAGGTAGTAACATAGACTAGTAACATGTGCATGTTACTACCCATTGTGGCCAGTCTATGTTACCACTTTCCTCTCTTTCTTCATTTATTGCTTGCCACATCATCTATTTTATCTAGATACGTGTGATGTTACTACCTATGTTACTCCCGCTGTGGGTAGTCTAAGCAGGCAATAAGGAATACAATAATATATATGTGCTTATTAGTTGGAGGAAAGAGAAGAGAAGCGGGCTCTTGGTTAGTAGAGCCAGCTACAACACGAGACCCAAGACACTTTGTGAGGATGTAAGGTGGGCCAACTATTGATAAACTAGTACGTATATAAAACTTATTATTGTATATGCCCGCTAAGAGGTTGGCAGTATATGACATGGCAACTTCTTATAGCCGACCCTTGGCTGTATTATTAGCCATGCTCTTAGTGAGGTAGCTAGTACATCATAGACGACTAGCTAGTATCATACTAGCTACAGTGGGAGTAACTTCAGCAGTAACATCGACTCCAACTCAGCAAACTTGCTTATGTGGCAATAAGTTAATGAGGAGAGAGATAGTTTCAGTAACTTAGCTAGTTACTGTAACATCACATGTCCCAGTGCAATATGAGTCTATAACCTATATAGTCTAGGGATATGTGTATGTTACTAGTGTACTCTCCATTGTGGCTAGTCTCATACTCCCTCCTTTCCGGTTTAGGCTGGTTGTAATGGTATTATCATAAGCAGTATCATGCATGCCAACTAGACTTTCTGGATGATGTGGCACACAATTAAATGAGGAAAGAGAGGATGTGGTATCATATCATGATACCGTGTCATATTAAATGTTGTACTACTACTTTGTGTGATGCATGACAATTAGTAAGGCAACCTAAGATGCTAACTTATGATACTATGCATTATGGAAGTAGTATCCTAAACTATCATATGCATGATACTAGTATATATGATACTCCCCATTACAACCAGCCTTATAGGGCTCAATTCAAAAATCTCACCAACCAAGGTAGATGGTGAGTTGTGGAATACTTTTTGTAGTTTGCAAAAACACCCAATTAATGCTTTTGTTTTCCTCAAAAAATTATGTTTTCCAATGTATTAATTGCAATACATGCATGCATATATAAAGTACATGTGTTGGTCAACTTTCTCTTAATACTTGCATGCAATGATTTAATGCAGCTTGGAATCTGGACATGTGATGGGGAACAACCAAATTGAGACTTATAAAATGGAAAAACTAAAATTTTGAGATAAGCCTATAAACCGGAAAGGAGGGAGTACATATGCATGATACTAGTATATGATCGGCAATACCTTCGTAATGTGCGCATGCATAGTATCATAAGTTAGTATCTTAGGTTCCTTATTAATTGCCATGCATGACACAAAGTAGTACAACATTTAATACGATACCGTATCATGATATGATATAGTACCATGATATGATACCACACCCTCTCTTTCATCATTTAACTGTGTGCCACATCGTCCAAGAAGTCTAGTTGGCATGCATCATACCGCTTCATACTCCCATATTACGAACAACCTTATTAGGGTGGCCATAGTGGGGGTATCATAGCCGTATCATGCACTCGGGAATAGAAAATATGATGATGTGGCAAAGAAGTAGTAACACAGGTAGATACCGTATATATATATATATATATATATATATATATATATATATATATATATATATATATATATATATATAATAAATGCTATACTACTTTGTGTCATGCATGGCCATAAATACGGTCATCTATGATATATACTCCCTCAGTAAACTAATATAAGAACGTTTAGGTCACTATTTTAGTAATCTAAACGCTCTTATATTAGTTTACAGAGGTAACTATATAGGTAGATACCGTATCATATTAAATGCAATGCTAATTTGTGTAATGCATGGCAATAAATATGATCTATATATGATACTATACTCTATGTATTATACTATGCGCTATAATTAATTAAAGGTGGTATCATACACTAGTATCATATATTCTGTATATTCATGATACTAGTATATTATACTCTCCACTATACTCGTGATTTCTTACCGTGGAAAAAAAATTGGAGGTGAAACGATGAACTCATGTTTTCATTCGAACAAAAATATGATGTTAGGTAATGTAAATGTTTTCAAAGAGCACACGGTTCACTCACGAAAGCCGTGTGTCCACTAAACTGTGGTCGATGCACCCCCCACCTCTATGCCACGCGCGCGATCTAAGTCGTGCGTTCTGATTGGCCAGAACGCAAACCCCACGGATCGTATGTCTGCACCGTTGGATTCTCCTTGATCGAACGGCGATCCTCATCCCTTTCGAAAACACATGTGCATGTTTTCAAATAGCCCCTCCCAAAAAATGTTTTCAAATAGCACACGGTTTACACACGTGTCGGGGAGAACTGATCGTGTCCCACGAGCACCTACGGGACCTGGGTCCCTTGTGGTTCGGAGGGGGGCGGAGATTGCACAAAGAGCGGATCAAGGCGATGCACACGAGCAAATTTACCCAGCTTCGGAGCTCTCCGGAGAGATAATACTCCTACTGCTGCTTTGTGGATTATCTTGTGTTCTTGTTAGGGAGCAATGGGAGCTACAAGACCTAGCCTGGGTGTGGTTTCGTATGAGTATGATGAACTAAGCCGGAGCTGGATCGAACCCTTTCTACGTTGCACTTGGGCCTCCTTTTTATAGGCACAAAGGGGTCACCACATGAGGCAAGTAGACAAGGGTAAGACAGTAAAAACATAGGTTGGTACACCGCTTTGTACAGTGTACAATAATCTATACCAAACTCTGACGGCAAGGGACAAGAGTCATCAATGCCCGTCATAGTCGCCCGAACAGTGTAACAGGGACCGTCAAGTGCGCCTCCGCTTGCCACGATGGTAGCTTGTCAGCGCCGCTTATCGCTACTCCCCGCTGGCTGCACAGCCCGTCGACACGCCTGCTTGGGAGAGCCCCGTGGCGACACGTTGGCGGGTGAGCTGGAGCGGAGATGAAGAGAGGTTGCCCGCCCCGGCAAGCGCCTTGCCGCGGCAGGAACCTTGTCGCGCTTGGGGGCTCGGCACCCACCAAGCCTTTCCCGGCAAGCTCCTCTTGCGGGGCCTTGTTTCCTTCGCGCCCTGAGTGGCCTTCCCGGCAAGCTCCTCTTGCCGGGGTCTTGGTTACTTTGTTCTTGAATGGCTCCAAAGGAGCCGCTAAGGATCTTGGCGGTCATCAGGCCAGCCCAGCCGCGGGGTGCTACAACTGCCCGTGCACGAGTTCGGGATACTAGGGTACCCCTACTCTAGTACACCGACAGGAGCCCCCGGCCTGGGCCACACACGGTGCCAGGCTCTGTTGGGCCAGGCCCAAAACAGTGCACGGGCACGCATGGTTTTGATTACGCCGTTATTTGCCTTGGACCCACCACGTCTCCCATGAACGGCACGCACCGGACGTGGCGTCGTGTGGGAGATCGTGGGGCTTTCTTTAATGGGAAAAAATCGAACGCCGTCCCTCTCCCTTTATAAGCGGGGAACAGGCAGGGCGCCCACTTGCCCTTCTTGTCACATCGAAACCCCGTCGCTTTCCCTTTCTTCTCGAGCTTAAAGAGAGCGGCGCCCGCCCCTCCATTGCCACGGTGCCACCAATGCCGTCGGCTTCCTCCACCACCACTCCCTATGGCTCAAGGCCGACAAGGAAAAAGCGTGAAATCGGCGGCGCGGCAGCTCATGGCCTTTGCGGAAGGAGCGGGCTCTTTGATCCCTGCTCAACAGGAAGGAGCTGCGGAGCTGTACTACCTCTTACGGTCAACGGCGACCTGGCGCATCCAGCGCCACGGGTCATCTCCGCCGCCACATCTGCTAAGGTCTCCATCGGGTACCCCTTCTTCGCGATTTTCTTACAGTGCGGGCTCTGCTTGCCTTTTCTAATTCTTCTGCGATGTCATGAACACATATGGCCTCCGCCTCCTTGACTTCACCCCCAATGCCATCCTCACCATGGCCGTTTTCGCGCATCTTTGCGAGAACTTCGTCGGGGTCCATCCAAATGTCGCACTTTTCCGCCACTACTTCTCACCCCGCGTAGAGAGAGGAGAGCCGCTTGCCGGAGGAATTGCATGGACCTCTAGGATCGGCAAGAAGGAAGCGTATCTTGACGGAGAGTTGCGCAGCAAGTGGGAGGAGTGGAGAGCTGGCCCGGTGTTGGATCTTAGAGGAGGAGCCACAGCCTTTCACCGCCTGCGCCAGCCCCCATAGTTCGCGGCAGCGATTGGGTAACTTGGCGCGGAGGGCGACAAGTTGAAGATTGCCACGACTAGGATTTTGCGTCTCCGCAAGCGGGGCTTACCGTAGGAAGCGATTGGCGTGGACTTACTTGCCGCCGCATTGCGCCCTTGCAGGAGAGAGGGAGGCCTGCTTGGGAATTCCAGAACGCGGCGGATATCATGAGGCTGCGCCCAGGTCTGAATTGGAATTTCACCACCTTGGAGCTTGACGGCATGCTGCGGGAGCTGTTCAAGCCTGAAGCGGATAACCCTGGATGGTGCATGTTGCCGAGGGGAGTTGTGCCCTTGTGCAACAACTCGTCGCTTGATAGCATCCGCGCGATAATGCCGTTGTGCGATTCCCATGGAATCGTTCCAACTTGGCAGGAGCCCGCCGATGACATAGTGCAGCAGTTCTTCGACAACTTGGTTGAAGTGCCGATCCGCGCCGACGAGAAGAGGCGGCTCACCCGCGACACCACTGATCAGGAGATGGCGCGCATCGCCACAAGGTTGGAGGAGGCTGCAGAGGCTGCTGCCGCCGGCGCGTTTGGGTTCACTGTCGAGGAGGCGGAAACGGCTGAGGCGGCAAGCCTTGCCGACCGAGAAGAGTTTGTCGGCGAGGAGGAGCAGCCCGAGCCCGACAACGAGCCAAGCGAGCCTGCCGGGGGCGCCTCTCCTCCGCCGTCAAGTAGCTCGCCGCAGGGGGAGCCTGTTGCCCCGCCAAGGAGACGCCTCCGCAGGATTGGAGAAGTGGCGGGGGGACATACGGTCCAACAGCCGCCTCGCCGTTCGACGCGCTCCATCGCGGCAAGTACCGTTGCCGCGGGAGCGCCTCACTCTGCCATGGCGACGGGCGCGGGGTCTTCTGGAGTCGCGGCCCCTGTACCCGCCAAGCGTCCGAGGGAATCTTCTCCCCCAATCCGTCGCGCCGGGGCAGAGTTCGATCTCTCCGCCCTCAGCTCCGAGGAAGAAGAGGAAGAGTAAGATCTTGTCGCTGCTACTTGTAACCTTTCAATTTATTGCTTTATCTTATATCTGACTGGTTCCACTCTTAACCTTCTTTTTCAGGACGTTAGCTCAGAGGGTTTCGAAGAGGGCCAAGAGCCGGTGGTTGTCGCCTCGAGATGACTCCCTGTCTTGGCCAGAATGCGTCGGAACTCCTTGCGGACCCGCAACCCTTCAACAAAGCAGCCCCAAAGACAGCCCCCAGCCAGTAAGTGTTTGGTTTAATTTTCGTGGTTTGGCGTGCTTGGGTGCTTCTCCGTCACTGACATCTGGGTTGCTGAATCTTGTAGGAGCAGAGCAGCCACATCATGGAGCACCGGAGGCTACTCCTGAGGTCCAGCCTCATCAGGAGGCTCCGGAGGTCACCCCCGAAATCCTGCTTGCTTCAACTACGCCACCAAGGGAGAATTCACCGCCAAGGGAGCGCTCTCCGGCAAGGGAGGCCTCTCCAACAAGGGGAGCTTCCCCGACAAGGACCAGCGCCGACGACCCTCCGGTAGTGGAGACCGCGGCAACAGATCCCGTTGCAGGTGATTTTCTTGTTTGATAATTTCCCTTGGGTTCTTTCCTTCCATTTTTCTCTTTCGAATATCTGCTTGATTTGTGCTTTCTTCTTCTGACCATCAGATCCACCTGCCGGAGATCCGATGGAAACTGAGGCTGCCGGCGAGGAAGACGCTCGCGGCGACAATGTCGATGCCGCCAACATGGAGGAGGAGGCTGGCGCTGACGGGCCCGCCGGCGAGGAGGCTGCCGAGGCCACTGGCGCAGAGGCTGGGGAGGAATCTGGCGATCGCACTGACGGCCCGGAGGCCGCAGGAGCGCCAGGCGCTGCACCGACCGACGATCCCCCCGCCACCGATGCCGCACCAGACTCCGAGGAGCCCCAGCCCGGCGCCTACACGAAGGCCGACGAGGTGTCTTCATCAAGCTCCCGGGCATCAAGCTCGGGTACCGGTCGAGGGGACTTTCGGCGGAACTGCTTGCCTCAGCTGGGCTGTCGCTGGTTGATGCCCCGAGCAGCAGCAGGTGAGCCCGAGGAGGAGCAGCTGCTAAGGATGTTCTTGTCGCTCTACCGCGCCCGACAAGCCAAACTGGAGTCGGAGGCGCTTGTCACGAGGGCGGAGCTGATTTGGAAACGCGCGAAGATCTCCGTAGCGCCAACAAAAAACTCTCCGGGACATAGGGAGGCGCGGAGCAGCTTGCGAGGAGCGCCTGGCCTTCATCTTGGAGAAGGGCGAGGTCGAATAGCAGCAGAGGCTTGCCGGAGAAGCTCTCCACGAGAGGTGAGCTAAGCGCAGCGGAAGATCAACCTCGACAGCTATGAGGAGGATCTCGCCACAACAAAAACAGTTGGCGGGCCACTTGGGAGGCAAAGATGCTGCTGCGGCTGCCGAGGCCGCCAAGAGGGAATTGGAGGCGAGGTGGCTCAGCTGGAGTCCACCCTCCGGAAGAGTGCCGAGGAGGTCGCCGGGTTGAAGCGCTTGGCGTGAGAAGGACGCTTACACCTCGGCGAGCTACAAGGTCGTTTCTTTGAAAAGATCAAAGAGCTCGATGCCGCCAAGGACTCAAAGCGGATCTGGAGCTGAAATTGACCACCTTGACGGAGGCGTTGAACGCGCCAAGGAGCGGGAAAGCGGGCCTGCTGGAAAAGATCAAGGCCACCGAGGAGTTGCTGTCGAATCTGTGACCGCCTGAATAATCTTGAGACAGCATAATGCATTGGACGAAGGTCTTGTGGACACTTTGCCGCGGCATCCATAATGAGCTGATGGAGCTGGGGATGACAGATCTTGGGTACTCCACCGACGAAAACTCCAACCCAGCGTCAAGCTCAGCCTATTCTTCAAAGGCGTGTTGGCGGGTATCCAGCCGCTCGGGAAGAGGTTCCAAAGCAAGCTGGCGGAGGAATCACGTCAAGTCTGCCCGAGGCTCTCGGAAGGTGTTGATGAAGGTGGCCTTCCGCAACCTGCATCGACTTCACCAAAGCCCTCGGGTCCCTGCCTCCATCCGCCCGATGTTGAGGCGCTCAAAGCCCTTATCGCACCATTGTGGACAGGGTGAGTGGAGTTAAGAGGCTCGAGGCGCGCCGTGTGGACTAGGCCGCCAAGTCTATCTTTTCTCTTGTCGCTGTAGATCATGTTTAGATAAAAAGTCTATTAGATCCGCGACAAGTCATTATGTAATATACACTATCTTAGGCAATCGAATGCAATGTTATTTCCTTTATTCGACTCTTGGCTTTGTATGTTACTGCCCTACGCTTTTCAGGGAAACTTGCCGGTGCAGGCACCCTTGCCGCGAGCGCCGAGTGCGGAACTTCAGCAGCCTGCTGGCGGGGTCGCTACCGACAAGCAACCTTGTCGCGGACTAGCCGCAGCTCACTTAAGTTGTTGAGCGGACTCGAAACAAAGTAAGGGCGCGGCCAGTCACGATTTGGTTCCTCCGCGCACAGGTTTTCCATACAAAGCGCGGTCGTTCGAGGAAGATAACTCAAAAATTTAAAACTGGTCGTTTAAACTTAGCAACTTAGCTTTTCTGTTGTCCATTTCCCGGCAAGGCGACAGTTCCTCGAGCGACGCTTGGTGACGCTTGGCGGTCCACACCATTATCTCCTCCTCTCCCCCCGGTTAACTTGTGGGCGGATGAACCTTCTTCTTGTTTGAGAAGAAAGAAGAGAAAATAAAGTTATGGAGCCTAGTGGCTCGTTGTCGCTTACCGGGTGTGGATGCTGCACAAAATGTTAGTAAATACATGCATATAAGATTATGAGGTCATGTATTGACAAGTTGTGCGCAACACATAGGCTTTACTGATGCACGGGGTCTGCGCTCGGCTTTGTACAAAGGATCACATGCAACAGCGGCAAGACTTGTACAAAAGGGTGGTTGCCGGAACGGGTTCCGGCAACCGCGCCTCATGGGTAAACTTGCGAAGATGCTCTATATTCCAGGAATTGCTCACCGGAAGTCCATCTTCGGTCTCAAGGCGGACAGCGCCGGGCCTAGTGACTTGTTTCACCCGATAAGGGCCTTCCCACTTCGGCGTCAACTTGTTGGAATTCTTGGCGGATTGAACGCGCCGAAGAACAAGGTCGCCTTCCTCGAAGCTTCTGGCATTTACTTTGCGGCTATGGTAGCGGCGCAAAGCTTGCTGGTAACGAGCAGCTCGTCAAAGAGCTTTGAAGACGATCTTCCTCGAGGAGCAGCGTCATCTTGTCGCAGCTGCTCTTGCTCAAACTCATCATAAGCGAGCACTTCGAGGTGACCCGCATACCACAGTTCCGTGGGGAGAACTGCCTCTGCTCCGTAGACTAGTGCAAAAGGTGTCGGCCTTGGCTCGATTTGGCGTCGTCTGATCGACCAAAGAACCACCGCAGCCTCGATCCAGTTCCTTCCGACTTGCGCAGTTGTCGAAAGTTCTGTCTTGAGTCCTCGCAGCACTTCAGCGTTTGCTCTCTCGCTTGACCGTTGCTTCTCGGATAAGCAGCGAAGCAAAGCAGATCTTGGCGCCAAGATCTTGGGCGTATTGCATGAAGGTGCGGCTCAGTGAACTATGTGCCGTTGTCGGTGATGATCGGTTAGGAATCCCAAAGCGGCAAACAATTGACCTGAAGAACTTGGCGGCTGATCTGTTGTCACCTTCCTCATTGGTTCCACTTCCGGCCACTTTGTGAACTTGTCGATTACGGCGTACAAGTATTCAAAGCCCCGACAGCTCGGGGAAGGGGCCGAGGATGTCGAGCCCCGCACCGAAAGGGCCGGGATAAAGGGATTATCTGGAGAGCTTGAGCTGGTTGGTGTATCTGTTTGGAATGGAACTGGCACGCTTCACACTTGGTTACTTGTGCAGTTGCATCCTGGTGGGCTTCTGGCCAGAATAAACCTTGCCGGAAAGCCTTGCCGACAAGTGCACTTGCGCCGATGTGGTGACCACATATGCCTCCATGTATCTCTGCCAACAGCTTCTGTCCATCTTCCCGGCAAATACACTTCAATTTCACACCGTTGAGCCTTCTTACATGCAGGTGATGTTGTCAACAAACTGGTACATACTTGACTGCCGGGCTACTTTTTCGCTTCTTCTTACTCTTGGAAGTTCTCCTGTCGAAGGAAATGGGCGATTTGTTGTGCCCATGCTGGAGCTTGAGGCTCGACAACAAGGACTAAAGGCTCTTCTATCATCAAGGGAACATCAGCTTCTCTGGCGAGAACCTGTGGGTCCGCCGAGTTTGATGATCCCGGCAAGCTTGCGGAGCGAAACTTGTCGGGAGCGTTTGCTTCAACGATACAAACTGCATGGTTTGTCGGAGCAGACTGCTCCTCAGTGATATTTGCGTTGATTTTAGAGACCTTCTTGGCGGCGGCTCCAGGGAGCTCTGCCGGAAAGTAGTCGCCAAAAACCAGTTTTCTCTTCTTGCTCTGTCCTGTTGATGGTGTTACGGTTGGCTGAGTCAGCTTGAGCACGAAAATTCCTGGTTCTACAGGTAACTTAAGTGCGGCACATTTGGAGAGGCCATCAGCTATATCATTCTGAGCCCTTGGAACGTGTTCCATCTACAGGCCCTCAAAGTGCTCTTCTAGCTTTCTCACTTCATCGACGTAGGCTTCCATCAACGGACTCTGATAATCTTTATTTACTTGGCGGACGACAAGTTGCGAGTCCCCCCTGACAATGAGCTTCTTGATCCCAAGGTCTACCGCAATCCTGAGACCGGCAAGCAAACCTTCTTACTCTGCAGTATTGTTTGTTGCTTGTTCCTTGGGAAAGTGCATCTGGACTATGTACTTGAGATGCTCTCCGGTGGGTACGATAAGCAGCACGCCGGCACCGGCGCCTTGCAGCGAGAAAGCACCATCAAAGTACATCAGCCAATCTTTATTTGCCTCTTTGACAGGGATGCTCGTCTCTGGAATTTCTTCATCTTGCGTTGGCGTCCATTCAGCTATGAATTCCGCCAATGCTCTTCTCTGGATAGTTGAAGTGCTTTCAAACTTGAGGCCAAAGCTCGACAGTTCCAGTGCCCACTCGACAATCCTGCCTGTTGCTTCTGGATTTTGCAATATCCTTTTCAACGGAAAGCGAGTGACAACTGTTATCTCATGTGCTTGGAAGTAATGGCGCAGCTTTCTTGAGGCCATGAGGAGGCCTAAAAGCAACTTCTGCACACCAGAGTACCTTGACCTAGCCCCTGCGAAGGGAACCGACAAAATAGACTGGGCGCTGCACCATCTTCTTCTCAGTATCTTGTCGCAACCTGCGCTGATCCGTCCTTATCGGGACCGAGCTTGACGACGGCCCCCTTGCTTGTCGCTGTATGCATCTTTGCCTCGGTTGCCGCCTCATCATCTGCTTCCCTCTCCGCCACTAACGCAACACTAACCACTTGATTGGTTACCGCTATATATGCAGCAACTTCTCTTGTGGCCTAGGTGCGACAAGTATTGGAGCGGAGGACAGGTATCTCTTCAAGTCCTGCAGCGCAGCCTCCGCTTGGAGTCCATTTCATTGGACCTGCCTTTTTCAAAATCCTGAAAACGGCAGTAGCGTTCAGCAGACTTAGAGATGAACTTCTGAGAGCAGCCATGCAACCGCAAGTCTTCCGACATCCTTGGCGCTTTGGTGCTTGATCGCTCAATGGCCTTGATCTTGTCGAGATTGGCTTCAATTCCCGCTGAGACACAAAGAACCGAGAAGCTTGCGGAAGGGACTCCAAACACGCACTTCTCGGGTTAAGATTGAGGTTGATCTTCGCAGATTTGCAAATGTTTCATCAAATCCTGAACCAGAGTTGATTTGTCCTTGCTCTTGACCACTATGTCATCCATGTAAGCTTCTACATTTACGTATTTGTGGCTCAAAAGCATCGTGGACTACTCTTGCAAAGGTTGAACCAGCATTCTTTAAACCGAAAGGCATCCGTATGAAGCGATCGTGCCACATGGTGTAATGAATGCGGTTTTCTCTTCATCCTCTTCAGCCATGAAGATCATGATATCCTGAATATGCATCAAGAAATGAAAGCGATCACATCCAGCCGTGGAGTCAACAATCTGGTCGACGTGGCAAGGGAAATGGGTCTTTGGGACAAGCTGTGTTAACATCGGTGAAGTCAATACAAAGTCTCCATTTCCCATTAGCCTTATGCACAACTACGGATTGGCCAACCACGTGAGATGGAGGACTCCTCGACAAGCCCCGCTGCTTCCAACTTCTTGATTTCTCCTGCTATGAACTCTTGGCGCTCCAACGCCTGCTTTCTAACTTTTTGCTTCACGCCGCCACGTGAGGACAGACACTAGGTGGTGCTCAATTACTTTCACAGGAACACCGGGATGTCGATGGTTTCCATGCAAACACATCGACATTCGCCCGCAGAAGCTCACGAGCTCGCCTTCCTATTTAGGATCAAGCGTGGCAATCGATGGTGAAGGTACCACCAGTCACCGTCCTCCTTGCGGGCACCTTCTTGGTCTTCGGCGGAGCTGCCATCGTCTTCTTGCACTTGCGGTGGAGCTCGATGGTGCGTCCTCGGCGGTGGCGCAGCACTCCGAGGAGGTGCGCTTGCCAGAGTGGGCAGCAGAGCTCTTGCCGGACTTGGTGGTCTTCTTCTCCCCCCCGGGAGCTTCAGTGGCAAGTGGTTTGCTTTCTGTTGCGGCTGCTACGTCGCGGTAAATCTTGTCGACGCAGATAAGCGCATCCTTCTTGTCGCCATGGACAGAAATGACGCTTATCGGGCCGGGCATCTTGAGTAAGTTGTAAGCATAATGAGAGGCGGCCATGAACTTGGCGAGTCTTTGGGCGGCCAAGTATGCCATTGTAGGGCAATGGGAAATCGACAACGTCAAACGTGACCCTCTCAGTTCTGAAATTAAGCTCGCTGCCGAATGTTACCGGCAACGTGATCTTCCCTTTGGGCTTGCTCCTTCCCGGGTTGATTCCTTGGAAAGTACCAGTCTCTTGAGCTCATTTGTCGGGATTTGAAGTTTATGGAGCACTGCAGAGGAGATTAGATTCAGGCCGGGCCCGCCGTCAACCAGCATCTTTGTGACCTTGAGGTTGCGGATGGTTGGTGAGACCAACATCGGCAAGCACCCGACCGCAGTGATGCGATCAGGGTGGTCCTCAATGTCAAAGATGATGGGCGTGTTGACCACTTCGAGGTTTGCAGCGACTCTATGGAGGGTTCTCTGCATTAACCTCACGCATCCATTGTTTGAGTTGGCGGTGCGAGGTATGCAGAGCACCACCGCCAACGCAAAGGACCTCTGTTGCCTTTTGAAACTCTTGCTCGTCTCCGCTTCATCGTCTTCCATGTCCTCGTCATCTTCATCTTCGTCTTCTTCCTTGTCACGGCCGCTGGGAGGTTGTCTCCTTGCTGCCGCTGCTTGGCTGCTTGCGGGCGCCCTCCCCGACGGGTCTCTTCACTTGCTCCACCTGCACCTTCTTGGGCGTTCTCCTTGTCTCGCACAGACTCAGCTCTCTGTAGCTCAACAAGCTGCTCGGCTTTCTTGCAACTCTGGAGATCGTGGCCCTTGGTACGGTGGATTTTACAGTACTGCTTGTTGGAGCTGTCAGGCTTGTCGGCGGCCGCCACAGCTTGGCGGTCGGCGTCAACGGCAACCTCCTTGCCGGAGCCACCAGCCTTGGCTTTGTTGGCGGCACCATCCTTGCCGGACTGCTCGACAACTAGCACTTCTTGGCTTTTCTTCCTCCTGTTGTTTCGCCGCCGGCTCTTTCTTGCCGGGGCGATCTCCTCACTGTCAGACTCTGCTCCCACATTCTCTCCTGGGAGTCTTCTTCCTTCTTCAGCGCGTGCACACTTGTCGGCCAGTATGAGAGCTGACGCGTCTTTCACTTTGCACATCGCCATCTCCTCCCTCATCCTGCGGTTTCAGTACATTACGATGGAATGCAATCGATCACCGCTGCAGGGAGGACGTCGGGATGTTGTAGTGCACTGATCAATCTCTGGATGAACTTGGCGCAGGACTCTCCCTCCTTTGGGCAAGCAGGTGGAGGTCACTCTCCCGCCATGAGGCTTGTGGCCGCTGTGAAAGGCGCTAACAAACTGGTGGCACAAATCTGCCCAAGAAGAAATAGAGCCATCCGGCAAGTGCATGAGCCAAGATCTGACGCTTGGCTTGAGCACCGTGGGAAAGTAGTTGGCGGTATCTTGTCATCTCGCCCCCGCAGCTTGCACCGCGATGGTGTAGATGCCGAGGAACTCCGATGGGTGTGTCCTGCCATCATACTTCTCCGCACATCTGGTTTGAAGTTTTTCTTGTCGGGCCACCGACTTGCCGCAGCTCACGAGTGAACGCAGGGCAACCTATCACAGACGGACAAGTCGCCGGTTCCCCGGGCGCATGCATATCGATAGTGGGCCAGCGCGTTGGTCAGATTGTGGCGCTTTCTCTTGGCGCTTCGATACGGGTTCGAAGCGTCTTCTTCTTGCCGCTTCTCGGAGAACTTGGCGCTGGTCGCGGTGAGCTCATGGATCCGCGACGCCGGAGTCGCTATCGAGGTGGATCCGCGAGTCGGCGATCTTGGCCATGAGCTCGCGCTTGTCCCTTGCGGCCGCGAGGCACTTCGGTTGCCGCGGGGCGCCGCCTGTTAGCGGCCGATGAGACTTGAATTGTGGCCTCCATTCGCCGACCTTATCGGCTGTTGGAGGGTAATCTAGAAGTAACTGAGCTTCAGCCAAGGCTTCCGCTGGTGTGGTTGGCGGCAACGGCGATTTGGAGCGAAGAACGGATGTGCTCGACTCCTAACCAAGTTAGGAGGAGCAGCGTCCGCCCAAGCGACAGCATTCGCTTGTACCAGCATGCTGGGGTGCATGCGGAGTCTCGAGGGCCTCGGGATCCTCCATCTTGGCCTTGATCCAACGGCGTATGGTGCCGCGAGCATCATGACGCTTGTCGGTCCCGCCTCCTCTGCGAAGGGACGCGGTCGCGGACTTCGACGCCACGCCTGTGCTGCCTTTGTCCTTTGATCACGGTGGCATTGTGGGCTCTCGGCGACGCTGGTTCCTCCGCCAGCGTTTCCCCACCGACAGCCCGGTGGTGGTGGGTTCGGCACGGACGGTTTCTGCCGCTTTGCCAAGATTTCTTCTTCGCCATGTTGACGAAGATGTTGATGAAGTTGCCGCAGACCGCCGGATCGGGTTCACACCCTCGACGCCCCTACCGGGCGCGCCAAAGATGTCGTGGAAGAACTGATCGTGTCCCACGAGCACCCACGGACCTGGGTCCCTTGTGGTTCGGAGGGGGCGAGATTGCACAAAGAGCTTAATCGAGGCGATGCACACGAGCAAATTTACCCAACTTCGAGCTCTCCAGAGAGATAATACTCCTACTGCTGCTTTGTGGATTATCTTGTGTTCTTGCTAGGGAGCAATGGGAGCTACAAGACCTAGCCCAGGTGTGGTTTCGTATGAGTATGATGAACTAAGCCGGAGTTGATCGAACCCTTTCTACGCTGCACTTGGGCCTCCTTTATAGGCACAAAGGGTCACCACATGTGGCAAGTAGACAAGGGTAAGACAAGAAACATAGGTTGGTACACCGCTTTGTGCAGGTGTACAAGTAATCTATACCTAACTCGACGCAAGGGACAAGAGTCATCAATGCCCGCCATAGTCGCCTCAACAAAGGTAACAGGACCGCAAGGCGCCTCCGCTTGCCACGATGGTAGCTTGTCGGCGCCGCTATCGCTACTCCCGCTGGCTGCACAGCCCGTCGACACGCTGTGCTTGGGAGAGCCCTGGCGACACGCTAAGGGTGAGCTGGAGCGGAGATGAAGAGAGGTTGCCCACCCGGCAAGTGCCTTGCCGCGGCAGAACCTTGTCGCTTTAGCTCGGGCGCCCACCAAGCCTTTCCCGGCAAGCTCCTCTTGTCGGGCCTTGTTTCCTTCGCGCCCTAAGTTCCTTCCGGCAAGCTCCTCTTGCCGGGCGCCTTGATTACTTTGTTCTTGAATGGCTCCAAAGGAGCTGCCGAGGATCTTGGCGGTCATCGAGCCAGCCCAGCCGCTGGTGTTAATAACTGCCGTGCACGAAGTTCGGGATACTAGGGTACCTTTACTCTAGTACACCGACAACACGTAAAGCCGTGGTGCCTACCAAACCATGGCCGATGCCCCCCCCTTGTTGTGTGCATGATCTAGATCATGTGTTCTGATTGGCCAGAACCCAAACCCCACGGATCATACGTCTGCACCATTGGATGCTCCCAGATCGAACGGCAATCCTCATCCCTTTCGACAGGAAATGCAGTCCGGCTAGGAATTGATTTATATGCCAACATGCACGGTAAATGCCAAAAAATGTCTTGCATATAGCACACGAGACCTGAAATGCGCCAGCAAATCAAAACCGTGGTAAAATTGTGATTGGTTTATGTGGGAAAAATTTAGAGGCAAAATGATGAACTCACGTCTTCATTTCAAAATTAGTACGTCTTCATTTCAAACGAAATTATTTTGTTTGTGCACATGAGCGCTTAGAGGCAACTGTTTGCATATGCCTTTCCGCGCGCGCGACGACCGGGGATATTTTTCACCCTTGTCACCTAGGCCGCCAACACACCCCACCGTCCGCCGCCTGCTTTCACTCAACTAGTCCACCCAATCTCCTTCGCCAGCTCCCTCCCCAGATCCACAAGAGAATCCTCTCGGCGCCCGCCGTGCTCACCCCGGTCTTGTGCCCGCTCTTCGGCGTCAAGCCTACCTCCACTTTCGTTCCCAACACGCGGCAGCCCGCGCCTTGCCGTCTTCGTTTGCTCACCAGCCACCCTCGAGCATATCGATGCAGTAACCCTCGCCTCTCCTGTGGCCCGGTCGGGTTTGCATTAAGAAGCCTGTTAGTTACTGCTCTCCATCGTGGTGATGCACATATTCTCACAATCCATCTTCCAATTTCGTTCCGTATGTTCCCAAATTGGCTACAAAATAACAGAGAGTGTATATATGTTCATTATCTACCTTCCTTACTACATATAAGTTGTATTTGTTCCAATAAGTTACTGCCTATTTACAGATCGCGGGCGCCCGAGTCACACAAACTTAACAAATTAGCCATACTTTTTATAAATTATTGCATGGCATGTTTAGAAAGCTTGATACCAAGTTGTTAGTTTTATGCTTATCCTCCTTTCATGAGTTTCGCATGTGTTCTCTGTAGATGCCGAGTAGCAGCGATAGCACTCATTCAGGCCATGTATCTTCATCTGATCCGGACAACCCTAGGTCTTCAGCAGATTGTGAGGGATCAAGTAGTCTTGAACGTGATAGAGCTGCAGCAATTACCCTTCCGGTCAGGACACGGAGGAACGCTCCAAGGAAGCCCACACACCAGCCTAAAGGTGTATATGAAGTAACCGAGATTGATTTAAAGTCCTGGGCTCCAACTAAACTAGATAAAGCACGCATGAGGTTCAGGAGTGTGTGTGGATTTGTTGGCAGGGCAAGGCTCAACATTAATCTGCCAGGGTTTCGGAAGGCTGACATGGAAACACGGCGAAGGATAGTCCGGGAGATCATGGATCACTTCAACGTTCCAGAGCAGTGGAGAATGCAGGTGGAACATGCTGAGGGAGTCCTGGATTAAGGGGTTCTCGGGCATCCGACCTATGTGATGTGGGTCGGACTGAGGGGTCGTGAAGATACAAGACAAAAGACTATCTCCCGTGGGACTCTCCTTGGCGTGGATGGCAAGCCTGGCGTTCGGATATGAAGATTCCTTTCTCTGTAACCGACTTGGTATAACCCTAGTCCCCTCCGGCGTCTATATAAACTGGAGGGTTTAGTCCGTAGAGGCAATCACAATCATATAGGCTAGACTTCTAGGATTTTAGCCATTACGATCTTGTGGTAGATCAACTCTTGTAATACTCATATTCATCCAGATCAATCAAGCAAGAAGTTGGGTATTCCCTCCATAGAGTGGGCCCGAACCAGGGTAAACATCGTGTCCCCCATCTCCTGTTACCATCGACCTTAGACGCACAGTTCGGGACCCCCTACCCGAGATCCGCCAGTTTTGACACCGACATTGGTGCTTTAATTGAGAGTTCCGTTGCGTCGTCACCAAATGGTTCGATGGCTCCATGAATCATCTACAACAACACTGCCCTGGGGGTGGTTTTCCTCCCCGGACAGATCTTTGTGTTCAGCGGCTTCGCACTGTGGGCCAACTCGCTTGGCCATCTAGAGTAGATCGACAGCTACGCCCCAGGTCACCAGATTAATTAGTTTTGGAAATCTGGACTATGTCACTGATATCCGAGGAGACTTGATCTTCCAAGGATTCGCGCCAACCTCCGCCTCCGCCTTAGATCCCGAGCGAGACGCTAGGTCCAAGACGGCCCGTGAGCTCGCTGGACTATCTGCGGCCACTAGGCCCATTGTGGGAAATTCGGGGGAAGTAGTGTCGCTGGAAGCCATCATGGAGCCGGACCCTTCTCCGGATACTGGCTCCGAATCCTAGGAATCAGCATCGTGTGAGTTCGGCCAAGGAGTCTCCCTCTCGCCGTACTCCACGGGCTCTCTTCTCTCGGGCCAAACATCTCCTTTAAGCGAGGCTGTGGACTTAATGCGATCCCTTTTCATTACAGAGGATCAACGTCCAAACTATGCCCAGCCCGGACTAGGGGCTGAGAGCAGGGAATTTTACGTCCAACCCCACCCACTTTATAGCCACTGTCGAGGACTTCACCGACATGCTCGATTACAGCTCCGAAGACATCGACGATGATGCCGGAAAAGAGCAGGCCCAAAACCCGCCGTTTACCGGACGCTGGACGGCCACCTCTCCGTATGACGTATACATGGTGGATACACCCAAAGAGAATAGCGGTGATGAAAAGGAAGATCCAGTCGAGGACAAACCTCCTGAGATACAGCCAAAGCGTCGACGTCAGCGGCGCCGCTCTAAGTCACACCGCGAAAAAGACAGCAATACCGGCACAGGAGAAAACAATACTCTAGACGATGCAGAGGACAATGAAAACCCCGCTAAGCTAACCTCCGAACAGGACGAACCGGAAGATGGGCGAGTCAGCCCCGATTTAACAGGCCAGAAACGAAGACTCGAGGACAAGAATTACCTTCCGCCTTCGAGGATGAGGTGAGCCTCGGCAACGAGGATTTTATCGTGCCTGAGGAACCTCTCAAGAAGGAGCGCTTTAAGTGCCGGCTAATAGCCACTATAAGGAGCCTGAAAAAGAAGCAGCAGCATCTTCAAGCTGATCAAGATATGCTCAATGATAGATGGACTAATGTCCTAGCAGCCGAGGAATACGGCCTCGAGCGCCCAATCAAAAGTTACCCAAAGCGCAAATTGCTACCTCAATTCGATGATGAGGCACTTGAGCCCGTACCATCAGCATGTAATGCGGCTGATCGACCACCACGAGGCCAGGACAAAGCAGCAACTCAAGCCGAACACCAGCACGTACTACCTCGCCGTAAAGGCAGAGATAAAACAGCTCGGGGATATACATATGACCTGCGGCAGGACCTGGACAGTAGAGCAGGACAGACCAGATCGATCTATGGATCGCGGGGGCGTGCCCCGACACGCGACGACGGCTATCTAGCCGGACGTGACAAGCATAATCACGCTCGGGCCGAAAACGATAGACAAATTCCATCCGAGCTACATCGCGACGTGGCCCGATATAGAGGCGCCGCACACCCCCTTTGCTTCACTGATGAAGTAATGGAGCATGAATTCCTAGAAGGGTTTAAACCTGTGAACATCGAATCATATGATGGGACAAAAGACCCCGCGGTATGGATCAAAGATTTTCTTCTCAATATTCATATGGCCCGCGGTGATGATCTTCATGCCAACAAATACCTCCCACTAAAACTCAAGGGACCAGCTCGGCACTGGTTGAACAGCCTGCCAGAAAATTCCATTGGCAGCTGGGAGGACCTGGAAGACGCCTTCCGCGATAACTTCCAAGGTACATACGTCCGACCTCCGGATGCCGATGACCTAAGTCAGATAGTCCAACAGACCGGAGAGTCTGCTAGGAAATTCTGGACTAGGTTCTTAACTAAAAAGGACCAGATCATCGACTATCCGAACGCCGAAGCCCTAGCGGCCGTTAAACATAGCATCCGCGACGAATGGCTCGCCCGACACCCTCGGGCAAGAAAAGCCGAAGTCCATGGCAGCCCTCACGGCACTCATGACCCACTTTTGCGCGGGCGAAGATAGATGGCTAACCTGTAGCAATAATAGTGCAAGCGAACCTGGCACTTCTGAAGCCAGAAATAGCAACGGCAAGCCCCGACACAATAGACACAAGCGTCGAAGCAACGATAACAATACTGATGACACGGGGGTCAACGCCGGATTCAGTGGCTCCAAGTCCGGCCAGCGGAAGAAGCCATTTAAAAGGAACAATCTGGGCTCATCCAGCTTGGACCGCATACTCGATCGTTCGAGTCAGATACATGGCACCTCCGATAAACCAGCCAATCATACCAACATAAGCTGTTGGGTTTTTAAATAGGCCGGCAAGTTAAATGCTGAGAACAAGGAGAAGGGGTCGCAAAGCAAGGACGATGACGAGGAGCCCCATCCACTGAACACAGGGGGACAGAAGAAGTTTCCCCCTCAGTTCAAAATGGTGAACATGATATACGCTACCCATATCCCCAAGAGGGAGCGCAAGCGCGCGCTCAGGGATGTCTATGCGATAGAGCCAGTCGCCCCAAAATTCAACCCATGGTCGTCCTGCCCGAATACTTTCGATTGCGGGGACCATCCAACCAGTATCCGTCATGGCGGTTCAGCCACACTGGTCCTTGACCCAATCTTTGACGGATTCCACCTCACGAGAGTCCTCATGGACCGCGGCAACAGCCTCAACTTGCTCTATCAGGATACAGTGCGCAAAATGGGCATCGATCCATCAAGGATCAATCGCACCAAAACTACCTTTGAAGGAGTTATACCAGGTGTAGAGGCCCGTTGCACGGGCTCAATCACATTGGAGGTCGTCTTCGGATCTCCGGACAACTTCCGAAATGAAGATTTGATCTTCGATATCGTCCCCTTCCGCGGTGGCTGTCATGCACTGCTCGGATGAACCGCGTTTGCTCGATTTAATGCGGTGCCACACTATGCTTATCTCAAGCTCAAGATGCCTGGACTACGCGGTGTCATAACAGTCAATGGAAACACAGAGCGCTCCCTCCGTACCGAGGAGCACACCGCGGCCCTGGCAGCGGAAGTACAGAGCGGCCTTTTAAGGTAGAACTTTAATTCACCGGCCAAGCTCCTGGACACTGTCAAACGAGTCCGGACTACTCCACAGCATGACAGTCCGGCTCGTAAGGAGTTAGACTAGCAATTCGACATCTGTCTCAGTCCCGACCAAGAGGCGGCATACGTACCGCGCGTGCATAATTACGCACTAAAAATACCATGGGCAGAGACGGAGGCATAACCAGATTGTGGTCCATAATACGGCTCGACGTTCCCTGGACACACATACTTTCACTTTTCTTTTTATCCTTCAAAGGTTTCTTTTCCACAGGCCCCTCGCGGCAGCCTGCTCATCGATCCGCTCGAAGGACAGATACACCAAGGCGGCAAGTAGCACAGACATGTGGGGGAATCTTTAGATGTTCTTCTCGACGATCATTCTACCTGTTTTCAGGACCCGCACGCAGCTCCCCCTTGTTCTTGGCATGTTAAATAGCCAGGTTGCTTATCGCACTATTTGTACAAATACGCTTTGACGTATTAATCAAATTATAATGGAAGTAGTTTGCAGCCCAGCTTTTGTGGCACTAGTTTACTACTTCATTTTATTTCGCCATTCTTGTCGATTGCACCCGTACACTTTGGTACGCTTTAAATTCACCAGGGGCTTCATTATGCTCCACACTACGGCAATAAAGTCTGAACACTTTTTACAGTATAGTTCGGCACCCCGAATTTTAGCATTATATGCATCGGCTCCAAATCATGTCTTTGGTTAATAGTTGGGTTGCCCGTCTCCTGTGCTTGCTACCTTACATTTCGTCCAATTGGCTAGGGTAGTAAAGGGAGAACTACTGCAATTATGTTTCCGATTTATCCAAGCAAACACCTCAGTAGAGAAAGCCGGAAACTGACTGTCATGATGCGGCGAGAGCCGGTCAGCTATTCGGAGGTTAAAAATCTTTTGCGATTTTTTTCCGTTATAGGCGATGAATCGGCCTTCGTCTCGATCAGGTGTTTACAAAGACCCTAGTCCAGCAAATGTTAATCTAGGGGCTGCGCCTACATTTTTATTGTCAAACTCCTATGGCTAAGTGAGGGTGATAAAGCCACATAGTCAGATTGCTCGGTTCGCTATGCTTAAACACCTCCTTCAAGGACCAAATTCTTGGATCAAGAGTGTTTAGATTCCATCCCGAACACCCCCGTACTACCTACGTGGGGGCTGAAGCCGACGACTGGCCAACTCTCAGATTTAATAAAAACGGCCACACATGAGGTAAAATTTTAAGAAAATAACAAGCATTATATTACATATCAGCCTTGTTTCACCATACAGGACAGGATAACATGAATGTATTCACTCAAAAATAATGTCCTTAGCACATTGCTCCGCTACAATGCGGGATCCCTCCAGGACATCATCAAAATACCGCTCGGGCGTGGGGTGCTCCTTGCCAGCGGGCAGTCCCTCAGTCGCGAGCTTGACGGCGTTCATCTTCGCCCACTACACCTTGACACGAGCGAAGGCCATCCGCGCACCCTCAATGCAGAATGACCGCTTGATGACGTCAAGCCGGGGGCAGGCATTGACCAGCTGCTTCACGAGCCCGAAGTAGATGCTGGGTATGGCTTCGGCAGGCCATAGCCGGATTATTACATCCTTCATGGCTAGTTCGGCCACCCTATGCAGTTCGACCAGCTGTTTTAGCTGATCGCTAAAAGGCACCGGATGTTCTGGCGCAAGGTATTGCGACCACAACATCTTCTCCGTCGAGCTCCCCTATTTGGCTCGCAAGAACTCAGCAGCATCGGCAACACTGTGCGGTAAATCCGCAAACGCTCCTGGAGAACTCCAAATCCGGGTTAGTAAGAGATATCTCTTCTTCACATATTTGCTCTGCATAATGAAGGCCTTACCCGCCGTGATTTTTCTGGCCTCTTGGATTTCCTGGAGGGCGCCTTGGGCTTCAACCCGGGCATCTTGTGCACTTTGGCGAGCCTTGGCGAGTTCGTCTCTTGATCCGCAATATTGCGCTCCAAGGATTCACATTTCTTCACGGCGTCCTGGAGCTCCTGCTGGACCTCATCAACTCTGGCCTCGTGTTTTTCATGGGCGGGTTGCTCCCTTGACACTTTATTTTTGGCCTCGGCCGGCGCCTTCTTGAGGGTCTCCACCTCGGTCGCCGCTCCTAACAAATATCATGGCACTATGATTAGCACAAGTTATTCATCCTTTCTGGATCTACAAAAGGTCATTGCATACCTTGCTTGTTTTCTAACTACTTTTTTACACGGCCGAGCTCTTCCTCGTCCCGCTCCAGACTCTTCCTCAGTCGGAGACTTCGGCAGAATGAGAGGTCGCAGCCAGCAATGACGCCTGCTTACTCACATAAGACATATTTGGTTAGTCTCCTGCGGAGATTACTTGATCCTCTGTCCGGCTTTTCTTTCCGAACACCGGACAGAGTCTCAGGGGCTACTGTCTATACTATGACATTCTTTTTATACAATTGTATCGCTTACCTCAAAGCCTGCCAGAAGGCTGGTGCAGGCTTCATTCAGTCCGCTCTTAACGGACTGAACCCTCTCAATCACCATACCCATAAGGATACGGTGTTCCTCAATAATGTAAGCGCTTCCAGTAGAGTATCCGGTGCGTCTGGACGGACAGAGGTCACCGGTGGAATTGGTGCACCTCCTTCTTTTGAAGGAGGCCGCTTGCCAGATTCGGAGCCATATAGGTCTCCGGGATCGTATTCGGCTGGGGGCCGAATTGGATATGGCCCCCATCTCCAGTCTCCATGGGGATCTGCTCCCCCATATGTCTGGCGGCCGAGGTATCATCCTCTGGCACCACCGTGATGGCCTCCTGTGCCTCCCCCTGAGCCAGGAGGGTCCTTCAGGACAACACTTTAGCTTCCTCCGTAGTCTTGACAGAGGAGGCCGCCGGAAGGGACCCGCTGTCCATCACCTTCGGATCCAGCGAATTTCCAGAAGGTGAGGATCGCTCAAGGTCAGAACGAGCCGGAGCAAGTGCATGATTCAACATGTTAAAATTATGAAGTAAAGGGGATGGGTATATGAACGCGTCAGTGCCTTTGAGTGCTCATGATTCATCCTGGGGCTTATCTCGGGTGCGCCACTCCGAGCTGCTATCGATGTCCCACGCGGAGTTATCCGCGAGGGATACCTTCCCCTTCTTGGACGCCTCTGCCTCCAGGTGTGTGGAGGCCGCCCTTTTCTTCCTTCCCCCTCAGGGGGAGAATTGCTTTCCACCTCCTCCTTGTCGTCCTCGATGGGGGAGGAGTGGGTCTCTGTGTCCTTAGACGTCATGTCCGAAGTGTTGGGGAACGTTGCAGAAAATTAAAAAATTTCTTACGGTTTCACCAAGATCTATCCATGAGTTCATCTAGCAACGAGTCAAGGGAGGGAGTTTGCATCTACATACCACTTTGTAGATCGCGAGCGGAAGCGTTCACTAGAACGTGGATGATGGAGTCGTACTCGCCGTGATCCAAATCACCGATGACCGAAGTGCGAACGGACGGCACCTCCGCGCTCAACACACGCAGTGCAGGAGAGACGTCTCCTCCTTCTTGATCCAGCAAGGGGAAGGAGAGGTTGATGATGATCCAGCAGACGACGGCGTGGTGGTGGATGCAGCAGAACTCACGGCGAGGCTTCGCCAAGCTGCTGGGAGGAGGACGAGGTGTAGCAGGGGAGGAGGCGCGAGAACTTCAGGGGTGCGGCTGCCCCTCCCCCTCCCTTTATATAGGCCCTCAGGGGCGCCGCCCTGGGGATCCCATCTCCAAGGGGCGGCGCCAAGGGGGAGGAGTGCCCCAAGGCAGTGGGCGCCCCACCCTAGGGTTTCAACCCTAGGCGCGGGGTGGGCCAAGGGGCGCACCAGCCCACTATGGGCTGGTTCCTCCCACTTCAGCCCATGGGGCCCTCCGGGATGGGTGGCCCCAACGGTGGACCCCGGACCCTTCCGGTGGTCCCAGACAATACCGGTGACCCCAAACTTTCCGATGGCGAAATACCACTTCCTATATATAATTCTTTACCTCCGGACCATTCCGAACTCCTCGTGACGTCCGGATCTCATCCGGACTCCTAACAACATTCGTATACTGCATACTCATATTCATACAACCCTAGCGCCACCGAACCTTAAGTGTGTAGACCCTACGGGTTCGGAGACACGAGACATGACCGAGACGGCTCTCGGCAATAACCAACAGCGGATCTGGATACCCATGTTGGCTCCCACATGCTCTCGATGATCTCATCGGATGAACCACGATGTCGAGGATTCAAACAATCCCGTATACAATTCCCTTTGTCAATCGGTATGTTACTTGCCCGAGATTCGATCGTCGGTATCCCAATACCTCGCTCAATCTCGTTACGCAAGTCACTTTACTCGCACCGTAATGCATGATCCCGTGACCAGACACTTGGTCACTTTGAGCTCATTATGATGATGCACTACCGAGTGGGCCCAGTGATACCTCTCCGTAACACGGAGTGACAAATCCTGCCTCGATCCGTGTCAACCCAATGACACTTTCGGAGATACCGTAGTGCACCTTTATAGTCACCCGATTACGTTGTGACGTTTGGTACACCCAAAGCACTCTTACGGTATCCGGGAGTTACACGACCTCATGGTCTAAGGAAGAGATACTTGACATTGGAAAAGTTCTAGCAAAACGAACTACACGATCTTGTGCTATGCTTAGGATTGGGTCTTGTCCATCACATCATTCTCCTAATGATGTGATCCCGTTGTCAATGACATCCAATGTCCATAGTCAGGAAACCGTGACTATCTGTTGACCAACGAGCTAGTCAACTAGAGGCTCACTAGGGACATTTTGTGGTCTATGTATTCACACGTGTATTACAATTTCCGGATAATACAATTATAGCATGAATAAAA
The DNA here is from genome assembly GCA_021605205.1 of Aegilops longissima. Classification (NCBI taxonomy): domain Eukaryota; kingdom Viridiplantae; phylum Streptophyta; class Magnoliopsida; order Poales; family Poaceae; genus Aegilops; species Aegilops longissima. Next base: position 380,617,389 of record CM038680.1, read on the forward strand.
GACAATTATCATGAACAAGGAATAATAATAACACTTTTATTATTGCCTCTAGGGCTTATTTCCAATAGTCTCCCACTTGCACTAGAGTCAATAATCTAGTTACATTGTGATGAATCGAACACCCATAGAGTTCTGGTGTTGATCATGTTTTGCCCATGAAGAGGTTTAGTCAACGGATCTGCGACATTCAGATCCGTATGCACTTTGCAAATTTCTATGTCTCCATCTTGAACATTTTCACGGATGGAGTTGAGCGACGCTGATGTGCTGGTCTTCTTGTGAAACCTGGGCTCCTTGGCAAGTGCAATAGCTCCAAGTGTTTTCACGAAGAGTTTGATCGGCCCCGACGCATTGGGTATGACTCCTAGGTCGGTGATGAACTCCTTCACCCAAATTGCTTCATGCGCTGCCTCCGAGGCTTCCATGTACTCCGCTTCACATGTAGATCCCGCCACGACGCTCTGCTTGCAGCTGCACCAGCTTACTGCTCCACCATTCAACATATACACGTATCCGGTTTGTGACTTAGAGTCATCAGGATCGTGTCGAAGCTAAGCGTCGACGTAACCCTTTACGACGAGCTCTTCGTCACCTCCATAAATGAGAAACATGTCCTTTGTCCTTTTCAGGTACTTCAGGATATTCTTGACCGCTGTCCAGTGTTCCTTGCCGGGATTACTTTGGTACCTTCCTACCAAACTTACGGCAAGGTTTACATCAGGTCCGTACACAGCATGGCATACATAATAGATCCTATGGCGAGGCATAGGGATGACGCTCATCTCTTCTTTATCTTTTGCCGTGGTCGGGCATTGAGCCGAGCTCAATCTTACACCTTGCAGTACAGGCAAGAACCCTTTCTTGGACTGATCCATTTTGAACTTCTTCAAAATCTTATCAAGGTATGTGCTTTGTGAAAGACCTATGAGGCGTCTCGATCTATCTCTATAGATCTTGATTCCTAATATATAAGCAGCTTCTCCAAGGTCCTTCATTGAAAAACTTTTATTCAAGCAGGCCTTAATGCTGTCCAAGAGTTCTATATCATTTCCCATCAAAAGTATGTCATCTACATATAATATGAGAAATGCTCTGAGCTCCCACTCACTTTCTTGTAAACGCAGCTTCTCCATAAGTCTGCATAAACCCAAAGGCTTTGATCATCTCATCAAAGCGAATGTTCCAACTCCGAGATGCTTGCACCAGCCCATAAATGGATCGCTGGAGCTTGCATACTTTGTTAGCATTCTTAGGATCAACAAAACCTTCCGGCTGCATCATATACAGCTCTTCCTTAAGATAACCGTTAAGGAACGCTGTTTTGACGTCCATCTGCCATATCTCATAATCATAGTATGCGGCAATTGCTAACATGATTCGGACAGACTTAAGCTTCGCTACGGGAGAGAAAGTCTCATCGTAGTCAATCCCTTGAACATGCCGATAACCCTTAGCGACAAGTCGAGCTTTATAGATGGTGACATTACCATCCGCGTCCGTCTTCTTCTTAAAGATCCATTTATTTTCTATCGCTCGCCGATCATCGTGCAAGTCTGTCAAAGTCCATACTTTGTTTTCATACATGGATCCTATCTCGGATTGCATGGCTTCGAGCCATTTGTTGGAATCTGGGCCTGCCATCGCTTCTTCATAGTTCAAGGTTCACCGTTGTCTAACAACATGATTTCCGGACAGGGTTGCCATTACCACTCGGTGCGGAACGTGTCCTAGTGGACCTCTGAAGTTCAAGAGCAACTTGATCCGAAGTACCTTGATCATCATCATTAATTTCCTCTTCGTTGGTGTAGGCACCACAGAACATTTTCCTGAGCTGCACTACTATCCTGTTCAAGAGGTAGTACTTCATCGAGTTCTACTTTCCTCCCACTTACTTCTTTCGAGAGAAACTCTTTTCCGTAAAGGATCCGTTCTTGGCAACAAAGATCTTGCCCTCGGATCTTAAGTAGAAGGTATACCCAATAGTTTCCTTAGGGTATCCTATGAAGACGCATTTTTCCGACTTGGGTTCGAGCTTTTCAGGTTGAAGTTTCTTGACATAAGCATCGCATCCCCAAACTTTTAGAAACGACAGCTTAGGTTTCTTGCCAAACCATAATTCATACGGTGTCGTCTCAACGGATTTAGACGGTGCCCTATTTAAAGTGAATGTAGCTGTCTCTAGAGCGTATCCCCAAAATGATAGCGGTAAATCAGTAAGAGACATCATAGATCGCACCATATCCAATAGGGTGCGATTCGACGTTCGGACACACCGTTCTGTTGAGGTGTTCCAGCGGCGTGAGTTGTGAAACGATTCCACATTTCCTTAAGTGTGTACCAAATTCGTGACTTAAATATTCTCCTCCACGATCTGATCGTAAGAACTTTATTTTCGGTCACGTTGATTCTCTACCTCATTCTGAAATTCCTTGAACTTTTCAAAGGTCTCAGACTTGTGTTTCATCAAGTAGACATACCCATATCTACTTAAGTCATCGTGAGAGTGAGAACATAACGATATCCTCCGCGAGCCTCAACGCTCATTGGACCGCACACATCGGTATGTATGATTTCCAATAGGTTGGTTGCTCGCTCCATTGTTCCGGAGAACGGAGTCTTGGTCATTTTGCCCATAAGGCATGGTTCGCATGTGTCAAATGATTCATAATCTAGAGACTCTAAAAGTCCATCAGCATGGAGCTTCTTCATGCGCTTGACACCAATGTGACCAAGGCGGCAGTGCCACAAGTATGTGGGACTATTGTTATCAACTTTACATCTTTTGGTATTCATGCTATGAATATGTGTAACATTACGCTCGAGATTCATTAAGAATAAACCATTGACCATCGGAGCATGACCATAAAACATATCTCTCATATAAATAGAACAACCATTATTCTCGGATTTAAATGAGTAGCCATCTCGCATTAAACGAGATCCAGATACAATGTTCATGCTCAAACTTGGCACCAAATAACAATTATTAAGGTTTATAACTAATCCCGTAGGTAAATGTAGAGGTAGCGTGCCGACGGTGATCACATCGACCTTGGAACCATTCCCGACGCGCGATCGTCACCTCGTCCTTCGCCAGCCTCCGCTTATTCCGCAGCTCCTGCTGTGAGTTACAAATATGAGCAACGGCACGGTATCAAATACCGGGGAGTTACTACGAGTACTGGTAAGGTACACATCAATTACATGTATATCAAATATACCTTTAGTGTTGCCGGCTTCTTGTCCGCTAAGTATTTGGGGCAGTTCCGCTTCGAAGGCCCTTCCTTTGCAATAAAAGCACTCTGTCTCGGTTTGGGTCCATTCTTTGACTTCTTCCCGGCAACTTGCTTACCGGGCGCAGCAACCTCCTTGCCGTCCTTCTTGAAGTTCTTCTTGCCCTTGCCCTTCTTGAACTTAGTGGTTTTATTGACCATCAACACTTGATGTTCTTTCTTGATTTCAACCTCTGCTGACTTCAGCATTGAGAATACTTCGGGAATGGTCTTCACCATCCCCTGCATATTGTAGTTCATCACAAAGCTCTTGTAGCTTGGTGGGAGCGACTAAAGGATTCTGTCAATGACCGCCTCGTCCGGGAGGTTTATGTCTAGCTAGGACAGGCGGTTGTGCAACCCAGACATTTTGAGTATGTGTTCACTGACAGAACTGTTTTCCTCCATCTTACAATTATAGAACTTGTCGGAGACTTCATATCTCTCGACCCGGTCACGAGCTTGGAAAACTAGTTTCAGCTCCTCGAACATCTCATATGCTCTGTGTTGCTCAAAACGCTTTTGGAGCCCCGGTTCTAAGCTGTAAAGCATGCCGCACTGAACGAGGGAGTAATCATCAGCACGAGACTGCCAAGCATTCATAAAGTCTTGGTTCTCTGGGACGGGTGCATCACCTAGCGGTCCTTCTAGGACATATTGTTTCCTGGCAGCTATGAGGATGATCCTCAGGTTCCGGACCCAGTCCGTATAGTTGTTGCCATCATCTTTCAGCTTGGTTTTCTCTAGGAACGCGTTGAAGTTCATGTTGACATGAGCGTTGGCCATTTGATCTACAAGACATATTTGCAAAGGTTTTAGACTAAGTTCATGATAATTAAGTTCATCTAATCAAATTATTTTAATGAACTCCCACTCAGATTAGACATCCCTCTAGTCATCTAAGTGTTACACGATCCGAGTCGACTAGGCCGTGTCCGATCATCACGTGAGACGGACTAGTCATCGTCGGTGAACATTCTCATGTTGATCGTATCTTCCATACGACTCGTGTTCGACCTTTCGGTCTCCGTGTTCGAGGCCATGTCTGTACATGATAGGCTCGTCAAGTTAACCCTAAGTGTTTTGCATGTGTAAAACTGTCTTACACCCGTTGTATGTGAACGTAAGGATCTATCACACCCGATCATCACGTGGTGCTTGAAACGCGAACTTTAGCAACGGTGCAGTTAGGGAGAACACTTCTTGATATTGTTGTAAGGATCATCTTATTTACTACCGTCGTTCTAAGTAAACAAGATGCATAAACATAATAAACATCATATGCAATTATATAGTAGTGACATGATATGGCCAAAATCATATAGCTCCATTGATCTCCATCTTCGGGGCTCCATGATCATCTTGTCACCGGCATGACACCATGATCTCCATCATCATGATCTCCATCATCGTGTCTTCATGAAGTTGTCACGCCAACGACTACTTCTACTTCTATGGCTAACGCGTTTAGCAATAAAGTAAAGTAATTTACATGGCGTTCTTCAATGACACGCAGGTCATACAAAAATAAAGACAACTCCTATGGCTCCTGCCGGTTGTCATACTCATCGGCATGCAAGTCGTGATTCCTATTACAAGAACATGATCTCATACATCACAATATGTCATTCATCATTCATCACAACTTGGCCATATCACATCACATGCAATTGCTGCAAAAACAAGTTAGACATCCTCTAATTGTTGTTGCATCTTTTACGTGGCTGCAATTGGGTTCTAGCAAGAACATTTTCTTACCTACGAATAACCACAACGTGATTTTGTCAACTTCTATTTACCCTTCATAAGTACCCTTTTCATCGAATCCGTTCCAACTAAAGTGGGAGAGACAGACACCGCCAGCCACCTTATGCAACTAGTGCATGTCGACCGGTGGAACCGGTCTCACGTAAGCGTACGTGTAAGGTTGGTCCGGGCCGCTTCATCCCACAATACCGCCGAAGCAAGATAAGACTAGTAGCGGCAAGCAAGTTGACAAGATCTACGCCCACAACAAAATTGTGTTCTACTCGTGCAATAGAGAACTACGCATAGACCTAGCTCATGATGCCACTGTTGGGGAATGTTGCAGAAAATTAAAATTTTTCTTACGGTTTCACCAACATCTATCCATGAGTTCATCTAGCAATGAGTCAAGGGAGTGAGTTTGCATCTACATACCACTCTGTAGATTGCGAGCGGAAGCGTTCACTAGAACGTGGATGATGGAGTCGTACTCGCCGTGATCCAAATCACTGATGACCTGAGTGCCGAACGGATGGCACCTCCGCGTTCAACACACGTACGGGACGGGAGACGTCTCCTCCTTCTTGATCCAGCAAGGGGGAAGGACGGCGTGGTGGTGGATGCAGCAGAACTCCGGCAGGGCTTCGCCAAGCTGCTGCGGGAGGAGGACGAGGTGTAGCAGGGGGAGGGAGGCGCCAGAACTTCAGGGTGCGGCTGCCCCTCCCCCTCCCTTTATATAGGCCCCCAGGGGGGCGCCGGCCCTTGGGGATCCCATCTCCCAAGGGGGGCGGCGGCCAAGGGGGGAGGAGTGCCCCCCAAGGCAAGTGGGCGCCCCACCCTAGGGTTTCAACCCTAGGCGCAGGGGGTGGGCCAAGGGGGGCGCACCAGCCCACTATGGGCTGGTTCCCCTCCCCACTTCAGCCCATGGGGCCCTCCGGGATGGGTGGCCCCACCCGGTGGACCCCCGGGACCCTTCCGGTGGTCCCGGTACAATACCGGGTGACCCCGAAACTTTCCCGATGGCCGAAATACCACTTCCTATATATAATTCTTTACCTCCGGACCATTCCGAAACTCCTCGTGACGTCCGGGATCTCATCCGGACTCAACAACATTCGTATACTGCATACTCATATTCATACAACCCTAGCGTCACCGAACCTTAAGTGTGTAGACCCTACGGGTTCGGAGACACGTGACATGACCGAGGCGGCTCTCGGGCAATAACCAACAGCGGATCTGGATACCCATGTTGGCTCCTACATGCTCCTCGATGATCTCATCGGATGAACCACGATGTCGAGGATTCAAACAATCCCGTATACAATTCCCTTTGTCAATCGTTATGTTACTTGCCCGAGATTCGATCGTCGGTATCCCAATACCTCGTTCAATCTCGTACCGCCAAGTCACTTTACTCGTACCGTAATGCATGATCTCGTGACGGACACTTGGTCACTTTGAGCTCATTATGATGATGCACTACCGAGTGGGCCCAGTGATACCTCTCCGTAACACGGAGTGACAAATCCCGCCTCGATCCGTGTCAACCCAATGACACTTTCGGAGATACCGTAGTGCACCTTTATAGTCACCCGATTCGTTGTGACGTTTGGTACACCCAAAGCACTCTTACGGTATCCGGGAGTTACACGACCTCATGGTCTAAGGAAGAGATACTTGACATTGGAAAAGCTCTAGCAAAACGAACTACACGATCTTGTGCTATGCTTAGGATTGGGTCTTGTCCATCACATCATTCTCCTAATGATGTGATCCCATTGTCAATGACATCCAATGTCCATAGTCAGGAAACCGTGACTATCTGTTGACCAACGAGCTAGTCAACTAGAGGCTCACTAGGGACATTTTGTGGTCTATGTATTCACACGTGTATTACGATTTCCGGATAATACAATTATAGCATGAATAAAAGACAATTATCATGAACAAGGAATAATAATAACACTTTTATTATTGCCTCTAGGGCATATTTCCAACACGAAGTGCCCTTATGGCGGAGGCCACCTCTGGTCCCCTTGGCCTTCTTCTCCGGTGCTTGATAGGGCACCAGAACCAGCATCTTTGTCAGAAGTGGAATTGCTGGTTCTTCAGGTAGTGGAGCCGGACACTGAATCCGCTCCGCCTTCTTTGTCCAGCCCTGAAAAAACAAATAGGGAAGCTTAGACATCTTCGTTGAGTAAGGAAGTAAAGGATACACCTTGAAATATGAAAGACTTATCGGACTGGCGGGATGGGCCAGGTCGTGCCCGCGGTCCTCAGTCATCTTCGGCCACGTCTCGTTGGCCTTAAAGAGCACCTTCCAAATGTCTTCATGTGTAGTTCCAAAGAACTGTTGCAACGGCTGGTTCTCAGCCGGATCGAACTCACACAGATGGGAAGTCCAGCTTTGGCATGGAAGGATCCGGCGAACTAGCATCACATGGATCACATTAACGAGCTAGATGTTCTTGTCGACCATGCTCCTAATGCGCGTCTAAAGCTGTCAGCTCGTCCGACGAAGACCAGTCCAGGCCCTTCTCTAGCCAGGAGGTGAGCTGCATCGGGGCTCCGGCTGAAATTCGGGAGCCGCGGCCCAGGTGTCGTCGCGAGGCTCTGAGACGTAGAACCACTGCTGTTACCACCCTTTGATGGTCTCCACGAAGGTACCTTTGGGCCATGTGACGTTGGGCATCTTGCTCACCATGGCCCCTCCGCACTCTGCGTGTTCGCCACACACCACCTTCGGCTTCACATTGAAGATCTTTAGCCACAATCCAAAGTGGGGTGGGATGCGGATGAAGTCCTCGCACACGACAATGAATGCCAAGATGCTGAAGAAGGAGTTGGGGGCCAGATCGTGGAAATCCAGCCCGTAGTAGAACATGAGTCCGCGGACGAATGGGTGGAGAGGAAATCCCAACCCGCGGACGAAGTGGGGGATGAATACAACCCTCTCATGGGGCTCCGGGGTGGGGATGATATGTCCCTTGGCCGGAAGCCGGTGGGAGATTTCCTTGGCCAGATACCCAGCCTCCCGGAGCTTGGTGATGTCCTTCTCCTTGACGGAGGAGACCATCCACTTGCCCCGCGCTCCGGATCCGGACATGATCGGAGTGATTTCTTGAGGTGGAGAGGATGAGGACTTGGGCGCTGGAGCTCGAGAATGGGTGGAAACAGAGAGAGAGAGAAGGCTTGGGTGAAAGGGGTGAATCCTTATCTCCTTATAAAGGCAGTGAATATCAGGTGCCTCCACACTCGCCTTAAAACTCACCTATTCCCCAAGAGCTGTGCAGGCGGCACGGTTGGATTACCCACGCCCGTATTGATGAGTATCCCGCAATAAGGGGACACGATCTCGGCTTCGACAAGACGTGCCAATAAAGCCACATCTTGAAACGTGGAGCGGGAGGCTAAAAAACGGTTCGAAATAGTGACAGGGCGGCGGCGTGATGCCACGCTGCAAAAGTTGTCAGCGGATTGGACTCGTGAAATATTATACTCTCTGCGGTTGTGTGTGGTACTTGTCTTGCAGAGCCGGACACGTTTTCTGTGTTCGAAGGATGCTTTGGAGTATTCGGAGGAGGAACCCGCCTTGCAACGCCGAAGACAATCTACGCGCCGGACATATCGTCATTGAAGCCTGGTTCAGGGGCTACTGAGAGAGTCCTGGATTAAGGGATCCTCGGGCATCCGACCTATGTTATGTGGGCCGGACTGAGGGGTCGTGAAGAGACAAGACAGAAGACTCTCTCCCGTGTCCGAATGGGACTCCCCTTGGCGTGGATGGCAAGCCTGGCGTTCGGATATGAAGATTTCTTTCTCTGTAACCGACTTTGTACAACCCTAGTCCCCTCCGATGTCTATATATACTCGAGGGTTTAGTCGGTAGAGGCAATCACAATCATATAGGCTAGACTTCTAGGGTTTTAGCCATTACGATCTCGTGGTAGATCAACTCTTGTAATACTCATATTCATCAAGATCAATCAAGCAGGAAGTAGGGTATTACCTCCATAGAGAGGGACCGAACCTGGGTAAACATCGTGTCCCCCATCTCCTGTTACCATCGAACTTAGACGCACAGTTCGGGACTCCCTACCCAAGATCCGCCGGTTTTGACACCGACACACGCTGCACTAAAGAAGGCTAGGGATGCTTGGAGAAACTGGAAGCACGTGTTGTACAAGAAGTACTTGAGTGAAGGCAAGGACCAATCCCCGCATACCCCCAAATTACAAAGGCAGACTGGGCAGAATTCAAATGGGTCAGGGCAACTCCAGATTTTGCTGAGAAGAGATTTAAGCAATCGGAACTTCAGAAGAAGAACATACACCCCCACCGTATGGGTGTGGCAGGATACTACGACATGAAACTGATATGGGAACTTGAGGACGAAGAAGTAGTAGCGGCGGGTGGGAATCCGGCCTTTAGTGAAATCAGCGGCGAACGCGCCAGAGACTACTTGCGGGCACGTGCAAAGAGGCGTGATGACGGAACTTATTACTTTGAAAACACACGTGACACCAAACTGTATGAAGTGATGGTAGAGGCTTCCAAGATCCCTAGAAGGTTCTACAAGAACTCAGGGCCATGTGAAATTTTGTCCATTGCTCTAGACACAAAAGAGCCCCCTGGTCGTGCAAGGGGTATAGGTGTTAATGTCCCACACAAGAGGGCTTTCACACTCAGCATGAAAAAATCGAGGAGTGAAATGAAGCAGAATGCATTGTTTGAAAAGTTGAAGAAGGAGATTTAGCTGGCTGTTCGAAAGGATGTTGAGGAGTCAATGATGATGCAGAAGACTCTAACACTGACAGATAGCCAGCAGATGGGGGGGGGAGGCGGGCATGGATGATGCTGCTTATTGCGCGACAACACTGCACAAGAGTAGTTGTGCATTAGCTGACCCCAGCGACACTGAGACTGCAGCTGCTCGTGATGATGCTATATCTGATCTATCTAGAATGAAAGACGGACTGAAGGGCATTCTTACACATTATGAAGGTACATTAAAATGTGCAACATCCTTGGTTTGCCCACCCTTCTTGGAAGATTGCCTCTTCTTGGACAATGTGCCATTGAAGCCAGGCTGTATGAAGTGCTACGTGACTGAAGTAAAGCCTGGATTCAATGAATTTGCCCCGAAGAATGTCCTAGGAGACTTCGATGAGCAAAGGACCTTGGGAGAAACACTGTTACATCACATCCAGTGGCCACGAAAGGAAATAGAGTTCATAGATGAGATTCTTGAAGCCCCGCCAAGAGCAACCATTGTCGCCCCTCAACCGGTGACACTCTCCTTGCCACAGCAGCTCTCGCGGGCTGATGCATCAACCTGTGATCAACCGGACCGACTTTGTGGCGTACATGCCATGTCATCCTCCGCCCCAAAGCAGCCAGTGGCAAGGCCTACAACTACTGATGATGCACCACCAGTTCAGATGCCGGCCGCTGAAGCAGTGGGGGGAGACCCAACTGCAGCACATGCTCAGCAGACCAACTCAGTGGAACAGATCGCTAAGCGATCGATGCTTGAACAGATCGCTAAGCGATCGATGCTTCGAACAGATCGCTAAGAAGTCTATAGGTCCAGAACCAACTGCTTGTCAGTCCGTCGGTCCGCAGGCGCGTGATCAGCATACCAATGTGTCAGCACTTCCTGCTCATCAAACCAACGCATTGGCATGGCCTCCTCATCACACCGACAAGTTGGCACCGGTACCACCTGCGCAGAAACCCGACATAGATTCAACGCATGGTCAGCAGTCCGATGCCTCTGCTCCTACAACCCAGTAGTCTGTCACAGCAGCACCGTCAGCTCAGCGGTCCGGCATAGATAAACCGTCTGCTAAGAAGTCCATCCAAGCTTCACCGTCTGCTCGGCAGTCTACCTTGCAGACAACCAGACATTCTGCCAGAAATGCTTCAAGTACCAAGAAGGAAGTGGCCAAAAAGGCTACACCCACGACCACGAGGAAGCGCATCGGGAGAGTGAAGAGGAAAGAGAACGATTGCCTCTTACTTAATGCACTCATCACCTAGAACCAAATTAACAGTAGCTTGTTCGAGTCGGGGAGTAATATTATTTCTGATGCCATGGATGATGAAGAAGTAGAATTGTTGCTTGCTAAAAGTAAAGCAGATGTACTTGAAGCACGCAATTACGTCCATGGCTAGCCATTTATTATTGGTGAATACTTTGATGAGTGCACCTCCAGTTGCGCGAGTTACATGAATATTGCATGGATCAAATGTCAGCAATTCATCATGCTTTGCTAGTCCACTACAATAGAGATCATTTCCGACAGGTTCCATCAATGGGAGTTTCGAGAACTTACATCTATTCTTCAACTTCAACGTGCTCGATGCCACTCTTGTTAGATGCCTGATTTTGTAAGTACTTAACAAACTTTGATCAACTTCTCCATACAAAGCTGTAAATGATAAACAACACTGCATTTTATTCCTCTCAAGGGATTGAACGTGCAGAGAATAAAAAGGGAGAGTGTGTATTTCATAGATCCTACATTAGCAAATGGCACAGCATTAGATGCACTACAAAAAAATATACTTCCGTGATGATACGTGTTTGTCACAGTAGGTCGCGTTTTTTGTCATGCATGTACATCCATGACGATTTTATGACAGAATCAAGATAGTCATACATGTGCTATCGTAGAAGTGTTCCATGACATTACCAAAATTATCATCACGGAAGTGTCCACTTCCATGACGATAAATCGCGTGTCACAGAAGTGCTTTCATCAAGGGTGACCAACACGTGGCATCCACCGTAACGGAACGCCGTTAAGCTATAGGGTCCGGTTTTGGATCCGATAACCCGTTAACAGCCCGGATCAATGGGGATTTTCCACGTGTAAAATCATCATTGGCCAAAGGAAACACGTGTTGCCTCACCGTTGGGACAGATGTCATCCACTCATTGGACAGGAGGCGCCTATGATAGGTCGACACGTGGCACGGCCCAACAGTGGCCCATTCCGGTGAAAAAGGCCGGGCAAGTAAAAATTAGCAGGCCGGCCCATATAAGGCCTACTTGTGTCAGGTCCATTTAAGCCCACGGCCCATACGAGATGTGCCAATTCGGCCCGTTAAAGATTTGACACCATTGCAGCCCATCGTCAGTTCGAGCCCGTTAACAGCCCGCTATATATTTGGGCTAAATATCGGCCCGATGAGATTTCGGCCTGTTAACGGACCATTCAATGGATGGGCCAATTTTCAGGATGTACATCTTTCGGCCTTTTAGTGACCCATTTAAATGTTGGGCTAATTTCCGGCCCAGTGTGTCCTTCAGCCTGTTGACGGCCCATAAATCTGATGGGCCATTTGTAGTCGGACCTGAGTCTCAGCCTTTTAGCGGCCCATTTAAGTGTTGGGCCAATTTCCTGCCCGGTGTCACTTTTAGCTTGTTGACGGCCCATAAATCAGTAGGGCCATTTGTAGTCGGACCTGAGTTTTGGCCTTTTAGTGACCCATTTAAGTGTTGGGCCAATTCCCGGCCCTATGTGCCTTTCAGCCTGTTAACGGACCATAAATGAGTTGGGCCATTTGTAGTTGGACCTTAGTTTTGGCCTTTTAACGGCCCATGCCCTTCATGGTCCAATACCAGCCCGGTTTCTCTTCGGCTGCTAAAGGCCCACAACCTGATTGGGCCATTTACAATCTGACCGACTTTCGGCCTCTGGCGGCCCATTCTCTTCATGGTCCAGTACAAGCCCGCTGTCTCTTTCGCCCTGCTAAAGGCCTATAGTATAGTTGGGCCATATGTAGCCCAAACTTAGTAACGGCCTCTTAAGGGCCCGTGAAATAAATTGGGCCCACCTGTTGCCCGCTTCGGTGTCGGCCTGTTAACGACCCGGGAGGTAAGAGGGCCGACCATTAACTTCCGGCCTAGTAACGGCCCATTAACTTAATGGGCCCACTAAAATTCGTACATGTCTTTAGGCCAAATTAGATAATTTGAGCCCATTACGACGAGCAATTATGCACAGGACCAAAACCGATCAAGCAAAGGTACGGCATACAGGGAATAACGTTGCACATCCAGCATATATTACAGGAAATTAAATCCAGTGGGCAATCAAAGATTGATGCCAGTGCAAATACATGAGCAGAACCTAACCATCTACAACGTCACAATCTGCAACCTCAGCACAGATGACGCCCATAAGCATGTGGGCAAGTTCTTGCTGCTTTGCTACACTATCTCTGAAAACATTGATCAGTTGTTGTGTCGCACGACTCTGCACCTCTAATTCATCCACCATTTCCACCATTGCTTCAGCCATTAATTGGTTCACAAACATACATTTATTACATTGCATTCGAGACAGAGGATACTGAACAGATTCAGATGGCGATTTTGGCAGGCCTGTATTATTGATAATGGAGAGAGTCTCGACCACTGCATCATAACATAAATTAGGACGGGAACCAAAAAGATTAATCATGAGTTATTGCCATATTACCTAGCCTAGATTTACTAGAAAGAAGCAATGGGGTTGCCTTGCTGTTTTTAGAGTTTGTCTTCTTATCTTCAGCAGCCTGCACAAAATTAACACACTAGCATTGCTATCATTGGCCAAGTCAGATAATAGGAAAGCAACATTGACACAACGAACGTTTGGGCAACTAGCCTACACCAAATTAACACAATATGGCACAACTATCATCAGCCAGGTAAGGTAATACGAAAGCAACATTGACACAATGAATGAATGGGCAACCAGAGAAGCACTACAATTCAAGAATGTGCGTGATATGAGATAGTACATTCATGCAGCTCGAGATGCAAAACTACTAGGCAGTTTTCCTTACAAAAATCAACATTGGCGCCTTTAACATTTTGCTACAACTAATTTTAGATCAGATAAAGGTTAGATTCACGCCGATTAACAAAATACATGCTGATGTAAAAATATAGTGATATACAACAGGTACTTACATCAGCATTGGAGCACAGAGAATTCTTGCAAGATATTTTCCTCGAATACGATCCCAATGGAGGAAGTCTTCTATCGTTTAACCTTATTTTCTAAAAGAGAGATGGGTAAGAAACATGTAGAAAATATGATCAGCATGCTATAAAATTTCATGATGCGAGGATACGCACATGCTTCTTAGAATGGAGTTGACATTCTTTCGCTGGACTGGAGCGGACTAGTTCTTTGGCCACTGGAATCTGCTTATTATTAGTAGGAGTTCGGTTTCTCTGTGCTGGAGCAGTATCTATGAAAAATGGAGTTGGTTTATTATCTCCTGGCGTTTGGATCTTTTGCAAAGACCTGGTTTGTAACCCTTTAAATTCTAACATAGCCGTCTTCCCCTTGCATGCCTTATATAGAAGAATGGTGATTCAGTTATAAAACATGCTATAGCAGAGATGGAATAGGTATTGAAGAATAGAAAGGCATGACATATTGACATGTATTCCCTCCATCTGGAAATAAATGGATGGGTCTAGGCGTATTTCAGTTCTAGATACATCCAGTTTATCCATTCTGCGACATGTAATCCGGACGGAGGAGTATGATGTAAGAGCTAGGGATAAGACAGGACAACACAAAAAAAACACTGAAAACCCCACTGCAGAACCAAAGTATTCAAACCCAGCGATATGAGATAGTACACTCATGCAGCTCGGGATGCAAAACTACGAGCAGTTTTCCTTACAAAATCAACATTGTGGCCTTTAATCATACATTTAGCTACAACTAAATTTAGATCGATAAAGGTTGGATTCACGCCGATTAGCAAAATACATGCTGATGTAAAAATATAGTGATATACAACAGGTACTTACATCTACATTGGAGCACAGAGAATTCCTACAAGAATCTTTCCTCATAAACGATACCATTGCAGAAATTCTTCTATCTGTTAGCTTATTTTCTAAAAGAGAGATGGGTAAGAAACATGTAGAAAATATGATCAGCATGCTATAAAATTTCATGATGCAAGGATACGCTACGCATCTTAGAATGGAGTTGACATATTTTTGCTGGATTGGAGCGGACTAGTTCTTTGGCCACTTGGAATCTGCTTATTATCGGTAGGAGTTGGGTTTCTCTGTCTGGAGCAGTATCTACAAAAACTTCGAGTTGGTTTATTATCTCTGGCGTTTGGATCTTTTCCAAAGGCCTTGTTTGTAACCCTTCAGATTCTAACATAGTCGTCTTCCCTTGCATGCCTTGTATAGAAGAATGGTGCTTTAATTATAAAACATGCACAATGAGAGAGATGGAATAGGTAATGAAGAATAGAAAGGCATGACATATTGACATGTATTCCTCCATCCGGAAAAAATGGATGGGTCTAGGCGTATTTCAGTTCTAGATACATCCTTTTTATCCATTTCGCAACATGTAATCCGGACGGAGGGTATGGTGTAAGAGCTAGGGATACGACAGGACAACACAACAAAAAAACACTAGTTGAATGTAAAACTGTATGCTAGCGGAATACGTACAAAAATAACTATGACAACATACACGTGTATGATTGGGAAACTAAGATGGCATTGCAACAGAGCACTAGAACAACACTTCAATGTAAAAAAACATGGTATGGTAGACAGATGAAGTACACACCGATGAATAACAATGCATAAGATATTCAGAAGCATGATGTCCAAATTAAGCAGATGGCATTGCGATAGAGTATAATGACAGTACTTGAATTTGAAAACATGTTATCATGAATGGAATAGGTACTGAAAAACAGGAAGGCATGACATATTTACATGCATGATCAGCATGCTAAGCACATGGCATTGCAACAGAGTAGAAACACTCCAGGACATTATATGCATGTTGTACCCATATCACAGTCCAAGTTAGAGCAAGGACCTTGTGGGGTGAAGAGGATTCATCATCTTTCTTCAAGTCTTCTGAAGAACTGCCTTTACATGTACCATCATATTGGGTATCATTGACATCAAGTTTATTGGCCTTTACATTGCTCCGTGAGGTTCTTGTGGATATATCAGAGTGTGCAATTATATCTGACATGCATGGAAGACAACTAGTAGTTAGATTTATGTAATGAGTGCCTGTAGGAGACGACAAAAATAGTAGGACTGGGGTTAACTAGCAGCAACAGGTCTCATAAACTAAAGGGAGAACACAGATGAAACCTACAGAATATGTATCGTTTGTACTCGAGATTAACTAGATGGCACGCAAAAGTATTACAGAACAACATAGGTAATACTAGAAGTGGTATAATACTATAATCACCAGCCTGTGGGATAGCATTGGCCGATGGATGATAACTATGGAACAGTGTTACCTAAAGAACAAGTATCTTAGCTGAACTATGGAACAGCGTTAACTCCTGAACAAGACCCGTAAGAGATCAGCATGAATATATAGTGAAATGTGATGATCTATTTTCCATGCTTAGATGAATAACAAAGACATAAATGTTGACTTGTCGATGGCCCTGCAGTTGTTGTGCCTGTCCATGTCAGGCACGCGCATTCGATGCAGGGAACTGTAGAGTGGGGACTATAGCTCCCTTCTTGTGTATGCTTCCCTTGTTGGAGCAGCTGCGGTGAGTCAGAAGACGGTGTGTCTGAAGATGCAGACAACACATAATGTTAAGAATGACATATCAATTTGATCTGAATAAATACACTAAGAGATCAACAGCAAGGTACGAGAGTGGTCACACGTCTGTTGAATGAACACTAAATTGGGGTCACACGATTTTATTTTATTTTGGTACTGTCCGATCTACGCCGGATGGCTTGATGGCCGTCTTGTGCCTCCCGGCTGACACTGTTCAGAATATTCCCCGAAGAGCCAACGACCAACGGCAAAGCATCCTGTCTTCGCCGTCCATGGCCCCGGCCAAAACCCAGCTCCCCGCCCCACCGCACTGCCGTGGTTGCGCTGCCCCAGGGCCAATCCACAAAGACTCCCCGTCATCCAGATCCGGCGGCGGCAGTACCTTCAACCCATGCAACTCTAAAAGATAGCCATCTAAGCGCTGCTTCCTCGGCGAACTTGCGGCCCGCACCTTACATTAGACACCAGCCAACCGGCAGCCTAGGAGCTCCGCCGCCTCGAGGGGTGCTGCTTCCCATTGGGAATCGATTGGCCCAGAATAAAAATTCAGACAACTGATGCCTAAATAAAGTGATTTGAGATGAGGGTGCCACCTATCTGGCAGCATGGTAAGTAGGCAGGTCCAGCTGCCGACTCGGTGAGGCCGGCGCAGTTGCGGTGCCGACCGGCAGCAGGGAAAGAGCGATGTCGCCATGGTCGACGGCTCCGGGGAAGTAGCGCCAGGACTCTGTACCGATCCGAAGTTGGAGCGGCTCCGGCGCCGTGAACAACGGCGGGGGTGAATCGGCTCCGGTACGGTTCACGCGGCCGTCGTCGAGGAAGCACCAGCAGCACGGAGTAAGAGGCGCACGGCCCAGTGCATGACGACAAATGGACAGCGTCTCCGACATTAGGGAGGAGGGCGGCTGTGAAATTGGTGCGGTGGGGGGCGCCATGGAGGTGGGGTTGAGGTTTCACGGCTCGGGAGAAGGGAGCTTCCCGGGGAGAAGGTGATTTTGCGCCCACGAGGTATGAATGGGGCGGGCGGGGGCGGGGGGGGGGATTGGGATGGGAGTGGAACCATGTCTTACGGAATAGTGGGCCCGAGCTATTTCGGGCGACGAGAGCGTGTTTTGCCGACCATGGTTTGTGAATTATTCGGCACATATCATTTCGGCCGAGGAGAAGGCGCGCTTGGATGAAGTTACGAACCTACCCTCGATGTACAACGGGCCAATTGATGTGTGTCCCACATAGGACGGTAATTTCACGTCTCCGATTTATTTGCTCGGGCGAATTCCACCGAGCAGATAGGATGTTTAACGGTTCGTTCAAATTTTGGGAGAACAAGCATCCACGTCTACCTTACCAAGTCGATTTGAATCTAATTTTGAAATATTAGCTTGCCACTTCTTTTTTAGATGGAGAGATGATGCTCGGGAGTAATGTGTTTTTACATGCTCGTTGCTAGCGATTTACTATATGACAAATAGTTGACCCACTCAAAAACGCGAATCAAACCCAAAATGAAATATCTCGATTCAATGAAATAGCTCGTTCAGTAGGTCAAAATAGTGAACTCAATCCAAAATTGAACACCTCAATCGAGTAGCATGTTGTACAGTATTATAGTACTCCATGAACATGTTGAAAGTCAAATTAATGAACTAGTTTGATACAAGTTTATATAGAAACATGGTTTATATCAGTCTTTGATGCATAAAACGCGACCTCCCCCTCTCCCCGACTCCTGTTCTCTCTCTCTCTCTCTCTCTCTCTCTCTCTCTCTCTCTCTCTCTCTCTCTCTCTCTCTCTCTCTCTCTCTCTCTCTCTCGCTGGCAATCTTCAATTCTGTTGCACGCATCCGACACAAAAACCTTGTTGGTCCCTCTCCCTTTCTCTCCATCTCTCTCACTCTCTCTCTCTTTCTCTCTCTCTCTCTCCCTCTCTCTCTCTTTGTGTGTGTGTGTGGGAGGGGGGGGGGGGTCTTTCTAGTTCGCATGCATATATACACCATCTATAGGTCTCTCTCGCACACTATGTATGATACTCTAGCTAGTCCAAGCTAGATATCTTGGGTGCACTCATCGTACGCACACAAATTCCTTGGCTCTTAGCCCGTAACTCTCTCACGCACCACTTTGTCATCTCAGAGCTCTTCCCCCCTCTCTCAAACTCTCCATCCACCTGAGTCACACATACACATGCATATCTCACTCGCACTCGATAGGCCCATCTAAAACGCTATCTCTCTCCCTCGTTCTCTCTCCATCTCACACGCACACACACACAATCTCATGCCTAGCTAGCCAAGTACGATGGTCTCTCACTCAATTGTAGGCACACGCAGTCCCCCCTATATGCATATGACTAGATAATCTTAGTCTCCATCACAAACATGTGCATGGTCTATCTCGATTTCTCTCGGGGCATCTTTCTATCGCACACGCACTCCCTCGATCTCCCACCCATATAGTCCCCTCACGATCTCGAGGGGATCTCTCTATCACAAACACACCCTCTCTCCCTCCCCATGCGTCCATGACATTCATGTGTCCCTCTCGACCTTTGTTCCTTGTTGGCCAGACCTCTATTGGACATGTGCTACATGGGTGTGTCTCTCCGTTGCAAACAATCACACACTAGCTATCTTCGTGTATCTCCTCACCTCGATTTTCCATCTTTGAGATGCATCCGTGATATGTTCGCATAAGAAACGAAAAACACACACTCTCTCTAATTTATCGTTTGTTGTGACTTTCTCTTTCACACACATACTCTTTTTGCACACTTACTCATTCTCCTTCACACGCACTTGATCTGTCTCGACTTAGGTACTCTCCTCGGTCCATAGCATATAGATTTATTAAAAAGTCAAACATCACAAAGTTTGACCATGTACGTGGAGAAAAATAATTACATCTAGTACGGCAAACATATACCATTAGATTCACCATGAGATGTAGTTTTGTATGATGTATCTTTGATATTGTAGATATAAATAACATTTGCGTAAACCTGATCAAAGTTTCCAAAGTTTGACTTCTAAAAAATTTACATGCACTGCATTATCGAGTGGATGGAATATCTCTTTCCCCCTCTCAGCTATCTGACGCACCACTCAGCCTTATCGGGGCTCCTCAATCTCTCTCAAACTTAATTGGTCAGTTTGGTTCGTGACCTGACCCTCATGCCTTGATGGCCAGTACTGCCTGGTGTGGACGTGAGATGTAAAATATTTCTGCCTTGCCAGGCTTGTGTGGTGCTGAAGCGTTTAGTTCATGCCTGGGCCAGGCAAAGCATCAACGTCCCATCAATAAATCCATGCAGCAATTATTTAATGCTAATATCCATCCATGTTGTTTTTAGCCTCGTGGCACATCGACCGAGCACGGCTAGGCGTTGAAACCTGTCGCTGGGCCAGGCTACTTGCGATGTCTGGAGTCCAGCCAGGCTAATTAAAGTGCAAGGAACCCAGGCAGGCGGGCTTTCTTTTTCACAGGGTAGCAACCAAACAAGCGTGCATGAAATCCAGCCACAACCCCTGGCCAGGCAAAAGATGCTCGGGGCGCAAGCCAAACTGACCTTATCTCTCCTGGTTCACACATACACATGTCTCGCTCGCTCTATACATATAGACCCATCCAACACTCTCCGCCTTGTACCCTCTCCATGTGACACGCACCCCTAAGTACCATAATCCTCACTCCATCATAGGCGCAAGCACTCCCCCCACCCTCCTAAGTATGATTATCTCTTACTAGCCATCAGGAACACATGCATTGTATCCTCTCTCTCTCTCTCTCTCTCTATCTCTCTCTCTCTCTCTCTCTCTCTCTCTCTCTCTCTCTTTCGCTGGCAATCTTCAATTACATGCATGCATCCGACACAAAAACCTTGTTGGTCCCTTTCCCTTTCTCTCCATCTCTATCTCTCTCTCTCTCTCTCTCTCTCTGTGTGCGTGGGGGGGGGTCTTTCTAGTTCGCATGCATATATACACCATCTATAGGTCTCTCTCGCACACTATGTATGATACTCTAGCTGGTCCAAGCTAGATATCTTGGGTGCACTCATCGTACGCACACAAATTCCTTGGCTCTTAGCCCGTAACTCTCTCACGCACCACTTTGTCATCTCAGAGCTCTTCCCCCCTCTCTCAAACTCTCCATCCACCTGAGTCACGCATACACATGCATATCTCACTCGCACTCGATAGGCCCATCTAAAACTCTATATCTCTCCCTCGTTCTCTCTCCATCTCACACGCACACACACACAATCTCATGCCTAGCTAGCCAAGTACGATGGTCTCTCACTCAATTGTAGGCACACGCAGTCCCCCCTATATGCATATGACTAGATAATCTTAGTCTCCATCACAAACATGTGCATGGTCTATCTCGATTTCTCTCGGGGCATCTTTCTATCGCACACGCACTCCCTCGATCTCCCACCCATATAGTCCCCTCACGATCTCGAGGGGATCTCTCTATCACAAACACACCCTCTCTCCCTCCCCATGCGTCCATGACATTCATGTGTCCCTCTCGACCTTTGTTCCTTGTTGGCCAGACCTCTATTGGACATGTGCTACAGGGGTGTGTCTCTCCGTTGCAAACAATCACACACTAGCTATCTTCGTGTATCTCCTCACCTCGATTTTCCATCTTGGAGATGCATCCGTGATATGTTCGCATAAGAAACGAAAAACACACTCTCTCTCTAATTTATCGTTTGTTGTGACTTTCTCTTTCACACACATACTCTTTTTGCACACTTACTCATTCTCCTTCACACGCACTTGATCTGTCTCGACTTAGGTACTCTCCTCGGTCCATAGCATATAGATTTATTGAAAAGTCAAACATCACAAAGTTTGACCATGTACGTGGAGAAAAATAATTACATCTAGTACGGCAAACATATACCATTAGATTCACCATGAGATGTAGTTTTGTATGATGTATCTTTGATATTGTAGATATAAATAACATTTGCGTAAACCTGATCAAAGTTTCCAAAGTTTGACTTCTAAAAAATTTACATGCACTGCATTATCGAGTGGATGGAATATCTCTTTCCCCTCTCAGCTATCGGCGCACCACTCAGCCTTATCGGGGCTCCTCAATCTCTCTCGACTTTATTGGTCAGTTTGGTTCGTGACTGACCCTCATGCCTTGATGGCCAAAGATCTTGCTGGTGTGGACGTGAGATGTAAAATATTTCTGCTGGCCAGGCTTGTGTGGTGCTGAAGCGTTTAGTTCATGCAGGGCGGGCAAAGCATCAACGTCCATCAATCAATCCATGCAGCAATTATTTAATGCTAATATCCATCCATGTTGTGTTAGCCTCGTGGCCGCATACGACCGAGCACGGCTAGGCGTTGAAACCGATCGCTGGGCGAGGCTACTTGCGATGTCCGGAGTTCAGCCAGGCTAATTAAAGTGCAAGGAACCTAGGCCAGCGGGCTTTCTTTTTCACAGGTAGCAACCAAACAAGCGTGCATGAAATCCAGCCACAACCCTGGCCAGGCAAAAGATGCTCGAACGCAAGCCAAACCGACCTTATATCTCCACTGGTTCACACATACACATGTCTCGCTTTCGCGCTATACATATAGACCCATCCAACACTCTCCGCCCTTGTTCCCTCTCCATGTGACACGCACCCCCCTAAGTACCATAATCCCTCACTCCATCATAGGCGCAAGCACTCCCCCCCACCCTCCTAAGTATGATTATCTCTTACTAGCCATCAGGAACACATGCATTGTATCCTTCCATCCATACGTCTATCTCGATATCTCTCGGGCATCTTCATCAAGCACACACCTTGTCACTCGATCTCCCACCCATGTAGTCCCATCACGATCTCCAGGGGATCTCTCTATGACAAACATACACTCTCTCTTGCCCATGTCTGCATTTTCTCCGTACGTATCTCTCGACCTCTCTCCCTTGTTTGTCAGACCCCTCTTGGCCACGTGCTAGGGGTCTTGCTCTCTCGGTTCCAAACAACCACACACTACCTCCTCACCTTGCCTCCGTTGTCGAAGATGCATGTGTGATATGTTTGCATAAGACACGCACGCTTTTTCTCTACTTTTATCGTGTGTTTTTCATGTCTCTTTCACACACGCACACACACTTTTTTCACTCTCTCTCTCTCTCTCTCTCTCTCTCTCTCTAGTTAGGGACTCTGTCACGTCCATAAGCATATGGATGTTTTGAAAAGTCAAACCTCAGAAAAGTTTGA
This sequence comes from Aegilops longissima, assembly GCA_021605205.1. NCBI lineage: Eukaryota > Viridiplantae > Streptophyta > Magnoliopsida > Poales > Poaceae > Aegilops > Aegilops longissima. The sequence continues at coordinate 380,640,238 of CM038680.1, forward strand.
CCAGGTATATGTGGAGAATAACATTTACATCTGGTACGATCATTAGATTCATCACAACATGTACTTACTTCATACTATCATTTATCTTTGGTATTGTAGATATAAGTAATTTCTTTATAAACTTGGTCAAAGTTTCAAAAGTTTGACTTAAAAAAATGTTGGAACTACATTATTGAACAGAGGGAGTAGCTCTTTCTCTCTCTCTCTGCTATCTCTCACGGGCCTCCCCTCTCACTCGAACTCTCTATACCGACGGATTATACGCTCACTTTGTGTCAGCGTATAGCTCAGATATTGTTTAGTTGACCGGTCAACCAATCCACATGCTGCCTTGTCAGCTCGTGTTCTGTATCTTCGTGTGCTGGCCCATGTGGCAGTGGGTGAAAATAAGTAAACCAGAGGCCCATCTGACACGCGCTGAAGTAAACAAAGTTGAAACCACTCGGGGTAGCATCCCGCATGCTAGTAAATTGAGGGTGCATTGAGGACACACTTCTTGCGCGCGAAGGACGCACTCGCGCACAATTCACCACTGGGCGACGGCATGAACAGAAGGATGCACTCGCGCACACCCAGCACACAACACACACTAGCACACGTGTACACCGGCGTCGCCGCCGGTTGAGATGGATGGCGAGGCAGCTAACAAGCGGTGGCAGCTCGAGCCAAAACCACATCCGACGAGCCTGGACTTCATCAGCAGCCTCCCCGACGACATGCTGCTCGTCATCATCGGCCTCCTCCCCACCAAATATGTCGTGCGGACCGCCTTGCTCTCCCGGTGGTGGCGCCCCCTCTGGCGTTGCGTCCCCCTCAACCTCACCGTCGACAGCTGCCTCTGCGACGAGGATTGCAAACGCATGGCCGCAGTCTCCAAGATCCTTTCATCGCACCCTGGGCCAGCCATACGCCTTGACATCCGCATGTTCAGTACCAACTACAAGGTCCAACCCAAGTTCGACGAGTGGTTCTTATCCCCCGCCATAGATCAGCTCGAGGAGCTCAGCTTTGAAGCTGGACGATGTCGCTCTCTGCCGCCGTCCGCGCTCCGCCTCACGCCAACACTGCGCCGCGCCAGCTTCAGCTCCTGCTATCTTCCCCAGATTAATGCCACGCCCACCCTTCTTCTCCCTCAACTCAAGCAGCTCGACCTCTTCAACGTTGTCATCTCGAAGAAGGCTATGGAGCACCTGCTCCGCAGCTGTACTGCGCTCGACTACCTTCGTCTTGAGCAGATCCACGGGTTCATTAGCCTCCACATCGCCTCGACGAATCTCCGATGGATTTATGTGTCTTGCTGGCCCCTCAACAAGACATCAATTGGGAAGAGATCACTCCAGCTGTTCCACGTTATGGTCATTGAGAATGCGCCTTTCCTTGAGAGATTGCTTGTATCGGATCTAGAAGGTCCAACAAAAATCAGGGTCATTGACGCGCTGAAATTGATAGCGTTGGTGTACTCGTCTGCCAAATTCTTCGAAATCTTTATTGGATCCGTAATCGTTCAGGTACAGCACTCATCTTCTTCTCCGTCTTCTTGAAATTCACATTTTTAAATTTCTTCATGACGTATTTATGACCGTCTTCCAAAAAATGATTCCCACAAGCTTGTCCCAGTCCATGCGCATAGTGAAGATCTTAACACCAAAATCTATCGGCCCCAATCTGGATCAAGTTGTTGGATTCCTTACATGCTTTCCGTGCACGGAGAAGCTACTCATCAAGGTGAAACTTCTTTCCTATAAGTAAACGGTAATCACAACGTAGCTCAATTTTTTCGTAATTTTCCCAAATTACGATGACAAGTGTAGTGTTCAAAACTGCATCTACGCACTGCACCAAAAGAAATGTTTTTAGTATTTTTTCTCACGTGATCACCTACATCGTTTTTATGCTGTACTACTATAGTAGCCTAGGCTAGTCATAGTGGAAAGTAAGACTACTCCAGTAACTCTATGGTTACTGTCGGTGTCAAAACCGGCGGATCTCGGGTAGGGGGTCCCGAACTGTGCGTCTAGGCGGATGGTAACAGGAGACAAGGGACACGATGTTTTTACCTGTTTCGGCCCTCTCAATGGAGGTAATACCCTACTCCTGCTTGATTAATATTGATGATATGGGTAGTACAAGAGTAGATCTACCATGAGATCAAGGAGGCTAAACCCTAGAATCTAGCCTATGGTATGATTGTTGTTCTGTCCTCTGGGACTAAAACCCTCTGGTTTATATAGACACGGATAGGTTAGGGTTACAGAGTCGGTTACAATGGTAGGAGATCTACATATCCGTGTCGCCAAGCTTGCCTTCCACGCCAAGGAAAGTCCCATCCGGACACGGGACTAAGTCTTCAATCTTGTATCTTCATAGTGCAGGAGTCCGCCGTGATGATAGTTCGCTATCCTGACACCCCTAGTCCAGGACTCCCTTAGTAACCCTAAGAGCAAGTACTACCTCCATCCTGGTTTACTCTTCCAATTTTGTAGTATCCAAATTTGACCATAGATTTAACTGACAAAATGTTAATGCATGTCACTAAGAACTATATCGTTGGATTCGTATTTGAACATAATTTCAAATGGTGTAATTTTTAGTGACATGCATTGGCATTTTCTTAAGTAAATCTATGGTCAAAATTTTATACTAAATACGAGGTAGTATTCCCTCCGTCCCAAAATTCTTGTCTTACATTTGTTTAGATACGGATGTATCTAACACTAAAATGTAACTAGATACATCCGTATTTAGACAAATTTAAGACAAGAATTTTGGGACGGAGGGAGTACAAAAGTGGGCTATGTAGGCCAAAACATGTGCCAAATTCACTTGTGATGCATTTGGCATCGGTGCCCCTCCATTGCTCACCTGGTGCCCCAATCTGGATCACCTAGTTTGCTCCGGTGCCAAATTAACTCACGCAATGAAAAACACTGTGTGGGAGAGAGAGAGGACTGAGGCAATAAAAAACACGTGTTTTGGGAGAGTGAGAGGCTGGTGTAGTTGGTTTGATTGATTTGTTTATAGATGTGGGTCTGTGTGCACAGCAGTGCCAACTCTCACATCGCGAGAGCGGTGCCAAAATCTTTTGATTTGACATCAATGCGTATTATGTGGCATACTTTTGTGAAATATGGCATCGACCACATAGTGGATGGCAACAAATGCCCAAGCTATTCACGTGCTCCTAGTTAAATGAGAGGAAACAGAAGAGAGAGAGAGAGAGAGAGAGAGAGAGAGAGTGAGTGAAAAAATATCACTAGCCAGCCAACCCTATCATATGAGCGAATGATATTGGTACCTCTTGATGACACGGCAATCTTATACAGCCAGCTGCTCTAATATGTTCTCTTCTTTTGCAGATAAAAAAAGACTCGAAAGTGAAAAATGTGCTGCACTATAACAATCTCATCGAATGCCTTGATCTCCATCTTACAGAAATTGATTTGATCGACTACGGAGCCAGCACATCTGAGATTAAATTGGCCAGGTTCTTTGTTCTGGAGGCAAGTGTGCTCAAGGTAATGAGGTTTGGCGTTCTCTGGTGCAACAATGAATGGCGTGCTGATCACCGCAAGAGTCTAAGCCTAAATGACAAAGTCTCCGCAGAAGCTCAATTTGTTTTTGAAACATCAAGTGGCCAGAGACTCGGAAACTTATTTGCCCATTAGTGACTTGTCAGGGCGGTGGATTTTAGTTTGTACGATAATGCTGCATCCACCTAAAGAAACAAAAGTTCTTACGTAAACTTCCTAGTAATTCCCTCTTCGTAGGTGCGGCATTACTCCTAACATTTGTAATATCATTTTGAAACTTGTAATATTGCCGTGTCATATTCCTGCGTTTTCAAAATGCTACGAATCAAACAGGTCCTGAGTTGGTGATGATGTTGTGCCTCCCATCTTTCACCAATAGCCGTCGGATCGAGATCTGACGCATAAAAACAAAGCTTCTCCATTTTTGCAAAAAGATGCCCGCACTTGTTCCCTATTTACAAACAACTCTTGTCTCTCACAATCAGCCTTATCTCCTCCCCACCACATCTAGAAGGCCGTGGAAAAATCTGGCGCGATGGCATTGTCGGCGCCTCCACCCCAATCTTGGTGTTACATGCAATGCACGGGCATCTACGCACGGGAAATTATGTCGAACGGGGCTAGTTGTAAGCAGGCTAGCTCTACAGCCATGATGATAGTGACTGCAGACGGTGAGGCTGACTATGGTATGCCGAACACGGCGCCTATACTCAGGTGTCGTCTCCGGCGCAGGGTCTTGTCACTTCACTATGAGGAGCAGCACGTAATAATTTGACCAACGGGTAGTACAGTGCTAGTACTCCTACTACTACATTGGTAGTACTACTACTAGTACTAGTAGCACCACCGTCTGGATTTAGGAGTACTACCACGTCCATCTGGATTTTAGTATTTGACTAGCAATATCTAGTAATGCATGTCACAAAAAATGTACTACTCCCTCTGTAAATAAATACATGGTGTTTTATTCCTATCGGCGAGAGAGCTTAATGTATTTTTTCTAACTAGAGTACTAATAGGATTACATGCAATGAACTAAACACTGCATGTCATGTTTGGTAGTTATGTCATGAAATAAGAAACAAGGAGGGAGTTAATGTACCGTGCCTAAGTGTTTTGGGATTATTTGGTTTTCGTAAGGTGACTTACACAACATTTTTTTTTACATGCATTAACATTTTGTTAGTTAAATCAAAGATCAAAACTTGGCGCAAAATGCAAAGGGGACCAATAAACCACTAAACATCAAACTTCTCTCGTTTGGCCCCAACTAGAGGTCCGGTGAGATGACTATACTACACCGGCACGGAGGGGGACGCAGCTTCATTGACTTACGGCAACTGCCTTTGGGTGAATGACACGTGGGACCAAGGGGTGGCTGGCCCACCTATCATACAGCCAAAGGCAGGTGTAGTAGAGGGCTGAGGAGTAGTAAGAAATCCTACGCACCTACGCACGCTAACCAAGGGCAAGAGTGATCACTCGAATCACAAGATCAGTTGACTAGAAGCTAAGCTAGACCCATGGAGGTGATGAGCGCGAGCATCAGCCGGCTGCGCCAGATGGTCCACGACGCCGGCCTGCGGCCCGGCACCGAGGAACGTCTCCAGGTAGTATTGCTTGAGGCCGCCAGGGAGAGGGGCCGCTTGGACGACAGCTTCGTCTCCTTGTTCGACGAGGTCCTCGTCGGTTTCCTCGAGAAGTTCACCGTCATCAAGAAGCTTGCGGACGACTTTGACGTACGCCTCCAGCCGACGCGCCCAGGCTCTGTGATGCCCGCCACCCTCAACGGCCACTATGGTGACAACCTCTTCGACACACAGGTGGCCCTGCGACTGCCCGCCGTCGCGCTGGAGAATGTCCACCTCGAGGTCACGCTTGCCGCGCAGCGCCTGGCGCAGCAAGACACCATCGACATAATCACCCACGTCTACGCGCAAATCGTCCACAAGGACTATACATGCAAGAGGAGGACGATAGGACGTTGGCCTTCTTGGACCGTAGGGCAACCTTGGACGGCATTGTTCAGAAGCACGTTGAGCTCGCCGCCAACGCCGCTGCTCCTGACACGTCGGTTGGTGACCCGGCGCACTAGGGCGTGAGGATGTCGTTGATGGATCCATATGTATTTTTATATTTCTGTCAAATCCATGTAGTAGTATATGATACTACTAGTAATTATCTTACCTTTCGCATCAACTTCATAATTTTCGTACGTACTCCATGCATGAACGGCGCCAGAACCAAACTTCTCATTACTCTAGGCAAAATCGTTATTTTCTATCTATCGGTCGCGCCATGGAGCAGGACCAATTTTTACAAGTTATGAGTTCAAAAGGAAAAGCCTGTCGTGTTCGCGTCGCACCCCCACACGGTGGTCCGGCACGCCGCTCAAGCGGGAATGCGTGCGGTGTTGCATTTTCAGTTACAAGTGGGACCGCAGTTGAGCAAACCGACTATCGGCAAACCCCCGCCCCGCCCACCGCGCGATGGCTGAGAAAACAGGAGGGAGAAGAGATGGCTGTAGCACGGACTCCAAGAAAATTGGTGTCAGATGGGACTCGTGTGGGTGGCTTGTGCCGTACTGCTAGACGTGAAGGCTCGTTATGGCCCATGCCACCCCACTATATCGAGCCTATATCAAGGTACGTAGAACAAATTTCCTGCAGTCCGTGCTCAGCCCTCCTCTATCTCTCTTCTCAGCCAGCCAGCGGACGCGCGGAGCCCATCATCTGTTTGCTCACATGCGGTCCCACATGTCAGTGAAAACGCAAGAGGACCCACTGAACCTGCACATCTTTCACCTCGACGTGCTAGTGATGAAAAACAAATCCAATAAAGATCTTCGGTGGCCGCTTTTGGTGTTACTCAAGAGTAGTAAGATTCTATCTACAGTTTAACCCAAGATGCACATCTCGTGGCTTCAACTACCACTCTATTTTCTTTCATGACACGACCTGGATGCTGGATGTCCCACGTGTCGGCAAAAGGAGGAAGAACCTGACCAAATCTTCGGTTGCGCTCTCGGATTAGACTAGTTGTGCTAACTTAAATTTTTATTGTGTACTACCTCTGTTCCAAAATACTTGACTTCCATTTGTCCAAAAAGGGATGTACCTATGTACTAAAACATGTCTAGATACATATATATTTTGACAAATAGAAGGCATCTATTGTGCAACGGAGGGAGTAGAATGGATGCAAGTCTTGGTATTGGGAAGAAGAGTACATCCATATATTGATAGAGCACAATTTAGTAGATGTTCTAGCACTTTTAGCTAGCATAGAGGCTAGAGATGAGAGACTAGTGCACTTGTTGATACTCCTACTAGAATAGAGGCTATACATGAGACTAGATGCGAGGAAGCAACGTCTACTTCCCTTCTTTACACTCGAAGAAGAAAGAAGCACGCAAGATCGAGCCTCCGCAGATCAACAATGAATGCATTGAGAAGGCACTAATCCAACTTACAGGAGCAGTAAAATATATTCTTATGGTTCTTGTTTTCTTTGGTCTTGCTTGTCTAGTCAAAATTATCGTTGGAGTTCATGCAAAACGGAGGTCCATTTGGGGTCGTGCATTGGAGTTGGCCTTACAAGTGGGACCTCAGTTGAGGAAACCGACTATCGGCAAACCCCCACCTCGCCCGCCGCGCGATGGCTGAAGTTAGAGAAACGACGAGGTTCAAGAGATTGCTCTAGCACGGAGTCCAAGAAATAATATGGTGTCAGATGGATGTCGTGGTGGCGGCGTGTGCCGTACTCCTGGACGTGAATGCTTGTTCTGGCCCATGCCACCCTACTACTCCTACTACTTACTATATACTACTAGTATCGAGGATTCGAGGTGCTGGTTACGTACAGCGAACACATATTAACATATGGCTATAGTAAAAACACCCGCCCGATGCACGAAGCATGTGAAGCTAGTACAAATAGTGTACTACTGTTGTTGATTGGCCTCATCCGATAACCTGTTGCAATGCACGTACAATTATGTATTTAGAAAATATTTTTTTTGCCTCGTCGCACCACTCACTCAGAGAAGCGACTCGAAAGCCATTCATAAATTTAGTAAGTTTATCACAGGCATGTCATTTTATTACATACAACAGGTCACCAACCCACATCGACAACGAGGATACATTATAAATACTAAAGTTTTCACGACACAACAAATAACAAGCAATGAAATGAACTTCAACTCAACCATTCCTCGGCGTTGGAAACGCTTGCTTTGAACCACAAGTGATTCTCTGGGACGGGCCATCTATTGTTGATCTCGAGAACAACGCAGGAATGATCATCCAGGCTGAAGCGGCCTACTATATCAGTACCAGGGTAGGGAACCACCCAAATGTCCGAGGTATAGACACAGTTGCTTCTCATAAATGGTACTAGTAACATTGTGTCAACAGCAGTTGGATCGCCTTCACCACATCAGATAGTTTTGTCCAAGGAAGAGCGAGTTTTCTCCAAGAATATCAATTCTGTACCAGGGGGAAGGTGTTGGCGCTAGCACACTAGTATCCATCCCGTATACCATGCAACAGGTGTTGGAATAGGTCCGGAGAGTGCGACCATGGGAGACAACACATGCTCCCTCAATAGTAACAAACTCAGTGTGCTGTATACACACAAGAGGAGGTGATCCATCGGAATTAGTTGCCAGGCGCCACTGAGTATATACGTTCTGCTTGTCCTCGTGCTCACGATCATCACCATCGTCATCTCCCCCTTGGTTATAAAAATTTTCAAGTATAGGTGGTGGAATGTTCACAGGATCTTGGAAACACAAGAAGAAGGTTAATTAGTAAAGGGAAACTTGCTAACCCACATGCATGTGGATGAAACAATTATAATTACGGTGGAAGACAAACGTACCGAAAGTATAAGGATTCCATGCAAAAACAGTGCCGTGAGTGGTGGCAGCAAACACAAGGCCCTCGTATTGAATTGCATCACAGTACTCATCCGTGTACAGAAACTGATTTTTGAGCAATATCCATCGAGTCAAACCAGGAAGGACGGCAACAAGCTTATCGAAGATAGCAACAACTTCATAGTTGTTGTAATTCCAAGAGCGGTTGGGAACTCGACAAATTGCTATCTTTCGTAGAAGACAGCCACCATGATCGTATTTCAACGTGCGTACAATACCGGTGTGCTCAACCTCTGGGCAGTATGCTGAGATTTTTGGAAGTGGAACCCGGTCACGAGTGTACACATTCACAAGTTCCCACTCGCAGTTGGACCCAATGTAAATACCCCAATCTCCATTTGCGCCTGCCCAAGCCTTACCCTCAAGCGATGGCATCTTAACATCATATGTATCATTATCAAGCGGCATCAACTTGCACAGGGCGAGGCCTCCGTCGTCCTAGCGCCAGTCATCAGGGTCACGGCGAAGAAGATAGGGGAGATCAAACCGCTCCTTGACTCTTGGGTTCCTTGTAATGATGTTATTAGTTGAGTCGAGAATGGGCTTGAATGAACCTGCCATGCCAGCCGAGGTGATGACGTCGCACCGATCAATGAGTTCCTCCACCACGTCATCTTTCAGATCAGTGCAAGAATAACGGGGTCGTTCCCGGCCTGTTCCCTCCATGGATAAGACGATCGAACAATGGCAGAAGAAAGGGTGAAGGGCTGAAGGAAAATGGAGGAGGGAGAGAAAGAGCATGCGACAACAGTTCCAAATCAAGAGGGAAAGGCGAAGAGTCGGTGGACGGTTGCCAGTTTGAAACGGTTCACGAAGAGGCGCCCCGGCCAACACGTCCGTTCGGAAATACTACTACTCGCCGTCTTCTCACTGATATGTTGGAACGGGACCACATGTCAACGAAACATGGTGTGGAATTTCTCGTGCAAAATGTGATCTGGCTGCGTTGGCCCGAGGTGCCGCATTAGTTATCGACCTTTATTTTTTTAATGGCGTGCCGTTTAGTTTTGAAGCACGACTAACTGGTACTGTACGCAGAGAAAATATAAACTACTCTACCACTACTCCACCTCTAGTACTAGTAGTATAAAAAGATATATAAGCTGGAGCTTCAGCGCTTTCTTGCTAAGGGCTGCCCACTTGCTTCTCACACTACCACCCTCTCTCCAGATCTAAAAAGACGGCCTCTCTCTCCCTCCTCACCGATGGTCACTGATACGTCTCCGTCGTATCTATAATTTTTGATTGTTCCATGCCAATATTATTCAACTTTTATATACTTTTGGAAACTTTTTATACTATTTTTGGGACTAACATATTGATCCAGTGCCCAATGCCAGTTCCTGTCTGTTGCATGTTTTTTGTTTCGCAGAAACCCAATATCAAACGGCGTCCAAACGGGATAAAAACGGACGGAGTTTTTTTTGGAATATTTATGATTTTTGGGAAGTAAAATCAACGCGAAACAGTGTCCGGGGTGGCCACAAGACAGGGGGTCGCGCCCCAGGGAGGCAGGCGCGCCCTGAGCTCTCATGGGCCACCCGTAAGGCGGTTGACGCTCTTCTTTTGGCGCAAGAAAGCTAATTTTATGAGAAAGATCTGGGCGAAAGATTCACCCCAATCGGAGTTACGGATATCCAGATATTTAAGAAATGGTGAAGGGGTAGAATCTGGGAACGCAGAAACAGAGAGATAGATCCAATCTCGGAGGGGCTCTCGTCCCTCCCAAGCCATGGGAGCCAAGGACCAGAGGGGAAACCCTTCTCCCATCTAGGGAGGAGGTCAAGGAAGAAGAAGAAGAGGAAGACGAAGAAGAAGAAGAAGAAGAAGAAGAAGAAGGGGGGCTCTCTCTCCCTTGCTTCCGGTGGCATCAGAGCGCTGCCGGGGGCCATCATCATCACCGCGATCTTCACCAACATCTCCATCACCTTCCCCCCTCTATCTATAGCAGTACACTCTCCCGCAACCCGCTGTACCCTCTACTTGAACATGGTGCTTTATGCTTCATATTATTTTCCAATGATGTGTTACCATCCTCTGATGCCTGAGTAGATTTTCATTGTCCTATCGGTGATTGATGAATTACTATGATTGCTTTGAGTTGCATGTTTTATTATTGGTGCTGTCCTATTGTGCCCTCCGTGTCGCGCAAGCGTGAGGGATTCCCGCTGTAGGGTTTGCAATATGTTTGTGATTTGCTTATAGTGGGTTGCGTGAGTGACTGAAACACAAACCCGAGTAAGGGGATTGTTGCGTATGGGACAAAGGGGACTTGATACTTTAATGCTATGGTTGGGTTTTACCTTAATGAATCTTTAGTATTTGCGGATGCTTGCTAGAGTTCCAATCATAAGTGCATATGATCCAAGTAGAGAAAGTATGTTAGCTTATGCCTCTCCCTCAAATAGAATTGCAATAGTAATTACTGGTCTAGTAACTAGTCAATTGCTTAGGGACAATTCCACAACTCCTACCACCACTTTTCCACACTCGCCATATTTACTTTAGTTGTGTTTTTTTATCTAAACAACCCCTAGCTTTTATTTACGTGCTCTTTACTTTCTTGCAAACCTATCCTATCACACCTACAAAGTACTTCTAGTTTCATACTTGTTCTAGGTAAAGCGAACGTCAAGCGTGCGTAGAGTTGTATCGGTGGTCGATAGAACTTTAGGGAATATTTGTTCTACCTTTAGCTCCTCGTTGGGTTTGACACTCTTACTTATCCTGTTGCGATCCCCTATACTTGTGGGTTATCAGTCACAGATCTGCCGGGGAAGAAAAGGACGTGCAGTGTTGACGCACTCGTCGTCGGTGAGCAAGGTCACGCACTGACGACAAGGCCGTCCTCTCAGACCTAGCGCCCGCGTGCGATGGCCTTCGTCCCCAAGCTCGCTGCCGTAGTGTGTGCGGAGGATGACGACCATGAGCGAAGCCACTTCCCGCCGACCCTCAGGTATGCTACCTCTTTTCGAACATACCCTTGTTCTATTGCCCCATCTGCCATGTCATTGCATGTGGATCTTTTTCCACTCCACCATCTTCCCAATTTGCTATCCTATGCTCTGCTAGCCACGCAGACGAAAACCATAATTTGCACTATTAAAGGAAACCCTACTTCATGCAGACTAATCCATGTCTGGGTTGAATAAGGAAAGGAAGGGAGACTGTACTGTCCAAGAGAGTAGGCATCGAACCCACATCTAGGTTGAAAAGGGGGAAATCAGTAGCTAAGGAACGCGTCTCGTGTCTCTTGGTACTAGCCAGCCAGTATACCAACGATGAAACTTGTTACTACCTTCATATTTTTGCACTGTTAATGCTTATAGATTGCATACCTCACTTTCATGAGATAAGTTAAATTTTTTGTACAGTGTCACCAAAATGCCAACGCGCTGATGTCATTTTATTTTGGTTAAACCGCACAAAAAAATTATGAAGACAAGAGGAAAGGTCAAGAGTGGGCACCCCCTTCTTTGGCTATTGTATTGATTTGTTCGATCAAGTTTTTATGTTTGATCGATTATCAAGATTGGGATAGCAATTTTTCATGTCCACTCGAGTTCGAAATGATATTTACCTTGAAGGTACATGGGTTGCAATTTTTTAATACTGTCATTAGTTAATAATGCTAGTTACCTTCAGACTTTTGTATTTGGTTAATGCTCTTGCACAACTAGTATACCAATGCTGAAACTTGTTACCTTTACATTTTGTATTGTTAATTCTTATAGAAATCTTCCAGTGCTAGAGCTTATGGAAATCTGTTCAGTAAAACAATTGTATTGTACCCTGTAATAAAATAACTACTCTACTGTTGCACTAGCCACTGGACTAGTGTATATTTGTACTATTCGAATGGTGTTGCATTAGTGTATGGACATATATAAAGTGTGGCAAGCTTTCCCAGATATGTGCTCAAGAAAACTACTACCTATTTTTCTAAATACTGGACGTTTGGTACTTTAAATTGAACTGCGAAAACGTCTTATATTAAGGAGCAGAGGGTGTAGAGTTCACTCAAATTATCCCGGTAAAGCTAGTCACTCCTTTGTTAAAATTAATGTTCATTATGTTATCGGAGGAGGTCTGTATGTTTGTCTCTAATGCCTGTCGACTACATACCTGACATTATGATGTAATGTTAAGTCATTTGCTTTTGTACAGTGTCACCGAATTGTCAAGGCGGTGATGGCATTTTATTTTAGTTGAACTGCACAAAATATGCTTTAAAGAAGAGGAAAGGTCAGGAATGGCTCAATTTTTCAGAAAAAAACTATGTATGCCTTCCTGACATCAGCCGCTGTTGCTTTATTTATTCCTTCAAATAGGTGGTTAGAAACAGTCTTGCTACCTTTTCCCATTAAGAAATTGGAATGCTTAAATTTGTGAGTCTATGCTTCAACTAGTGCCACTTTTATAGTAATCACACTTTCAATATCTATGCAAACAGGGATGCTCGATTTTAGTGGAATTGCACAAAAAGTCCAACTGGTTCTACATTAGGAGCATGTTTTTTTCCAAACCTTTATATCCAATTGGTGGCACTATGAGCTGTTCATTACGAAGGTACATGGTTTGCTACTATCTTGCTACTCTTTTTGTACTGTCATTAGATAGTAATATTAGTGGTTTGCATGTGAATTTATTGACAGGGTGGACCTACATTGGAGGTGCAGGACAGGATTCAATGATTGGATGCTCAATTTCGGTTGTATCGATTTCACCTCTTCCATCACTGCGAACATGGATATCCTTGGTCTGATGAAGAATAGGCGTTATATTTCTGCTCGAACCAGCAAATCAATTCAGTATGGAATTGTCGAGGGCAAAACATAAGCATGTCAGATTGTCCAAAGTCTGAACATAGCGAGATGCTAAGCGGAAGAGACATGTTTAAACCGAAAATACATGGTGTGGTATATGTTTACTAGCTGCTTGATATTTGTGCAGACAGAGATGTCTGCCCGTTGCTATTTGGCAAACAAACAAAGTGTCCGCAATTTTGGTTGAACTGCACAAGAGAATAGTATAGTCACTGCATGCAGTGCCATTTGAAAATAGACACAGAAAGATTGGATAGTCACTTCATGGACTACAGAAAAGTAGTACAGTACTATTTATTGGCCAACACTAGGTGCTTCATTGCTTTGGTCTGATTACACAATGGGCAACATTTTTCCTAAGTTAAAGTTTGTATTCCAAAAATAGTCTCGCGATGTGATCGAGAGAAGACCAAATCATATTGTAGTGGATGTTCCTCCATCATGTGTGGTTCATTCTCATGGTTCCAGCTGTTGGTGAAACCACTTACGTTTGCAAGAGGAATTGTAGACTTCACAAACAAATTTGTCTTTCAGTCTGTACAGAATGTTGGCCAAGAGAAGCATCCATGTTAGTAGGAAGAACAAATGTTTTTTATAGATCTTTGCTTTTGGAGCTACATATTTGTATATGATCTGTGAATCATTGAGATGCATTAACATGTTGATCTTATGTATGGGAATCGTACTAGTTAGTTTTAGTTGCGATGCAAGATCCAAAGTGGCTGATCTTTGATTTTGGAGCTATATGTTTGTATATGGTCTGTGAATCATTGAGATACATTAACAGTTACTTATTTCTGTTCGCTCAGTGTTTACAAGTTACTGATCGATCACTAGCTAGCCTACAAATGTGCTCTTGGCAGTTTTATTTGCGACGCAAGATGCGAAGTGGCAGTTTTTTGAATAAAAATGCCTACCTCTAAAGAAACTGACAAGCTACACTATCGATCCTACATGGATAAATAGCTGATCACGCACATACTACCTCTTTTCCGGTTTGCAGGGCTCAGTTCAAGAAACGACCTACTCGATCCTACACGAATAAATAGCGGATCACGCACGTACTAGTACCTCCTTTCCGGTTTGCAGGGCTTAATTCAAACCTCTCACCAACCAAGCACTACTAGGCAAAGGGCTATAGATGAAATGGATACTAATGGCGCACCTGACATGCGATGCGCCACTACTATATAGCAGTGGCGCACCATGAGCAGGTGCGCCATTAGTGTGGAAAACACTAATGGCGCACCAGACACATGGTGCGCCACTAGTAACAATTTTTTTTCCAAACTTACTAATGGCGCATCCGAGCACGATGCGCCATTACTAGTGCTAACTAGTAATGGCGCACCAGCCACCTGATCGCCACTACTGTAATTTTTTATTCTTTTTTTTGCAAAACTACTAATGGCGCACCATGGCATAGTGCGCCATTAGTAGTTAAACTAGTAATGGCGCACTATGCCACTGTGCGCCATTAGTATATATATATATATATATATATATATATATATATATATATATATATATATATATATATATATATATATATATATATATATATATATATATATATATATATAATTGTTTTGCAAAACTACTAATGGCGCACCACCAGTGCGCCATTAGTAACTGTGGTTACTCTTGGCGCATTTGCGGTGGTGCGCCATTAGTAACCTGGGACCAACAAGATATTTTGGACAGCCACACCTACCCACTCACTTTCCCCACTTCATTCTAACCCCTCCATCTTGATGTCGATGCCCCCGCACCTCCCTGCTCCATCGCCGACCGACCCCGCATCCTCCCGGCCCGCACTGTCAGCTGAGCACCCCCACCCCTCCCCGCTCCACCGCCCCGCCCCCCCACCTTCCCGGCCCGCGCTCCACCGCCGAGCACCCCTGCCCTCCCCGCTCCACCGCCTCCGACGACCCACCACTACCCTCCCCGCTCCACCACCTCCGCTGACCCCCGCACCCTCCCGGCCCGCTCCACCATCGCCGAGCACCCCCGCACCTCCCCGCTCCACCGCCACCGCCGACCCCCGCACCCTGCCCGACCAGCGCTCCACCGCCGAAAGCACCCCATTTGATGATATTTTTTCATATTCATAAAAAAATATTACTGTTTTTATAAAAACAAAATTACTATTTTTATAAAAAATATTAAAAATAGCAACAAAAAATAAAAAAACATACTAATGGCGCACCGCTCGGGTGGTGCACCATTGCTATCTTAAAAAAAGATTTCTAATGGCGCACCGCCAGGGGGTGCGCCATTGCTATCTAAAAAAAAGATTACTAATGGCGCACCACTAGGGGGTGCGCCATTAGTAATCTTCCCCCTAGCTCTAACTCGCTCGACCCCTTCTCCCTCCCGCCAGATCCACTTCCCCACCCGCGCTCTGCCCCGATGACCCATGACGCCGCCGCCCCTACGTGCACCATCGCCCCCGCGCCATCGCCAACGCCTCCATGACCTGCGCGTCGCGGAAAGCCTCCCCGCGGACCTGCCTGCGCCGCCTCCCGCGGCCCCCTGCTGCGCCGCCTACCCGACCCCAACCCGACCCGACCGCTCCGGCGACCGGCCGCGCCCGCCAAGGTACCTCTCCTCCTTCCTCCTTCCTCCCTCTCCACCCTTCCTCCCCATTCCCTCCCTCCCTCCCCTTCCGCCCTCCACCTCCCCTCCGCCCTCCTCCCCGCCGTCAGCCCCGCCCCCAAGTCCGAAGCTCCCCGCTTCCCCACCGTCCGCCTCGCCGCCACCCGCCGCGCTCCCCCTCCAAAGCCCGCGCCTTCCATGCCGCCCCCACCACCAGCCCTAATCGCTGCTGTCGGTCGTTTGCGTGTTCATTTTACTCTACTTGTTTGACTGCTGCAGTTCTTGCGAGGATGAATAAATGTCACTTTGTAGGATCTTGATTGTTTGTTTGTGAAAGCTCAATGTAGCTAGGATCTTGCATACAGACAACACACAAATTTTCCCAGAAATTTAAGAGGCATAATGTCGGTGGATCAGCATTTCGGTGGCATATATACACTGCAACGATTCTAGTAGGCTTGCTCGGGTGCTGGCGTTCTTGCCAGGATTAGTAAATGGAACCTTGTAGGATGTTAACCGCCGGTGTGTCTGTCGAAACTAAAAACCCAACAGTTATGACTGAATTTCCAAACTAGCTTGTACTAGTGGAATGCTAGGTCAAATTACCTTCGTGTCGTGATGATTTTGCAGGTACCCCGAGAGGCCCTTGAGTTTGCCGGAATGTCGATTAACTTCCGTTCCGGCAAATTCGGGTACTCCATATGTCCTATTTTCAGCAAAGGTCATGCTGAAATTTTCCGTGAATTTTAGCATCACTTTGCTAAAAATTGGACATATGGGGTACTTGCTACTAATGCATGGGCCGGGGTATCTTAGTACTTAATTAAGTAGGATCAACTGCCCTGCCATTCTTGCTGCATTAAACCATAGGTGGCAATAGAGCCAAGTGATTAGGCCCAACTTAGAGTCGACAAACCCTAAATGATGAAACCTTGGCTTTTATAGGGTGCCTCGGTGTCGATGAGAACCCTAAATGATGAGACCATGATCCTGTTCCTTGACAATAACCAACTTTTTGACCAAACTTTTAGGCTTTTAGAAATGTTTTTAGGCCACCTCCACTGGGCCTGGCTGAAAATGCACAAGTGTGCATGACTAACAATATTCTATTGTAAAGCTAAACAGGAAAGAGGAACCACTCATCCTAACCATTTGCTCTCGAAATTACCACTTCACTTCTTACTACTTAAAATCTTAGACCATCTCCATTCACCAATTGCTCAAACTAGTTCGAAGGGCGTGTTTTCACCACACGGTGGATTATCTTATTTGACCCAACAGAGATGATGTAGTTTTGAATTATGAACATAGGAAATGTCGTCATCGGATGACGAAGGTCTCCCGGGGGAGTGCGGCTGGTGCCACGACGGTCGAGGTGCATGCGAAACGCCTCACACGGGCGATGTTTGGCGCTTGACATTAAGCTCGAGGAGACCTTGATGTTGAAGCGATGCGCAACGACGACAAGTGTTTTTCATAATTAAGCATGACTTCAACTATTTCAACGTGTAACTTTCATCTTTTACAATTCGGTATAGTTTATCCCATGCCATGCAAGGCGCTATGTCTTGGAGAGGATGGATTTTGAAGACCATGAAAATTTTGAAGCGAAGAAAATTCACCTAAGGACCCATCATGATGTGGATTTTGAAGTAAATCTGTATAATGCTGAGAGCGTAACCCATTTTGGTTGCAAAAATTGGGAAGCATTTTGCAAGATGTATGATTTTGATGAGGGTATGCTTGTCACCATCGATCTTGGTGATCCTGACATCGACCAAGACAATATGGACATTTGGGTCCTTGTTGATATGCCTCCAGTTCTACCGCTATGTGAGTTTCTCAAACATAGTTAATTATTAACTAATTTATATTGTTTATTTCAAAATAGTTGACAACTTATTTCCATTGACAGCTTATTTTGATTGTTCAAACAATATGCAGAACATGGTAGACAAAACCCACTACACCGATGGCTCCGAGTTAACTTCTCAGGAGAAAAATCATCTGGTTGGATTTTGTACGGATCTTGAGAATTACAATATCTACAATTGAACTCCTCAACATTATGGTCAATACGTGCCACTAGTGCACGTGTTGAACTACGGTAACTACCATGGAGATACCCTGGTAAGATTTTATACTATTACGACATCCGTGCATCTTTTGCATACTTCTAAAACTAGTACATCATTTCTAACTATGAAGTTATTACTATGTTTTTCAACAGATAATCCCAGAGGATTGTGTGCCTCACTTGATGTATCAGAGTGGTCGCCTTAATGTTTTGAACATACGTCCTCGTCATCCTACGAATCTCAACTGTCCATACTGGATTTCTAAAAGAAGTGGAGAGATGCAAATCAAGGAATGGAAAAAATGTATGGACAGTCGTAAGGAGGTTCTTGGAAGCAAGAGGAAGCGCCGCGCAAGAATTGGAGACATGATGATCTCCATTCTCCATAATGGAGAGTCAAGGTCTATATTGTTTTATGCTATTTTACCTTAAATAGGGTATTTAGGTCCTGCCTAATACTGATGATCATGTGCTAAGAACAATTAAGTAGGGTTGGTTCGATGACTATCAGGATGATGATCGTATGACTTGTTATTAATAACGAGTAGAAGTTGTATGATGATGATTAGTAGGACTTGTTAGGATTAGTATTACTTTCGACAAACTCGCTACTCGCGGTCTCGAGACTTGTAGTGTTCTATCTTTGTTCGGTCTTTTCAATTCGGAGACTAATATGATGAATTGTATTCGGAGACTAATCTTATATTGTATTCGATGAATCTGTTGTTGCTGTGTGGTGCTGTCTATATTCTGTCCAATTATACATTTTGTAACCTGTGCAAAAATCAGAAAAGTAAAAAAAACGTAATATTCATACTAATGGCGCATCACCACAAAGTGCACCATTAGTATGCCAAAGGATACTAATGGCGCATTACCCCACAGTGCGCCATTAGTATGCCAAAGGATACTAATGGCGCATCACACCACAGTGCGCCATTAGTATGCCAAAGCACCTGGGTGAATATGGCCACCTGGGAGGCATACTAATGGCGCACCATGGGCTATACTAATGGCGCACCACAGGTGCGCCATTAGTAAAAAATACTAGTGGCGTGGTACTAGTGGCGCACCAGTAGTGCGCCATTAGTAGGCAAAAATGGTGCACCACTAGTAGGCCTTTTCCTAGTAGTGAAGGTACTCCCTCCGTCCGGGTTTATTAGTACCTCCAGAAGTTTAAGCCTAATTAATTCCAGCAATTTAAGTGGCTGCATGCTGCTCCGCGTACTGGCTGCGAGCAATTTTGAGTGCCTGCATGCAGCCGGTCGTAATTAAGGCAGCTTTAATTGTTGCAGGCTTTTTAAATCAGTGGAATCATTATTGACAAGGAGGGAGATGATTCGAGTGCACTCGTTTGACCTCCATGCCGGCGTGCGATCCAAACGGGACGGGACGACACAGTCATAATTTTAGTTTCTCTAGTTTTCCACGGCAAGGTGGCGCGCTAAGCCATTATGCATTGAATTCCGATGACCGTCACGCTACCTTCCGCCTATAAGTACTGTTTCCCGGCCTTCTACGTTGGCACCGTGACCCAACTCGCCATATCCTCATAAGCCCCCACCGGCCCGACGTCACTCGCCACGCCCGCCATGCCCCCGCCCGTCCACAGTAGGCGACGCCGGAGGGGGTCACTGCCGGAACTAGTGTTCAGTTTTTCACCGGAAGGCAGACGGAGGGAGGAGGCATTCTATCTGTCTTTATATGGAAATGCGGAGATCAAGGAGTTGTTGGAGCGCGACCGCCTGGCGGAGGAGCAGGAGTTGTTGGAGCGCGACAGCCTGGCGGACGAGCAGCGTATCGCCGATTTGCGCCGCCAGCGGGACATGGAGCGGCAGCGCACCGACGCTCTAAGTCGCGAGCAGAGCGCCTGCAACTGGGCCTACTACGTGGAGGGCGGCGCCCGATAAATAGCCCTGGAGGCTGTCGGGCATGCACGCGTTCGCGACGCTGATTTTTACTACCAGCTCGTAAAGTGGGTTTCCCGATTGGAAGCCGAAGCTTCGGTGGACCACGCCGGCATGGAAAGGGCCAACGCGCGCGAGCAACGCGCCCTATCGCACCTCTTGCAAGTCCAAGGCGAGGCGCAGGACGCCGGTGCCGGCGTTTACCATGTACCACAGATGGCGTCCGGCATCGTCTAGTTAGCTAAGTGTAAGTTAGTACTTGTACGCTACTAGAGTATTAGTGGGAGTAGATAGTTAACTTGGCTATGATGGTTGTCAACGTGGAAGTTCAGTACTCTGTATGTGGATCAGACCTGTTACTTTGCTCTGAATGTTGAACTTTCCGTTTGAACATATGGAACAGGCTGTTATTTTTTTAAATGGGTTGTATTTGTCCTCCATGGGCTTAGAGGCTGACTTGTGGGCCTACCAAATTGACGCGTAAACAATCCGGAGATGATTGTACGTGGATAGTATGACAGCAGGGACCTGCCAAGGTCATGGCAGTACGCAAGCAAGTGCCTCCTTATTTCAAGCCAATAAAAAAATGGCTCCTCCTAGTGGATTTCTGACATCTGGGTCCCATGCCATTCTCAACGTAGTCAATAAACGAGAGAATTGCACAACGAGCGGCTGACACCAAGGACCCAGCAGCTCGCCCAGTTGTTTTTGTTTTGGGTTAATTTGATAAATGCCACTCCAAATCTGGTGCATCCGAGAAATGCCAATGCAATTTCCAAACTTTGAAAAATGCCATTTCATGCCATTTCTAGTGGCATTTTTCGAAGTCTGGAGTGGCGTTTTTCAAAGTTTGCAAACTGCAGTGGCGTTTTTCAAAGTTTGCAAAAATTGCAGTGGCATTTTTCAAAGTTTAGAAATTGCAGTGGCATTTTTATGAATCGCCATAATTGGAGTGGCATTTATCTAATTTGTTTTTGAGACGGAAGAAGGGTGTCAACTGGGCTGTGCGGGACACTCTGGCCTGTCTAGACAGCCTTTTCTTTTATGTTTACCACATTTGCAGCCCAGTAGTTTTTTTTTCTTTCTGAAAGTGGCTAGCCCAGTTTTTTTGTGATTTGTCAAGTAAGTCGCTTTATCAGGCCTGTTGGGCTGCAAATCTTTCAAGACGAGGAAGGCTTCATTCGGCTAGCCGAGAAAATGGCCTATCAGTAATGAGAAATGGGCTGTACATTCTTAAAACACATCAAACCGGCAATTAGTTTCAAATATCTTTTTTTCATTTCAAGATTTTAAATTGCATTGATTTTTATGCGTGGACAATTTATTGGATTTTATATTGATATACATTTATTTTTTAACTCAGTCTGAATGTGACTCGAAATTTCGGGATTAAAACAGTTCGAGACCCTTGACATATATGCAAAATTTAGTATAATTTTTTAACCGTGGCCACAATATGGGCTGTAATGCTAACAAAAAGAATATGGGCTCCAAAAAAACCCGTAAGAATTAGCAAATGGGTTGTAAATTATTTGAAATAATGGCAGATGGCCTGTATGCTATTTTCCACATATTTGAGGCTTTACACAGATGGCATGTATACTGTTGGATGTCCATCCAACGGCCCTCATGCTTCTTCAATGTCTGCTCTTCCTGCTCCAGCCGCTCAAACAAGCGCTGGCGGGACTGACTGCTCCCTCCTCCCCGCAGTCGTCTGTGCTGCCGCACAGGCCTCATCGCCCCACCGTACTCCCATCGCTGGCCTAGCCATCCCTCTACTCACCCACAGTCCCACACCTGCAGTTATTCTCCGGCGACGGCAAACGAACCAGTAAACCCTCGTACAGTCATACTCCCCTCCGCATAGGAAACAACTGCCGAGTCTTCCCTGCCTCCGTGTCGTTCCCTTCCTAGGCCCCGCCGTCGTCCACCGCCCTGGTGCTCTCGGCGTGGCGTGGTCAACATGGTCAACGACCGACATGCATGTGAAGTGGACTATACGTGGAGAGGCTGACAGCTGGGTCCACGGCCGCACGCAAGAAAATGCCTCCTTATTACGTGCAAAATAATGATTCCTCCACCTGACATATGGGGCCCACCGAAAGGGCCTCTGAATTTCGCGAAAAAAACGTTACCTTTGCTGACAGCTCGGACCCACCAGCTATATCTTCGCACGCTGTAGCGACCCGACCCGAATGGATCAAGTCTACGTGCTCGATGTCATCCACGGATCGATAATCTTGACACCACACAAGACTTGAAGGATTTATAGCGAGTAGCAATCACACACTTATTACAGCGTTGTCCAAAGAGGACTTATTACAATAAATATGGCTTAAGGCCATCTAATATCGATAACGGCGGAAGACTCGGAAGATAAGTGAGTCCATCAACTCCATCGGCATCACTGAGTATAGAACCACGACCTAACACCTTACTAAATCGTTGCGAAAAGTCTGCAACATGAAAGTTGCAGCCCGAAAACGGGTCAGCACATGGAATATGCTGGCAATGTAACACATAGAGAGCAATGAAGTAATAAGCCTATACTACATGCATATATGGCTGGTGGAAAAGCTCTATGGTTACAGCTTTGCATAAAGCTAATTTGTCCCTACTGCAAAGGAATAATTTTGTTTAACTATCATGGTGGTTGTTAAACATTGAGAATGGTTGACAGCATCCTCAATCCCAATTAAAATGAAAGTACTCACTAAAAACCCAATAACATTAATTTGAAGTAACATGATGAGATTCACATGATATTCAAGTACTAGATACTCAAAACGTCCATAACCGGGGACACGGCTAATCATGATTAGTTTATACACTCTGCAGAGGTTTGCGCACTTTTCCCCACAAGACTCGATCGCCTCCGTTTGGTTCTCGCACTACATGGTGTTTGAGAGATGGATGACCGAGACACAGTCTTTCAGAAGCACTAGCACCTTACATGTGGGTAGACCGTACCAACCTACATCCCCTACATCAGCTAGCCTACCCGTGAGTTCGCACAACTTACTCAACTATGCGAGCCCATATTGGCTTGTGGCTGCACACGGAAGTTTCAGTTTGAATAATCTTATGATCCCTTAGAGCACAGGTGGCGGTCCGAAGAAATCTGAGCAAGTCTGATGGAAACCAGGTGCCTCAATCCACCCAGGATGTGTGTTTAAGTTGCCACCTTAGATAAACCATTAATTAACCATCTCACATCTGTCATGGATATTCACTCACCCAATCCACGTCTACTAGCATAGCATGGCATAATAAGCAAGCGTAGAAGTAACTCCCAAGGTTTCATAAGTAAAAGCAGGTAATAGGCACTACCTCAATCTACTTCCCATCCCACAATTTAATTAGATCCTAACCATGCAAGTGTTTGAGGATTGATCTAATGCATAAAAACTGGGTAGTAGAAAAGGTATGATCAAGTGTTACTTGCCTTGTCGATGATCCATGAAACCTAGAGACTCGAAGTAACAAGCGGCGCACTCGGGTGATCTAACGCAGACAAACAACAAGCATACAATAAGTACTCATCTAATGCACGGTAAATCTCGAATAAAAGATCTAACCAGAAAGTTCAATTTAAGAACCCTGTGCAAAAAGAATCGAATCAAATAAAGCAGCGAAAGTCGAATGTCGAAGAAAACAACTCGGTTTTAGCAATTTGAAACTAGGTCAAATTTTACAGTAGCAAAACTTGGTTTGAGTGGACTAGTCGGAACGGCGGTTTGAAACGAAACTCCAGCGCTTGAATCACCTGATTCCGATAAGCGGCGAGAAAATAAACTGATTTGAAGATTGGATCGAAATCGAAATCGAAAATAACGGATTAAATCCGATTAAAAGAAAAACAGTGAGCGGTTAAGCGAGCGGACGTTCGTTAACAGAAACTAACCGACGAACACGTTCGTTAAAACGAACGGATCGGTGAGCGTTCACTAATTAACAAAACCGACTAAAAAATAAACCAATCTAGGGTTTTAAATAAAAACCGAACAACGAAGAAAAACCGGAACGGTTTTGGAAACAAACCGGACCGGGGTGGCGCGTGGCTAC
Source organism: Aegilops longissima (assembly GCA_021605205.1). Taxonomy (NCBI): domain Eukaryota; kingdom Viridiplantae; phylum Streptophyta; class Magnoliopsida; order Poales; family Poaceae; genus Aegilops; species Aegilops longissima. The sequence continues at coordinate 380,664,183 of CM038680.1, forward strand.
CTCCGCGAGGTCGCCGGCCGAGGCTCGGCGGCTCAGCGGGCGGCGGGCTTCGCGGGGTCGGCGGGTGGCGGGTGATGGCGACGTCGGGCGATGGCGGGCGGCGGCGGGCGGGCAGGCGGGGCCTTGGCGGGCGGCGGCGGCGGCGGCGAGCAAGGGCGGCGGGGCGGCTCGGTTGGGCGCAGCGGGGTGAGGAGGAGAGAGAGAGGAGGAGTATATAAAGGGAAGGGGGTTGCTTGGGAGGGGGCAACGGCGGCGTGGCGGCCGAGCCGACTCGGTCGGCGGGCGGCGGCCGACTCCTCCCGAGCGGGAGCGAGGGAGGAGAGGTGGTGGCAGGCGGTGGGCAGTGGGCCCTTGGCCCTTGGCCCAAAGTGGGCGCGCTTTTTTAAACAAAACGAAGCAATTTAAAATAAAACTAAACGAACTCCAAATTAAATAAAATTAATTTTCCCGACTCTTAAAAATGAGTCGAACAAAATGAACTTTAAAGCGGGAAAAAATGCATATTTTAAAATACTCATTTTTTCCCTAAAGCAAATAAACTTTCAAAAACCAAAATTGATTTATTTATTAAATCTTCATTTTTCCTAAATGTTGGGAAAGTCATATTATTCCCTCTCTTAATTTTTTTATTGGAAAAATATTTGAAGATAATTAAATAAATCCAAATGATCCTATTTTCAAAATTTGAGAGAACCCAAATATGAAAATAATGAAATCTCCAACTCTCTCCGAGGGTCCTTGAGTTGCGTGAAATTTTCTAGGATCGGAAAATGCAAGAAAATATGATATGCATGATGACTTAATGTATAACATTCCAAATTGAAAATTTGGGATGTTACAAACCTACCCTTTAAGATGAATCTAGCCCTCGAGATTCGGGTTAACTAGAAAATAGGTGAGCGTGGTCCTTGAGCAAATCTTCTTCTCTTTCCCAGGTGGCTTCATCTTCAGTGTGGTGGCTCCACTGAACCTTGCAAAACTTGATAACCTTGCTGCGAGTAACTCTGCTGGCATAATCGAGAATCTTCACTGGTTTTTCATGATATGTTAAGTCATCCTTCAACTGAATTGCTTCAAGTGGCACTGTGTCTCTTAGCGGTATCTCTGCTATCTCGGAGTGACATTTCTTCAGCTGAGAAACATGGAATACATCATGAATTCCTGACAGTCCTTCTGGCAATTCCAGCTTATAAGCAACTTCTCCCATGCGTTGCAAAATCTTATACGGTCCAACGAAACGTGGTGCTAATTTTCCTTTAACTCCAAAACGCTTAACTCCTCGAAGCGGGGATACTCTAAGATATACTCTATCTCCAACTTCATATTCAATCGCCTTGCGCTTTGAATCCGCATAGCTCTTACATGCAGGATGGGCTACCTTGAGCCTATCTCGAATCAGTTTAACCTTCTCGCTCGCACTCCTTAATCAAATCTGGTCCAAACAATGACGATCTCCAGTTTAGTCCCATGACAACGGTGTCTGCATCTCCTTCCATCTGAGCCTCGAAGGTGCCATCTTCAAGCTGGTTTGGTAGCTGTTGTTATAAGAAAATTCTGCATCGGCAAATTATCATCCCAACTAGATCCATAATCTAGTGCACAAGCTCTCAACATATCCTCCAAAATCTGATTGACTCTCTCGGTCATCCATCGGTCTGCGGGTGGAAAGCTGTCTTCAATTCAATCTGGTTCCCAATGTTTCGTGCAACCGGTTCCAAAACTTTGAGGTAAATTGGGTTCCTCTATCGATCGATACTCCTCGAACTCCGTGTAAACACACAATTCTGGTCATGTATATCTTTGCCAACTTAGCGCTGCTATAGGTAGTCTTGACTGGAATGAAATGAGCTACCTTCGTCAAGCGGTCGACTATAACCCAAATCGAGTCATAGCCTGAATGAGTCTTTGGCAAACCTGTGATGAAATCCATGCCTAGTTTATCCCACTTCCATTCGGGTATCGGCAATGGTTGTAACAATCCTGCTGGCTTCTGATGCTCCGCCTTTACTCTCTGGCATACATCGCAAACTGCTACATACTCCGCAATATCCTTCTTCATTCCGGTCCACCAGAAAGTATTCTTCAAATCCAAATACATCTTGGTATTTCCTGGGTGAGTCGAATAGGGTGAATCATGGGCTTCTTGTAAAATCAACTTCCTGATCTCCGTGTTATTTGGCACATAAACACGGTCCTCAAACCATAGGGTATCGTGCTCATCCTCACGAAATCCTTTAGCTTTTCCTTTGCCCATTTTCTCCTTTATAGAGGCAACTTCCTTATCTGCCTTTTGGGCTTCTCTGATTTTATCCATCAGTGTAGACTGAATCTCCAATGCTGCTACATAGCCTCTCGGAACTATTTCCAAACATAGCTCTCGAAGGTCCTTGGTTAATTCCTTGGGTATTCCTCCCATCATTAGGGTATTGACGTGACTCTTACGGCTCAATGCGTCTGCTACGACATTAGCCTTTCCGGGGTGATAATGCAATCTCATATCATAATCCTTGATAAGCTCTAACCATCTCCTCTGTCTGAGATTCAATTCCTTTTGTGTGAAGATGTACATCAAACTCTTGTGATCCGTATATACTTCACAATGATTTCCAATGAGAAAATGTCTCCATGTCTTTAAGGCATGCACTGGGCTGCTAACTCCAAATCATGTGTGGCATAATTTAACTCGTGAGGCTTAAGTTGTCGTGAAGCATATGAAACAACTCTTCCTTCCTGCATAAGCACCGCTCCAAGTCCTCGGCGTGAAGCGTGCAATACACCTCATAATCCTTGGTCTGATCCGCAATATTAATCTTGGTGAGGTAACCAATCTTTTCTTCAACTCCTGAAAACTTGCCTCGCAGTCCTCGGTCCATATGAATTTTGTATCCTTCTTCAACAATTCTGTCATAGGCTTTGCAATCCTTGAGAAATTCTCAATGAATCTTGGTAGTATCCTGCGAGTCCAAGGAAACTCGAATCTCTCCAAGCTGTCGTTGGTGCTTCCCATTTAGTTCTGGTCTCAACCTTCGTGGGGTCAACTGCTATTCCTTCTCCGGATATAACATGTCCAAGAAATCCAACTTCTTTTAGCCAAAACTCACATTTGCTGAACTTGGCATATAACTGGTGTTCCCTTAGTTTCTCCAAAACCAATCGCAAATGTTCCTTATGTTCCTCTTCATTCTTCGAGAAAATTAAAATATCATCAATGAACACCACGACGAACTTATCCAAAAACTCCATAAACACTTTGTTCACCAGGTTCATGAAATAGGCTGGTGCGTTAGTCAGTACAAATGACATAACGGTATACTCATATAGTCCATATCTCGTGGTAAACGCTGTCTTAGGTATGTCCTGCTCCCGAATCTTCAACTGATGGTACCCTGATCGCAAGTCGATCTTGGAAAACACTTTAGCTCCTTGCAAACGATCAAACAGACCATTTATCATAGGTAGTGGGTACTTGTTCTTGATTGTTACTTCATTCAATCCACGATAATCGACAACCATCCTTAACGATCCATCCTTCTTCTCTACTAATAGTACGGGTGATCCCCAAGGTGAAGAACTTGGGCGTATAAAACCTTTATCCAATAGTTCCTTAATCTGCTTCTTAATTTCCGCCAAATCCTGGGCGGGCATCCTGTATGGTCGCTTTGATATTGGGCCTGTTCCTGGCAACAGCTCAATCAAAAACTCAATGTCTCTATCCGGTGGCATTCCTGGCAACTCTTCCGGAAATACATCAGGAAAATCCTTCACCACTGGTACTTCTTCCTGCACAACTCCTGATAAGCAATTTACTTGCATTCTCCTCGGCTCGTGTCGTGATACGTACTTGATCCTTCTTCCTTCTGGAGTGGTGAGAAAAATTGACATAGTGGTGCAATCTATGTTCCCTCCATACTTCGATAACCAATCCATTCCTAATATCACATCCAATCCTTGGGATTCCGAACTATTAGGTGCGAGGGAAAACATAGTGTCCAATCCTCAATGGCGGTCGATCACACCATTTACTAGCCATGTATTCGCTCCGGGTGAGGTTACTAGCATGGGTGACCTAAGGGCTTGGGTCGGTAATTTGTACTTATCCACAAATCCCTTGATATGTATGAATGCGATGCACCATGTCGAAAAGAACAACTGCGATAAATGACTTAACCAAAACTTACCGATTCTTGCATCGGGCTGATCTTCAACCTCCTCCACATCAATGTGGTTCACTTGTCCCCTGTTGAAAGGGTTTGGCTTCTTTCGAGCTTCCATTGCCATTACCATTCGGCCTTCGGGCGATCATTTGCATAATGTCCATCTTGCGGCACTTAAAGCAAGTAATGTGACTCAGTCGACCTTGGATGGTGTTAACGGGTTGGTGCGGTTCTGTCCATTGCTTCCTCCATTCCCGTTCCCATTCTTGGTGCCATTATGGTTGTGCGAATTACCACCTCCATGGGTATGCTGAATCTGAATTCCTGGTTTAGGGGTATAACGAGGCTTCTGCTGAGCTCCAGAGTTATACTTTCCTTGTCCATACTTCCTCTTGCGGTTCTCAATTTGCTGCTGCTTTCCTTCAATCATGAGGGCTCGGTCTACCAACTCCTGGTAGTTATTGAAACTTGCTACCATCAACGGCATGCTGAACTCATCATTCAGTCCTTCCAGAAACTTCTCCTGCTTAGCGCATCCGTGTAACGTCATCGGGGCATAACGTGCTAACTTACTAAAATCATCCACATACTGGCCAACGGTCCTTCCTCCTTGGCGTAAGTTGCGAAACTCACGCTTCTTCATGGCCATGGCTCCTGCTGAAACATGGGCAGTGCGGAAAGCTTGCTGAAACTGATCCCATGTGACAGTGTCTACAGGGTAAGTGGCTGTAAAATTTTCCCACCATGCTGCTGCGGGTCCTTCAAGCTGGTGTGCTGCAAACTTCACTTTTTCTCCATCTGTGCATCCTGCAGTGGTCAACTCCCTTCCTATCTTGCGGAGCCAATCATCTGCTACAATCGGCTCGGTGCTACTGGAATACACCGGCGGATTTAGTCTAAGGAAACGAGTCAAGTGATCCGCAGGTGGTGGTGGTGGTGGTGGGTTGTTGTTGTTGTTGCCTTGGTTCTGCACCAATGTTTGAATCAAGGTGTTCTGCTGCTGAATCAACTGGGTGATCTCGGGCGGGAAAACAAACCCGGGGTCGCATCTCGGAGGCATCTGATGGGTTTAGAAAAGACGAGTAGTTAAGAATAGAATGAGGTCTAAGGAGAAACACTACCCAAATGCACATGAGCAAATGCACACAAAATCACTTCATTCAATTCAAACAAAGGGCTTACAACAATCTAACTAGCGCAAAAGTGCGTGTACTATAATGTTTACATGGAGGTAATTCTACTAATATGTGGGGGACTTCTACTAATTTGAACCGGTGGAAGACTCCATGATGTCCGCTCCAACCGTCTTCAAAGTCGGGTTCACTTGGATCCGAATCGGTGTCGTCGATGATGATGTAGTTCTTTGGGACAGCCGACGTGCTTGTCTTCATTCTTGAGCGCCAACTTCTTCTTGAGTTCTTCGATCTCGTACTTAAGATCGTTATTGTGTCTTGCTAGAGCTACGATCTCATCCATGTAGTCCTTGCGTGTAGTCTTTAGTTCTTCTTCAAGTTCGATGATCCTTCCCTTTGCATTCTTCAACTCTAACATATCATTGCACATCTGGTTCTCCTGGCGTCGAATGTGCTGGTTTAACTCCTGGATGAAAGCTGCAATGGATCTATCCTTCTTGGTGCTGACTATCTCCCATTGTTCATCTCGGCGTCCGCAAATCTGGTAGATAGTGTCCTTGAGGTCTTCTTGATAAACTTCTCCAATCGTCCCATGGTGATATGAGCTGCCATGCTCTTTCCTGCACTCGAGTTGGTGCACTGAAAACACTATCTATAGGCTTGGTGATTGGGGCAAATGTCCTTCCGGAATGTGAGCTTGAATCTTCGGCGCTCCTCTTGAGCGAGTGGCGTTGAAAGTCCCGTGAAACTGGGTAGTCAATGTTCGGTACTTGGTGACTTCCTTCAGGTGAAATCCAAAAGGTGTGCCTTCATCTGGTTGGGCGTACTTGATCTTGGCGTCCTTCATCCTAAAAGAGTAGAAAAGATGAGGAGTTAGAAAATGGGAAGAGAGTAGTGATCTATGGCTTTAACTTAGTGGTCGTGTCCTACAGTCAACGTGTGCTCTGATACCATCTCTGTAGCGACCCGACCCGAATGGATCAAGTCTCTGTGCTCGGTGTCATCCCTGGATCAGTAATGCTGACACCACACAATGATTGAAGGATTTATAGCAGAGTAGCAATCACACACTTATTACAGCGTTGTCCAAAAGAGGACTTATTACAATAAATATGGCTTAAGGCCATCTAATATCGATAACAGCGGAAGACTTGGAAGATAAGTGAGTCCATCAACTCCATCGGCATCACTGAGTATAGAACCACGACCTAACACCTTACTGTAAATGCTAAAAGTCTGCAACATGAAAGTTGCAGCCAAAACGGTCAGACATGGAATATGCTGGCAATGTAACACATAGAGAGCAATGAAGTAATAAGCCTATAGTACATGCATATATGGCTGGTGGAAAAGCTCTATGGTTACAGTTTTGCATAAAGCTAATTTGTCCCTACTTCAAAGGAATAATTTTGTTTAACTATCATGGTGGTTGTTAAACATTGAGAATGGTTGACAGCATCCTCAATCCCAATTAAAATGAAAGTACTCACTAAAAACCCAATAACATTAATCTGAAGTAACATGATGAGATTCACATGATATTCAAGTACTAGATACTCAAAACGTCCATAACCGGGGACACGGCTAATCATGATTAGTTTATACACTCTGCAGAGGTTTGCGCACTTTTCCCCACAAGACTCGATCGCCTCCGTTTGGTTCTCGCACTACATGGTGTTTGAGAGACGGATGACCGAGACACAGTCTTTCAGAAGCACTAGCACCTTACATGTGGGTAGACCGTACCAACCTACATCCCCTACATCAGCTAGCCTACCCGCAAGAGTTCGCACAACTTACTCAACTATGCGAGCCCATATTGGCTTGTGGCTGCACGGAAGTTTCAGTTTGAATAATCTTATGATCCCTTAGAGCACGGGTGGCGGTCCGAAGAAATCTGAGCAAGTCTGATGGAAACCAGGTGCCTCAATCCACCCAGATGTGTGTTTAAGTTGCCACCTTAGATAAACCATTAATTAACCATCTCACATCTGTCATGGATATTCACTCACCCAATCCACGTCTACTAGCATAGCATGGCATAATAAGCAAACGTAGAAGTAACTCCCAAGGTTTCATAAGTAAAACAGGTAATAGGCACTACCTCAATCTACTTCCCATCCCACAATTTAATTAGATCCTAACCATGCAAGTGTTTGAGGATTGATCTAATGCATAAAAACTGGGTAGTAGAAAAGGTATGATCAAGTGTTACTTGCCTTGCTGATGATCCGCGAAACCTAGAGACTCGAAGTAACAAGCGGCGCACTCCGGGTGATCTAACGCAGACAAACAACAAGCATACAATAAGTACTCATCTAATGCACGGTAAATCTCGAATAAAAGATATAACCAGAAAGTTCAATTTAAGAACCACGGTGCAAAAGAATCGAATCAAATAAAGCAACGAAAGTCGAATGTCGAAGAAAACAACTCGGTTTTAGCAATTTGAAACTAGGTCAAATTTTACAGTAGCAAAACTTGGTTTGAGTGGACTAGTCGGAACGGCGGTTTCGAAACGAAACTCCAGGCGTTTGAATCACCTGATTCCGATAAACGAGCGAGAAAATAAACTGATTTGAAGATTGGATCGAATCGAAATCGGAAAATAACGGATTAAATCCGATTAAAAGAAAAACAGCGAGCGGTTAAGCGAGCGGACGTTCGTTAACAGAAACTTCGACGAACACGTTCGTTAAAGCGAACGGATCGGTGAACGTTCACTAATTAACAAAACCGACTAAAAACCAATCTAGGGTTTTAAAAACCGAACAACGAAGAAAAACCGGAACGGTTTTGGAAACAAACCGGACCGGGGTGGCGCGTGGCTACCTCCGGCGAGGTCGCCGGCGGGCTCGGGCTCGGCGGGGGCGGCAGGGCTTCGCGGGTCGGCGGGTGGCGGGTGATGGCGGCGTCGCGGCGGCGGCGGCGCTGGCGACGGCGGGTGGCGGCGGCGGGCTTGGGCGGGGCGGGCTTGGCCGGGTTTCAAGGCGGCGGCGGCGGCGGCCGGGCGAGCAATGGGCGGCGGCGGGCGGCTCGGTTGGGGCGGTGGCGGCGCTGGGTGAGAGGAGGAGAGAGGGAAGTATATAAAGGGGGGGGTTGCTTGGGAGGGGGCAACGGCGGCGGTGGCGTGGCCGAGCCGGACTTGGTCGGCGGCGGGACTCCTCCCGAGCGGGGAGCCCGAGAGGGGGGGTCTTGGGCAGGCGGTGGGCAGTGGGCCCTTGGCCCAAAGCGAGCGCGCGTTTTTTTAAACAAAACGAAACAATTTAAAATAAAACTAAACGAACTCCAAATTAAATAAAATTAATTTTCCCGACTCTTAAAAATGAGTCAAACAAAATGAACTTTAAAGCGGGCAAAATGCATATTTTTAAAATACTCATTTTTCCCTAAAGCAAATAAACTTTCAAAAACCAAAATTGATTTATTTATTAAATATTCATTTTTCCTAAATGTTGGGAAAGTCATATTATTCCCTCTCTTAATTTTTTTATTGGAAAAATATTTGAAGATAATTAAATAAATCCAAATGATCCTATTTTCAAAATTTGAGAGAACCCAAATATGAAAATAATGAAATCTCCAACTCTCTCCGAGGGTCCTTGAGTTGCGTGAAATTTTCTAGGATCGGAAAATGCAAGAAAATATGATATGCATGATGACTTAATGTATAACATTCCAAATTGAAAATTTGGGATGTTACACACGCAAGGAAGTGCCTCCTTATTACGCACAAAAAAATGAATACTCCCCCTGCTAGCTGGGACCCAGTATAGTGGGCCTACTAAGTTGATGGGGACGAAGGGCTTTGTCAACTTAGTCAATATGCACGATTCTAGCTCGACTGACCGTACGATGTCCATCAAACGGCCGTAGTGCTTCTTCAACCTCTGGTCTTCTTGCTCCAGCCGCCCAAAGCAGCGCCGGTCGTGCCGCCTGCTCCTGCCTCCCATGGCCGGTTGTGCTGCCGCGGAGACCTCACCGCCCCCATACTACTCCCACCACTGGTCAGGCCATCCCTCCACTCCAGTCACCCACACCCCCTGTTATTCTGCGGCGACGGCAGCGCAGCCGAACCAGTGAACCCTCGTACTCCTCTCCGCGTGGGCATCCACTGCAGCGTCTTCCCCGGCTCCGCGTCGTCCCCTTCCTAGGCCTCGCCGTCGTCCACCGGCGTGGTGCTCTCGGCGCGGCGTGGTCAATGTGGTCAATGACCGAATTCCATCGGAAGAATACTGTACGTGGAGAGGCTAACAGCTGAGTCCACCGCAGCCGCAAGGAAGTTCCTCCTTATTACGCGGAAAATAATTATTCCTCCACCTGACAGCAGGGACCCACCGGACGGGCCACCAGTATTTTGCGAAAAAAACATTTGCCCCTGACTGCTGGGACCCACCGGACGGGCCACCGTATTTTGCGAAAAAAACGTTCCCCCTGCTGTCAGCTCGGACCCACCGGAAGTGCCTCCTTATTACGCACAAAAAAATGAATACCCCCTGCTAGCTGGGAACCACCTTGGTGGGAGGCTGACTTGTGGGCCTACTAAGTTGACGGGGACGGAGGGCTTTGTCAACTTAGTCAATATAAACGATTCTAGCTCCAGTGACCGTACGATGTCCATCCAACGGTCATAGTGCTTCTTCAACCTCTGGTCTTCTTGCTCCAAATTACCAAAGCAGCGCCGTCGTGTCGCATGCTCCTGCCTCCCGTGGCGGTGTGTCTGCCATGAGGCCTCACCGCCCTACTATTCCCACCGCTGGCCAGGCCTGCGGCGGCGGCAGCCTCACCCGCAGATTTAACCAAGAACCTCGTACTCTCAAGAGGCTTCCACTGCAGCGTCTTCCCCGGCTCCCCGTCATCCCCTTCCTAGGCCTCGCCGTCGTCCACCGCCCTGGTGCTCTCAGCGCGGCGTGGTCAACATGGTCAAGGAACGACTTCCATCAGATATGGACTGTACGTGGAGAGGCTGATAGCTGGGTCCACGGCCACAGCAAGGAAGTGCCTCCTTATTACACGGAAAATAATGATTCATCCACCTGACAGCTGGGACCCACCGGACGGGCCACTGTATTTCGCAAAAAAACGTTTCCCCCTTACTGCTGGGACCCACCAGCTACATCTTCGCACGCAAAGAAGTGCGTCCGGGCAAAAAAAAGATTCGCCCCCTGACTGTTGGGACCCACCAGCTACATCTTCGCACGCAAGGAAGTGCTTTCGGGCAAAAAAAAGCGATTAAGCCCCACGACCGCTGGGACCCACCAGCTACATCTTCGCACGCAAGGAAGTGCTCGATACCGGGACCCACCTGGTCGAAGCGTACGTAGCATTTTAATTCTGGTCGCGAACGTGTACGTACATACTGGTGGATGTAGAGGCGTGATGTCTACTACACAACCTTCTTCTTGTAGACGTTGTTGGGCCTGCAAGTGCACTGGTTTGTAGGACAGTAGCAAATTTCCCTCAAGTGGATGACCTAAGGTTTATCAATCTGTGGGAGGCGTAGGATGAAGATGGTCTCTCTCAAACAACCCTGCAACCAAATAACAAAAAGTCTCTTGTGTCCCCAACACACCCAATACAATGGTAAATTGTATAGGTGCACTAGTTCGGCGAAGAGATGGGGATACAAGTGCAATATGGATGGTAGATAAAGGTATATGTAATCTGAAATAACAAAAATAGCAAGGTAACTAATGATAAAAGTGAGCGTAAACGCTATTGCAATGATAGGAAACAAGGCCTAGGGTTCATACTTTCACTAGTGCAAGTTCTCTCAACAATAATAACATAGATAGATCATATAACAAACCCTCAACATGCAACAAAGAGTCACTCCAAAGCCACTAATAGCCGAGAACAAACGTAGAGATTATGGTAGGGTACGAAACCACCTCAAAGCTATTCTTTCGGATCGATCTATAAAAGAGTTTGTACTACAATAACACCTTAAGATACAAATCAACCAAAACCCAAATGTCACCTAGATACTCCATTGTCACCTCAAATATCCATGGGCATGATTATACGATATGCATCACACAATCTCAGATTCATCCAACCAACACAAAGTACTTCAAAGAGTGCCCCAAAGTTTCTACCGGAGAATCAAGAAAACGTGTGCCAACCCCTATGCATAGGTTCATCGGCGGAACCCGCAAGTTGGTCACCAAAACATACATCAAGTGGCACGTGAAATCCCATTGTCACCACAGATAAACACGGCAAGACATACATCAAGTGTTCTCATCATAAAGACTCAATCCGATAAGATAACTTCAAGGGGAAAACTCAATTCATTACAAGAGAGTAGAGGGGGAGAAACATCATAAGATCCAACTATAATATCAAAGCTCGCGATACATCAAGATTGTGTGAAGTCAAGAACATGAGAGAGAGATCAAACACATAGCTACTGCTACATACCCTCAGCCCCGAGGGTGAACTACTCCCTCCTCGTCATGGAGAGCGCCGGGATGATGAAGATGGCCACCGGTGATGGGTTCCCCATCCGGCAGGGTGCCGGAACGGGCTCCCGAGAGGTTTTTGGTGGCTACAGAGGCTTGCGGCGACACAACTCCCGATCTATCTTCTGTTCTGGAAGTTTTAGGGTACTAGGTATATATGGGTGCATGAAGTACGTCGTGTTGGAAATATGCCCTAGAGGCAATAATAAAAGTATTATTATTATTATATTTCCTTGTTCATGATAATTGTCTTTTATTCATGCTATAATTGTATTATCCGGAAATCGTAATACACGTGTGAATACATAGACCACAATATGTCCCTAGTGAGCCTCTAGTTGACTAGCTCGTTGATCAACAGATAGTCATGGTTTCCTGACTATGGACATTGGATGTCATTGATAACGGGATCACATCATTAGGAGAATGATGTGATGGACAAGACCCAATCCTAAGCATAGCACAAGATCGTATAGTTCGTTTTGCTAGAGCTTTCCCAATGTCAAGTATCTCTTCCTTAGACCATGAGATCGTGTAACTCCCGGATACCGTAGGAGTGCTTTGGGTGTACCAAACGTCACAACGTAACTGGGTGACTATAAAGGTGCATTACGGTATCTCCAAAAGTGTCTATTGGGTTGACACGGATCGAGACTGGATTTGTCACTCCGTATGACGGAGAGGTATCACTGGGCCCACTCGGTAGTGCATCATCATAATGAGCTCAAAGTGACCAAGTGTTTGGTCACGGGATCATGCATTACGGATGCGAGTAAAGTGACTTGCGGCAACGAGATTGAGCGAGGTATTGGGATACCGACGATCGAATCTCGGGCAAGTAAAATACCGATTGACAAAGGGAATAGTATACGGGTTGATTGAATCCTCGACATCGTGGTTCATCCGATGATATCATCGAGGATCATGTAGAGCCAACATGGGTATCTAGATCCGCTGTTGGTTATTGCCCGAGAGTCGTCTCGGTCATGTCGCATGTCTCCGAACCCGTAGGGTCTACACATAAGGTTCGGTGATGCTAGGGTTGTATGAATATGAGTATGCAGCAAACCGAATGTTGTTGAGTCCGGATGAGATCCCGGACGTCACGAGGAGTTCGGAATGGTCCGAGGTAAAGATTTATATATAGGAAGTCTTATTTTGGTCGCGGAAAAGTTTAGCGTTATCGGTATTGTACCGGAGTGCCGAAAGGGTCCGGGGTCCACTGGGGTCCACCTGCCCGGGGGCACATGGGCTGTCTGAGTGCGCCTTGGCCTATATGGGCCAAGGGCACCAGCCCCAAGAGGCCCATGCGCCAAGATATAAGAAAAGGGAGAGTCCTAAAGGGGAAGGCACCTCAGGGTGCCTTGGGAGGATGGACTCCTCCCCCCCTCTGGCCGCACCCTTCCTTGGAGGAAGGGGCAGGCTGCGTCCTCCCCTCTCTTGCACCTATATAAAGGGAGGGAGGGAGGGTGGCCGCACCTATAAGCCCTGGCTCCTCCCTCCTCCCTGCAACACCTCCTCCTCCTCCCGTAGTTGCTTAGCGAAGCCCTGCCGGAGTTCTGCTGCATCCACCACCACGCCGTTGTGCTGCTGGATCATCATAAACCTCTCCTTCCCCCTTGCTGGATCAAGAAGGAGGAGACATCATCCGCTCCGTCGCGTGTGTTGAGCAGCGGAGGTGCTGTCCGTTCAGCACTAGGTCATCGGTGATCTGAATCACGGCGAGTACGACTCCATCATCCCGTTCCATTGAGCGCTTCCGCCGCGATCTACAAGTGGTATGTAGATGCAATCACTCTCACATGACTCGTTGCTAGATGAACTCATAGATGGATCTTGGTGAAACCGTAGGAAAAGTTTTAATTTTCTGCAACGTTCCCCAACAGTGGTATCAGAGCTAGGTCTATGCGTAGTTCTCTATTGCACGAGTAGAACACAATTTTGTTGTGGGTGTAGATCTTGTCAACTTGCTTCCCGCTACTAGTCTTATCTTGCTTCAGCGGTATTGTGGGATGAAGCGGCCCAGACCAACCTTAGACGTACGCTTATGTGAGACCGGTTCCACCGACTAACATGCACTAGTTGCATAAGGTGGCTGGAGGGTGTCTGTCTCTCCCACTTTAGTTGGAGCGGATTCGATGAAAAGGGTCCTTATGAAGGGTAAATAGAAGTTGACAAAATCACGTTGTGGTTATTCGTAGGTAAGAAAACGTTCTTGCTAGAACCCAATTGCAGCCACGTAAAAGATGCAACAACAATTAGAGGACGTCTAACTTGTTTTTGCAGCAATTGTTTTGTGATATGATATGGCCAAAGTTGTGATGAATGATGAATGATATATGTGATGTATGAGATCATGTTCTTGTAATAGGAATCACGACTTGCATGTCGATGAGTATGACAACCGGCAGGAGCCATAGGAGTTGTCTTTATTTTTGTATGACCTGCGTGTCATTGAAGAACGCCATGTAAATTACTTTACTTTATTGCTAAATGCGTTAGCCATAGAAGTAGAAGTAGTCGTTGGCGTGACAACTTCATGAAGACACGATGATGGAGATCATGGTGTCATGCGGTGACAGGATGATCATGGAGCCCGAAGATGGAGATCAAAGGAGCTATATGATATTGGCCATATCATGTCACTACTATATATAATTGCATGTGATGTTTATTATGTTTATGCATCTTGTTTACTTAGAACGACGGTAGTAAATAAGATGATCCCTCATAACAATTTCAAGAAAGTGTTCTCCCTAACGTGCACCGTTGCTAAAGTTAAATGCTTTGAAGCACCACGTGATGATCGGGTGTGATAGATCCTTACGTTCACATACAACGGGTGTAAGACAGTTTTACACATGCAATACACTTAGATTAACTTGACGAGCCTAGCATGTACAGACATGGCCTCGGAACACAAGAGACCAAAGGTCGAACATGAGTCGTATGGAAGATACGATCAACATGGAGATGTTCACCGATGATGACTAGTCCGTCTCACGTGATGATCGGACACAGCCTAGTCGACTCGGATCATGTATCACTTAGATGACTAGAGGGATGTCAAATCTGAGTGGGAGTTCATTAAATAATTTGATTAGATGAACTTTATTATCATGAACAATAGTCTAAAATCTTTGCAAAATGTCTTGTAGATCAAATGTCCAACGCTCATGTCACCATGAACTTCAACGCGTTCCTAGAGAAAACCAAGCTGAAAGATGATGGCAGCAACTATTCGGACTGGGTTCGGAACCTGAGGATTATCCTCATAGCTGCCAGGAAACAATATGTCCTAGAAGCACCGCTAGGTGAAGCACCCATCGAAGAACCAAGACGTTATGAACGCTTGGCAGTCTCGTGCTGATGATTACTCCCTCGTTCAGTGCGGCATGCTTTACAGCTTAGAACCGGGGCTCCAAAAGCGTTTTGAGCGACACGGAGCATATGAGATGTTCGAGGAGCTAAAACTAGTTTTCCAAGCTCATGCCCGGGTCGAGAGATATGAAGTCTCCGACAAGTTCTACAGTTGTAAGATGGAGGAAAATAGTTCTGTCAGTGAGCACATACTCAAAATGTCTGGGTTGCACAACCGCTTTGTCCTGTGGACATTAACCTCCCGGACGAGGCGGTCATTGACAGAATCCTTCAGTCGCTCCCACCAAGCTACAAGAGCTTTGTGATGAACTACAATATGCAGGGGATGGTGAAAACTATTCCTGAAGTATTTTCAATGCTGAAGTCAGCAGAGGTAGAAATCAAGAAGGAGCATCAAGTGTTGATGGTCAATAAAACCACTAAGTTCAAGAAGGGCAAGGGAAAGAAGAACTTCAAGAAGGACGGCAAGGATGTTGCCGCGCCCGATAAGCCAGCTTGCCGGAAGAAGTCAAAGAATGGACCCAAGCACGAGACCGAGTGCTTTTATTGCAAAGGAAGGGTCCTTTGAAGCGGAACCGCCCCAAATACTTAGCGCACAAGAAGGCCGGCAACACTAAAGGTATATTTGATATACATGTAATTGATGTGTACCTTACCAGACTCGTAGTAACTCCTGGGTATTTGATACGGTGTCGTTGCTCATATATGTAACTCACAGCAGGAGCTGCGGAATAAACGGAGACTGGCGAAGGGCGAGGTGACGATCTTGCGTCGGGAATGGTTCCAATGTCGATGTGATCGCCTTCGCACGCTTCCTCTACATTTACCCACGGGATTAGTTTTAAACCTCAATAATTGTTATTTAGTACCAAGTTTGAGCATGAACATTGTATCGGGATCTCGTTTAATCTGAGATGGCTACTCATTTAAATCCGAGAATAATGGTTGTTCTATTTATATGAGAGAAATGTTTTATGGTCATGCTCCGATGGTCAATGGTTTATTCTTAATGAATCTCGAGCGTAATGTTACACATGTTCATAGTGTGAATACCAAAAGATGTAAAGTTGATAACGATAGTCCCACATACTTGTGGCAATCGCCGCCTTGGTCACATTGGTGTCAAGCGCATGAAGAAGCTCCATCTTGATGGACTTTTAGAGTCTCTCGATTATGAATCATTTGACACATGCGAACCATGCCTCATGGGCAAGATGACCAAGACTCCGTTCTCCGGAACAATGAGCGAGCAACCAACTTATTGGAAATCATACATACCGATGTGTGCGGTCCAATGAGTGTTGAGGCTCGCGGAGGATATCGTTATGTTCTCACTCTCACTGATGACTTGAGTAGATATGGGTATGTCTACTTGATGAAACACAAGTCTGAGACCTTTGAAAAGTTCAAGGAATTTCAGAATGAAGTAGAGAATCAACGTGACCGAAAGATAAAATTCTTGCGATCAGATCATGGAGGAGAATATTTAAGTCACGAATTTGGTACACACTTAAGGAAATGTGGAATCATTTCACAACTCACGCCGCCTGGAACACCTTAGCGTAACGGTGTGTCCGAACGTCTTAATCGCACTCTATTGGATATGGTGCGATCTATGATGTCTCTTACTGATTTACCGCTATCATTTTGGGGATACGCTCTAGAGACAGCTACATTCACTTTAAATAGGGCACCGTCTAAATCCGTTGAGACGACACCGTATGAATTATGGTTTGGGAAGAAACCTAAGCTGTCGTTTCTAAAAGTTTGGGAATGCGATGCGTATGTCAAGAAACTTCAACGTGAAAAGCTCGAACCCAAGTCAGAAAAATGCGTCTTCATAGGATACCCTAAGGAAACCATTGGGTATACCTTCTACCTTAGATTCGAAGGCAAGATCTTTGTTGCCAAGAACGGATCCTTTCGGAAAAAGTTTCTCTCGAAAGGAGTAAGTGGGAGGAAAGTAGAACTCGATGAAGTACTACCTCTTGAACCGGAAAGTAGTGCAGCTCAGAAAATGTTCTGTGGTGCCTACACCGACCGGAGAGGAAATTAATGATGATGATCAAGGTACTTGGATCAAGTTGCTACTGAACCAGAGGTCCACTAGGACACGTTCCGCACCAGTGGTACGGCAACCCTGTCACGGAAATCATGTTGTTGACAACGGTGAACCTTCAACTATGAAGAAGCGATGGTGGGCCTAGATTCCAACAAATGGCTTGAAGCCATGCAATCCGAGATAGGATCCATGTATGAAAACAAAGTATGGACTTTGACAGACTTGCCCGATGATCGGCGAGCGATAGAAAACAAATGGATCTTTAAGAAGAAGACGGACGCGGATGGTAATGTTACCATCTATAAAGCTCGACTTGTCGCTAAGGGTTATCGACAAGTTCAAGGGATTGACTACGATGAGACTTTCTCTCCCGTGGCGAAGCTTAAGTCCGTCCGAATCATGTTAGCAATTGCCGCATACTATGATTATGAGATATGGCAGATGGACGTCAAAACAGCATTCCTTAACGGTTATCTTAAGGAAGAGCTGTATATGATGCAGCCGGAAGGTTTTGTCGATCCTAAGAATGCTAACAAGGTATGCAAGCTCCAGCGATCCATTTATGGGCTGGTGCAAGCATCTCGAGTTGGAACATTCGCTTTGATGAGATGATCAAAGCGTTTGGGTTTATCTTGAGACTTATGGAGAAGCCTGCGTTTACAAGAAAGTGAGTGGGAGCTCTGTAGCATTTCTCATATTATATGTAGATGACATACTTTTGATGGGAAATGATATAGAACTCTTGGACAGCATTAAGGCCTACTTGAATAAGAGTTTTTCAATGAAGGACCTTGGAGAAGCTGCTTACATATTAGGCATCAAAATCTATAGGGATAGATCGAGGCGCCTCATAGGTCTTTCACAAAGCACATACCTTGATAAGATTTTGAAGAAGTTCAAAATGGATCAGTCCAAGAAAGGGTTCTTGCCTGTTTTGCAAGGTGTGAAATTGAGCTCGGCTCAATGCCCGACCACGACAAAAGATAAAGAAGAGATGAGTGTCATCCCTATGCCTCAGCCATAGGATCTATTATGTATGCCATGCTGTGTACCGGACCTGATGTAAACCTTGCCGTAAGTTTGGTAGGAAGGTACCAAAGTAATCCCGCAAGGAACACCGGACAGCGGTCAAGAATATCCTGAAGTACCGAAAAGGACAAAGGACATGTTTCTCGTTTATGGAGGTGACGAAGAGCTTGTCGTAAGGGTTACGTCGATGCTAGCTTCGACACAGATCTGGATGACTCAAAGTCACAAACCGGATACATGTATATGTTAAATGGTGGAGCGATGGCTGGTGCAGCTGCAAGCGAAGCGTCGTGGCGGGATCTACATGTGAAGCGGAGTACATGGCAGCCTCGGCGGCAGCGCATGAAGCAATTTGGGTGAAGGAGTTCATCACCGACCTAGGAGTCATACCCAATGCGTCGAAGCCGATCAAACTCTTCTGTGACAACACTGGAGCTATTGCACTTGCCAAGGAGCCAAGGTTTCACAAGAAGACCAGGCACATCAAGCGTCGCTTCAACTCCTTTCGTGAAAATGTTCAAGATGGGGACATAGAAATTTGCAAAGTGCATACGGATCTGAATGTCGCAGATCCGTTGACTAAACCTCTTCCGCGAGCAAAACATGATCAATACAAGAACTCTATGGGTATTCGATTCATCACAATGTAACTAGATTACTGACTCTAGTGCAAGTGGGAGACTGTTGGAAATATGCCCTAGAGGCAATAATAAAAGAATTATTATTATTATATTTCCTTGTTCATGATAATTGTCTTTTATTCATGCTATAATTGTATTATCCGGAAATCGTAATACACGTGTGAATACATAGACCACAATATGTCCCTAGTGAGCCTCTAGTTGACTAGCTCGTTGATCAATAGATAGTCATGGTTTCCTGACTATGGACATTGGATGTCATTGATAACGGGATCACATCATTAGGAGAATGATGTGATGGACAAGACCCAATCCTAAGCATAGCACAAGATCGTGTAGTTCGTTTTGCTAGAGCTTTTCCAATGTCAAGTATCTCTTCCTTAGACCATGAGATCGTGTAACTCCGGATACCGTAGGAGTGCTTTGGGTGTACCAAACGTCACAACGTAATCGGGTGACTATAAAGGTGCATTACAGGTATCTCCAAAAGTGTCTGTTGGGTTGACACGGATCGAGGCTGGGATTTGTCACTCCGTATGACGGAGAGGTATCACTGGGCCCACTCGGTAGTGCATCATCATAATGAGCTCAAAGTGACCAAGTGTTTGGTCACGGATCATGCATTACTGATGCGAGTAAAGTGACTTGCCGGCAACGAGATTGAGCGAGGTATTGGGATACCGACGATCGAATCTCGGGCAAGTAAAATACCGATTGACAAAGGGAATAGTATCTGGGGTTGATTGAATCCTCGACATCGTGGTTCATCCGATGATATCATCGAGGAGCATGTAGGAGCCAACATGGGTATCCAGATCCCGCTGTTGGTTATTGCCCGAGAGCCGTCTCGGTCATGTTCGCATGTCTCCCGAACCCGTAGGGTCTACACATTAAGGTTCGGTGGCGCTAGGGTGTATGAATATGAGTATGCAGCAAACTGAATGTTGTTGAGTCCGGATGAGATCCCGGACGTCACGAGGAGTTCGAAATGGTCCGGAGGTAAAGATTTATATATAGGAAGTCTTATTTTGGTCGCCGGAAAAGTTTCAGCGTTATCGGTATTGTACCGGAGTGCCGAAGGGGTCCGGGGTTCACCGGGGTCCACCTGCCCGGGGGCCACATGGGCTGTAGGGGTGCGCCTTGGCCTATATGGGCCAAGGGCACCATCCCCAAGAGGCCCATGCGCCAAGATATAAGAAAAGGGAGAGTCCTAAAGGGGAAGGCACCTCAGAGGTGCCTTGGGAGGATGGACTCCTCCCCCTCTTAACCGCACCCCTTCCTTGGAGGAAGGGGCAGGCTGCGCCCCCCCTCTCTTGCACCTATATAAAGGGAGGGAGGGAGGGTGGCTGCACCTATAAGCCCTGGCCTCCCTCCTCCCCTGCAACACCTCCTCCTCCTCCCGTGGTTGCTTAGCGAAGCCTGCCGGAGTTCTGCTGCATCCACCACCACGCCGTTGTGCTGCTGGATCATCATCAACCTCTCCTTCCCCCTTGCTGGATCAAGAAGGAGGAGACGTCATCCGCTCCGTACGTGTGTTGAACGCGGAGGTGCTGTCCGTTCAGCACTAGGTCATCGGTGATCTGAATCACGGCGATACGACTCCATCATCCCCGTTCCATTGAACGCTTCCGCACGCGATCTACAAGTGGTATGTAGATGCAATCACTCTCACATGACTCGTTGCTAGATGAACTCATAGATGGATCTTGGTGAAACCGTAGGAAAAGTTTTAATTTTCTGCAACGTTCCCCAACAGTGGTATCAGAGCTAGGTCTATGCGTAGTTCTCTGTTGCACGAGTAGAACACAATTTTTATTGTGGGTGTAGATCTTGTCAACTTGCTTCCCGCTACTAGTCTTATCTTGCTTCAGCGGTATTGTGGGATGAAGCGGCCCGGACCAACCTTACACGTACGCTTATGTGAGACCGGTTCCACCGACTAACATGCACTAGTTGCATAAGGTGGCTGGCGGGTGTCTGTCTCTCCCACTTTAGTTGGAGCGGATTCGATGAAAAGGGTCCTTATGAAGGGTAAATAGAAGTTGACAAAATCACGTTGTGGTTATTCGTAGGTAAGAAAACGTTCTTGCTAGAACCCAATTGCAGCCACGTAAAAGATGCAACAACAATTAGAGGACGCCTAACTTGTTTTTGCAGCAATTGTTTTGTGATATGATATGGCCAAAGTTGTGATGAATGATGAATGATATATGTGATGTATGAGATCATGTTCTTGTAATAGGAATCACGACTTGCATGTCGATGAGTATGACAACGGCAGGAGCCATAGGAGTTGTCTTTATTTTTGTATGACCTGCGTGTCATTGAAGAACGCCATGTAAATTACTTTACTTTATTGCTAAATCGTTAGCCATAGAAGTAGAAGTAGTCGTTGGCGTGACAACTTCATGAAGACACGATGATGGAGATCATGGTGTCATGCGGTGACAGGATGATCATGGAGCCCGAAGATGGAGATCAAAGGAGCTATATGATATTGGCCATATCATGTCACTATTATATATAATTGCATGTGATGTTTATTATGTTTATGCATCTTGTTTACTTAGAACGACGGTAGTAAATAAGATGATCCCTCATAACAATTTCAAGAAAGTGTTCTCCCTAACTGTGCACCGTTGCTAAAGTTAAATGCGTTTGAAGCACCACGTGATGATCGGGTGTGATAGATCCTTACGTTCACATACAACGGTGTAAGACAGTTTTACACATGCAATACACTTAGGTTAACTTGACGAGCCTAGCATGTACAGACATGGCCTCGAACACAAGAGACCAAAGGTCGAACATGAGTCGTATGGAAGATACGATCAACATGGAGATGTTCACCGACGATGACTAGTCCGTCTCACGTGATGATCGGACACGGCCTAGTCGACTCGGATCATGTATCACTTAGATGACTAGAGGGATGTCAAATCTGAGTGGGAGTTCATTAAATAATTTGATTAGATGAACTTTATTATCATGAACAATAGTCTAAAATCTTTGCAAAATGTCTTGTAGATCAAATGGCCAACGCTCATGTCACCATGAACTTCAACGCGTTCCTAGAAAACCAAGCTGAAAGATGATGGCAGCAACTATTCGGACTGGGTTGGAACCCGAGGATTATCCTCATAGCTGCCAGAAACAATATGTCCTAGAAGCACCGCTAGGTGAAGCACCCATCGAGAGAACCAAGACGTTATGAACGCTTGGCGGTCTCGTCTTGATGATTACTCCCTCGTTCGATGCGGCATGCTTTACAGCTTAGAACCGGGCTCCAAAAGCGTTTTGAGCGACACGGAGCATATGAGATGTTCGAGGAGCTGAAACTAGTTTTCCAAGCTCATGCCCGGTCGAGAGATATGAAGTCTCCGACAAGTTCTATAGTTGTAAGATGGAGGAATATAGTTCTGTCGGTGAGCACATACTCAAAATGTCCAGGTTGCACAACCGCTTTGTCCCAGTGGACATTAACCTCCGGATGAGGCGGTCATTGACAGAATCCTTGATCGCTCCCACCAAGCTACAAGAGCTTTGTGATGAACTACAATATGCAGGGGATGGTGAAAACTATTCTGAAGTATTTTCAATCTCAAGTCAGCAGAGGTAGAAATCAAGAAGGAGCATCAAGTGTTGATGGTCAATAAAACCACTAAGTTCAAGAAGGGCAAGGAAAGAAGAACTTCAAGAAGGACGGCAAGGATGTTGCCGCGCCCGTAAGCCAGATTGCCGGAAGAAGTCAAAGAATGGACCCAAGCACGAGGCCGAGACCTTTTATTGCAAAGGGAAGGGTCCTTTGAAGCGGAACCGCCCCAAATACTTAGCGCACAAGAAGGCCGCAACACTAAAGGTATATTTGATATACATGTAATTGATGTGTACCTTACCAAGACTCGTAGTAACTCCCGGGTATTTGATACGGTGTCGTTGCTCATATATGTAACTCACAGCAGGAGCTGCGAAATAAGCGGAGACTGGCGAAGGGCGAGGTGACGATCTTGCGTCGGGAATGGTTCCAATGTCGATGTGATCGCCTTCGGCACGCTTCCTCTACATTTACCCACGGGATTAGTTTTAAACCTCAATAATTGTTATTTAGTACCAAGTTTGAGCATGAACATTGTATCAGGATCTCGTTTAATACGAGATGGCTACTCATTTAAATCCGAGAATAATGGTTGTTCTATTTATATGAGAGAAATGTTTTATGGTCATGCTCCGATGGTCAATGGTTTATTCTTAATGAATCTCGAACGTAATGTTACACATGTTCATAGTGTGAATACCAAAAGATGTAAAGTTGATAACGATAGTCCCACATACTTGTGGCACTGCCGCCTTTGGTCACATTGGTGTCAAGCGCATGAAGAAGCTCCATGCTGATGGACTTTTAGAGTCTCTCGATTATGAATCATTTGACACATGCGAACCATGCCTCATGGGCAAGATGACCAAGACTCCGTTCTCGGAACAATGGGCGAGCAACCAACTTATTGGAAATCATACATACCGATGTGTGCGGTCCAATGAGTGTTGAGGCTCGCGGAGGATATCGTTATGTTCTCACTCTCACTGATGACTTGAGTAGATATGGGTATGTCTACTTGATGAAACACAAGTCTGAGACCTTTGAAAAGTTCAAGGAATTTCAGAATGAAGTAGAGAATCAACGTGACCGAAAGATAAAATTCTTGCGATCAAATCGTGGAGGAGAATATTTAAGTCACGAATTTGGTACACACTTAAGGAAATGTGGAATCATTTCACAAATCACGCCGCCTGGAACACCTCAGTGTAACGGTGTGTCCGAACGTCTTAATCGCACTCTATTGGATATGGTGCGATCTATGATGTCTCTTACTGATTTACCGCTATCATTTTGGGGAAACACTCTAGAGACAGCTACATTCACTTTAAATAGGGCACCGTCTAAATCCGTTGAGACGACACCGTATGAATTATAGTTTGGGAAGAAACCTAAGCTGTCGTTTCTAAAAGTTTGGGAATGCGATGCGTATGTCAAGAAACTTCAACGTGAAAAGCTCGAACCCAAGTCAGAAAAATGCGTCTTCATAGGATACCCTAAGGAAATCATTGGGTATATCTTCTACCTTAGATTCGAAGGCAACATCTTTGTTGCCAAGAACGGATCCTTTCTGGAAAAAAAGTTTCTCTCGAAAGGAGTAAGTGGGAGGAAAGTAGAACTCGATGAAGTACTACCTCTTGAACCGGAAAGTAGTGCAGCTCAGAAAATGTTCTGTGGTGCCTACACCGATCGGAGAGGAAATTAATGATGATGATCAAGGTACTTGGATCAAGTTGCTCTTGAACTTCAGAGGTCCACTAGGACACGTTCGCACCAGTGTGGTACGGCAACCCTGTCACGGAAATCATGTTGTTAGACAACGGTGAACCTTGAACTATGAAGAAGCGATGGTGGGCCTAGATTCCAACAAATGGCTTGAAGCCATGCAATCCGAGATAGGATCCATGTATGAAAACAAAGTATGGACTTTGACAGACTTGCCGATGATCGGCGAGCGATAGAAAACAAATGGATCTTTAAGAAGAAGACGGACGCGGATGGTAATGTTACCATCTATAAAGCTCGACTTGTCGCTAAGGGTTATCGACAAGTTCAAGGGATTGACTACGATGAGACTTTCTCTCCGTGGCGAAGCTTAAGTCCGTCCGAATCATGTTAGCAATTGCCGCATACTATGATTATGAGATATGGCGGATGGACGTCAAAACGGCATTCCTTAACGGTTATCTTAAGGAAGAGCTGTATATGATGCAGCGGAAGGTTTTGTCGATCCTAAGAATGCTAACAAGGTATGCAAGCTCCAGCGATCCATTTATGGGCTGGTGCAAGCATCTCGGAGTTGGAACATTCGCTTTGATGAGATGATCAAAGCGTTTGGGTTTATCTTGAGACTTATGGAGAAGCCTGCATTTACAAGAAAGTGAGTGGGAGCTCAGTAGCATTTCTCATATTATATGTAGATGACATACTTTTGATGGGAAATGATATAGAACTCTTGGACAGCATTAAGGCCTACTTGAATAAGAGTTTTTCAATGAAGGACCTTGGAGAAGCTGCTTACATACTAGGCATCAAATCTATAGGGATAGATCGAGACGCCTCATAGGTCTTTCACAAAGCACATACCTTGATAAGATTTTGAAGAAGTTCAAAATGGATCAGTCCAAGAAAGGGTTCTTGCCTGTTTTGCAAGGTGTGAAATTGAGCTCGGCTCAATGCCCGACCACGGCAAAAGATAAAGAAGAGATGAGTGTCATCCCCTATGCCTCAGCCATAGGATCTATTATGTATGCCATGCTGTGTACCAGACCTGATGTAAACCTTGCCGTAAGTTTGGTAGGAAGGTACCAAAGTAATCCCGGCAAGGAACACTGGACAGCGGTCAAGAATATCCTGAAGTACCTGAAAAGGACAAAGGACATGTTTCTCGTTTATGGAGGTGACGAAGAGCTTGTCGTAAAGGGTTACGTCGATGCTAGCTTCGACACAGATCTGGATGACTCAAAGTCACAAACCGGATACATGTATATGTTAAATGGTGGAGCGATGGCTGGTGCAGCTGCAAGCGAGCGTCGTGGCGGGATCTACATGTGAAGCGGAGTACATGGCAGCCTCGGAGGCAGCACATGAAGCAATTTGGGTGAAGGAGCTCATCACCGACCTAGGAGTCATACCCAATGCGTCGAAGCCGATCAAACTCTTCTGTGACAACACTGGAGCTATTGCACTTGCCAAGGAGCCCAGGTTTCACAAGAAGACCAGGCACATCAAGCGTCGCTTCAACTCCTTTCGTGAAAATGTTCAAGATGGGGACACAGAAATTTGCAAAGTGCATACGGATCTGAATGTCGCAGATCCGTTGACTAAACCTCTTCCGCAAGCAAAACATGATCAACACAAGAACTCTATGGGTATTCGATTCATCACAATGTAACTAGATTACTGACTCTAGTGCAAGTGGGAGACTGTTGGAAATATGCCCTAGAGGCAATAATAAAAGAATTATTATTATTATATTTCCTTGTTCATGATAATTGTCTTTTATTCATGCTATAATTGTATTATCCGGAAATCGTAATACACGTGTGAATACATAGACCACAATATGTCCCTAGTGAGCCTCTAGTTGACTAGCTCGTTGATCAATAGATAGTCATGGTTTCCTGACTATGGACATTGGATGTCATTGATAACGGGATCACATCATTAGGAGAATGATGTGATGGACAAGACCCAATCCTAAGCATAGCACAAGATCGTGTAGTTCGTTTTGCTAGAGCTTTTCCAATGTCAAGTATCTCTTCCTTAGACCATGAGATCGTGTAACTCCGGATACCGTAGGAGTGCTTTGGGTGTACCAAACGTCACAACGTAATCGGGTGACTATAAAGGTGCATTACAGGTATCTCCAAAAGTGTCATTGGGTTGACACGGATCGAGGCTGGATTTGTCACTCCGTATGACGGAGAGGTATCACTGGGCCCACTCGGTAGTGCATCATCATAATGAGCTCAAAGTGACCAAGTGTTTGGTCACGGGATCATGCATTACTGATGCGAGTAAAGTGACTTGCGGCAGCGATATTGAGCGAGGTATTGGGATACCGACGATCGAATCTCGGGCAAGTAAAATACCGATTGACAAAGGGAATAGTATACGGGTTGATTGAATCCTCGACATCGTGGTTCATCCGATGATATCATCGAGGAGCATGTAGAGCCAACATGGGTATCCAGATCCCGCTGTTGGTTATTGCCCGAGAGCCGTCTCGGTCATGTTCGCATGTCTCCCGAACCCGTAGGGTCTACACACTTAAGGTTCGGTGGCGCTAGGGTGTATGAATATGAGTATGCAGCAAACCGAATGTTGTTCGAGTCCCGGATGAGATCCCGGACGTCACGAGGAGTTCGAAATGGTCCGGAGGTAAAGATTTATATATAGGAAGTCTTATTTTGGTCACGGAAAAGTTTCGCGTTATCGGTATTGTACCGGAGTGCGAAAGGGGTCCGGGGTCCACCGGGGTCCACCTGCCCGGGGGCCACATGGGCTGTAGGGGTGCGCCTTGGCCTATATGGGCCAAGGGCACCAGCCCCAAGAGGCCCATGCGCCAAGATATAAGAAAAGGGAGAGTCCTAAAGGGGAAGGCACCTCAGGGTGCCTTGGGAGGATGGACTCCTCCCCCTCTTAACCGCACCCTTCCTTGGAGGAAGGGGCAGGCTGCGCCCTCCCCTCTCTTGCACCTATATAAAGGGAGGGAGGGAGGGTGGCCGCACCTATAAGCCTGGCGCCTCCTCCTCCTGCAACACCTCCTCCTCCTCCCGTAGTTGCTTAGCGAAGCCTGCCGGAGTTCTGCTGCATCCACCACCACGCCGTGCGTGCTGCTGGATCATCATCAACCTCTCCTTCCCCTTGCTGGATCAAGAAGGAGGAGACGGCATCCGCTCCGTGCGTGTGTTGAGCGCGGAGGTGCTGTCCGTTCAGCACTAGGTCATCGGTGATTTGAATCACGGCGATGCGACTCCATCATCCCGTTCCATTGAGCGCTTCCGCACGCGATCTACAAGTGGTATGTAGATGCAATCACTCTCCCATGACTCGTTGCTAGATGAACTCATAGATGGATCTTGGTGAAACCGTAGGAAAAATTTTAATTTTCTGCAACGTTCCCCAACACATCGGTGGAGCTACGGGGGCCCCACGAGGCAGGGGGCGCGCCCCCCACCCTCGTGAGCACCTCCCGTATCTTCTGACGTGGGGTCCAAGTCCATCAGGTGGGTTTCCTTCCAAAATAACTTCTCCGATTGATTTCGTTCCGTTTCGACTCGTTTGATATTCCTTTTCTTTGAAACACCGAAATAGGCATAAAACAACAAATCTGGGCTGGGCCTCCGGTTAATAGGTTAGTCCCAAAAATAATATAAAAGTGGATAATAAAGCCCAATATTGCCTAAAACAGTAGATAATATAGCATGGAGCAATCAAAAATTATAGATACGTTGGAGACGTATCAAGGCGCACACGTGTCGTAGTAGAGGCATGCACGTGTCGTAGTAGAGGCGCGCATGTAGCATGTACACGTACGTACAAAGGCCAGGGTGCAAGAAATAAAATAGGTCCACGTACATACATACGGGAGGGGTCTCGAACGCCTAGTCGCGCATACGTACGGCCAGGGCTCGTGTACATGGCTGGGTCGGAACGGAGAAACAGCGTTGTCATCGTATTCATGGGGAGCCAACCGGCTGGGTCGGAACAGAATGTGTGGTCGTGTTCATCGGGAGGGCTTGGACGGAACAGGCGATGGAAACGAGGCCCGGCGTATCGCTGGCGGAGGAACGGCCTTGTGTTCGACCGGCCACGTTCGAAATGGGATCCTGTTCATCGGGAGGGGTCTGGCGTACCGCAAAACGGAGGAAACAGACCTCCTATGGTCGAAACAGGGGTCCTGTTGATCGGGAGGGGTGTGGCGTACCGCAAAACGGAGGAAACGGACCTCCTACGATCGAAACGGGGGTCCTATTGATCGGGAGGGGTGTGGCGTACCGCAAAACGGATGAAACGGACTTGTGTTGGAGTGCTACGGTTGAAATGGGGGTCCTGTTCATCGGGAGGGGTGTGGCGTACCGCAAAACGGGACTCCACGGGATACTGTTCATCTCCACCGTCGACCTCCTCCAGCCTCCATGGGCTCCAGTTCATCCAGCCTCCACCGCGTGCTACTCCACCGGCTACTGTTCAACCACCCCTCCACGGGCACCCCTCCACCGTCTACTGTTCATCCAGCCCTCCACACCACGGGGTCCTGTTCAACCACCCCTCCACGGGCACCCCTCCATCGTCTCATGTTCATCCAGCCCTCCACACCACGGGTCCTTGTCGGTGTCAAAACCGCGGATCTCGGTAGGGGGTCCCGAATGTGCGTCTAGGCGGATGGTAACAGGAGACAAGGGACACGATGTTTTTACCTGTGTTCGGCCCTCTCGATGGAGGTAATACCCTACTCCGCTTGATTAATATTGATGATATGGGTAGTACAAGAGTAGATCTACCACGAGATCAAGGAGGCTAAACCCTAGAAGCTAGCCTATGGTACGATTGTTGTTTGTCCTACGGACTAAAACCCTCCGGTTTATATAGACACCGGATAGGTTAGGGTTACACAGAGTCGGTTACAATGGTAGGAGATCTACATATCCGTATCGCCAAGCTTGCCTTCCATGCCAAGGAAAGTCCCATCCGGACATGGGACGAAGTCTTCAATCTTGTATCTTCATAGTCTAGGAGTCCGGCCATGATGATAGTTCGCTATCCGGACACCCCTAGTCCAGACTCCTCGTCCTGTTCATCCGAGGCAACGCAACCGCTCCTTTATTCATCCAACCCCCCGCAACGCCACTGTTCATCCAATCGATCGGCTTCATTAAGCAGAAGTAGCGAAGGAATCGCTCGATCGGGTTCAGTTAACAGCCATCGATCGATCGCTCTGGTTCATTAATGTGTAGCCTGTAGTGCAATCGCTCGGGTGCAGTTAGAGCCCAACGCCTCGCACACACGCGCGTACGTGTATGAGAGAAACGCGCATCGCTCGGCCCCCGACCTCCCACCATAACCAGGAACTCCCCAAAATTTTCCTCGCCCTTGCTTCTACCATGGTTTTTTTCGTCATGGATGGCCCAAAGAATGTCATGCAGCTGCGTCTCCGGCCCGCCCAGGACGAAAAGCCCATTTTCTGTCATGATTTTTTGTCATAGAAGTAGGAGCCCACCACATCTATGATGATACCAGGTTTTGTTACAATTATCGTCATAGAAGTGTCATATGTATGACAGGAAAAAAATTCGTTCGGCCCAAAATGTCACGAATGTGTCTTTTTTTTGTAGTGATGGTAAGGACCGACGGGACTGGGCCATTAACACGGTCGTCCGTATCTTCGAAAACACGTCCCATGAAGAATCATTTCTCTGGCCATATCATGAACGGTAAGTCAAGTAAACAACCACGCATACACTGATTGTTTTTCAGATTTCGACATCATTTGTAAGTTCATGGCTTTCTTAATATGTAGCAATCACTAGATATTGGTATTCATTGTTCCAAACAAGAACACAGTTTACTACATCGATTCTCTCAGAGACTCAACAAACACTCAGGATCTGAAACATGTTCAGCAATTCTTGGATAGGTATTGAATTCTATGATGTTGAAATTAATTTGCATTCCTATCTGGTTCAATAATTGATGTTGTGAAAATTCATCATCATTTACAGTGTGCTCGCATTATGGCAAACTAAACCAGGGAACCTGTTCAAGAGGAAACTACCTCTGCAGCACGAGATCATTTCTCCGGTAACACACCGAAATCCATTATTTTCGAAAAATTTATCCAACAGTCTGCAAATACCTTTCCTTATGCTAGTCAAATGTTTAAGCTTCTAAATAAACCTATTTCTATTTTGTCCAAAGAAAAAATAATACATCTAACACCGGTTAGGTTGTTCCTAACAGAACAAATACATGACTAATTTTGTACAAAAAATTTCAGTGTCCTCAACAAGAAGCAGGGACCAACCTTTGTGGATACTATGTTTGCAGACACATGATCTCCATCTACAAATCTATTGATAGTTGTGACGATCCTTGTGAATTAGTACCAGTAAGTCTATCTTAATTAATATCTTCTACTCCACTCATATGGCACATTCTGATCTTAAAAATACGGCAGCTCATCTTAAAACCGAGGACCCCTGAACCACTCTAGGCTGGTGAATTGCTGATGGTTCGGAGATTTATCAGCAACTTCTTCCTAGATCACTACATCAATCCCACTGGTGATAATGAAGATTTCAGCATGCGTTCTCCTGAAATGTCGAGTAAGAATTAGCCGCTAAACACATAACGCATGGATCCATTGCTTTCCAACTGATGAGGTCTTCATATTTCATACACTATGATTAATTATGTAATGCATATAAGTGTGGAAAAATCATTGGAATTTAGCTACCATATGTTCAATTGCAATTGTTGCGAAATCTGATGAATGTTCTCCCTGTGGACACTATTTGTTCAAATGAATATTGTGGCGAATTTGCTTTTTGCGTGCCAATTCAAAATGGGATTTTTTTTTGTTCAATTGAATATTGTGGCAAATTTGCTTCTTGTGTGCCGATTCAAAATGCGATATTTTGTTTTAACCTGGCAATTGCTCCACACACGGTTCAACTAAATGAGTGTGTGAGATCCACATTAGAAAGCATACATCAATCATAGCGGAACCGTCGGTGATACACAGCAGATCGCAAACGATTTGCAGCGCTACTACGTGTGCGTAGGGTCTCCAGAACCATTTGTGATATCGCGTTATCGCACACGAGAATTGGGAGTAAACCATGCCCAATGCAAAAATACAATCCCAGTCGTAATTTTTTCAGGAAACGTGTGGGATCCCAAACGAAAAGCACATGTCACTCTTGCGGCAACCATCGGTGATACCCAACAAATCACAAACGGTCTACATCACTTGTATGTGTGCGAAGGGGCTCCTGAACCATTTGTGATAGAACATTATCGCAGACGGTAATGGTTGGCAAACGTGTGCGATGGAGTCTAGCATGGTAGACGGGTCACGCAGAAAACTCGTGTGCGATGGGGCACAAATCACACATAGTTCATATGTTGGCCCGTGTGCCTTACATACTCTTTCCCAAACGGTTCGTTACGACAGAACGTATGGTTTCACTACGTCATTAGAAACTCTTAATCACCGATACCAGACGTGCAAAAGAATTTAGTGTGTGCTGCGTCGCACACGATTACATTTTGGAAGGCCTACGGATCACTGCTCCATATCCCCGACGGTTTCTGGGTCGTGTGCGAAGGACGCCCTATCGCACACACTCACTTGGCAACGGTTCCAAATGCAGTCGCGGAAAGGGGTTAAAAGCCGTTTGTTTAGGACCAATGCATACCAGTGTTTCAATCCTTCGGGCACTTGTCGAATTTAAACTTTGTAATCCCTCGCTCATGCTTGCACTCCATATGAATTGTACTTGCTAACCAATGTATTAATGAAGAAAAAGGGTGCTTGCCGGGGTCTTTTGCGCGCAAGCAAGGCTCACACCAATGAACGGGTCCTTGTTATTATCCATTAAATAAACAACATCACCCCGGCAACAGACCTTGCCGTTCTCCTGCTTCACACCAGGACTACGCTCACGCCCTTGGCGGAGGTAGGGGCAAAGTAGGATTAGGCCCTTCGCCCATTCCCTTTTCACCGCAACTACAACCAACTCCTGGCCCAAAGGGGATTTTAGGCACACAAAAAAAGGGAGCACGGTGGCATGAGAAAGAGCGAAGTTTCATACGTCTGAGCTTCATACAGAAGTATGCAATGGGAAGAAAATACTTATCTGCTGCCCCGGCAGCATTGGCTTGCTGGGGTCGGGATGTCATCTCGTCTCCTTTCCCCCAAAAAGTTCCGCTGAAGCGCTCGTGCGGCCTGCGAACCAAAAAGGACGGGAAGGGACACAAAGACACATATCCAACCTCTGAGCTAGGGATTAGTTGCCGCTAAGCACTATCGACCCTACCAGAGGGAGACTCAACCTAACATGCATGCTAATTCTTAGGGCGCCAGCGCTTCGCTTATTCATCTGTTGCTCAGGGTCTACGCCTGGCTTTGTACAAAGGGTCACATGCCTTGCCGGCAAGGCTTGTACAAAAGGTGGCTTGCCGGGGGGCCCGGCAGCCGCGCCTTACGGGTAAAACTTGCGAAGATGTTCGATGTTCCAGGAGTTGCTCACTGGGATACCGTCTTCGGTCTCCAGGCAAACCACGCCAGGTCTGGTGACTCATATTGCCCGATAAGGGCCTTCCCACTTTGGCATCAACTTGTTGGAATTCTTGGCCGACTGAACGCGCCAAAGAATAAGGTCGCCTTCCTCAAAGCTTCGGGCGTGAACCTTGCGGATATGGTAGCGGCGCAAAGCTTGCTGGTAGCACGCACCTCGCACAGCAGCCTGAAGACGATCTTCCTCAAGGAGTGTGGCGTCATCTTGCCGCAAATGCTCTTGCTCAAGCTCATCATAAGAGAGCACTCGAGGTGACCCGTATGTGAGTTCCATGGGGAGAACTGCTTCTGCCCCATACACGAGGGAGAAGGGTGTCTGGCCGGTGGCTTGATTTGGCATCGTTCGGATTGACCAAAGAACCGCCGGCAACTCGTCAATCCAGCATCTTTCACACTTGTGCAGCCTGTCGAAAGTCCTCGTCCTGAGGCCTCACAACACCTCAGCATTTGTCCTCTCCGTCTGGTCATGCTTCGTGGATGTGCAGCAGAAGCAAAACATATCTTGCTGCCAAGGTCTTGGGCGTGTTGCATCACTACTGCAGGATGCTGCTAACGCGACACTATGATCAGAGACCCTTCAAGAAACTGTGTGTGATGCAATAATCACAAACGGTGGTGTATGAAAACCGTCAAAAATGTATAAAACGTTTGCTATGACAGATGCATCAAACACGATTCAGATTTTAGTTGGTTGTGCGATGGAGGGCATACGATTCAGTTCAATTAACTATTTGCGATGAGGAGGAACAAAAGAAACGGGCAGCCAGATGAAGGTGTGTGCGATACATAGCATATGGTTCTGTCGGATGAACTGTTTGTGATTAGGCAACACAAAAGAAACGGGCAGCCAGATGAAGGTGTGTGCGATATATAGCATACGGTTCACTCGGATGAACTGTTTGTGATTAGGCAACACAAAAGAAGCGGTCAGCCAGATCAAGGTGTGTGCGATATACGCAAGCGGTTCACTCGGCCCTTGTCGTAAGTGTGTGTGACCTCTGTAGCAACCGTTCGCTCCCCAGGCGCCTCTTCGTATACCGTGGCAACCGTCCACCGCCTCTTCGCCTTTCCCTCTCGATTTGGAACTGCTGTCGCACGCTCTTCCTCCCTCCATTTGCCTTCACCCTTCCTTCTGACATTGTTCGATTATCTTCTCCATGGAGGGAACAGGCCGGAAATGAACCGTTATTCTTGCCTCGATCTGAAAGATGACTTGGTGGAGGAACTCCTTGATCGGTGCGACGTCATCACCTTAGCTAGCATGGCAGGTTTGTTCAAGACCATTCTCGACTCAACTAATAACATCATTACAAGGAACCCAAGGGTCCAGGAGCGGTTTGATCTCCCCTATCTTCTTTGCCGTGACCCTGCTGACTGGCGCAAGGACGAGGGAAGCCTCGCCTTGTGCAAGTTGATGCCGCTTGATAATGATACGTATGATGTTAAGATGCCATCGCTTGAGGGCAAGTCTTGGGCAGGCGCAAATGGAGATTGGGTTGTTTATATTGGGTACAACTGCGAGTGGGAACTTGTGAATGTGTACACTCGTCACCGGGTTCCACTTCCAAAAATCTCAGACGACTGCCTAGAGGTTGAGTACACCAGTTTTCTACGTGAGTTCGAATACGATCATGGTGACTGTCGTCTATGGAAGATAGCAATTTGTCGAGTTCCCAACCGCTCTTGGGATTACACGAACTATGAAGTTGTTGCTATCTTCGACAAGCTTGTTGCCATCCTTACTTCCACGCCTTGATGGATATTGTTCAAAAATCAAATTTTGTACACGGATGAGTACTGTGATGCAATTCAATATGAGGGTCTTGTGTTTGCTGCCACCACTCGTGGCACTATTTTTGCATGGAATCCTGATGCTTTCTGTACGTTTGTCTTCCACCATAATTATAATTGTTTCATCCACATGCATGCGGGTTAGCTAGTTTCCCTATTCTAATTAACCTTCTTGTGTTTCCAAGGTCCTGTGAACATTCCACCACCTATACTTGAAAAATTTTATAACCAAGGGGGAGATGATGATGCAGGTGATCATGAGCATGAGGACGAGCAGGACCCATATACTCAGTGGCGCCTTGCAACTTATTCCGATGGATCGCCTCTTCTTGTCTGTATACAGGGCACTGCTGATGTTACTAAGGAAGCAGGTGTTGTCTCGCATGGTCACACTCTCCGGACCTATTCCAACATCTGTTGCAGGGTATTCAGGATGGATACAACTGTACTAGCACCAACACCTTCTCCCTGGTTCAGTAGCTGGCCCTTCCTACCATCCCAATATGGGTCCTGACATAGGCCGCTTCAGCCTGGATGATCAGTCATGCGTTGGTCTCAAGACTGACAGTAGCTGGCCCTTCCTAGAGAATCACTTCTGGTTCAAAGCAAGTGTTTCCAACGCTGATGAGTGGTTGAGCTGAAGTTCATTTCATCTCTTTGTTATTTGTTCTGTGTGAAAAACTTTACTAGAATGTTTTGTTGGAAATGATTTATAATCCAAGGTGTATCCTCGTTGTCGTTGTGGGTTGATGACTTGTTGTATGTAATCAATGGTACATTTGCATATGCGTCCATCAACTCACGCCTGCTAGTGGTGTCCATATGAACAGTGCTAGTGATTTTAGTTGCAAAAATTAGATAGTGCTAGTGATTTTTAGCTGCATATTTTGACAAATCACAGTGTTACAAGGTTGACAAATGGCAATGTTACTAGATAAACAAATGTCAATCTTTCCAGTTTAACAAATGGCAACATACCCAAAATGACAGATATGCAAATCTTACCCAATTGCTTGTACGTAGTTGCACACGGGTCATGCAAAACAACCGTTTGCGTTGAAGGGATGCAGAAATCCTGCTCGGCACATTTTCCCTTGGCTTCCTGGGGAAGCTGTCGGTTTGCATACGGGTGTTCTAACTAAAACGTTTGTGATGAGTGTCTTATATCTAAAAACCATTGACGTTTTTTTCAAAATAAAATCGTTTGATAAGTCTGTACATTAAGAGAGAAAAATGCAAGTTCGTTCAAACCATATCTTTCATTCAGTCAAACTGCGAATTTATATTCATATGATCGAGAATTTGAGATACAGTATTAAACCCCAAAAAAACTATTTCCGGCAGCAGCGGAGGCGGCGTGCCGTGCCTTCGTTGTCGTTGTCGTCCTCGGGACGCCGTTGTTGAAGTCCTCAAGGCAGCACAAAATGATCTTCAGTTGTAAATCAAACATCATGTCGTCGCGCGATCGATGGGCGGGGCGCGGGAAGAGGCAACTGGCGTTGCTGAGAGGTAGTGGTCAACGGCAGTGTCCCATGCCGCTGAGGGGGGACGCGCACGGGCACAAGCACATGCGCGACCGGTGCAGCCAAACACACGGGGACTGGCACCGCGGTGGGTGGAGTGGCGCGCACGGGCAGGGGCACGGGCGCGGCGGGTGTCGGTGTCAAAACCGGCGAATCTCGGGTAGGGGGTCCCGAACTGTGCATCTAGGATCGATGGTAACAGGAGACGGGGGACACAATGTTTACCCAGGTTTGGGCCCTCTCTATGGAGGTAATACCCTACTTCCTGCTTGATTGATCTTGATGAATATGAGTGTTACAAGAGTTGATCTACCACGAGATCGTAATGGCTAAAACCCTATAAGTCTAGCCTGTATGACTATGGTTATGAGTCTCCATCTTCCTCCGGACTAACTCCTCGGTTTATATAGACACCGGGAGGATCTAGGGTTACACAAGGTCGGTTACAAAGAAAGGAATCTACATATTTGATCGCCAAGCTTGCCTTCCACGCCAAGGAGAGTCCATCGACACGGGTGCGGTCTTCGGTCTTCGTATCTTCACAACCCATCAGTCCGGGCCATGGCTAATAGGCCGGACGCCCGAGGACCCCTTAGTCCAGGACTCCCTCAGTAGCCCCCGAACCAGGCTTCAATGACGAGGTGTTCAGCGCGCAGATTGTCTTCAGCATTGCAAGGCAGGTTCCTCTTCCGATGATTTTGAAGTGATGTATCCAGCCTTCCATTTAATATCGCACCCCTCGGCTTCTGTGTATCAACAGCTTCGGCCTCCATGTGTCCAGCGAATGCGAGAGGTCAGGGTGTTTTTGCACATAACACCCTGGCCATGCAAGGGATAGGGTCTATTTAAAGAGATTGGATCTCAAATCCATTCGACATCCCACGGAAGAATCCTCAAAGATTGCTGCGAAAGAACACTCCAACATGTCTAGCATTCCCGGCTCCTCCTCCCGTCCCTACGGCTCAGAAAAAGGTTAGTGGGAGAAGTGCTCTGTACCCCACAGTCAGCTGGTGGAGCTACAAACACAGGGATTTCTCCCCCCTACGGATCTGGTCTCTATTCGAGCTGGGCTGGCCTCCTTCAATGGCAAAACCCAGGTGGAGGATTTCCCAATCCATCCGGGGGAACGAGTATGTTTCGTCCCCTATCTGCTGAGGGGCGTCGGATTTCCAATCCATCCGTTCCTTCGAGGGCTTCTAGAATACTATGGCCTCCAGCTGTACAACTTTACTCCCACCTCCATCTTGCACATTGCGGGTTATGTTGCTTTATGCGAGCTATTTCTGGGTTGTGAGGCCCATTTTGAACTGTGGAGAAAGTTATTTTTCCTTATCCCGCGCAACCATGAGGGATCAATATTTGAAGTGGGCGGGGCCGAAATATGGCGTATTGCCGGTACGGGATACCTATCCGACACACTGAAGAAAGCGTTCGAAGAGTGGCCTTCCGAGTGGTTCTACATCGAGGACATCGTACTTCCGGACCCAGTTCGGAGAGGTCTTCCTGAGTTCACAAGTGTTCCTTCGAAGAAACGCCACAGCTGGCGCCCTCGGAGCCTCGAGGAGAAAGATAGTGCGGAAGTTCACCAACTCCTGAGCAAGATAAGGATGCTCACCCAGTCCGGATATACGATAGTCGAAGTAATGGTGACCTCCATAGTGCGGGGGGTCCAGCCACTCCAATACAGAGGACTTCCCATGTGGCACTATAATGGGGAAGATGACGCCTCCCGCTGCGGCAAGAAGGGTCCAGACACCCCTGCCGCCATGGCCAAAATATTGGCCGAACTGTTCAAAGGGGAGGAAGAGGAGTTCTTGCGCATCAAGCACAGAGAAGGATACTCTATGTGTAGTCCTCTTAGCTGGGTAAGCCCCCAACTCCTCTGCTCTACTCATTCCACTCCATGAGCTATGTTCGATGAATATTAACCCGTCCATTTATAACATCACTGGCGGAAGATTTCCGAGGGGCTTCACAGCCCCGTCCCGCAGCCCGAGGGCCACAATCAGGACCTTGACCCCGGATTCGAAGAGGATCCGGATATATTTGTGGTGCTCGAGAATGGGGTGTTTTACCAAACGAGCTACGACGGCACAGAAGTGTCCATCATCGCCGACTATCCCGGTCTTCTCCCTGCTTCACACGTAAGTAATCAGGAGACACATTGTCCGAAAGAGTTCTCTCATTCTGCCACACCCACCGCACCGTCATGTGCTCAAAAGGGAAGGCGTTCGGCGCACCATGCCACCCCAGGGGCATCACCAAAGAGAGCGGCCCCCATGTCAGGCAAGCCTTCGAAGAGGAAGGCAAACGAAGATACGACCAAACCTTCATCGAAGAGGTATGGATTTGCAAATATGTTCTTCAGCAGTCACATCCAATTATGACTTTTATGTTTGTCCTGTATCAGGAAAAGGGCGTAGCGGACTATGTCCGGGGGTCCGGCCGGTGACACTTCCCACAGCCAGGATCCAGATCCTACCGTAAAGGTGGGGGCTGATACGGGGGTGACGCCGGATTGTCCTCCAGCCGAGGATTCGAATGATGTATCCGTCACCAACTCAGAGGTGGAGAGCGCCATGAATCATCGGCGCCGGAGGGCTGTTCTTCGTGACACCGACTTTTCAACTCGGCTGATGCATACATCCGGACTGCTCGAGAGGGCTTGCCAGAGCCACAGGACAATATCTGAAAGATATGCAGGTAAGTTTACTTTGTCCAAATGTGATAATTATATACCAATAGCCCCCGAGACTTGAAGCAGTTGGTACAACTGATTTAAGGATCGTTCTATGACCAGGTTCTTACGAAGAAGGACGGCCTGCTAGCCCAAGAGCTAGAAAAGTGTCAAACACAGCTAAATGTTGTCACCGCAAAACTGGAAGGGTTCAAGAAGGCGCCCTCTGGTAATATTTCCCTCCATCGAGAAATAGTAATTATGTACCAGTTATGCTAACACTGTTGCTTATCTCATGACAGGATCGTCAGATCAACTGGAGGAGAAGCTAAAAACCGCAATGGTGGGAGAGAAAGAGGCCAAAAGACTACACGCCGCAGGCGAGCCAGTGCTGACCCGAGCCAGGGAGGAGAAAAACAAGCTCCAAGATTTGAAGACCCAGCTCGGTGAAGAGCTGAAAGATGTGGGGGCCCAGCTGGCTGACTCCGTAAAGGAAAATAAAAGGCTGTGAGGCGGCATATTCAGTATGTGACCGAACTTACCTTATAGTAATTCGGAGATGAAAGTATCTGACAGAGTTATGTTTTGTAGGTATGCTGACGAGCCGTCCCGAAGAGGAGGTATCCGGATCGTCAAGCGATCTGCTACAAGGGCTGTCCCAAATGCAAGAGCAAGCTCGGCGGGCAATGCGGAGTGTTGCCAAGGCTTTATGGCCATCCGCCTCCCCTCTAGGAAGTATGGAGGAGCTTGTAGAGCTATTCAAGGGAGTGCGGCGGCGTATCCGATTATGGAAGATATCGGCCTGCCGGGAGGGTGCGCGAGAAGCCTGGACCATGGTGAAAACACGGTATACCAAGCTTGATCCAAATCGCATGGCCCGGGTCGGACCTCTAGGGTCAGACGGAAAAGAAGTTCCTGTTAATTTGGTGTATGACCAAGTAGCAGTAGCTGCCAAGTATTCCCAACAGGATTGTTAGTTAGATAGCCTGTTGGATGGTATAGAGGAGGAAATTTATGAGTCCAAGTGACTATGTATTTTCCTTGATATATGTAACTCTAGCTGAATTGTAAAACTATTGTCATGGCAGACCTTTTCGCTTCGACCTCTGGACCCGAAGACGCGGAGTCTTTCCGAATACCAGTGCGGCCGAATAGACCGGGGTATGCGTGGATACCAGGCATAGGGGTCATAGTTGCTTGAACAGACAAGTTGTATCCGGCTAGTTATGTTATATTACGTTAAGATTGTAAGAAACATCTTCCAGAGAGAATAGTTCCGTTAAGGGTTCCTTTCCCTGGGTGTGCATGCATAAATTTGTATGTCCGAACTGTGATTGAGAAAATCGTAGTATGTGCAATGTCTGGGGGGTCGTGTTTTAACGACTGTAAAAACATCTTTAGTTCACCGACCGAATATTCCCTTAACAACGCTAGCTTTCGGCTTCACCCAGTCTGAGGTACACATCTGGATGACCCGGCAGTAACAATCGCAGAGGTGCTCCCTTTATGCCCTAGACGAACTAACGGGAATGTAGGGCATAAGCACAGGAGCCAGGCAACCCAGCTTGGCCAAAACTTAAGTCATATCGATGCATATAGTGAGGAAGAAAAGGTACATATGGGGAAAAGGCACATATGTGATGAGCTTGATGCTCGGAAAATAACAATAATAATCTTCTGTCAAAGAAGCCCCCAGGTATAATTGGCGTACATATTAGAGGATGTATATGTCGAAAGTGCACGGTTTAACCGCAAAAAAAGCTTTGATGCTTAAAAAAGGAAAATGCGAAAAGAGAGGAAAAAGTAATGGAAACAAATAGGGAGAAGAAGACAAACAAAGAGTTCAGCGCTAGGCGTAGAATCGAGTCTAGCCGCGTTCCAGGGGTTCGGCTCTAGGCGATTGTCTGACGCATCATCCAGGCGGTACGCTCCTTCGGTGAGGACTTCGTCGATGATGAAGGGACCCTCCCACTTGGGCTTGAGTTTGTCCTTTTTCTTCTCCGGCAAGCGTAGAACGAGTTCACCAACATTATAAGTCTTGGCCCGTACTTCTCTGCTTTGATATCTGCGGGCCTGTTGTTGATAAAATGCGGAACAGGCTTTTGCAATGTCAAGCTCCTCCTCCAGGGCATCTAAGATGTCCTGCTGGTCAAGCTCGGCCTCTCTCTCTTCGTACATGCGCACTCGAGGTGAGTCATGAATAATGTCGCAGGGTAACACAGCCTCTGCACCGTACACCATGAGAAAGGGTGTATATCCAGTAGTGCGGTTGGGCGTGGTCCGCAACCCCCAGAGTACGGAGTCAAGCTCCTCAACCCAGTGCTTGTCTGATTATTTCAAAGTCCGTACTAGTCTGGGTTTGATGCCGCTCATAATATGACCATTAGCCCATTCGACTTGACCGTTTGTTTGCGGGTGATAGACGGAGGCGTAATTGAGCTTAGTGCCCAGATTGGCGCACCAATTTTTCACCTCGTCGGCTGTAAAGTTGCAGCCGTTATCAGCGATGATGTTGTGTGGAACACTAACGGTGTACAACGCCGGATATAAAGTCTATCACTAATCCGGCTTCGGACGTTTTAACTTGTTTGGCCTCTATCCATTTGGTGAATTTATCCACCATGACCAGCAGATATTTTTTCTTATGGCTTCCTCCTTTAAGGGGTCCGACCATATCAAGCCCCCAGACCGCAAAAGACCAAGTAATGGGGATTGTTTGCAGAGCGGTGGGTGGCATATGGCTCTGGTTGGCGAAAAGCTGGCATCCGACGCAATGTTGGACAAGGTCCTGTGTGTCTGCTCAGGCCATCGGCCAATAAAAACCTGTATGGAAGGCCTTGCTAACGAGGGCCCGAGTTGCGGCATGGTGACCGCTGAGACCGGCGTGAATTTCAGCCAGGAGCTGCCGCCCCTCTTCCTCGGAGATACATCTTTGAAGGACTCCGGTAGCGCTTTTCTTGTAGAGCTCTCCGTCGTGAACCTTGTAGGCCTTCGAACGTCGGACAATGCGGCGGGCCTCATTCTGGTCCTCGGGGAGTTCTCGCCTATTAAAGTAGGCCAAGAAGGGTTCGGTCCATGGGGCAATGACTGCCATGATGAGGTGGGCCGATGGTGTTATCTCGATGGCGGAGCCCCCAATGATGTCAGTGTGCTCGGAATCTGGGGATGTGGTCGGATCAGGACTGGTGTTGTCGCTCTCCCCTTGCCACACCACGGAAGGCTTGAAAAGCTTTTCCAGAAAGATATTAGGTGGGACGGGGTCGTGCTTGGCGCCGATGCGAGCAAGGACGTCCGCCGCTTGGTTGCTTTCTCGAGCCACATGATGGAACTCGAGCCCCTCGAATCGAGCTGACATTTTGAGAACGACATTACGGTAAGTTGCCATCTTTGGATCTTTGGCATCGAAATCTCCATTTATTTGAGATATTGCGAGGTTTGAGTCCCCGCGCACTTCCAGGCGTTGTATGCCCATGGAGACGGCCATCCGAAGTCCATGTAATAAGGCCTCATATTCGGCTGCGTTGTTGGAGTCTGTGTATAATATTTGGAGTACGTACTGAACTACGTCTCCGGTGGGGGACGTTAAGACGA
Organism: Aegilops longissima; assembly: GCA_021605205.1. NCBI lineage: Eukaryota > Viridiplantae > Streptophyta > Magnoliopsida > Poales > Poaceae > Aegilops > Aegilops longissima. The sequence goes on from CM038680.1 coordinate 380,706,530, forward strand.
CACCCGCTCCTAACCTTTCCAGTATTTTGGAGCCATCAAAATACATGACCCAGTTGGAATACGTGTCGTACTCTTTAGGGAGTTTGGCCTCTGTCCATTCGGCGACGAAGTCAGCCAGTACTTGGGATTTAATGGCTCGACGAGGTTTATATGTTATGTCAAATGGGAGGACCTCAATGGCCCATTAGGCAATCCAGCCCGTAGCGTCTCGGTTATTTATGATGTCATTGAGTGGTATTTCGGAAGCCATCATGATCAAACACTCCTGAAAGTAGTGCCGTAGCTTCCGGGATGCCATGAAGACCGTGTATGCTATCTTTTGGCAATGAAGGTACCGGGATTTGCATGGTGTGAGGACAGTGGACACGTAATATAATGGCTTTTGAAGCGGGAATTTGTGTATATCCTGTTTTCGCTCAACGACGAGCACGGCGCTCACCACCTGGTGTTTTGCCGATATGTATAATAACATTGGTTCGCCGACGCTCGGCGTGGACAGGATTGGGTTGTTGGCCAAAAGGGTCTTTATTTTCTCTAGTCTGGCTGTTGCCGCGTCTGTCCACTCGAAGTGGTCGGTGCGTCGGAGAAGGCGGTAGAGTGGCAAGGCTTTTTCTCCCAGTCTGGAGACAAAGCGGCTTAAAGCTGCCATGCATCCCGCAAGTTTTTGGACCTGTTTAAGGTCTGTTGACGTGGCCAATTGTGACAAAGCGCAGATTTTGGCTGGATTTGCCTCAATTCCTCTATTGGAAATGATGAAGCCCGTCAGTTTTCCAGTGGGAACGCCGAAAACACATTTTTCCGGATAGAGCTTAATGTCATATGTACGGAGGATGTCGAACATAAGACCTAAATCGTCTATCAACGAATCGACGTGCCCGGTTTTGATGAAGATGTCATCCACATATGCTTCAACTGTTTTGCCGATTTGTTTCTCCAAACATGTATGAATCATGTGTTGGTAAGTGGCGCCAACGTTTATTATCCCGAAAGGCATAGTGTTGAAGCAGAAAGGCCCATATGGGGTGATGAATGTCATTGCGGCTTGATCAGACTCCTTCATTTTGATTTGATGGTATCCGTAGTACGCGTCGAGGAAACACAGTGTGTCATTTCCTGTGGTCGCGTCAATAATCTGATCAATGCGAGGGAGGGGGAAGGGATCCTTAGGGCAGGCCTTGTTGAGGTCTTTGAAGTTGACGCACAGGCGCCAGGATTTATCCTTCTTTGGTACCATCACCAGGTTTGCTAGCCAGTCTGGGTGTTTTATTTCTCTGATGAATCTGGCCTCCAGTAAGTTGGCTAGCTCCTCTCCCATGGCTTGTCATTTAGGTTCGGAAAAATGCCACAATGCTTGCTTGACTGGTTTGTATCCCTTCAAGATATTAAGGCTGTGTTCGGCCAGCCTGCTTGGGATTCCTGGCATATCCGAAGGGTGCCAGGCGAATATGTCCCAGTTCTCGCGCAGGAACTCTCGTAGCGCAGCATCGACCGTTGGGTAAAGTTGTGCTCCGGTGGATGTTGTTTTCTTGGGGTCCGTCGGGTGGACTTGAAATTTGGTTATTTCGTCTGCTGGTTTGAAAGAGGTGGATTTGGGTCACTCGTCCAGGATTACGTCATCCCTATCCATAGTGGAGCGCAGTGCGGTCAGCTCTTCAGCCGCGAGGGCTTCAGACAGTGCCTCGAGGGCCAGGGATGCGGTTTTATTTTCAGCACGCAGTGCTATGTCCGGATCACTGGTGAGAGTGATGGTCCCGTTGGGCCTGGGCATCTTGAGCTTCATGTACCCGTAATGAGGTATGGCTTGGAAGCGTGTGAATCGTCCCTTGATGAGGCGTGATATCCGCTGTTGAAAGGGGGCACTTGGAAGGTTACCTCTTCGGACCGATAATTCTCCGGCGCGCCGAATACCACGTCGAGCGTGATTTTTCCCGTGCATCGCGCCTATCGACTAGGAATGATTCCCAGAAGGTCGTGCTACTTTGCTCAATGCGGCTCCTATCTATTTAAATTTTTATGAGTGTGTCCTCGTAAATGAGGTTTAGTCCGCTGCCGCTGTCCCTGAGCACTTTGGTGAGCCGGAAGCCGTCCATGATTGGGTTGAGGACCAAGGCGGCTGGTGCCCGGACTGTCCTGAATTTTGGTTCGTCATCGGCGTTGAAAGTTATGGCCATGTCGTTCCAGGGGTTTATTGCTGCAACTTGGCAGACTTCAGCGAGGTCACGGAGTGCCCTTTTGCGCTGATGTTTTGAAGTAAAGGTCTCAAAGACCGTCAATGCTCTGAGGTCATCGTCTTCCGGGGGGTGTTGTTCTGTGGTATTTCTGTTGAGGAAATCTTCACCGCTCTTGGCCACTTGCCGTAGTATCCAACATGCTCTAAGGCTGTGGGTTGGTATGGTGTCCGGTGTTGTATGTATCTTGCATGGCCTGTCGAGCCATCCCTCCAGAACAGTTCCGCGCCCCGTAATTGGCTTTGATTTCTTTACTATTGGATCAGGCGCCCCATGAGGGTGCGTCCTTTTTCTCCTGGCGAGGGGTTGAGTTGAAACCGATGGTTCCCAACGAGCTGCCTGAGTTTTCCAGGCACTTTCCATTGCGCAGTACTTCTGTACTTTGTTTGCCAAGTCAGCAAAGTGTAGTACGCGATAGCGATTGATGGCGTTGAGAATTCCTTCGTCCGTGCAATTGTTGCAGAATGCTGAGATCGCGTCTTCATCGCGGCAATCTTTAATCTTGTCTTTGACAAGGAGGAACCTGGCCCAGAAGTGGTGGACCGTTTCCTGAGACTGTTGTTGTATGCTCGTGAGAGCATTTATCTCTGGGTGGGTGGGTGGATTTAAATCCGAACCCTGACCCAACTTTGGATCCGAAGTCTGAAGATCTTCCGGACTGAACAGTTCGGGCTCCGGAATATCAATTGATCTTTTAGGTCGGTCGTCTGATTCTATGTTCGGAGGACAAGGCGCGTCTTTCTGCCGGTAGGTGTCCGGATCTTCAAGATCGGATATCCGAACATAGTTCGTCCTTAACATAGAGGAAGACTTGTCTTGCTCCTCGACTACCGCTATCTAGTGGGTGATCAGCAGAGGTTTAATTTCTCTCTGGTCGGGTTTAAGCCCAATCTGATCATAGTCTGTAGCGACTCCCAAGGCGGCGATGCGATCTAGGAGTTCATTTGAGGATGATAGCTCCGTCGGATCCATCCATTTGGAGTATTCGGGATCAACGCGGAGGCGATTTTCGATGACTCGAGAGGTCATCGTCGGCTTAAAGGTCGGACAAGCGGTCATGACGAAGCCGCCCAGCCGGAGGGTTTGGCCTGGGGTCAGGGTTCCTCCAGAGGTGATATTTTTCTTGACGACAAGGAGAGCTATCAACCCTTTCGACGACGACACAGTGGAACTCTCAATGAAAGCACCAATGTCGGTGTCAAAACCGGTGGATCTCGGGTAGGGGGTCCCGAACTGTGCGCCTAGGATCGATGGTAACAGGAGACGGGGGACACAATGTTTACCCAGGTTCGGTCCCTCTCTATGGAGGTAATACCCTACTTCCTGCTTGATTGATCTTGATGAATATGAGTGTTACAAGAGTTGATCTACCACAAGATCGTAATGGCTAAAACCCTAGAAGTCTAGCCTGTATGACTATGGTTTTGAGTCTCTTTCTTCCTCCCGACTAACTCCTCGGTTTATATAGACACCGGGAGGATCTAGGGTTACACAAGGTCGGCTACAAAGAAAGGAATCTACATATTTGATCGCCAAGCTTTCCTTCCACGCCAAGGAGAGTCCCATCCGGACACGGGTGCAGTCTTCGTATCTTCGCAGCCCATCAATCCGACCCATGGCTAACTGGCCGGACGCCCGAGGAGCCCTTAGTCCAGGACTCCCTCAGCGGTAGCAGCCAAACGCACGAGGGCCGACGCCACGGTGGGTGGAGGGGCGCGCACGGGCACGGGCATGGGCGCTGGCGCTGGCATGTACACGAGCTCGCGCGGGTTCACGGAGACCTAGCTGACGCCCGCGGCTTCCAGCTCTGCGATAGTGCTCGGTGACCAGCCCGTCAATGCTACGTGGATGGTCACTGGCGCGGGCACGGGGACGGGAGATGGGACGGGAGCGGGGGCTGCAACCGCCGCGGCCAGCTCGTTCTGGCCCATGTCCATGAGACCCATTCCTCCTTATTTTCTATCTCCTCCGGCTCGGAGTCTACTTCACCAAACTTGAAGACTAGTGGCAGATGATCATTCTGCGCCATGGTGTTGGTGGATGTCTGCAGGGGGGAGGGGAATGGGAGGCAAACAGTAAGGTCGCCCATATTAAATAATGGCTTGGGCGCCATTAATGGAGAGAAAGGTGGGCGGCCATGGAAGTCAAAGGGCTCGCTTCCCAGTGAGCCTGCACAGCGTACAGCTCCCACGCTTCCAAGTGAGCCTGCGCATTGGAGGACAGCTTGCACGCCGCTCGGTTAGCCCGCGCACTGGACTGTGCTCGCACGCCTCCCGTTCAGTCAAGGTCAAGCAGCTGTCCGCACAGCACCTCCTACAGCCATTAAAACCAAGACATGTGGCGTCACGTGAATGGTTAACAGAACGCACACGATTTGAATTATACAAACGTTTGAGATATTAAAGTGGCAGCTATTTTTTCAAAATGCCTTTGCTAGCTGTCATTATTCGAGTGCGCCCTCTCCCAAATGGGACACGAAAAATGCCACAGCATGTCGGGTGCCATTCCATGATAGCATGCCAAGTTTCATGAATTTCAGACAAATTTTGGATTTACTAGAACATAAAAACCAGGCATCTCAATGTTTTGCCCGCAATCAACGGTGCCCTGGTGTTTGAATTCATTCCCATTTCTTGCATGGGACCTAAGCATGCACCCAAGGACGTAGATTTGATTTTTCAACCAATTTATATGCACTTGAGCATGTGCATGTAGTTCATATTTGAATTATGCACATAAATACATTGAAAACTCAGTTAATGCATAAAAATGTCCAAACGAACCCTGAAAAATCCCAAAAATTGACACAACACTCCTGTTGTTCTATGTTGACATGAGAAAAAAATTGAAAGCAATAAGAGGTAATGGATATCGTTTCGTCCCAAAGGTGGGACATTCCCTACCGAAACCATCATGCTTGTTGTGAGAAGCTCTGGTTTGTGAGAAGCATATACCCGAACCTGCCCCAAATGGGACAAAATTTTTACCATGGCATGTTGATGCCGCTCCATGATAGCATGCTAACTTTTATGAATTTCAGACGAGTTATGGATTTACTAGAATTTAAAAACCTGGCATCTCAACGTTTTTCCGGCAATCAACAGTGCCCTGGTGTTTGAATTTCACTCCCATCTTTTGCATGGGACCTAGAAATTCACCCGAGGACAAAGATTATATTTTTCAACCAACTTTAGTGCATTCGAGCATGTGCTTGTAGTTCAAATTTGAATTATGCACATAAAATGCCTAGAAAACCCAGTTAATGAATAAAAATGTCCAAACAAACCCCAAAAAATCACATAAATTGACACAACACTCCTGTTGTTCTATGTTGACACTAGAAAATTTTTGAAAGCAATAAGAGGCAATGGATATCGTCTCGTCGCCAAAGCTGGGACGTTCCCTATCGAAAACCATCATGCTTGTTGTGAGAAGCTTATACCCGAACCTGCCCCAAATGGGATAATTTTTTTACCACGGCATGTTTATGCCGCTCCATGATAGCATGCCAAGTTTCATGAATTTCAGATGAGTTTTGGATTTACTAGAATTTAAAAACCAGGCATCTCAACGTTTTGCTGGCAATCAACAGTGCCTTGGTATTTGAATTTCATTCCCATCTCTTGCATGGGACCTTGAAATTCACCCAAGGACACACATGTGATTTTTCGACCAACTTTAGTGCATTGGAGCATGTGCTTGTAGTTCAAATTTGAATTATGCAAATAAAATGCCTAGAAAACCTAGTTAATGTATAAAAAAGGCCAAACGAACCCCAAAAAATTCCAAGATTAATCACAACACTCCTGTTGTTCTATGTTGACACTAGAAAAAATTTGAGAACACTAAGAGGCAACGGATATCGTCCCGTCCCCAAAGGTGATACGTTCCCTATCGAAATCATCATGTTTGTTGTGAGAAGCTCTGGTTTGTGAGAAGCTTATACCCAAACCTGCCCCCAATGGGACAAAATTTTCACCACGGCATGTTGATGCCGCTCCATGATAGCATGCCAAGTTTCATGAATTTCAGACGAGTTTTGGATTTACTAGAATTTAAAAACCAGGTATCTCAAAGTTTTGCCGGCAATCAACAGTGCCCTGGTGTTTGTTCATTCCCGTCTCTTGCATGGGACCTAAGCATGCACCCAAGGACACACATGTGATTTTTCAACCAACTTTGGTGCATTGGAGCATGTGCTTGTAGTTCAAATTTTAATTATGCACATAACATGGCTAGAAAACCCAGTTAATGCATAAAAATGTCCAAACGAACCCCAAAAAATCACAAACATTGACACAACACTCCTGTTGTTATATGTTGACACTTGAAAAATTTTGAAAGCAATAAGAGGCAACGGATATCGTCTCATCCCCAAAGGGGGGATGTTCCCTATTGAATCTAGCATGTTTGTTGTGAGAAGCTCTTGTTTGTCAGAAGCTTATACCCGAACCTGCCCCAAATGGGACAAATTTTTTACCATGGCATGTTGGTGCCGCTCCATGATAGCATGCCAAGTTTCATGAATTTCAGATGAGTTTCGGGTTTACTAGAATTTAAAAACCAGGCATCTCAACATTTTGCTGGCAATCAACAGTGCCCTGGTGCTTGAATTTCATTCCAATCTCTTGCATGGGACCTAGAAATTCACCCAAGGACACACATGTGATTTTTCAACCAACTTTAGTGCATTGGAGCATGTGCTTGTAGTTCAAATTTGAATTATGCACATAAAATGCCTAGAAAACCCATTTAATGTATAAAAAGGCCAAACAAACCCTGAAAAGTTCCAATATTAAACACAACACTCATGTTGTTCTATGTTGACACAAGAAAATTTTTGAAAGCAATAAGAGGCAACGGGTATCGTCCCGTCCCCAAAGGTGGTACGTTCCCTATCGAAACCATCATGCTTGTTGTGAGAAGCTCTGGTCTATGAGAAGCTTATACCCAAATTAACCTGTGCCAAATGGGGCAAAATTTTCACCATGGCATGTTGATGCCGCTCCATGATAGCATGCCAAGTTTCATGAATTTCAGACGAGTTTTGGATTTACTAGAATTTAAAAACCAAGTATCTAAACGTTTTGTCAGCAATCAACAGTGCCATGGTGTTTGAAATTCATTCCCATCTCTTGCATGGGACCTAGATATTCACCCAAGGACACACATGTGATTTTTCAACCAACTTTGGTGCATGGGAGCATGTGCTTGTAGTTCAAATTTGAATTATGCATATAAAATGCATAGAAAACCCAGTTAATGTATAAAAAAGGCCAAACGAACCCCGAAAAAATCATTCCCATTTCTTTCATGGACACATATTTGATTTTTGAACCAATTTGTATGCACCGGAGCATGTGCATGTAGTTTAATTTTGAATTGTGCACCTGAAATGGCTAGAAAACCAGTTTAATGTATGAAATGTCCAAACGAACCCTGAATAATTCCAATTCTTTTACGACACACATATAGTTGCATGTTCACTGCAGATATGCTTCAACTGTAAGATGTAAATCGTCTATCAACGACTCGACGTGCCTGGTCTTGATGACGACGTCATCCACATATGCTTCAACTGTTTTGCCGATCTGTTTCTCCAAAACATGTTTGAATCATGCGTTGGTAAGTGGCGCCAGCGTTTTTGAGACCGAAAGGCATAGTGTTGAAGAAGAAAGGCTCATATGGGGTGATGAATGCCGTTGCGGCTTGATCGGACTCCTTCATTTTGATTTGATGGTATTCGGAGTACGCGTCGAGGAAACACAGTGAGTCATGTCCTGCGGTCGCGTCAATAATCTGATCAATGCGAGGGAGCGGGAAGGGATCCTTAGGGCAGACCTTGTTGAGGTCTTTGAAATCGACGCACAGGCGCCAGGATTTATCCTTCTTTGGTACCATCACCAGGTTTGCTAGCCAGTCTGGGTGTTTTTATTTCTCTGATGAATCCGGCCTCCAGTAACTTGGCTAGCTCCTCTCCCATGGCTTGTCGTTTAGGTTCGGAAAAATGCCGCAATGCTTGCTTGACTGGTTTGTATCCCTTCAAGACATTAAGGCTGTGTTCGACCAGCCTGTGTGGGATTCCTGGCATATCTGAAGCGTGCCAGGCGAATATGTCCCAGTTCTCACGCAGGAACTCTCGTAGCGCGGCATCGACCGTTGGGTTAAGTTGTGCTCCGATGGATGTTGTTTTCCTGGGGTCCGTCGGGTGGACTTGAAATTTGATTATTTCCTCTGCTGGTTTGAAAGAGGTGGATTTGGGTCGCTTGTCCAGGATTACGTCATCCCTATCCACAGTGGAGCGCAGTGCGGTTAGCTCTTCAGCCGCGAGGGCTTCAGACAGTGCCTCAAGGGCCAGGGATGCGGTTTTATTTTCGGCGCGCAGTGCTATGTCTGGATCACTGGCGAGATTGATGGTCCCGTTGGGCCCGGGCATCTTGAGCTTCATGTACCTGTAATGAATTATGGCTTGGAAGCGTGTGAATGCGTCTCGCCCCAGTAGGGCGTGATATCCGCTGTTGAAAGGGGGCACTTGGAAGGTAACCTCTTCGGACCGATAACTCTCCGGCGTGCTGAATACCACGCCGAGCGTGATTTTTCCCACGCATCGCGCCTCCCGACTAGGAATGATTCCCCGGAAGTTCGTGCTACTTTTCTCAATGCGGCTCCTATCTATTTCCATTTTTATGAGTGTGTCCTCGTAAATGAGGTTTAGTCCTCCGTCGCCGTCCATGAGCACTTTGGTGAGCCGGAAGCCGTCCATGATTGGGCTGAGGACCAAGGCGGCTGGTGCCCGGACTGTCCTGAATTTTGGTTCGTCATCGGCATTGAAAGTTATGGCTGTGTCGTTCCAAGGGTTTATTGCTGCAACTTGGCAGACTTCAGCGGGGTCACGGAGTGCCCTTTTGCGCTGATTTTTTGAAGTAAAGGTCTCAAAGACCGTCAATGCTCTGAGGTCATCATCTTCCGGGGGGTGTTGTTCTTGGGTATTTCTGTTGAGGAGATCTTCGCTGCTCTTGGCCACTTGCCGGAGTATCCAACATGCTCTAAGGCTGTGGGTTAGTATGGTGTCCGGTGTTGTATGTATCTTGCATGGCCTGTCGAGCCATCCCTCCAGAACAGTTCCGCACCCCGTAATGGGCTTTGATTTCTTTACTATTTGATCAGGCGCCCCATGAGGATGCGTCCTTTTTGTCCTGGCAAGGGGTTGAGTTGAAACAGGTGGTTCCCAACGAGCTGCCTAAGTTTTCCAGGCGCTTTCCATTGCGCAGTACTTCCGTACTATGTTTGCCAAGTCAGCAAAGTGTAGTATGCGACAGCGATTGATGGCGTTGCGGATTCCTTCGTCCGTGCAATTGTTGTAGAATGCTGAGATCGCATCTTCATCGTGGCAATCTTTAATCTTGTCTTTGACAAGGAGGAACCTGGCCCGGAAGTGGTGGACCGTTTCCTGATACTGTTGTTTTATGCTCGTGAGAGCGTTTACCTCTGGGTGGGTGGGTGGATTTAAATCCGAACCCTGACCCAACTTTGGATCCAGAGTCTGAAGATCTTCCGGACTTAACAGTTCGGGCTCCGGGATATCAATTGATCATTTAGGCCGGTCGTCCGATTCTATGTTCGGAGGACAAGGCGCGTCTTTCTGCCGGTAGGTGTCCGGATCTTCAAGATTTGAGATCTGAACATAGTTCGTCCTTAACATAGAGGAACAGTTGTCTTGCTCCTCGACTACCGCTATCTGGTGGGTAATCGGCAGAGTTTTAATTTCTCTCTGGTCGGGTTTAAGCCCAACCGATCGTAGTCTATAGCGACTCCTAAGGTGGCAATGTGATCTAGGAGTTCGTTTAAGGACGATAGCTCCGTCGGATCCATCCGTTTGGAGTATTCGGGATCAACGCAGAGGCGATTTTCGATGACTCGAGAAGTCATCGTTGGCTTAAAGGCCGGACAGGCGGTCATGACGAAGCCGCCTAGCCGGAGGGTTTGGCCTGGGGCCAGGGTTCCTCCGGAGGTGATATTTTTCTTGACGACAAGGCGAGCCATCAACCCTTTTGACGACGGCATAGTGGAACTCTCAATGAAAACACCAATGTCGGTGCCAAAACCGGCGGATCTCGGGTAGGGGGTCCCGAACTGTGCATCTTGGATCGATGGTAACGGGAGACGGGGGACACAATGCTTACCCAGGTTCGGGCCCTCTCTATGGAGGTAATACCCTACTTCCTGCTTGATTGATCTTGATGAATATGAGTGTTACAAGAGTTGACCTACCACGAGATCATAATGGCTAAAACCCTAGAAGTCTAGCCTGTATGACTATGGTTATGAGTCTCTATCTTCCTCTGGACTAACTCCTCGGTTTATATAGACACCGGGAGGATCTAGGGTTACACGAGGTCGGTTACAAAGAAAGGAATCTACATATTTGATCGCCAAGCTTGCCTTCCACTCCATGGAGAGTCCCATCCGGACACGGGTGCAGTCTTCAATCTTTGTATCTTAACAGCCCATCAGTCCGTCCCATGGCCAACAGGCCGGACGCTTGAGGACCCCTTAGTCCAGGACGCCCTCAGCGGGTGCAGCCAAACGCACGGGGGCCGGCGCCACAGTGGGTGGAGGGGCGTGCACGGGCACGGGCACGGGCGCTGGTGCTAGCATGTACACGAGCTCTCGCGGGTCCGTGGAGACCTCGCTGACGCCCGCGGCTTCCAACTCTGCGATAGTTCTCGTCGACCAGCCCATCAATGCTACGGGGATGGTCGCTGGCGTGAGCACGGGGATGGGAGCTGGGACAGGAGCGGGGGCAGCAACCGCCGCGGCCAGCTCGTTCTGGGCCATGTCCATGAGGCCCCATTACTCCTTATTTTCTATCTCCTCCGGCTAGGAGTCGACTTCACCAAACTTGAAGACTAGTGGCAGATTATCATTCTGCGCCATGGCATTGGTGGAGGTCTGTGAGGGGAGGGGAATGGGAGGCGAACAGTAAGGCCGCCCGTATTAAACAGCGGCTTGGGCGCCATTAATGGAGAGGAAGGCGGGCGGCCATGGAAGTCAAAGGGCTTGCTTCCCAGTGAGCCTACGCAGTATACAGCTCGCACGCTTCCCAGTTAGCCTGCGCATTGGAGGACAGCTTGCACGCCTCTCGGTTAGCCTGCACATCGGACTGCGCTTGCATGCCTCCCATTCAGTCAAGGTCAAGCAGTTGTCCGCACTGCACCTCCTACAGCCATTAAAACCAAGACATGTGGCATCACGTGAATGGTTAACAGAACGCACATGGTTTGAATTATACAAACGTTTGAGATATTAAAGTGGCAGCTATTTTTTCAAAATGCCTTTGCTAGCTGTCATTATTCGAGTGCGCCTTCTCTCAAAATGGACATGAAGAATGCAACAGCATGTCGGGTGCCATTCCATGATAGCATGCCAAGTTTCATGAATTTCAGACGAATTTTGGATTTACTAGAATTTAAAAACCAGGCATCTCAATGTTTTGCCCGCAATCAACGGTGCCCTGGTGTTTGAAATTCATTCCCATTTCTTGCATGGGACTTAAGCATGCACCCAAGGACATAGATTTGATTTTTTCAACCAATTTATATGCACTGGAGCATGTGCATATAGTTCAAATTTGAATTATGCACATAAATGCATTGAAAACTTAGTTAACATAAAAATGTCCAAACGAACCCTGAAAAATCCCAAAAATTGACACAACACTCCTGTTGTTCTATGTTGACACGAGATAATTTTTGGAAGCAATAAGAGGTAATGGATATCGTTTCGCCCCCAATGGTGGGACGTTCCCTACCGAAACCATCATGCTTGTTGTGAGAAGCTCTGGTTTGTGAGAAGCATATACCCGAACCTGCCCCAAATGGGACAAATTTTTTACCATGTCTTGTTGATGCCGCTCCATGATAGCATGCCAAGTTTCATGAATTTTGGATGAGTTTTGGATTTACAAGAACTTGAAAAACAGGCATCTCAATGTTTTGCCGACAATCAACAGTGCCCTGGTGTTTGAATTTCATTCCCATCTCTTGCATGGGACCTAGAAATTCACCCAAGGACACAGATTAGATTTTTCAACCAACTTTAGTGCATTAGGGCATGTACTTGTAGTTGAAATTTGAATTATGCACATAAAATGCCTAGAAAATCTAGTTAATGCATAAAAATGTCCAAACAAACCATGAAATATCACAAAAATTGACACAACACTAATGTTGTTCTATGTTGACACTAAAAAAAATTGAAAGAAATAAGAGCGATGGATATTGTTTCGTCCCCAAAGGTGGGACGTTCCCTATCGAAAACCATTATGCTTGTTGTGAGAAGCCCTGGTTTGTAAGAAGCGTATACCCGAACCTGCCCGAAATGGGATAAAAACTTTACCACGGCATGTTGATGCCGCTCCATGATAGCATGCCAAGTTTCATGAATTTTAGACGAGTTTAATAGAATTTAAAACCAGGCATCTCAACATTTTCCCGGCAATCAACAGTGCCCTGGTGTTTGAATTTCATTCCCATCTCTTGCATGGGACCTAGAAATTCACCCAAGGACACACATGTGATTTTTCAACCAACTTTAGTGCATTGGAACATGTGCTTGTAGTTCAAATTTGAATTATGCACATAAAATGCCTAGAAAACCCATTTAATGCATTAAAAAGGCCAAATGGACCCCCGACAAATTCCAAGATTAAATACAACACTCATGTTGTTCTATGTTGACACTCGAAAAAAAATTGACAGCAATAAGAGGCAACGGATATCGTCCCGTCCCAAAAGGTGGTACGTTCCCTATCGAAACCATCATGCTTGTTGTGAGAAGCTCTGGTTTGTGAGAAGCTTATACCAACCTGCCCCAAATGGGACAAAATTTTCACCATGGCATGTTGATGCCGCTCCATGATAGCATGCCAAGTTTCATGAATTTCAGACGAGTTTTGGATTTACTAGAATTTAAAAACCAGGTATCTCAACGTTTTTCCGGCAATCAACACTTCCCTGGTGTTTGTTCATTCTCGTCTCTTGCATGGGACCTAAGCATGCACCCAAGGACACACATGTGATTTTTCAACCAACTATGGTGCATTGAAGTATCTGCTTGTAGTTCAAATTTGAATTATGCACATAAAATGCCTAGAAAACCCAGTTAACGCTTAGAAATGTCCAACCGAACCCTAAAAAATCACAAAAATTGACACAACACTCCTGTTGTTCTATGTTGACACTTGAAACTTTTTGAAAGCAATAAGAGGCAACGGATATCGTTTCGTCCCCAAAGGTGGGACGTTCCCTATCGAAAACAGCATGCTTGTTGTGAGAAGCTCTGGTTTGAGAGAAGCTTATACCCGAACCTGCCCCAAATGGGACAAGTTTTTTACCACGGCATGTTGGTGCCGCTCCATGATAGCATGCCAAGTTTCATGAATTTCAGACGAGTTTTGGATTTACTAGAATTTAAAAACCAGGCATATCAACGTTTTGCGGCAATCAACAGTGCCCTGGTATTTGAATTTCATTCCCATCTCTTGCATGGGACCTAGAAATTCACCCAAGGACACACATGTGATTTTTCAACCAACTTTAGTGCATTGGAGCATGTGCTTGTAGTTCAAATTTGACTTATGCACATAAAATGCCTAGAAAACCCATTTAATGTATTAAAAAGGCCAAACGGACCCCGACAAATTCCAAGATTAAACACAACACTCCTGTTGTTCTATGTTGACACTAGAAAATTTTTGACAACAATAAGAGGCAACGGATATCGTCCCGTCCCCAAAGGTGGTACTGTGACGCCTGGATAATTAAGCTACAGTAACCCTCCGCTAATGATGCCACGTCACCTCGATTACTGTTGCTAATCTCGCGTTAGTTCGAAACTGATTTGAATTCAAATTCAAAATCAAGCAAACAATAAAAAATTTCAAATATCAAAACAAAAATGTTCGGTGGGTGCCAAATAATGCATAGGTAATTATGGTGAAGTGAACACATTTTTAGAAAATGCCTAGATATTTTAAAATCAAATAAAACAGAAAAGAAAATAAATAAAAAAACAAAAAGTGAAAATAAGACAAAAGGAAAAGAACCCCCCCCCCCCTCCCGCTCTCTTGGACCAGACGGCCCAGCTCACAACCGGCCGGCCCATCCAGCCATCCAGCCGGCCTGGCCCACCTCGCTCGGTCGCTCCCTCCCCTTCCCTGTTCCCCCGACCAGGGTCGAAATAGGGCGCGTCCCCGCCACACCCCCTCGCCGGCGATGGGATAGGATAAGGCTGCCACGCCCCCTCCTCCCGCCTCCTCGATCCCGCCTCCCACTCGCCCCCACTCTCGCCTCGGTTCTTGCGCCTCTCCTCCCCCAGATCCACCCCTCCCCGCTCCCTCTGCTTCGTTTTGGAGAGGAAACCGACGCGCTCGCCGCCGTTCCCTGTCACCACCGCGACCACCTCCATCGCCTCGACTCGCCGTGATGCCGTAGCAATCCTCCTTCGTCCTTCTCGTCCACTGGAGGCCTCAGCTGGAGCTGGGGAGCCCCGAATCACCGGATCCCCTTCGCCCACATCTCCGGCTGCCGTGTTCTTCTTCATCTCTGGCGCCAGCCTCTACTGCTACTAATCCGTCACAGGCCTACATGTGAGCCGCACGGTGATCCCTCCCGCCTCCTGCTCCTCCCCGTTATCTCCCGCACGCACTGTAGCTAGCTTGGTGACGCGCCCGAGAGCTCACCGTTGCATGTCTCTTCGCCGCCGTGGCCATGGCCTCTGTCGTGATCACCTGAGCGCGACATCGAACTCCTGGTGCTCGTAGGAGCACAATGAGCCCGCGCCCGAGCCTCCCCGTGCCTCCTACCGTAGTTTCCATCGACGTCTCGAGCGCGCTGCCGCCAAAGCTCGTCGCCGGCCGTGTTTCCGGCGACCATTTTGTCCAGTGCCACCGCCAAACGACGCGGAATGCCTCTGCGGTTCGAACGCAAGTTGTTGCGCGTGGTTTGGTGCTTCCTAGCGCGATCCCGAGGATGTCCCGAACGCCACCACCGCCTCCACTCGCTGCCGGCAAAGATTCCGACCGTTACGGCCCGCGCCACCACCACGGATGGACGCGGCCCAGCCTCACCGTTCAAACGCGCCCGACCGCGGCTCAAATGATGCGCCATATAGGCGAATCCCGCCTTCGCCGGCATTCAGCCATTCTTGCGAGCTCGCCGGAGCTACTCCGGCGGCTCCGGTGAGCTGGCACACCTAGGCCCACCCCTAGGTCCTTTGCTGGTGGCCCATGGTCCGGCCGCCCGATTGACCGGGTCAACGTCTTGGCCGAGGCTGGTCCCAGCGGTGACGATGGCCCCACCCTTTTAACTAATTAAATTAGTTAATCTAATTAATCTAGGCTAATTAGTCACTGACTAATGGGGCCCACAATTAGTTAATCATAATTAGTTTAAAACAAAGCCTGTTTCAACTCTGGCTCAATGACAGGTGGGTCCCACTGGACCCACAAGTTAGCTTTGACTCCGGTCAACCGACCAGTTGACCTGCTGACATCACTCTGATGTCATGCTTGCGTCATCATTACTGTTCTGGATAATGTTGGATTTAAATAATTAATTAAAATCAGAAAATGAGTTAAAACTTTGGAAAATCAAAGAAATTAATCCTTAACTCGGATGAAAATGTTTTCTACATGAAAGTTGCTCAGAACAACGAGAAGAATCCGGATACGCAGCCCATTCGTCCACCACACACCCCTAACATATCGAACTTGCAACTTCCCCCTCCGGTCCATCGGTCCGAAAACGCGAAATACCGGGGATACTTTCCCGGATGTTTCCCCCCTTCGCCGGTATCACCTACTACCGCGATTGGACACACCTTGCATCACACTTTGTCATGTCATGCATCATCATGCATTTGTTTGCATTGTATTTATTGTTTCTTCCCCCTCTTGTCTCGCAAGACACCGAGACCGACGCCGCTGCTACCCAGTACGACTACGGTGTTGACGACCCCTCCTTCTTGCGAGCAATCAGGCAAGCCCCCCCCACCCCTTGATCACGGATATAGCCTACTCTTCTCTATCTGCTTGCATTAGAGTAGTGTAGCATATTCTGCTTCGGTTAATCCTATTACATTGCATAGCTTTGTCATTGTTTCTCTGATTGTTACCCTTACCTACTATCCTATTGCTTAGAATAGGATGCTAGTGTTCCATCAGTGGCCCTACACTCTTGTCCGTCTGCCATGCTATACTACTGGGTCGTGATCACTAGGGAGGTGATCACGGGTATATACTATATACTTTATATACATGACACATGTGGTGACTAAAGTCGGGTCAGCTCGTTGAGTACCCGCAAGTGATTCTAATGAGGGGGCTGAAAGGACAGGTGGCTCCATCCCGGTAGAGGTGGGCCTGGGTTCCCAACGACCCCCGACTGTTACTTTGTGGTGGAGTGACTGGGCAGGTTGAGACCACCTAGGAGAGAGGTGGGCCTGGCCCTGGTCGGCGTTCACGGATACTTAATACGCTTAATGAGATATTGGTATTTGATCTGAGTCTGGCCATTTGGTCTATACGCACTAACCAACTACGTGGGAAAGTTAAGGGCACTCGATGTCGTGGTATCAGCCGAAGCCTTCGTGACGTCAGCGACTGAGCGGCGCGCGCCGGATTGGAACGTAAGCCTGCTCTTGTATTAAGGGGGCTAGTTCTGCTTCCGGCTGGCCACACAACATGCAGGTGTGCTAAGGGCGATGGGCCCAGACCCCTGTGCGCTTAGGTTTAGACCGGCGTGCTGACCTCTCTGTTGGCCTAGGTGGGGCTGCGACGTGTTGATCTTCCGCGGTCGGGCATGACCCAGAAAAGTGTGTCCGGCTAAATGGGATCAAGCGTGTTGGGTTATGTGGTGCACCCTGCAGTGAAGTTAATCTATTGAATAGCCGTGATCTTGATAACAGGGCGACTTGGAGTTGTACCTTGACCTTATGACAACTAGAACCGGATACTTAATAAAACACACCCTTCCAAGTGCCAGATACAACCCGGTGATCGCTCTCTAGCAGGGCGACGAGGAGGGGATCGCCGGGTAGGATTATGCTATACGATGCTACTTGGTGAACTTACCATTTGCTCTCTTCTACATGCTTTAAGATGGAGGTGGCCTGAAGCGTAGTCTTCGATAGGATTAGCTATCCCCCTCTTATTCTGGCATTCTGCAGTTCAGTCCACCGATATGGCCCTTTACACATAGACCCATGCATATGTAGTGTAGCTCCTTGCTTGCGAGTACTTTGGATGAGTACTCAGGGTTGATTTTCTCCCCTTTTCCCCTTTCCCTTCTACCTGGTTGCGCAACAAGATGCCGGAGCCCAGGGCGACGCCATACGTCAACGGCGACTCCTAATACACGGAGGTGCCTACTACTCCGTGCAGCCCAGCCACGCGATGACTAGGAGTAGTTTAGGAGGATCGAGGCGGGAGGCATCGCCTCTTTCAATCAGATCCCGGTTTGTGCTAGCCTTCTTAAGGCAAACTTGTTTAACTTATGTCGTACTCAGATTTTGTTGCTTCCATGACTCGTCTATGATCGAGCACTTGTATTCGAGCCCTCGAGGCCCTGGCTTGTATTATGATGCTTGTATGACTTATTTATGTTTTAGAGTTGTGTTGTGATATCTTCCCGTGAGTCCCTGATCTTGATCGTACACATTTGCGTGTATGATTAGTGTACGATTGAATCGGAGGTGTCACAAGTTGGTATGAGAGCCGACTGCCTGTAGGAATCCCCCTTTCCAACTCCTTGGCCGAAGTTGAGTCTAGTCATTGCTAAACTTTTACTAACATGGCCGTGTGGCTTACGGGGTCACGTCGCCATTGGGTGGTATTAGGATCTTTTATTCCTCATCTATACTCTGGGACTCTAACATCTCTTCGATTCGGGTTAAATGATTTTGCTAAAAACAAAACTAACTTTAGGTTCTCTAAAATACTTTCTCCCGGAGAGCCCCTCACTTCAGATGATCGCCTGATGCACCAGAAGATTCCAAAGTTACTCTCTGATGTTCCCTCGATACTTTATGCCATCGCTTTTGCAATTCCCTTCCATCGATAAACCCCTATGGATAGCCACGTACCCTTTCCATTCGTTCAATCATTCCCCGTTGATCTTGTTATTACAAGATACCCTGAAATTCTCTCTATTGTTCTGAGTATACTTTGTGCCTATTGCCTTGCAGTTCTTTGCTACATGAATACCCCTACGGATAATTTCTCGCACTTACCGAGTATCCACTCATCCCCAGTTGATTTATGTATGTCACCAATCCTTGAAATACCATTCGATCTTCCGAAAATCCTGAGCATCCTATTGCTCTTGAAATTCTTGATTGCTTGCATTATGGTTAATCCCATAAGTCTAGTAATCTTGTTGACATCCATTGTCATTATCATTTTGAGTCCGTTGATTCGATTTGTTGTGAATGCTCGCAATCCTCAAACAGATCCTAGAATTCATCCTACGGCTCGACGTCGTTTTAATCATGGATGGTTCTCGCCAATTAAATTGTAAATCGATTGTGCCCTAAGTCTATTGAACTTATCCATCCTTGCTCAGAGCGTCTGCTTCTGATCCTTCGCTTTATAAATCATAATTCCTTAGCAATTGAGCTCTAAGTTATCCAGTTGTTTCTATAATCCAATGTCTTTGCCTTACTTCTTCCTCGGGTTGTGTGCCGATACTCACCCCGGATCCTTTGTTGGATTTTATCCAACAATGTCCTTCATATTCAATAACTTGAGCCTTTCCTAGAATATATAATGCCTTTGGTAAATTGTATCCTTTGCTTTGTCAACCATGCTCTACTTTTGAGCTTGTGTTATTTGCTCCTGAAGTTCGTGGTATATGTTCTAAGAAGCCCCGATGGCTTGAACCTATGCCTTACTTAATATGTGTGAACTCGAAAGTTTTCACGAGTCATACTCTTCTAGTATTTTACCAGATAAAATTTCAACACTACAACTTCATCGAACGCGAGAAGTAAATAAAAGGTTATGCATTGGAGAAGTGGGAGTTGACCTTGAACTTTGTGTTCATGCCCATAGACACGATGTAGATCTTCTCATCGAAGCTTCTTTTAGAATTAATTATTCCCTTGGTATAAGTTCATCTTATATGTGGGATCTGGCCTTTTTCAATCATGGTTCCGACCATGTTCACCTTTAAATACCATTCTTGTGCAAGCTTAAGCACTTGTCTTCTACAAAGCAATACCCCAGTCCAACCTCTACTTTGATCTGTCGTCGAGTATTACCCCTGGTATCTCGAGATTATCATGGAACTGCACAACCTCTTATGAGTTCTTCATCAAGTACTACATTCTCACGGATTCCAATTTTTCACGGGCTCTGAGTTATTAAACACTCAAAGACACCGATAACTGAACCGAGTCCGCACTACGGTTCAACAACTCTTCAGTAATCTTCTTTAAGTACGAGTTTGTACCCGATCATGTCATTCCTAGCCTGCTCTGCTATATCTATTCGTGTTGATTTTAACTGTGCTACCTGGTCCTTCTCGGAGCACAATTTTCGATGATGAGCTAAGCTTACGTCGATTTTCCTCATCATGTCATTTTGCCTTGAACAGCAAACTTGGTTTGGAGTTTGTGACGTACCCGTGGCTCCAATAACCTTTCGCTTCATCATTCCTTTGACCTGATGTCATCGCCGATCGATTACACGTTCATGAAATCTCTCGACAATTGTGTCGTGATCATCATCAACATTTTGAGCTCTTCTAGGATATCAATTGAATTCATGATGAGAAATACCATCCTTTCCCTCGATAAATTTTATTATCATCGACCACTTTATTGCCTTCCCACCAACACAGCTTGTTCGTGTTTGGTGTTGTACCTTGAGTTCCCTGCCATCCAGCAATTGTTCTTCTTTACTCGGAACATTACCATCTCTTATGTCATCAATGTTGTGAGAATTACACCACCTCTGAAGAATTTGTGATACAGTGATGCTTCCCACCATCACCATTCTTTCTTGGTCCTCGTGTTGATTCCAACCGATGTACCAACAAGTGAACAGTGTTGTTTGAATTCTGCCCTTCTAGCAACCCTATTCCTTTGAAGTTAATGGTCGGTCGTTCATTCTTGGACTATTGATTATTGAATCACCATTCTGACATTGGTCGTGCAACCCAACCCATATTTCGGGCGCACCTTTCAACCAATGTTTAATTGTGTATGTTTTCCTCGAGCATACCTCATTATATCATTTGATCTGAAAAATGTTATCTCCTTGTTCACCTAATTGTGGAAATCCATCTTTTGGAAATCCCAATGAATTGTCGCTGAGCTCATCAGCCACCTCCTCACCCTCTCCTTGGTTTAATGATGAACTCATGATTCAGAACTTGCTTCCATAGTTATTTCCCGAGAATCTTGTAACTCCATCACGTCAAATTGAGTTGCACCCTTCCTTCTCAGGCATCATGAGTCTGAGGTATCCTGACACCAATCAGATCCAAATCTCGGGTCAGATATGATGGTTTGAACATATTTCTAGGATTTTTAACATTGGTCTTTATATGACCCGGTAAGGTGATGTCATGCCTAGCACACCTGGCTGGGGAACCCATTGTTATAATACCCCCTCTTTTCAGTAAGGTTAGCCATTCTTCCATAAGGAAATTGTAAGACTTATTCTATAAGATGTTCCTGATGGACCCTTTGTGAATACAAAGTCTGACCTTTGCTTGCAAACCATGTCAGTGCTATCTCAAAGCATGTCCATGGTACTCCGATTTTCAACAAAAACATTTGAAGCCCAATGCTAAATGTTTCTTGCTCGATTATCCAAACACCGTTGTATAGGTAATGTCATGAAAATTCTCTCCCCTACCTAAAGAGTTTACTACATTATATCATGTCATGGATATCATGCTCTGCTCATCCTTCCGAAGGTTATACCTTTGAAATATGTGTTTAAACACATTTTCCTTTCCATTGTTCTGTTTAATCTGATAATCATATTTTTCTTTCCATTTGTTGGGTTAACATTTCTCGTGATCTATATGATCTAAGCAGTAATATTCTCCTGCTTAGGTAAACACCTCGGTTTACAACTCTGTCAGTGTGACCCTGTTACTATTGCTGATGACATCCTGGTAACCCCCGATGGATGAGGACTTTACCTATTGGTCCGCCTCATTCAACGAGCAGGAAAATGGTTCTCTTCGTCCCTCGCCCTTGGTACCAACGTTTTTGCCAACATAACTGACAGGCTATCCTCTGCCATGCCTTGCTACCATGACCGTGCAATATGTCGGTGTCCTTCCTACTTTTGAACCACATGGTGAGCCCATAACCCACAGTTCCACAGGATCGAAACCTGACTCTCCTGCACCCCCCTGTTCCCAAGGTTGTTCCTCGCGTGTGGCCTCGTATGTAATTCACGAGCCATCTTCCGAGGGATCATGAAATATGTTACCGGACACAATACTTATTCCCGATTGCTTGGAGCCCCTTTCACACCCTGTTTCAGGCATCGAACGGTTGCCTGCTCGCTCGAAACTTCCCGTGAAACCTCATTACTTTGCTCTCGATATTTTCTTAAGTTTCAATTCAAGAGTTACATTCTGCCACCTTCCCCGATGTTATCGACCAGATAGTCAACCTTGTAGACGTTCGTTCTCCCGGAATACCCCCCTTATTCTTTCGTAAGTACGATGGAACCACCGAAGAAAGCATGCCGACTTCATCTTGATGACTTGAAGTAGAAAAATGAAGACATCAATATAATGGATCGACCACTTCGAGAAGAGCAGCCAAGATCGGGAAGATTCGTTAGAATTTCGTAACCAGACCTTTCCCCCGTTTTCCACCTCTTAAATCTCGGGACGAGATTTCTTGTAGTGGAGGAGAATTGTGACGCCCGGATAATTAAGCTACAGTCACCCTCCGCTAATGACGCCACGTCACCTCGATTACTGTTGCTAATCTCGCGTTAGTTCGAAACCGATTTGAATCCAAATTCAAAATCAAGTAAACAATAAAAAAATTCAAATATCAAAACAAAAATGTTCAGTGGGTGCCAAATAATGCATAGGTAATTATGGTGAAGTGAACACATTTTTAGAAAATGCCTAAATATATTAAAATGAAATAAAACAGAAAAGAAAATAAATAAAAAGAAAAAGAAAAAGTGAAAATAAGACAAAAGGAAAAGAACCCCTCTCTTGGACCAAACGGCCCGGCTCACAACCGGCCGGCCCATCCAGCCGGCCTGGCCCACCTCGCTCGGTCGTTCCCTCCCCTTCCATGTTCCCCCGACCAGGGTTGAAACAGGGCGCGTCCCCGCAGCACCCCCTCACCGGCGATGGGAGAGGATAAGGCCGCCACGCCCCTCCCCTCTCCCGCCTCCTCGATCCCGCCTCCCACTCGCCCCCACTCTCGCCTCGGTTCTTGCGCCTCTTCTCCCCCAGATCCAGCCCTCCCCGCTCCCTCTGCTTCGTTTTGGAGAGGAGACCGACGTGCTCGCTGCCGTTCCCTGTCACCACCGCGGCCACCACCATCGCCTCGACTAGCCGTGATGCCATAGCAATCCTCCTTCGTCCTCCTCGTACACTGGAGGCCTTAGCTGGAGCTGGGGAGCCCCGAATCACCAGATCCCCTTCGCCCTCATCTCCGGCTGCCGCATTCTTCTTCATCTCCGGCGCCAGCCTCTGCTGCTACTAATCCGTCACAGGCCTACGTGTGAGCCGCATGGTGAGCCCTCCCGCCTCCTGCTCCTCCCTGTTATCTCCCGCACGCGTATTAGCTAGCTCGGTGATGCGCCCGAGAGCTCACCGCCGCATGTCACTTCGCCGCCGTGGCCATGGCCTCTGTCGTGCTCACCTGAGCGCGACATCGAACTCCTAGTGCTCGTAGGAGCCCAATGAGCCCGCGCCCGAGCCTCCCCGTGCCTCCTACCGTAGTTTCCATCGACATCCCGAGCGCGCTGCCGCCAAAGCTCGTCGCCGGCCGTGTTTCCGGCGACCATTTGGTCCAGCGCCACCGCCAAACGACGTGGAATGCCTCTGC
The DNA here is from genome assembly GCA_021605205.1 of Aegilops longissima. Classification (NCBI taxonomy): domain Eukaryota; kingdom Viridiplantae; phylum Streptophyta; class Magnoliopsida; order Poales; family Poaceae; genus Aegilops; species Aegilops longissima. Next base: position 380,729,860 of record CM038680.1, read on the forward strand.
GTTCGAACGCAAGTTGTTGTGCGCGGTTTGGTGCTTCCTAGCGCGATCCCGATGATGTCCCGAACGCCACCACCGCCTCCACTCGCCGTCGGCGAAGATTCCGGCCGTTATGGCCCACACCACCACCACGGATGGACGCGGCCCAGCCTCACCGTTCAAACGCACCCGACCACGGCTCAAATGATGCGCCATAGGCGAATCCGGCCTTCGCCGGCGTTAAGTCATTCTTGTGCGAGCTCGCCGGAGCTACTCCGGCGGCTCCACTGAGCTGGCACACCTAGGGCCACCCCTAGGTCCTTTGCGCCTGTGGCCCGTGGTCCGGTAGCCCGATTGACCGAGGTCAGCGTGCGGATGGGCTGGTCCCAGAATGACGATGGCCCCACCCTTTTAACTAATTAAATTAGTTAATCTAATTAATCTAGGCTAATTAGTCACTGACTAATGGGGCCCACAATTAGTTAATCCTAATTAGTTTAAAACAAAGCATGTTTCAACTCTGGCTCAATGACAGGTGGGTCCCACCGGACCCACAAGTCTGCTTTGACTCTGGTCAACCGACCAGTTGACCTGCTGACATCACTCTGATGTCATGCTTGCATCATCATTACTGTTCTGGATAATGTTGGATTTAAATAAATAATTAAAATCAGAAAATGATTTAAAACTTTGGAAAATCATAGAAATTAATCCGTAACTCGGATGAAAATGTTTTCTACATGAAAGTTGCTCAGAAGACGAGATGAATCCGGATACGCAGCCCATTCGTCCACCACACACCCCTAACATATCAAACTTGCAACTTTCCCCCTCCGGTCCATCTGTCCGAAAACGCGAAACACCGGCGATACTTTCCCGGATGTTTCCACCCTTCGCCGGTATCACCTACTACCGCGATTGGGCACACCTAGCATCACACTTTACTGCTTGCATTAGAGTAGTGTAGCATGTTACTGCTTTCGGTTAATCCTATTCTGTTGCATAGCCTGTCATTGTTGCTACAGTTGTTACCCTTACCTACTATCCTATTGCTTAGAATAGGATGCTAGTGTTCCATCAGTGGCCCTACACGCTTGTCCGTCTGCCATGCTATACTACTGGGCTGTGATCACTAGGGAGGTGATCACGGGTATATACTATATACTTTATATACATGACACATGTGGTGACTAAAGTTGGGTCAGCTCATTGAGTACCCGCAAGTGATTCGGGTGAGGGGGCTGAAAGGACAGGTGGCTCCATCCCGGTAGAGATGGGCCTGGGTTCCCGACGGCCCCCGACTGTTACTTTGTGGCGGAGCGACAGGGCAGGTTGAGACCACCTAGGAGAGAGGTGGGCCTGGCCCTGGTCGGTGTTCGCGGATACTTAATACGCTTAACGAGATCTTGGTATTTGATCAGAGTCTGGCCATTTGGTTTATACGCACTAACCAACTACGTGGGTAAGTTATGGGCAGTCGACGTCGTGGTATCAGCCAAAGCCTTCGTGACGTCAGCGACTGAGCGGCGCGCGCCGGATTGGAACGTAAGCCTGCTCTTGTATTAAGGGGGCTAGTTCTGCTTCCGGCCGCCCACGCAACATGCAGGTGTGCTAAGGTCGATGGGCCCAGACCCCTGTGTGCTTAGGTTTAGACCGGTGTGCTGACCTCTCTGTTAGCCTAGGTGGGGTTGCGACCTGTTGATCTTCCGCGGCCGGGCATGACCCAGAAAAGTGTGTCCGGACAAATGGGATCAAGCGTGTTGGGTTATGTGGTGCACCCCTCCAGGGAAGTTAATCTATTCGAATAGCCGTGATCTTTGGTAACAGGACGACTTGGAGTTGTACCTTGACCTTATGACAACTAGAACCGGATACTTAATAAAACACACCCTTCCAAGTGCCAGATACAACCCGGTTATCGCTCTGTAGCAGGCGGACGAGGAGGGATCGCCGGTAGGATTATGCTATCTGATGCTACTTGGTGAACTTACCATTTACTCTCTTCTACATCTTTGCAAGATGGAGGTGGCACAGGCGTAGTCTTGACGGGATTAGCTATCCCCCTCTTATTTTGGAATTCTGTGGTTCAGTCCACCGATATGGCCCTTTACACATATACCCATGCATATGTAGTGTAGCTCCTTGCTTGCGAGTACTTTGGATGAGTACTCACGGTTGCTTTTCTCCCCTTTTCCCCTTTCCCTTCTACACGGTTGCCGCAGCCAGATGTGAACCAGCCCAGAGCGGCGCCATCGTCGATGACGACTCCTACTACACCGGAGGTGCCTACTACTCCGTGCAGCCCGCTGACGATGACTAGGAGTAGTTTAGGAGGATCCCAGGCAGGAGGCTTGCGCCTCTTTCGATCTATATCCCAGTTTGTGCTAGCCTTCTTAAGGCAAACTTGTTTAACTTATGTCTGTACTCAGATTTTGTTGCTTCCGCTGACTCGTCTATGATCGAGCACTTGTATTCGAGCCCTCGAGGCCCCCGTCTTGTATTATGATGCTTGTATGACTTATTTATGTTTTAGAGTTGTGTTGTGATATCTTCCCGTGAGTCCCTGATCTTGATCGTACACATTTGCGTGCATGATTAGTGTATGATTGAATCGGGGGCGTCACAGGTACGCTCCCTATCGAAACCATCATGCTTGTTGTGAGAAGCTCCGGTTTGTGAGAAGCTCTGGTTTGTGTGAAACTTATATCCAAATTAACCTGCCCCAAATGGGACAAATTTTTCACCACGGCATGTTGATGCCGCTCCATGATAGCCTGACAAGTTTCATGAATCAGACGAGTTTTGGATTTACTAGAATTTAAAAACCAGGTATCTAAACGTTTTGTTTGCAATCAACAATGTTTGAAATTCATTCCCATCTCTTGCATGGGACCTAGAAATTCACCCAAGGACACACATGTGATTTTTCAACCAACTTTGGTGCATGGGAGCATGTGCTTGTAGTTCAAATTTGAATTATGCACATAAAATGCCTAGAAAACCCGGTAAATGTATAAAAAAGGCCAAACGAACCCTGAAAAATTCATTACCATTTCTTGCATGGGACCTAAGCATGCACTAAAGGACACAGATTTGATTTTTGAACCAATTTATATGCACCGGAGCATGTGCATGTGGTTTAATTTTGAATTGTGCACCTGAAATTGCTAGAAAACCAGTTTAATGTATAAAATGTCCAAACGAACCCTGAATAATTCCAATTCTTTTACGACACACATATAGTTGCATGTTCACTGCAGATAAAAGGTCTAGCAATTCAAACAACGTCCATTGCCGCTGTGACCCCATTTTGTAATTCAAATCAAGTAGATCCCACACAGTTTATTATCACCAACCGTGTGAGATGTACTACAAAATATCTTGGAGCGTCGTCGGTGTATAGTACGCCTATGGCTTATGCAAGAAGGTGTGTTGGCTACAGTCCACAGCCGGCATCTCAAGCACACTAGCTCACTCCCCAAATACTCCCGCCTCTGCGTCCCTCGCAATCTCGAAAATATTACTGCCTCATAGTCTCAAAAATATCTACCGCCTGGAAGGTTTTAATGTTTGATAGCACATGATTAGTATGTGCGGACCGTGTGCGATGTCTATTACTCCCGCTCTACTTCAGTCCCTTGATTCAAATATTCAGTAGCCCCGGCATATTACTCCAGCCTCTGCATCCCTCACAAAAATATCTGCTCGCCCTTGATCCAAATTTTCAGTAGCCCCACCTTGTTACTCCCGCCTAGTAAACTTTTCAGTTGCCGTAGTATTTCCTCAAACACAACCTTGCCTCGCCTCCCTCCACACACACCCCAAAACCTCCGCTCACACAGACACACACAACCCTCGAGACCATTGTTAGGTCACCGCCATCGCCAGCGCCTCCATCCTCAACGTCTGCCTGTGTGCCGGGGAGATCGAGGAGCCAATGGCCAAAAAGAGGTTTATAGCGGCCTTTTCGCCCGACGCTGGCGAGGCGGCCGCCGAGGTGTCCCCGTCGTCCTCCGCGGGCCCGATCCACCATCGTAGGTCCCCCGATCTGCCCGCCGCCGCGCCCCTACGCCGGTTCAAGGACTTCCCCGTCCTCATTCCAATCCGGCAGCCGACGAAGGGGGAAGTGGGTCGCCGAGATTACAGATCGAGAGCCCCACACCCGCCGGTGGCTCGGTAGCTTCCACACGGCCGAGCTCGCGGCCATGGAGTACGACCGCTGGAAGGTCCACTACCACGGCACGGCGGCTAGGCTCAATTTCCCCTTCGGCACACGTCCGGTCGACCCCGTTCCATTGGATCCAGGGTGGTGAGCTCGGCTATGGCACGGGAGGACCGCGAGGCGTGGGAGCGCCTCGAGGCCGAGGCCGCCGACGAGGCCTACATGCAAGAGCTCCACTGGCAGCACCCGGAGCTCGTGGAGACGAAGCGGGCGGTATTTGCCGGCGCGAAGGGCGGCGAGGTTATCGCGCTCTCCTCCGATGACGAGGTCGAAGGCAGCGAGGATGGCGGCGCGAAGGGCGGCTAGGTTATCGCGCTCTCCTTTGATGACGAGGTCGAAGGCGACGGCGGCACGGAGGGCGTTGAGGTGGGCCCCGAGGACGAGGAGATCGACGTCGACGAGTGGAGGAGTGCCTTCCGCAACGACCCCGATGACGGTACTGGCCCGGACCTGGCTCGCGGCACACCGTACATGGCGAGGAAGGATTGGCTCGACCTCTACTTCTACCGAAAGTAGTTTAGCTTAGTTTAAATTTATGTTTATGTTCGGTTATGCAAAACTATCTATGTTTATGTTTGAATGCATGCTACTTTCGGTTGAACCTGCTTTGAACTTGATCAAATTGAAGTTTACAACCTTAAGTTTAGGGGATCGACTAGAAAAGGCCAAAAATTGTTGGAGTATATATATATCCACTAAGGGTTTTAGTCCTTTAACTTTTTAAGGATCGCCTAGAGATGTCCTTATGACCTGTTTATTTCAGTTCTTCACAATGTGATGCTCTATATGTGCAACTATTTGCTGTGCAGTTCAATTTCATCAATAACAGTTTCAACAATACCACTATGAATTACGATATTTGGTTGTTGTTAAGGATATTGCAGTTAACATGCCTTTTCGTTTTTCAATTGTTGTTTAGCAACATGCATTGTACTGAATGACTAAATATGCAATCCCAGGCTACATAGCAACAAGGAAGAGTGTTACCTTAATTTTCTGATGATGTCTAGATATACATGTAATAAAATCTTATATAATGGGATGGATGTAGTGTTGTACTACATCATTTTTCAATTGTTGTTTAGCTTCTAGTATTAACTTGGTGCTTTTAGGTACATATATCATTGCCAAAGATCCACACTTCGACCCTTTCTGCGTATGGGGCAATGAGATATTCATGAACCAACATCAAGTGAGGAAACTGATAAAGATTGTTATTAAAATGGGTCAAAATATGTCAATCGAACTATTCGTTTACACTTTATGCAAGACAACAGTGAATTGCACGATGGTAAGTAAGACCCTGTTGCCTTCTTTTTACTGCCCATAATGAGTTGTGTTAGATGACAATATCTGAATCTCTTTTCTTTTGCAATGGATCCTGAAGCAGTTTACTCTAGATTACCTCTCAAACTACATGATTGGCGGCCGGCCAATACAAGGGGTTGGACTAGAGTCATGCATGCCTTCTGCATCCAGGAGAGCACAATAAGGCCATTCCGCTTCACCTTGTTCAACAACTGGAGTGTCTGTCGCCTCTTTCTTTACCATCTGTAATAGTACAAGTATAGAAACCTGGTACATCATTCTTTATTTGATGCTTATGTAATTCTTAAACATATGTACCTGTGAATCGAATAATGCATTGGTTGTTTGAACCTGATGGATATGAATAAAGCTATAGCCTACTTTCAAGTATAAATTAGGTACAATTTTAAATAGCAGCAATTAAATTAGGGTGAAATTACGTTGTGCAGGTCATTACGGCACACACGGTTGGTAAAACACAAACGTTTGCGATATACACCATAATCCGAGACGGTACACAGAGAGGAAACGTGTGCAAGCATGCACACAGTTGCCGTTTGCAAAGCGTGTGTGATGTCAGACACTATCACATACGGTGCGCGAAACTAAATGTGTGTGATTGTCTACCTATCGTACATGGTTTATAATCATGAACTGTTTGTGATGTGCCAGGCATCGTAAAACTCCCGTGCCTAGAATCTGCCTGGAAAACTCCCGTGCCTGGAATCTGCCTGCTTTTAGGCAAAACCACAAAACTCCGTCTGCGATGGCAATGCGAGCACAAACGAGTAGCAAGGATGAAGCATTTGGGATATTCGAGATATCGAAAACGGTTATATAGGGACAACTATATGCATCAAGGCTCCCTATCCTCGACAGTTTCTGGGTCATGTGGGAAGGACCCCCTATCGCCCACACTCACTTGGCGACGATTCCAAATGCCGTCATGGAAAGGGGTTAAAAACCATTTGTTTAGGACCGACGCGCACCGGTGCATGAAGGTGCGACTTGTGAACTACGTGCCATTATCGGTGATGACTCTTTTTGGCACACCAAAACGGCAAACTAGCCCTTTGAAGAACTTGACGGCTTACTGTGTTGTCACCTTCCTCACTGCTTCCACTTCTGGCCAATTTGTGATCTTGTCGATCGCAACATACAAGTAATCAAAGCCCCCGACAGCACGGGGAAAGGGGCCCAATATGTCAAGTCCCCAGACCGAAAATGGCCAGGAAAGAGGGATTGTCTGAAGAGCTTGAGCTGGTTGATGGAGTTTCTTTGAATGGAACTGACACGCTTCACACTTGGTTACTAGTGCAGTTGCATCCTGGAGAGCAGTGGGCTAGAAGAAACCTTGCCAGAACGCCTTGCCGGCAAGGGCCCTTGACCCTATGTGAGAGCCACACACGCATCCATGTATCTCTGCCAACAGCTCCAGTACGTCCTCCCGGGGAATACACTTCAATTTCACGTCGTTCGGTCTTTTCCTATATAGGACATCGTCCACAAACTGGTACATGGCAGACCGACGGGCTACTTTCTCTACTTCTTCCTGTTCTTTAGGGAGTTCCCCTGTTTGGAGGAACTGAACGGTGTGTTGCACCCATGCCGGAGCCTGAGGCTCGATGGCAAGGACTAGAGGCATGTTTTCTGCCGTGGGAGCGGTTGCTTCTACGGCAAAGGCCCAAGGCCCTGCCGGACCTGCTGCTCTCTGGCAAGCTTGGCGTCCCCGACAGCATCCTTGCCAGTGGCTCCTGGGTGCTCGGCAGGAAGGTACTTGCCGGGGCCAGATTTCCTTCGCTTATTCTGCCCTGCCGACGGATCAACGGATGGCTGAGTCAATTGGAGCACAAAGGTCCCTGGTTCCACAGGTAACTTGAGGGCAGCACGTTTTGATAGGTCGTCAGCAATGTTGTTCTCTGCTCGAGGAACATGCTCTACTTGTAGACCGTCAAAACGTTCTTTCAATTTTCTCACTTCATCCACGTAAGCTTCCATCAGCGGGCTCTGATAATCCTTGTTCACCTGCTTCACCACGAGTTGTGAATCCCCATGGAGATCAACTTTCTGATCCCAAGGTCTGCCGCGATCCTGAGACCGGCGAGTAGCCCCTCATACTCTGCGATGTTATTCGTCGATCTCTCACGGGGAAAATGCATTTGGACTATGTACTTGAGGTCGACGAATAACACCGGCGCCTTGCAGCGAGAAAGCCCCATCGAAGTACATAATCCAGTTGCAGCTCGTTTCCTTGCCGGGGAGAGTGGTCTCTTGGATTTCTTCATCAGGTGTTGAGGTCCATTGTGCAATGAACTCCGCCAAAACCCTGCTCTGGATTGTCGAGGTGCTCTCAAACCTGAGACCAAAGCTTGATAGTTCCAAAGCCATTCCACAATCCTTCTGGTCGCATCTGCGTTGTGCAAGATTCGTTGCAAAGTGAGTGATGACGGTGATCTCACATGCTTGAAAATAATGATGCAGCTTCCTCGAGGCCATAAGGAGGCCAAAGAGCAACTTCTACACACCAGAGTATCTTGACCTAGCCCCCTACAATAGGGAGCTGACAAAGTAGACTGGGTGCTGCATCACCTTCTTCCTCGGTATCACTTCATTCGCTTGTGTAGATACTGCCTCGCTGGTGCCAGACTCTGCCGTGGTTCCTGCCTTGCCGGTGCCAGATTCTGCCGACGGTCCTGCCTTGTCGGCACCAGACCCTGCCGGGAGGAGTCCTGGTTCATCGTCTGACAGTCTTGCCACTGCTGCCGCCGCTTCGTCAACTTCCCTCTACGCCACCAGCGCAGCACTAACCACTTGATTCGTCGCCGCTAGATATAGCAGCAACGGTTCTTGTGGCTTAGGGCAACTAGTATTGGTGTAGAGGAAAGGTACCTCTTGAAATCCCGCAGTGCTGCCTCTGCCTCTGGGGTCCATTTCATGTGTCCCGCCTTCTTCAAAATCTTGAAGAAGGGGAGGGCGCGCTCAGCAGATTTGGAGATGAACCTACTTAAAGCAGCAACGCAGCCAGCAAGCCGATGCACATCTTTGACTCGCCTAGGTGCTTCAATCTGCTCGATTGCCTTCATCTTGTCGGGGTTCGCTTCGATCCTGCCCTGAGACACAAAGAACCCGAGAAGTTTGCCGGATGGGACGTTGAACACACACTTCTCGGGGTTGAGCTTGAGATTGATCTTGCGCAAGTTGGCAAATGTTTCTTCCAAATCTTGCACAAGTATTGCCCTGTCTTTGGTTTTGACCACTATGTCATCCATGTAAGCCTCCATATTTCTATGGAGCTGGGCCTCAAAACCGATCTGAACCGCTCTAGCAAATGTCAAACCAGCACTTTTCAACCCGAAAGGCAATCGCATAAAATAATACGTACCACAAGGGGTGATAAATGCGGTCTTCTCTTCATCTTCCTTCATCATGAAGATCTGGTGGTATCCTGAGTAGGCGTCCAGGAAGGACAGCAAGTCGCACCCGGCAGTGGAGTCCACAATCTAGTCAATGCCCGGCAAAGGGAGAGGATCCTTTGGACAAGCTTTATTGATATCTGTATAATCAATGCACAGCCTCCATTTCCCATTTGCCTTGCGTACTACTACCGGATTGGCCAACCATGTTGGGTGGAGCACCCCCCTGACCAAGCCTGCTGCCTCCAACTTTCTGATCTCTTTGATGATAAATTACTGCCGCTCCAAAGCTTGCTTCCCGACCTTCTACTTGACGGGCCACGCATGAGGACAGACAGCAAGATGGTGCTCAATCACCTCCCTGGGAACGCCAGGGATGTCAGATGCTTGCCAGGCAAACACATCGACATTCACCCGCAGGAAGGCGACGAGCGCGCTTTCCTATTTGCTGTCGAGGGTGGAGCTTATAGTAAAAGCCCCGCCCGTGTCGTCCTCCTTAACAGGCACCTTCTTGGTCTCTGGTGGTGCTGCCTTAGATCTCTTGCTCTTACCGGTAGAGCTCTCTGGAATGTCCTCGAGGGGAGCGCAGCACTCCGAAGAGGCGCGCTTGCCGGAGTGGGTGCAGGAGGTCTTGCCGGAAGAGGTCTCATCGGAAGGGGCCTTGCCGGCAGGGGCAGAGGTCTTGCCGGTTTTCTTCCCTCCCGGGGCTTCAGCGGCAGGAGCAAGTACCTCGGCGGCGGTTGCTGCAACTGCCTCCCGGTAGAGTTGATCGGCGTAGATGAGCACGTCTTTCTTGTCGGAGGGGACGGTGATGATGCTCATTGGCCCGAGCATCTTTAACGTGTTGTAGGTGTAATGTGACGCTGCCATGAACTTGGCCACCGCTAGGCAGCCGAGGATCCCATTATAGGGCAAGGGGATCTTGGCAATATCAAAAACGATCTTCTCCGTCCTATAGTTCACCTCGCCCCCAAATGTAACGGGCAACATGATTTTACCTTTCGGCTGACTCCTCCCCGGGTTGACCCCTTGAAACGTGCCCGTTTCCTCGAGATCTTCATCAGGAATTTGCAGCCCCTTGACCACAGAGGGCGAGTTCAAGTTCAGACCGGCCCCACCGTTGGCTAGCAATTTTGTCACCTTGAGGTTGCGTATCGTTGGTGAAACCAACAACGGCAAACACCCGACCGCCATTGTGCGATCAGGGTGATCCTCGGTGTCAAAAATGATAGGCGTGCTGGACCACTTCAGTGGCTTCTGGGCATCGAATGATGGTCCTACCGCAGTGACTTCCCGCGCCCATTGTTTCAGTCGGCGGTGAGAGGTATGCAACGAGGCGCCACCATCGACGCACATGGCCTCTGTAGCTTTCTGGAACTCGTGCTCGCTGGACTCGTCGTCCTCATCATGATCATCGTCTCCCTCCTTGTCGCGCCCCGAGTGGGGCCTCTCTGGTTGGTTATCTTTGCCACGGCGACCTCCTCGGCCGCCATGCTTCTTGCAGGACCCCTCAGCACCGTCCTGGCCCTTCTCCTTGTCGCACCTCTCATACTCAGCTCTCTGCTTCCCTGCAAGCTGCTCAACCTGCCGGCAATTCTGGAGGTCATGGCCCTTGGTGTGATGAATCATGCAGTACTGCTTGTCAGAGCCTTCTGGCTTGTCGGCAGCCGCCAAGGCCCGGCAGGCGCCGCACCCGGCAACTTCCTTGCCGGGTTGTCAGTCTTGGCCTTCTTGGCGGCGCCGGGGTCGCCGGATCCCTCGACGGCAAGCACGGTATTGCCCTTGCGCTTCCTATTGCGTCGCCGGCCCTTCTTTGCCGAGGTGATGACATCTTCGTCTATGGAGTCAGTTTCTGCGCCGGCATCTTCGCCGGGGTACTTCCTCCCTTCCTCAGCCCGAGCACATCTGTCTACCAATACATAAAGTTCGGCGCCATCCCTAACCTTGTTCATCGCCAGCTCCTCGCGCATCTTGCGGTTGCGCACATTCTGATGGAATGCACTGATGACGCCGGCGGGATGAACGTCTGGGGTGTTGTATTGCACACGGCTGAATCTCTGTACGTACTTGCGCAGGGTTTCGCCGTCCTTCTGGGGGATGACATGCAAATCACTCGCCTAGCCAGGAGCTTGGTGGCCCACCGTAAAGGCGCCAACAAATTCGTGGCACAGATCCGACCAAGAAGAAATGGAATCCGCTGGCAGGTGCATCAACCATGACATGACGTTGGGATTAAGTGCCAACGGGAAGTAATTGGCAAGCACCTTGTTGTCGCAAGCCCCGGCAGCTTGCATCGCGATGGTGTAGATGCTTAGGAACTCCGACGGGTGAGTCTTGACATTGTACTTCTCTCTGACCTCACGCTTGAATGTGCGGTGGGTGGGCCACTGGAATCGCCGCAGCTCACGGGTAAAAGCTGGACAACCCACCTCGTAAGGTAAGTCACCAGAACCCCCCGGCGCAGGATGTTCCACAGTGGGCCCTGCATGCCCATCTGATTGATGGTGCGCTTCCCATCGTCGCTTGATAGTGGTTCGAGCGTCTTCCTGGACTCGCTCCCGAAGAACTCGACGTTGGTCGCGGTGGGCTCGTGGGTCGGACGACGCTGTGGAAATGTTGTCACAGGCGTCGGCCCGACGAGTCGGTGGTTGATGTTGCTGGTGTGGAGGAGCAGAGTGCACCGTGGTCGCAGCACCTCCGGTCCTTCCACCATCGACACGCGCCGGTTTGATAGAGCACTTGCATGAGGGCACCGCTAGCAGCGGTTCATCTTTATTGGCGAAGCTGATGAGGCTCCGGATGGTAGCTCTCCACTCGTTGAGCTTCTCCGCAACGGGAGGAAAGTCGAGGAGCAGTTGCACCTGCGCCAACGCTTCTGCTGGCGTGGGTGGCGGCGAAAGCAGCGTGGACCGTGACGCGATCTGACTTCTAACCATGTTAGAAGGAGCTCTACCATGGTATCGCGGCCGCGCGCTGTTTTCGCCAGCGTCTGGGTGTGCATGCTGGCCCGGTGCATCTCGAGAGTGATGCGGAGGGCTCTTCCCACGGCGGCGCCCGGGGTCACCAACGTCGCGGCGTTGCTCGTCACGCACGACCTGGGAAGACCTCGGCGCGGGTGCCTGCGGGGGTGTCTTGGAGGTCACCGCGCCGCCCGTGGGCAGCACGGCTCTGCCATTGGACCTAACGGCGTGCGAATCGTCATCTCGGGCACGGACGATGCCGCTCACCTGGCTTCGATTGCCAGAGTGTCGTGGATGCTCGCGGGCCACGCCTCCGCCACCATCCTCGACCGCCCCGTCACCCCTTCGTGCCAGTATGGGCGGTTCGGCTACAGACGAACCGATCGCCGTGATCCCCTTTGTTGGGAGCCATGGTGATTGATGAAACGACGTGCTAACCACTAGATCAGGTTTTCAAAGCTCGATCCCTCTACCTGGCGCGCCAAAGATGTCAGGGAATGACACCTATGAGACCACAGGGATGCCTTCTACGGTTTGGCAGGGAACAGGGGCTAAGCAAAGAGCAGATCTGGTGATCGATGCCACGGGTCTTTACCCAGGTTCGAGCAGCTGAGATGCTTAAAACCCTAGTCCTGCTTGGTTGTGTATTTGGTGTTCTTGAGCTTCGTTCGTTGCTACACATGCAAGCTGGGCCGAGAGGTCCAAAAATCCGAATCCTCCTCCAGTACGCCATGGGCCTCCTTTTATATGACCAAAGGGGCTGCCACAGTGGCATACAGGAGGTCTAAAGTAACTACAGTGTACGCAGGAGCTGTAAACCGCTACAGTACACATGCTTATCTTGGTCATCTACGGCAAACGCATTAAATGTGCTGCTTACGTGCCTAGCTTTATCGGGGACGGGAAGAGAGCCCATCCCGTCTGTGGCCGCCTCGCCTCGTCCTGACACGCGTCCACGCCGACGAGGCATGCAGTGCCAAGTTGGCTGGCCAGCCGCTACGCTGGAGAGGTGGCAGGGTCTTCACGAAGATCTGCATGCCACCACGCAGGTGCTTGCCAGGCTGGCGGGCTGGCCACTGCGCTGGGGCGGCAGAGTCTTGCCGATGTCCCCGGCAAGAGTCTTGTCGGGGCTTCGCGGCCGTCCCCGGCAAGGATCTTGTCGGAGCCTCGTCTTCAGGCCTTCACAAAGATCTGCACACCACTATGCGCGCGCCCCTGGATCTTGGCTTTAACATTGTCTATGGTGTCGGAGCTCTCAATCTCAAGGGAGCCTTTGTGAGTGATCTGCAAATCGTACCCGGCAAGGATCTTGCTGGGGTTATGCAGGCCGTCCCGCTCGTCCTCTGTTCTCTGGTCTCTGGCTCGGCTACTTCTTCCTTGCCTTGTATCTTGTTTTTGAGCGCCCCCTTCAGGCCTTGCCGCGGAGGTGGCTACGACTGCCCGTGCACAAGTATGGGGTGCTAAAGAGCCCAGACTTTAGTACGCTGACACATATGTTTCATGCTATGGTTAGATTTATCTTAATTCTTCTTTCCTAGTTGTGGATGCTTGCGAGAGGGGTTAATCATAAGTGGGAGGCTTGTCCAAGGAAGGGCAGCACCCAAGCACCGGTCCACCCACATATCGAATTATCAAAGTAACGAACGTGAATCATGTGAGCATGATGAAAACTAGCTTAACAGTAATTCCCATGTGCGCTCGGGAGCGCTTTGCTTTATATAAGAGTTCGTCTAGGCTTGTCCTTTTCTACAAAAAGGATTGGGCCACCTTGCCGCGCCTTAGTTACTTTTGTTACTTGTTACCCGTTACGAATTATCTTATCACAAAACTATCTGTTACCAATAATTTTAGTGCTTGCAGAGAAAACCTTACTGAAAACGGCTTGTCATTTCCTTCTGCTCCACATTGGGTTTGACACTCTTACTTATCGAAAGGACTACGATAGATCCCCTATACTTGTGGGTCATCAATGAATGAACGATGGCGGAAGGAAGCCCTTCACCAGACCACCTTTTCTGACCCAGAATTTAGTGCTTTCAATTCGGTCGACGCGTATCTCGGAGTGGCCCGGACAGGTCTAGAAGAAATTATCAATCTTTTGTCAGCCGATATGTAGGTAAAGAATGATTTCCAACAGCCAAATGTAAACACTATCCCAGTAGCCCCCGAGCCTTGAATCGGGCGGGATGACGGACGTTAAGGGTCTAAGGGATGTGTATTGTTTGCTTCAGGCCTTAAAGGACCAGAATAAAAAATTGTCTGAGGACCCTGAGCTATGCCGAACACGGTTAACTGATGCGGAAGCCGAATTGGAGGCTATGAAGAAGTTCACCAACGAGGCTCATGGTGAGGGAAAACTCTAAACTTGCATCAATTATGCCATCGCGCTTTGTTCAACGCCGGCCATCTTTATAACATCTAAATCCATGGGTCAACTACAAAAGGACCTAAAAGTCGCCAAAGAAACTCAACGGTATGCGGAATCGCAACATCAAGCCGGCCTTCGCGTTCTGACACGAAGCCAGGAAGAAACCAGCAGACTGAAGGCGGAGAAACAACAACAGGCCGAAGAGCTGGAGAGTCTAAAAACTCAATTGGTGCAAGTCCGCAGAGAAAACCAGAGCTTGAGAAGTGGCATGTTCAGTAAGTTTACCCGTGAGCATTGGATAGGTATAGACTTCTTTTGTGCTTGACTTTAAAAGACATTCCATGCTTTTGATTCTAGGTCTCCTGACTGGCCGGCCTAGAGAGGAGGTCTAGTCCTTTGGCGGGAACGTGCTGAAGGAATATGATTGTCTGTGGTTCATGAGAGAGCTCGAAAGGCTATGAAGAACATGGTGAGGGCATTATGGCCGGCCGAAGTGGCGCCGGACGATATGTCCGAACTGGAAAATCACTTTAAGGGATCTCGTTGGCGCTTCGAGTTGTGGAAAATATCATCTTGTCGGGAGGGGCGCGAGAAGCATGGGCCATGGTGAAACCCCGATTCAGGAAACTCGAGCCAGAACATATGGCTCGTGTAGGGCCAGTAGGGCCAGATGGGCAAGAAATACCCCTTCATTTGATTTATGACCAAGTCATGCCTGCAGCGGGATTATCCCAGCGAGATTGTGCTTTAGATAGCATAATAGACAATGTGGACAAAGGGTGATGTGTTCGATTCTATGTAACTATGTTCTTTACATCAAATGTTCTCGTTCCGAACTGTAAAATGTTTGTCTTACCCGGCCATTGGCTTCTGCCTCCCCGACCAGCAATCAGGGAGTGTTCTGTACTATGTGACCAAATTGAAACAGGAAATTACTTCCGGGAACGAGGCAATCCGGCCTTGAGGTGCGAACAGACAAAAACGCGTGCGGAGAGTTATGTTATATTACTGCTTAACATAAGAAACATCTTCTAAGAAAAATAGTTCCTCGAGGGGTCCTTTCCTCAGGTTTGTCATATCAAGCACAGACGTTTTGTATGCAGATGCCCGAAGTATACCAATTATTGGTGTACAGGCCGAATCCCCAAGTGTTGGTGACGAACACCAAGATGTTTATAATTTCTCTCATGGCCGACCCATTGTGTTCTCAAGAACGCTAGCTTTCGGCTTAACCCGTCTGAGGTACGTACACGGCTAACCTGGTCGTAAAAATCGCAGAGGTGCTCCCTTTACCCCCTAGCCGAACAATCAGGAATGTAGGAGGTAAACACAGGAGCCAGGCAACCCAGCTTGGCAAAAACTTAAGTCAAATCGGTGCATATGATGCTTGAAGAGGTATTTGAGAGAGTGCGAATGCGACAAAAACGATTATACGCACAGAAATATATGAATGGGCCACTTTAAAGCAGCCCCCAGGTAAAATCTAGGTTTTACATTTGAAGATGTACAATTAAGAGGGCCTAAATAGGATTTGGTTTATCCGAATAGGGCCCAGAGATGCTAATGATCTAAAAATAAGAAAGGAAAAGGATTCTTCAATGAGGAAAGGGATAGTGGACTGACGTGGGCGCACTTAGCCGTAGAAAGCGCCGGAGTCCGGCTACGTTCCAGGGGTTTGGTTCGAGGCGGTTATTGGCCGGGTTGCGAATGCGGTAGGCTCCTCCTGCTAAGACTTCAACAATTATGAACGGGCCCTCCCATTTAGGCGAGAGCTTGTTCTTTTGCTTCTCAGGGAGGTGGAGGACGAGTTCTCCGACGTTGTATGCCTTTGCCTGAACTTCCTTGCTTTGGTAACATCGATCCTGCTGCTGATAAAATGTAGAACGAGCGGGAGCAATGTCCCGTTCCTCTTGCAAGGCGTCTAGGTCGTCCTGCCGATCCATCTCGGCCTCCTTTTCCTCATACATGCGCACTCGGGGTGCGTCATGAATAATGTCACAAGGTAGGACTGCCTCTGCGCCGTACACCATAAAAAGGGGGTGTATCCCATTGATCGGTTGGGGGTAGTGCATAGTCCCCAAAGCACAGAGTCGAGCTCCTCCACCCAGTGACAGATGGATTGTTTCAAAGAACGGACTAAGCAAGGCTTAATGCCGCTCATGATTAGTTCGTTGGCCCTCTGAACTTGTCCGTTGGTTTGCGGGTGGTACACTGAAGCGTAATCAAGCTTGATGCCCATGGTAGCGCACCAGTCTTTGGACTTCCTGGACCGTGAAATTGGAGCCACTGTCCATTATGATACTGTTGGGGACACCATAGCGGTGTACCACACCGGATATAAAGTCGATAACTAGTCCAGACTTTGCTGAGGTTACTGTCTTTTCCTCAATCCATTTAGTGAATTTGTCAACCATTACTAGTAGGTATTTGTTTTTCTTGGTTCCCCCTTTAAGTGGTCCAACCATGTCCAACCCCCAGACTGTGAAAGGCCAGGTAATTGGTGTAGTCTAGAGAGCCGTGGGGGCATGTGGCTTTTGTTAGCGAATAGCTGACATCCAACACAGTGTTGGACTAGAGTGTGGGCGTCTTGGTGGGCGGTAGGCCAAAAAACCCTGCTTGGAAGGCCTTGCTTACCAGGGCCCAAGCTGTTGCGTGATGGCCGCCTATGCCAGCATGTGTCTCAGCCAACAATTGATGCCCCTCTATTTCCGGTATGCACCGCTGTAGGACTCCAGTAGCACTTTTCTTATATAACTCGCCCTCGTGGACCTTGTAGGCCTTAGAGCGCCGGATTATGCGTCGTGCCTCGGTCTGATCGTTGGGGACCTCCTGCCATATTAAGTAGATGAGGAAGGGCTCGGTCCATGGTGTAACTACGACCATGACCTCATGAGCCGACGGAGTTTCTTCAACTGTCGATCCACCGATGATTTTGTCGTCTGGCTCAATGGCTGGAGGGACGATTTTGTTCAGGCCCATTGGTTGTTGTACCCTGATCCCCATCCTGCCACACCACGGGTGGCTTAAAGAGCCGCTCCAGAAAGGTGTTTGAAGGGATGGGGTCGCGCTTGGCGCCCATGCAAGCGAGGATATCTGCAGCTTGATTACTGTCTCTAAAGACGTGGTGGAATTCTAATCCTTCAAATCAAGTTGATATTCTTAAGACGGCATTGCGGTATGTCGCCATTTTTGGGTCCTTGGCGTCGAACTCGCCATTGACTTGGTATATAGCAAGGTTGGAATCCCCCCTCGCCTCAAGCCGCCGAACACCCATTGAGGTTGCCATCCGAAGACCATGCAACAGGGCTTCATATTTGGCTTGTCATTGGAGTCTGTGTACATAATCTGTAGTACGTATCGAATGATGTCGCCCATGAGGGACGTGAGGATAACACCAGCCCGTAGTCTGGCCAGCATTTTGGAACCGTCAAAATACATTGTCTAGTGTGAGTACGTACTATATTCCCGGGGGAGTTCAGCTTCCATCCATTCAGACAGAAAATCAGCCAGCACCTGAGATTTAATAGTGCAGCGTGGCTTGTATACAATTTCAAAGCAGGAGCTCTATTGCCCATTTGGTGATGCGGCCTGTGGCGTCCCTATTGTTGATAACATCATTTAGGGGTACTTCGGATGCCACAGTGATCGAACACTCTTGAAAGTAGTGTCGGAGTTTGCGGGATGGCATGAAAACTGTGTAGACAATCTTATGATGATGTAGATATCATGATTTACACGGGGTGAGTACTTCCGAGACGTAATAGACAGGTTTTTGCACCTTGAACTTGTGTCCTTCTGCCTCTCGTTATACCACGAGGTTATCGCTCACAGCCTGGTTTGTGGCTGGATGTATAGCAACATGGGTTCAGCTATGCCAGGTGTTGTCAAAATGGGGTTGCCTGCTAGTAGAGTCTTTATCTCCTCTAGTGAGGCAGTTGCCTCATCCGTCCAGTCAAAGTTTTTAGTCTTTTTGAGCAATTTGAAGAGCAGCAGGGCTTTTTCGCCGAGGCGGGAGATGAAGCGACTCAAGGCTGCAACGCAACCTGCCAGCTTTTGGGCGTGTTTCAGCTCTATGGGTATTGCAAATTGGGATAAAGCTCGGATTTTAGCCGGATTAGCTTCTATCCCTCTATGAGACAATGAATCTGAGCATTTTTCCGGCGGGGACTCCGAAAACAGACTTATCTGGGTTAAGCCGTATATCATATGTTCTCAAGTTTTCATAGGTGAGACGGAGGTCGTCGACCAACTGGCCGACATGTTTGGTCTTAATGACCACGTCGTCCACATAGGCTTCGACTGTTTTGCCCATTTGGCTTTCCGGACATGTTTGAATCATGCGCTGATATGTTGCTCCTGCGTTTTTTAAACCGAAGGGCATTGTGTTGAAGCAGGATGGTCCGTAGGGTGTAATAAACGCGGTTGCTGGTTGGTCGGATTCCTTCATCTTGATTTGGTGATATCCCGAGTAAGCATCGAGGAAACATAGCGAGTCGTGTCCGGCGGTGGCGTCGATGATCTGGTCTATTCGGGCAGAGGGAAAGGATCCTTAGGGCAAGCCTTGTTGAGATCTTTGTAGTCAACACACAGTCACCAGGATTTGTCCTTTTTAGGTACCATGACCAGATTTGCCAGCCAGTCGGGGTGTTTGATTTCCCTGATGAATCTGGCTTCGAGTAGTTTTGCTAATTCTTCCCCCATAGCTTGACGCTTGTGTTCAGAAAATTGGCGGAGCGTCTGTTTAACCGGCATGAAGCCCTTCAGTATGTTCAAGTTGTGTTCTGCCAGCCTACGCGGGATGCCTGGCATGTCCGAAGGGTGCCAGGCGAATATGTCCCAGTTTTCACGCAAGAATGCGCGCAATGCCTCGTCGACCTCCGGGTCCAGCTGTGCTCTGATGGTCGCTATTTTATTGGGGTCCATCGGGTGTACTTGGAACTTGATGGTTTCATCAGTTGGTTTGAAGGATGTAGACCTGGGTCTTTTGCTGAGGGTAACATCATCTTTGTCTACTACTGTTCGTAGGTTGGTCAATTCTTCGGCTGCTAGAGCCTCAAATAGTGCCTCTAAGGCTATGGATGTTGTTTTATTTTTGGCTGAAGAGCTTTGTCGGGGTCACTGGATATTGTGATCACACCATTAGGCCCTGGCATTTTGAGTTTCATGTACCCATAATGGGGTATAGCCTGGAACTTCGAGAATGCATCACGCCCGGTATCCGCTATGGAAAGGCACAATGTGGAAGAGCAGTTATTCGGTCCTATAGTTCGTTGGAGTGCCAAACACTACATCCAGAGTGACTCGTCCGGAGCATCGTGCCTCCTTGCCGGGGATGATTCCCTGAAAAGTAGTATAGCTTTGTTCGATTTGAGATCTATCGAACTGCATCTTGTCGAGGGTATCCTCATAAATGATATTTAAGTCACTGCCTTCGTCCATAAGAACCTTAGTTAATCTGAAATCATCCACAGTGGGGTCGAGGACTAATGCGGCGGGTGTTTGGATGAGTCGCGCACTTGGTTCGTCCTCCGCATCAAAGGTGATGGGGGTGTCCGTCCAGGAGCTTCCTGCATTGACCTGATGGACTTGGTTGAGCTCTCGAAGGGCTCTTTTCCTCTGATTGTTCGAGGAGAAGGTTTCGTATATGGTTACGGCGTTATTGTCCTCGGGTGAGGGCATCTCTGATCCTCTACTGGGAGTTTGAAGGCGGAGTATGGCCTCGCGACTCTTGGCAACCTGCCTGACAACCCAGCAAGCTCGAAGCCTGTAAGTTGGATTTGTGTTTAGCAGGGCCGAGTGTATGGGGCATGGCTTATCCAATAGCTCGTCAAGGACCAATCTGGGTCCGGCGAGGGGTCTGTTTCTTTCTTCATCAGGCTCATGTTCGGGTAACCGCTGTGCGTGTGAACGCTTTTCCCGGATTGTACTTGACTGTTCGGTGTGGTTTGACACCACGCTCATTTGGTGTTCTTTCCAGGTGCTTTCCATGGTGCAGTATTTATGGACCAGGTCTGATAGTTCGGTGAAGCTCTGGACATGACGGCGGGTGAGGGCGTTCAAGACTCCTTCGTCCCGGCAATTAAACCGAAAAGTTCATATTGCTTCTTGATCGCGGCAATCTATCATCTTGTTTTTAACCAGGAGGAATCTAGCCCAATAGTGATGGGCCGTTTCTCCGGGTTGCTGCTTAACATGTATTAGATCCCATCCCGATTCCGGGGAATACTCCTCGTAGGTGGTGGGTGGGGAAAATTTGAGTGCTCCCGCCGGTGGCGTATTTAGAGATTTAGTGGCGACGCGGGACACTTCTTCGGTGTTCAAGATCCCGAGTTCAGATTCCGAATTGCCTAGGCTGGACAGCGCAAATTCGAGATCGCACTGCCGACCGGGGTCTAGTCCCGGGCTTTCTTCAGGGTGGAAGTCAGATCCCTGGCTCGAGTCTTGAGTGAGGCCATCGCCAATCGGGATATAGTTTGTTTTCAGTTTCGGTGACCGTGCTCCTTCGGCCACTTCCTCAATAATGGCGACAAGGTGTGTGACGGGCGGAGTGGTGATTTCCCTGTCATTGGGCCTGAGCCCAATCTGGTCATAAACCGAGGGCTGGCCGTCAGGGACTCCCATGGCGTGAATCCGGTCTAGCGCATTGTTTAGTGAGGAAAGATCTGCAGGATCGACGCTCCTCGAGTATTCGGGGTTGACCCTCAGAACGGGCTTCTGAGCTGCATACACAGAAGACATGCCACGGCTCGAAGCCGGATCCGGAGTAAGGGGAATGGGTCCGTCCAGGGATGACTCCTGGTCATCGGACGCATCAAGGCTCGAAGCCGAGCGCGAAGTGAGGGCCGATTGGGAGGGCGGATCGACAGGCGGCCCCAAAGCGGACGCTTCTGGGACCTCGAGCGTCTCAGGTGAAGCTGAGAAGTTGGTGAAGACCAGATCGCCCCGAGTATCAGCGACATACTCTTGGTTGTCGAACTTGATCTGGTGCTTAGGGGCGAAGGTGTTGATTCGGTCTAGATGACCGGCCGCGTTAGCGTGTAGAATGATGTTACCGAACGCGGGAAGTTGGCCGGGGACAGAGATGCCCCCAGTACTAACGCCATCTTTCATGATCAGGCGAGCCATCGATCCTTTCGGCGATCCAACGGGGGAACTCTCAATGAAAGCACCAATTTCGGTGTCAAAACCGGCAGATCTCGGGAAGGGGGTCCCGAACTGTGGACCTTGGATCGATGGGGAACAGTGGACGCGGGACACGATGTTTACCTAGGTTCAGGCCCTCTCTAAGAGGTAAAACACTATGTCCTGCTTGATTATATTGTTTGTATATAAGGGGGTACAGAGTAGATCTACCACGAGATCAGGCGAACTAAACCCTAACAAGTAGGATGGTGATTGTTCCTCTCCCCTCTACAGACTAAGCCCCTGGTTTATAAAGACACCAGGGGTACTAGGGTTTACAGATAGTCGGTTACATCAAGGAAACATCAGATCTTCCATCTTGACTTGGGGTACACTCCAAGGCACAAAAAGTATTCGGTCCGGATACGGTGCGGCCCACCAGTCCGGCCCACGTGAGATGAGCCGGCACCCCAAGGACACCCTAGTCTAGGACTCCCTCACCCGTCGACCTAATTTTTTATGCGATCTCATATAATCACGTCCTCCGTCCTGCTGGCGGATAACTGCCTGAAACTTCACGCATGTGCTTCCCCGCCACCGTGCGTCACCGCACCGCTCGCCATGCACGCGCCCTGTGGCCCTATCACTAACTTGCGAGCCTGATCTATTAGCTAGTTTTTTAATTTAAAATAGGAAGAAAAAATACAGGACAATGTTTACCGAACCGAGAAAAGTGACAATTAGAAAACTTCCTACAAATTATACAATCATCCCGTAAAACGACTTCTACGGAAAGTTGTTAGGGAGCTATTGGAGTTGCTCCTACTCCCCTAACGGTTTTCATAGGGCCTAGTTTTCCCGGGTTCGGTTAGTTTCTGGTTAAAGGACTAAAACCGGATTTATCCTCCTCTAACTAGTTATAGTGATCGGCTAGAAATGCTCTAATGCATGCATACGTTCATATTTTTCTTGTGAAGACACAAAGCAACATCATTTCTTTTTTGAGCTTGATCATGATACACTGCTTAAGCAGAAGATGGACAAAAAATGTGTACAGATCTTTTTGAGAAGATGAACAAAGAGCGACCTTCAGCACGTGGCGGCGTGGATCTGCACGGGGAGCGGCGGTGGTGGGATCGAAACATTATCCGCAGGCGGCAGAACGCCACTGAAGTGGGTGTAGGTGAGATTGGGGTGCGCCGGCGGGGATTGGGGGGAGGCGAGGAGAAGTAACGTGTTGGATTTTTACTCGACAGCCGCGAGGACGAGTAAATTAAAAAGCCACGAGTGGCTGGGAGTAAAAAAATTATAGCAACTCCAACAGCTCTCGTATCCTAAAACCATCGTTTACGGGTAGTTGTGGCAAGAAAAAGCATCCAACAGCTCTTATCGGCCTGATTTTTTATGCGATCCAATATAATCACGTCCTCCGTCCTGCTGGTGGATAACCGCCTGAAACTTCATGCGCGTGCTGCCCCGCCACTGTGTACCGCCGCACCGCTCGTCGTGCACGCGCCGCTGCTAGCCCCTGTGGCCCTGTCACTAACTTGCGAGCCTGAGCTATTAGCTTGTTTTTTAATTTAAAATAGGAAAAAAATCAGGACAATGTTTACCAGACCTAGAAAAGTGACAATTAGAAAACTTCCCACAAATTATACAATCATCCTGTAAAACGACTTTTACGGAAAGTTTTTAGGGAGCTATTGGAGTTGCTCCTACTCAAGAATGGCATTTTGGAGGCCGAGCTCCATGGAGCCCTTTATTTTTAAAAAATTCAAATGTGAACTTTTATGTTTCAAAAAATTGTGAAAAAAATATGTGTGTATGTAAGGATGTAACCCACATGTGTATAAAAATTCATGATGAAATACCTTGAGTTGCGACCTGTAAAAAAAGACAAATTCATGGCCTGGGAGGATGAATAGTATCATGTGTTAAACAATCCTAGATTTTTTTTTTTGCACAGCCCTCATTTCAACATATTTTGCCCTGAAACTTTACACACATGTGTTACGCCTTCATGTATATCTATGTTTTTTTGCAGAAATTTTTGAAATGTAAAAATATGAATTTTGATGAATTTTGAATTTTGAATTTGGAGGCTTCATTGAAGCTCGGTCACCAAAAGGGATTTCCGCTCCTACTCCCCTAACGTTTTTCATAGGGCCTAGTTTTCCAGGATCGGTTAGTTCCTGGTTAAAGGAGTAAAACCGGATTTATCCTCCTCTAACTAGTTGTAGTGATCGGCTCGAATTGCTCTAATGCATGCATACGTCTATATTTTTCTTGTTGAGACACAAAGCAACATTACGCTAAAAAAAAGCAACATCGTTTCTTTTTTGAGCTTGATCATGATACACTGTTTAAGCAGAAGATGAACAAAAAATGTATACGGATCTTTTTGGGAAGATGAACAAAGAGTCGACCTTCAAGAAAAAGAAAATATTTGTTCGGAAGAACAAAATAAATCCGACTTGCCGGATTCGAACCAGCGACCTAAGGATTTATCTGCAACACTACAGTCCTCCGCTCTACCAACTGAGCTAAAGTCGGCTTGTGGTTAGCAGACCAAATAAAACATACTTATACATTGTCCAGCGGAGAATCATTCCGAACAAATAAACAGAATGCTGGATACAGGTCAATAGGCACAGCGCTGGCCAGGTGGTCCAACAAATCTGTAAAGCACTCCCAAAACTACCGAGCCTCGTGGAATTAAAACGAATTCACCATTTTTAGTTAATCTCTGATCTCCAACAGTATATGGGTGTCTGTCTCTAGATTATATATCAATCTTAACTTCTTAACTTCTTGAGTGAACACAATATGCTTCCTAGCAGCACTATTCGGTTAGCCATGAAGGGGCGTGCGGCAACAAGTAAAGTAATGGCAGAGAAGTGAGAATTAACATTCAGCCACTTTAAATCAACAGGGAACATTCAGATTCCAAGGAGTCCCGTGGAAAACAAGCAAGGTTTTAATCTTGACAAGCATATTGGATTTATCTTTTTTGGAGCTCTAAGCAAATGAATTAGACTCGATCGATCACGGCAGAAAAGAGTCAAAAGACTGAACTTTTTGGCAGTCTTTGATTTGCATTGTGCTATCTACTTTGAACACACATTTGTCAGTACCTATTTATCTGTAGCTGCCTCTTCTCACATGACATGGCCTTCCTGGCAGTATTTGATCTGGTCAGCTGCACAAGCAAAACTTAAAACACGCAGGCCACACCTACCGGTTACTGAAGCTTTCAAGCAATGATCTCTGGAGTCTCCTACAAACAAAATATACCTACCGATCGATCGGTCGGTCAATGGAGCATTCGTGCGTCAGCTGTTGTAAATAAATATGCCCGGTGTGTATCTGGTCGACTGGCCGTGCACTTTGTCTTATACACTGGACGGAGACGGACGGACGTACTCATTCAGAGTACATTGAGTAGAATTCACCGTGGAGTATGCAACTAACGAGCGCGTGACTCACGGAGACGAAGTAAACTAACGGGAAAACTAGCTAGCAATGCGTGTTCAACCGGGTTTTCTAATGCATGAATGTCTGCAGCCAGTCACCAAATACTATATGCTCCCATGTGCGGGTGTGAGATTAATTAGTGGAGGCCAACCCATCCTACCGTCTGAATCTGAATGGCCTCGATCGGGAAAATTGTGTTGCTGCTGGTTTAATTTACGCAATCTGGATCGACCATGACGGGTGAAGAATTATCCTTCTTTCCCTGGTTGTCCGTAGCCCTCGTCCGACGCGGGCAAGTGCAGCGCTGCAAACATTATCTTCCTTTCCTTGCTATAATCGGGGTTCAGATAAGAGGTCCCATTGTACCAGCAATCAGATACTTGTGTTCGATAACTATGTGAGAACATTGCTTCGTCGCACCCCCTTTTTTTGCCGGGATAAGAAACATATTTAACTTCAGTCTGGTGACATGGCCAAGCAAGTTAAAACAGCCTAACAAGCACATAAGCCATTCTCATCTCTTCTAAAAAGATGTGCTTTTATACTTGATGGTCAAGGCCTCAACGCAAGCAAGGAAATGAAGCTTCAGGTTCTCTATTTGATACAGTTCTAGAAATCCACAACAAGAAGAGGTGCAGCTGCCCTGAAAGTTACCACTCTCTCAAAATACCCACCGATTTCTTCATTTCACACAAAAAAATGGAATAGCACCATGTCTCTGCATCGGTTTCAACTCATTTGGACATCTGAGCAACTCTCAGAAAAAAAGACAAATTCAGTTCACACACTATTCTGACCCAATTTGTTTTTTTCTTGTTGAGAGCTGCTCAGATGTCCAAATAAGTTGAAATTTGAAACGAACCTCACGCATAAAATTGTCTATCACACAAAAAAATGGATTATTTTAATTTTGTTTGTATTTGTTTTAAAAAAAATTATGTCCGGGTACAGATGAGCCTGGGCACCGAATTAGGTTTTCGCTAGTATAACAAAGGCTTGGCCTGCATGGAAGAGGAACAAGCACCACTAATTGCAGAACCAGGTCGGCTTTTCCAAGGGCATCGAAGATTAAGATTAATACTAGTACCTCTCCTTCTGCTCAAATATAGAACATGGCTAGGAGTCTAATTAAGGACTTGGTGAGCCGGCTATTTTAGTTTCACAATTATTGTAAGAACTTTTTTAGAAGGATAGCACCATGTCTCTGCATCGGTTGATGTATGAGCGTTATTTATTTCCCGATAATGACGTATGATGAACGTACGTGGGTGGACATGGTTGAATTTTCGATGCAGTACGTGACATCTCCATTGCATTTCATTTTCACCAAGCACATAACAAGACTATTGCTCCCCAGTTATTTTCAAGTCGAGTTGTATGCATCAATCGATGCAGAGGCCTGGGTTATCCTCCTTTTTAAAAAAAAATCAAGTCATAAACAAGTTCTTTTTATAAATGTAACATTTTATTGATTTTTTGCAAGTTCAAACGATACAACCATAAAAGATATCGGCTTCCGGTCTCTAAACTATAATGTAAATGCAGAAAACCACTACGACACAAGCACAATGATACTAGGGATATAGTAAAATACTCCCTCCGTCCCAAAATAAGTGACTTAACTTTGTACTAACTTTGTACTAAAGCTAGTACAAAGTTGAGTCATGAAGCTAAGGACCCCTCGAAACCCTTCCCTGCGCCGTCACCATGAGGCGGCCGGGCGGACGCCAGATCCACCCGCCGTCGGCCCTCCTCCTCCTCCTCCTCCTCGCCGCGCCAGGGCCGGGCAAAGCAGCCGGACCGGCGCCGGTCTTGGGCGTCTCCTTCCTCCTCCTCCGCATGAGATGGGGGCGTGGGCTCCTCCTCCGTGTCGCGGACACGGTCTGGCCTTGGGCACCTGCGGCGGCGCTGCCCCCCTGGCGCCGCGTGGCGTTGCGTGGGCGGTGTCAGGTGGGCGCGTCTCGCCCATGATGGCGGATCCCCGGCGGATGGCGCGGGCTGCGGCGGTGGCTGGGCTCGGCTTGGCTGCCGGGGCTCTGCTGGTTTCCTCTCCGTCCGCAGGCGTCGGCGGTGGTGCGGTTCGGCCGATGGCGGTCCGGCGACCACAGTGGTGGTGGCGGCGCGCGCGTGGTGGTGGTGCTTCCACTTGGCGGCTCTGTGCGAGGAGGCAGGGGCGGCTTGGACGAAGCGGCGGTGTCGACGGTGTGTCGGCTGCAGCGCGAAGGCGGGAACTTTACGGGCCTCGGAGATCCCGGCCGGGCTTGTGCGGCCACGGGCCTGGTATGTTCCTGCTATTGCGTCCGGTCAGCTACCGGCTTCGACGGTGGAGGTGGGGCCCTCCCGCGTGCCGACGGTGCTGCTGCCCTAGTCCCGGCTCCTCTTCTTCCTTGTGCGGACCATGCTTCAC
Organism: Aegilops longissima; assembly: GCA_021605205.1. NCBI lineage: Eukaryota > Viridiplantae > Streptophyta > Magnoliopsida > Poales > Poaceae > Aegilops > Aegilops longissima. The sequence goes on from CM038680.1 coordinate 380,757,110, forward strand.
GGTGCCGTGGTGAGATGGCGTGGGAAGCTTCGTGACCGGGTTGGCGCAGGGTAAGGGTCTGTTTGGTGGCGAGCTCTGGAGTTCCTAAGGTGGAGGTTGGGACCGGAAGAAATCCCTGTTGGCTTAGCCGACACCGACGCAGTGGCGCTTGTGCATACCGCCTGACCTTCCTGGAGGGCGTCGGGGCTACCCTTCCTCTCTCCTCACGGCGCACCGGGGGAAACCCTTGGCAGCAGCGTCGTCATCGTCGCGTCCCTCCTTGAAGGTGCTGATTGGTACCGGTGCTTCGGAGGCTCGGAGCTTGGTGGGCGTTCTTCGGTGGGTGCAACGGCCACAAGGCTTTTTCGTTTTTTGTCGATCCGCCGTTGTTGGCATTTGTTTCTCTTGTATTTTCTCTTCTTTTCTTTTGGGCGTGACTATGCTGCTTCCGCCCCAGCACCTATCGTGGGATGTATCGGTTGGTTGCTTTGTATACAAAGCGGGGGAAACCTTTTTTAGCAAAGTTGAGTCACTTATTTTGAAACGAAGGGAGTATAAAAAGAACCACAATGCCACTGAGGCACAAGATGCCGGAATACCATCAACACCAACTCTTCTAGGGTGGAAGCTAAGTCCAAGTATGAAACCAGTGTGAACATAAACACTATAACCTACACATGAGAGATACAAATAATCAATTAAGCTCTCTCTTTTTCCGGAGAGAAATAGTCAATATAAGCTCTTGATCACGTCGAGCATGTCAATTTGCGGCGGGACACGACAAGACTGAGCTTTTGGTGAGGAGGCCTGTATATGGCTGGATCGGACCCATGGTACACATCATTCATGCAGTAAGATTATCAATTTTTTTAATTTTGCAAATGCAACGTATGCGGATACGATCTGGTTTGCATCTTATCGTCACTCTTGTCTTACATATTGGCCAAGCTTTAGGTAAGCTGCAAAGGTAGATATTCTACTATACATAGGAAGCTGCATATTTCTAGTTAGGGTCGGCAAGCGAACCTGAACCCGTGACTGATTAACATAGATCATCGCCGGCCTTCACTATCTAAATGCAGCCATCGAATCTCATAGAATATGCAGAAGATGAATCAACATTATTCATTGTTAATTTGTTATTCGAGCAAAGTTCAAAGTGCTATTCTCTTGCCGTGTCCTCTTTGTAACCAAACCCAAGAAACTTCGACTCATCTCATCTGCCACTGTCGCTTCTCGGTAAAAGTTTGGTGTGACATTGTTGACTGGCTTGGCCTTCCGGATATCAAACCCCGGGAATGGAGCTCGATAGGAGTGTCAACGAGCGGTGGGTTGGAGTTGCCCAACCTAGAGGCTATTCGTGAAAGGCCTTGTCCTCCATGCTCAAGTTGATATCCTGGGAGATCTGGAAGGAGCGCAGTGTGAGGGTCTTCTGCAACACTACGTCTCCCTTCACGTTCCTTGAGCACAACAACAAGGAGAAAATTATTGTGGGCACTCGCGGGGCTAAACACTTGGGTTTTGAGTGATGACCTTTCTTTCTTGCCCTTCTGTTGGGCTTTGTTACAAAGCTTCTCCCTTATTTACTGAAAATGGTAAGCTTTTTGCCTTATTTCAAAAATAAAGCTCAGGCGGTGCCAAATAGCAAACTGAAACAATATTCATCAAGAGTTGTTGATACCCACCGACGAACAGACCATGCATCCATTAGCTAGGTAAGCTTAATGCTAGAGGACATGCACCTTGGTGTAGAAACTCGCACACTTATCGAATAAACATACACACTTTATCCTATGAGAACATATGAAGATTGAGTGGAATCGAGAAAAATACAAACACCCTTCCCAAGTCCAAGATGAACAAGCAATCATTTTTTCCCTTCTACTCCCTCTGTAAACTAATATAAGAGCGTTTAGATTACTAAAGTAGTATTCTAAACGCTCTTACATTAGTTTACGGAGGGAGTAGAATACAAGTCATCACGGACAGGTTACGAGTTTTGTGCCTAGTAATTCGCCTTGGGGTGACCTTTTTTTTGAACCCGAGTGACCTAATTCTGGTTAGGTGTAACCGTGTAGGTCGAAAAAATACATTTTCTTTTTCTGAAAACGGTCGACTGAAGACATGTTCACCGCGCCATGTGTCATGTGAATTTCACAAGATAAGACATGAATCCCAACAAAACAAGGGGCCGGGGTGCATTTGACATTGGCCGACCGTTCAACTTATACTGCCATCTCACAGCCAGTAGTTTTTTTTAGAGTTGCATTGGTCCCCAAGATCCATACGGCGACGATGAAAAATCAGGTGGCGGCCGGCCGGAGGCGGCCGCGAAGCGGGAGTTGGGTGTTAACATCGAGACGAGGGTAGGAAGGAAAGTCAAAATCCGTTTATCGAGCCTAAATTATGGGTGGTGCACACGGCCGGACGCTTCTTCCATGGTCACCAAGCTGATGGCGCGCACCTTCCTCGATTTTTCCCGAAGAAACTGACTCTTAAACAGTGGTGTAAAAAAATTAACGTTTAAACCTTACCGCCCGGCCCAGCATGTCCCCTGGCTCCGCAAGGCGCCATTTCACCGGTCCACCACCACCTTGCAAGTTGCACTGCGGCCCGATCGCCGGCAACGGCGACGTTAATAACCGCGGGCGCCCGTGCAACAAACGCACGCGTACAGCAAACCAACGGCACGCCTCGTTTGTCTCATCCGCGATCGGCCGGGTCACCCCTAGCTTCCAATCGCCTATATATTATGGGTGGTATCGCCATTCATTCTCCATCACCATCCGCCACGCCCACACCACAACTCGATCGCTCATTCGCTCTCACGACACGATCACCTGACCAGCAAGAGATTTCTTGATTCTTCTTCTTCCTGTGTTTCATCGGCCAGCCATCCATGAACAGCGCCAGCTCCAGTTCCGCCACACTGAGGTGCGCGGGCAAGCCTGCTAGCTTCGGCGCCGGCTTTGGCCGGAGGAGCGGCCACTGCAACTGCAGAGTGAGGGCGGCGGCGGCCGCGAGCGCCGGTGTCCGCTCGGCGAGCAGGGGCGACTACTACAAGGTGCTGTCCCTGGAGCACTCGGCGGACGTGGGCGCGGAGGAGGTCAAGCGGGCGTACCGGCGGCTGGCGCTGCAGTACCACCCCGACGTGTGCCCGCCGTCGCGCCGGGCCGAGTCCACGGAGCTCTTCGTCGAGCTCCAGCGCGCCTACGAGACGCTGTCCGACCCTGCCACGAGGGTGCAGTACGACGCTAAGCTGAGGACGGGCCGGGCTGCCGCGAGGCCGACGGCAGATGGGTTCGCGAGGGACGTGTGGGAGGCGCAGCTGTCCGTGCTGCGGGCAAGGTCAGAACGGCGGCAGAATGGCAGCAGGTGCAGCGGCCGCCGGTTCTAGAGTAGACTTGAACAGAGTGAACATACCCCAGTCTGGCTGTGGTTTCATTGATTCTTTGACGGTGACACACCCCAGTCTGGGGCGTTAAAACTTGTCTATGCATGTTTATTTGGTGTAGGCTCGGATACTATGTACTGCTCGACTTGATTGTAAATTGTTGTATACGCAAAAGTTGGCATTATATTTGTCAAATCAACGTATAATGTAACTTGTAGAGTACCAGAGTGAACATACGACGCGCTATCGATCATGAGGCGTGTAGTTACTTCGTCAATCTCAAAATGCTGTGTCTGCTCAGTATCCAAGGGTATTCATAGACATATGATATGCATGTGTGCATGTATTTATAGGGGTAAATATATGTGCATGTATATAAATATCTTCAATTATACCGCGTTAAGAAAACACAAGGATTGTAAGGTGGGCTAATTGATGAATAACCCAAGGGAGTCCACTCTCTTTTAAAAAATATCACAGCCAAAATGTTGGCAATCATCCAAGGGAGTATTTGTTTGGATGATTGCCAACATTTTGACATATATCCATGCAGACTTATCATTTCCAATTCATCTTTGTGACAATATTAACCAAATCATAGGCAAGCAAAACCTTGACCAAAGTTGTTTTTTTTAGAGTATAAAGTCTATTCGTATTGTAATCTATCTTTATTAGTTTAGTTTTGGAGCCCAAGCTTTATAATCTATATAAACAGCCCTTGAAGCCCCAATCAATACAACAATTACTTCTTCAATATCTTAATCTATCATGGTATCTGACGCCTAGGTTTTCCGCACCTGGTATGGCTCCGCCACCCGTGCCGCCACCCCGGCCGATTCGGCCCCTCTTCTCCATGGCCGAGTTCCGCGCCGCCGGCGCCCCATCCCCTACCTCTTCCTCTACAACTACCCAAACACCTCCCCCAAACCCGTCATCCACCGCTCCCGCGCCACCAGCTCCGTCGTCATGGCCTCCTCACTGATCCTTGGGTGGCCTCGTCTAGGCTTGGTCGATGCCTTGGTCGGCCCCTCGCCAGTATGGTACCCTCCTGCGTGCAGGCACGTGGAGCCCGGTCTTCGTCCCACCACCGCTCTCCGGACTCCTTGGACCCAGCCGCCGGCGACGTCTACACCGCCACTCCCACTCCGCCTACCAAAGACGCCAGACCGCCGTCGCCCTCCAAAACCATGCCGGTCTTCTACGGCAACATGCAGGCCCCAATCGCATACTACCCATCCGCTATCCCCTACGCCAACATGCAAGCTCCTCGCCCCTCTGCTCCTGCCCAACAGCCGGCTTGGGACCAAGCCGCCTTCATCAACGTCATGAACAATTTTGTCCTCAACGACGCAGTACGGATTGGATTTTCGATTCGGTGCATCAATACATATGTCTTCAAATATGAATTTATTGTCACTTGTTTTCCTTCGCTTTTCCACTATCACCATTGGCGATGGCTCCACCATCCTGTTTCATGCACCGTCACTCTTACATCCCTTCCTCTCATGCCAATTTTTTCTCCGCAATATTCTTGTGGTTCCTTTCATCATCAAAATCTTATTTCTGTTAGAAAATTTTGCATTGACAACAAAGTTATCCTGGCCTTTGACCCTTTTGGTTTGTCTCGTGAAGAATCGACAACGGGGCGGTCCTCGCTTCGGTACAATAGCACGGGCGATCTTTATCCTCTTCATGGCGCGCCACATCCACCCTCGTGCCATGCTCGCATCCGTTGATCTATGGCATCGTCGCCTCGGTCATCCCAGCAAAAACACTTTGACGTCTTTACTCCAAGAATTTTGCATCCCTAGTTCTAGCAGTCCCCATAATCCCTCTCTCTGTAATGCATGTTGTCGGTGTCAAAACCGGCGGATCTCGGGTAGGGGGTCCCGAACTGTGCGTCTAGGCGGATGGTAACAGGAGACAAGGGACACGATGTTTTTACCCAGGTTCAGGCCCTCTTGATGGAGGTAAAACCCTACTTCCTGCTTGATTAATATTGATGATGTGTGTTACAAGAGTGGATCTACCACGAGATCAAAGAGGCTAAACCCTAGAAGCTAGCCTATGGTATGATTGTTGTTCGTCCTATGGACTACAGCCGTCCGGTTTATATAGGCACCGGAGAGGGCTAGGGTTACACAAAGTCGGTTACAAAGGTAGGAGATCTACATATCCGTATCGCCAAGCTTGCCTTTCACGCCAAGGAAAGTCCCATCCGGACACGGGACGAAGTCTTCAATCTTCTATCTTCATAGTCTTGGAGTCCAGCCGATGATGATAGTTCGGCTATCCGGACACCCCCTAGTCCGGAACTCCCTCAGTAGCCCCCGAACCGGGCTTCAGCGACGACGAGTCCGGCGCGTATATTGTCTTCGGCGTTGCAAGGCGGGTTCTCCTTCAAACTTCATGTTCCCGTCGAATAGTGTCCGGCTTCCTTATAAATGTCGCACTCCTTGGCTTCTACGCCCAATAATGGCCTTCTTCCACGTGTCGTACGAATGCGAAAGGCTGGGGTATTTTTACATTTTACCCCCGAGCCGTGCGAACGAGCCGCCCATAAGAGAGGTGAGGATCTAGATCCAGCTCACACCATCCTCCATCCGCAAGTTCTCATCGAAGCGCCTCTGACAAAAATCCATTCCATCATGGATAGCCGACGCGGCCCCTCCTCTCGCGCTCCCAGCCCTAAGCCAGGAGATTGGCGGAGATGCTCAGTTCCACACAGCGAGCTAGTGGTACTCCAAACCGAGGATATCTTCCCCAGCTTTCATGGTTCGGTTCGAGCGGACTAGCCACCTACAAGGGTGGAAAGCAGGCGGAGAGCGTCCCCAACCCTTCCAAAGGGGCGGGTATGCTTTGTCCCCTATCTAATAAGGGGACTCGGATTTCCCATACATCCGTTTCTCCGGGGGCTCCTAGAGTTCTACGGACTCCAGCTTCACCACCTCACGCCCGCCTCTGTTTTGCACATCGCGGGCTTCGTAGCTCTTTGCGAGCTGTTCTTGGGCATCGAGCCCCATTTTGCGCTGTGGAAGAGATTGTTTTGTCTCGTACCCCGTTCTCATGAGGGGTCGATATATCAAGTGGGCGGAGCCAAAATATGGCGATCGCCGACCGGATATCTATCCGCACCCGAAGAAGGCGTCCAAGACCGGCCTTGAATGGTTCTACATGGAGGACGCCCTCTGCGGATCCAGTTCGGATCGGCCTCCCGGAGTTCAGCAATGCTCCCTTGAAGAAACGCTGAGTTGGCGCCATGAGCCCTCAACGGAAGATGATAGGGCGTCCATTATCGATGGGCGGATTAGTTTATCGCCCACCGGATTGACCATGATTGGCGTCATGGCCACGTGCATTATGCGAGGGTGCAGCCACTCCAATATAGGGGCCACCCTATGTGGGATTTCAACGGGAAGATGACGCCACCCGTCATGGCCGCAAAGGGCTGTGCTCGGCAGCCGATCCGCAAAGATCCTGTCCGGCTTGTACAAGGGAGAGGAGGAGGACTTCCTCCGCATCTAATCCGTTGAATGGATTCTCTATGAATAACCCTCGAGCTGGGTAAGCGGATGTTCATCTACCCGATCCATACTTTTAAAGTCAAGTATCTTACTCGTGGTTTCGACGCAGAGCTGCGCCGGGGCGTGGAGGGCATCTGACCTAACTCCACAGCCCGAGGATCCGGAACGATCCCTTGATCCGACCTCCAAGAGGATCCGGACATAAAGGTGGAGCTGATTGACGGGTGTTCCACCAACGTAGCATGGACAATGCCCTAGTCGCCATTACGGCTGACTACCCCGGTTTGCTTCCGGCCTCCCAGGTGACTACGACCGAGGTCTTGACACCATCATTCGATCCGCGCTCAATTCTGACCATCCCATATTGATGGTGCATCGCAGGAGGTGCCTTTAAGGCGGAAGTCGAACCAGCGGCGGCCGACCAACAAGGGTCGATCCGGCCCAATGGGCGGAAGAGGAGTCGACGCGAACCGAAACGTCGCTGCAACGATGCGAGCACCGCTATTTTAAGGGAAGGATCCCTAGGAGGTATATTAATGCTCATAACTTTTTCAGAAGAGCGCTCGCGGACAGTGTCCGGAGAGGTTGCCAATCAAGCCTCCGCCAGCCATGCTCCAACGCATGGTCCGGGAGGGGAGGCGAATACAAGGCATGAGCCGGACGCTCCTCCGGCGGAGGATGCCGACAGGTTGTCCGCCACCCGGTCCGAGGTGGAGCGCCATGAATCACAAAGCGTCGCGGACAGTTCTTCGTGACGCGTGTTTATCCCGGGCGGCGTAAATGCCTTTGATGCGGAACGCGCACCTCCGTGCCGCCAAGATGGGTTAACGAGCCACGGAGCAAGTATGTGAAAGACATACGGGTAAGTAATTTTAATAGTTATATATGCCAAGAGCCCCAGAGACTTAAAATAGTTGAAATAACTGTTTTAAGGATCAATTATTATGCAGGATCTTACGGAGAAGAATACCCATCTGTCCCGGGAGCTCCAAGAGTGCAAGGCCCAACTTGAGGCCAAGACTTGGCCGCCATGTGGGGAGCCACAGAGACCCCACTGGTAAGACGTACTTTGAAAAGATAATTATTTAACAAAGTGCAGCGTGAATCGACAATAATATTGCAGAGGGCGCGAACTAGATCCGGACAAGCAACAGCTAGTCGTCGCCTAAAGGCCGCGAGAGGGTGCTTATGAAGGTGCAGCAGAGAGAAACAAGCTCCAAGATGCCCACACCCAGCGAGGAGAAGAGCTACAAGGTGTTCGGCCCAGCTGTGCAGCTCAGAAGGAGAATCAGCGGCTTCGTCGCGGCATTTATAGTAAGTGCTTAAACAAATTCCTTTGAAAAGAAGAATTCGGCGAGGAAGTCGATTGACGAAATATTTCTTTAGGTGTGCTCACAGTGTCGCCTCATGGAGGAAATGCACAGGTCAACGGAAACCAACTTCCCGAGCTGGTGCAACTGCTCGAACGTGTTCGGCAGCGATGAGTGGCGCTGCTCATGCTTTATGGCCATCCGCCTCCCTACCCGAGGGCCTTGGTGAGCTTGCTTGAGAAGCTTGAGGAGCACGGCGACGCCTCCGCTTGTGGAAGATATCGGCATGCCGTCGGCGCCGGGAGGCTGGGCCATGCTGAAGACGCGTTACCCGAAGGCTGACCCAAACCACATGGCCGAGGTCGGACCTGCGGGGCCTGATGGGAAGGAGATCCTGTGAGTTGATGTACGCCAAGTAGAACTGGCATGAATATTCCCAACAGGATCAGTAAATTAGACAGCCTGTTAGATGGGATTGAGGAGGAGTACAATCAGTCGGTTTGACGATGTAATTTGAAATGACATGTAAAATGCCTTCTAGCCGGATTGTAGATCGTTTGTCTTTGCGGACCGTTTCGCTTCAACCTCGGGACCCAACAGTCCGGAGTGTGTCCGAATACCCTTATGGTTATAAAAGAACCGGGGCATGCATGGAGACAAGGCGTCGGGGTCATAATTGCTTTATCAGACAAGTGCCCAACTAGTTATGTTATATTACATGGTTAGTAAGAAACATCTTCCGTGGAGAATAGTTCTGTTAAGGGTTCCTTTCTCGGGAGGCATGCCCTAAAGTGCAATGCGGACTGCGAAAATAGCGAAAAAAGCATCCGGGGCAGATAAATAAGTAAGTAATAAATCATCTTTCAAGTCACCGACCGAATATTCTCTTAAGAACGCTAGCTTTCGGCTTCACCCACCGAGGTACACATCCGGTGACCCGGCAAGAGTAATCGCAGAGGTGCTCCTTTACCTCCTAGCCGAACAAACGGGAACGTGGGGTAAGCACAGAGCCAGCAACCCAGCTTGGCCAAAACTTAAGTCATATCGATGCATATAATGGTGAATAAAAGGTACATGCGGAAGTATGACACATGTATTGGGCATGAAGCCCGTATGAATAAGCTTCATTAAAGAAGCCCCAGTATAATGAGTGCCAGGAGCACATCAAGTGTGTCGCGAACAAAGCGCAAATCAGCCTATAAAAGGTATTGAAAAAAAAGTGGGAAGAAGGAGGGGGACAAGAGACAGTAAAAAATGTAAAAAGGTGGACGGGGGAGTGAGACGAACTTGGAGTCCGGCGTTAGGCGTAGAATCTTCGGAGACGGGCTGCGTTCCATGGGTTCGGCTCGAGTCGATTGTCGGATGCGTTACGTAGACGGTATGCTCCGCCGGTCAGGACTTGGTCGATGATGAAGGGACCTTCCCACTTGGGCTTAAGTTTGCCCTTTTTCTTGTCCGGCAGGCGTAGAACAAGTTCGCCAACATTGTAAGTTTTGGCCCGTACTTCTCTGCTTTGATATCTTCGAGCCTGCTGCTGATAAAATGCGGAACGAGCCTTTGCCACGTCCCGCTCCTCCTCTAAGGCGTCCAAACTGTCCTGCCGATCCAACTCGGCTTCTCTTTCTTCGTACATGCGCACACGAGGTGAGTCATGAATTATATCGCAGGCGAACTGCCTCTGCGCCGTATACCATGAAAAATGGTGTGAATCCAGTAGTTCGGTTTGGCATGGTCCGCAGCCCCCAGAGTACGGAGTCGAGCTCCTCTACCCAGTGTGTGTTAGATTCCTTGAGGGACCGCACTAGTCTGGGTTTGATGCCGCTCATGATTAGACCATTTGCTCGCTCGACTTGACCGTTGGTTTGGGGGTGATAGACTGAAGCATAATCGAGCTTGATGCCCATGTTTTTGCACCAGAGTTTAACCTCGTCGGCCATGAAGTTCGTGCCGTTATCAGTGATGATGCTGTGGGGGACGCCTAAACAGTGTACTACCCCGGATATGAAGTCTATCACCGGTCCGGATTCTGCCGTTTTAACCGGCTTGGCCTCAATCCATTTGGTGAATTTGTCCACCATGACCAATAAGTATTTGTGCTTGTGGTTCCCCCTTTAAGGGGTCCAACCATGTCAAGCCCCTGCACATGAACGGCCGGGTAATGGGTATAGTTTTGAGGGCGGTGGGTGGCATGTGGCTCTGATTAGCAAAGAGCTGGCAACCGACGCATCGTTGGACTAAGTCCTGAGCATCTGCCCGGGCTGTCGGCCAATAAAATCCTGTACGGAAGGCCTTGCCTACAAGGGCCCGGGCTGCAGCGTGGTGCCCGCCGAGTCCGCCGTGAATTTCAGCCAGGAGATTTCGCCCTTCCTCTTCGGAGATACACCTTTGAAGGACTCCGGTTGTGCTTTTCTTATAAAGTTCTCCCTCATGGACCTTGTAGGCTTTAGATCGCCGAACTATGCAGCGGGCCTCATTTTGGTCTTCGGGAAGTTCCTGCCGCATTAAGTAGGCTAGGAATGGTTCTGTCCACGGGGCAATTACTGCCATTATTTCGTGAGTTGAAGGTGTTATTTCATTGGCTGAGCCGCCGATTGTGTCAGAATGGTCTGAGTTAGGTGATGCAAATTGGCTCGGATTGTTATTTCCGACTCCTCTTCCCATAATACGGATGGCTTAAAGAGCTGTTCCAGGAAGATGTTTGGAGGGACGGCATCTCGTTTCGCGCCGATGCGTGCTAACACGTCTGCTACCTGGTTATTATCCCGGGCTACATGGTGGAATTCGAGTCCTTCGAACCGAGCTGACATTTTAGGACGGCGCTATGTAAGCTGCCATTTTGGATCTTTGGCATCAAAGTCTCCATTTACTTGGGATATTATGAGGTTTGAATCCTCAAGCACCTCTAGGCGTTGAATGCCCATGGAGATTGCCATCCGGAGGCCATGTAGAAGGGCCTCGTATTTGGCTGCGTTGTTGGAGTCCGTGTACATTATTTGAAGTACGTATTGGATTGTGTCTCCAGTTGGGGACGTCAGGACGACGCCAGCCCCCAAGCCAGCCAACATTTTGGATCCGTCGAAATGCATGATCCAGTTGGAGTACGCGTCGTACTCTTTAGGGAGTTCGGCTTCGGTCCATTCGGCGACGAAGTCAGCCAGAACCTGCGACTTTATAGCTCGCCGTGGTTTGTAGGTTATGTCAAATGGTAAGAGCTCGATAGCCCATTTTGCAATCCTGCCCGTTGCGTCGCGATTGTTTATAATATCGTTGAGAGGTACTTCGGAGGCCACCGTTATTGAACACTCTTGAAAGTAGTGTCGCAGCTTCCGGATGCTATGAACACCGCATCGCTATCTTTTGATAATGTGGGTACCGGATTTGCATGGAGTTAGAACAAGGGATACGTAGTACACTGGTTTTGAAGAGGGAATCTATGCCCTTCGCTTTCGCTCAACGACGAGTACCGCTACCGACAACTTGATGTGTTGCTGTGATATATAATAACATAGGTTCGCCCAGGTTGGGCGCGGCCAGAACCGGATTTGTTGCCAGTATGGCCTTTATTTCTTCGAGTCCAGCTGTGGCAACATTCGTCCATTCGAAATGTTCGGTGCGCCAGAGGAGGCGGTAGAGGGGCAGAGCCTTTTCTCCCAAACGGGAGATGAAGCGACTTAAGGCCGCTACGCATCCGGTTAGTTTTTGTATCTGCTTGAGGTCTTTTGGAATATCCAATTGGGACAGAGCTCGGATTTTGGCCGGTTTGCTTCAATTCCTCTACGGATCGATGAAGCCCAAGAGCTTTCCTCGGCTGATACGCCAAGACGATTTTTCCGGATTGAGCTTAATGTCATATGCTCGGAGGTTGTCGAATGTCACCCTCAAGTCTTCTACTAGAGTTCCGATGTGTTTGGTATTGACGACCACATCGCTCTCGTATGCCTCTACTGTTTTGCCTATCTGGGTGCGGACATGTTTGAATCATGCGCCGATATGTTGCGCCGCGTTTTTTCAGTCCGAAGGGCATTGTGTTGAAGCGAATGGCCCATATGGAGTAATGAATGCCGTTATGGCCTGATCTTTCTCCGCCATCTTGATTTGATGGTATCCGGAGTATCGTCGAGGAAGCACAATGAATCGTGTTCGCGGTAGCATCGATGATTTGGTCGATGCGAGGGAGGGGAAAGGGTCCTTTGGACAGGCCTTGTTAAGGTCTTTAAAATCGACACGAGGCGCCAGGATTTGTCCTTTTTTGGTACCATTACTAGATTGGCTAGCCAGTCCGGATGTTTTATATCTCTGATGAATCCGGCTTCTAAGAGTTTGGCTACCTCTTCTCCCATTGCCTGTCTTTTGGGTTCGGAAAATCGCCGAAGAGCTTGTTTGACTGGCTTGAATCCTTTTAGGATATTTAGGTTGTGCTCTGCCAGCCTGCGTGGGATTCCCGGCATGTCCAAGGGTGCCGTGCAAAATGTCTCAATTTTCCGAAGGAATTCTCGTAGTCGGCTTCGACATCGGACTTAATTGTGCCCCAATGGAGGCCGTCTTTGTGGGGTCCGTTGGATGGACCTGAAATTTGACTATTTCGTCTGCTGGTTTAAAAGAGGTGGACTTGGACCTCTTATCGAGTGTCACATCATCCCTATCCACCATGGAGCGCAGCGTAGTTAGTTCCTCTGCCGCTAGGGCTTCGGACAATGCCTCCGGGGCGGTCTTGGATGTCTTATTTTCAGCGGAGTGTTGTATCCGGATCATCGGCGAGAGTGATTGTCCCATTGGGTCCGGGCATTTTGAGCTTCATGTACCCGTAGTGGGGTATAGCTTGGAAGATTGTGAATGCCTCTCGCCCTAACAAAGCATGATATCCGCTGCCGAATGGGGCCACTTGGAACGTGACCTCCTCGGACCTGTAATTGTACGGTGAGCCGAACACTACATCTAGTGTGATTTTTCCTGCAGCGTGCTTCTCGACTAGGGATTATCCTCCAAGGTTGTGCTGCTTCGCTCAATGCGGCTCCAAATAATTTCCATTTTTGAAGGGTTTCCTCATAGATGAGGTTTAATCCGCTGCCGCCATCCATGAGTACCTTAGTAAGACGGAAACCGTCCACTATCGGACTGAGGACCAATGCGGCTGGTGCTCTAGCTGTTCGGAATTTAGGTTTGTCGCTGGCGTTGAAGGTGGTAGCCGTGTCGCTCCATGGATTTGTTGTTGCTACTTGGTAGACTTCGGCGAGGCTGCGGATTGTTCGTTTCCGCATGTTATTTGATGCGAAAGTCTCGAAGACTGTTAATACCGTCTTGGCACTGCTGGGTTGGTTGCCTGGGCTAAAAAGCCTCGCCACTTTTGGCCACTGTCAGTAGTATCCAACACGCCAAGGCTGTGTGTTGGAGTGGCGCCCTCCGTCGTGGATTTTGCAGGTCCATTGAGCCATCCCTCCAAGACGGTTCCGCACTTTAGGGGTTTTGCTTTTGGTTTTTAACCCAAGTGCTTGAGTATGAAGCACCCTTTTATTTCGGACTGGGTTTGTATTCGGGTCGGATTGTCCCAAAACCTAGTTTCGGTTTTCGGGCACTCTCCATCGCGCAAAGATTTTTGTACGATGGTCGCTAGGTCGGCGAGGCGTGAAACTTCGCGACGATCGATGGCGCTTATGATTCCCTTGTCCGTGCAATTGTTGCGTAAGATTGAAATCGTGCTTTTTCACGGCAGTCCTTTATCCTGTTCATAACCAGGAGGAATCGCCCAAGAATGATGTACCGTTTCATCGGGCTCTTGTCGATTTGAGATAGATCGCTTATGTTTGGGTGGGCGGGTGGAATTAAGTTCGAACCCCGCCTCGTCCGAGGCTCAAAGGCCAAGAAGCTTCCGGATTCGAAGCTTGGTTTGTTGAGCGCTTTCCAACAAATCTGGTCCGATGCCCGACTTTAGGTTCAAGATTTGATTAGCGTCCGTCCTCCGCTGGAATCCGCATGGAGGGATCCGAATCTGGACATAGTTGGATTTTAACATAGAAGAAGAGTCGCCGATCGTTACTCTACCACGACAACGGTGGGTAACTGGGAGAGTTAATTTCTCTCGGATCGGTTTTAAGCCCAATCTGATCGTAGTCGGTAGCGACTCCTGTATGGCGATGCGATCCAAGAGCTCGCTTACGGAGGAGAGCTCAATCGGATCTAGCTGCTCGGCGAATTCCGAGCGACGTGAAGATCGCTTTTAATGACTTGAGAGGTCATTGTCGGGCGGTGGCGAACAGCGGTCATGAGAAACCGCCTAGCGGATAGTTCGCCGACGGCCAAAGCTCCCTTGACGACGGCGCCGTCTTTAAAGACGGGAAAAGGCATCCTTCCTGATGGTGACGGCACAGAGGAACTCTCAATGAAAGCACCAATGTCGCTGTCAAAACCGGCGGATCTCGGGTAGGGGGTCCCGAACTGTGCGTCTAGGCGGATGGTAACAGGAGACAAGGGACACGATGTTTTTACCCAGGTTCGGGCCCTCTTGATGGAGGTAAAACCCTATTTCCTGCTTGATTAATATTGATGATGTGTGTTACAAGAGTGGATCTACCACGAGATCAAAGAGGCTAAACCCTAGAAGCTAGCCTATGGTATGATTGTTGTTCGTCCTATGGACTACAGCCGTCCGGTTTATATAGGCATCGGAGAGGGCTAGGGTTACACAAAGTCGGTTACAAAGGTAGGAGATCTACATATCCGTATCGCCAAGCTTGCCTTCCACGCCAAGGAAAGTCCCATCCGGACACGGGACGAAGTCTTCAATCTTCAATCTTCATAGTCTTGGAGTCCGGCCGATGATGATAGTTCGGCTATCCGGACACCCCCTAGTCCGGAACTCCCTCACATGTCAATGCGGCAAACATGTTAGATTACCTTTTGGAACCTCTACTACCATTAGTACTTTTCCTTTTGAGTTACTTCACTGTGATTTATGGACCTCCCCAGTCCCTAGTGTTTATGGTTATAAATATTATCTTGTGATCTTGGATGATTATTCTCACTATACTTGGACCTTTCCTCTCCGCGCTAAATCTGAAGTACCTGCAATCTTTCTCAACTTTCGACAATATGTAATCACACACTTTGGCTTGCCAATTCGATTTATTCAATGTGATAACGGTCGTGAATTTGATAACACCCAAAACCGCACCTTCTTTCTCTCCCAAGGCATTCTTCTTCGCTTTTCATGCCCTTATACATCTTCTCAAAATGGTCAAGCTGAACGCTATCTTCGCTCTATTAATGATGTTCTTCGCACATTTCTTTTACAAGCCTCTCTTCCTTCCCGTTTTTGGGTTGAAGCCCTTCGCACCGCCACACTCCTTCTAAATATTCGACCAACTAAAACTTGCCCTCTTTATTCGCCTTTCCAATCTCTTTTTCTCTCCCACCCTGACTATTCTTTTCTGCGTGTTTTTGGCTGTCTATGCTTTCCCAACATTGCCTCTACCGCCTCCAACAAACTAGAACCACGCTCACTACCTTGCATTCACCTTGGTCTTTCTGATGATCACAAAGGATATCGTTGTTTCGAACCATCTTTTGGTCGTATCATTCTCTCTCGTCATGTCACATTCGATGAAAATACTTTTCCTTTTTCTGTCACTACAACCACAACACCAATTCCACCACAATCCGCCACCACCAAAACCCCTTCCCTAGTTCGCCTTCGGTCATCTCTGCTGCCATGGAATCTTGTTCCGCCTCTCTCACCAAATCGCCTAACGTTAGCCACCCTCCTGCCCGTCCCCACCTCTCCATAATCGCATCCTCTACCCCAGCCGTCTTTCCCTCACCACATCCTACCACGGCAACCCCTCGACACCCACCACCTCTGATTCTTCTTCCTCACCGTCCTCTTCAACCGAAAACCCATCGCCACCCAATGCCGTTTTATACCACCGCCACAAATGATCATGTCATGTGCACCCGTGGAAAACGAGGATTTCTTCTCCCACCAAACATCTCAATCTTACCGCCACCCCAACCATCTCTCCTATTCCAACCAGTTATAAGCGAGCTCTTCTTGACCCTCTCTCGCTTTCTCGCTATGCGATGAATTTGAAGCTCTTCAAAGAAAATAATACATGGACTCTTGTTCCCAAACCTCCGGTGTTAACATTGTTTCGCAAATGGGTTTTTCGTCATAAATTTCATTCGATGGCACTCTCGCCGTTATAAAGCTCGTTGGGTGTGTCGTGGTTTCTCCCAAAGAGCCTCGGTATTGACTTTGATGAGACTTTTTCTCCTGTTGTTTAACCGAGCACTATTCGTGTTGTTCTTAGTCTTGTTGTTTCCTCTTCTTGGCCTATTCATCAACTTGATGTTAAAAATGCTTTTCTTCATGGCACTCTCAATGAAACTGTTTATTGTCGAGAACCCTCTGGTTTTGAGAATCCTCATCTCCAAATTTTGTTTGTCTCCTCAACAAATCTCTTTATGGCCTTAAACAAGCTCCTCGTGCATGGTTTCAATGCTTTGCTACTTTTATTCAAACCATAGGCTTTATTCCTCCAAATCCGATTCTTCTCTCTCTGCTTATCAGCCTTCTACTCACACTTTGCCTACCTCTTGCTTTATGTTGATGATATCATTCTCACGGCTAGTTCTCGATTCTTTTCTTCAACATACCATCTCTTCTCTCAATCGGGAGTTTTCCATGACTGATCTTGGTCCTCTTCATCATTTTCTAGGTATTCATGTTTCTCGACAAAATCTTCCCTCTTTCTTTCTCAACGGTCATACATTTTGGACTTGCTTTCTCGCTCTAGTATGTCCGATTGTCAACCCTCTCGTACTCGCCGACGTTGGTGCTAAACTGTCGGCCGATGGTGATCCTCTTCGATCCTACTTTATATCGTAGCATCACCGGCGCTCTTCAATATGCCACTCTTACTCGTCCCGAAATCTCCTATTCGGTTCAGCAAGCTCGTCTCTTTATGCATGATCCTCGTGCTCCTCATCCGCTCATGTCGACGATTCTCCGCTATTTAAAAGGCACTCTTGATCACGGTCTCCTTATTAATTCTTCTTCACCTACAAGCTTGACAGTTTATTCGATGCGGATCGGGCAGGTTGTCCAGATACTCGACGATCTACATCCGGATTTTGCGCTTATTTGGGTGATAATCTTGTTTCTTGGTGTTCTAAAAGGCGGTAACAGCTTCTGGTCTTCTGCTGAGGCTGAGTATAGGCGGTTTCTCACGCTGTGGCGAGGCGGTGTGGCTACGACGCTTCTCGTTGAACTTCATCGTCCGCTCCCACGCTACCATTGTATACCGTGATAACCTCTCTGCAGTATACATGGCTTCCAATCCAGTTCAACATCGTCGCACAAAGCACATTGAGATTGACATTCACTTTGTTCGTGAAAAGGTGGCTCTTGGCGAGGTTCGCGTTCTTCATGTTCCTACAAGTGCCCAATTTGTCGACATTTTTACCAAAGGACACCCGATTGCATCGTTCACCGACATACGCTCCAGTCTCAACATTGTTTCACCTGACGTTGAGACCGCGGGGGGATCTTAGAGTATAAAGTCTATTCGTATTGTAATCTATCTCTATTAGTCTAGTCTTGGAGCCCAAGCTTTGTAATCTATATAAACAGCCCTTGAGGCCCCAATCAATACAACAATTACTTCTCCAATATCTTAATCTATCAGTTTTTTAGCCAAATATTTGGTAGGGTGAACATTGGCTCAAACCAAACAGCACCGGAATGCGATCACCTTTGACGGCGCACAACTCAGCCTATCTAGCCTCCTTAACACGATTAGGACGGAAGTCAAGCATTGGGCGGCTGCAGGCGCGAGCGGCCTAGCTGCGTTGCTCGCGGCTCCTAATACAACTAGTGTTTAGTAGCGTTGTATTGTAACACCGGGTGTGCTTGTAGGTGAGCTTGTACAAACTCTTCTTCTATTAACGAATTGAAAGGCAAGACTTTTACGTTTTCTCAAAAAAAAAGACCATCATATTATCGCCGCCTTCACATTTTCCACCTCTTGCTTCAGATCCACTAAGGAACACCACAATTCCAACAAATAAATATAGGAGAATGGCACCAGCAGGTAGACATATAGATGCAGAAGAGAGGCGGCTTGCGAACCATGACATATGGGACGGTGGCTCCGGCAACTGGAGAGGGGTCGTCAATAAAGACAACAGGCAGTTGCCACTTACCGGAGACGCACAAAGCTCATCAACCGCTATTTTTTGTTTTTAAAATGTGAAAGTAGTATAGAGCCTATTTGATTCTTAGATATTTGAATACATAGAAATAGGAAAAATCGTAGGAATATAATGTGATACTATGTCGAATTCTACTGAAATAAGGGAATTAGTATTATGAGTTGTTTGGCTCTATACTACATGAAGTTAATAGATGCATGACATAGTTGTCATAGACACAAAGAAAAATTTCTAAGAGATCTCAACTTTTTCTACAATTCCTATAAAATTGTGGTGTAGGAAAGCAATCTGTAGGAATTTTAGACGGTTAATTTCTTGAACCAAATGATCTTCATATAAAAAATTGTATTAATTGGTATCCTACAAAATTCCTCCAAACCGAAGAGCCACTAGGAAGGCAAAATATGTTAGATTCCATGTGTACTCCTGTGTATTTTGTATCACTACAGGATTTATAGGATCAGGACCACGTCAGGCCTGCGTGCCCATGTATAGGACGTGTGGTTCCTTCTCCTCTCCCTCTCGCATCTATATGCTTGTAATCTGTACAACTGAGTTAATCAAGGAAATCACTTTCCAACTTGGTATCAGATATCAGGACCCCTATGGCCGAGCACACCTCTCCCTCCGCCTCCTCCTCCACCGCCCTCGACTCCGGCACGTCACTGGCCTCCTTCTCCTCCACGGCTCCCGGCGCAAACTCCAGCTCGGCCTCCTCAGCGGCCACCTAGCCACCCCTCATCTTCGGGACAACTCCCTCCCTCTTCCATGGTACTTCCCCCTCCTCCGGATCTCGCCTTGCCCCCCCCCCCCTGTTCTCCTCCTCCCCCTCCGTGACGGCGCCGCCGGCACTCCGCCACCCCATCTACCAGGATCACATCACCAACCACATCAAATTCCTCCTCAACCCTGCTGACCACAACTACCACAAGTGGAAATCTTTCTTCCTCATGGTTCTGATCCGCTACGGTGTTCGGTTTCTCATTGAGACTCCCCTCCCTCCCAATGCCGATCCCTCTCTTTTAGAGCTCGATGCACACATTGTTCTCTGGATCTACGCCACCCTTTCCGACACCATGGTAGATCACGTGGTTGGGGCTGATTCCACCTATGCCCTTTGGACGAAGATCAAAGATTTCTTCCTCGCAAATCGAGCTGCCCGGTATATGATCCTAAACCGGCAGTATCGTAACCTCAAACAGGGTGAACTCTCTGTCTCTGAATATGCCCGTCGCATGAAACTCCTCACTGACGCCCTCGCCGACATCGACCACGCCGTCACCGAGACTGACCTCTCCACCCAATTCCTCCATGGCCTCGACAAGCGCCTCGAAACCATCCGAGTCGTCCTCGGCGACCAAGGGCTACCCTTCGACACGGTCCTCTCCTGGGTCATCCTGGTGGAGGAATCACAGCGCAACGCGCCGCCGAGGAGAGTGCCTCGGCGTTTGCCTTCCCCGATGGTGACCGTGGCCAAGGCGGCAGCTCCGGGACAGGCGCTCGCGGCTCTGGTGACCGCGGCCAAAGCAGTGGCTCCTCCGACCGCGCCCCGGCTCCTCCTCATCAACACCAGAAGCCCTCTGGCCGTGGTCGTGGTGACCGCTCCGCTGAGGGTGATCGCAGCTGTGGCCGTGGCCGTGGACGTGGCCGCGGGCGCGGTGACTACGCTGGGCGCGGCTCGCCCTACCTGCCCCTGCAGTCGCCGTTCACCGGCTACTTTGCGCCATACGGCATGGCGTTACCCTCCCCGCGTGCTGGCTGGGTGCCCCCCCAATGCTGCTGGTGTGCTTGGCCCCCGCCCCGGTGCGCATGCCCAGGCGTACCCCATGTACCAGCCTTCGCCGCCGACGTCGACGCCATATTACCCTCCCGCGCCACCGTCCTGGGAGCACTTGGCCATGCCCCACGCCGCCTACAGCAACACCGGCATCCCCACCCAGCCTGCTCCCGAGTGGTACTTGGACAGTGGAGCTTCTTCGCATGTGACAGGCACCCAAGGTACTTTCACCACGTCTAGTCATTCATTAAAGCATGTTCCTTCTAGCATACTTGTTGGTAATGGGCAACACATTCCCGTCACGGCCACTGGCTCCACCACACTTCACCCTCACGATTTTCGCCTCACGAATATTCTTGTTTCTCCTCATGTTGTCACTAGCCTTATTTCCATTCGCAAATTTACCAAAGATAACTCATGCTCTGTTGAATTTTATCCATGTGGTTTTCTTGTGAAGGATCTTCGCACTCGGAAAGTTCGCATGATCTCCGCTAGCACCGGCGACCTCTACCCCTTCTATGGCAATAATTCAACCAAGGCGTCCGCACTCCTCACCACCACCTCGGACTTATGGCATCGTCGCCTCGGGCATCCTGGCGCTCACACTCTCTCCGCTATTTCCCGTGATTTTCTTAGTGATTGTAATAAGGCCCCTCATGTACCATGTAGTGCTTGCCAATTAGGGCGTTAGCCATGCCTTCCCTTTTCTTCCTCTCATAGCAAAACATATGCTCCCTTTGATTTAATCCATTGTGATTTGTGGACATCCGCTGTTGTAAGCTTTTCCGGTTTTCAATACTATCTCGTTATATTGGATGACTACACTCACTACTCCTGGACCTTCCCCTTGCGCCACAAATCCGAAACCTCCACGGTTTACAATGCTTCTTCACCTTCGTTCACACCTAATTCCATGTAGTCATCAAAAGCATGCAATGTGATAATGGCGGCGAATTCATCAACTCCTCTCTATGCTCCTTCTTCTCCAACAACGGCATTGCTTACCGTTTCTCATGCCCTCACACATCCCCTCAAAATGGCAAGGCAGAACGTCTCATATGCACCACAAATGACATAGTGCGCACTCTTCTCATCCAAGCCACTTTACCACCCCCCTTTTGGGTTGAAGCTCTCCATACGGCCACATATCTCCTCAACAGGCGTCCCTCCACTGCAACCTCGCCCAACACACCCTTCTTCCTGCTCCACGGCGTCCATCCCGACTACACTCACCTACGCGTGTTCGGTTGCCTCTGTTTTCCAAACCTCTATGCCACCATGGACCATAAGCTCTCTCCTCGCTCCTCTCCTTGTGTTTTCCTCGGCTACCCACTTGAACACAAGGGATACAGGTGCTACAATCCATCCACACACCGCGTTATAGTCTCTCGACACGTTGTTTTAGATGAAACTATTTTTCCTTACCAGCCACCCACCACGGGCCACACCGCCCCCACGTCCACACCCGATCCCCATGCAGCCAACCCTCCCTGACCGAATCTCTTGGATCCCCCAACGCTACCTACCTCGTACGGGCCCCAGCCACCTGATTCGCCGCAACAACTCACCTCCCCATCCTCCTCGGTCCTCACGCCGGCCTCATCCCCCACTCGCGCTCGGTCCCCCACCTCGCAATCCACGCCCACCACTCCAACCCATCCCGATTCCCCTGCCACACCTACCTCGACCGCATCCTCCTCGGATCTGCCACCCGATTCGCCTGACAGGGACCCAGCCAGCCCCACCCGATCCTCCTCTTCCCCCGCATGCAATCCCCGTTCAGCCACCCCAGAATGCATACAAGATGTCCACCCGCGCCAAAACAGGATATCTCATGCCCAAACGCTTGTTTCTTGCGGACGCCAACTCATCCTCTATCTCCCCCATACCACCCACCTACAAATCTGCCCTCAAAGACCCCCATTGGCACAAGGCTATGTTAGATGAATATCATGCTTTAATGAATAATTTCACGTGGTCTTTGGTGCCTAAGCTTGCAGGTGTCAACATTGTCACGGGCAAGTGGATATTTCGTCATAAGTTCAACACCGATGGCTCCTTGGCACGGTACAAAGCTCGCTGGGTTGTGCGTGGTTTCACTCAACAGGCTGGCATTGATTATGATGAAACCTTCAGTCCCGTTGTGAAGCCGGCAACTATTCGTGTGGTGCTCCGTATTGCTACCTCTCGGTCTTGGCCAATTCACCAGCTTGATGTCAATAATGCATTTCTCCATGGGGATCTCAATGAGACAGTTTATTGCTCCCAACCGGCAGGTTTTGTGGATTCCTCACGGCCGGATCATGTCTGCCTTCTTCGCAAGTCATTGTACGGTCTCAAGCAAGCACCACGGAATTGGTTTCTTCGGTTTTAGGCATTCCTATTGTCATTGGGATTTCGGGCCTCTAAGAGTGATTCATCCTTGTTCATCATGCATCATGGCCACTCCGTCGCCTACTTGTTGGTGTACGTGGATGACATTATTGTCACGGCGAGCTCCTCCACCACCCTCCACTCTATCATTCACTCGCTCAAGTCCGAGTTCTCTATGACTGATCTCGGCCCCCTTCACCACTTTTTGGGCATCAACGTCACCCCCAACTCCTCCGGCCTCTTTCTTTGCCAACAGCAATACACACTTGAGATTCTCGAGCGCGCCAAGATGCTAAACTGTAAGCCAGTGTCCACTCCCATTGACACCAGTTCGAAGTCCTCCTCTCAGGATGGTGCACTTCTCTCCAATCCCACCCATTATCGCAGCTTGGCCGGCGCCTTACAATATCTCACTCTCACTCGGCCCGATATTGCCTATGCCGTTCAGCAAGTGTGCCTGTTTATGCATGCTCCACGCGACACTCACATGCAACTTGTTAAACGCATTCTCCGGTATCTGCAAGGCACCTCGCACTATGGCCTTCAGCTCTACAAGTCCCCCTCCATGGATCTCTTTGCATACACTGATGCGGATTGGGCCGGGTGCCCGGATACACGACGGTCCACGTCTGGGTTCTGCGTCTTTCTTGGCTCCAACCTTGTCTCGTGGTCATCAAAGAGGCAGCCCACCATCTCTCGTTCCAGCGCCGAAGCTGAGTACCGCGGTGTTGCCAACTGTGTGGCAGAATCATGTTGGCTGCGACAGCTTCTGTTCGAGTCGAAACTGCCCCTTACACGCGCCACCATTGTGTATTGTGACAACATCTCCGCTTCATACCTTGCGAGCAATCCGGTACAGCATCAGCGCACGAAACACATCGAGATTGACCTACACTTTGTTCGTGACCGGGTGGCACTTGGCGAAGTACGGGTTCTACATGTCCCTTCGAGCTCTCAGTTTGCTGATGTTTTCACCAAGGGCTTGCCGACACCGGTGTTCACAGATTTCAGATCCAGCCTAAACATCCTTCCTAATGGTGTTCCAGCTGAGGGGGGGTGTTAGATTCCATGTGTACTCCTGTGTATTTTGTATCACTACCGGGTTTATAGGATCAGGACCATGTCAGGCCTGCGTGCCCATGTATAGGACGTGCGGTTCCTTCTCCTCTCCCTCTCCCATATATATGCTTGTAACCTGTACAACTGAGTTAATCAAGGAAATCACTTTCCAACTAAATGTAGGGGATGTTTAGAGTTGGTCATTTGAAAGAAATGTTTTGTGGCCTATTGATTATTTATGAGAGTGATCCTTCGAGGAAATCAAGGGACGCAAAATGTACAGATAAGCAAATGACATGTCAATCATATCTTAGAATCCCTAGGTAATGCGTAGACTAATCTTTGCACTATAAAACGACGTACACATGCAAAGGATCAACTAGCAGACGATTTGGATTGGATCTTATCCTGCAGTGTATTATTTTATTTTATTTGTCCTGCGTATCGACCTCATGTAAATCCAAGCAATAACAGCAGCCCCTGGAAAAAGAAATCCTGCCATTGTGTAGCTAGCTTTTCTTTCAAATGCATTTTGTAGCTACTTTAGATATCTTATTACTATATGCTCTCAAGGAATCCAAACTTCCCATCAGAAAATCGATGATACTGCTAGCGAAGAGTGCCGGCCTTCACTGTCTCAATGCAGCCATGGAACGGAACCTTCTTACACGCGCAATCAATCAAACAAAACTAACTATAATTATGCCTTCCCAAGTTCACCAAGGGCCACTATATATATCCCCTACAAAAGGCTACTATAGGATTCGTGAATCCACTGGCAAGCGGAAGCGGGCCATGAATCTGAGCCACAGGTACAGCCTGAACGTAGAAACTAAAAAAGAGAGCTGTCGGGGCACTTGCGATGTGATTCAGCGAAACAATGCAAGGAAGAAGGGACCATGTGATCAGAGCGCAGCACAGCAATTGTTCTCTTTTGCTGGATACGAGCAGTTGCGCACCTGAAATTTCAATCTTTTGCGCATACACATGTGTCTATCCAGGTATAAATAAACCTTCTTCACAACTAAGATGTCCGTGGCAACTATACGCTCAGGCAGGTAACCGGATGCCATTTGTTGCCGACTTCTGCATGCGCACGCTACTTTGTCTCCATCCAAATGGCACACATCTTTGTCGCACTTTTGGCAAGGAAAAACTCAATCCTAAACCTCAACTTTGCCGTCCCGCCGCATCCACAGCTCGATCACCAATAATACTACACACACGGGCTTTTTACAGAATCTACCAAACAATAACCCTTGATGGCACGCTAACAAGCACCTACACCCTTGACAGCGTCAGCGACTACAGCAGAAACGAACGCGGAAACACGGCAATAGTAATTTGGTTCATCCACTCCCTACGTGTGTAGCGTACAACAAATCTTAGACTCCCACCTTTAAGGCAACTAACATATTCAGATGGCAAAGGAAGTTTCCAGCTGCTCACAAGTTCTTTGACAAGCCTGGGTAGATACAAGTATTTTTCTTGAAATCAAAACCTGCTTAATAGTTAAGCAATTTAGTAAGTACTAACAAACAAGTATCGTCCTCACCGTTCGATGCAACAGAGCATGCTTGCGAACTATAGCAATAGAAAACGGGCTGACTCTGAAAAAACCCTTGAAAATGTACAGACTACAATGTACTAGGACTAAGGCATGCTGCAAGAAGAGTCTTCTTTGGTTTCAATACATACGGCCGCCCGAAGCCCGTCAACTCTTTATTTGCCAGTCCACAGGAAAGAATGCCACCTTCATGCCCGTGCTTCTCTTGCTGTGTGCACCAATATCTAACCTTCTCCAGGATAATTTTTCCATGAAACTGTGAACTGGACTTCGGATTGATGAACCTTGATGAGGCTGAATACATCTGATCATTTCCGGCATATATCCTCCATCTAGGGAACAAAAAACTCCCACCTAAGGCTTCGACTCAAAATTGTCCAGAAGGTGACCGGGTATACAAACTAAGACCAGCCGCTGATCACGAAAACATCACCCGAACTCAATACCTAGTTGTGTAACCTCTTGAAAAGTGTCTGGTGACAAACTGCTCTCATCTTTCATCTCGATATCAATGGTCCCTGTGTTAATGGCCACCCTGCATAGTCCAAGATACCCTCCATTGAAGAGCTCACAATTCTCGTAGAACCCGTCGGCTGGTGGCATGTTAACCATGCAAGATTTCGGGACTATAATGTTTTTCCGTTCCTTAATGGAGTATTCACTCACTGTTAGCACAAGGCGGTGTTTCCTCCCAAGTAACTTGGAGACGTATTCAATGTCACCGACCAACAAAGCTTGGCGAACACGACTAGAAGATACCTGCCCTTTATCGCTTGAATTTACGGCGGGTGTTGCTCCATTATAAGATCCCTTTGCGGTGTCCATGACAGACCGTACAATAAATGCACTTAAACCGAATTCCTCACACAGTTTCGCTAACTCAGCTGCATCACCAGATGCTTTGTACCCGAATCTGTAGTTTTCACCTGTCATAGTACATGAAGAAAAATATTAGGTAGGGTAGTGCAGCACAATACTGAGCCTTGTAAGGTAAACCAACATGTTTGTACCTGCTACAACACCTTTTATTCTAAGATCCGTTGATAACCTCTCAACAAACTGGCGTGGAGTTAGGTACCTGACCTTTGAAAACTCAACTTGATATTCAAGAGGCACCATATTTCTACAATATGGAGCCCAAGACGAAAGGACTCGCTTCCGATCACAATGAGCAACTATGGGAGGCCTGTACAAAAGGAAAACAGTATGATTTGTTAAGGACTTCATTGTGTCCTCCTTAATATTGGGCTAAATTTACCAAGGAAGTTACTGAAAATTTCTAAGAGGCCCACCTATACTCCCAGCCAAGAACTTCAGCCATTCCAACAAAAGAAAGAAGAAAAGGATTTCCTGATTTAGAAGCATGCATGGCTAGTTCCCGGTGGCCAATGTGAAGGGCATCAAATTTTCCCAAGGCGACTATCCCATCTGAAAAGTGCACTGAAAATTCAGTGGAACTGTACAGATGAAATGAATATCTGTGAAGTTAGTGCGACAAGAGGTCATAAGGAGAGTGAAAA
The DNA here is from genome assembly GCA_021605205.1 of Aegilops longissima. Classification (NCBI taxonomy): domain Eukaryota; kingdom Viridiplantae; phylum Streptophyta; class Magnoliopsida; order Poales; family Poaceae; genus Aegilops; species Aegilops longissima. The sequence goes on from CM038680.1 coordinate 380,783,819, forward strand.
TCGGCGACCAATTTCTAGTGTAGAACTTGGAATATTTATTTGAGAAAAGTAGGATTTTGAATATGCGCCCCGGCCTCCTGACAAAGATGCAATGTCTGCCATAATTGTGTTGTATCCTCTAATGTACACATAATTTCTGGAAAGGAGTACAGATAAAGCATGGGCCACTTAATGGTCTTAACATGGCTTCTATCAGAGGGGGTCAAAGCATGTTATTTGTGCACAACATGACTTGAAAAAATATGCATATTTCGTTAACTAGGGTGGTTGGACGTGAAACTGGCAAGCACCGAGATTCAACCAAACCAATCAAGAATCAAGTGGAAAGCTAACGAAACACCAAATAGTGGTGCATAGGAAACGAAATAACTTCCTGAACTGAGCAGTGCTTCAGTGCTTTTCCAGGGAAATTTGCCATATATAAAAGCAATTTTGTTAATTATTTTTATTAGGGGTATGTATGTAAGTCAATGTTCTATGGACTGGGAATGTAACAATTCAAATTGACTCAGATCCAACATTTATCACATTCCAAGATGCTTCAACATCGGTATGTCGCCAACAGAGTGCCATAGTGCCATACCAAGCAAGGGTGCAACGCATGGCACTGCACAAAGACGTCATGTACAATGAGGAACAATTCACATGATACACATGTGCTCTAGAGGAGACTACTGGCTCACAAAAATGGTGGTGATTGGCAAACCAAACCTACGATGGAAATGAAAAATATACAGTTCATGAATAGGTAATAGGAACATGAAGTGGAGTCACAGAAATGGACTCAGGCTGAGTATGGATGTTATATTGCACATTTCTTCTCTTGAGCCTGCAATCTCGGAACTGCCTCCACACAACAACAACAAAGCCTTTCAGTCCCAAACAAGTTGGGGTAGCCTAGAGTTGAAACCCATAAGACCTTGAAACCAAGTCATGGTTCTGGCACGTGGATAGCTAACTTCCACGCAAGTGAACTGCCACCACACCAAGGTTTTCGAGTCGACGAGTCGTTCTAGGGTAGCGAATCTTGACTAGTCAAGACTCATGGTCGACTAGTCAACATGAGTTACCAGGGGAGGAGCAGACCAGCAGCAGCCGGCGGCAACCAGGGGAGGAGCAGACGAGCAGCAGCAGCGGCAAACAGGGGAGGAGCAGACCAGCTTGCGCCGGCGCCGGCCAGCAGGATTGTGGGGCGGCGGTGGTGACCAAGGGAGAGGGTCGCAGGAGAGGTTTGGGTCAGAGGGGGGGGGGGGACGGGCGATCTAGGTTTACAGGGGATTGGGCAAGCAAATAGAAAAAAAAATGGCAGGTGGGGCCAATTTGACTCATTTGACTGAAAAACCACGACTAGTCGATGGAGTCGCTTGACTCAGCCAACTAGTCGAGTCGACATGTTGAGTCGACCTGCCCGTTGCGACTCGTCGTCGACTCGACGACTAGTCGCCACAGTACCCTTCATAAATAGTACTCCCTCCATCTGGGTGCAAAGGGCGTGCGTGTGTTTCTAGGTGACAATTTGACTAACCAAATATGTATTATATGTGACAAAAATTATATGTTTAGAAACTTCATCCACAGACAAATCCAATTATATGATTTTGGTGACATATAGCATGTATTTGGTTGGTTAAATTGACAACCTAGAAACACGTGCATGCCCTATGCACCCAGACGGAGGGAGTATGTGAACAGTGTTTCTCGGAAATTACTAGAACATGCCATTAATTATGGAATAGGAAGTTTCTGAGCTGCCACAATAAAAAAATTGCAGACAACAGAAATTACAAGCACACAATGGTTTAAGGTACTGGTTTTACGCACATATTAACAGCATGATTTTGGAATTTGTTAATAAGAGAGGAAGAAAGGGCATAAAGAACTTACCAAGCACACAGTCTTGCTCTTCTCCACAATCAATTAGCATCTTATCTTTTACTAAATCTGCATCGTTCAGACTAACCGCTGGGCGCCCAAATGGGCTGAATGTCGTCATTGAGTACCGCTTAAGCCCCTTGCTTGTGTCTAAAAACCTATTTTGACTGCAGCAGCTGGCAGTGCATAATCAAGTTAACAAAAATTGAAAACAAAAAGGCTAAACAGCCAGGCCGAGGCCGAAATTATGCTATATGTTTGCACGGAAAATGACCCATCCGGTACCCAATATAGGGCGATAGAAATCCTGATCTTCTAGCAGGATAATCTCAATATTTGCACCTCTTTCCTAGGATTAATCAATTTGAATAATCGATAGGTTCCTTATCTCTTTTAATAATCTGATTGCAGTTATACATCATATTCTTATAGGACATGAAAACAAAATAAGCGCTCACTTATCCATCATGATGGCTTATTTGCATCACAGCATCAGCAAGAATTAAGGGATTAATAAGCATTTATGTCAAGAGCAGGTCATACTTGTTTGTTCTATTCTAGATATGCACATTTCGAAATTTCAATCCTCTTTACCTCCATCCCCGTTGGTTGACCACACCAGCCAAACAACCTAGCTTGGCTGTGGTGGTGAAAAACTAGCTTGAACGTGTCGCTTACTGTATTAATAACTTGAAAACAAGCTACATGCAAGTTGACGATATGAAGTTGTAAACGAAAGAAGCTAGCTAACTTCAACACACACTCGCTAAATCTTACCCAACATTCTTTGTTCTCGCCCATCAACTACTAGAATTCCAGGCATGGAGATTCTTCAACTCTGTCGTGTTTGGTTATGGATCATCATGAACGTGAGTAAGCATGTAATAAGTCGACAATCCAGCCATAAATAAATAATTGTCCAACGATTTAAATTCTCCAAATCAACATGACCACGGACAAATCTAGCAGCACCCCAAAGGCTACAAAGTCCAAATCTCACAAGTCCACGGTCTGGGAAGGCGTTTAAGGACCAGTTCTTTTGGGGCTTATTTATGGCTGTGGAAATAAGCTGCCGCCTCCCCGGCTTATTTTAGAAGCCCAGCCTAAAATTTTATTTTAGAAGCCTGCCAATTAAACCCCGAGCTGCCCATCCTAACCTAAAGATTTACAGTAAAAAATATGCTAAAACAGTTATAATTCTACTCCAACGGTGCATGTATCACCACCTATCACGAACGGCCGGCAGTTCAAGCGTTCTGTCGAACAGCTTGCGCGCGCAGGCGCAGGGGAAGCGAGACCTCCTCCCGCATCAACGCATCAAATGATATGCAAAGCAAGCAAGCGCGGGGAGGATAGAAGGCGGCTGTCTCGTTACCTGAAGCGCCGGCCGGTCGGCGGGAGGAAGTGAGGAGCCCCGGCGGCCGCAGGCGGGCGTTTACGGGAGCGGAGGAGAGGCGAGCAGTGGGAAGCCGGAGAGGAGGAGGAGGAACGGAAGGTGTAGGCGAGCGCGGCGGTGCCGCCCCGCTCCATCCCACCACGCGGGTGCGATGCGATGCGGCCCACTCCTGCCCTGTGTTGCCGCCTGTGCTGTGCTGAGGCTGCTTCTTTGGCTCGCTGCTTGTTTTGCGTCTCCGCCCTTTGCCCGTCGTCGGATGAGGTCCCGGTTCGCACCTTCCTCTAGGTTCGGGTCGGAACGGAGGTGGAGGCGCGGGCAGGTTCCGCCGGACCACGGTCGAACATGTGTGTGTCCGGCAGTTTTTTTCTTTTCTCGAATGTATGTGTCCGGCGGTCTGCTCGGATTTTTTTACACTGTCACGAGTCACGACTACTATAGCTGCCAAAAGCTCTAAAAAAGAATAAATAGCTGCCAAAGAAAAGTGAGGCGAAAAAAAAATGCAGCACACGAAATTTTCAATCTCTTGCTCTCTCACCTTCACCTTGATGCTATTCCTCACCAGATTTCTGATGAGATGAATGATGATCTTTATTTTTTGACGGGAGAGATGAGTGATGATCTTTGCAAGCCATATACTAATGAAAAAAATCAAGGTTGCACTTTTTCAGATGGGCCTACGAAAGCTCCCGGTCCAAATGGTTTTCAGCTCTCCTTTACCAGACCCACGGGGACTTCTTGGGTGAGGAAATTTGTTAGGCTGTCACGAGTTTCTTGAAAGAGAACCCTATTTCCGAATGGTTTTTGTGACTCGGTGATTGTTCTGACTCCCAAAATCGCAAGACCCAAGCAACTCAAGAACTTCCGCCTTATCAGTCTATGTGTTGTATGAAGTTGCCTCCAAAGATCTAGCTAGCCATTTGAAGGTGTTCTTATCGGTTGTCATTTCTGAGTTTCAAAGTCTGTTTGTCCTTGGTAGACTAATTACTAACAATACTCTTATTGCTTATGAATCTTTGCACGCAATTAGAAAACAGCATGCTAAGCAACCCTTCTTTGCCATGAAGATTGACATGATGAAAGCTTATGATCGTGTTGACTGGAGTTATCTTCATGGTTGTCTCTCCAAGCTTGGTTTTGCCCATGCACGGATCAATTTAGTGATGAGGTGTGTCACAAATGTCCGCTATCCTATAAAGGTCAACGGAGAGCTTACTGAGCATGTGGCGCCTTTGAGAGGAATCCGTCAAGGTGATCCCATCAATCCCTACATGTTTCTTTTATGCACTGAAGGATTGTCAAGCTTGTTACTTCACAAGGAGAATTGTGGTGAGCTACATGCTATTGGGAACGGTCGCTCTGTTCCACTTATCTCACATCTCCTTTTTCCCAATGACACCATCTTCTTTGCAAGAAGTGACATGCGTAGTGTGGATGCTATTGTGTCTACTCTGGATCTTTATTGTCCTGGGTTGGGCTGGGCCAGTTGATTGACAAGGATAAATCCTCACTGTCGGGGATATACCCCGCGGCGTAAACCGGCCGGAAGTATAACCCGGCCGGACTTGGCGGTTTATTTGAGACCCCGCTGACACTTGGCGATTCATCGACGACCCGCACAGACCAGACGGTTTACAAGCAACCTGACTGAACATTATGATTCACTGGTAACCCCACGGGCGGGATAGACGGTGACAAGGCCCAAGGCTCAGAAGGTCGGCTCATGTTATGGTGGGCCGGTTTAAGAGGGAAGTCGTGAGGAATATTTGTCTTACAAGGAGTTAAGACCTGGATTTGTATCCGGTTTGTATTAGAAGGTAGACTAGTCCTAATCCTAATAGGACTCCACATGTAACCCGCACCTTCAACATATATAAGGAGGGGCAAGGCTCCCCAAAGAGGGACAAGTGACGGGCAAGAAGAGACAATCTCTAGGGCTAGACACAAAGAGCCGGTTTACCGGCGATACCCTCGTGATCATAATGAGACCTAGCCTCAAACAGCATGTAGGGTTGTTACCGGATGATGTTTCCTAGGGCCCGAAGCTGTCTAAATCCTTGTCTTGTGTTGCGTCTCTCGATTTCGCTCAACCCCTCTCAAGCTACCACATAGATGTGTTGGCCTCACGACTAAGTCCTGACACTAAAGACATCTGCCGTGACAAAACCACGACACTCACTATTCTTTGGTCGTCACTACCCGAAAAATGTTAACAGAGACTGAAATCTAGATTGGGAATTTCTTGTGAAGCTTTAACTCACACTTGTTTGGGCATGCCTACGGAGGTGGTCGAATCTCCTACTAGTACCTTCAAATTCCTGTCTGGTCAAGGTTGGCCGTGCATTTATGGATGGTCTGAACGTCATGTCCCTCGTGCTGGAAAAGAAACTTTGTTGAAATCAATTATACAGGTTCCAACTTTTGTCATGAGTTGCTTTGAACTTTCAAAGGGGGTCTGTGAGAAATTTAGTCAGATTATTGCCGACGAGTGGTGAGGCAGAGAGGATGGCAAAAGGAAGCTTCATTGGACATCTTGAGGTTGGCTCTCAACCCCTGAGTCACTGGGTGGTATGGGGATCCGTGATATGAGGCTCTTCAATTTGGCAATGCTTGCCAAACAGGGCTGGCGCTTGATCACCGAACCGAAGTCTTTTGTGTGCTCGTGTGGTTAAGGGCCGGTATTACCCTCACTGACTTCTAGAATGCCCATCAACCAAGGTCGTCCTCGGCTACGTGGTGCAACATTCTTGCTGGTCGTGATCTACTGAAATGTGGTGCACAATGGGGTATTAATGATGGAAAACAAGTTCATATTCTTTCTGATCATTGGATCCCCACCATACCTTCGGATATTCTTCAGCCTATCTTCCCCATACTTTTAATTGCTAAGGTCCATTATTTGTTGGGTAAGAATGGTGGAGCATGGAATGAGGAAACAATGTGATCCTTCTTTAGAGATGGTGTTGCCACGGTATACTACGCATCCCCATGAGCCGCCGGCGGGGGGATTTTGCCAGGTGGCCTTCACAAGGTTTGATGAGTTCTTGGTCCGATCAGCATACAATTTGGCTCGTCCGGATAAGTTTTTGGTGTGCCAATAATGGGCCAGGCCAGATCTCGGACCGATCCATTGAAGAAAAATTGTGGAAAGCTCTTTGGGTTGTTAAGTCTCCTAATAAGAAGAAGGTGGTCTTGTAGAGATTTGCTCAAGATTGCTTACCGACTGGGTCTCAACTCTTCGTCACTAGGTACTACCTCCGTCCGAAAAAACTTGCCCAAACTTATCCCTTAAATGGATGTATCCAGCATTAACTTGGTGCTAGATACATCCATTTAAGGGATAAACTTTTTCGACAGAGGGAGTACCAACTTCGAAGCTATGCTATTTTCGTGTGCGGTTTGAATCTGTAGAGCATGCTTTGCTATTCTGTCCACATGCAAGAAATGTTTGGAAACTAAACAAAGAAGCATATGGTATTAAGCTCAAGCGGTGTGATTTTATTTCTCCCAAATTGTGGTTGTTGGACTTTTTAAGTCGTTCTTCAGATCATGACTGTACTGTTCTAACAGTGACTCTGTGGCACATATGAGAAGCAAAGAATTTTTGCTAGAAATAATCCTGATACTCCTCATCCGCACCATACAGCGGAGAAAATCAAAGCTTACGTTCGTACTGATTCTGCAGCATCTATATCAGCTGCTGTCTGTTCACAGGCGTGTATCCAACGACTCGATGATGGTTTGGTCACCACCGGCGGCAGGTTCTATTGTCTTTAATTCTGATGATGCCATTTTCACTGAGCTGAATAAATCGGGTATTGGGATTATGGGCAGAGACCATGCTGGCCGTTGTGTGATGGCATGCAGCAAGCCGATCTTTACAGAGTTGGAGCCTGAAATGGCTGAAGCCACGGCCCTGAGGTGTGCTGCTCAGTTGGCACTAGATGAACATGTCTCTCATGTGATCTTTGTCTCCGATTGCTTATCTCTGGTGCACAGACGAAAGTCGTCAGTAACTGATATCAACTGTGTTTCTGCAGGATCTGACTCAGTGATATTCAAACATGTTCGTCGGCACTTAAATGTAGAGGCTCATTTGTTAGCTAAATCATGTATGCACTATATTTGTTCTCGTGTTTTACATTCTGTTCCGGATTGTAACTTTGTATAATAACATTGTTTAATCAATAAAGCTGAAGTTCTCTCAAAAAAAGCTTACGATTATTAGATAAATAAGCGATTTTCTCATTGATTTAATCCATAAATAAATCACGTTGATAGCAATTGCGGTATTGATTCATCTTGATGTGTAAACAAGTAAGTGCGTACTAGGCATAGGAACGGGATTTATGTGAACGTGCTAAGTACTACAAATGCATCAGCTAGTAAGAGCATCTACAGTCGAGCTCCTTAAACATTCGCTATATGTCCAGACGGATGGCTTATGTTAAATAATAACGAAAAATAAACGAGACAAAGAGACACGGATTTTTACGTGGAAACCCTTGCGGGAGAAAACCACGGACGCACGAAGGCGCAATCACTATGAGGAGGAGTATTACAAGCACGAGACGACAGACCGTCTTAGGTGCGACCTACATGGGGTATATATAAGGGCAACACATAGGAGTCCTTGTAGGACAAGTAAACGAGTTGTACTTTAAACGCGGCGTCGTACCAACGTTAAAGGCCCACACCGTATGTACTACATCTAGTCCAATACGGTATAATTTGGATCACAATTTAACAATCTCCACCTTGATCCAAATCCCTCCAGTAGTTGAAGAAAATGAATAACTCCATCCAAATCAGCATAAACACCTTGTGCGTCAAAGTCCATAGGAGTAGTAAGAAATACCAACTAAGCCTGAGCAAAGCTCAAACTTATTGGTAGGAACTGGCTTTGTCATCATATCAACAGGATTATCATGAGTACTTATCTTGCATACCTTCAAATCACCTTCAGCAACAACATCTCGAATATAGTGAAATCTGACATCAATGTGCTTTGTCCTCTCATGGTACATTGGATTCTTGGTAAGATATATAGCACTTTGACTGTCACTAAACACGGTAGGGCAAGATGAATCTCCACAAAGCTCAGTATACAAACCTTTCAACCAGATAGCTTCTTTGCATGCCTCAGAAATAGCCATATACTCGGCATCAGTAGTGGAACAAGCCACAATAGATTGCAAAGTTGCTCTCCAACTCACAGCACAACCACCAATGGTGAAAACATAACCTGTGAGTGATCTTCTCTTATCCAAATCACCAGCAAAATCAGAATCAACAAAACCAACAAGTCCATCTCCAGTTTTCCCAAACTGTAAATAAGCATTAGAAGTACCACGCAGTATCTCGAAAATCCACCGAACTGCTCTCCAATGCTCTTTTCCGGATTAGCCATGTATCTACCGACAACACTCAATGCATATGATAAGTCGGGGCGAGAACAAACCATGGCATACATAAGTGAACCAACTGCACTTGAATAGGGAACTCTAGACATGTACTCAATATCTTCATCGACTTAGGACATAAAGTGATGACAATTTGAAGTGTGCAGCTAACGGAGTACTCACCGCTTGGCATTATGCATATTAAAACGACGAAGAACTTTATCAATATATCCTTCCGACCGAGATACACTTTTCCGACGGTCTATCTCTGGATATTTCCATGCCAAGAATTTTCTTTGCTGCACTCAAATCCTTCATCTCAAATTCATTACTCAATTGCTTCTTTAGTTCATCAATCTCGACATACTCTTTGCAGCAATTAGCATATCATCAACATAAAGGAGCAAATAAATAGTTGAACCATTGACAGTTTTCAAATAAACACAACTATCATAATTAGACCTTTTGAAACCTTGAGAGAGCATAAAGGTGTCAAATCTCTTGTACCACTGCCTAGGGATTGCTTCAATCCATAAAGAGATTTCTTTAACTTGCGCAAGCTTTTCTTTTCCAGAATAACAAAACCTTCAGGTTGTTCCATATAAATATCCTCTTCTAATTCTCCATGTAAAATGCAGTTTTAACATCCAATTGTTCAAGCTCAAGATTATGCATGGCAACAATACTGAGTAAAGTGCTAATAGAGCTATGCTTCACAACAGGAGAAAAGACTTCATTATAGTCAATACCGAATCTGGCTATAACCTTTAGCAACTAACCTTGCTTTATATCTTGTCTCATCATTAGGAGAAACACCTTCTTTCCTCTTGAAAACCCACTTGCAACGAATAGGTTTCTTCTCTCTAGGCAATTTTACTAAATCCCAAGTGCCATTCTTTTCAAGTGATTCCATCTCATCATGCATAGCGGTCATCCACTTATTACTATCACCGAAATAATAGCCTCGGAATATGAAGAAGGCTCAGCATTACCTTCAATTTCTTCGCGCAATGATAAAGCAAAAGAAACAATATTGCACTCTTCAATTAACTTTCAGTTTATTAATACCCGCCTAACTCACACGTGCAAGATTCCAACTGGGTGGAACAATATGCTGATTTGGAGTGGGAGTGACATAATCATCATTAACGACGGGTTCATCATGTGCATCAACAATTTCATTACCGGATGTATCACTGAATCAATAACATGCTCCACCAACAGTGGCTCTGAACAATAGGCTGCTGTTCACTCTCAACGGAACATTAGTAGATGAAACATCATGTAACATAGCAGATTCATTAAAGATAACATTTCGCTAATAACAACCTTCCGGTTTTAGGATTTCATAATTTAAAACCTTTAACACCGGACTTATAACCAAGAAAGATGCACTTAACAGCCCTAGGCTCCAACTTTCCATTATCAACATGAGCATAAGCGATGCAAGCAAAAACTCTCAACTGTGAATAATCAGCAGTGAACCGACCATACCTCAATTGGAGTTTTCTTATTAAGAGCAATAGATGGTGAACGATTAATGAGATAACAAGCGATGGAAGCGGCCTCATTAAAAAACGCCTATGCAAACCTGCATTGGACAACATGCAACGGCTCGAAATAATGGTCCTGTTCATACGCTCAAAGAACACCGCTTTGTTGAGGAGTATAAGGAACGGTGTAGTGTCCGACAATGCCTTCAGACTTGCAATAATTCTTAAATTGCTTAGAGCGAATTCCATACCATTATCGGTCTGAAGTATTTTTACCTTCCTTTCAGTTTGTCTTTCAACCATAATCTTCCACTCCTTAAAAGTGAGAATGCTTCATATTTATGCTTCAAGAAATAAGGCCAAACTTTTCTCGAATAATCATCAATAATAGTCAGATATAACTTGCACCACCTAATGACTTCTTGCGAGATGGTCCCCATAAATCGAATGCACATAATCAAGAATACCTTGATTGTATGGGTCAAGTATTGAACTTCACCCTCTTGTGCTTGCCGAAGATGCAATGCTCACAAAATTTCAATTTACCAGGTTCATATCCATCAAGAAGACCTCTCTTATTTAACTCTGCTAAACCAAGTTCACTCATATGTCCAAGACGATATGCCAAAGGTTAGCGACATCACAATCAAATTCTTTGAAACAAGCTGGAGAAGCGTTACGAAATGGTAGAACCTCGAAGGTAATAAAGACCATTGGTCGAACTTAAATCACCTTTCATCACAATAAGGGAACCTTTGGTGACCTTCAAAACACTATCTCCACCTGAATATTTGTACCCCTTTGTATCAAGGGCACTCATAGAAATAAGATTTCTCTTCATCTTCGGAATATACCGAACATCCGTCAAAGTTCGATTATGCCATCGAACATCTTGATTCAATAGAACCTATGCCTTCAATCTTGCATGGTGAATTATCAAAACCCAAAACGAAACCAGCAGAAGTAGTGGAATCAAAAGTAGTAAACCAATCTCTATGTGGACACATATGAAAAGTGCATGCGGTGTCAAGTACCCACTCATCATTGGTCTCAAAGACATCCAAAGAATAACAACAAAAGCATCATCGGAACTATCATCACGAGCAACGTTAGCAGAATTTTCACCTTGTTTGTTACCTTTCCTCTTTTCCTTGTTCTACAACTTGAAACACTCAGAGATGTCATGCCCGTCTCTCCTGCAATATCTGCAATACTTCTTGTCTCTGGATTGCGACCGGCCCTTGTAGCCGTTCTTACTTTTGCCTCTGTTTCCATTATTGGAGTTCTTCTCCTTTGTCCTGCCACGAACAGATAATCCCTCGGCTTGGGATGAACTCGAACCATCATGAGGCACCACTAATTTCATCTTCTCCTTAGAGTTCAAAGCTTCATAAACTTCATTAAGTGTGAGAGTATCACATTGTATAATATGGTGTCTCTAAAATTGGTATAAGAACTTGGCAGTGAACAAAGTAACATTAAAGCGAGATCTTCCTCTTCATACTTAACCTCCATTGCAGCTAGATCAGATATGATCTCTTTAAATTCTGAAATATGATTCAAAACATTACCTCCCTCGGGTAACTCAAGAGGAATAATTTTTGCTTCAGATGCATCTTGTTTGGTGAGATCTTTAGTCATACAAATCCCTTCCAGCTTTAACCATAGAGCGCGGCAGTTTTCTCGCTCAAAACTTCCTGCAAAATATTATTATGCAAATGGAGTTGAATTTGTGACAAAGCCTTACAATCAATTCTTTTCTCCTCATCACCCAGTCCTGAATTCTGTCCTTCCCAAAACTATCCAGTCTTCATCATAGTCGGATCAGTCAAACAACGCCCGCATCTTGACTTGCCATAGGGTAAACCTTGTGTCACGGTCCAGCAGCGGAAGATCATACTTCATGGATGCCATGAGTCGAACAAATCTGTGCACAAAGTAGTACAAATCGGAGTAGAAAAAATTCTTGACAGAATTTAATATGCGTAGCAAAGAAACAGTAGCACCTGATAGCTTCGGGCAATGGATGTAGCACTTGGCGATGACAGAGCAATAAACCAAACTAGTACCGACTAGTACTAGCCGACGGGGTAAGCTTCACGTGAGATGTAGCTTGCGAATCAATTAGCACTAGTATCTTTACGGTAGTACTAAACCAAACTAGTACTGACTAGTACTAGCCGACGGGGTAAGCTTCACGTGAGATGTAGCTTTCTCGGTCACCGTGCGAATCAATTAGCACTAGTATCTTTACGGTAGTAGTACTAGTTCCTTCCTTGTGCGATGACGTGGAGCGTGAGGAGAAGTAGTACTTGTAATAGATGTGACGCCGCTGTAGCTCCACGTGCCGCCGATTGAGATGAAGCAGCACGCACAGATTGGACCGCCTGTCGGACTCGGTGAAACGATCTGATGATCGTGTACGGTTGCAGCGGAAATCGATCTCGCTCGGACTGGCGGATCGACAGGTCTCGTGCGGCCGCGCGCACAGAAGCAACCCTAACTCTCGTCTCAATCTCGTATTTGTAACTTGGCTCTGTATACCACTTGTTAAATAATAACGAGAAATAAACGAGACAAAGAGACACGGATTTTTACGTGGAAACCCTTGCGGGAGAAAACTACGGACGCATCGGGCGCAATCACTATGAGGAGGAGTATTACAAGCGCGGCATTTACCAGCATCGCCTTAGGTGCGACTACATGGGAGTATATATGAGGGCAACACATAGGAGTCCTTGTAGAGACAAGTAAGCGAGTTGATTTCAGACGCTGTCGTCGTCTAACGTTAAAAGGCCCACACCGTATATACTACATCTAGTCCAATACGGTATAATTTGGATCACAATTTAACAGCTTAGTCCGTGACCGGTCATAAAATCGCGGTCCAGCCGGTCCTCTCAAACCGACCCTATACGTCCAGACTGACCGGCACCCCTTATATCCAACTCATATTTGGAACAAATATGAGGAGGCCTGGACGCACTCGATCGCATCCGTCATGTCGGACTAGACAGACTAGACCCACCTCGAATTCCACCAAGTAAGCCAAGTCCACTACCCTCCTCGTCGTCCGTCCTCCATGTCTTACATCTGAGTCGTCGTTGTCCGCCACCCTTGCTCCCCATCTGCGTCACCGACCCCGTCCGCCACCATAAATGTCATCGTTGGGTATCCGATCCCCCATAGTTGGCACGGATGATGCATCGACATCGGCCCAAGGGAATGAGCTGCAAGAGCAAAGGAAGCAGCACAGGCGGGAAGCGATGGCGAAGGAAGCAACACAAGCGGGAAGCGGTGGCGAAGGAAGTTCCGGCCAAGGAGCTTGTGGACGTCGAGGAAGATGTGTCCCCTCCGCTGCGCCTGGTTGCCCAGCCGTCGACAAGGAAGCCGTCATCCGCACCACCCGTGACCAGCAACAATTCAACTCCGGATGGGCGACTCCGGAGGGATTTACGCAAACAACGGGGTCGGAGACGGTGTGCGACTCGCCGCAACTCCAACGGGCGCGGACAAGCACGGGCAGCGGCGGCACTCGGTCTGCACAGGTCATGTTCAACGGAATGTCGCTTTGTTCGTTATTTGATATGCCATTGGTTAAATTAGTTGCACACATCATTGGATCGATTAGCTGCATATGTCTATGCCGTTAGTTTATTTGAAGTTACTCCCTCCGTCCGAAAATACTTGTCATCAAAATGAATAAAAGGAGATGTATCTAGATGTATTTTAGTTCTAGATACACCTCTTTTTATCCATTCTGATGATAAGTATTTCCGCACGGAGGGAGTACGTTCATAACATTTGAGGATGTTTTGTTTGTGGAATCTTGGTTAGCCACTTGGTCGGGCGAACCCTCCATGGTTGGATACCATGCATGGACGCTGCACTGGAGCTCCACCGCCTCCCTCGTGGCACCAAGGCCAGGAGGAAAGCACGGGCATAGCATAGCATGACTTGAGCACGGAGGGAAGAACTGTGAAACTTCGCTATGCGCTTACGCACATCATGTATTGATAATATTTGCCATGACACCCAAGACAATGCTCCGAGAGAAACAAGGAATAGCGCGTGAACTATTCCCATTGCCGGAGCGGATTAATTAACCAAGTAATCAGAGCTGTCGCTCACCTGGATTTTTAATTTTGCACGTACGGGTCTCTGAGGAGGAGAATCTTCCCTCGTCATAAACTAACATCTCCTGTGACAGCACAGGGTCAAACCTCAGACGGCGGTAACAGGCGAATCTACGTGCGGGCCGCACGCGCAGGCTTCTTTGTCTCCGTCCAAATGGCGCATCCGCATACGGTAATACCTTCACCACCAATTCACCCAAACCTAAAACGCGTTACCGCACCGGCCGAGCGCGCACCTCCTTACTATTTGTCTCGTCCTCCGGCGCGCCGCTCCGGTCCGGCCTATATATACATGCTCCGTACTATACATTTTGTTCTTCGTCACCGCCAGTACGCACCTCGCTCTACACCGCCTGCAAAGACTTCTTTCTTTCTTGGAACGTTCGACCAGCCAGACATGAACGCCACGGTCAGTGTTAGCGGCGGTGCCGTCTTTGGCCGGAGGAGCCGCCGCACTGTGAAGGCGGCGGCGGCTGCGAGCGCTGGCGTCCGCCGCCCGGCGGGCAGGACCACGGACTACTACAAGGTGCTGTCGCTGGAGCACTCGGCGGGCGTGGGCGAGGAGGAGGTCAAGCGCGCGTACCGGCGGCTGGCGCTGCAGTACCACCCCGACGTGTGCCCGCCGTCGCGCAGGGCCGAGTCCACGGAGCTCTTTGTCGAGCTCCGCCGCGCCTACGAGACGCTGTCCGACCCGGCCACGAGGGTGCGGTACGACGCCGAGCTGAGGACGGGCCGGGCTGAGGCGAGGCCGCCAGCGGATGGGTTCGCGAGGGACGTGTGGGAGGCGCAGCTGTGCGTGCTGCGGGCGCGGTCCGAGCGTCGGCAGAAGGCGAGCGGGTACAGCGGCCGCCGGTTCTAGGCGATGGACGATGGTCTGATGCTTGAGCGCTGCAAGCTCAAATTTGTTCCTTATGTTGACCTGGTTGATTCTTTCATTTGACGGTATCCGTACACACAGAGTGATGACTCGTGGCATCTGTTTTTATTTGGGTGTTTGAGTTGTGTAAGGTGTAATATCATGACAAAAATAACTGATTTTAAATGAAGTTTTTTAATTCAAAGTTTTGCATGTTTTTGAGTGACGTTACTAATATTTTCACTGAACTCCACGTATATTATTTTGCACGTCGTTTGTCACCCCAAAATAAACTGAACTCATTCAGTTAGATTCTAAATCCCATTCTCATATAATTTGAATTAGAAGCAAAATATTTCAGTTACCATACATATAGTATGTTTGGATGTCAAACGGAAGTAAAAGTTAATCATTCTACTTCCTCCGATCCAAATTATAATTGACGCACCTTTAGTATACTGAGGGAGTATTACTTTTTGTGCTTTGAATGTAATATCGTTTTCACACATAAAATATTGCTCAAAATTAGTTGAAATTTGGCTAATGTTGTTTGGAGGGGGAACCAACTGTAAAAGTAAATCGACGTCCAAATTTTCGTACAACTTTGGTATTTAAAAGTTCAACCTTGTGTTCACGCTATAAAGTTTCCATGAAATTATTTCAAATTTCGATGGACATTGTCTACGCACCGAGGAGCAACTTGATCTTATTGCCAGGTCGCCTCGTGCAAGTGGGCCAATGAGATTGTATATGGTATATTCATGGTTTCAATTCTTGTGCTCATATTTGTGGAATACAATTTCAATTAATGGAGTATGAACTCAATTCGTGGGAGCCGGACAAGGTTTTAATTGGATTTGTCATTTCTAAAGCCACAAAAATGTTGTTAAAAATTAACGAAGTTGCATATGTATGCATAATATTTAGATCTAGATTCATCATTTCATATTTTCTTTAGAAACACCGTATAGACGCAAACATTCATAACAAGCACGTGTACCCAACCCTATGAACATATACATGCACAACCTACTATTGTGAGCATCTTCGGGATATCGAAACAAACACATTGTACTCAATGAGCATGTCATACCACTAAAAGAATAGCGTCAAATAGGCTGAAATAAATCCAGAAAATATGTGAGCACCATTCCAAGTCTAAGACTTCACCCGGATGGGTTGATTCCACCACAAGCAATCTAATGAACAAAATACTCCAAGTACTATCCTTTTACGAACCATACTTCGCCTTGGCCACATAACGTTCTCCTTTCCTCACATGTTGCCACCACTGCCTCTCCACCCTCCTCCCCCTTTTCATGATATAAAGCAATACATTGCGTGGAGCAGCCGCCAAACCTAAATAGATCCTATCACCCGCACAAACCAGGCGGATTCTTGCCAACTTGCAGCCACGGCCACCCCTCTAGCCATTTCTGGCTACACAACAAACACGCATGTGCCTCTACCGCCTTCTCCATTTCTCCAAACTTGGGTTTGAGGTGAGGAAGATGGAGCATGGTACCAACAATTACTAATGGAGACCGAAAAAGTAAGATGGCTACCTTATGAGAAAAGTGGGAAAGATTAGTGAAACACATAGGCGCGTGACCCTAAAATTGCACGAAGACTGGTATTATTGTCCCTCGGGAATCTCAATATAGAGGTCAAAGCTTCTAATGTAACCACAAACCTTTAAGAGCTATAAGAAATCACAAGGAATCCGACGTGAACTCAAAGCAAGATAAGCACCATGGCGAGTTTTGCCTCAAAGACAGCCAACATTGCTCTGAAATAGGTGAATTTGTCCCCCTAAATGACAAATTTCAAAATCCCAACCTTATGAGGATTTACCTATTCAATTTTTCTAGAGAGCGAGGACAAAATTAACCTGTAAGAAACAAACTAGGCTCCAAATATGCCTCGGGTCTAATTGATGTTTTGCAGTGAACAAGAGCAAAATATACTTGAAAGATACAAATTAAGCTCCAAATATGCTCAAGGCCTAACTGATGTTCAAGAAACATGCTGAAATAGTGCTAGAGCTCACGCGGAGAGCGACAAGCGCAAACACGCATCTGAAAAGATTGATCAGCAGTGTGCAAAGCAGAGCAGGAGCGACACATGATTAGCAGCGTCGGTGATGGCTCCAAAGCACTTCTAGCCCTTCCCTCAAATTCTTATAACTCCTTAAATTTATGTTTGGGTAGTTAATCCCCACCTAGACGTTCCCTCAAATCCTCTAACTCCTCAAAATTTGGAAGGTTACTCCTCAAACCCATCCATCTTTGCTCAAATTTGAGCAAAATATGTAGGCCTCCCAAATTCTGTCAAAACAATCGACGTGACCCCACGCACCCTCAATGTCGTTCGTCTTCGGAAAGCTCCTAACTGACGGTGCCTCTGACCTCCCGCCGACTGCACCTCCATCCCCACCTCTCATGTCGCCGGAGACGCCACACCCAGGTCCATGGCGATGCCGTCGTCGTTCCAAAGAACACGACCAAGTCTTGCAGGTAGAAGTTGGGCTTGTAGGGTGAAAGGTTGTGATCGATGCGTGGGAGCTTGGAGGGGAGAAGAGAAGAAGGCAGTAGGGGACGACACAACTCGGGTTGGCATCTTTGACGAACTGGAAGGCGATGACAGGGATGTAGCCGCAGGCGCGCGAGTCTGGACCGCAGACGAGCGACCTAGCCTGGTTCAAGCTCAGCAAGGAAGGAGAGAGGCATATATTGAATCCATACTCCAGCCAGTTACTTCAAAGTCCAAGTTAATCAAGAGAGGTGGGTAATATGTTCAACACTATTCTCACATCTAGTCTACTTTAGGTCCTAAACTTGAGATCGATGCAGACGGTATTTTTCTAATATTGCTTTGACATGGTGAGATGTCTTAACTGTAATAAATTCATTGTGTAGCTAGTTGCTTCAAAAATTAGAACGGACAAAGAAAGGCACGAATAATATATTTCAACAGCTTCCACACGGGACTTAGATTTATTGGGAGTTAGTTTTGAGGGAATAAAATTGAACTCCTTCAATTTTAAAAATAAAATATAAAACACACCAACTCACACGATGCGCCGGCAAACACCAACCTACTCTCACTCGCTGCAACGACCAAGGCAGTTGATCAGCCACTCCTTGACTGCTTCCCTGCAGTTGGCGGCCGGCGGAGGGCGAGGACTCGGCTACACGGCTACATATTCCGAGCTGACCTCGTTTTAGCCGGACGACCGTTGTCTGTACTAAGAAACCGCGTCGGTCATCTGGGTCTCTGGGACTTGCAGGCCGGCTTAGCAAAACGTGTCGTGCTCCCTCCAGATGACCAAACTTCTCGATCTACTTAGGTCCAAGCTCAGAGGTATCTCCAACACCGATCCTCAAACTGTCTACATACGTCCGAACGTATTTTCTCTTGCAAACCGAAGGTAAACGTGGGGGCTTTGCAGGCGTCCGGACAGCAACCACGTTCGCATCTGACCACCCTGGCCCTCCAAACCCCCTCCTCCCTCGCTCGCGCGCATTCCCGTCCGGCGCAGCTGCCCGCATTCTACCGGTGTAGAGTGCGCTGCTCCACATTGAAGACGACTCAGAGTGGCCGGGATCTCTCACTGCCTCCACAATTGAAGCGGCACGTTAGCCGAGGGCGTTGCATGTGATGCGTCTCTGGTGTCCACGCATGTTCTGCCGGAGACATGTTACTGGACGAGACGAGACGGATATCTACCACGCCCGTTGAATGCCCCATTCGTCTGTACGCCGTCATTAAGCAGGCTCGGTGGCCGAGAAATCCACTTCGCGCCGCACATTGACCCACCCGGACGCCTGGCCTCACCGAAATCCGTTATTTAAAGGCGGCCACACTCGGCTAACTCCACACCAAAATACAAGCCGCTCCCCATCTTCCTCCCTTGCACTGCACCTGCCATGATTGCAGGCGGCAAAGCTCTGTGGGAGAGCCTTTCCACGGAACTGAAGCGCGAAGTGGTCGCCCTTGTCACCACCTGGTAGAGCCGCCGTGCCAGGCGGATCGAGGTTCCCTTGCAGGCCAGCTCGCCCGAGGTCTCCGATGACGAGGACGACCCCACGATGGAGACGGACTTCACGGACACTGCCCCCACTCCTGCGCCTGTGCACACCGGCTTCACCACGGAGCACACGCACTACAGCGCCACCATGGCGAAGGTGCAGCCTGCGCCGGCGCCTTTTTCGGCGCTCCAGCAGGCGTATGAGTAACAGCGGTACAACATGTTCCTTCTAGAGTAGCACCAGCTGGCGTAGGGCCAGATCTACGGCGAGTACGCAAGCGAGGAGGCCGTGGCGGCCATGGCCATGGCAAACCCCAACTTTGTCGCGCAGAAGCGTGCCATCTACGATGTCGTCCGCGCTCAAACCATCGCTCGCCAGGAAGCGGCCGCCACCAAGGCGCAGCTCCAGGCGACCACGAAGGAGAACAACGCCAGTTGCGCCTCCTACACGCCGCCAACGAACTATCCGGTGCCTCGGTGGGACGACGACAACGCAGGTGGCACCATTTCCATCATGGACCTCACGTCCACCGGTGATGGATAAGTTGTTGACTCCTCAGAGGATGAGTAGGGCACGGGAGACGGCAGGGCCTTGTGTCCCATGTGGGCCAGTCCGTCTCCCGTGTTCTACTCTTCCTCACCGGAGACTGCAACTTCACTTCATCAGTCTTATCACTGGTGCTCATGAAGACGGCGGATGGAGGACGATACGGGTTTGGATGCCGCGCGCCGCCACCATAGGATAGGTATAGGGTCGGGTCGGGTCGGGATTTATTTCTAAATGTTCGAAATCTAATAAAAATCTGCCATGTTTGCATGAATGTCGTCCGGTTTGTATGAAATCTGCCCATGTTTGCATGAATTTCATCTGTTTTGTTGGAAAAAAATGTTTGCAGGCCATGTTGGATGACGGCCTCCTGCATCTATGTATGTGGACTGGTCCCCCTATTCGCGTAAGGAAGAAGGAGGGAATTTACGGGTTGCCGTTGGAAATGCCCTAAGACCTGTCAAGAAAAGGAAAAAAACACAAGGGTCCTTCAAGTCTTTTAAGGAAAAAGGAAAAATTGTCCTTGAGGAGAATTCTACATAAGATTTGGAAAGTGAATTTGAAGGATGACATCATTTGGTAGTTATAGAGCAAAATCAAACTCATCATCATTATATATACTAATCGGATGCACCCTTTGAGCATCCACATTCAATCGTAGATGCATAGCTTGAAATCCGTCTAACCTAATGATGCATATTGACACGTAAGGAACGCCAAATTCTTCTATAAAGGGGGAAATGTGTATATTGATTGTGGAGTTCTAGCCGTCTAATCCATGTAGATACATGAATCCTCCATTATATTTACATCTCCTTCTGTTACTCTGCTTGATACCGTGTGACATCTACCATTTCTTCCTCAAGAGCTCGACCCGCCACCTCCTATGTACATTTTTCCTACTATTGTTCAAATTTTTCACATTTCGATTCTCTCACCTTAGCCAGGCCTTCCCGGATGGTCATCTCCGCGGCGTCATACTGAAAGTGCATCTAATCCCTTCGATGGATTTTGGCACTTGATGTCAAGACATCTCAAGAAAATAATGCCTACTACAAGTTTATTTCATGAAGGTTCTTGCGGGTGCAACATAGGAATGAAAGGTGACCCCTACAATTAAATAAAAACAAGTGTTGGTCAAGCCAGTGGATTCTTCATTATTGTTATGATTCAAGATCACATCGAGTCCATTAGCATGTTGATACTACCATAACGGTATGAGGATGTTGTGATGAGTTTCTTTCTTCATGTGCTTAAAGATCAAACTCCAAAATCCTCAAAACCGTTAAAAGCTCCTCCACTATATCGACCTAACCTTTCACACTTTGGAGTTTCTGAGCTCTTCTAGACGGAAACGTTGAACGGTTCACAAGATATAGTCATTCAAATCCCATTTCCATTCGAAGCTGCCGAACATCCCATTCAAAATTACCGTAGCGTCTAGCAAAACTTCTGTTGCCTTGTCGGAATTTCTGAAGCCATCTGGTCAGAATTTCTAAAGTGACAGCATAGATTCTACCAATAATGAAGTGTTCCTTTATGATCCTCTGAATGTTCTTTGGTCGGACAGGTGCCTCCATTATTGATGTCAGTGCTTTTGAGTTGATCCTTTGGATCCTCCAAGCTATGTAATAAAGTTGATAACTGTCAAATTTCCTATCCCTCTTATTTATTCCCCCACCTATTTACTCGAACAGTTCACCATTATTCCAATGCTCTTCGGGAGGAGGAATTCATCTCGTCTTCATCAACATTGATATTTGCTCCCCCAATGATGAAGTGTGAGTTGTACACCTTTAGACTATGGGTCCATAACAATAGCCATGAAATATTATCTCCCTAATGCTTTGGTACAACAATCACATCAGTTGTGCTACACATGATTGTGACCAATCTGATGTATTCTTAGCGGTTGGCTTATGTGATGAATTTTACTTTCTGATAAGTTTATTGATACGTCTCCAACGTATCTATAATTTATGAAGTATTCATGCCATGTTTACAACAATTTTATATGGTTTTGGTATGATTTGATTAGAACTAACTGATGCGGCTTGAACTACGTTGTTATTTTCCCAAAGAGGAAGGGATGATGCAGCACAGCTACGGTAGGTATTTCCCTCAGTGATGAGACCAAGGTTATCGAACCAAGCAGGAGAACCACGCAACACTACGTAAATGGTACCTGCAATGGATATCGTTTCGTCCCCAAAGGTGGGACGTTCCCTACCGAAACCATCATGCTTGTTGTGAGAAGCTCTGGTTTGTGAGAAGCATATACCCAAACCTGCCCCAAAATGGGACAAAAAATTTACCACGGCATGTCGGGTGCCATTCCATGATAGCATGCCAAGTTTCATGAATTTCAGATGAGTTTTGGATTTACTAGAATTTAAAAACCAGGCATCTCAATGTTTTGCCGGCAATCAACGGTTCCCTGGTGTTTGAAATTCATTCCCATTTCTTGCATGTGACCTAAGCATGCAACCAAGGACATATATTTGAATTTTCAACCAATTTATATGCACTGGAGCATGTGCATGTAGTTAAAATTTGAATTATGCACATAAATGCATTGATAACTCAGTTAATGCATAAAAATGTCCAAACGAACCCCGAAAAATCTCAAAAATTGACACGACACTCCTGTTGTTCTATGTTTACACGAGAATTTTTTTGAAAGCAATAAGAGGCAATGGATATCGTTTTGTCCCCAAAGGTGGGATGTTCCCTACCGAAACTATCATGCTTGTTGTGAGAAGTTCTGGTTTGTGAGAAGCATATACCCAAACCTGCCCCAAATGGGACAAAAAATTTACGACGGCATGTTGATGCCGCTCCATAATAGCATGCATGTTGGGGAACGCAGTAATTTCAAAAATTTCCTGTGATCACGCAAGATCTATCTAGGAGAAGCATAGCAACGAGCGGGGAGAGTGTGTCCACGTACCCTTGTAGACCGAAAGCGGAAGCGTTTTATCAACGCGGTTGATGTAGTCGTACGTCTTCACGATCCGACCGATCCTAGCACCGAACGTACGACACCTCCGTGTTCAACACACGTTCAGCTCGATGACATCCCTCGTACTCTTGAACTAGTTGAGGCCGAGGGAGAGTTTCGTCAGCACGACGGCGTGGCGACGGCGATGATAAAATTACCGGCGCAGGGCTTTACCTAAGAACTACAACGATATGACCGAGGTGTGTAACTGTGGAGGGGGGCACCGCACACGGCAAAGATAAATCTTGGAGTGCCTTTGGGGTGCCCCCTGCCCATGTATATAAAGGAGGGAGGAAGAGGAGGCCGGCCCTTGAGGGGGCGCACCAAGGGGGGGAGTCCTACTTGGACTCCCGGTCCAAGTAGGATTCGCCCCCCCCCCCCTTTCCTATTCCAACTAGGAGAAGGAAGGGAAGGGGGAAGAGGGGAGAAGGAAGGAGGGGGGCGCCGCCCCCTCCTAGTCCAATTCGGACCAGCCCATGGCCCATTAAGGCCCACTACTTCCCCCGGCGAATTCCCGTAACTCTCCGGTACTCCGAAAAATACCCGAATCACTCGGAACCTTTCCGATGTTCGAATATAGCCTTCCAATATATCGATCTTTACCTCTCGACCATTTCGAGACTCCTCGTCATGTCCGTGGTCTCATCCGGGACTCCGAACAAACTTCGGTTATCAAATCACATAACTCATAATACAAATCATCATCGAACGTTAAGCGTGCGGACCCTACGGGTTCGAGAACTATGCAGACATGACTGAGACACATCTCGAATCAATAACCAATAGCGGAACCTGGATGCTCATATTGGATCCTACATATTCTACGAAGATCTTTATCGGTCAAACGCATAACAACAAACGTTGTTCCCTTTGTCATCGATATGTTACTTGCCCGAGATTCGATCGTCGGTATCATCATACCTAGTTCAATCTCGTTACTAGCAAGTCTCTTTACTCGTTCCGTAATGTATCATCCCGCAACTAACTCATTAGTCACATTGCTTGCAAGGCTTATAGTGATGTGCATTACCGAGAAGGCCCAGAGATACCTCTCTGATACACTGAGTGACAAATCCTAATCTCGATCTATGTCAACCCAACAAACACCTTTGGAGACACCTGTAGAGCATCTATATAATCACCCAGTTACGTTGTGACGTTTGATAGCACACAAGGTGTTCCTCCGGTATTCGGCAGTTGCATAATCTCATAGTCAGAGGAACATGTATAAGTCATGAAGAAAGCAATAGCAATAAAACTAAACGATCATTATGCCAAGCTAGCGGATGGGCCTTTTCCATCACATCATTCCCTAATGATGTGATCATGTTCATCAAATGACAACAAATGTCTATGGTCGGGAAACATAACTGTCGGATCACGGGTTCCGGCAAAACCCTCAAGGTTCGAACACTGGGGTGCGTGCGAAGACTTCCTCCCTTCCAGATCCACGCCCTAGCTCGCTAAGATCTCGCGGACGAACTCGACGAACCCACAACATGAAAGACACGAGATTTCTACTGGTTCGGGCCACCGTTGTGGTGTAATAGCCTACTCCAGTGTGGTGGTGGTGGATTGCCTCTTGGGCTGATGATGAACAGTACAAGGGGAAGAACAGCCTCCTGAGGTTGAGGTGTTCTTGTGCTCAGTGTGTGTCTAAGGGTTGGCTCTAGATCTGATTCACCTCTCTACACTATGGTGGCTAGCTCTACTTATATAGGCCCTGGTCCTCTCCCCAAATATTGAGCGGGAAGGGAGCCAAGAACGACCAATTTGAAAGGGGACAGCCATTACAGCTTATCCTGACAAAAGCGGTCTTCGCCTGCAAAAGGCTCTGCTGGTGACGCCACCTTGGGCTCCATGGTGACCTCCGTCTTGCCGTCCTGCTGGTCTTGGTCTCGTTGCACCAATATAGAAACCTTTGCTTGATGTCTCGGTACTCCGCGCCTTCCCTTGCCCCTTTAGCACCAAAGAAGAAACGAGGACATTGCGCGCACTGGCGCCCGCGTGGTCTCGATCGTCATGGCTCACGTCACGAGAACCTCGCGAGGTATGCCTTGCCTTGATCTCTCCGCCCCTCGTGAGCCTGCCTGGCGAGGCCGCTCCTGAGGAGGTCTTGCATCGTCCGCCTAGCGAGGCTGGGCCCCTCGTGAGGGTCTTGAATGCCTTGTCGATGAAGATGGACTGTACAGGCCTGCTAGCTCAGCCACGCCGTGGGCCACAGGCAGGCAAGTCTGAGGACCCCTCTTCCCAGAATGCCGACAGTAGCCCCTGGGCCCAAGGCGCGCTCGGGCTTGGCTTCGAGGCGAAGCCAAAGGTCAAGCGCGGAGCACCGCGGGCCCCAAAAGCCTGCGGCCTCAGTTGACGCGTGGCGGTTGATTGGACATGGGCGTCTCCGCTTCCCCATGCTGCCTTGGAATCCGCCTGGCTATGCGGCCCCCGCAACCTACACAGTTATTCTTCCATCGCTCACTCCTTGTTTCCCCAGTCCCTCTGCTCCCTCGAGACTCTGCTCCTCCTCTTCAGTCTGACCTACACCCTGCCCGCTTCATCGCCATGGCGCCGAAACAAGCTGACAAAGGGAAGAAGCCTCCGTCTTCGCCAAGTGTGCCCCCAGCCGTCGTGCCTGCGGTCGGCCGATCCTTGGTGCTCAATGACGAGGCCATGGACAAGGTGCGTCCCATGCTCGCCACCAGTTTCAATGAGTGGGGGGAGACGGCGGTTTGGCCTGTGTCTCGCGCTCGCATTGCCCGGGCAGCCACCGAGGTCCCAATCTTCATCGATGCCCTTTGGGCCGGCCTGATTCCCCCTTTCTCCACCTTCTTCAACGTGGTGCTTGAACATTACCAGATCCACATGCTGCACCTTGACCCCCAATCCATGACTCTCCTTGTCGTCTTCTCCTTTGTGTGCGAGGCCATGGTGGGCATCACTCCTTCCGTGGCCTTTCTCCGTCATTTCTTCTCATTGCATCTGATTGATCCTCGGCAAAGCTCAGGGTGCATGAGCTTCCGGACTGTGGCCATGACGGCGGGCGCGGGGATCGACTTCGAGCTTCCTCCCTCCACGAGCGAGTTTCAGACACGGTGGGTATTCGTCGACGCCGGGGTGCTCAACCCTCTACTCCATTCTCCGTCAGCGCCCGCCGTTCCCAACTCCGGCTGGGGCCACGAGAGGCTCACGAGCCCCCGTCTTGTCCCTGTCTGGCTCAGGCTGAGGAGGTTGAAGGACAACAGTGTGACCGCGCCTATTGTGGTGAAGGAGTTCATCAGGCGCCGAGTCGCTCCGCTTCAGCGCCATTCTCGCCCGATGTGGACCTTGCTCAGCAGTCAGGACCATATGAGGTTTCAGGAGTCCGGGCTCCCTCTTGAGACACGGCAAACGGTGCTCGAGGTCCTGACAGGTGTCCCTTTGCCGGATGACATGCCTGGGAAGAGCTGTCTGCTGTACCGCTGCAAGAACAAGGCTGAATTTGCAGGGAGCATGCCTCCCTTTGATGAGTGGGGACTGCGTCCGGACGGCCTGGTGGGGTTCCGCGAGAAACCTGTCAACGTGGTTCCCTTCTTCGTCGCTGGCGCC
The DNA here is from genome assembly GCA_021605205.1 of Aegilops longissima. NCBI lineage: Eukaryota > Viridiplantae > Streptophyta > Magnoliopsida > Poales > Poaceae > Aegilops > Aegilops longissima. The sequence continues at coordinate 380,810,128 of CM038680.1, forward strand.
GAGCTCGTCCCGAATGTGGATGCAGGGGGCGAGCGCCGCCGGAGGCTGGAGGCACGAGTGCTGATGTGCGGATGCCGCCTGGGGCTCCTGGGGCGTCGTCCTCGGGAACCCGTGATTCTTCCTCTGGGACGTCGGTTGCTGGGACGATGCAGCACGCGGCTCCCGAGGCCGAAACTCCGGAGGCCTCGGGAGGTCGCGGTGAGACGGCGCCCAACTGTTCTCCGCAGCCAGGCACCCCTGAAGTTGTCCTCTCGAGCACTTCTCTGGCTGCACCCGTGCCGGCCGCTACGTCTAGCGCTTCTGTCGGCTTTGCATGGACTTCGAGGAGCTCCGCGAGAGGAAAGGATCCCCGAGCGTCAGCGGTATCTTCGGGCCGTTGAAGCGACGAAAGTACATCGCTGTCGACGAGTAAGTACTGCACCTTGTGATTTCTAGATTGCTGCTTTCCTCCCTGACGCTGGCTCTTCAGGACCCCTTCTGCCAAGGCCGTTGGGTCCCCTGAGAAGCAACCTCCGCCTTCCTCGACTCCCGCGCTGGCCTTGAGCGTCCCGAGCCAGCATGTCGCGCCTGGGTCAGGGTCGGCCGAGGAGGTGCGCTCGCCTTCGTGGCGCTTCGGCTCTGCGGCCCCGTCGTCCTTCCCCCACGGCCCGGCTTGGATCTTGGTGGGCGTGCCCAGGACCCCTCCTCTGGTCATGGACAGCAGCTGGTTGGCTTCAGTCTTCAGTTCCTCTTCAAGCAGCGAGCCCCGACTGGTCGGGGCCCCTCATGAGGACGGGCTGGCGCCTGGGGCGGCACCATCCCCCAGCCCCTGGTGAGAGGGGGCGCACCACCTCACACCCGGCCTGCAGCCCCCGAGGCGGAGGATGAGGCGGGCCGCGTGCTCGAGCTCGCGCGCGAGCGGAGCATCGTTCGTCACGAGCTCTTTCAGGAGGCAATGAGCGCGATGAGCCGACTTGGCGGTGAACTTACGGACGTCGATGCACGCCTCAAGGCTGAGGGTCTTCGGCTGGTGGAGGAACAACGCAAGCTGAAGGTGGCCATCAACCTTGACGCTACCAGCGGATCTTGATAACGCGAAGGCCGAGGCGTCCCTCAAGGTTTCCCGCGAAGCTTGCTCCCGAGCTCTGGAGGAGGCTCGCGAGGCTGACCGCCGTCGCGAGGCTGCGGAGAGGCGCGCGTGAGAGCTCCAGGCCTGGAGTGCGTCCCTGGAGCAGCAGGTGGAGGCGCGCAAAGCCGCCCTTGCATCGCTAAGGGGGACACCCACCGAGGAAGAAGAGATCCGGAGACGCGAGGAGGCGCTGGCTCTGGAAGCCGTGGAGCGTAGCCTCGAGCTTGAGCAGCTGGAGACGAGGGAGCGTCAAGTTGCCCAAGCGGAAGATGCCATTGGCACACGCGAGGCCAAGGCTTAGGGGGAGGTTGATCGTCGGGTGGCCGAGGCTGGTGCAGATCTTGAGGGTAAGTATGATTTGGGGTTGAAGCTTGCGGGGACGGAGGATGCGGGTAGGGCTGCCGCCCTCAGGCCCAAGCTTGCTGAAGTGAAAAGGCGCGAGGAGGCCACGACAGCCGCCCTGGTTACGGCGCAGGCAGAACTGGCTTCCGCCCGAGCTGCTCTCTCTTCAGAAACGGGTTGACGAAGCCGAGGCGGTTGCGCGGCAAAACAAGGAGGAAGTGCTTCAGCGGCGGACACTGGAGCGTGAGCACGCCCCCATGCTCCAGGACCTCAGGGTTAGGGCCAACGCGGTGTTGGGCCATGTCTGTGACGAGAATGCTCCATATCCACACTCGAATGACTACGCCAGTCATCTGCGCTTCTTTGGTGACGTGGTGACGCGCCTGGAAGCTCGGTCCGATAGAGCTTGCCAGCTCGTGGAAGAGAGAAGCCGAGGCCTGCTCGGGCACGCGTTCTCCCGTGTCTTCAGCCATCTTCGGAACACCTTCCCTGATTTTGACTTCGACGCCGCCATTGCCCCCGTACCGCAAGCCATTCGTGGCGATCTGGCGCGGTGGGTGAAGGACAACGTGGATGCGTTGGTCAGAGCCTTCGCTTCTGAAGACGATGTGGTGGTGGTCGCTGCAGACAAAGGCGACGTGGTTGACGATGGTGATGCCAGCGTTGGTGAAGGTGGTGGCGACGCCAACGACGGTGACAGCAACGCCAGTGATGCGTCCGAGGACGACGTGGAGGACGCGGCGAGTGACATATCCGGCTGATCCCTTGTCCCTTTACTATTTTACCCTGTATGCAAAAACTTAGGCGTGGCCCTTAAAGATTGTGAGAGCATTTTGAGAGGGGGAGCCCCTCATGTAAACAAATCGCAATTTTTACTCTTTTCGCCAAGCCAAGAGTGGGCCTTCGTGGATCCATGAGCCTGGCGGCAAGTTTTGCTGCTGCGGCTTACCTTAGCTGGGCCGGACCCCGAATCGGATTGTAATATCGAGAGTTGCCGCGGAGTTCCCGAAGGGTCTGCTGACCCGCCCGAGAGGGCCTCGCGAGGATCCGGTGCCAGCCGGCGCGTGCGGTGGGCGTGCCGCGCCCAGCCCCGCTCGCGAGGGGCCCGTGAGGGGGAGGCAGCGAGCGCGAGCCTCAAAACAAGGCAAGAACTAGATGACAAGAAATCGCTTGAACGAGAAAAAGGCACCCCCCGCACGCATCGATAAAAACTCGACTTCAACTTAAATCCAAATCCAGAAGGCAAGGTTACAGAAAAGATATCCAAAGAAAATGCCCGTGTCCGACACCTAGTCTAGTCTTGTTGTCTTCAAGTCTCCTCACCAGCACGGAGCTAAGTGTTGCCACTAGGCGTGGGAGGGAGCCCCCGAGGCCCGAGGGCGGCTCTCCGGAGACTCCGAGGCGTGTACAGCCCCACTCATTATTACGTGAGAGTGTCACGAGCGGCGATCTTCACAGGCACTGGGCCTTCTTCATAGGTACCAGCCTTGCTTCATATCGCCAGAGGAGGGCCCTGCCTTGCGCCGCCCTCGACCACCTTTGAGCCGACCGGCAACCAGGACGACACAAAGGGGGGAAAGGGGACGCCAGCGGCTCCCTCGGCGACCACGGGTCCTCTGCCGAGGGAAGGCTCGCCGGCGCCTCCCTGGCAGAGGGCCTACCTCCGGGTGACGCCTGGCTTCACGCGATGTGGGGAGGGGCCTTGCTCCTGGCTCCCTCCATGCAGCCCCCAGCGTGTTTCCCCTGACGGAAGGGGGGCTGCTGCACCGGGGTCGTCGGCCGACATCGTGACCTGATTCACTTGCAGCCCATGGTTAGCGTAAGCCTGCTCATGAGAGATTAACGGTACCATGTAGTTGTTGTCGCAGGCGCGGTCGTTGTGGTTCCCCGTCGGCTCCTGGAAGGCCTCAACTTCTGGCACCTCTTCTTCCCATCCTTCTTCGAGGAACGAGCCAGGGTCATCTTCCGGCGCGTACTCTTGGTCCATCATGCAGGGTACATAGGCTTCCGGGGCTGTTACCCCAAACACCTCGCCGTAGTGCCCCACACTCCACGTTGCCCGGCCCAGCGCGACGTCCTGAGGATGATAGCGCGACGTCTCGCTGGGACCATTGAAGGCAACGCTCGTGCCCACGCTCAACGGAGGCGGCGTGGGGGCAACGAGGCCTCCGGCGCCGCCAGCCATGCTGGTGTCGACGAAGCCCCCAGGCACACCCGAGGGCGCATGGTTGCGGCGAGGCCCGCCGTGAGATCCAGTAGCAGCCCGGGAAGGAAGCAGATAGCAGAAGGGCGGTGCTCCTGATGCCGCCGCATCCCGCAGCTCAGCAACACATTCCAGCAATGCATCCCGGCCGCTCTCCATCAGTCGGCACCGCAGCAGCTCTCGTGCCACCGTGAGTGCTGTCCGCATGTTCGCCTGCTTGCGCCGGGTGTGTGGCGTCGTTGCAGTGGCGTGGCTTTCAGCCCTTGCAGCGGCTCGCGCTTGCGTGGAGTGAGGGTGGACGGTGCCTGGCCGCGCCGTCCGCGCCCAACAGTGTTAGGTGGCGCTCGTGACGCCTGGGGCGCGGGGTTGAGGTCTTCATGGGCAGGTGGCGCTGCCCGGGAGGGCCAGGCTGCCCAGCGGTCGGAGTCGGCCCTCGGGTCGCCGAACATCGGGACCGCGGAGCGTTGGAGGGTAGATTGGCGGGGAAGAGGCTCCGGCGCACCCCTACCTGGCATGCCAAATGTTGGATCACAGGTTCCGGCAAAACCCTCAAGGTTTGAACACTGGGGTGCGCGCGAAGATTTCCTCCCTACCGATCCACGCCCTAGCTCGCTAAGATCTCGCAGACGAACTCGACGAGCCCACAACGCGAAATACACGAGATTTATACTGGTTCGGGCCACTGTTGTGGTGTAATACCCTACTCCAGTGTGGTGGTGGTGGATTGCCTCTTGGGCTGATGATGAACAGTACAAGGGGAAGAACAGCCTCGTGAGGTTGAGGTGTTCTTGTGCTCAGTGTGTGGCTAAGGGTTGGCTCTAGGTCTGATTCACCTCCCTCTAATATGGTGGCTAGCTCTACTTATATAGGCCCTAGTCCTCTCCCTAAATATTGAGCGGGAAGGGAGCCAACAACGGCCAATTTGAAAGGGGACAGCCAGTACAACTTATTCTGACAAAAGCGGTCTTCGCCTGCAAAAGGCTCTGCTGGTGACGCTGCCTTGGGCTCCATCATGACCTCCGTCTTTCCATCCTGCTGGTCTTGGTCTCGTTGCACTGATATAGAAACCTTTGCTTGATGCCTCGGTACTCCGCGCCTGCGCTTGCCTGGTCTCGATCGTCATGGCTCACGTCACGAGGACCTCACGAGGTTTGCCTTGCCTTGATCTCTCCGCCCCTCGTGAGCCTGCCTGGCGAGGCCGCTCCTGAGGAGGTCTTGCATCGTCCGCCTCGCAAGGCTGGCCCCTCGCGAGGGTCTTGAATGCCTTGTCGATGAAGATGGGCCGTACAGGCCTGGTAGCTCAGCCACGCCGTGGGCCGCAGGCAGGCAAGTCTGGGGACCCCCATTCCCAGAACGCCGACAATAACCATCTTTGACAAACAAGCTAGTCAAGTAGAGGCATACTAGGGACACTCTGTTTTTGTCTATGTATTCACACATGTACTAAGTTTTCGGTTAATACAATTCTAGCATGAATAATAAACATTTATCATGATATAAGGAAATAAATAATAACTTTACTATTGCCTCTAGGGCATATTTCCTTCGATGCCAAGTTTCATGAATTTCAGACGAGTTGTGGATTTACTAGAATTTAAAAACCAGTTATCTCAACGTTTTGCCGGCAATCAACGGTGCCCTGGTGTTTGAAATTCATTACCATTTCTTGCATGGGACCTAAGCATGCACCCAAGGACACCGATTTGGTTTTTCAACCAATTTATATGCACTGGATCATGTGCATGTAGTTCAAATTTGAATTATGCACATAAATGCATTGAAAGCTCAGTTAATGCATAAAAATGTCGAAACGAACCCCGAAAAATCACAAAAATTGACACAACACTCGTGTTGTTCTATGTTGACAAGAGACAAATTTTGAAAGCAATAAGAGGCAATGGATATCATTTCGTCCCCAAAGGTGGGACGTTCCCTACCGAAACCATCATGCTTGTTGTGAGAAGCTCTGGTTTGTGAGAAGCATATACACAAACCTGCCCCAAATGGGACAAAAAAATTACCACGGCATGTCGGGTGCCATTCCATGATAGCATGCCAAGTTTCATGAATTTCAGACGAGTTTTGGATTTAATAGAATTTAAAAACCCGGCATCTCAATGTTTTGCCGGCAATCAACGGTGCCCTTGTGTTTGAAATTCATTCCCATTTCTTGCATGTGACGTAAGCATGCAACCAAGGACATAGATTTGAATTTTCAACCAATTTATATGCACTAGAGCATGTGCATGTAGTTAAAATTTGAATTATGCACATAAATGCATTGAAAACTCAATTAATGCATAAAAATGTCCAAACAAACCCGGAAAAATCCCAAAAATTGACACAACACTCTTGTTGTTCTATGTTGACACTAGGAAAACTTTTGAAAGCATCAAGAGGCAACGGATATCGTTTCGGCCAGAAAGGTGAAACGTTCCCTACCGAAACCATCACACTTGTTGTGAGAAGCTCTGGTTTATGAGAAACTTATACACAAACCTGCCCCAAATGGGACAAACAATTTACCACTGCATGTTGATGCCGCTCCATGATAGCATGCTAAGTTTCATGAATTTCGGACGAATTTTGGATTTACTAGAATTACAATAGCAAGTACGTCGACGTTTGTCGGAGAGCCACGGTGTCGTGGTGTTCGAATTTCATCCCCATATCTTGCATGGGGCATAAGCATAAACCCATGGACACATATATGATTTTACAACCCATGTTGGTGCACCGAGTATGTGCATGTAGTTTAATGTTGAATTGTGCACCTGAAATGGCTAGAAAACAAATATAATGTATAAAATGTTCAAACGAACCTGAATAATTCCAATTCTTTTACGACATACATATATTTGCGTGTTCACTGCAGATAAAAGGTCTAGCAATTCAAACACCGTCCATTGCCGCCGTGACCCTGTCGGTGTCAAAACCGGTGGGTCTCGGGTAGGGGGTCCCAAACTGTGCGTCTAGGCGGATGGTAACAGGAGACAAGGGACACGATGTTTTTACCCAGGTTCGGGCCCTCTCGATGGAGGTAAAACCCTACTCCTGCTTGATTAATATTGATGATATGGGTAGTACAAGAGTATATCTACCACGAGATCAGAGAGGCTAAACCCTAGAAGCTAGCCTATGGTATGATTGTTGTTCGTCCTACGGACTAAAACCCTCCGGTTTATATAGACACCGGAGGGGTTAGGGTTACATAGAGTCGGTTACAAATGGGAGGAGATCTACATATCCGTATCGCCAAGCTTGCCTTCCACGCCAAGGAAAGTCCCATCCGGACACGGGACGAAGTCTTCAATCTTGTATCTTCATAGTCCAGGAGTCCGGTCAAAGGTTATAGTCCGGCCATCCGGACACCCCTAATCCAGACTCCTCGGTAGCTCTGAACCAGGCTTCAATGACGACGAGTCCGGTGCGCAGATTGTCTTCGGCATTGCAAGGCGGGTTCCTCCTCCGAATACTTCATAGAAGATTTTGAACACAAGGATAGTGTCCGGCTCTGCAAAATAAGTTCCACATACCACCGTAGAGAGAATAATATTTACACAAATCCAATCTGCTGACGTATTCTGCAGCGTGACATCACACCACGGCCAAGCCTTTATTCGAATCGTTTTTAGTGTCCCACCTCAGCGCACTTAGCGAGGCGGTTTCCTTGGCACGTCTTGTCGAAGCAGAGATCGTGTCCCCTTATTCCGGGATTCTCATCAATACGGGCATGGGCAACCCAACCGTGTCATTAATTTACGGCGCTTGGGAGATAAGCGAGTTTTACCAGGCTGGTGGGGGCACATAGTTTCGTCTGCCCATATAAGGGGATAAGGATCCAACTTTTCCATCTACGCCTTCTTCCTCCTTTGCTTATCCATTTTCGCGCACTCAAGCTCCAGCGCCCAAGTCCGCACATCCTACCTCAACCTTCTCCAGCCATGTCCGGAGCGGGAGGCAAGTGGATGGCCTCCTCCGTCACGGAGGGACACATCAAGAAGCTGAGGAAAGCCGGATACTTGTCCAATGACATCGCGCCGGCTCCCGACAAGGGCAGCTCATCCCCACCCCTGGCCCCATGAGAGGGTGGTGTTCCTCACCCATTTCCTCCACGGACTAGGTTTCCCACTTCACCCATTTGTCCGGGACTCATGTTCTACTACGGCCTGGATTTCCATGATCTGGCCCCAACTTCATCCTCAACATCTCGGCGTTCATCGTCAGTGTGCGAGGCCTTCCTCGCATCCAGCCCCACTTCGCTTATGGTGAAGACCTTCAATGTCAAACTGAAGGTAGTGGGCGGCCGCCAAGCAGAGTGCAGAGGCGCCATGGTGGGCAAGATGCCCAACGTTACATGGCTCGAGGGCTCCTTCGTGGAGACCATAAAGGGGTGGCAATCGGGGTGGTTCTACATCACCAAGCCGCGTGACCCTGAATGGGCAGCGGCCCCCGAATTCCGATCTGGCATCCCCACACGGCTCACCTCCTGGAAAGAGACGGGCTTGTCGTGGGGTAATTCGGAGGAGCTGACCGGACTCCAAACCTGCGTCCAAAACCTGGTGAGCAAGAAGCTCAAATTCGTCAACGTAGTCCAGGTCATGCTCATCCGCCGGATCCTCCCGTGCCAACAACGGGCTTTCAGTTTGTGGGAGTTTGATCCGGCACAACACCGAATCCTGAGTAGGCTCTTCGACACTACGTACGAAGACGCCTGGAAGGTGCTGTTCAAGGGCGTCGAGGCTCCCGCATACGCTACCGAGGATCGCGGATTCAGCGCGCAGCATCAAGCCAACGCGGTAAGATATTTTACCCTTTACAGGATACTTGTTTTTCCTAGTTTGACTCTATGCGGGATCTAAACTCCCTTTCCTTTGACAGGATTGGCAGAAGACGTCCGGGCAGATTGACTGTCCGGCTCCCTTACCAGAAGACCCAGCGGATGCCCGCTTGACAGGGCTGCTGGTTCTGGCACCTTACGTGGTGCCGGAGAAAAAGGCCAAGAAGAAGTCCACGGGAACTCAAAAGAGTTCCTGGCGCCTGGTGGTGTCAGACTCATCGTCCGATGACTCCGAGGTGGACTCCTCCCGCGAAAACGAGAAGGAGGAAAAAGAGGTCTCTCCCCCAGCAGGAGGAGAGAAGAAAAGGAAGGCCGCCCCAACTGGGGGGGCCGGAGGGTCCAAGAAGGGAAGGACCCTTCCTCCGGACTACTCCACCAACGCCGACGATGGCGAAGAGGAGGGCCATCCAGGCCAAGCCCACAGCAAAATCGTAAATATCCGGATACCGAATAACTCATGGCATTCCCTTGTTGCACAATATCTTCGGCGCGAATATAATCATGCAGTCCGCCCAAGGCGGGCTCGATGCTTCGTCGGCGGCTCCCTGGGTTCGTCGGATGTGAATAGCACTTCACTTCCGGCTGCCTCCTCTCCTCGCGCTGCGGATGATGCCGAAGTGGAGTCCCAAAAGGGTCCAAGCCAGGAGGAGGTGGTCCTGGAGGCGCCGCAAGGCGACCTCCCGGACTCCAGGCGCAAAGGGGACAAAAACCCCAAGGGCTCCAAGTCCGGCCCTAGGCCGGACACCGCACCGGAACCTTCAGTGGTTCCGGAGTCCGGCAGGCGCCCCCCTAGTAAGAAGGGCAAGCCTACGACGCCGGTGACCTCTGTACAACCGGAGGCACCGGATAATCTGCTGGAGGTGCTTAACGGCGCCTCCATCGACGAGGAGCACCGCACTATTATGAGTGTGGTGATCCAGAAGGTTCAGTCCGCCAAGAGCGAGCTGACTGAAGCATGTGCCAACCTTCTAACAGGCTTTGAGGTATGTATTTAAGATATGTAAAAATATTACCGCATAGACAGTAGCCCCTGATGCTCAGTTTGGTGTTCGGAAAGAAAAACCAAACTGAGGATCTAAAAGATATACGCAGGAGTCTAACATAAGTATGTCAATATGGGAATGCAGGTTCTTGGCTGCTGACCTCTGTCGACTTGATCATGGAGGTCGATGCATTGAAGCGAGCCTCGGCGGTCCGAGAACGAGCTCGGCCTTGCCAAGAAGCAGCTCGAAGACAAGGAAGGTAAGTAATACCTTATGTAAGTATATAAAAAGATGTGGTTGCAAAAAAGGACAGGACCAACGTGAGTATTACAGGGGCCACAACCGAGGTTGCGACCCTGAAGGAAGCGTTGTCCAAGGCCGAAGACAAGGCGACCGTGGAGCGCACCGAGCGAGAGAAGCATGAGGCGCGGGTGGCGGAGGTGCAGCAAGAGCTCCAGGCTCTCGTGGAAAAACACGAGAGTTTGGACCTTGACTCAAAGACTCGAGAGTCCGAGCTTGCCTCGGCCCTTGAGAGCGCCAAATCTGCCAAGGCCGAAGCCCAAAAAGCCCTCCAGGAAATTGAGGCGATGAAGAAGATAGCGGCGGGTAAGGCATTCTTTATGCAAAGCAAGCACGTGAAAGTGAATTACTTGTTACTTACCCGAGTCCGGAGCTCTCCAGGAGCATTCGCAGATCTTCCCCGGAGTGTGTCCGACGCTGCCGCATTCTACCGAGCCAAAGAGGGGAACTCGACGGAGAAGGTATTCTGGTCTTAGTATGCTGAGGCCGGACACCCGTTGCCCTTGAGCGACCAGCTGAAGCAGCTGGTCGAGCTCCATAAGGTGGCCGAACAGGCCATGAAGGGTCTCATAGTACGGCTATGGCCTGGGGAAGCCATGCCTGGGAGCTACTTCGGGCTGGTGAGGCGGCTGGTGGATGCCTGTCCATGGCTTGAAGTCATCAAGCGCTCTGTATGCATCGAAGGTGCCCGTAGGGCCCTTGCCCGTGCTAAAGTGCACTGGGGCAAGATGGACGCTGAGAAGCTTGTGACCAGACGGACCACGGCCGGGCAAGGAGCATCGCAAGCCGAGATGTATTATGAGGGCATCTGAAGGGTGCCCGCTTTATAGCGATGAATGCTCCAAAGATGTAATTTTGAGTAAACTCGCATTTGTGATATCAGACGCTGAAAACTTGTTCATATGCGCTAAGCAACGCTTTTGAATTTAAAATATTACCTTCATGCGACCGTATATTAAATTTCAGAGATGGCGAGTCGTCGGCTTCGCCCCATGCCATGAGTGCTGGGGTGTTCGGATAAACTTGGCGCTCTTTTCCCATTCTTGGGTCCTTGAGGAGGCGCCAACACAACGAACAAGACAATCGGACTATAATGCTTGAACACTCTCACTTAGCCATAGAATTCTATAATTTTAAATTTTGGCGAAGCCCCTAGTATTCGAAGACCGAGTTCGGGGCGCTATCCACGCCTAGGCCGGACAAAGCTGACTCCTCGCTCTAAACGGCATAAGTCTTTAGGGACTCAAAAACCTCTCGAACAGCGACCAGCTCTCGCCCTATCATGACGGTCAGTTTTAGCTTTCTCCACTGAGGTGCTTAGCCCAGCTCAACCGGGGCACAATCGCAGTGGTTCTCCCAGCGCTACCTTAGCCGATATAACGGAACGTAAGATACCAAAACATGGGAGCCAGGCAAACCCAACTATTGACCCAAGACATGATTCGGAGCCGATGCATATAATGCTATAAGTTCGGGGTGCCGCACTTGTGAAAGTGTTCGGACTTATCACACCGTGTGTTGGGGTACTTAAGCCCCTGGTGTATTTGGCCGTACCAAAGTGTACGGGTGCAACATGTCATTAATGAACATATATAGATAAAAAAAGGGAATGCAATAATAGACAAAAGCTATGTATTGTTTATTCGAAAAGGCTGCGGTAAAAGCAGGATGATACAAATAGTGCGATAAGCAAGAGATGGGACTATTTGACATGTCCCCCTCCAGGGGCGAGCTGCGGGATGATATGTGAAACAAGTATATTGCTTGTTATAGAGACCACCTGGACACTCGACGTAGCTTTCTGCCTCCCTGGCTGTTGCACCGTGTGTTCGGTGATTGTACTGCCGGACAGGCCTTCCGTAGAGTGGAGTCCTGTAAGTAAGAAAATGAATGACAAAATCGGGAGCCCCTAGTGCGATTGAGCCGCATTTTGGGCATGCCGTGATCGTGCCCCTCCCCCTATGCCCATGGTATTTCCAGAGCGTAGTTATGTACGTGTAGTACTGGTTTCGCAATTTCGCGAGGGCTGGGGTTGGGGCCGCATTGCTACGCTTGCTCGGAACTTGCCAGGCAGTCTTGTTGTAGGTTACTTCGGGCGCACTTGACGGTGTCTGGACGTTTAATAGCCGGACTGGAGAATTGCCTTGAGAGGCTGCTTTGTACTTCTGCCGCGAGGGCCGCCGTATGCTCCTCCGTTTGGAGAGAGCGTTCAGTGTTTCCATTGACCATAATGACTCCTCGGGGGCCTAGCATCTTGAGCTTGAGGTATGCGTAGTGTGGCACCACATTGAACTTTGCAAATGCGGTTCGTCCGAGCAGTGTGTGATAGCCACTGCGGAACGGGACTATGTCGAAGATTAACTCCTCGCTTGGAAATTATCCGGGATCGAAGACCACCTCAAGTGTAACCGAGCCTGCAGTTGGCCTCTACACTGGTATGACGCCTTTAAAGGTCGTCTTTGTGGGTTTAATCCTTGAGGGATCTATGCGCATTTTTCGTGACCGTATCCCGATAAAGCAGGTTCAGGCTGCCGCCGTCCATAAGGACTCTAGTGAGGTGAAATCTGTCAATGATTGGGTCTAGAACCAATGCGGCGAATCCACCATGGCGGATGCTAGTGGGGTGGTCCCTTCGATCAAAAGTGATCGGGCAGGAGGACCATGGGTTGAACTTTGGGGCGATCGACTCCAACGCGTATCGTCCCTCGAGTGCACGCTCCGCTCCCTTTGGGGATGTGGGTTGCGTATATCATGTTCACCGTCCACACTTGTGGGGGAAGCCCTTCATCCCCTATTGTTCGGCGGCGGGGCTCCTCCTCGTCATCGCTATGCAGCCCCTTGTCTCTGTTTTCGGCACTTAACTTGCTTGCTCGCTTGAACACCCAACAATCCTGTTGGTGTGATTGGCTGGTTTTCGAAGTGCCGTGTATCGCACGAGCGATCGAGTATTCGGTCCAAACTGGACGGGCCCGGAGTATTTCTTTTAAATGGCTTTTTCTGCTGACCGGGTTTAGAGCCTCTGAATCCGGCATTAACTGCCGTATCCTTAGCATTGTCGCCGTTAATCGGCGCTTGTGCTTGTTGCGACGCGACCTGCCATTGCTGTCCTTGGTATCCGAATTACCAAGGCTCTTGGTCATGTTATTACTACGAGCTAGCCAGCTGTCTTCTCCCGCGCAAAAGCGGGTCATGAGTGTTGTGAGGGCTGCCATGGATTTCGGCTTTTCCTGTCCTAGGTGTCGGGCAAGCCACTTGTCACGGATGTTATGTTTGAAGGCTGCAAGGGCCTCTGCGTCCGAACAGTCGACTATTTGATTTTTCTTGGTTAGGAACCGTGTCTAGAATTGTCTGGCCGATTCCTCTGGCTGCTGAATTATGTGGCTTAGGTCATCGGCGTCTGGTGGTCGCACATAGGTGCCCTAGAAATTGTCGAGGAATGCGTCTTCCAGGTCCTCCCAACAACCAATTGATTCTGCTGGCAAGCTGTTAAGCCAATGCCGAGCTGGTCCTTTAAGCTTGAGTGGGAGGTATTTGATGGCGTGTAGATCATTACCACGGGCCATGTGGATATGAAGGAGATAATCCTCGATCCATACCGCAGGATCTGTTGTGCCATCGTATGATTCGATGTTTACGGGTTTGAAACCCTTAGGGATTTGATGATCCATTACTTCATCTGTGAAGCATAGTGGGTTTGCGGCGCCTCTGTACTGGGCTATACCACGACGTAGCTCAAACGAGCTTTGTCTACTTTGTACGGCCCGGCCGGATTTACCATATCCGGCATGACGGTTATCGTCACGTGTCGTGGGGCGCCCACGCGATCCATAGATCGATCTTGTTTGCCTTGCCTTGTCCTCCAATATATCTCGCAGTCCGGCGCATTTCCCGTGCCTTGGTATTCTTTGAGCGACGCCGGGGTGCGGCTTGAGTGGAGGGCCGAGAGGCCTCTCTGTCGCGGCCACGAGGTGGCCGGTCGGCCGCATCATGCGCTGGTGATGTAGGTCTAGGTGCTTCCTCCTCTAATCGGGGTAGCGGACTGCGTTTTGGGTAGCTCTTGGAGGGGCGTTCGAGTTCGTACTCTTTGGTCGCAAAGACTTCAGTCCATCTGTCGGCTAGCAAGTCTTGGCCAGCTCTAAGTTGTTGCTGTTTTTTCTTGAGGCTGCTCGCTGTGGCCATAAGCCTGCATTTGAAACACTCTTGTTCGACGGGATCCTCAGGCACGACAAATTCATCGTCGTCGAGGCTTGCCTCGTCTTCGGAGGGAGGCATGTAATTATCGTCCTCTACCTCTCTGTCTGCCGCTCTCTCATGAGGGCTGGTTTCTCCATCCTCCTGTGCTGAATCCTGCTGGAGGGGGTTGCCTTCGGCACTGTCCGGGGTGTTATTGTCTCCCGTGCCGGAATCACAGTTTTTGCTTTGGCGGGATTTAGAGCGGCGCCGCTGACGCCGGCGCTTAGGTTGCTTCTTGGAGGGGTCATCCTCCGTTGTTCCATCGCCGTTCCCTTCTTTTGGGGTGTCCACCATGTATATGTCATACGACGAGGTGGCCTTCCAGTGCCCTGTAGGCGCTGGTTCTTGGTCGTCTCCTGCATCGGCGTCCATACCGTCGATGTCATCGGAGTCGAAGTCGAGCATGTCGGTTAAATCATCGACAGTGGCTACGAAGTGGGTGGTGGGTGGGCTTTGAATTTCTTCGTCGTCCGCATCCCAACCTTGCTGACCATAGTCCGGCCAGGGCTCTCCTGATAAAGAGAGAGACTTTAGTGAATTCATAATGTCACTGAAGGGCGAGTACTGAAAGATTTCCGCGGCGGTGAACTCCATGATCGGCGCCCGATCGGATTCGATTGGCAGGGGCGCGGAAGGTTCGGAGTCCGGAGGGGAGCCCGGCACCTTGGAGTCATAAGCTTCGCAAAGGACAAGGCTGGTGTTCGGCTCGATCGCCGTAGAGATTGCAGCCCCTGAGGCGGTGTCCAGCCACCCGTCCTCGATTGGCGCAGTCGGCTCCGAGCTGAGGGTCGGAGCGGACACGGGTGCGGCCTCTAGGTCACTGTTTGGCGGCAGAGCTAGATCATGCCCATCGTAACAGTGCAGCGCGCTCGGCTGTGGCTCGATCCCGTCGAAGATCAAGTCTCTGCGGACGTCAGCCGTGTAGTTCAAACTTCCAAATCTGACCTGATGGCCAGGGGCGTAGCTTTCGATCTGCTCCAGATGGCCAAGCGAATTGGCCCGAAGTGCAAAGCCGCCAAATACGAAGATCTGTCCAGGGAGAAAAGTCTCACCCTGGACCGCATCGTTGTTGATGATCGGAGGAGCCATCGGGCCTAAAGATGACGACACAGAGGAACTCAATGAAAGCACCAATGTCGGTGTCAAAACCGGAGGATCTCGGGTAGGGGGTCCCGAACTGTGCGTCTAGGCGGATGGTAGCATGAGACAAGGGACACGATGTTTTACCTGTGTTCGGCCCT
Organism: Aegilops longissima; assembly: GCA_021605205.1. Classification (NCBI taxonomy): domain Eukaryota; kingdom Viridiplantae; phylum Streptophyta; class Magnoliopsida; order Poales; family Poaceae; genus Aegilops; species Aegilops longissima. Next base: position 380,825,378 of record CM038680.1, read on the forward strand.
CTCGATGGAGGTAAAACCCTACTCCTGCTTGATTAATATTGATGATATGGGTAGTACAAGAGTAGATCTACCACGAGATCAGAGAGGCTAAACCCTAGAAGCTAGCCTATGGTATGATTGTTGTTCGTCCTACGGACTAAAACCCTCCGATTTATATAGACACCGGAGGGGGTTAGGGTTACATAGAGTCGGTTACAAATGGGAGGAGATCTACATATCCGTATCGCCAAGCTTGCCTTCCACGCCAAGGGAAGTCCCATCCGGACACGGGACGAAGTCTTCAATCTTGTATCTTCATAGTCCAGGAGTCCGGCCAAAGGTTATAGTCCGGCCATCCGGACACCCCCTAATCCAGGACTCCCTCAGAACACATTATGTAATTCAAATCAAGATGAAAAATCAAGTAGATCGCACACAGTTTATTATCACCAACCGTGTGAGATGCAGCACAAAATATCATGGAGCACCGTCGGTGTATATACAGTACGCCTATGGCTTACGCGAGAAGTTGCGTCGGCTACAGTCCAAAGCCGACGTCTCAAGCACACTAGCTCGCTCCCCAAATATCATTTCACTGTTCAATCATCGCCCGTGAAAGATGGGCACGTGGACCCGCGTCATGAGGACAACTTCGGTGGCCCACTCCAGTGAGAGCGCGGCCGCAGCCGCCATGCGCGTGCTAACAAGGTGCATGAGTGCGGCCGCAATCTGCGACCGGCTCGGCCAAGGCAGCCCAAACGGTCGCTGTTGCTTCTCAGGTGGCGGCAGCAACATCTGCCTCGGGGATAGCAACTAGTGAGAGCGGCACAACAGCTGTTCGTTTCGCAGTGGCAGCCTTATCCCTGATGGAGGCCGCCCACGACCATGTCGAGGCTGCCCACGCCCAGCTCCTTGCGGTCACTGCACAAATCAAACGAAGCTTCTCCGGCAATGGTCGACAACCCATGGCCGAAGAGTTGGCAAGCGCCGAGAGTGTTCGAGTAGCCGTCCGTTCATCCGCCGCATACCTTGCGACAACGAAGCTCGTTGATATGTCCATTTTTTGCATCATGCTTTTATATCGATATTTATTGCATTATGGGTTGTTATTACACGTTATGTCACAATACTTATGCCTTTTCTCTCTTGTTTTACAAGGTTTTCATGAAGAGGGAGAATACCGGCAGCTGGAATTCTGGGCTGGAAAAGGAGCAAATATTAGAGACCTATTCTGCACAACTCCAAAAGTCCTGAAACTTCACGGAGGCACATTTTGGAATAAATAAAAAAATACTGGAGAAAGAATCAACCAGAAGGGGCCTACACCCTGTCCATGAGGGTGGGGGTGCGCCCTACCCCCCTGGGCGCGCCCCCTGCCTCGTGGGCCCCCTGGTAGGCCTCCGGTGCCCGTCTTCTGCTATATGAAGTCTTTTACCCTGGAAAAAATCATAAGCAAGCTTTCGGGACGAAACACCGCCGCCACGAGGCGGAACCTTGGCGGAACCAATCTAGGGCTCCGGCGGAGCTGTTCTGCCAGGGAAACTTCCCTCCGGGAGGGGGAAATCATCGCCATCGTCATCACCATCGATCCTCTCAGCGGGAGGGGGTCAATCTCCGTCAACATCTTCACCAGCACCATCTCCTCTAAAATCCTAGTTCATCTCTTCTATCCAATCTTTGTCCCAAAGCCTCAGATCGGTACCTGTGGGTTGCTAGTAGTGTTGATTACTCCTTGTAGTTGATGCTAGTTGTTTTATTTGGTGGAAGATCATATGTTCAAATCCTTAATGCATATTAATACCCCTTTGATTATGAACAGGAATATGATTTGTGAGTAGTTACGTTTGTTCCTGAGGACATGGGAGAAGTCTCGCTATAAGTAGTCATGTGAATTTGGTATTCGTTCGATATTTTGATGAGATGTATGTTGTCTCTCCTCTAGTGGTGTTATGTGAACGTCGACTACATGACACTTCACCATTTTTTGGGCCTAGAGGAAGGCATTGGGAAGTAATAAGTAGATGATGGGTTGCTAGAGTGACAGAAGCTTAAACCATAGTTCATGAGTTGCTTCGTAAGGGGCTGATTTGGATCCATATGTTTCATGCTATGGTTAGGTTTACCTTAATACTTCTCTTGTAGTTGCGGATGCTTGCAATAGGGGTTAATCATAAGTGGGATGCTTGTCCAAGAAAGAGCAGTACACAAGCACCGGTCCACCCACATACCAAATTATCAAAGTAACGAACGCGAATCATATGAGCGTGATGAAAACTAGCTTGACGATAATTCCCATGTGTCCTCGGGAGCGCTTTTCTCTATATAAGAGTTTGTCCAAGCTTGTCCTTTGCTACAATAAGGATTGGGCCATATTGCTGCACCATATTTACTTTCATTACTTGTTACCCGTTACAAAATTACCTTATCACAAAACTATCTGTTACCGATAATTTCAGTGCTTGCAGAGAATACCTTACTAAAAACCGCTTATCATTTCCTTCTGCTCCTCCTTGGGTTCGACACTCTTACTTATCGAAAGGACTACGATAGATCCCCTATACTTGTGGGTCATCAACACTCTTTTCTAGCACCGTTGCCGGGGAGTGAAGCGCCTTTGGTAGGTGGAATTTGGTATGGAAAAATTTATATAGTGTGCTGAAATTTACTGTCACTTGTCACTATGGAACATAATCCTTTGAGGGGCTTGTTCGGGGTATCTTCACCCCGGCCAGTAGAGCAAAGAGTTGCTCCTCAACCTACTGAACCTACTGAAAATGTTTACTTTTAAATTCTTTCGGGTATGATAGAGAAACTGCTAGCTAATCCTTTTACAGGAGATGGAACACTACATCCCGATTTGCACCTAATCTATGTGGATGAAGTTTGTGGATTATTTTAGCTTGCAGGTATGCCCGAGGATGTTATCAAGAAGAAGGTATTCCCTTTATCTTTGAAGGGAAAGGCATTTACATGGTTTAGGCTATGTGATGGTATGGGATCATGGAACTACAACCGATTGAAATTGGAATTTCATCAGAAGTTTTATCCTATGCATCTTGTTCACCATGATCGTAATTATATATATAATTTTTGGCCTCGCGAAGGAGAAAGCATCGCTCAAGCTTGGGGGAGGCTTAAGTCAATGTTATATTCATGCCCCAATCATGATCTCTCAAGAGAAATTATTATTCAAAAAAATTATGCTCGGCTTTCTCTCAATAATCGCTCCATGCTCGATACTCCTTGTACTGGTTCTTTTATGATGAAGACTATTGAATTCAAATGGGATTTATTGGAAAGAATTAAACGCAACTCTGAAGATTGGGATCTCGACGAAGGTAAGGAGTCAGGTATAACACCTAAGTTTTATTGTGTTAAATCTTTTATGGATACCGATGTTTTCCGTGAATTTAGCACTAAATATGGACTTGACTCTGAGATAGTAGCTTCTTTTTGTGAATCCTTTGCTACTCATGTTGATCTCCCTAAGGATAAGTGGTTTAAATATAATCCTCACATTGAAGTAAAAGTAGTTGCACCTATTAAATTTGAAGAAAAGACTATCACTTGTAATGGTCGTGTCGTTCCTACTGCTTATATTGAGAAACCACCTTTCCTTGTTAGAATAAAGGATCATGCTAAAGCTTCAACTGTGGTCAACAGAAGTAATATTAGGACACCCAAACCCCCTGAGCAAATTAAAGTTGAACCTAGTATTGCTATGGTTAAATATCTCTTGGCTGATAATATTGATGGGCATGTTATTTACTTCTGTAATGAAGCTGCTAGAATTGCTAGACCTGATACTAAAAATAAACATAGACCTGTTGTAGGCATGCCTATTATTTCTGTTAAGATTGGAGATCATTGTTATCATGGCTTATGTGATATGGGTGCTAGTGCAAGTGCAATACCTCATTCCTTATACAAAGAAATTATGCATGATATTGCACCTGCTGAGATAGAAGAAATTTATGTTACAATTAAGCTTGCCAATAGAGACACTATTTCACCAGTTGGGATTGTTAGAGATGTTGAAGTCTTGTGTGGGAAAGTTAAATATCCTGCTGATTTTCTTGTTCTTGGTTCCCCACAAGATGACTTCTGTCCCATCATATTTGGTAGACCCTTCTTGAATACTATTAATGCTAGGATAGACTGCGAAAAGGATGTTGTTACTATTGGTTTTGGGGATATGTCTCATGAGTTTAATTTTGCTAAATTTCATAGACAACCCCATGATGAGGAATTGCCTAGTAAAGATGAAATTATTGGTCTTGCTTCTATTGCCGTGCCTCCTAATGATCCTTTAGAACAATATTTGCTAGACCATGAAAATGATATGTTTATGAATGAAAGAAGGGAAATAGATGAAGTATTCTTTAAAGAAGGACCTATTTTGAAACACAACTTGCCTGTTGAAATCCTAGGGGATCCTCCTCCACCCAAGGGTGATCCCGTGTTTGAGCTTAAACCATTACCTGATACTCTTAAATATGCTTATCTTGATGAAAATAAGATATCCTGTTATTATTAGTGCTAACCTTTCAGAGCATGAAGAGAAGAAATTATTGAAAACTCTGAAGAAGCACCATGCTGCTATTGGATATACTCTTGATGATCTTAAGGGCATTAGTCCAACACAAAATAAAATTGGAGAAAGACGCTAAACCGGTTGTTGATCACCAACGAAGGTTAAATCCTAAGATGAAAGAAGTGGTAAGAAAAGAAATACTAAAGCTTCTGGAAGTAGGTATAATTTATCCCGTTGCTGATAGTCAGTGGGTAAGTCCTGCCCATTGTGTCCCCAAGAAGGAAGGTATTACTGTTGTTCCTAATGATAAAGATGAATTGACCCCACAAAGAATTGTTACAGGTTATAGAATGGTAATTGATTTCTGAAAATTAAATAAAGCTACTAAAAAGGACCATTACCCTTTACCTTTTATTGATCAAACGCTAGAAAGATTATCCAAACATACACATTTTTGCTTTCTAGATGGTTATTCCGGTTTCTCTCAAATACCTGTGTCAAAAGAGGATCAAGAAAAGACCACTTTTACTTTCCCTTTCGGTACCTTTGCTTATAGACGTATGCCTTTTGGTTTATGTAATGCACCTGCTACCTTTCAAAGATGCATGATGGCTATATTCTCTGATTTTTGTGAAAAGATTGTTGAGGTTTAGATGGATGATTTCTCCGTATACGGAACTTCTTTTGATGATTGCTTGAGCAACCTTGATCGAGTTTTGCAGAGATGTGAAGAAACTAATCTTGTCTTGAATTGGGAAAAGTGCCACTTTATGGTTAATGAAGGTATTGTCTTGGGGCATAAAATTTCTGAAAGAGGTATTGAAGTTGACAAAGCTAAAGTTGATGCTATTGAAAAGATGTCGTGTCCCAAGGACATTAAAGGTATAAGAAGTTTCCTTGGTCATGTCGGTTTTTATAGGAGGTTCATTAAGGACTTCTCTAAAATCTCCAGGCCTGTAACTAATCTCTTACAAAAAGATATCCCTTTTGTCTTTGATGATGATTGTGTAGAAGCATTTGAAATACTTAAGAAAGCCTTGATTTCTGCACCCATTGTTTAGCCACCTGATTGGAATTTACCCTTTGAAATTATGTGTGATGCTAGTGATTATGATGTAGGTGCTGTTCTAGGACAAAGAGTTGATAAGAAATTAAATGTTATCCAATATGCTAGTAAAACTCTAGACAGTGCCCAGAGAATTATGCTACTACTGAAAAAGAATTTTTAGCAGTTGTGTTTGCTTGTGATAAATTCAGGCCTTATATTGTTGATTCAAGTAACTGTTCAACTGATCATGCTGCTATTAAATACCTTATGAAAAAGAAAGATGCTAAACCTAGACTTATTAGATGGGTTCTCTTGCTACAAGAATTTGATTTGCATATTATTGATAGAAAGGGAGCTGAGAACCCCGTTGCAGGCAACTTGTCTAGGTTAGAGAATGTTCTTGATGACCCACTACCTATTGATGTAGCTTTCCTGATGAACAATTAGCTGTCATAAATACTTCTCGTACTGCTCCTTGGTATGCTGATTATGCTAATTACATTGTTGCTAAATTTATACCACCTAGTTTCACATACCAGCAAAAGAAAAAAAAATCTGTGATTTAAGCATAAGATTTCGATTCCCAGTAAAAAAATATAGAATAGAAAAATATGGGACAAAAAATAAATCCACTCGGTTTCAGACTTGGTACAACCCAAAAACACCATTCCTTTTGGTTCGCACAACCAAAAAATCATTGGTGAAGTAAGATCAAGCTCATGAGCTTATTATCCTAGGTCGTAACAAATAAGTTGATAGTGATAGGATCCCTTTTTTGGCGTCCCCAATAATTTCTTCTTTTGCAGGGATTTCAGGAAAAAAGTCTCTTGTCATTTTTTATTCTATCAATGGACAGAATCCTAGAAGAAACAAATGTATATATAGGATATTATATTATATATTCCTAGGTTAGATTCATTTAATCCGATATATTGATATGGAATTCCTTTCTATGTAGTTTGGACTCGATGCAGTTTCTCTTCCTTGCTGCTGAGACTGAGACATATCAAAAAGGGGATGACCCACACCATTATAAAGAAGGAGTAGATGGTGTTATTAGACGTTGTGTACCTGAGCATGAACAGGAACAGATCCTACGCAAGTGTCACTCCGAAGCTTATGGAGGACACCACACTGGAGATAGAACTGCATATAAGGTATTGCAATCCGGTTTTTATTGGCCTACTCTCTTCAAAGATGCCCATAAGTTTGTTTTATCTTGTGATGAATGTCAAAGAATTGGTAATATTAGTAGACGTCAAGAAATGCCTATGAATTATTCACTTGTTATTGAACCATTTGATGTTTGGAGCTTTGATTATATGGGACCGTTTCCTTCCTCTAACGGGTATACACATATTTTAGTTGTTGTTGATTACGTTACTAAGTGGGTAGAAGCTATTACAACTAGTAGTGATGATCATAACACCTCTATTAAGATGCTTAAAGAAGTTATTTTTCCGAGGTTTGGAGTCCCTAGATATTTAATGACTGATGGTGGTTCACACTTTATTCATGGTGCTTTTCGTAAAATGCTTGCTAAGTATGATGTTAATCATAGAATTGCAACCCCATATCACCCACAGTCTAGCGGTCAAGTAGAATTGAGTAATGGAGAGCTCAAATTAATTTTGCAAAAGACTGTTAATAGATCTAGAAAAGATTGGTCCAAGAAACTTGATGATGCAATATGGGCCTACAGAATTGCATATAAAAATCCTATGGGTATGTCTCCGTATAAAATGGTTTATGGAAAAGCTTGTCACTTACCTCTCAAACTAGAACATAACGCATATTGGGCCATTAAAGAGCTCAATTATGATTTCAAACTTGCCGGTGAGAAGAGACTATTTGACATTAGCTCACTTGATGAATGGAGAACCCAAGCTTATGAGAATGCCAAACTGTTTAAAGAAAAGGTTAAAAGATGGCATGAAAAAAGGATACAAAAGCGTGAGTTTAATGTAGGTGATTATGTGTTGCTATTCAACTCTCGTTTAAGATTTTTTGCATGAAAACTTCTCTCTAAATGGGAAGGTCCTTACGTTATCGAGGAGGTCTATCGTTCCGGTTCCATAAAAATCAACAACTTCGAAGGCACAAATCCAAAGGTGGTGAACGGTCAACGAATCAAACACTACATCTCAGGTAATCCTATAAATATTGAAACTAATGTTATTAAAACCGTAACCCCGGAGGAATACATAAGGGACACTTTCCAGAACGTTTCAGACTCCGGAAAGGAATTGGTATGTGGTACGGTAAGTAAACCGACTCCAAAACAGTTCTAATGGTAATTTTTCTCTGTTTTGGAATATTTAAGAAAATAGGAAAATAAGAAGTAGTCCGAAGAGGACACAAGGCATCCACGAGGGTGGAGGGCGCGCCCCCTGCCTCGTGGGCACCTCGTGTGTCCCCCGGACTCCGTTTTCTTGCACGATACTTCTTTTGGTCGGTAAAAATTCATTATATAATCTCCCAAAGGTTTTGACCACCGTATCACGCAAATATCCTTTGTATTTGTTTCGAGCTGTTTTCTGCCAGAGTTGTCAAAGACAAGACATCATGTCGTCCCCCTTCTCCAACAATGAGGGCAATGATGCTTGGCTAATGAAGATAGAGCTGAAGAGATAAGAACCCGAGGAGATCAACAAGGATGATGGGATCAAGAAGGCCATGGAGGATCAAGCTCCGGCAATCGAAGACGAAGACATCCTTCAACCTCATCACAATCTTCTTACCCCAACGGAGATTGAAGCCTTCAAGATGATTGAGTTAGCTCGCATACAAAATAAGTATCTCGGTCGTGAAAATATTTGTTGAAGGATCATATCACCGCACTCAAGGGCATTGTCCGCAGATTGGAGGACCTCCTACGCTCTATGTGCGACTATCCATCATCACCACCATCTTCTTCACCAGCAAAGGAGAACTAAGTATCTGGTATGGGCAATCCCCTTGGCAACTGCCAAGCTTGGGGGAGGTGCCCCAGTATCGTATCACCATCACACTCCTATCTTTACCGTTTTTCTTAGTTCGATCCTTTTGGTAATATCTTGATCTAGTAGAATAAAGTTTTAGTATGATTTAGTTTTGAGTTTTTCTTTATGATCCTTATATGTAATCAAGTCTGTGAGCTATATATAATAAAGATTAGTGTTGAGTCAAGGGCTTGATTATCTTACTATGATCTTGAGGGAATAAAAGAAAGAATAAAAATAAGTAAAAAGATCATATTGATCATATGGAGAGTGATGACTTCACATATAAAGAGTATGATGAATAAAAATTGTTGAGAGTTGACAAACATAGTTTTGGTCATCGTTGCAATTAATAGGAAGTAATAAAGAAAGAGAGGTTTTCACATATAAATATACTATCTTGGACATCTTTTATGACTGTGAGCACTCATTAAAATATGGCATGCTAAAGGGTTGATGTTGGACAAGGAAGACAACATAATGGGTTATGTTCTCTTATATCTAAAATAAAGTATATTGTCATGGATCATCCAACATGTTGAGCTTGCCTTTCTCCCTCATGCTAGCCAAATTCTTTGCACCAAGTAGAGATACTACTTGTGCTTCCGAATATCCTTAAACCCAGTTTTGCCATGAGAGTCCACCATACCTACCTATGTATTGAGTAAGATCCTTCAAGTAAGTTGTCGTGTTGCATGCAATAAAAATTGCTCTTTAAATATGTATGATTTATTAGTGTGGAGAAAATAAGCTTTATACGATCTTGTGATGTGGAAGCAATAAAAGCGACGGACTGCATAATAAAGGTCCATATCACAAGTGGCAATATAAAGTGACGTTCTTTCGCATTAAGATTTCGTGCATCCAACCTTAAAAGCACATGAAAACCTCTGCTTCCCTTTGCGAAGGGCATGTCTTTTACTTTTGTCTTATACCTTATGCAAGAGTCATGGTTATCTTCACCTTTCCTTTTTATATTTTATCCTTTGGCAAGCACCTTGTGTTGGAAAGATCCTGATATATATATCCAATTGGATGTAAGTTAGCATGAATTATTATTGTTGACATTACCCTTGAGGTAAAAGGTTGGGAGGCAACACTATAAGCCCCTATCTTTCTCTGTGTCCGATTAAAACTCCATACACATAAAGTATTGCGTGAGTGTTAGCAATTGTGAAATACTAAATGATAGTTGAGTATGTGGACTTGCTGAAAAGCTCTTATATTGACTCTTTCCGATGTTACGATAAGTTGCAATTGCTTCAATGACTGAGATTATAGTTTGTTGGTTATCAATGAAGTTTCTGATTCATACTTGAAATTGTGAATAGATTATTACTTGAGCATAAGAAATCATATGACAATATCCATATATGTTGTTGTTATAAGAATGATCATGATGCCCTCATGTCCGTATTTTATTTTATCGACACCTCTATCTCTAAACATGTGGACATATTTTTCGTGATCGACTTCCGCTTGAGGACAAGCGAGGTCTAAGCATGGGGGAGTTGATACGTCCATTTTGCATCATGCTTTTATATCGATATTTATTGCATTATGGGCTGTTATTACACGTTATGTCACAATATTTATGCCTTTTCTCTCTTATTTTACAAGGTTTAAATGAAGAAGGAGAATGCCGGCAGCTGGAATTCTGGGCTGGAAAAGGAGCAAACATTAGGGACCTATTCTGCACAACTCCAAAAAGTCCTGAAACTTCACGGAGGCACGTTTTGGAATAAATAAAAAATACTGGAGAAAGAATCAACCAGAGGGGGCCCATGATATGTCTCCAACGTATCTATAATTTTTGATTGCTCCATGCTATATTATCTACTGTTTTGGACTATATTGGGCTTTATTTTCCACTTTTATATTACTTTTGGGACTAACCTATTAACCGGAGGCCCAGCCCAGAATTGCTGTTTTTTGCCTATTTCAGTGTTTCGAAGAAACGGAATATCAAACGGAGTCCAAACGGAATGAAACCTTCGGGAACGTGATTTTCTCACCGAATATGACCCGGGAGACTTGGACCCTAGGTCAAGAAAGCCACAAGGTGGGCACGAGGTAGGGGGGCGCGCCTACCCCCCTAGGGCACGCCCCCACCCTCGTGGGCCCCATGAAGCTCCACCGACGTACTTCTTCCTCCTATATATACCTACGTACCCCCAAATGATCAGATACGGAGCCAAAAACCTAATTCCACTGCCGCAACTTTCTGTACCCACGAGATCCCATCTTGGGGCCTGTTCCGGAGCTCCACCGGAAGGGGAATCCACCACGGAGGGCTTCTACATCATCACCATAGCCCCTCCGATGAAGTGTGAGTAGTTTACCTCAGACCTTCGAGTCCATAGTTAGTAGCTAGATGGCTTCTTCTCTCTTTTTGGATCTCAATACAATGTTCTCCCCCTCTCTCGTGGAGATCTATTCGATGTAATCTTCTTTTTGCGGTGTGTTTGTTGAGACCGATGAATTGTGGTTTATGATCAAGATTATCTATGAACAATATTTGAATCTTCTCTGAATTCTTTTATGTATGATTGGTTATCTTTGCAAGTCTCTTCGAATTATCAGTTTGGTTTGGCCTACTAGATTGGTTTTTCTTGCAATGGGAGAAGTGCTTAGCTTTGGGTTCAATCTTGCGGTGTCCTTTCCTAGTGATGATGGGGAAGCAAGGCACGTATTGTATTGTTGCCATCGAGGATAACAAGATGGGGTTTTATCATATTGCATGAATTTATCCTCTACATCATGTCATCTTGCTTAGGTGTTACTCTGTTTTCATTAACTTAATACTCTAGATGCATGCTTGGATAGCGGTCGATGAGTGGAGTAATAGTAGTAGATGCAGGCAGGAGTCGGTCTACTTGTCTCGGACGTGATGCCTATATACATGATCATACCTATATACTCTCATAACTATGCTCAGTTCTGTCAATTGCTCAACAGTAATTTGTTCATCCACCGTAAAATACTTATGCTCTTGAGAGAAGCCACTAGTGAAATCTATGGACCCCGGGTCTATTCTCATCATATTAATCTTCCATCACTTTATTATTGCTTTGCTTTTTTACTTTGCTTTTTATTTTACTTTGCATCTTTATCACAAAAATACCAAAAATATTATCTCTCATCTCTATCAGATCTCACTCTCGTAAGTGACCGTGAAGGGATTGACAACCCCTATTCGCGTTGCTTGCGAGGAGTTATTTGCTTTGTGTAGGTACGAGGGACTCGCGCGTAGCCTCCTACTGGATTGATACCTTGGTTCTCAAAAACTGAGGGAAATACTTACGCTACTTTGCTGCATCATCCTTTTCTCTTCAAGGAAATCCAACGCAGTGCTCAAGAGGTAGCAAGAAGAATTTCTGGCGTTGTTGCCGGGGAGTCTACGCAAAAGTCAACATACCAAGTACCCATCACAATCCCTTATCTCTCGCATTACATTATTTGCCATTTGCCTCTCGTTTTCCTCTCCCCCACTTCACCCTTTGCCGTTTTATTCGCCCTCTCTTTTCCGTTTGCCTTTTTTCTCGCTTCCTTTTGTTTGCTTGTGTGTTGGATCGCTTGCTTGTCACGATGGCTCAAGATAATACCAATTTATGTGACTTTACCAATACCAACAATAATGATTTCCTTAGCACTTCGATTGCTCCTCTTACCAATACTAAATCTTGTGAAATCAATACTGCTTTGTTGAATCTTGTTATGAAAGATCAATTCGCCGGCCTTCCTAGTGAAGATGTCGCTACTCATCTAAATAGCTTCGTGGATTTGTGTGATATGCAAAAGAAGAAAGATGTTGATAATGATATTGTTAAATTGAAGCTATTTTCTTTTTCGCTTAGAGATCATGCTAAAGCTTTGTTCTCGTCTTTGTCTAAAAATAGTATTGATTCTTGGAACAAGTGCAAAGATGCTTTTATCTCTAAGTATTTTCCTCCCACTAAGATCATCTCTCTTAGAAATGATATTATGAATTTTAAGCAACTTGATCATGAACATGTTGCACAAGCTTGGGAGAGGACGAAATTAATGATACGTAATTGCCCTACTCATGGTTTGAATTTGTGGATGATTATAAAAAAATTATGCCGGACTGAATTTTGCTTCTAGAAACCTTTTGGATTCGGCCGCGGGAGGCACTTTTATGGAAATCACTTTAGGAGAAGCTACTAAACTCCTAGATAATATTATGGTTAATTATTCTCAATGGCACACCGAAAGATCTACTAATAAAAAAGTGCATGCGATAGAAGAAATTAATGTTTTGAGTGGAAAGATGGATGAACTTATGAAATTATTTGCTACTAAGAGTGTTTCTTCTGATCCTAATGATATGCCTTTGTCTACTTTGATTGAGAATAATAATGAATCTATGGATGTGAATTTTGTTGGTAGGAATAATTTTGGGAACAACGCGTATAGAGGGAACTTTAATCCTAGGCCTTATCCTAGTAATCCTTCTAATAATTATGGAAATTCCTACAACAACTCTTATGGAAATTTTAATAAGATGCCCTCTGAATTTGAGACTAGTGTTAAAGAGTTTATGAATTCGCGAAAGAATTTCAATGCTTTGCTTGAAGAGAAATTGCTTAAAGTTGATGAATTGTCTAGGAACGTTGATAGAATTTCTATTGATGTTGATTCTTTAAAGCTTAGATCTATTCCTCCTAAGCATGATATCAATGAGTCTCTCAAAGCCATGAGAATTTCCATTGATGAGTGCAAGGACGGAACCGCTAGGATGCGTGCTACGAAAGATGCCTTTATTAAAGCATGTTCTTCCAATTCCTATGAAAATAAAGATGAAGATCTAAAAGTTATTGATGTGTCCCCTATTAAATCCTTGTTTTGCAATATGAATCTTGATAATGATGAGACTGAATATGATCCACCTTTACCTAGAAGGCGTTCCAAAAAATTCGAAGTTTTTAGATTATGATGCTAAAATTGATAAAAGTGATATTGAAGAAAGCAAAACCCTAGATGTTGCTAAACCCACTATTTTGGATTTCAAGGAATTTAATTATGAAAGTTGCTCGCAATCCGTGCTAAATTCTCCTCATGCTTATAGTCAAAATAAAGCGTTCATTAAACATATCGTTGATGCCTTGATGCAATCTTATGAAGAAAAACTTGAGTTGGAAGTTTCTATCCCTAGAAAGCTTTATGATGAGTGGGAACCAACTATTAAAATTAAGATTAAGGATCATGAGTTTTATGCTTTATGTGATTTGGGCGCTAGTGTTTCCACTATTCCCAAAACTTTGTGTGATTTGCTAGATTTCCGTGATTTTGATGATTGCTCTCTAAACTTGCACCTTGCGGATTCCACTATTAAGAAACCTATGGGAAGAATTAATGATGTTCTTATTGTTGAAAATAGGAATTATGTGCCCGTAGATTTTATCGTTCTTGATATAGATTGCAATCCTTCACGTCCTATTATTCTTGCTAGACCTTTCCTTAGAACGATTGGTGCAATTATTGATATGAAGGAAGGGAATATTAGATTCCAATTTCCATTAAATAAAGGCATGGAATACTTCCCTAGGAAGAAAATAAAATTACCGTATGAATCTATCATGAGAGCCACTTATGGATTGCCTACCAAAGATGGCAATACCTAGATCTATCCTTGCTATTATACCTAGCTAGGGCGTTAAACGATAGCGCTTGTTGGGAGGCAACCCAATTTTATTTTTAGTTTTTTTTTTTGCTTTTTGCTTCTGTTTAGGAATTAATAATCCATCTACCTTCTGTTTAGATGTGGTTTTATGTTTTAATTAGTGTTTGTGCCAAGTTAAACCTATGAGATCTTCTTGGATGATAGTTATTTGATCTTGCTGTAATTTCCAGAAACTTTCTGTTCACGAAAACAATTGTTATAAATCACCAGAACGTGATAAAATAGTGATTCCAATTGATTCTGATCTATAAACAAATTGCCTAGGTCTTCCTATTTTTTATGAATTTTTGGAGTTCCAGAAGTTTGCGTTAGTTACAGATTATTACAGACTGTTCTGTTTTTGACAGATTCTGTTTTTCGTGTGTTGTTTGCTTATTTTGATGAATCTATGGCTAGTAAAAATAGTTTATAAACCATAGAGAAGTTGGAATACAGTAGGTTAACACCAATATAAATAAATAATGAGTTCATTACAGTACCTTGAAGTGGTCTTTTGTTTTCTTTTGTTAACGGAGCTCACGAGATTTCTGTTGAGTTTTGTGTTGTGAAGTTTTCAAGTTTTGGGTGAAATCTTTTGATGGATTATGGAACAAGGAGTGGCAAGAGCCTAAGCCTGGGGATGCCCATGGCACCCCCAAGATAATCTAAGGACACCAAAAAGTCAAAGCTTGGGGATGCCCGGAAGGCATCCCTCTTTAAATCTACTTCCATCGGTAACTTTACTTGGAGCTATATTTTTATTCACCACATGATATGTGTTTTGCTTGGAGCGTCTTGTATGATTTGAGTCTTTGATTTTTAGTTTACCACAATCATCCTTGCTGTACACACCTTTTGAGAGAGCCATACATGATTTGGAATTTGTTAGAATACTCTATGTGCCTCACTTATATCTTTTGAGCTATATAGTTTTGCTCTAGTGCTTCACTTTTAGAGCACGGTGGTGGATTTGTTTTATAGAAAATATTGATCTCTCATGCTTCACTTAGATTATTTTGGGAGTCTTAAATAGCATGGTAATTTGCTTAATAATCCTAATATGCTTGGTATTCAAGATTTGTAAAACTTTCTTTTGAGTGCGTTGAATACTAAGAAAAGTTTGATGCTTGATAATTGTTTTGAGATTTGAAGATGGTGATATTAGAGTCATGCTAGTTGAGTAGTTGTGAATTTGAGAAATACTTGTGTTAAAGTTTGTGATTCCCGTAGCATGCACGTATGGTGAACCGTTATGTGATGAAGTCGGAGCATGATTTATTTATTGATTGTCTTCCTTATGAGTGGCGGTCGGGGACGAGCGATGGTCTTTTCCTACCAATCTATCCCCCTAGGAGCATGCACATAATACTTTGCTTTGATAACTTCTAGATTTTTGCAATAAGTATATGAGTTCTTTATGACTAATGTTGAGTCCATGGATTATACGCACTTTTCTTCTTTCCACCATTGCTAGCCTCTCTAATACCGCACACTTTTCGCCGGTATCATACACCCACCATATACCTTCCTCAAAAGAGCCACCATACCTACCTATCATGGCATTTCCATAGCCATTCCGAGATATATTGCCATGCAACTTTCCACCATTCCGTTTATTATGACACGCTCCATCATTGTCATTTGCTAGCATGATCATGTAGTTGACATTGTATTTGTGGCAAAGCCACCGTTCATAATTCTTTCATACATGTCACTCTTGATTCATTGCATATCCCGGTACACCGCCGGAGGCATTCATATAGAGTCATATTTTGTTCTAAGTATCGAGTTGTAATTGTTGAGTTGTAAGAAAAATAAAAGTGTGATGATCATCATTTTTGGAGCATTGTCCCAAGTGAGGAAATGATGATGGAGACTATGATTCCCCCAAAAGTCGGGATGAGACTACAGACGAAAAAAAAGAGGCCATAAAAATATGAGAGAAAAAGAGAGAAGGGACAATGTTACTATCCTTTTACCACACTTGTGCTTCAAAGTAGCACCATGATCTTCATGATAGAAAGTCTCTCATTTTGTCGCTTTCTTATACTAGTGGGAATTTTTCATTATAGAACTTGGCTTGTATATTCCAATGATGGGCTTCCTCAAATGCCCTAGGTCTTCGTGAGCAAGCGAGTTGGATGCACACCCACTTAGTTTCTTTTGTTGAGCTTTCATATAGTTATAGCTCTAGTGCATCCGTTGCATGGCAATCCCTACACACTCACATTGATATCTATTGATGGGCATCTCCATAGCCCTTTGATACGCCTAGTTGATGTGAGTCTATCTTCTCCCTTTTTGTCTTCTCCACAACCACCATTCTATTCCACATATAGTGCTATATCCATGGCTCGCACTCATGTATTGCGTGAAGATTGAAAAAGTTTTGAAAATGTCAAAAGTATGAAACAATTGCTTGGCTTGTCATCGGGGTTGTGCATGGTTTAAATACTTTGTGTGGTGAAGATAGAGCATAGCCAGACTATATGATTTTGTAGGGATAACTTTCTTTGGCCATGTTATTTTGAGAAGACAAAATTGCTTTGTTAGTATGCTTGAAGTATTATTATTTTTATGTCAATATTAAACCTTTGTCTTGAATCTTTCGGATCTAAATATTCATACCTGTAGCGACCAGACCGAATGGATCTAGCGCTCTGTGCTCGATGTCATCCTGGATCGATGTCTTGACACCACACAAGTGCTTGAAGGATTTATAGCGAGTAGCAATCACACACTTATTACATCGTTGTCCACAAGGGAACTGAATACAAAATGTGGCATAAGGCCATCTAATGATAACAGCGAAGGCTTGGAAGATAAGCGAGTCCATCAACTCCAACGGCATCACTTGAGTATAGAACCACGACCTAACACCTTACTAAATAAATGCGAAAAGTCATAACGTGAAAAGTTGCAGCCAAAACAATTCAGACATGGAATATCTTGGCAATGTAACACATAAAGAGCAATGAATGAATAAGCCTATACTACATGCATATTTGGCTGGTGGTAAGGCTCTCACGGTTACATTGCATAAAGCTGATTTTTCCCTACATCAAAGGAATAATTTTATTTAACTATCATGGTGGTTGTTAAACATTGAGAATGGTTGACAGATCCTCAATCCCAATTAAAAGTACTCATCAAAACCCAATAACTTTTATTTAGAAGTAACATGTTGAGATTCACATGATAATCAAGTACGGATACTCAAATTGTCCATAACCGGGACACGGCTAATCATGATTAGTTTATACACTCTGCAGAGGTTGCACACTTTTCCCCACAAGACTCGATCGCCTCCGCTTGGTTCTCGCACTACATGGTGTTTGAGAAGCGGATGACCGAGACATAGTCTTTCGAAGCGCTAGCACCTTACATGTGGGTAGACCGTACCAACCTATATCCCCTACATCAGCTAGTCTGCCCGTAAGAGTTCATGACGACTTAGTCAACTACGCCAGAGCCCATAATTGGCTTGTGGCTGCACACGGAAGTTTCGGTTTGAAAAATCTTATGATCCCTTAGAGCACGGGTGGCGGTCCGAAGAAATACAGCAAGTCTGATAGAAACCAGGTGCCTCAATCCACCCAGATGTGTGTTAGGTTGCCACCTTAGATAAACCATTAATTAAACAATCTCACATCATCATGGATATTCACTCACCCAATCCACGTCTACAAGCATAGCATGGCATGAACAAGCAAGCGTGAAGTAACTCCCAAGGTTTCATAAGTAAGACAGGTAATAGGTACTACCTCAATCTACTTCCCAAACCCACAATTTAATTAGATCCTAATCATGCAAGTGTTTGAGGAATAGATCTAATGCATAAAACTGGGTATGAGAAGGGTATGATCAAGTGTAACTTGCCTTGCGATGATCCATGAGTCCTAGAGATTGAAATAACAAGCGGCGCACTCGGGTGATCTAACGCAGACAAACAACAAGCATACAATAAGTACTCATCTAATGCACAGGAAATCTCGAATAAAAGATCTAACGGAGAGTTCAACTTAAGAACCCTGGTTGCAAAAGAATCGAATCAAAACAAACTCCGAAAGTCGAAACTCGAGAGAGAACGTCTCGGTTTAGCGATCTGAAATTAGGTCAAAATTTCAAAGTGGCAAAACTCTGTGAAAGTAGGGTAGTCGGGCGGCGGTTTCGTTCTGAAACTCGGTAGCGCTTGAATCACCTGATTCCGATAAGCGAGCGAGAAATAAAACAGTTTTGAAAATCAGATCGAAATCAAATCGAAAATAATGGATTAATTCCTATTAAAAGAAAAAGCGACGAGCGAGTTAAAAGCGAGCGTTAGTTAACGAACGGATCTAACGAACGCGTTCATTGAAGCGAGCAGTTCGGTGAGCGTCCGTTAAATAAGAAAACCGAAAAAATAAAACCAAACTAGGTTTTCAAAAAAACCAAACATATTTTTTTAAAAAAAACCGGATCGGTCCGGGGAGAAACCGGATCGGGCGCGGGCGGCGGCTACCTCGGTGGCTCTCGCCGGCGAGGTCCGTGAGGCTCGGTGGGGGGGTCCGTGGCGGGGTCGGGAGGCGAGGCGGCGGGGTTCAGCGTCGGCGGAGACGGCGCAGGCGTGCCGCAAGGCGTTCGGCGTCTGGCTGGTAGTGGCGGGGCGGCTCGCCTGAGGGCTTGGGGTGAGAGAGAGGGGCGGGGGTATTTAAGAGGGGGGGGCGGTGGCTTGGGAGGGGGCAAGGGAGCCGGGTCAGGCGGGACTCGAGGTGGCGGTGGGGCTGCCGTCTTGTGGAGAGCCAGGCGGGCGCGGCCATGGGAGGAGAGGAGATGGGATGGGCCTGGGCTGGGGCAGGGCTGGTGGCTGGGCAGGCTGGGCCTCGGTCCAGTAGCGTTTTTTAAAATAAAATTAAACCAAATGAAATAAAAAAATACCAAATGAACTCCAAATTAAATAAAACAAATTTTCCCGACTCCTAAAATGAGTCGAACAAAATGAACTTTAAAAACAAAATACATGCATAATTTTTTTTAAATGCTCATTTTGCCTAAGCAAAATAAATCTTCCAAAACCAAATTTGGTTTATTTATAATATCTTCATTTTCCTAATTGTTTGGGAAAGTCATATTATTCCCTCTCAAGATATTTTTATAGGAAAAACTTTATGAAGATAATTTAAATAATCCAATGATCCTATTTTCAAAATTTGAGAGATCCCAAATATGAAAATAATGAAACTTCCAACTCTCTCCGAGGGTCCTTGAGTTGCGTGAAATTTCTAGGATCGGAAAATGCGAGAAAATATGATATGCATGATGACCTAATGTATAACATTCCAAATTGAAAATTTGGGATGTTACAAACCTACCTATAAGATGAATCTAGCCCTCGAGATTCGGGTTAACTAGAAAATAGGTGAGGTGGTCCTTAAGCAAAACTTCCTCTCTTTCCTGGTGGCTTCATCCTCGGTGTGGTGGCTCCACTGAACTTTGCAAAATTTGATAACCTTGCTGCGGGTAACTCTCTTTGGCATAATCGAGAATCTTAACGGCCTTTCCTCATATGTCAAGTCATCCTTCAACTGAATTGCCTCCAGTGGCACTTGTGTCTCTTAACGGTACTTCCGCTATCTCGGGTGACATTTCTTCAACTGAGAAACATGGAATACATCATGAACTCCTGACAGTCCTTCTGGCAATTCCAACTTATACGCAACTTCTCCCATGCGTTGCAAAATGTTATATGGTCCAACAAAACGGGGTGCTAACTTTCCTTTCACTCCAAAACGCTTAACTCCTCGAAGCGGGGATACTCTGAGATATACTCTGTCTCCAACTTCATACTCAATCGCTGCGCTTGAATCGGCGTAGCTCTTACATGCAGGTGGGCTACCTTGAGCCTGTCTCGAATCAACTTAACTTTCTGTTCGGACTCCTTAATCAAATCCGGTCCAAACAAGCGGCGATCTCGGTTTAGTCCCATGACAACGGTGTCCTGCACCTTCTTCCATACAAAGCCTCGAAGGTGCCATCTTTAAGCTGGTTTGGTAATCTGTTATTGTAGGAAAATTCTGCATCGGCAAATTGTCATCCCAACTAGATCCATAATCTAGTGCACAAGCTCTCGAAGATGTCCTCCAAAATCTGATTGACTCTCTCGGTTTGTCCATCGGTGCGTGGGTGGAAAGCTGTCTTCAATTCAATCGGGTTCCCAATGTTTCGTGCAACTGGTTCCAAAATTTCGAAGTAAATTGGGTTCCTCTGTCTGATACAATGCTCCTCGGAACTCCGTGTAAACACACAATTCTGGTCATGTATATCTTTGCCAACTTAGCACTGCTATAGGTAGTCTTGACTGGAATGAAATGGGCTACCTTGGTCAAACGGTCGACTATGACCCAAATCGAGTCATATCTGGCGGGTCTTTGGCAATCCTGTGATGAAATCCATACCTAGTTTATCCCACTTCCATTCGGTATCGGCAATGGTTGTAACAATCCTGCTGGCCGATGCTCGCCTTTACTTTCGACATACGCCGCAAACTGCTACGTACTCGCAATATCCTTCTTCATTCCGGTCCACGAAAAATATTCTTCAAATCCAAATACATCTTGGTATTTCTGGGTGAATCGAATAGGGTGAATCATGGGCTTCTTGTAAAATCAACTTCCTGATCTCTGGGTCATTGGGCACATAAACACGGTCTTCAAACCATAGGGTATCGTGCTCATCCTCACGAAATCCTTTAGCTTTTCCTTTGCTCATTTTCTCCTTTATAGAGGCAACTTCCTTATCGCCTTTTGGGCTTCTCGATTTTGTCCATCGATGTCATTGAATCTCCAATGCTGCTACATAGCCTCTCGGAACTATTTCCAAACATAGCTCTCGAAGGTCCTTGGCTAACTCTTTGGGTATTCCTCCCATCATTAGGGTATTGACGTGGCTCTTACGGCTCAATGCGTCTGCTACGACATTAGCCTTTCCGGGGTGATAATGCAATCTCATATCGTAATCCTTGATTAGCTCTAACCATCTCCTCTGTCTGAGATTCAATTCCTTCTGTGTGAAGATGTACTTCAAACTCTTGTGATCCGTATATACTTCACAATGATTTCCAATGAGAAAATGTCTCCACGTCTTCAAGGCATGCTGGCGGCTGCTAACTCCAAATCATGAGTGGCATAATTCAGCTCATGGGGCTTAAGTTGTCGTGAAGCATCTGAAACAACTCTTCCTTCCTGCATAAGCACTGCTCCAAGTCCTCGGCGTGAGCGTCATAAAACACCTCATAATCCTTAGTTTGATCGGCAATATCAAAACTGGTGAGGTAACCAATCTTTTCTTCAACTCCGAAAACTTGCCTCACAGTCCTCGGTCCATATGAATTTGTTTTCCTTTTCAACAATTCATCATAGGCTTTGCAATCCTTGAGAAATTCTCAATGAATCTTGGTAGTATCCTGCGAGTCCAAGGAAACTCGAATCTCTCCAACTGTCGTTGGTGCTTCCCATTTGGTTCTGGTCTCAACCTTTGTGGGGTCAACTGCTATTCCTTCTCCGGATATAACATGTCAGAAATCCAACTTCCTTTAGCCAAAACTCACATTTGCTGAACTTGGCATACAACTGGTGTTCCCTCGGTTTCTCCAAAACCAATCTAAATGTTCCTTGTGTTCTCTTCATTCTTGAGAAAATCAAAATGTCATCAATGAACACCACGACGAACTTGTCCAAAAACTCCATAAACACTTTGTTCATCGGGTTCATGAAATAGGCTGGTGCGTTAGTCAGTCCAAATGACATAACGGTATACTCATACAGATCCATATCTCGTGGTAAATGCTGTCTTGGGTATGTCTTGCTCCCGAATCTTCAATCGATGGTACCACGATGCAAGTCGATCTTAGAGAACACTTTGGCTCCTTGCAAGCGATCAAACAGATCATTTATCATCGGTAGTGGGTACTTGTTCTTGATTGTTACTTCATTCAATCCACGATAATCAACAACCATTCTCAATGATCCATCCTTCTTCTCCACCAATAAAACGGGTGATCCCCAAGGTGAAGAACTTGGGCGAATAAAACCTTTATCCAAAAGTTCCTTAATCGCTTCTTAATTTCGCCAAATCCTTTGCGGGCATCACATGCGGTCGCTTCGATATCGGGCCTGTTCCTGGCAACAGCTCGATCAAAAACTCAATGTCTCTATCCGGCGGCATTCCTGGCAACTCTTCCGGAAATACATCAGGATATTCCTTCACCACTGGTACTTCTTCCTGTACCACTCCTGTTAAGCAATTAACTTGTGCTCTCCTCGGCTCGTGCCGTGATACATACTTAATCCTTCTTCCTTCTGGTGTGGTGAGCAAAATTGACCTTGCGGTACAATCTATGTTTCCTCCATACCTTGATAACCAATCCATTCCTAATATCACATCCAATCCTTGGGATTCCAGAACTATTAGGTGCGAGGGAAAACATAGTGTCCGATCCTTAGTGGCAGTCGATCACACCATTTACTAGCCATGTACTCTGCTCCGGGTGAGGTTACTAGCATGGGTGACCTAAGGGCTTGGGTTGGTAACTTGTACTTATCCACAAATCCCCTTGATATGTATGAATGCGATGCACGGTATCAAAAAGAACAAGCTGCGAAAAGACTTAACCAAAACTTACCGAT
This sequence comes from Aegilops longissima, assembly GCA_021605205.1. Taxonomy (NCBI): domain Eukaryota; kingdom Viridiplantae; phylum Streptophyta; class Magnoliopsida; order Poales; family Poaceae; genus Aegilops; species Aegilops longissima. Next base: position 380,848,266 of record CM038680.1, read on the forward strand.
TACTGCATCGGGCTGATCTTCAACCTCCTCCACATCAATGTGGTTCACTTGTCCCCTGTTGAAAGGGTTGGGCTTCTTTCCAGAGCTTCCATTGCCATTTCCATTCTGGCCTTCTGGACAGTCATTTGCATAGTGCCCGATCTTGCGGCACTTAAAGCAAGTAATGTGACTCAGTCTACCTTGGATGGTGTAGACGGGTTGGTGCGGTTCATCCGTTGCTTCCTCCATTCCGTTCCCATTCTTGGTTCCATTATGGTTATCTGAATTTCCTCCTCCATGGGTATCTGAAACTGAATTCCTGATTTAGGGGTATAACGAGGCTTCTTTGGGATCGAGTTATACTTCCCTTGTCCATACTTCCGCTTGCAGTTCTCAATTCTTCTGCTTTCCCTCAATCATGAGCTCGGTCTACTAACTCCTGGTAGCTATTGAAACTTGCTACCATCAACGGCATGCTGAACTCATCATTCAGTCCTTCTAGAAACTTCTCCTGTTTAGCTGCATCTGTAGCAACGTCATCTGGGGCATAACGTGCTAATTTGCTAAAGTCATCCACGTACTGGCCAACAGTCCTTCCTCCTTGGCGTAAGTTGCGAAACTCACGCTTCTTCATGGCCATAGCTCCTGCTGAAACATGGGCTGTGCGAAAAGCTTGCTGAAACTGGTCCCATGTGACAGTGTCTACGGGATAAGTGGCTGTGAAATTCTCCCACCATGCTGCTGCGGGTCCTTCAAGCTGATGTGCTGCAAACTTCACTCTTTCACCATCCGTGCATCCTGCGTAGTCAGCTCCTTCCTATCTTGCGGAGCCAGGTCATCTGCTACAATTGGCTCGGTGCTCTTTGGAATACACCGCGGGTTCAGTCTAAGGAAGCGAGTCGGATGATCCGCGGTGGTGGTGGTGGCGGTGGGTTGTTGTTGTTGTTGTTGTTGTTACGCACCAATGTTTGAATCGGGGTATTCTGCTGCTGGATCAATTGAGTGATCTCTGGCGGAAAAAGCGAATCCGGGTCGCGTCTCGGAGGCATCGATGGGTTTAGAAAAGGAGAGAAAGGTAGAATAGAATGAGGTCTAAGGGAATCACTACCCAAATGCACATGAGCAAATGCACACAAATCACTTCATTCAATCAAACAAGGGCTACAACGATCTAACTATCGCAAAAGTCGTGTACTATAAAGGTTTACATGGAGGAATACTACTAATATGTGGGGACTTCTACTAATTTGAACGGTGGAAGACTCCATGATGTCTGCTCCAACCGTCTTCAAAGTCGGGTTCACTTGGATCCGAATCATGTCATCGATGTTGATGTAGTCGATTGGGTGTTCGACATCTGGTCTTCATTCTGGCGCCAACTTCTTCTTGAGCTCTTGATCTCGTACTTAAGATCGTTATTGTGTCTTGCCGAGCTACGATCTCGTCCATGTAGTCCTTGCGTGTAGTCTTTAGTTCTTCTTCAATTCGATGATCCTTTCCTTCGTCTTACGCAACTCCAACATGTCATTGCACATTTGATTCTCCCGGCGTCGAATGTCTGGTTTAACTCTGGATGAATGCTGCAATGGATCTATCCTTCTTGGTGTTGACGACGTCCAGTTGTCATCTCGGCGTCCGCAAATCTGGTAGATGGTGTCCTTGAGATCTTCTTGGTAGACTTCTCCAATGCGTCCCATGGTGATGTGAGCTGCCATGCTCTTTCCCGGACTCAAGTGGGTGCCTCAAAACACTATCTATAGGCTTGGTGATTGGGGCGAATGTCCTTCTGGAGCGTGAGCATGAATCTTCCAGCGCTCCTCTTGAGCAGAGTGGCGTTGAAAGTCCGGTGAAGCTTGGTAATCCAATGTTCGGTACTTAGTAACTTCCTTCAAGTGAAATCCAAAAGGTGTGCCTTCATCCGGTTGGGTGTACTTGATCTTCGCGTCCGTCATCCTAAAGAGAGTAGAAAAGATGAGGAGTTAGAAAATGGGAAGAGAGTGATCTATGGCTTTAACTTAGTGGTGGTGTCCTACGATCGTGTGCTCGATACGATTCTCTGAGCGACCAGACCGAATGGATCTAGCGCTCTGTGCTCGATGTCATCCTGGATCGATGTCTTGACACCACACAAGACTTGAAGGATTTATAGCAGAGTAGCAATCACACACTTATTACATCGTTGTCCACAAGGGAACTAAATACAAAATGTGGCATAAGGCCATCTAATGATAACAGCGGAAGGCTTGGAAGATAAGCGAGTCCATCAACTCCAACGGCATCACTGAGTATAGAACCACGACCTAACACCTTACTGTCGTTCGAAAAGTCTCGCAACGTGAAAAGTTGCAGCCAAAACGGTCACACATGGAATATCTTGGCAATGTAACACATAAAGAGCAATGAATGAATAAGCCTATACTACATGCATATTTGGCTGGTGGTAAGGCTCTCTGATTACATTGCATAAAGCTGATTTTCCCTACATCAAAGGAATAATTTTATTTAACTATCATGGTGGTTGTTAAACATTGAGAATGGTTGACACATCCTCAATCCCAATTAAAAAGTACTCATCAAAACCCAATAACTTTTATTTAGAAGTAACATGTTGAGATTCACATGATAATCAAGTACGGATACTCAAATTGTCCATAACCGGGACACGGCTAATCATGATTAGTTTATACACTCTGCAGAGGTTGCACACTTTTCCCCACAAGACTCGATCGCCTCCGCTTGGTTCTCGCACTACATGGTGTTTGAGAAGCGGATGGCCGAGACATAGTCTTTCGAAGCGCTAGCACCTTACATGTGGGTAGACCGTACCAACCTATATCCCCTACATCAGCTAGTCTGCCCGTAAGAGTTCGTGACGACTTAGTCAACTACGCCAGAGCCCATAATTGGCTTGTGGCTGCACGGAAGTTTCAGTTTGAAAAATCTTATGATCCCTTAGAGCACGGGTGGCGGTCCGAAGAAATCTGAGCAAGTCTGATAGAAACCAGGTGCCTCAATCCACCCAGATGTGTGTTAGGTTGCCACCTTAGATAAACCATTAATTAAACAATCTCACATCTGTCATGGATATTCACTCACCCAATCCACGTCTACAAGCATAGCATGGCATGAACAAGCAAGCGTGAAGTAACTCCCAAGGTTTCATAAGTAAGGCAGGTAATAGGTACTACCTCAATCTACTTCCCAAACCCACAATTTAATTAGATCCTAATCATGCAAGTGTTTGAGGAATAGATCTAATGCATAAAACTGGGTATGAGAAGGGTATGATCAAGTGTTACTTGCCTTGCGATGATCCATGAGTCCTAGAGATTGAAATAACAAGCGGCGCACCGGGTGATCTAACGCAGACAAACAACAAGCATACAATAAGTACTCATCTAATGCACGGAAATCTCGAATAAAAGATCTAACCGGAGAGTTCAACTTAAGAACCCTGGTTGCAAAAGAATCGAATCAAAACAAACTCCGAAAGTCGAAACTCGAGAGAGAACGTCTCGGTTTAGCGATCTGAAATTAGGTCAAAATTTCACAGTGGCAAAACTCTGTGAAAGTAGGGTAGTCGGAACGGCGGTTTCGTTCTGAAACTCCGGTAGCTTGAATCACCTGATTCCGATAAGCGGCGAGAAATAAAACAGTTTTGAAAATCAGATCGAAATCAAATCGAAAATAATGGATTAATTCCGATTAAAAGGAAAACGACGAACGAGTTAAAAAGCGAGCGTTAGATTAACGAGCGGATCTAACGAATCGTTCATTGAAACGAGCAGTTCGGTGAGCGTCCGTTAAATAAGAAAACCGAAAAAAATAAAACCAAACTAGGTTTTCAAAAAACCAAACATATTTAAAAAAAAAACCGGATCGGTCAGGGGAAAACCGGATCGGGCGCGGGCGGCGGCTACCTCGGTGGCTCTCGCCCGGCGAGTCCCGGCGTGGGCTCGGTGGGGGGTCCGCGGCGGCCAGGGTCGGGAGGCGAGGCGGCGGGGTTCCGGCGTCAGGCAGGAGGCAGCGGCGTTCAGGGCGGCGTTCAGACTCTTGGCAAGGCGGGCGGGCGGCTCGTGGGCTTGGGGTGAGAGAGGGGCGGGGGGTATTTAAGAGGGGAGGCGGCGGTGGCTTGGGAGGGGGGCAGGGGAGCCGGGTCAGGCGGGACTCGAGGTGGCGGCGGGCTGCTGCGTCTGCGGCGGAGACCAGGGCGGCGGCGCAGCATGTGAGGAGGCGAGGAGATGGGCGGGCTGGGCACAGGGCTGGTGGGGCCCAGGCAGTGGGCCTCGATCCAGTAGCGTTTTTTTAAAATAAAAATTAAACCAAATGAAATAAAAAATACCAAATGAACTCCAAATTAAATAAAACAAATTTTCCCGACTCCTAAAATGAGTCGAACAAAATGAACTTTAAAACAAAATACATGCATAATTTTTTTAAATGCTCATTTTTGCCTAAGCAAAATAAATCTTCCAAAACCAAATTTGGTTTATTTATAATATCTTCATTTTTCCTGATTGTTTGGGAAAGTCATATTATTCCCTCTCAAGATATTTTTATAGGAAAAACTTTATGAAGATAATTTAAATAATCCAATGATCCTATTTTCAAAATTTGAGAGATCCCAAATATGAAAATAATGAAACTTCCAACTCTCTCCGAGGGTCCTTGAGTTGCGTGAAATTTCTAGGATCGGAAAAATGCGAGAAAATATGATATGCATGATGACCTAATGTATAACATTCCAAATTGAAAATTTGGGATGTTACAATACCACAATTAAGAAGAATTACATTGAAATTATGCCAAGTAGCACTCCACATCAAAAATTATTTTTTATCATTTACCTACTCGAGCACGAGCAGGAATTAAGCTTGGGGATGCCTGATACGTCTCCAACGTATCTATAATTTCTGATTGCTCCATGCTATATTATCTACTGTTTTGGACTATATTGGGCTTTATTTTCCACTTTTATATTACTTTTGGGACTAACCTATTAACCGGAGGCCTAGCCCAAAATTGCTGTTTTTGCCTATTTCAGTGTTTCGAAGAAACAGAATATCAAACGGAGTCCAAACGGAATGAAACCTCGGGGAACGTGATTTTCTCACCGAATATGACCCAGGAGACTTGGACCCTACGTCAAGAAAGCCATGAGGTGGGCACGAGGTAGGGGGGCGCGCCTACCCCCCTAGGACGCGCCCCCACCCTCGTGGGCCCCATGAAGCTCCACCGACGTACTTCTTCCTCCTATATATACCTAGGTACCCCCAAACGATCAGATACGGAGCCAAAAACCTAATTCCACCAACGCAACTTTCTGTACACACGAGATCCCATCTCGGGGCCTGTTCCGGAGCTCCGTCGGAAGGGGAATCCACCACGGAGGGCTTCTACATCATCACCATAGCCCCTCCGATGAAGTGTGAGTAGTTTACCTCAGACCTTCGGGTCCATAGTTAGTAGCTAGATGGCTTCTTCTCTCTTTTTGGATCTCAATACAATGTTCTCCCCCTCTCTCGTGGAGATCTATTCGATGTAATCTTCTTTTTGCGGTGTGTTCATTGAGATCGATGAATTGTGGGTTTATGATCAAGATTATCTATGAACAATATTTGAATCTTCTCTGAATTCTTTTATGTATGATTGGTTATCTTTGCAAGTCTCTTCGAATTATCAGTTTGGTTTGGCCTACTAGATTGGTTTTTCTTGCAATGGGAGAAGTGCTTAGCTTTGGGTTCAATCTTGCGGTGTCCTTTCCCAGTGACAGTTGGGGCAGCAAGTCACGTATTGTATTGTTGCCATCGAGGATAACAAGATGGGGTTTTATCATATTGCATGAATTTATCCCTCTACATCATGTCATCTTGCTTAAGGCGTTACTCTGTTTTCATTTACTTAATACTCTAGATGCATCTTTGGATAGCGGTCGATGAGTGGAGTAATAGTAGTAGATGCACGAGGCAGGAGTCGGTCTACTTGTCTTGGGCGTGATTCCTATATACATGATCATACCTAGATACTCTCATAACTATGCTCAATTCATCAATTGCTCAACAGTAATTTGTTCACCCACCGTAAAATACTTATGCTCTTGAGAGAAGCCCCTAGTGAAATCTATGGCCCCCGGGTCTATTCTCATCATATTAATCTTCCATCACTTTATTATTGCTTTGCTTTTTTACTTTGCTTTTTATTTTACTTTGCATCTTTATCACAAAAATACCAAAAATATTATGTATCATCTCTATCGATCTCACTCTCGTAAGTAAGTATTTGTGAAGGATTGACAACCCTATTCGCGTTGGTTGCGAGGAGTTATTTGCTTTAATGTAGAGTACGAGGGACTCACGCGTATCCTCCTCTTTGGATTGATACCTTGGTTCTCAAAAACTGAGGGAAATACTTACGCTACTTTGCTGCATCATCCTTTCCTCTTCAAGGAAATCCAACGCAGTGCTCAAGAGGTAGCAACCCACACCCTGGCCACGAGGGTGGGGGGCGCGCCCTACCCCCTGGGCGCGCCCCTGCCTCGTGGGCCCCCTGGCAGGCCTCTGGTGCCCATCTTCTGGTATATGAAGTCTTTTACCTTGGAAAAAATCATAAGCAAGCTTTCAGGATGAAACATCGCTGCCACGAGGCGGAACCAATCTAGGGCTCGGGCGGAGCTGTTCTGTCGGGGAAACTTCCCTCCGGGAGGTGGAAATCATCGCCATCATCATCATCATCGATCCTCTCAGCGGGAGGGGGTCAATCTCCATCAACATCTTCACCAGCACCATCTCCTATAAAACCCTAGTTCATCTCTTGTATCCAATCTTTGTCCCAAAACCTCAGATTGGTACGTGTGGGTTGCTAGTAGTGTTGATTACTCCTTGTAGTTGATTCTAGATGGTTTATTTGGTGTAAGATCATATGTTCAGATCCTTAATGCATATTAATACCCCTCTGATTATGAAGATGAATATGATTTGTGAGTAGTTACGTTTGTTCCTGAGGACATTGGAGAAGTCTCACTATAAGTAGTCATGTGAATTTGGTATTCGTTCGATATTTTGATGAGATGTATGTTGTCTCTCCTCTAGTGGTGTTATGTGAACGTCGACTACATGACACTTCACCATTGTTTGGTCCCAGAGGAAGGCATTGGGAAGTAATAAGTAGATGATGGGTTGCTAGAGTGACAGAAGCTTAAACCCTAGTTTATGAGTTGCTTCGTAAGGGGCTGATCTGGATCCATATGTTTCATGCTATGGTTAGGTTTACCTTAATACTTCTCTTGTAGTTGCGGATGCTTGCAATAGGGGTTAATCATAAGTGGGATGCTTGTCCAAGAGAGGGAAGTACCCAAGCACCGGTCCACCCACATACCAAATTATCAAAGTAACGACGCGAATCATATGAGCGTGATGAAAACAACAGCGATAATTCCCATGTGTCCTCGGGGCGCTTTTCTCTATATAAGAGTTTGTCCAAGCTTGTCCTTTGCTACAATAAGGATTGGGCCATATTGCTGCACCATATTTACTTTCATTACTTGTTACCCGTTACAAAATTACCTTATCACAAAACTATCTCATTACCGATAATTTCGGTGCTTGCGAGAGAATACCTTCTTGAAAACCGCTTGTCATTTCATACGCTCCTCGTTGGGTTCGACACTCTTACTTATCAAAAGGACTACGATAGATCCCCTATACCTGTGGGTCATCACCCATCCAAGCCCAGATCGCGGCCACCCACGCTCAGCTCGTGGCGGCCTTTTCCAAAGAGATGGCGGACAAGGATGGCGAGATGCTTGCCGAGTATGTTGATGCCATGGAGACCCTTCCCCAGGGGACCGTCGGGTGCGAGCTGGACATGGAGGTGGCGGCGGAGATTGATGAGCACTAGCCGTAATAGTACTCTTTGTTTTGTTTAATTGAATGTCGGTCTTTAATTTGTTACAGTAATGTTTAGGTCAGCTAGCTCTGTTTAATTGCTGAACTTGCTCGATTGAGAAGTTAGTCTCCTTTGTGTACCCAAATTATGCAATGACGTGGATGACCACTGTAACCAGGGAAATTCGAACCAAAATTTTTGACTTTCAAACTCAACACACATGGGTTAAGCTATCTGAATCGTTTGTGATGTTCACATATCATACACAGTTCTGAACAAGGGACCGTGTCTGATGACACTTTGCACGCCAGTTTTTTGGCTGAAGCGACTCCAAATTTTCGGCTTCCGCGGAAATATCTACCTCCCCGCCCTCGCCCCCTTACCAAAAGCCACATTTCCCCTATTTCCGTCTTCCTTTCCAAGTTGAAACCTTCACTCCTTGCTTGCAGCGCCGCCTCCTCGACGGCGACCCTCCTTCACGCTGCTCGGCCTCGCCTATCCAGACAGGTAATCCACACCCGATCCCCATCCTCCTCCTCCTTCCACATCCCACATGCCCCGACCGCCGGTGTGAGCGCGACACCTTCCACCCAAATCACCGACCCCTCCACCAAATAACCGCCGCCCTAAGCCACGGTGCACGCAGTATAGCCAGGATCTCAAGGAGCATTTGACAGCGGAGGAGCAAATCACGGTCGCATGCGCAGATGAGGTCGCGATGGCTGCCATTTGTGCCGACCCCCAGATCTTGGAGGAGCACCTCGCCATTTGCTAGTGATAACCCACATGTATAGGGGATCGTAACAGTTTTTGAGGGTAGAGTATTCAACCCAAATTTATTGATTCGACACAAGGGGAGCCAAAGAATATTCTCAAGTATTAGTAGTTGAGTTGTCAATTCAACCACACCTGGATAACTGAGTATCTGCAGCAAAGTATTTAGTAGCAAAGTAGTATGGAAGTAACGGTAACGGTGGCAAAAGTAACAGTGATAGTTTTGTAGTAATTTTAAAAGTGGCAACAAAAAAGTAAATAAGCAAAGAACAATATGTGAAAAGCTCGTAAGCATTGGATTGGTGATGGAGAATTATGCTAGATGCAATTATTCATGCAACAATTATAACATAGGGTGACACAGAACTAGCTCCAATTCATCAATGTAATGTAGGCATGTATTCCGAATATAGTCATACGTGCTTATGGAAAAGAACTTGCATGACATCTTTTGTCCTACCCTCTCGTGGCAACGGTGTCCTATTGGAAACTAAGGGATATTAAGGCCTCCTTTAAATAGAGTACCGGACCAAAGCATTAACACATAGTGAAGCATGAACTCCTCAAACTACGGTCATCACCAGGAGTGGTCCTGATTATTGTCACTTCGGGGTTGCCGGATCATAACACATAGTAGGTGACTAATGACTTGCAAGATAGGATCAAGAACTCACATATATTCATGAAAACATAATAGGTTCAGATCTGAAATCATGGCACTCGGGCCCTAGTGACAAGCATTAAGCATAGCAAAGTCATAGCAACATCAATCTCAGAACATAGTGGATACTAGGGATCAAACCCTAACAAAACTAACTCGATTACATGATAAATCTCATCCAGCCCATCACCGTCCAGCAAGCCTACGATGGAATTACTCACGCACGGCGGTGAGCATCATGAAATTGGTGACGGAGGATGTTTGATGATGACGATGGCGATGGATTCCCCTCTCCGGAGCCCCGAACGGACTCCAGCTCAGCCCTCCCGAGAGAGATTAGGGCTTGGCGGCGGCTCCGTATCGTAAAACGCCATGAGTCCTTCTCTCTGATTTTTTTCTCCCCGAACGTGAATATATAGAGTTGCAGTTGAGGTCGGTGGAGCTCCAGGGGGCCCACGAGGCATGGGGGCATGCCCAGGGGTAGGCGCGCCCCCACCCTCGTGGACAGGGTGTGGGCCCCCTAGCCTTGATTCTTTCGCCAGTATTTTTTATTAATTCCAAAAATAATCTCTGTTGATTTTCTGGTCATTCCGAGAACTTTTATTTCTGCACAAAAATAACACCACGGCAATTCTGCTGAAAACAACGTCAGTCCGGGTTAGTTCCATTCAAATCATGCAAGTTATAGTCCAAAACAAGGGCAAAAGTGTTTGGAAAAGTGGATATGTTGGAGACGTATCAGCTAGCTACGCCGGTTAAGCATGCTCGGTTTACCCGTTGCGTGTGCTGCTCCTGCCTTTCCTTCACAAATTCTAGTGATTTGTGCTATCTAATTTTACCATGCAATCTGTTGCTCTAGTGTATATGTTCTATATGTCGTGCAGTATGGTGCTCACTTATTAACTGTTTTGTTAATTAGTTTTCGTCTTTAGTTAACTGTTTGGTTCAATTCTGCAAATGTGATGTTTAATTCTTCAGGCTGCAATTTTGTATTGTCTTCCATGTGAGAAATAAATCGAATTTATCTTTACAAAATACATGAGAAACGAATACAATTGCTATATTTTCAACTTGTCAAGCATGCTTGGTTTGGTTATACATTGTGCAATGTGGTGCTCAGTTAACGTGTGACGCCCGGGTAATTAAGCTACAGTAATCCCCACTAATGATGCCATGTCACCTCGGTTACTGTGGATAAACTCGCGTTAGTTCGGGACCTAGTTTGAATTTCAAATTCAAAATCGAGCAAACAATAAAAGTTTTCAAATATTAAAATTTAAATGTTCGGAGTGAACCAAATAATACATAGGTAATTATGGTGGAGGAACCACATTTTTATAAAAGGCAAAAATACTCTAAAATGTTTTGAATAGTAGCAAAACAATTAGTTGAATGCCTTTTACAATAAATAAAATATTAAACTACTTTATTTTGTTGCCCAAACTTATGTGGCAGTAGCTAGTTGCTAACACTAAATTAGGGACTACCTTTATAGTTTATAAAACTAAGATAAAGAGGAACTAAAATAAAACAGAAAAGCAAAAGAATAATAAACAAAAAGGGAACAAAAGAAATATGACGAAAGGCATCCCCCACCTGGGCCTCGGCTCACCCACTGCCAGGCCGCCCACCCCTCCCCATACCCTCCCATCGGCCGAAACCCTAAGGCACCCACCCCACTCGCCCCCCTCCTCCCCTCCGATCCAGATCGGATCGGGGCCAACCCAACCCGACCCCCCACCTCGCCGGCGCCTCCTGCCGCCACCAGCGCCACCACGTCGCCCCTCTCCCCTGCGCCCCTCGCCCGCCCGGATCGACCCACCACCGCCATCGCCCGCGCCCGGGCTCCCCTTGCTGGGTCGTCCCCCCCCCCCACCTCGCGGATCCCGCCGCGGCCGCCGCCTCCCGCCCTCCTCCTCACGATCGCCACCGGCGTCCCAGAGCCCGCCTCATAGACCCCGCGCTCCCGTGAGCTCTCCCTCTCCCAATCGGACCCTCTCTCCCTCGTCCTCCTCCCGAAGCCCGCCCCGTCGCCCGGCTCCGCCGCCTCTCAGGTCACCGCATGCTGCCGCCAGCCACCTTCCCCCCACGCGTCGCCCACTTTTCCCCCTCGCCCGTGCTCACCGCCCGGTCTCCGCCGTGGCCTCCCCCCCTCTCTCCCCGTCGGCGCACCTCGCCTCCTGCACCGAACCCCCTGGCCTCCCGTCCTTGCCGCCCGGCGCCGCCCGATCTTGACGATCATGGTCGTGTCCGCATCCCCCCCGCCTACCTCCGCCTCCAGGCGATCGGGCCCGTCTAGCCCGCCATCGCCAAAGCCCCACAGGGACCGCCCTCGCCGGCTCCTCGTCTGAGCCACGGCCTCGGCCGCCCCCAACCACGCCGGCGGGATCGGGGCGGGCGCCACGCCTGCGTCCCTCTGGACTTCGCCCGAGCAGGCCGCGCCTGCCGCCAAGACGCTTGCTTGGCCCCCAGGGCCTATGATGAAGGGCCCCACGCCCCATAAGCAATTATGAAAATTAAAACTAATTGATAAAAATAAAATGAATAAAAAGAATTAATTTATTAATTAATTAGTTAATTAATTAAGTAAATAATTAATTTAATTAATCCTGATTAATTAAACCTGATAACTAATTAACTTAATTAACTATTGTTAATTAAACTAAACTAGTTAATTAGTTAACAGAGTATGACGAACGGGACCCACATGTCAGGATTGACCTAGTCAACCCTGTTGACTGCTGACGTCAGCATGACATCATGCTGACGTCATAATTCCATTTTCGAATTAATTAATTAATTAAATTCCAGAAATTATTAAAATCTTTTAAAAATCATATCATTTAGTCCGTAACTCGGATTAAAATATTTTCAACATGAAAGTTGCTCAGAGCGACGAGGCGAATCCGGATCGCGGTCCGTTCGTCCGCCACACACCCCTAACCTATCGAACACTGGAACTTTTCCCCCGGCTCCTCTGAAAAACCCAAAACACCGGATTACTTTCCGGATGTTTCCTATAACCAGTACCCCCTCATACCACGTTAGAACACGCCTAGCATCGCTTCTTGACATGTCATGCATCGCTATGCATCTGTTTACTTAGTATTCATTGTTTCTTCCCCTCTTCTCTCCGGTAGACTACGAGACCGACGCTGCTGGCGGCGATTCGACTACGGTGTTGGCGACCCTCTCTCTTGCCGAGCAACCAGGCAAGCCCCCCCTTGATCACGGATATCGCCTATTCTACTCTATCTGCTTGCATTAGAGTAGTGTAGCATGTTCTTGCTTTTACATTGTACCTATCACGATGCATAGCTTTGTCCTTGTTACTCTTGTTGTTATCCTTACGCAATCCTATATGCTTAGTATAGGATGCTAGTACTTTCATCTGTGGCCCTACATTCTTGTCCGTCTGCCGTGCTATACTATCGGGCCGTGATCACTCGGGAGGTGATCACGGGTATATCTATATACTTATACATGATACATGTGGAGACTAAAGTCGGTTGGTGGTGGAGCACCATGAGTGATTCACGGTTGGGGCTGAAAGGACCCTTGTCCCGACGGCCCTCTGGATGGATGTTTGTGGCGGAGCGGCAGGCAGAGTTGAGACCGCCTAGGAGAGAGGTGGGCTGGCCTGTTCGGCGTTCGCGGATACTTAACACGCTTAACGAGGTCTTGGTATTTGATCTGAGTTGGCTCTGAGCTTATCGCACTAACCATCTACGCGTGAGTAGTTATGGGTATCCGACGTCGTGGTATCGGCCGAAGCACTTGAGACGTCGTGACGAGCGGCGCGCCGGATTGGACTGGAACGCTGTTAGGCTAGGTGCGCTTCCGCCGCCCACGCAACATGCTTGGTGTGCTCGGCGATGGGCCCGACCCTCTGGCGCTTAGGTTTAGACCGGCGTCTTGGCCTCTCTGTTGTGCCTAGGTGGGGCTGCGGCGTGTTGATCTTCAGCGGCGGGCATGACCCGAGAAAGTGTGTCCGGCCAAATGGGATCAAGCGTCTTTGGGTAAGATGGTGCACCCTGCGGAAGTTAATCTATTGAATAGCCGTGATCTTGATAACAGGGCGACTTGGAGTTGTACCTTGAGCTTATGACAACTAGAACCGGATACTTGATAAAACACACCCTTCCAAGTGCGGATACAACGGTGGTCGCTCTCTCTCGGGGATATGAGGAGGGATCACGGGTAGGATTATTGCTATGTGATGTTACTTGGAGGACTTCCGTTTGTCCTCTCACATGCATTTGCAAGACAGGTGTCCATAAGCGTAGTCTTCGTTAAGACTAGCTATCCCCTCTTATTACGGCATTCTGCGATTCAGTCCACCGATATGGCCCTTTACACATATATCCATGCATATGTAGTGTAGCTCCTTGCTTGCAGTACTTTGGATGAGTACTCACGGTTGCCTTGTTCCCCTTTTTCCCCTACCTTTACTCGATTGCTGCAACAGACGATGGAGCCGGGGCAGAGCGCCACCGTCGATAAAGACTACTACTCGGAGGTGCCTACTACTACGTGCAGCCCGGCGGCGACCGGGAGTAGCTTAGGAGGATCCTAGGCGGGAGGCCTGCTCCTCTTCGATCTGTATCCCGTTTGTGCTAGCCATCTTAGGGCACCTTGTTTAACTTATGTCCGTGCTCGAGATATTGTTGCTTCCGCTGACTTCGTCTATGATCGAGCACTTGTATTCGAGCCCTCGAGGCCCTGGCTTGTATTATGATGCTTGTATGACTTATTTTATTTGTAGAGTTGTGTTGTGATATCTTCCCGTGAGTCCCTGATCTTGATCGTACACATTTGCGTGCATGATTAGTGTACGATTAAATCGGGGGCGTCACATAACGTTTGGTTCATTTGTGTTGTGGTGTTTAGTTAAATATTTGGTTCAATTCTGCAATGCGATGTTCAATAGTTGTGGGTGCATTCTGTTATTGTATACCATGTGAGGAATAAATTGAATTTGGCTCTAGTAAATACATGAGAAACAAATACAATTGCTACAATTGGCTATAGTTAACTGTTTGGTTAACTGCCGGATCTTCTATTAGGAGTATGTTATATTGTGCAATGTGGTGCTCAGTTAATGTTTGGTTCATTTGTTGTGGTGTTTAGTTAAGTGCTTGGTTCAATTCTGCAATGCGATGACCAATTGTCGTGGGTAGAATTTTGTATTGTTGTGCATGTGAGGAATAAATCGAATTTGGTTGCACTTAATACATGAGAAATATATACAAGTGCTATATTTCATAGTTCTTAATCATGCTTGGTTTGGATAAATGGGTTTTCCATGTGGCTTGAATTAATCTGATGAATCTGCAATGTGCTTATTTTTCATCAACATATTTTATTGATAGCATGTGAACCCTTACTTAACCTGATGACTAACTACCTTATATGTGTTGCAGGGAAACAATGGGAACACTGAGGTTTACAATCGAGGTTAGCACGTGCATGGTCCGCTGTCTAATAGCACATTATTGTGCAATTGCAGGAACCATTCTAATATTTAGGTTTTAAACAATTTGGTCTTGCATATGTAGGTCCTGCTTTCAGAGGTTTTGACCCACTGTTTGACCCTTTTTGCATATGGTGAAATGAGTTGTCCATGAATATCAATCAAATCAAGAAACTCAGAAAGATTGTTAGGATAAAGAAATTAGCGACCAAAAACAACAAGATCTTTGTTGCATAATGAAGAAGACATTAGTTCACTACAAGATGGTACTAACTATTATACCTTGCCTTTTTTTATTCCTTTACCGCATTTCCAATATAGGGAAGATATTTAGGAACATCCTTGTTTTCAGGCCTTTCCAAAGCAGTTCACTGATGATTACCTCTCAAACCACCTCTACGGTCAGGAGGCGAGGAAGGTTTTCATACAACACCCACGGTTCAATATTGAAGTGCTCCTGAAGAGGACGAAGAACGGACGGTTGATACGTCTCCAACCTATCTATAATTTTTGATTGTTCCATGCTATTATATTATCCATCTAGGATGTTTTATATGCATTTATATGCTATTTTATATGATTTTTGGGACTAACCTATTAACCTAGAGCCCAGTGCCAGTTTCTATATTTTCCTTGTTTTTGAGTATTGCAGAAAAGGAAAACCAAACGGAGTCCAATTGACCTGAAATTTCACGGAGATTGTTTTTGGACCAGAAGAAGCCCATGGAGTATCGGATATGGGCCAGAAGAGTCCCGAGGCACCCACGAGGGTGGGAGGGGGGCGCCCTACCCCCTTGAGCACCCCCCTACCTCGTGGCTGCCTCGGAGACCCCGCTGACTTGTTCCCAACGCCAACACCTCCTATATATACCCAAACTTCCAGAACATAACCTCGATCGGGAGTTCCGCCGCCGCAAGCCTCTGTGGCCACCAAAAACCAATCGAGACCCTGTTCTGGCACCCTGCTGAAGGGGGGATCCCTCATCGGTGTCCATCTTCATCATCCCGGCGCTCTCCATGACGAGGAGGGAGTAGTTCACCCTCGGGGCTGAGGGTATGTACCAGTAGCTATGTGTTTGATCTCTCTCTCGTGTTCTTGATTTGGCACGATCTTGATGAATCGCGAGCTTTTCTATTATAGTTGGATCTTATGATGTTTCTCCCGCTCTACTCTCTTGTAATGGATTGAGTTTTCCCTTCGAAGTTATCTTATCGGATTGAGTCTTTAAGGATTTGAGAACACTGGATGTATGTCTTGCATGTGCTTATATATGGTGACAATGGGATATTCACGTGATCTACTTGATGTATGTTTTGGTGATCAACTTGCGGGTCAAGTTGTGAACTTATGCATAGGGGTTGGCACACGTTTTCATCTTGACTCTTCAGTAGAAACTTTGGGGCACTCTTTGAAGTTCTTTGTGTTGGTTGAATAGACGAATCTGAGATTGTGTGATGCATATCGTATAATCATACACTACAGGAATCAGCTAATTTGCCGTCCGCCAAGGCAGACGGCAAAGGCATGGAAGGCGAACGGCAAAGGCCTTTGCCGTCGGCAAAGAAAGGATCGGTAAAGACCTTTGCCGTCTGCTTTCTGAATCGAACAGCAAAGGGGCTTTTGCCATCAGCGGCTGACGGCAAAGGGCATGGCTCTTTGCCATCTGCTGGCAGACGGCAAAGACTGCAGGCTCTTTGCCATCTGCTGGCATATGGCAAAGAGACCAAATAGGCATTAATTCTGTTTCTTCTTATATCCATTCATTTTCACAGAAAATCAAACACACACACACACACACACACACACACACACACACACACACACACACACACACACATATATATATATATATATATATGACCAATATAGGATATCCAACACATGTTACCAATAGTAGCAAGTTTCATCCATACATATACATAGTTTCATCAATATTACACAGTTTCATCCATAGATAGCAAGTTTCACAAAGTAAAAACAAAAAATAAAGACAACCACTCCATATATGAAATTACAAGAAATGACCTAAAACTAAATATCTATTTTCCTAGGCAGCACACACTTGACCACCATAGCAGCTTGCCGGACCGTTGTATCTGTGGAGCACAAAACAACAGTCAGCCTGATTAGAAATTTTAAGGAGAGCAGTGCTAGTTTAAGAGTTATGAACAGATAGAAATGGTGCATAAATTCCTATTATTCAACAAACATAAGTTATTTCCAAGTGAAACACGGGGCAATGTTATCCACTTCAAAACAGAACAGAACACACAGGTACACACATCGTCAAGTTTTTTCCACAAATGAGTTACTGATTGAGTTCAAGAAATGACCAAGGGCCTAATTGGTTCACAAGACCTAAAAACTCATAAATAGGGAAATCACTGGGTTGCAATGTCATGCCCTCTCTTGATACAATATGTTCGACAGGATGTTTGAGTGCACCATAGAAAACCATAGGAGTTTTTCAAGGCCGCATATTACAATCATATGGAATAATTTGAAGCGAGAGGCCCCAAAAGGGGAAATCATGCTGTGTGGGAAAAGAGAATACCATTCACCGTAATGAAAAATATAGCATGCGAATCACTATTCTAGAGCACATATCCGTACCAAAACATTTATAGTGTTTCCAAGTCTTCTAAGCATGTTAGAACACTATGAGGACAATCAAATTGAGTTATCTAAGCAATTTGACAATCAAATGGATTTAACACGGGCCCTAGCGTTAGGGATTTAGTGACGACAGCGATCGCCACCGGCTTCCTCAATATAAGGGATGACCCAATGCTAGAAGCAGAACAAGAAGGTTGATACACAAGATAAGCACAAGCCCTTGAGAGCGATGCTTGGCGAAACAATTAATTAACCTCTAGAAGCGGAAGAAGCACGTTGATAGACAAGTTATTATGAAGAACCAACCTTGAGAGCGGTATGCTTGCGCAAGATATCATTGGACAACATGACTGCGGCAATCCAGATCATGACTAAGAAACCTACACAATATAAACTCAATTGGAATGAGGAACTCGCCATCATCTTCTGACCAAGAGGCATCAAGTGCCTAGACAAAAAAGTAAGAGCACAATAAGATACAATGTATGCCGGTGGACATGTTTAACAGCAAGAAAACTACCCTATGAATAGCATAGTTAAATGTGATTCCTCCTAGCAGTAGGTGTTCTTGAGAGCCCGAGACTATGCCAACAATGTCTAGAAAGAAAAGGCCTCCACTAGCATTATTTCAGTAGAAAGATTTTCTTTTCGGAAATAGGTTTATCCAAGGAGCATTGACCTACGTCACATCTTTATGTCTGAGCACTTCATTTGTTTTAAGAAACTTGAGATTACTGCTGGTGCTAAAACAAAGCCCACCAAAATCTGTTTCACTAAAATACCAATTCACGTACTAGCTAGCATCACTAGTTAAGCAAACAGATTTATCACTTGTAGCAATGACCAAATTGCCACGGCAGCAGAACCCCAACCATATGAGTACCCTATCTTAAATCTAGACTATACCAATTGTGCAACCTGACATTGAGATTTCAGAGGCGGCGCAGCAGAGCGGCAAGTGCTATACCTTCACATTGGGGTCCACGAGGTTGGCGTGCAGCCACTCGGAGGACACAACAGGCTCGGTCCAGCGGAACAGCGTGGGCGACGCCCGACAGGCGTTAGTGGCGGCGGCGGCCTCCGAGACGGCCGGCGACATGGCGTTGAAGCATGGCGATCTGAACCGCGTCATCGGCGGCGACAGCGATGCCCGCACCGACCTCCGCTGCTGCGCGCCCATCCGACCCTGCCCTACAAGTTTCCGGAAAATTATGACAGCCTCAACAAGTCTTGAGCGAAAAGAAGATCGACAACTTCTCCCTCATCTCATAATATCTGAAACATCATAAACTTGTGTACCTTCCAAATGGACCAATCACTTTGTTGATCGCTTGGAGAAAATATATGCTTTGAGGAAGAAGAATTGTTGTCGCGCTGCCTACGTAAGAAGGTTGCCGCATAAGTAATCAGGTTGATCATGAGCTTAACACTAAGCAGTTACAAAAAATAGTAGAGATGAAGCAAGCAACAATATTTACTTCCGGGATATTATCAGCGGATCCATGAGACGGAAGATAAATATACTCCGATCATATTTGAACAAGGAACGAAGAAGCGTGGGGCGTAATTAAGCACCTCAGTAGACGGTCAGGCTTTGAACCCTTTGCTGCCCACAAGTATCAGTATCAAAATGACCTTGCCCAGGTAGTGTACCAACCACATATTAGCATGAGCTCGTCCAAATACAAGACACGGTGGGGACTGAAGAACAACGGGACTGCAAACAGAATTAGCATTGCAGGAACCATGAACCTGACAACGAATCGACGATCTTGAGCCACGACGAGCAAGCGAGCAGGCACGGAAAAAACAGCGCAGAGGAGCGGGACTCACGCGTGCTCGAGCTTGTCGGGATCGGGATCTTTGGCTGCGGCCACGGCGAGCCAGAGCAGCGCCACCGCGCAGATTCCCGGGGCCCACCGGCGCCCCATCCCCGCCTCCCGGCCGGCCTCAAATCTCCCATGGCGCGCGGGGCGCAGAGGAGCTCGGTGCTCGGCTCCCATGGCGGCGGCGGATCTCGAGTTCGGGGCGACCAGCAACGAGGCTTCCGCGGCGGGGCGGCGAGCTTGTGGGGAGGTGGCGGCCTTGAGGCGGCGCAGCGGCAGCGCGCCTTGGCGGCGGGCTCTGGGTTGGTGAGGAGGCAGCCGCCGGCGCGGGCGGAGGCGGTGCAGTGCGCGGGTCGAGGAAGGCGGGGTTGGGAGGCTCTCGGCTGTGGGGCGGGCGTCGTCGAATCCCACCGGAGCTCGCCGGAATCGGCCGGCGTAGCTTCTCGCGGGAGGGAGAGGGAGAGACGAGCGGGAGAGAGAGAGAGGGGTGGGGTAGAGAGATAGGGGCGGAGAGAGGGGGGGATAGAAATAGAGGAGGTGGGGCAACGATTTTTTTTACCTGCAAAAAAAAGATAGCCCCCTCTTTGCCATGGCAAAGAATCTTTGTCGTCCGTGAGCAGACGGCAAAGAGTGGGGTTGGACCGTTGCAGTATACTGGCATCCGGTGGCACCTCTTT
Source organism: Aegilops longissima (assembly GCA_021605205.1). NCBI lineage: Eukaryota > Viridiplantae > Streptophyta > Magnoliopsida > Poales > Poaceae > Aegilops > Aegilops longissima. The sequence continues at coordinate 380,868,157 of CM038680.1, forward strand.
GCCGTCCGCTGACAGATGGCAAAGATTCTTTGCCATCTGCCAGCAGACGACAAAGAAATGACAGATGGCAAAGACCTTCTTTGTCGTCTGCCAGTTCTTTGCCGTCTGTTGTTTGGTAGCTGATGGCAAAGACCTTCTTTACCGTCCGCAAGCAGACGGCAAAGAACTGGCAGACGGCAAAATCCCTGATTCCAGTAGTGATACCCATGAATACTTGGGGTGACATTGGAGTATCTAGGTGACATTAGGGTTTTGGTTGATTTGTTTCTTAAGGTGTTATTCTAGTATGAACTCTAGGATAGATCGAACGGAAAGAATAGCTTCGTGTTATTTTACTAAGGACTCTTGAATAGATCGATCAGAAAGGATAACTTTGAGGTGGTTTCGTATCCTACAATAATCTCTTCGTTTGTTATCTGCTATGACTGACTTTGGAGTGACTCTTTGTTGCATGTTGAGGTATACTTATATGATCCAATTATGTTATTATTGTTGAGATAACTTGCACTAGTGAAAGTATGAACCCTAGGCCTTGTTTCAACGCATTGCAATACCATTTGTGCTCACTTTTATCACTTGCTACCTTTTTGTTTTTATATTTTCAGATACAAAAACCTATATCTATTATCCATATTGCACTTGTATCACCATCTCTTCGCCGAACTAGTGCACCTATACAATTTACCATTGTATTGGTTGTGTTGGGGACAGAAGACACTCTTTGTTATTTGGTTGCAGGGTTGCTTGAGAGAGACCATCTTCATCCTATGCCTCCCACGGATTGATAAACCTTAGGTCATCCACTTGAGGGAAATTTGCTACTGTCCTACAAACCTCTGCACTTGGAGGCCCAACAACCTCTACAAGAAGAAGGTTGTGTAGTAGACATCAAGCAATTTCTGGCGCCGTTGCCGGGGAGGTGAGTGCTTGAAGTTATATCTTTAGATCTTGCAATCAAATCTTGCAGTTTCTTGTTTTATCACTATTTCAGTTTATAAAATAAAACTACAAAAAATGGAATTAAGGGTGACTCATATGCTTCATCTTTTTAATGTCTCTCGTGAAAATGATGGAAAGGAAAATTGTGCTCAAGTACTAGAAGAAGAGTTACATAAAATGCTTGGCATAAAATATGTGAATGATGAGCATGATTGCAATGTTGTTAGTATGAATTCTTTGAATACCCATGATGCTAATGATATGCAAATCCACAAGCTTGGGGATGCTATGTTTGATGAAGATGATATGTTTAGTCCCCCAAGTTTTGATGAACAAATTTATTATGATGAAAGCATGCCTCCTATTTATGATGATTATTATGATGACACGTATGTTATAAAGAATAAAGATAACCATGAAACTTGTCATCATGATTTTAATTTTCAATTGGATTATGCTTCACATGATAGTTATTTTGTTGAGTTTGCTCCCACTACTATTCATGAGAACAATTTTGCTTTTATGGAGAGTAATAAAATTTCTATGCTTGTAAATCGTGAAAAGAATGCTTTATGTGATAGTTATATTGTTGAATTCATTCATGATGCTACTGAAAATTATTATGAGGGAGGAATATATGCTTGTAGGAATTGCAATAATATCAAGTTTCCTCTCTATGTGTTGAAAATCTTGAAGTTATGCTTGTTTTACCTTCCTATGCAAGTTGATTCTTGTTCCCATAAGTTGTTTGCTCAGAAAATCCCTATGCATAGGAAGTGGGTTAGGCTTAAATGTTCTTTGCAATATTCTTCATGATGCTCTCTTTATGTTTCAATTCTTATCTTTTATGTGAGCATCATTGAAATCATCATGCCTAGCTAGGGGCGTTAAACGTTAGCGCTTGTTGGGAGGCACCCCAATTTTATTTTTGTCCTTTGTTTTTGCTCCTGTTTAGTAATAAATAATTCATCTAGCCTCTGTTTAGATGTGGTTTTATGTTTTAATTAGTGTTTGTGCCAAGTAGAACCTTTGGGAAGACTTGGGTGAAGTCTATGTGATCTTGCTGTAAAAAACAGAAACTTTTGCGCCCACGAGATTAGCTGCCATTTTTTACTGGAGAGTGCTTTTAGGTTGATTATTTTTTAACATGATTAATAGACAAATTCCTCAGGTCCACCAATTTATTTAAGAATTTTTGGAGTTCCAGAAGTATTCGAACAAATCATATTTCTACAGACTGTTCTGTTTTTGACAGATTCTGTTTTCTATGTGTTGTTTGCTTATTTTGATGAATCTATCCCCCTAGGAGCATGCGCGTAGTGCTTGGTTTTGATGACTTGTAGATTTTTGCAATAAGTATGTGAGTTATTTATGACTAATGTTGAGTCCATGGATTATACGCACTCTCACCTTTCCATCATTGCTAGCCTCTTGATTACGTGCATTGCCCTTTCTCACCTCGAGAGTTGGTGCAAACTTCGCGGTGCATCCAAACCCGTGATATGATCGCTCTATCACACATAAGCCTCCTATATCTTCCTCAAAACAGCCACCATACCTACCTATCATGGCATTTCCATAGCCATTCCGAGATATATTGCCATGCAACTTTCCACCGTTTTGTTTATTATGACACGCTTCATCATTGTCATATTGCCTTGCATGATCATGTAGTTGACATCGTATTTGTGGCAAGGCCACCATGCATAATTTTTCATACATGTCACTCTTGTTCCATTGCCCATGCTGGTACACCGCCGGCGGTACTCATATAGAGTCATACTTTGTTCTAGTATCGAGTTGTAATCCTTGAGATCTAAATAAATAGAAGTGTGATGATCATCATTATTAGAGCATTGTTCCAAAAAAAGGCCAAATAAAAAAAAGGAAAGGCCAAATAAAAAAAGAAAAAGGCCCAGAAGGGACAATGCTACTATCCCTTTTCCACACTTGTGCTTTAAAGTAGCACCATGAACTTCATGATAGAGAGTCTCTTATATTGTCACTTTCATATACTAGTGGGAATTTTTTCATTATAGAACTTGGCTTGTATATTCCAACAACTAGACGATACCCCGCGCGTTGCTGTGGGACTTATAAGCACATTATGTAAAGCTATAAAGCATAAATAGGATGGTAGACACAACGATGGAGTACAGTTGTGACAATAGACAATATTGTGGCAGCTAGCTATAAGGTATAAGCTTATTACATATGCTTTTTTTACGGATAAGAAATTCTGATGTAGTAATATATATATATATATATATATATATATATATATATATATATATATATATATATATTAAATTTAAATTAAATGAATAAGCAGTGTTGAACATTTAAGCAGCCTTGGCATGTATATACGCATACACTGACACAAGGATTCCTAAGGAAGAGCTACCTATCTGAAGGCATGAAGAAGTGCATCGCTGGCAAGCGAAGAAGAAAAGAAGAGCCAGCCAATTATTCACCGAGAGACAGTGCCACGTGAAGAAAGCAAATATTCCTGAAGATTGAAGCTTGTCGGCACTCTCTCACATTTTTCTATATTATTAGAAGGACACGTGTGTACCCTAGTAGGACACGTGTGCATACTACCGTGTGTAAAATAAGTGAAGGAAGGCTCCCGAAGGCCTCCCTTGCAGCCAACCCTCACGGCTATAAAAGGAGACGCTGGGCTCAAGACAACACAACACAACACACAAGAGAAGGGAGAGCACGAAGCACTCAGAGCATCACTCTCCACCAGAGCACCAAATCCTTCTAGTTTAGCCACCACCACTACTAGTAGAATAGCCAAGAAGGCGCTTAGTTCGCCAAGAGTTTGAAGGTAATTTCCTAGTTGTGTGTAATCCCTTCGGGGCATCCCGAAAGGGAAAGCCATATGTAAATTATGTTGTTGAAATGATGTAGTTTCTTGGTTTCACTTGGTATTTTTACTTATGAATTTATGGGACGAGTTCTTATGCTAGGGATCCTATAGGAGAAACCTCTGCGTGTGTAGTTCTCTGTGTAGCCCAGAGCGGCGTTTGAATGAGAACCTTGTGGCCGTAGAGAAGTGTTCCCTTCGGGTGGAACTGCCTGGGAAGACGATAGGAATTTACCCCATAAATTTGCAATTAAAACTGCTAAGTGAACGTAACTAGCTACATCTGATGCAACATAATGAAAAATATGGTGAGTACCGAGTAGGATTTTACACCTCTGCGCACACCGTCGGACGAATTGTTGGCCTCGCCAGCCTCTAAATAGATCCTGCATTAAATATATAATCAAGTTAGAACGTGAAGGTAATCATATTGAATTAAATATTGCTGTGAATAGTGGAATACTATTTCAAATAGTGTATTTAATAGTGAAGCACTATTGTGAATAGTGCCTACCTAGTGAATAGTAAATACTATTCAAGATAAAAAGCATACCTGTCTACCACTTCCACCTAATCCCAAATTAACCTAATCAAAATCTAATCACATATTAAGCTAAATAAAATTTCAGTTTCCTATATATTGATTAGAAGTTTAATAAAATTTATTTCCCTATATTGTTGGTATCAGGTCCAGCGTTTAATCATTGAAAGGTTAAAATATTTAAACTTAGAAGTTAAGCGCAGGTAAAGTTATAAATACTAAGGAAAATCTAAATATAAGGTGTAGAGTAAATCCTTCGAAGAGCATATCGGCATTCTTCTCATAGCCGATTAAATACAGTCGTCGATTTGATACATAACTTTTACATATCTTGGGGAAAAAGACAAGATAACTTAGACCAAAAATTTGAAAGTTTATTTAAAGAATACCAAAACTTGCGGATAAGTATTCAGGTTTGAATAATAAAATTGATCTAGCTTTACATAAGCTAGAGGAAGCAAAAGCAAGACCGAATACAGTTTGCAAGAATAACGATTATATTAAAGAGGAAGTGTTGTCAATAGGCCGTTACTTAAGTAAAGGCAAAGAGTCACTCCCACGCACCGATACAAGACAAGATATACTTGAAATTAAAAGTTGGTGCAAGAGGTTAAAACTTTGATTATCTCATAATTTTATGACTGAATATACTCAAGCATTAAGCGAAGTAGCAAAATACTGTCACCTCCTGTCGGATTCTCCGATCACGACTCCCCAAAGGAAGATTCCAAAGTAATAATAAGACAAAATAACACAATCATCCAACTACTAATTCAAGTATTAGATAAGCTAAAAAGTGTTCAAAGCAACAAAGAAATTGTGTTATCATCATCTGGAATAGTTGCCTCTACTAGAAATATTAATTCAAAAAATGGACGTATCTAAAGGCTTCCTTAGAAGAGACAAAACCCTCCAATTAGTAAGGCAAGATTCAAGACCTCTAGCCATGAAGCATAGATTATCATGCAAAGCTGATGATATTGATAGCATTGAAGAAGTTATAGATATACAAAGAGATCTAGAAAGATATCAAAAGATACCCGAGAAAAATAAAGCCGCATGACAAGTATACCACATGGGTATGTTTGAAAGTAAAAGTGGTCTATATAGAATATCCAGAGAAGTAGAATTAAGCGTGTTAACACATCCAGTAGATTTAAGAATTGTAAGCAAAAATATTGAAAATGAATTAAAATATTGTGGTTACAAATATATTCATCAAGGCATGTATATCATAGGAGTCAAAGGTATGACAAGGAAGAAATTAGGTGCGAAGGTTTTGATAACTCTATTAGATAGAAGATGGGAATCAGTAGACAAAGCAGCATTAGGATTTTTGGAAGGAGACATGAATGAAAATAGATTAATAACCTATATAGCTCCAGACCTAATGATGCATGTAAAAGAATTTATTGAAAAAATGAGTTTTGGTTTCCAAACTAAAGGTTATGAAGATTTTAAAGGAACAAATTTGCTAGTAAGCATAGAATTTATAGGAAGGCTCACTAATAGAAGTAGCTCCAGATATAGAGTAAATGTGAATGACGTAATTGATAGCATGCAATCAAAAGGTATTAAATTTATGAATCCTCTTAAAATTGGCTCTGAAGAAAGAGCAGGAGAAGAATGGAAGATAGGAGATCTAATAGAGAAAAGGAATTAAAGCAACCTAAAAATTACATAAGCTATCAAAATTGTGAAGGAAGTAGTAGTATTCGATTTATGAACTATAAAGCTGCTTCAATAGAAGACTCGAATCATTTATGTCGAAATCAGAAATTAATGATGATAAGAATAAAGGTATATCTGAATGTATGGAAAAGCCTAATTTAGATGACAAAATAATTCATTGGGAAAAGAAGCTAAAGCATATTGAATGGGAATATAGTCATTCTATGACAAAGGATTGGCGAAAATTAGAGAAAGAGAACTATTTATCATTCGAGAAATTGCAAGGTTAAAAAGCTTAAAAATGATAAAATGTTTGCCACTAGTAGTTCAAGCATGGAAGATAAAATTATAGCATCCATGAGAAAGAAAAGCAAATGCTATTATTAATAAAAATTCTATCAATAATAATAATAAAGATAAGAATATTATTCAAAAAGAAGAAATTGTTAGTGAAGAAGAGCAATGGGATATCAATAATAAGTTATTATTAGAAAGTTATGAGGAAGAGGAGGAATTAATAAAAGAAATGTGGTTAGAAGATGAAAGATATGATGATTCGAACAAAATAGTGATTTCTATAACTCACTAGATGATGTGGGACTACATAATTTAGACAATGCAATGGAAGCCATGGAAGTAGAAAGTAGTGGTAAAAGAAGAAGGGATATGGAGAATCATCTGTAAAAGAGAAGGAGAAAGAGAGACCTACCGGGACAGCTGGACAATGGCCTCCAGAAAAAGATGATTATCAGCCTACATATATCCCAGGACAATATAGATACATGGGTACTAAAAGAAGAGATTTTGAAAAACCAGTGCAATTCCAAAATTATAAAAATGATGGTGCTATATTAAACCTAGCAGCTCATGATCCAATAGATTGGCCGAATATAATCAGCATATGGAAAGGTTTAATAGTACAAAAATATATACAAAATCAGTATAGCATCGGCACTAAGGTAGAAGATATGTTAACATATCTTGAAACATTTTTAGGAGAATCTGTAAAAGTTCTTTGGGAACAATGGGTAGAATCATACCCTAGTCAATATGAAGAATTAAAAAGGGCAGGAAGTAACCCTAATAACTGCGAATGTTATCTCAAATATGATCATAGCAGAAGATCCAGAATTAGGTCATACCTCATTGCAAAATGAAAGGTTAAGAGAAATAGAAAATTAACATTAACTAGCTGGAAAGGTATTAAAGAATTTTCCCAGCATTATTTGTATAATGCTACTACTGCTAAACAAGGTTTTAATGTAGGCGTAGTAGAAAGATATTTTAATAAGTTGCCTGACCCCCTAGGGTCAATAATATTTGAAGAATATAAAAAGGAAACGGCGGGAAACGTGGTAAACATATCTCAAGCTGTAACATTTGTTTTCAAACAATTAAGAAAGGTGTGTACTAGTATTCAAGCCCAAAGATCTATGAAGAAATCAGATTATAATTTTGCAATAACATAGTCCAAATACCACTAACATATGGAGAAGAAAGGCATAGGAAAACAAATATTATAAACCACAAAGGAGAGATAATAGAAATTTTAGAACAAAGAAAAGATATTTCTTAAGAAGGTCGACAATAGAGCCCCATTCTTGCATAAAAGAAATGTAAGAAGATATAATATAATCCCTCGATGCGGCTATATCTCCCACGTGTCGAAAGCACGACTTAGAGGCATAACCGCATTGAAAGCAATGTCGCAAGTGAGGTAATCTTCACACAACCCATGTATTACATAAGGAGAGAGATACATAGTTGGCTTACAATCGCCACTTCACACAATACATGAGTAAAACATTACATCATACAGATACAATCAAGGTCCGCTACGGAACCAAAATAAAAGAAGACTACCCCAAATGCTACACAGATCCCGATCGTCCCAACTGGCTCCACTCTTGATCAACTGAAGCGAAACAACACAAAGAACAAGATCTTCATCGAGCTCCTCCTTGAGCTCGGTGCGTCCACCTGCAGGTATCATCGGCACCTGCAAACTGGTTTGGAAGTATCTGTGAGTCACGGGACTCAACAATCTCACACCATGAGATCAAGACTATTTAAGCTTAAAGGTAGGACAGGGTTGTGAGGTGGAGCTGCAGCAGCGACTAGCATATATGGTGGCTACATACGCAAATGAGAGCGAGAAGAGAAGGCAAAAGCACGGTCGAACAACTATGATCAAGAAGTGATCCTGAAACTACTTACGTCAAACATAACTCCAACACCGTGTTCACTTCCGGACTCCGAGAAGAGACCATCACGTTACACACGCCGTTGGTGTATTTTAATTAAGATCAACTTCGGGTTTTCTACAACCGACATTAACAAATTCCCATCTGCCACATAACCGCGGGCACGGCTTTGAAAGTTCAAACCCTGCAGGGTGTCCCAACTTAGCCCATGATAAGCTCTCGCGATCAACGAAGGATATTCCTTCTCCCGGAAGACCCGATCAGTCTCGAATCCGGCTACAAGACATTTCGACAGCAATAAAACAAGACCAGCAAAGCCGCCGGATGTGCCGACAAATCCTGATAGGAGCTGCACATATCTCGGTCTCGGGGCACACCGGATTGTCCAAACTTCCGGTAGGCCAACCCAGAGTTGCCCTGGTACACCGGCGGTGACAGATTTGGACCAGCACTCACGACGAACAACGGCCGGGGGGTAAAATAAGATGACCCTTGGGCTCCGAAACCCAAGGGAAAAAGGGCTAGGTGAGGCAAATGGTAAAACCAATGTTGGGCCTTCTGGAAAAGTCTTATTCAAAGCGAACTGTCAAGGGGGTCCCATAAATCACCCGACCGCGTTAGGGACGCAAAAATCCGGGAACATAATACCGATATGACGGAAACTAGGGCGGCAAGAGTGGAACAAAACACCAGGCATAAGGCCGAGCCTTCCACCCTTTACCAAGTGTATAGATGCATTAATTAAATAAGATATATTGTGATATCCCAACAAGTAAACATGTTCCAACAAGGAACAACATCTCCATGTTCCAACAAGGAACAAACTTCATCTTCACCTGCAACTAACAACGCTATAAGAGGGACTGAGCAAAGTGGTGACATAGCCAAACAACGGTTTGCTAGGAAAAGGATGGTTAGAGGTTTGACATGGCAATATGGGAGGCATGATAAGCAAGTGATAGGCATCATAGCATAGGCATAGCAAAAGAGCGAGCAACTAGCAAGCAAAGATAGAAGTGATTTCGAGGGTATGATCATCTTGCCTGAAATCCCGCAAGGAAGAAGAACGAATCCATGAAGAAGACAAACGGACGAAGTCGAACGAATCCTCACAACTCCGGAACGAAACCGAAGCTAACGAGAGAAGCAAACCGGAAAGAAGCAAACAACATAGTAAACAACCATCACATAACCATGTCATGATGCACAAACAAGTATGATGCATGTCCGGTTTAAAGAGGCATGGCATGGCATGGCAAAGTGCACAAACAATCCTACAAATTAAGTGGAGCTCAATATGCAACGGGTTGCATATTGACAAAACACCACATTGACATATTTAGTTCTCTCTCGGTTAGGTACTCAACAATATTAAATGTTATTAAACATGGCAAGAGGTGAAGCATAAGTAAACTAACTATTTAGGCAAGTTTAAATGAGGCCGGAAACAACGAACAACAATTCCGGAAAATCCCCATATGCATATTATGGATTCGGTACAGATCTGACCTAAAGCAAATTTTAGAGTTGTTGAACATGCAAAGTAATGCTACCATGTTAATCTATGCATTTTTCTACCCCATTTACATATATAATATATTTAAATCCGAGTTACGGTTATTTAGTTATGAAATAAATCATTTTAGCATGGCATTTAAGCAAATTAATGCAACCAACAATATTAAACATTTAAATGTTGTTATCATGATGCGGATGACATGTGCAAGTTTTATGCAATCTTTTATGAAAACGTTGACAAGAGCATTAAGAAGCATTGTGTCACCGTGGTGGAAGAAAGGGGTGCCACGGCAACGAATCCGAAAATGGTGCCACGGCAACATATCGGTTCCGATAACTCGATTGAGATATCAGTACAAAGGAAAGCGTGACGGAAGCGAGTCATGCAAGATGGTGGGGTGATCCCGGATTCCGGGTTCCCACGGAACGGTGGCATGGCAAAAGAGGGGCATTGCAAGGATGATTCGATCACGGCGGTCGTCACGGGTTATACCTTCGGAACGTTCAAACGGGACGGTTCGAGTTTCGTAGAGGGAAGTAGACGTTCACGGGTCGTCGAGGGAAGTAGAGGAAGTAGTCGTTCTCGCGATGATCGCCGAGGGAAGTAGTGGTACACGGCGACGGTAGAGGAAGTAGTGTTTCACGTTCGTTTTCGAAGAGGTACTTGACGGGTCCGAATCCCTTCGGGGTTGTCGTGGTACTTGCGGTCTCGCGATGGTAGTCGTACACGGCGTAGGGGAAGTAGACGTTCATGTTCGATGGTAGTGGTACATCTCGTCATCGGAAGTAGTTGTTCAAGTCCCGTGGATGTTCGGGGTCCACGGGGTCTTCGAGGGTCGACGGTAGTGGTACACGTCATCGGGGTACTTGTCGGATCCGGTCTTGGCGATTCGGGTTTCCGTAGGGGTACTTGTCGCATCATCGTGGAAGTAGTCATTCGGGCTTCCGTGCGGACTTGGCGTCTTCGCGCGTAGGGGTACTTGTCGTTATCCACCTCGGATGTAGTCGTTCCCGCGTAGTCGAACTTGACGATCCGAGGGGGTACTTGGTGCATCACCGTGTAGTCGTACATGCACGTAGATGAACTTGACGGGTCCCATGAGTAGTCGTACTCGGCGAATCCGTGTAGTTGCACATATCTTTGTGCTGTAGCCGAACTTGATGAAAACCCACGGTGACGGTAGACGTACACGGTCGGCTTGATGGAACTTGGCGGTGGTCTCCTCGGGTCAACAGTGATGTGCAAGGGCTAGAACGCCCGGGGCTTGGGCTGCTCAAGGCCATGGAGATGACAGCAGCAGAGGCTGCCGGTGAAGGCGAAACCACGACGAGGAGGTCCTGCTCCGGCAGCTGCAAGTGGTGGACGGACGCAGCAGCAGCGGCAGGCTTCAGGCGTGAGGGAGAAGGAGCCAGCGCGAGGTGGGGCCCGGGACGGCTGGGGCGAGCCGCAGGCAGCCAACAGCGGCTCCGGTGGCCGGCAGACGGGCTCAGGAGAGGTGGAGAAGGGCGGCGAGGGGCTCTGGTGCAGGAGGAGGAAGGGCGACGCAAGGCGGGGGCTGCAGGCCTCGGGCGGCAAGGAGGCACCATGGAGGAGAGGACCTGGCGGCGGCGGGCGATCAAGGCATCCGACGGCGGAGATCCGGCAGTGCTCCGTGCCTCGGGCTCATGGAACGCAGGGCGGGCGACGCGCTCTTGATCCCATCAGATCGAGCGGGAGGTGCGAGGCGAGGCAGGTGGAGAGGCGACGGGCTCCTGGACTGGTCACGACGGGGCGACGGGAGGTCCCGATCAGGCGAGGAGAAGAGAGGCGGCGAGGAGAGGAGAGATGGGGATCGGGAAGAGGAGAGGGGATCGAGAGAGAGCGCTGGGTGCAGCGCTGGTGGGAGGGATCGAGGGAGAGAAGATGGGAATCGGGCTAGGGTTAGAGGCAGGGGCCGGCTGGGCCTTGGGAGGCCTTGGGCCATAGAGGCCGGCGCGGGAGGAGAATGGCCAGGGGCCGGCTGGGCTGGCTCTCCTCTCTCTCTCTCTTAAAACTCTAAAAAAAACAGAAACGCAAAGAAAGAAAGGGAGAGAAAAAATAAATGAGTGGACAAGAATTAGGGTATGAGGGTAATTTTCCGGACTCGCAAAAATATGCTCGTTCCAAGAAAAATAGGAAGGCCATGATTGAAGGAAATAAATTCAAATTCATTTGAATATAATTCAAATGGTTTGAATAGGAAGTGGAAGTTTGGAAGGCCCAAAAATGTTGAGAATTTTTAGAGGAGCCACAATAAATGGGAAAAGAAATGTTGGCAAAGTTTGGGGACCAAACTTGAAGTAGAAAGGGCATTGGAATTTGCAAGTGTGTTATGGTGAATTCCAATTAATGGAATATTTTTAATATAGCTCCCTAATAATATTGGGAGGGTATGTTATAAAGAGAAGTCACCATGTGAATCCCTCGATTTAAATGGATCGAGAAATCCATACAATTTATTTAGAAGAGTTTTAAAAATTAAATGGCATGAAGGCATGATGGCATGATGCAATGCAAAAACAAAACAAATCACACGACAAAACTCGGAAACCCTGGAAGGCAACAGAAGCTCCGGTCTGGGGCGTCACATATAATCCCAAGAAAACCTATGATAAAACATGCAGGTGTTTCATATGTAACTCTCCTGATCATCTAAGTAGAACATGCCCTAATAAAGACCAGAAAAGATATTCTAGCAAATATGAAGAACAAGAGAGAGTGTTAATTATAGATAGCGTTAATGAAAATATATTAGTATGTGATGATGAAATAAAGGACGATGAATCAATATATTCAATTATAGAAACAGATGAAGTAGAAAATGAGGCTCCATAATATGAATCAAGTGAAGATGAAATAGACCTAATAGATGATTTAGCGGTTTAAAATTGAAATGATGAACCAAGTAGATTGTGAACATGATTGGATTAGAGGAAAAGGTGATTATAACATAAAATGTGCTTTCAGATATATTACCCAAGCCAAGATAATAGGTTCACTTGTAGCTTGTGTTTAAAACAAGCATGTGCCTCATGTCTAAAAGCCAATAATCAAAAATGGAGACAAGAGATAGAATTGGAACCGTAAGAGCGAATATTATCCAAGAGGGTTAGAAATTTAGAAAATAGAATAAATAAGCTAGAAGCAGAGCTAGAAAAACTTAAAGATGAGTTAGAAAATAGTAAAGAGGAAAATGATAATGTTCCAAAAACACAGAAATGAAAGAGCAAATGATAACAGTAAGGGATAAAAAGTAGACAAATTAATACAATTGAAAGATGCAATTACTAGTTTTGGAAACAAATATATTGTTCGATTACCATTCAAAGAAGTGTTAGGAATAAGGATCCCAGTTAAGATTGTTTTGAAGCCAAATATTTCATATAAAATACTGGCATTATTAGATACTGGTTGCACTAAGAATATCATCCATGATAAATATTTTATGAGATGTCCCAAATAGTTGAAACTATAGATGATAATAAAGCTGAAGTATCTACCGATATGTCAGAATAAAGAAGATCCATAATCAGCTAGCATATAATATTGAAGCTTACATAAATGGCACAAAATATATAATAGATGAAATTACAATAAGAGATTTGTCAGTAATAAATGATGACATGATAATAGGGTTAAGATTTTTACAACAATCTTTACAAACCACAATCATACATGAAGAGGGTGTAACATTTATCCCTTATCAAGATAATGTTCCATACATTTCTGAAGTACGAAAACAAAGAAAGTCCTTGCAAAATGTAGAAATATCTAATTTAGATGATGAATATAGCACAAGTCCAGATCCCTTGAATTCTGTAAAGACGAAGAACTTAGTGAGACCATAGAAGAATATCATATAGAAAATACATGTACAGAATGCATTGGGTTGCAATCATTCTCTCCAAATTGGTATAGAGATATAAAATCTAAAAAGGATATAGATAAGATTGTGCAAAGACTAGAAAGCATACAAATTATTGGAGAAATACCAATGAAGCATTGGGATAAGAACTCTATAGTTTGCAAAATAAATATCATAAATCCAGATTATATAATTAAGTCAGGACCAATAGAAGCTACTCCTAAAGATATCAAGAGTTGAAAATGCATATTGAAGAGTTATTAAAGTTAAAAGCTATAAGAGAAAGCGAAGCCCTCATCGATCTGCTGCTTTTATAGTTAGAAATCATGCTGAAGAAGTTAGAGGTAAATCTAGAATGGTAATTAACTTTAAAAGGCTTAATGATAATACAGTTGACGATGCATACAACATACCCAATAAGCAGGAATGGATTAACAGAATACAAGGAAGTAAATATTTCTCCAAATTCGATTTAAAGGCAGGATTTTGGCAAGTAAAAATGGCTGAAGAATCTATTCCCTGGACAGCATTTACTTGTCCACAAGGCCATTATGAATGGCTAGTAATGCCATTAGGCCTAAAGAATGCACCTGCACTATTTCAAAGAAAGATGCAAAATATATTTAATGAGAATCAAGCATTTATATTAGTATACGTAGATGATTTGTTAGTATTCTCAAAATCATACAAAGAGCATATAGCCCATCTTGAAGTGTTCTTTCGAAAGGTAGAACAAAATGGGCTCATACTATCTAAAAAGAAGATGGAAATTTGTAAAGAGAAAATAAATTTTCTTGGTCATGAAATAGGAGAAGGAAAGATATATCTACAAGAACATATTGCAAAGAAAATACTAGAGTTTCCTGATAATATGAGTGATAAAAAGGTTTTACAACAGTTCTTAGGAATTGTAAACTACGCGCGAAACTATATAGATAACTTAGCAAAGCTAGCAGGACCTTTATATGCTAAATTAAGAAAAAATGGTCAAAGATACTTCAATTCTGAAGATATAAAATTAGTAAAGGCCATCAAGGAAAAGGTCAAGAATTTAAAACCCCTAGAATTGCCTCTAGAAGACAATTATTTCATAATTGAGACAGATGCATCTAAGGTAGGATGGGGTGCGATACTAAAACAAAAGCCTAATAAATACTCTCCAAAGGCAGACGAAAAAATATGCAGATATGCTTCAGCAAGTTACAAATTAAAGACGGTAAATAATATTGATAGAGAAATTCTTGCAGTGGTAAATGCAATAAATGCATTTAGGTTATATCTAGGATTTAAAGAATTTACAGTACGAACAGACTGTGAAGCCATATGCCGATACTACAATAAAATTAATAGTAAGAAAAGCTCAACCAGAAGATGGGTCTTATTTGAAGACACCATAGCTGGGAATGGTTATAAAGTTATTTTTGAGCATATTAAAGGGAAGGATAATACCTTACCTGACATATTTTCTCGTGCATCAAATTTGCAGGAATGAAGAGAGGATTATTCGCCAACAAGGATGAATATCTCTTCTTTGGAGATGAAAATAGACTGAAAATGTTTCAGCCAAATACATTCAATTTTAAGCCAAAATCCCATATTAAGCTCGATGAAGCCCAAAGATGCATATTGGATAACTTTTGGTACCAATATGCTCGTAAAAGAGAGGAACAAGGATATTTTTTATCAATTCTCAACAGTTTGGCTGAATATTTTAATGAATTAAACAAAAATGTGCCAAAGCCAGCAAAGGTTGAAATACCAAAAGGAGAAACTCTATATCTCATATTCGATGGAAATAAACCTGGCATATATTTGGAATGGGAAAATATTATGATTGAAAAACTAGATGCAAAAAGAAATGGAGGAGATTTAACATTCAAAAGATATTACAGTATAGATGAGGCCTTACTTTGGGCAAGAAAGGTATTAGGACCAGATTATTATATTGACCCAAAGGCTAAAGACTATATCCAAATGAAAAGAGGCATACCTGCTTCACCAACTCCCACAAAGGGGGAAGCATCAAGCTCAAAAAATATAAAGAAGGAAGAATCCCCAAAATATAAGACATACCAAGAATGCCTTCTAAAGGGGCTTGACCCTTTAGACAGTGAATACATGGATCAAGAAATGGATAAAAGGTTTAAAGAATTTTCAAAGATAATAAAGAAAGAATTAAAGGAGGAAATATTAAAAGAATTAAGGCAAGAAATGGATGAAAAATTTGAAGAAATAAAGAAAGAATGTGATGAAAAATTTGATTTCAATCTGTTAAATGATGAGGATCATATGGACATAGCAGGGCATGGGCAGCGGCCTGAATAAAGCCCAAATTGCATATATTGATATTGCTATCAATTATTCGGGCGCGGAGGACCTATACCCGACCCGAATATTGATAGAAATTCCCATAATAGATCCTTTAAATATCGATAAGGTATTATCAATTATATGGGCAAGGAGGACCCCCCCTGTAAAAAATAATAATAATAATAATAATAACAATAATAATAATAATAATAATAATAAAAAGCAATGTCTAATATTTAAACAAGTTAAATTAAATTTAAATTAAATGAATAAGCAGTGTTGAACATTTAAGCAGCCTTGGCATGTATGTACGCATACACTGACACAAGGATTCCTAAGGAAGAGCTACCTATCTGAAGGCATGAAGAAGTGCATCGCTGGCAAGCGAAAAAGAAAAGAAGAGCCAGCCAATTATTCACCGAGAGACAGTGCCACGTGAAGAAAGCAAATATTCCTGAAGATTGAAGCTTGTCGGCACTCTCTCACATTTTTCTATATTATTAGAAAGACACGTGTGTACCCTAGTAGGACACGTGTGCATACTACCGTGTGTAAAATAATTGAAGGAAGGCTCCCGAAGGCCTCCCTTGCAGCCACCCCTCGCGGCTATAAAAGGAGAAACCTCTGCGTGTGTAGTTCTCTGTGTAGCCCAGAGTGCCGAAGTTGATCTTAATTAAAATACACCAACCGCGTGTGTAACCGTGATGGTCTCTTCTCGGTGGAGTCCGGGAAGTGAACACGGTGTTGGAGTTATGTTTGACGTAAGTAGTTTCAGGATCACTTCTTGATCATAGTTGTTCGACCGTGCTTTTGCCTTCTCTTCTCGCTCTCATTTGCGTATGTAGCCACCATATATGCTAGTCGCTTGCTGCAGCTCCACCTCACAACCCTGTCCTACCTTTAAGCTTAAATAGTCTTGATCTCGCGGGTGTGAGATTGTTGAGTCCCCGTGACTCACAGATACTTCCAAACCAGTTTGCAGGTGCCGATGATACCGTGCAGGTGACGCACCGAGCTCAAGGAGGAGCTCGATGAAGATCTTGTTCTTTGTGTTGTTTCGTTTCAGTTGATCAGTAGTGGAGCCCAGTTGGGACGATCGGGGATCTGTGTAGCATTTGGGGTAGTCTTCTTTTATTTTGGTTCCGTAGCCGGACCTTGATTGTATCTGTATGATGTAATGTTTTACTCATGTATTGTGTGAAGTGGCGATTGTAAGCCAACTATGTATCTCTCTCCCTTATGTAATACATGGGTTGTGTGAAGATTACCTCACTTGCGACATTGCTTTCAATGCGGTTATGCCTCTAAGTCGTGCTTCGACACGTGGGAGATATAGCCGCATCGAGGGCGTTATATTATATCTTCTTACATTTCTTTTATGCAAGAATGGGGCTCTATTGTCTGACCTTCTTAAGAAATATCTTTTCTTTGTTCTAAAATTTCTATTATCTCTCCTTTGTGGTTTATAATATTTGTTTTTCCTATGCCTTTCTTCTCCATATGTTAGTGGTATTTGGACTATGTTATTGCAAAAATTATAATCTGATTTCTTCATAGATCTTTGGGCTTGAATACTAGTACACACCTTTCTTAATTGTTTGAAAACAAATGTTACAGCTTGAGATATGTTTACCACGTTTCCCGCCGTTTCCTTTTTATATTCTTCAAATATTATTGACCCTAGGGGGTCAGGCAACTTATTAAAATATCTTTCTACTACGCCTACATTAAAACCTTGTTTAGCAGTAGTAGCATTATACAAATAATGCTGGGAAAATTCTTTAATACCTTTCCAGCTAGTTAATGTTAATTTTTCTATTTCTCTTAACCTTTCATTTTGCAATGAGGTATGACCTAATTCTGGATCTTCTGCTATGATCATATTTGAGATAACATTCGCAAAGTTATTAGGGTTACTTCCTGCCCTTTTTAATTCTTCATATTGACTAGGGTATGATTCTACCCATTGTTCCCAAAGAACTTTTACAGATTCTCCTAAAAATGTTTCAAGATATGTTAACATATCTTCTACCTTAGTGCCGATGCTATACTGATTTTGTATATATTTTTGTACTATTAAACCTTTCCATATGCTGATTATATTCGGCCAATCTATTGGATCATGAGCTGCTAGGTTTAATATAGCACCATCATTTTTATAATTTTGGAATTGCACTGGTTTTTCAAAATCTCTTCTTTTAGTACCCATGTATCTATATTGTCCTGGGATATATGTAGGCTGATAATCATCTTTTTCTGGAGGCCATTGTCCAGCTGTCCTGGTAGGTCTCTCTCTTTCTCCTTCTCTTTTTACAGATGATTCTCCATATCCCCTTCTTCTTTTACCACTACTTTCTACTTCCATGGCTTCCATTGCATTGTCTAAATTATGTAGTCCCACATCATCTAGTGAGTTATAGAAATCACTATTTTGTTCTGAATCATCATATCTTTCATCTTCTAACCACATTTCTTTTATTAATTCCTCCTCTTCCTCATAACTTTCTAATAATAACTTATTATTGATATCCCATTGCTCTTCTTCACTAACAATTTCTTCTTTTTGAATAATATTCTTATCTTTATTATTATTATTAATGGAATTTTTATTAATAATAGCATTTGCTTTTCTTTCTCGGATGCTATAATTTTATCTTCCATGCTTGAACTACTAGTGGCAAACATTTTATCATTTTTAAGCTTTTTAACCTTGCAATTTCTCGAATGATAAATAGTTCTCTTTCTCTAATTTTCGGCCAATCCTTTGTCATAGAATGACTATATTCCCATTCAATATGCTTTAGCTTCTTTTCCCAATGAATTATTTTGTCATCTAAATTAGGCTTTTCCATACATTCAGATATACCTTTATTCTTATCATCATTAATTTCTGATTCTGACATAAATGATTCAGAGTCTTCTATTGAAGCAGCTTTATAGTTCATAAATCGAATACTACTACTTCCTTCACAATTTTGATAGCTTATGTAATTTTTAGGTTGCTTTAATTCCTTTTTCTCTATTAGATCTCCTATCTTCCATTCTTCTCCTGCTCTTTCTTCAGAGCCAATTTTAAGAGGATTCATAAATTTAATACCTTTTGATTGCATGCTATCAATTACGTCATTCACATTTACTCTATATCTGGAGCTACTTCTATTAGTGAGCCTTCCTATAAATTCTATGCTTACTAGCAAATTTGTTCCTTTAAAATCTTCATAACCTTTAGTTTGGAAACCAAAACTCATTTTTCAATAAATTCTTTTACATGCATCATTAGGTCTGGAGCTATATAGGTTATTAATCTATTTTCATTCATGTCTCCTTCCAAAAATCCTAATGCTGCTTTGTCTACTGATTCCCATCTTCTATCTAATAGAGTTATCAAAACCTTCGCACCTAATTTCTTCCTTGTCATACCTTTGACTCCTATGATATACATGCCTTGATGAATATATTTGTAACCACAATATTTTAATTCATTTTCAATATTTTTGCTTACAATTCTTAAATCTACTGGATGTGTTAACACGCTTAATTCTACTTCTCTGGATATTCTATATAGACCACTTTTACTTTCAAACATACCCATGTGGTATACTTGCTGCGGCTTTATTTTTCTCAGGGTATCTTTTTGATATCTTTCTAGATCTCTTTGTATATCTATAACTTCTTCAATGCTATCAATATCATCAGCTTTGCATGATAATCTATGCTTCATGGCTAGAGGTCTTGAATCTTGCCTTACTAATTGGAGGGTTTTGTCTCTTCTAAGGAAGCCTTTAGATACGTCCATTTTTCTGAATTAATATTTCTAGTAGAGGCAACTATTCCAGATGATGATAACACAATTTCTTTGTTGCTTTGAACACTTTTTAGCTTATCTAATACTTGAATTAGTAGTTGGATGATTGTGTTATTTTGTCTTATTATTACTTTGGAATCTTCCTTTGGGGAGTCGTGATCGGAGAATCCGACAGGAGGTGACAGGTATTTTGCTACTTCGTTTAATGCTTGAGTATATTCGGTCATAAAATTATGAGATAATCAAAGTTTTAACCTCTTGCACCAACTTTTTAATTTCAAGTATATCTTGTCTTGTATCAGTGCGTGGGAGTGACTCTTTGCCTTTACTTAAGTAACGGCCTATTGACAACACTTCCTCTTTAATATAATCGTTATTCTTGCAAACTGTATTCTGTCTTGCTTTTGCTTCCTCTAGCTTATGTAAAGCTAGATCAATTTTATTATTCAAACCTGAATACTTATCCGCAAGTTTTTGGTATTCTTTAAATAAACTTTCAAATTTTTGGTCTAAGTTATCTTGTCTTTTTCCCCAAGATATGTAAAAGTTATGTATCAAATCGACGACTGTATTTAACTGGCTATGAGAAGAATGCCAGATATGCTCTTCAGAAGGATTTACTCTACACCTTATATTTAGATTTTCCTTAGTATTTATAACTTTACCTGCGCTAACTTCTAAGTTTAAATATTTTAACCTTTCAATGATTAAACGCTGGACCTGATACCAACAATATAGGGAAATAAATTTTATTAAAACTTCTCTAATCAATATATAGGGAAACTGAAATTTTATTTAGCTTAATATGTGATTAGATTTTGATTAGGTTAATTTGGGATTAGGTGGAAGTGGTAGACAGGTATGCTTTTTATCTTGAATAGTATTTACTATTCACTAGGTAGGGCACTATTCACAATAGTGCTCCACTATTAAATACACTATTTGAAATAGTATTCCACTATTCACAGCAATATTTAATTCAATATGATTACCTTCACGTTCTAACTTGATTATATATTTAATGCAGGATCTATTTAGAGGCTGGCGAGGCCAACAATTCGTCCGACGGTGTGCGCAGAGGTGTAAAATCCTACTCGGTACTCACCATATTTTTCATTATGTTGCATCAGATGTAGCTAGTTACGTTCACTTAGCAGTTTTAATTGCAAATTTATGGGGTAAATTCCTATCGTCTTCCCAGGCAGTTCCACCCGAAGGGAACACTTCTCTACGGCCACAAGGTTCTCATTCAAACGCCGCTCTGGGCTACACAGAGAACTACACACGCAGAGGTTTCTCCTATAGGATCCCTAGCATAAGAACTCGTCCCATAAATTCATAAGTAAAAATACCAAGTGAAACCAAGAAACTACATCATTTCAACAACATAATTTACATATGGCTTTCCCTTTCGGGATGCCCCGAAGGGATTACACACAACTAGGAAATTACCTTCAAACTCTTGGCGAACTAAGCGCCTTCTTGGCTATTCTACTAGTAGTGATGGTGGCTAAACTAGAAGGATTTGGTGCTCTGGTGGAGAGTGATGCTCTGAGTGCTTCGTGCTCTCCCTTCTCTTGTGTGTTGTGTTGTGTTATCTTGAGCCCAGCGTCTCCTTTTATAGCCGCGAGGGGTGGCTGCAAGGGAGGCCTTCGGGAGCCTTCCTTCACTTATTTTACACACGGTAGTATGCACACGTGTCCTACTAGGGTACACACGTGTCCTTCTAATAATATAGAAAAATGTGAGAGAGTGCCGACAAGCTTCAATCTTCAGGAATATTTGCTTTCTTCACGTGGCACTGTCTCTCGGTGAATAATTGACTGACTCTTCTTTTCTTCTTCGCTTGCCAGCGATGCACTTCTTTATGCCTTCAGATAGGTAGCTCTTCCTTAGGAATCCTTGTGTCAGTGTATGCGTACATACATGCCAAGGCTGCTTAAATGTTCAACACTGCTTATTCATTTAATTTAAATTTAATTTAACTTGTTTAAATATTAGACATTGCTTTTTATTATTATTATTATTATTATTATTATTATTATTATTATTATTATTTTTTTTACAGGGGGGGTCCTCCCTGCCCATATAATTGATAATACCTTATCAATATTTAAAGGATCTATTATGGGAATTTCTATCAATATTCGGGTCTCATAATAGATCCTTTATATATATATATATATATATAAGAACGATCAAGAATCTAATCTGTAATATTTGTATGATGCCAAGTGCTTGTAGATGGGATTTTTCCATCCTTGATATACGTGACAAAAAACAAAAACCCAAAAAGGGAAGATAAAATGTGACATACAGATCGCAATTCTGATGTTGGGATATATATCTCTCTGGTTTGCACCTCTGTATAGTAAATATGGATTAAAACAACAAATAGAAATAAGTGGATGCAACTTTGTGGTGATAAATAATGGCATTTATTGTCACCACAATAGCTATATATTATGGAAGAGTAAGATAACAGGAGGGAGGTACATGCAAGGAGGATGGATCTATAATATCATGCGGGGAAAGAGACAGGGTTTGGAGAGATTGATGTGAAGCCACGCCCGGACGCACCAAATCCCACTAATTTAGCAACGGCTGTGTGAAATCCGTTCCAATGAAACAAAATCACTCCATAATCCTATCTTGCTTCCCATAGAAGCGAAAACTCCAACTTAACCACTAATTTTCTACGAATCCACCTAAATCCATAGTTAATCACGCAGAGAAGCGACCACACACGCAAACAGTAGCTACTGATTCTTCTCAGATGGTCTCTCCTACTAAGGTGCGGGGAGCAAAAGCTAACCTGGGATCAGGTCGAGGAAGCCGAAGATATGCATGAGACAGCCATCGTCCAGGCTATTCACCGGCGAGCCCATCTTCTCTCCAAATACCCCTTCCCCTTCACCCTCCCTGGTTTTTACCTTTCTGGCCGTGGCAAGATCCCGTAGAGGGCGAGTCCCTCTCTCCCTGTAGAGTGGAATGCCATCAGGGAGGAGGCCGGCGTGTTCACGCCTCCACGCCCGATCTCATGCAGGAGGGAATCTCCCGAGCGACGCGCCGACACCCGCATCCTTGAGAGCCGCCGCTTTCCGTTCGCCCCACTACACGTCGACATCCCAGCCGTCGTCGGCGAGCTGCCAAGCTGCCGTGTTCACCGCACCTCCTCTCTTTCCTCCTTTCATTCCTCTATTTGCTCGGCTCTGTGAGCGCGGAAGAGTAAATGGGTTAGCCGGTAAGGGGAAAAGCGACAAGGTCGCTCGGGGTGGCGACAATTCTGCATTTGTAGGATAACGGACGGCGAACAAATCAATGAATGTCGCGGTACCTCCGGCCGTTTCATGTGGAGGCCCGAAAGGGCAGTGGTGGCAGTAAAGAGCCGCTACAGGGAAGATGAACTGATAATCAAGTTAGTGCATCATGGAGGCGGATGGGTCAGCTGGGAGAGCAATCGGTCGACGTAGCGGCTTTGACTTTGCTAGAACGCTGGTTCAGGGAGGACGCTCGTAAGGCCAATTTGGTGGGTCCTTGGCAAGTAACTGAAGCTTATGTGGCAGTGGTGTTGTAGTAGTTGGTCCCATATGTAAGTGAATAAAGGAACAATGATGTGGCAGGTGTGCTGAGGTGGATAGGCTGCATGTCAAGAGAAATAACATAGTGGGGATCAACTATTTAGATATTATAGATGGGCTTCCTCAAATGCCCTAGGTCTTCGTGAGCAAGCAAGTTGGATGCACACCCACTTAGTTTCTTTTGTTGAGCTTTTATACATTTATAGCTCTAGTGCATCCGTTGCATGGCAATCCCTACTCCTCACATTGACATCAATTGATGGGCATCTCCATAGCCCGTTGATTAGCCGTGTTGTTGTGAGACTTTCTCCTTTTTTGTCTTCTCCACACAACCTCCATCATCATATTATATTCCACCAATAGTGCTATGTTCATGGCTCGTGCTCATGTATTGCGTGAAAGTTGAAAAAGTTTGAGAATACTAAAGTATGAAACAATTGCTTGGCTTGTCATCGGGGTTGTGCATGATGGGAGCATTTTGTGTGACGAAAATGAAGGATGGCCAAACTATATGATTTTGTAGGGATGAGCTTTCTTTGGCTATGTTATTTTGAGAAGACATAATTGCTTGGTTAGTATGCTTGAAGTATTATTATTTTTATGTCAATATTAAACTTTCGTCTTGAATCTTTCAGATCTGAACATTCATGCCATAATAAATAAAATTACATTGATAATTATGTTAGGTAGCATTGCACATCAAAAATTCTGTTTTTATCATTTACCTACTCGAGGACGAGCAGGAATTAAGCTTGGGATGCTTGATACGTCTCCAACGTATCTATAATTTTGATTGTTCCATGCTATTATATTATCCATCTAGGATGTTTTATATGCATTTATATGCTATTTTATATGATTTTTGGGACTAACCTATTAACCTAGAGCCCAGTGCCAGTTTCTGTTTTTTCCTTGTTTTTGAGTATTGCAGAAAAGGAAAACCAAACGGAGTCCAATTGACCTAAAATTTCACAGAGATTATTTTTGGACCAGAAGAAGCCCACGGAGTATCGTAGATGGGCCAGAAGAGTCCCGAGGCACACACAAGGGTGGGGGGCATGCCCTACCCCCTGGGCGCGCCCCCTACCTCGTGGCCGCCTCGGAGACCCCCCTGACTTATTCCCAACGCCAACACCTCTTATATATACCCAAACTTCCAGAACATAACCTAGATCGGGAGTTCCGCCGCCGCAAGCCTCTGTAGCCACCAAAAACTAATCGGGGCCCTGTTCCGCACCCCTGCAAGGGGGATCCTCACCGTGGCCATCTTCATCATCTCGGCGCTCTCCATGACGAGGAGGAGTAGTTCACCCTCGGGCTGAGGGTATGTACCAGTAGCTATGTGTTAGATCTCTCTCTCTCTCTCTCTCTCTCTCTCTCTCTCGTGTTCTTGATTTGGCACGATCATGATGTATCGTGAGCTTTGCTATTATAGTTGGATCTTATGATGTTTCTCCCCCTCTACTCTCTTGTAATGGATTGAGTTTTCCCTTCGAAGTTATCTTATCGGATTGAGTCTTTAAGGATTTGAGAACACTTGATGTATTTCTTGCATGTGCTTATCTATGGTGACAATGGGATATTCACGTGATCTACTTGATGTATGTTTTGGTGATCAACTTGCGGGTTCAGTGACCTTGTGAGCTTATGCATAGGGGTTGGCACACGTTTTCATCTTGACTCTCCGGTAGAAACTTTGGGGCACTCTTTGAAGTTCTTTGTGTTGGTTGAATAGATGAATCTGAGATTGTGTGATGCATATCATATAATCATACCCACAGATACTTGAGGTGACATTGGAGTATCTAGGTGACATTAGGGTTTTGGTTGATTTGTGTCTTAAGGTGTTATTCTAGTATGAACTCTAGGATAGATCGAACGGAAACAAATAGCTTCGTGTTATTTTACTACGGACTCTTGAATAGATCGATCAGAAAGGATAACTTTGAGGTGGTTTCGTACCCTACAATAATCTCTTCATTTGTTCTCCGCTATTAGTGACTTTGGAGTGACTCTTTGTTGCATGTTGAGGGATAGTTATATGATCCAATTATGTTATTATTGTTGAGATAACTTGCACTAGTGAAAGTATGAACCCTAGGCCTTGTTTCAACGCATTGCAATACTGTTTGTGCTCACTTTTATCACTTGCTACCTTGCTGTTCTTATATTTTCAGATTACAAAAACTTATATCTACCATCCATATTGCACTTGTATCACCATCTCTTCGCCGAACTAGTGCACCTATACAATTTACCATTGTATTGGGTGTGTTGGGGACACAAGAGACTCTTTGTTATTTGGTTGCAGGGTTGCTTGAGAGAGACCATCTTCATCCTATGCCTCCCATGGATTGATAAACCTTAGGTCATCCACTTGAGAGAAATTTGCTACTGTCCTACAAACCTCTGCACTTGGAGGCCCAACAACGTCTACAAGAAGAAGGTTGTGTAGTAGACATCAACGGTCAATCATCCACATGCACTGGCCTAAAGTTGCAAAGACCTTCAACATGAATGAAGGCTCAATACTCGCCTTCCGCTTCAACAGTTTTCCAGATGAGATGCATCTGTCTATATAACGTCTATGATGCTAATTTCGAAAGGTTCTACATGTTGCATGTGAAACTTGGTACTGGTGCAGTTGTGTAATGGGGTAGCTGAGTGCTGAAGCTATATCATGTTGTACTCTAATGTATTTCAATTACAAAATTCCGCTTCCTTAATATGAAAATGAAATATATTATGTGCTTAATATGAATGTCAATTAGATTAATAAATGGATTATTAATAATAGGGCAATTAGCCTGCTAATTGGGTTTTGCTATTGCAAATGGTTATTGAAAAAATACCGTGGGCGATGACCTCAGGCAACGCACACAGTTTCTAGGAATAAACCGTGTTGGATCAATGAACAATCACACACGACTTTCTCTTGAAAACTATTTGCGTTAGGCCACCTTGCGCAAATGTTTACCACATAAAAACTGTGTGTGATGGATAGTCTTTGCCACACAATTTCTTCTACGGACCATGTGTGATATATTCTATAACGCAGATGATTTAACAAGAAAAATTGTGTGTGATGTACCTGTGAACGGAAACATTTTCCTTGGAGCGACTGTCTGGGATGTACATATGAACGGAAACGTTTAGCGGGGACTGACTGTGTGGGATGTACTTGCGACCAGAAACAATTTCGTCTGTATAATTGTATTTTTAGCTCTATTGTACGTATTTCTATATTTGAGCGCTCCCGGTCGCACACGACCTCATTTTGCCGAGCGTGTGTGCCAGGAGGGCATATCCCCGACGGTTTTCGGGTCGTGTGGGAAGGACCCCTGTCGGTGTCAAAACCGGCGGATCTCAGGTAGGGGGTCCCGAACTGTGCGTCTAGGCGGATGGTAACAGGAGACAAGGGACACGATGTTTTACCCAGGTTCGGGCCCTCTTGATGGAGGTAAAACCCTAAGTCCTGCTTGATTAATATTGATGATGTGTGTTACAAGAGTGGATCTACCACGAGATCAAAGAGGCTAAACCCTAGAAGCTAGCCTATGGTATGATTGTTGTTTGTCCTACGGACTAAAACCCTCCGATTTATATAGACACCGGATAGGGTTAGGGTTACACAGAGTCGGTTACAATGGTAGGAGATCTACATATCCGTATCGCCAAGCTTGCCTTCCACGCCAAGAAAAGTCCCATCCGGACACGGGACGAAGTCTTCAATCTTGTATCTTCATAGTCTTGGAGTCCGGCCGATGATGATAGTTCGGCTATCCGGACACCCCCTAGTCCGGAACTCCCTCAGTAGCCCCTGAACCAGGCTTCAATGACGACGAGTCTGGCGCGCATGTTGTCTTCGGCATTGCAAGGCGGGTTCTTCCTCCGAATAATTTATAGAAGATTGTGAACATCAGATAGTGTCCGCTCGCAAAATAAATTCCACATACCACCGTAGAGAGAATAATATTACACAAGATCAATCTGCGGCATATTCGTGGCGTGACGTCGCACCACTACCAAGCCTTTACTCAAATTGTTTTTATTGTTCCACCTCGGTAGCGTTTAGCGGCGGTTTCCTTGGCACGCCTTGTCGAAGCAGGATCGTGTTCCCTTATTTCGATTCCCATCAATACGGACGGGTAACCCAGCCACGCCATTGATTGTGACGCTTGGGAGATAAGCGAGTTTTACCAGGCCAGTGGGGACACATGTTTTTGTCCGCCCATATAAGGGGATAAAGATCCAACCCTTTTACCTGCGCCTTCTTCCTCCTTGGCTTATCCATCTCCGCGAACTCGAGCTCCAGCGCCCAAGTCCGCACTTCTCACCTCAACCTTCTCCAACTATGTCCGGAGCGGGAGGCAAGTGGATGGCCTCCTCCGTCATGGAGGGGCAGATACAGAAGCTGCGCGGCGCCGGATATTTGTCCAAAGAACATCGCAAGATCGGCTCCCCGACGAGGGAGAGCTCGTCCCCAACCCCAGGCCCCATGAGAGGGTAGTATTTCTTCCCCATTTCCTCCGCAGACTGGGCTTCCCGCTTCATCCCTTTGTCCGGGGGCTCATGTTCTACTACGGCCTAGATTTCCATGATCTGGCCCCGAATTTCATCCTCAACATCTCGGCGTTTATCGTCATGTGCGAGGCCTTCCTCTGCATCCAGCCCCACTTCGGCTTGTGGCTCAAGACCTTCAGTGTCAAGCCGAAGGTTGTGAAGGGCAGCCAAGCGGAGTGCGGAGGCGCCATGGTGGGCAGGATGTCCCACGTTACGTGGCTGGAGGGCACTTTCGTGGAAACCATCAAGGGGTGGCAATCGGGGTGGTTCTACATCACCGAGCCGCGTGACCCTGATTGGGCAGCGCCCCCAATTCAGATCCGGCATCCTACACGGCTCACCTCCCGGAAAGAGAGTGGCCGGATTTGGGGATTCGGAGGAGCTGACCGACTCCAAGCCCGTATCCGTAAGCTGGTGGACAAGAAGCTCAAGCTTGTCAACGTAGTCCAGTCATGCTCATTCGCGGATTCTCCCGTGCAGCCGACGGGCTTCAACATGTGGGAGTTTGATCCGGCGCAGCACCAGACCTGAAGGGCTCTTCGACACTACGCACGAAGATGTCCGGAAGGTGTTGTTCAAAGGCGCTGAAGCTCCCGCATCCGCCATCAAGATCGCGATTCCGCTCGCAGCGCCCACCGACGAGGTAAGTGATTTCACCACTTGTTTTGCATAGTTTGGCTCTATCACGGAATGGCTGGCGAAGGCGAACGGATTACCTGTCCGGCCCCATTGCCAGAGGACCCAACGGACGCCTGCCTAACGGGGCTGCTGGCTCCGGCACCCCACGTGGTGCCGAGAAGAAGGCCAAGAAGACAGCCACGGGACTCGGAAGAGTTCCGTTTTCAGGTGCTATCGGATGATGAATCTGAGGCCGACTCCTCCCACCAAGGCGAGGAGGAGAAGAAGAAAGCCTCTCCCAGTGAGGAGGAAGAAAAGGAAGGCCTCCCCAACAAAGGAGGCCAAGGGTCCAAGAAGGAAAAACTCTTCCCCGGACTGCTCCGCCAACGCCAGTGACGACGACAAGGACTGGCCTCCAAGGGCCAAGCCCCTGGCGAGATCGTAAGTATACGGACTCCGGAATAACTTCAAGGTTTTTTCTTTTCGCCACATAATGTCTTTCTAATGCCGCGTACAACCCCGCAGTCCGCCCAAGGATGATCTTCCCGTTTCGACGAGCGGGTCCTTGGGTGCGTCGGATATGGATTCCCTTCCAACTGCCTCCACCCCCTGTGCCGCGGACGACGCCGAGGTGGGATCCCAGGAAGGGACCCACCAGAATGAGGAGGCTCCGAAGGTGTCACAGGACACCCTCCCGGACTTTGCACCGGACTCAGCCCCGGAGGCCACAGTGGCTCTTGAGTCCGGCGGGCGACCCCTTCGTGAGAAGGGCAAGACCGTGACGCCGGCTGCCTCCGTCCAACCGGAGGTGCCGGATAATTTGCTGGAGGCGCTCAACGGCGCCTCCATCGAAGAGGAACACCGCACTGTTATGAGTGCGGTGATTCAGAAGGTTCAGCTCGCCAAGAGCGGGCTGACCGAAGCCTGCAACAGCCTTCTAACAGGCTTTGAGGTAAGAATTTCAATATATGTAAAATGGTACCGCATAGACAGTAGCCCCTGATGCTCGGTTCGGTGTTCGGAAAGAAAAGCCGGACCGAGGATCTTTAGAAAGATAAACGCAGGAGTCATAAAAAATATGTCAATATGGGATTGCAGGGTGTGGCTGCTGACCTCCGCCCTTACCGATCATGGAGGTCAATACTTTGAAGGAAAACCTCGAAGCGGTCCGAGAACGAAGCTCGGCCATGCCAAGAAGCAGCTCGCGGAAAAAGAAGGTGAGTAATACCTTATGAAAATTGTACCTTCTGAAAAGGATTTGGTTGCAAAAAATGACAAGGATAACGTGGGTATTGTAGGGGCCACTAACGAGGTGGCGACCACAGAAGGAGGCGGTGGCGGCGGCCGAATGCAATGCGACGCGGACCGCACCGAGCGAGAGAAGCAGGAGGCGCGGGTGGCGGAGGTACAGCAAGAGCTCCAGGATCTCGTGAAAAACATGAGAGCTTGAGCGTGACTCAAGACTCGAGAGTCTCGAGATTGCAGCTGCTCTTGAGAGTGCCAAAGCCGCTAAGGCCGAAGCCTACAAGGCCCTCCAGAGATTGAGGCGTGAAGAAAATAGCAGCGGTAAGGCATATTTCATGCAAAGTAAGCATGTGAGTGTTAATTACCTGTTGCTTACCCGAATTGGAGCTCTCCAGAGCGTTCGCAGATCTTCCTCGCAGCGTGTCCGATGCTGCCGCATTCTACCGGGCCGAGGAGGGAGCTCGACGGAGAAGGTCTTCGGTCTCAAGATGTCGAGGCCGACATCCTGTGCCTTTAGCGACCAGTGAAGCAGCTGGTCGAGCTCCACAAGGCGGCCGAACAGGCCATGAAGGGCCTCATAGTTTGGCTGTGGCCTAAGGAGGCCATGCACAGGAGCTACTTCGCCCTGTGCGGCGGCCGATGGATGCGTGCCCGTGGGTAGAAGTCATCAAGCATTCCGCTTGTATTGAGGGTGCCTGCGGGCCCTTGCCCGCATAAAGGTGCACTGGGGCAAGATGGATGCCTGTAAGCTCGTGGACGGACCCCCACCGGAGGGCAAGGAGCATCGCACGCCGAGATGTATTATAAGAGTGTGTCAAAGGCGCCAGCACTATTGCGGTGAGTGCTCCAAAGATATAATATTTGAGTAGACTCGCATTTTGTTATCCTGCGCGCTGAAAACTTAGTTCATATCGCTAAGCAACGCTTGTTAATTTAAAATATTACCTTACATGCGGCTGTTTATCAAATCGAGAGATGGCAAGTCGTCGGTTTCAGCCCCATGCCACTAGTGCTGGGGTGTTCGGATAAACTTGAGCGCTCTTGTTCCCATTTTGGGTCCATCTAGGAGGCGCCAACACAGCGAACAAGGCAACCGGACTTATAATGCTTGAACACTCTCACTTAGCCATAGAATTCTATAATTTTAAATTTCGCCGAAGCCCCTAGTCTTCGGAAGGCCAAATTTGGGGCGCTATCCACGCCTTGGCGGACAAGATCCGCTCCTCGCTCTAAGCGGCATAAGTCTTTAAGGACTCGCAAAAAACCTCTCGAACAGCGACCGGCTCTCGCCTCATCATGACGGTCAGTTTTAGCTTTCTCCACTGAGGCGTTAACCCAGCTCAATCGGGCGGAATCGCAGTGGTTCTCCCAGTGCTACCTTAGCCGATATAACAAACGTAAGGTACCAAAACATGGGAGCCGGCAAACCCAACTATTGACCCAAGACATGATTCGAGCCGATGCATATAGTGCTATAAGTTCGGGTGCCGCACTTGTGAAAGTGTTCGGACTTATCATACCATAATGCGGAAACATAAGCCCTGGTGTATATTAGCCGCACCAAAGTGTACGGATGCAACATGTCGTGAATGAACATATGTATGAAAAGAAATGCAATTATAAGCAAAAGGTGCGGCATTGTTTTATTTAATAAGTGCTGCTACGAATGCGTAACGATACAAATAGTGCGATAAGCAAGGTATGAGACTGTTAAACATGTCCCCTCCGGGGTAGGCTGCAGATTGGTGTATAAAATGCTCGTAATGGAGACCACCTGTATATTCGTTGTAGCCTTTATCCTTCCCTGCTGCTGCATCGTGAGTTCGGCAGTCTGCTGCGGACAGGCTTCGACAAACGGAGTCCTGTGGGTAAAAAGTAAAAAGTAAAATAAAAGAAAAGAAACGACACACTTGAGAGCCCCTGGTGTGGTTGAGCCGCAGATCTGGGTTTATCGTGGTCGTGCTCCTCTCCCCATGCCCATGGTATCTTCAGAGCGTAATGGTGTACGCGAAGGACCTGCTGACGCTTCGCAGAGCTGGGTTAGCCGCATCGCTACGCGTGCTCGGGCGTGCTGTGGTCTTGTTGTAAGTTACTCCGGCGCGCTTAGCTGTGTCCGCCGCTTAACGGCCGGACCCGAGAATTGCCTTAAGAGGCTGCATTGCGCTTCGCCGCGAGAGTCAGCCAGATGTTCCTCCGCGCGGAGAGAACGCTCGTGTTTCCGCTGACCGTGATGACTCGAGGGCCCGCATCTTGAGCTTGAGGTATGCGTAGTGCGGCACGCGCTGAACTTTGCAACGCGCACGTCCGAGCAAGGCATGATAGCCGCTGCGGACGGGACTATGTCAAGATTAACTCCTCGCTTCGAAGTTATCCGGGATCCAAGACCACTTCCAGTGTAATTGAGCCTGTACAATTGGCTTTACACCTGGTATGACGCCTTTAAAGGTCGTTTTGTAAGGTTTAACTTTGAGGGTCTATGCCCATTTTGCGCCTTGTATCCCGGTAAAGCAGGTTCAGGTGCTGCCGCCGCCCATCGTGACTCGTTAGGTGAAATCCGTCGACGATTGGGTCTAAGACCAGTGCAGCGAATCCGCCGTGGCGGATGTCCGGTGGGGTGGTCCTTCGGTCAAAAGTGATCGGGCAGAGGGCCATGGACTGAACTTCGGGCAACTGGCTCCATCGCGAGACATCCTCGAGTGCGCTTCGCCCCTTTTGGGTATGTGGGTTGCGTATATCATGTTCACCGTCCGCACTGGGGGGAAACCTTCGTCCTCTATTGTTCGGCGGTTGGGTCTCGCCTCGCCATCGCTATGCAGCCCCTTGTCATTGTTTTCGCAATTAACTTGCCTGCTGTGAATACCCAACAGTCCCTGTTGGTGTGGTTAGCTGGCTTTTCGGGTGCCGTATCCGACACAAGCGGTCGAGTATTCGGTCCAAATTGGACGGACCGGAGTAGTTCTTTTGAATGGCTTTTTCCACGACCGGTTTAGAGCCTCTGAATCCGCATTGATTGCCGTATCCTCAATATTGTCGCCGTTACGCGGCGTTTGTTTTGTTACGACGCTGCCTGCCATTTCGGTCCTTGAAGTCCGGACTGCCAGAATTTTTGCCGAGGTTGTTGCTGCGTGCTAGCTGCTGTCCTCACCCGCAGGCGGGTCATGAGTGATGTGAGGGCTGCCATGGATTTCGGCTTTTCCTGTCCTAGGTGCCGGGCAAGCCACTCGTCATGATGTTATGCTTGAAGGCCGTGAGGGCCTCCGCATCCGGACAATGACGATTTGGTTTTTCTTGGTTAAGAACCGTGTGCGTAATTGTCCGCCGATTCGTCTGGCTGCTGAATTATGTGGCTTAGGTCATCAAGATCCGTGGTCGCACATAAGTGCCCCGGAAGTTATCGAGGAATGCAGCTTCAGTCCTCCCAGCTCCCAATTGACTCTGCCGGCAAGCTATTGAGCCAATGCCGGGCTGGTCCTTTAAGCTTGAGGGGAGGTATTTGATGGCGTGAAGATGCGCCGCCATGGGCCATGTGGATGTGAAGGAGATAGTCTTCATCCAAACCGCGGGTCTGTTGTGCCATCATAGGATTCAATATTGACGGGTTTAAACCCTTCGGGATTTGATGATCCATTACTTCGCCTCATGAAGCATAGTGGGTGTGTGGCGCCCAGATCGGGCGATATCACGACGGAGCTCAAAAGAGCTTTGTCTGCTTTGTTCGCCCCGCCGGACTTATCGTGTCCGCACGACGATTGTCGCCACGCACTGTGGGGCCCACGCGATCCATAGATCGATCTTGATTGTCTTGCCTTGTCCTCCAATATATCTCGCAGGTCCGGAGCGCCTCGTGGCGTGTGCTTTTGAGCGATGCCGGGTGCGGTTACGTGAAGGGCCTAGAGGCCTCTCGTCGCGACCACGGGGTGGTCGGTCAGCCGTATTGTCTCCTGGTGATGCGGGTTCGTAAGCCTCCTCCTCTAATCGGGGAGCAGCTTGCTTAGGGTAGCTTTGGAGGGCGCTCGAGCTCATGCTCTTCGGCCGCTCCATCTGTCGGCTAGCAGATCCTGATCAGCTCTAAGTTGTTGCTGCTTTTTCTTGAGGCTGTTCGCCGTGGCCATAAGCTTGCGCCTAAAACACTCTTGTTCGACGGGATCCTCAGGCACGACGAATTCATCGTCATCGAGGCTTGCTTCGTCTCCGGAGGGAGGCATATAATCCTCTACCTCTTCTTCTGCCGCTCTCTCATGAGGGCTGGCGTCTCCATCCTCCTGCGTTGGATCTTGCTGGAGTGGATTGTCTTCGGCACTGTCCGGTGTATTGTTATCTCCGGTGCCGGAATCTTCATTCTTGCTGTGGCAGGATTTAGAGCGGCGCCGCTGACGCCGGCGCTTGGGCTGTTTCTTGGAGGGGTCATCATCCTCTTTTCCTTCGCCATTCCCATCCTTTGGGATATCCACCATGTATATGTCATATGATGAGGTGGCTTTCCGCGTCTGATAGGCGCTGGTTCTTGTTCGCCTCCGCATCGTCGCCCATACCGCTGATGTCTTCGAGTCGTAATCAGCATGTCGGTTAAATCATCGACGGTGGCTACAAAGTTGGTGGTGGGTGGGCGTTGAATTTCTTCGTCATCCGCATCCCAACCTTCCCGACCGTAATCCGCCAGGCTCTCCGGATAAAGAGAGACTTTAGTGAATTCAGGATGTCGCCAAAGGCGAAAAGTGCTTTGGAAGATGTCAGCGCAATGAACTCCATGACGGGCGCCCAATCGGATTCGATTGGCGGGCGCGCGGGGTTCGAGTCCGGAGAGGAATCCGCACCGGAGTCGAGGTCTTCGCAGCGACAGGATAGAGTTCGCTCAATCGCCAGGGATTGTCGCCCCGAGGCGGTGTCCAACCACTCGTCCTCGATCGGGGAATCCGCCCGGATTAAGGGTCGGAGCGGATGTTGGTGTGGCCTCGAGGCAATCGCTCGCCGCAGAGCTAGATCATGCCCATCGAAACAGTCGGCATCGCTTCGGCTGCGGCTCGAATCCGTCGAAGATCAAGTCTCCGCGGATATCAGCCGTATAGTTCAAGCTTCCAAATCTAACTTGATGGCCAGGGGCGTAGCTTTCGATCTGCTCCAGATGGCCAAGCGAATTGGCCTGCAGTGCAAAGCCGCCGAATACGAAGATCTGTCCGGGGAGAAAGGTCTCACCCTCGACAGCGTCGTTGTTGATGATCGAAGAAGCCATCGAGCCTATCGGTGACGACACAGAGGAACTCTCAATGAAAGCACCAATGTCGGTGTCAAAACAGGCGGATCTCGGGTAGGGGGTCCCAACTGTGCGTCTAGGCGGATGGTAACAGGAGACAAGGGACACGATGTTTTACCTGTGTTCGGGCCCTCTTGATGGAGGTAAAACCCTCGTCCCGCTTGATTAATATTGATGATGTGTGTTACAAGAGTGGATCTACCACGAGATCAAAGAGGCTAAACCCTAGAAGCTAGCCTATGGTATGATTGTTGTTCGTCCCACGGACTAAAACCCTCCGGTTTATATAGACACCGGATAGGGTTAGGTTACACAGAGTCGGTTACAATGGTAGGAGATCTACATATCCAGACGCCAAGCTTGCCTTCCACGCCAAGGAAAGTCCCATCCGGACACGGGACGAAGTCTTCAATCTTGTATCTTCATAGTCTTGGAGTCCGGCCGATGATGATAGTTCGGCTATCCGGACACCCCCTAGTCCGGAACTCCCTCAACCCCCCTATCGCCCACACTCACTAGGTGACGGTTCCAAATGACGTCGCAGAAAGGGCTTAAAAACCGTTTGTATAGCACCGACGCGCACCAGTGATATAATCTTCCACCAAATAAACCATATAGTAATCAACTACAAGATGTAATCAACACTACTAGTCACCCCCTAGCAACAATCTATAGTTCCGGTAACTAGATTGAATACAAGAGATGAACTAGGGTTTGAGATGAGATGGTGCTGGTGAAGATGTTGATGGAGATTGCCCTCCCCAAGATGGGAGAGTTGTTGGTGATGACGATGACGATGATTTCCCCCTCCGGGAGGGAAGTTCCCCGGCAGAATCGCTCGTCCGGAGGGCAAAAGTGCTCCTGCCCAAGTTCCGCCTCGAGACGGCGCCACTCCGCCCCGAAAGTCTTCTCCTTTTTTTCTCTAGGTCAAAATGACTTATATACCACAAGATGGGCACCGGAGGTGGGCCGAGGAGGCCACAACCCACCAGGGCGCGCTTGGGGGGCCTGGCGCGCCCAGGTGGTTTGTGCCCACCTGGTGGCCCCCCTATGGTGGTTATTGGATCCAATATTTCTTAAATAATCCATAAAAAATCTTCGTGAAGTTTCAGCTCATTTGGAGTTGTGCAGAATAGGTGGCCTGACGTAGCTTTTTCTTGTCCAGATTTCCAGCTGCCGGAATTCTCCCTCTTGGTGTGTACCTTGCAAATTATGAGATAAAAGACATTATAATTACTCCAAAAAACATTATTATGGATAAAAACATTATAAATAACAGTAAGAAAACATGATGCAAAATGGACGTATCAGGCACTATGTCAATAGGTTAGTCCCAAAAAATGATATAAAGTTGCTATAAAATGATTGTAAAACATCTAAGATTGATAATATAACAGCATGGAACAGTAAAAAATTTAGACACGTTGGAGACATATCACTAACCTGGACTGACGCTGTTTTTAGCAAAACTACCATGGTGTCGTTTTTTGTGCAGAAATAAAAGTTCTCAGAATGGGCTGAAAATCTACGGTGATTTTTTATGGACCAAAAGAGACCCCCGAAGCACCGGAGCTGGTCCAGGAAGTGGACAAGGAAGCAACAAGCTTGCTAGGCGTGCTCTACCCCCCATGGCGCTAGCAACGAGCTTGTGGGCCCCTCGGGCACCCCGTTGACGTAGGACCGACGCCGAAAAATCCTATAAATACCCAAAACCCCAAAAAGAACCCTATATGAGAAGTCCTGCCACCGCAAGCCTTTGTATCCACGAAAACTCAATCGGGACCCCGTTCCAGCACCCTTCTGGAGGGGGAAATCATCACCGGAGGCTATCTTCATCATCCCGGCGACCACCTTGATGAGGAGGGAGTAGTTCACCCTCGGGGCTGAGGGTATGTACCAGTAGCTATGTGTTTGACCTCTCTCTCTCTCTCTCTCTCTCTCTCATGTTCTTGATTTGGCACGATCTTGATGTAGCGCGAGCTTTGTCAATATATTTGGATCTTATGGTGTTCATTCCTCTCTACCTTGTTGTGATTAATTGAGTCTTGCTCTTTGAGGTTTCGTTATGTTTGAT
This sequence comes from Aegilops longissima, assembly GCA_021605205.1. Classification (NCBI taxonomy): domain Eukaryota; kingdom Viridiplantae; phylum Streptophyta; class Magnoliopsida; order Poales; family Poaceae; genus Aegilops; species Aegilops longissima. The sequence goes on from CM038680.1 coordinate 380,905,233, forward strand.
TGAATATTGGATTTGAGAACACTTGATGTATGTCTTGCATATGGATACCCGTGGTGACAATGGGGTATTATATTGATTCACTTGATGTATGTTTTGGCAATCAACTCGCAGATTCCCAAGGTGATATTGGGTAATCTATGCATAGGGGTTGATGCATGTTTTCATCCTACGTTCTCCGATAGAAACTTTGGAGTGATTCTTTGTTGCACGTTGAGGGATTGTTATATGATCCAATTATGTTTTCATTGTTGAGAGATTTTGCACTAGTGAAAGTATGAACCCTAGGCCTTGTTTTCAAGCATTGCAATACCGTTTTTGCTCACTTTTGTTACTAGTTACCTTGCTGTTTTTATATTTTCAGATTACAAAAACCTATATCTACTATCCATATTACACTTGTATCACCATCTCTTCGCCGAACTAGTGCACCTATATAATTTACCATTGTATTGGGTGTGTTGGGGACACAAGTTACTCGTTTGCAGGGTTGTTTGAGAGAGACCATCTTCATTCTATGCCTCCCACGGATTGATAAATTTTAGGTCATCCACTTGAGGAAAAACTGCTACTGTCCTATAAAACTCTGCGCTTGGAGGCCCAACACGAGTCTATAAGAAGATATGTTGCGTAGTAGACATCATTTATATGTGATGCTTCTCCATGGATTATAGATTTATATTGCTCTTCCATTGTTTGTTTAATCCTTGACCAGTTTAGATGGTTAAACAACGGTGAGAGTGTGTGCATTAGTTGAGTTTAATCTTTATGAGTGGAGTATCTTGGTGACAGTAAGAGAGAAAAAGCTTTTTTAGGGGTAAGAGAAAAAACTTGTGTATTATTGTCAGTAAGGGTAAAAGGATAGCAGACTCGTTGTTTGGGCGATGAGCTGGAGGTAAAGAGAATATATTATCGACTATATGCCATCTTGCACAAAGCAATAGTCTATTCTATTACTTAATGATTAGAGATACATGCTTCGTTAGTGGTCTTCGGGAGGAGTATTATTCATAGATGCGGGGAGGGTCTCAGACTATGAATTTATGGACGTACTGCATATGTAATATCATCACATCATATGTATACAATTTATATCATGAGCCAAACAAACCTCCACTTACTTTTACATGCACTTAGAGCATCTCCAACAACCCTCCTCCCTCTATGTATTGGGATCCTTCGAAGATGCCCGCATATTTTTTGGACGTATTTTTGTATTTTTTTGGAATTCTATGCATTTGTGTTGCGGAGAGGAGGAGGATTGAATAGCGCAACTATGTTTTTAATAAACAGTCGCTACCCCTGGCAGTGGCAAATCTAGAAAAAAATGGAGGAGGGGCTGGGCCGCCTGGATCATGCAAATATGTGTTGGAATGGACCTGTAAGTAGCTGGGCTGGGCCTTAAAACTAGTAGTAGAAACAAATTTTACAGTGCTGGAGGGGGGGCTTGACCTGTTAAAGCCCCCCTCCCAGTAGATTTGCCCCTGACCCCTGGTAGGTGCCGCTTTCCTAATCAAAAGATAGGAGAGCACCCCTGGTAGATTTGTCGAGTTTCTTCGACATGGTTCTCTCGACGCGCCCTAGTATACTCTACTTGTTTGCCTGTGTCGGTTTGGGGTACAGTCAGTTCACCGGGAGGATCGCCCTCCCAATTCAAAGTTTTTTTCTGGAAGTTTCAACCATCGTTGACTATGACAATAGTCGGTCGCCACTGGCTTTTTCTTCATATAATTTAGACGCAACTCATCTCCTTTCTTCCAAAGAAAGAAAGGTAATCTTGCCGCTGCCGCTAGGGCGACTCGCTTTTCGACGCCGCTTCCCGGCGGCTCTTCTCCGCTGATGAACTCTTGGTCGCCGGATCTCACACGTGCGGAGGTGTGTAGCTATAGGTTTAGGGCCATGTTAGTTTTAGGTTTTTTGACGTTTCGACGTCTTGGCTTCGACAACAATGACGTCGACACAAAATAAATAAGCTCCAGATCTTTCATCTACAAGGTGTCTTGCTATCGATGTTGGATTTGGGAACTAGTTTGTTCAGCCAGGGATGTCATGGCGACGACGACATCTTGGTGATGGACTTGTGTCTTCAGTCTCCGCTGTTGCGATGACGTTTGCTCCAGCGCCGATGTTGAGCTTGGGAGGTAGTCCAGGAGTACAGTCTGCAACGATGACATTTGAAAAACGATGGATTGTGTGCTGGGTTCATGATTTGCCGCTGGCATATATGGTTTCTTACTTTGACGTTTTAGTCGAGCCAGAGTACCAGATATTAAGTTCGATGGCGTGTTTGGGGTGCTACCCCGACCAGATTCTTTCATATGCAAGTTATTCGCCTTTGGTAACCACTTTGAGGTATGAAAAGTTGCATATCAACGAAGGAGTCACGTCGAGCTCGGGGTGAAGAGGTGATCCGTCATATTTTTCCTTGATGGCTACTAGGTGGTGCTTGAGGCTGATGACAAACATTGGCGTCAAGCTTAGGAGATTCTTCTATCTTGATTGCATTTTTACTTTTTCTTCTTCTTATTGGACAAGTAGTTTTACTTCTTGGTTGATGGTCTTTTATGTAAAAATTAGCGCTCTATTGTCTTTTTTGTTTTGTCATGTAAATGTATACGTGCTAGGAGCTGGACTTTTATTTATTTTTTATGAATGCGACACATACTAGCACACACAAGTAGAAAAATGAGGAGGATTTGAATTCCATGGAATCTCAAATTTTGACCTGAACTACTAGTAATAACACGAACATGAAGAGACTCGTAAAATTTACTTCTCAAAAAAAGTGAAAATGTGAAAAAGGGAAACGTTATATGTTTTATTTTATAAATATAAAGATTAATAAAGAAAATAAAGGGCTTTTTTTAAGAAACAGAAAATAAAGGACTGTGAAAATGAACCAGCCAGCCCAGCAAAACGATATCTTGGGCTGCACGAAGATCAAACCTGCTTTCTTGGACCAGAAGAAGTCGAACACGGCCGACCGAGAGCCGAGACCCCCCAAAACCTCCAAAATAATTCCAGTTCCTCCCCTCCCACAGTTCCACTCCATCCCTCGCCCCGGCCCCTCCTCGCTCCGGAGCCTCCTCCCGGGCCACCGCCATGCTGCCCGCGCGCTTCCTCAAGCTCTCGCTGCTACGCCGCCTCGGCGCCGCCCGTGCGGCCGGAGTGCCCCCGCCGTGGCAGACCAGGTACGGCCTCGCGTCTCGGTCACTTTTTCTGCGTGATGCTCCTGTCCTGCGCGCGCTACCTGTTTGTGCCGTTGCCTCATCGGGCGTTTCCGCGGCGGCCTCCTTAGTTCGTCCGGTCCGGTCCTCGTTTCGGTTGCTGGTTAGGCCCGTAGGGTGCTCTGCCTGGGGAAGGACGTGAGCCGTCTGTACGTTGTAGGAACGGGGAGGATTCGGGCCTGCCAATCGCTGTGTACACTCGTCGGAGTTGGGAGTAAATTAATTAGGGGGGCAATTTCCGTGAAGTATGGTTAGTGAATCGCCTCAATTGTGTGTGCCCTGCACGCTTTATGTCTCACTATGCAGTCTGTGTTCTTCATTCAGATTCAGGTGCTACATTTTCTGTGTGTATGTGATTACGATTGCTTAAAATAGCTTTTGATATGTAGGTCGGTCATGATCATGTCCTGCTGTTCAGTTTCGCTGCACTGCTGTTTAACATTTTGTAGTTGATTTACATGCTCTGTTGTTGATGGCTCTGACTGGCATAAGTGCCTACATCATGGTATGAATGAATTGTTGAAGCTATACCATGGCGAATTTCATTTGATAATCATTTTCCCGCCCCTTATGAATGGTAGACCTTGAATTGAATGTCATTAGTCATTACTCATCATTTTATTACTTTATTATAAGCTTTAATTTAAATCCTGAATGATCTGAATGCTTCCTACCTGTCGGTATTCTCACAAGCCTGCTTGCATGTATGTTGTTCAACCTAGGCATTTTATGTTTGTTTAACTCTGTAGTTCTTCTAATCCTTAGAATTGGTTGTGCAGGCAATTTCCGGTGCGGGGTTTCCAATCTCGAGGTTATTCTGCCGGAGGAAGCTCCAAGTATGATAGACCGATGAGACAGTTTGCTGAAGAGAACGAGTCAAATTCTCGGCCACTAATATATTACATTGTCGTATGTTGCTTTCCTGGCCTGCTCAATCTCCCTATTTTATCAGTTTCCCCTTAACTATGATTTATCATACTTTTTACGGTATTGCTAACTATTATCATGGCTTATTGATGAACTTTGATAGTTTTCTTATTGGACACGCGGACTGCGATTTGGCCCAACATCATATTCTTATGTACATGTGAATGTTGGTTTTGCAGCCATCTGCCATTCTAGCCTTTGCTGGACTAGCCACTTATGTTCACTATAATGATGAGAAGCGTGCAGTTCCCTTAGGTACTTACAAATTCTTCAGAAGTGATGTTTCTTGTTATTCCTGAAGTAATACATTTTGATGTATTAATCTTTTCAGCCGGTTCAACTATGGTAGTCAGTGTTGCTTTAAAAAAAAATCTTATATTAGAATACCAGAGTTTCTTAGCTTCTGTGAGATACAGTTTTCATTATTACTTTTCAGCTGTGCATTGTAGCTTAGCTTGAACGAAAAACAGTTCTCATTAACCCTTTTATTGTGTCTTATTGAGTTTATTATTTCTATATTCTTTCATATCATGGTGTTTCCAGGTAAACAAGCACAACAGAACAGTATTCCCAAAAGGTGCACTACCAACAGACCTGCAATCGGAGGACCATTTAAGCTCTATGATACAGAAAACAATGTGGTGACTGAATCAAAGCTTCGAGGGAATTGGACGCTGATGTATTTTGGCTATACATCTTCCCCAGATGTGGGACCGAAAGAAGTTGAGAAGATCGCTGATGTTGTTAAGCTGTTAGGTGTGTTGCTATTACCGCATCCTGAATACACCATTCGAGGCACCTCATCTTTTGGCATTACTTGTTATTTTTTTTATCATATCATTATCTCTCTGTTCTCCTTGTACAATCTATTACCTCTGTTCCAAAATATTAGTTAACACCCTTATTATGCATACTGCATATGATTATTTTGGTCTATGAGTGCACAAATGCATGTTTGTTCATTACATTTGGGCGAAAAGCATCCAATTTCGCTAAAACATTTTATGCTAATTCCCAATGATATATAGTTCTTTGCGTTACTTAGTACTCCTTCCGTCCAAAAATAAGTGTCTCAAGCTTAGTACAACTTTGCACTAAAGTTAGTACAAAGTGCTTATTTTGGGACGGAGGGAGTATTAAGTTCTTTGTCACAATTATGTTGTCGAAGCTATTTTAACTAATCCTTTTCTTATCTCAGTCGTGCTCCAGCCTGAACTACTAATTGTCTGCTGTGCTTAAAATTGCTTACAATCCACAATTTAAAGCATCTATTTTCTGTGTGCTATATTCTGCTTATTGGTTTGTTATCTTCATGATCTCTTACAAACCTTTTATTTTTGTTTCATAGAGTCAAAGTATGATATCAAGATTAAACCACTGTTCGTCACACTTGATCCTCAACGTGATTCACCAGCTCAGCTTAAGGCATATCTTAGTGGTAAGCCTCTCTGCTTGTTCTATGTCATTGGAACCTTCAGTTTTGCGCTGTATTTGAAAGTGATAATTTGTCTCATTTGAACTGCAGAATTCGACCCAAGAATAACAGGATTAACAGGCTCAGTCGATGCAATAAGACAGATGGCACAAGAATACCGCATTTTCTTTAAAAAAGTTGGTGAAGTTGGTCAGGATTATATTGTAGAAAGTTCTCATAACATGTAAGAGCACACGAGAGTCTTCATTTAACTTACTTTTTTGATAAAGCTTCAAGAACTTGACTGTGTTGAGTTACAGGTATTTGCTAGACCCATGCCTGGAGACAGTAAGATGCTTTGGAGCTGAGTATAAGGCATCAGACCTTGCTGAGGCGATAACAACGGAGATCCAGAAAGCATCTAATTCAGCAGCAAAGTAGTCTAGTAGATTGCCTGTGGTATACCTCTTGATTTTATTTGCTTCAACTAATTATGATCTGAGATATTAAAGCATACCTGTATTTTTTTGTATTTGCTGATCTTTTTTCTTTCTGGAAGTCGCAACTATCTGCGTACTAATAGATTTTTAACCTTTCTTATCTTAGGTAGCTTTGCACATGTGATGGTGAAAGAATTTATCTTCTGATCGTTAATTGGTAATACTTGTCAAGAAGTGCTTCTCATTTTTTTATCACCAATTATGTGTAATTCCTACTTCTAGGTTTTAGACCCTGCTGCCAGCTGATTTTTTTTAATATTTCAGTGTCATCCATTTTTTGTTGCAGCGTATTTTTTTCCACGTTATTTTCATTTATTATTGTCATTTGATCAAGACTTACACTTGATCATGCACAGCACACAGGGCAGATTTTTCGTACAATCTCTCTGATTTCCATCTAAAATTCCTACTGTTCTGTAGATAGATCATGCATCGTATTCTGCACAATTTTTGTGTGTGTGCATGAAAGAGCTTGACGCATAAGTTCAAGTAATGCTGCTAACACAGTTTTGCTACAACAATTTTTGCAGGGCCTAATTCTTCAGTATCGGTAGTTTCCAATGTCTGCTCTGAAGGTCATCCCCTACCCCTGTGCAGCCTTGCCGGTGACATGGCGAACCCTTCATTTTGCCCTGCCTTCAAGTGATTCAGGATCCTATTCCTATCCTCGCTCTTTGCTGTATAACTAGACTTGAGCAGAAGTGTAGAGTGCCTCACGCGACGAATGTTTTTACGAAGTTACAAACCACCTGCAGTTTGGCAATGCCTGCCTGGGTGATTTTCACACCATCGTGTCCTCATCTAACTCCATGCGCTGAAACCAGATGTAATCATGCTCTGTAGCACGGACTCAGGAACTCATTAATGCCTTTTGGATGAACAGGTGAATAAGAAGCTTACAGCCCATGTTCTGTCATGTGATAATATCTTCAGAGAAACAAATTTTCAGCACAAGCACTCCGATCTGTGAGCAATTTAGCTTTTCCAAGGGTGTGTAGGTTCTTCCAGTGCAGTGACTAGGGCTAGAAGTAGAAGATACGTAGCTTTTCTCTTGCGTTTCCCTTTTGCAGGTACTCGATATCTATATGCCGTGTCTGGCCACAGCTGGACATACTCCACCTGCCGCCATTACGAGTTGGGCACACTCATATCTTTACGCTACTTTTGCTTTGCTAGGTGTTGACATGTATGCAGATCTTTAGCCACCCTTCGGTGTAGGATTAAGTTAACTAACCTGTGGGCGTGCGTTTGGTGTAAACTGATGCCTGCAGTTTGGGTTGTAGATCGAGAGACCATCCCTTATCATATGTCGATTATCTGGTGATCTTGCGATGGTGATGTAACCGTAGCAGGTTTTGCCACGCTGAGGCCGCGGTGTTTTTAACGCCTACCGCAGTAGTAATAATTCTGACGCATGCAACATTCAGGTTCTCACTCTGCAGCGTCGGACGATCTGCAGTTCTGATTTCTGCTCTGTTTCTTTTCGTTGTGATTGTGATGCGTGCAGATCACTACTCCCTCCGTTCCCAAATAGTTGTCTTTCTAGCCATCTCAAATGGACTACAACATACGGATGTATATAGACATGTTTTAGAGTGTAGATTCACTCATTTTGCTCCGTATGTAGTCACTTGTTAAAATCTCTAGAAAGACAAGTATTTAGGAACGGAGGGAGTAGATGCCTAGATTGATTTAGCATTCCAATGCGCGGGGCCTAGAGCAAGAAGCCATGTCCCTTTCATCACCGCGTCACTTCAATCACAGATTCTCTTACGATCGTGTCGACATTGAATCACGGAGAAACGTTCTACGTACAGCATTTTCTGTAGCTCGGATTTATGCTTTGCAAAGCGGAAAATAAACACTGGAACCGGCGAGGCGCAAGGAAGGTACACGTCGAGCTCTGTACAACGGCTACCGGCGCGCGACTAGAGGTCATCTCTTCCAGCTCCGGCTGCGCGCGAGGGGGTCCACGCCGCCGACGACCCACGTCTCCTTGGCGATGTCGATGGACAGCTTCAGGAAGTCCGGCGCCGTTCTCATGAACACCAGCTCGTCCCTCTTCTCCTCCACGCCCCCCTTCTCCTGCGCGGCCTCCTCGCCGGTCGGTTCTGCTCCTATCCTGGCCAGGCCCTTCGCCGGCGCCGACCGGCACCGCATCAGGAGCAACGCGTTCGGCGGCGGCACGGACGGCGCTTTGGAGCAGTCCTCTCCCGCCTCATTGCTCGGCCGCCCGTCTTCTTGGTGTAGCTCGTCATCGTTGTCGTCTTGCTCGTGGGGTTCATGGCTCCTTTCCAGCACCATGAGCCACTTGGAGAACACGCTCGCGGCGGCGCTGCCTCCGACGGCGGCGGATTCGCGCTCGCGCTCCCCCATGTGATCGTCGTCGTCCGTCGAGGAGTCCACCGCGGCGGGGAGCGACGACCCGAAACACCTCACCTTGTGCCGAAGGCTCCAGAGCGCGCCGCCGAGGAAGGGCAGCGCGTCCCTCCTGATCCCGACGGCCTCCAGCCAGCTCGCCTTCTTCCTCTGCTCCTGCAGCCGCTCGATCTCCTCCGCGACGGTGACCCACCTACTCCCGCCGCCGCCGTCGCCCTTGCCGTTCTTCTCCACCACCGGCCTCGGCTTCTTTGGCCGGCCGACCTTGATCTGCCCGGCGCACGTCACCTTGGGCGACTGCGGCTCGTCGTCCCCGACGGCCTGCTTCGCCTTAGAACCGCGGAACAGCGGGCTGCTAGTAGTACCACGCCCTCCTCCCCCGTGACGCGTGGCGGGCGCGGCCGGGAGCTGCAGCTGCCTCCGGCGCTCGGCCACCGCCTTGTCCAGGGTGGCCCTGGACGGGCTGCACATGGACTTGGGCATCAGCGCCAGGTGCTGCCGCCCGGGGAAGCAGACGAGCAGGTCGGTCGGCGCCGTGGCCGCCGCTCCCCCGCGCGCCGCCTTGATCTTCTTCATTGCTCCTGTCCCGCAGGCAGCAGTGGCGGCCGGTGGCTTCAGGGAAAGGGAAGGAGGAGGAGGAAGAGGCGCTTTAAAAGAAAAGAAAGCGCGCGGATGGATGGACGGCAAGGCAGCTTTCAACGATGCCTTTGCGCTCGCTTTTGTTGGCATCACTCCTCCAGGTTTGTTTGTTTAGCTTACTCTGTCTCATTTCTCTCTCTTTTTTGCATTGATGTCTCGTTTTCAGTTTCCTCCTTTCCAGTCTCTGACGCTGATGCGTCTCTGCTGTTCCTGCTCCTTAATCTAGTAGGGCTGATTGACTGGCCAGGGGCACTGGCAGGCGGCAGCAGCCCGGCAGGGAATATTGCTGCCATGCAGTATCTGTCTCGGTTTCATGGGAATTCCACTTGTGTTCTTGCCCTGCCCCTGTCACCCAAACATTTGCGAAACAATTTTGATAAGTCTCACTAAGACTTTGCTAGCTCAGTCGATATTATATTTGTGAAATTATGCATTGAGATAAGTGCATTTTTTCTTCTCAGTATTTTCTTTGTTCTTTCTTACAGACTTGATTAAATTTCAGTCGACTAAAACCTAACCACATCCTCTGCAAAAATTCAACGGACGTTAACACTCAAGTTTATCCTTGAAACCACTCGAAAACAGCCCGGTGAGCTGCATCACGAAATTGCCTTCTAAATAAGAGGACATGCTGTTGTACTTGTACCACTGCAGTTCGCAGTATGGTTTAGTTTCCGTGCGTTACCTAATCGATCAACCTAACCCACCGACTGGCTGATGAAATGAAATGTGTTTCCGCAACACGGCCTTGTAGTATGTACTACTTTACTTTCTCCGCTATATATCACACCCCTTTCTGCACCGTGACATGTCTCTTTCTATTAAGCACCTAATTCTGTCCTAGAGAACTCAGTCCACAGAGAAAGGAGGATGCCTAAGATCTAGTAGTACGTAGCAATTTTTCCTTCTGTCCACTTTTTGCCCCCGTTTTCTTTTGACCTAATCACGATGCATCTCGGCCATGATATTGCAAAATCGCATCTACTCTCTCCGTTCCTAAATAATTGTCTTTCTAGAGATTTCAACAAATGACTACATACGAAGCAAAATGAATGAATCTACATTTTAAAACATGTCTACATACATTTGTATGTTGTAATCCATTTAAAATAGCTAGAAAGACAATTATTTGGGAACGGAAGGAGTAGTTTGTGCAGGCTGAATCACCCAGTTAGTTTTTATAATGAGTAGCATCAGGAGTCAGGAGGTCGATGAACTGGAAACTTGGTGTGCTTGTAATTAAATAAGTTATCGTGTGCACTTTAGTACCGGGTACGTGGTGGATTGCAGCTAAGCATGGCTAGACGACGAGTAAAAGAAGCATGTAATACTGACTGTCAAGCTTTTGCACGCCCCATTTTAACATCAACTGATCTGCCAAACTGAAACCCTACCATATCAATCAACCTTCTCTGTTTTGCAGGGATCCAATCAACCTTTCCTTGAAATCAGCGGTACCAATCAATAGCATAGTGATACTAGCGCAGGGATCATGAAAAGGATTAGTAGGCAATCTAAATATAATATGGCAAATGTGCAAACGGCTGTGGAGGCTTGCTGATGGCTGATGCAACTACTGGCAGGTCCATCCATGATCAGTGGTTACTGGTTAGGTAAACCTTTTTGTTGCCACCGCGCAATTGTTAAGACCAAGTGGAGTACTGCTACCTGCAGTTGTATGGTGCAACGTAAAGGCAGGCCACTCTTAGCTTAATGTAGGTACCAGTTGGCTCATGGAGAATTGCTGGGAATCAATTAACTCGACCGCCTCGATTAAACAAGCTCGCACCTTAGACAATGCTCCTGCAAGTCTACTCTTCAACTACTGCATCAATACTCAGCAACCATCTTCAAGTGTAGAAGGCAATGCAACTCTCTATGTATTGATCGGGTGCACGGTACACGTATATATAGGTACAAGGACAACCCTCAGCCTCATCTATACAAGGAAACTAGAGGCGGGGCCAGTAGAAGATTATCCTAACAGATACATGCACAGATATGTTCAACACCCCCCGCAGATCGATCGCCACCGGTAACACATAGACTGAACCGGAACTCCTCAAATGTAGGCGCCGGTAACTCCTTTGTCATGACATCGGCAAACTGCTGAGCAGTGGGAACATGGAGAACGCGGATGCGCCCAAGAGCCACCCGCTCTCGCACGAAGTGGATGTCGAGCTCAATATGCTTCGTGCGACGATGATGAACGGGGTTGGCGGAGAGGTAGACCGCTGAGACATTGTCGCAGTAGACAATGGTGGCTTTCTGGACGCCAAGGAACAACTCCTAGAGAAGCTAGCGAAGCCACGAGCACTCGGCAACGGCATTTGCCACAGCACGATACTCGGCCTCGGCACTGGAGCGGGATACCGTAGGTTGTCGTTTAGACGACCACGATATGAGCGAGGGCCCCAGGTAGACGGAGTAGCCTGAAGTCGAGCATCGCGTGTCCGGGCAGCCCGCCCAATCGGCGTCACTGTAGGCGACCAGGTCAGTCGAGGACGAGGCCGTCAACGTAAGACCCAGAGCCGTGGTGCCGCGGATGTACCAAAGAATCCGCTTCACCAGGTTCCAGTGAGTGTGCGAGGGGTGTGCATGTGGAGACACACCTGCTGAACGGCGTACTGCAGGTCAGGCCGAGTGAGTGTCAAGTACTGGAGAGCGCCGACGATGGAGCGGTAAAACGATGCATCTGGCGCGGGGGAGCCGTCGAGCGCAGAGACCTTAGTCTTCGTGTCGATAGGCGTGGGGACGGGCTTGCAGTTAAGCATGCCCGCCCGCTTAAGAAGGTCCTGCGCATACTGCTGCTGATGGAGGAAGAACCCGTCGGCGCGTCGTACCACCTCAATGCCGAGGAAGTAGTGCAACGGGCCGAGGTCCTTAATGGCGAACTCGGCGCTGAGGCAAGCAGTATGCTGGCGAAGTAGCTCGAGCGAGGAAGCCGTCAGGATGATGTCGTCGACGTAGAGGAGCAGGTAAGCGGTTGCCGGAGCCTGATGGAAGACAAACAGCGATGCGTCGGAGCGAGTAGCTCGGAACCCAAGATGCTGCAGGAAGCCGGCGATCCGCTGGTACCAGGCGCAAGGGGCCTGCTTCAACCCGTACAAAGAGCGGGAAAGCAGGCACACGTGATCAGGCTGAGCCGCGTCGACGAAGTCGGTTGGCTGCTGACAGAACACCTGCTCCGAAAGATGGACATGCAAGAATGCACTCGACACATCCATCTGATACACCGGCCAGGCGCGAGAGACCGCGAGCTAAAGGACCGTGCGAATCGTGCCCGGTTTGATAACCGGGGCGAACGTGTCGGTGAAGTCGACTCCAACGCGTTGCCGAAATCCGCGGACCACCCACCGAGCCTTATAGCGCTCGAGAGACCCTTCAGGATGAGTCCTATGCCGGAATACCCACTTGCCAGAGATGACGTTGGCATGGGGTGGCCGCGGGACGAGCTGCCAAGTGCGGTTGCGCACTAGCGCGTCGAACTCCTCCTGCGTTGCCGCGAGCCAATGCGGGTTGCGAAGGGCGGCTCGAGCGGACGATGGGAGTGGTGACGGCGCAGACGTCGAGGCAGCGAGAAGGTACTCATCCGTAGAATAATGGGTGTTGGGCCGGTGAATACCGGCGCAAGCACGCGTGACCATGCGGGTGTCCGGGGCGGCCGACGAGGCCGACGACGAAGCCGGCGAAGAGGCCGTCGAGGAGTCGGGGCCGGGCGCTGGAGAAGCGCTCGCTGCCCGGGCTACGGACTCAACGGGAGTCGGGGGCGCCGTGGCCACCGACGAGGAAGCAGCCGGGCCAGCGGAAGCCGTCGAGGAGCCCGGGTCAGGCGCAGGAGATGCGCTCGCTGACCGGGTTGCGAACTCAACGAGAGTCGGGGGCGCCGGGGCCGCCGGCGAAGTCCGGTCCGCCGCCGCGACCTGTGAGAGTGGCCCAGCGCAGCCGGACGCCGGCGTGGAGGGGCCCCGGCGCTGCTGCGGGCCCGGCCGGAGGGGCTAAGCGAGGGAGCGGCCTCGAGGGCGCCAGGAGGCGCGGTGATGATGACGAAGTCACCGGGCGGCGGTAATCGGTGAAAAGGAAAAGACCTCTCACAAAGTAAACGTGCCGTGAAGTGAAGACTCGGTGGGAAACCGGATCATAGCAGCGATAGCCTTTGGTGTTTGGTGGGTATCCGAGAAAAATGCATGCCACGGAGCGAGATGCGAGTTTGTGAGGAGTGGTGGAGGCGATGCTAGGATAACAAAGACACCCAAAAACACAAAGATCATCATATGAGGGCGGGCTACCGAAGAGGAGATGATGAGGTGCAAAGTTTCCACGAGCACGAGTTGGACGGACGTTGATGAGGAGAGAGGTGGTGGAGAGAGCATCCGGCCAAAACTGGGGCGGGACATTGGCGTGGAAAAGAAGGGTACGCACATAGTCATTGAGGGTGCGAAGGATCCGTTCGGCGCGACCATTTTGTTGCGAGGTATATGGGCAAGTGAGACGAAAAATCATGCCGTGTGTGGCGAGGAGGGTGCGAACTCCAACGTTGTCGAACTCCTTCCCGTTGTCAGTCTGCAAAGCATGGATGGGACGCCCAAACTGCGTAGCGACATAGGAGTAAAAAGTGGTAAGAACGGAGAGTGCATCGGATTTTCTCCGCAACGGGAAGGTCCACACATAGTGCGAAAAATCATAAAGTATGACAAGATAGTATAAAAACCCAGACATCGGCAACAGGAGATGTCCACAAATCACTATGAATCAACTCAAATGGATACGACGCCACCGATGAGGACGTATAAACGGAAGATTTAACGTGCTTGCCAAGACGACAAGCATGACAAGTATGATCATCGGTTTTATTACACGTGAATGAAAAAGTCCTAAGAATATGACGAAGGGTGGCTGGGTTCGGATGTCCCAGCCGAGCATGCCAAAGGTCCACCGTGGCGGAGAGAGCGACCGGAGCGTATGTGGAAGTGGCAGTGGAGTTCACCGGGTAGAGGCCATCCGGTCTGTCACATCGGTGGAGCACCATCCGGGTACGGGCGTCCTTAACAGAAAAACCCACTTCGTCAAATTCAACAGTTATAGGATTTTCACGTGTAAGAGAACGAACGGAACAAAGATTAGTGACTAACTCAGGTGAAACTAAGACATTAGACATATGAATAGGTGTAGAGTTAGACGGAAAAGAGGTATGACCGACATGAGTAATAGGAAGGGAAGACCCGTCCCCAACAGTAATACGACATGCGGTGGAAACTGGAGATACGGAGTTGAAGTTACCGGGGTTGGAAGTCATGTGGGTGGTAGCCCCAGAGTCCATATACCAGTCGCCGCCTCCGGTGTACGTGTTGGGTGTAGGGGCGGAGTGAAGCGCCGCAGGAGGGTCGGGTCCCATGGGGCCGGGCGGAGGCGGGCGATCGGTATCGGAGGGGCGGCGAGCCACCCGGGCAGCGTAGCCGCCAGCGCGGGCGCATCGAGGAGCCGCGACGGGGTAGACGCCCGGGGCGGTGAGGAGCGTCTGATGCGCACCGGGGCGGGGGCCGAGGATCCCAGCCGGGACGGGGGCCCGCGACACAGGCATCGTGTACGCATGGACCACCCCCATCTAAGGGTTGGTCGTGGCGGCCCAGGGGGCCGGGGGCAGCTGTTGCTGCTGCGGCTGGCGGGGCGCCCTCCCCTCCTCGCCCGCGCCAGGCGGGTTGCTGCTGCGTTTGCCGCGGCGCCCCGCGTGACGATCGGGTCGGGCGGCGGTGGTAGACGGCGCCGGGGGCGCCTGGAAGTAGGACGTCGGCGACGGTGGCTGCGGCGCTGTGGGGGGAGCGGCGCGGGAGGTGCCCGCCGCGAGGGCCGTGTGCGTGGCCCGGGACTTCACCATCTTCATCCTCCTCTCCTTCAACCGAAGATAAACCATGACCCGAGGAAAGGTCGGGTCCGGGAGGAACGTGACGTTGGAGGCTGCGTTGCCGAACTCCTCGTTTAGGCCGGCGGTGAGTGTGCTGAGAAGAAGGTCGTCGGAGACCCTCTCCCCGAGGTCGCGGAGTTCGTCAGCGAGTTTCTTGAGGCGCATGCAATAATCGTCAATGGACGAGTCAAGCTGATGGCACCCAAAAAATTCCTGCTGAAGGAAGACGCGGCGCTGGAGGGCGTTGTCGAGGAAGAACCCATTCAGCTTCGCCCACACCATTTGCGCGTCGTCAGTGTCGCAAGCAATGGTGTGGAAGATGTCCTTGGAGATGGTTTGGTACAGCCAGCGAGTGATGGTGGCGTCGATGGTCAGCCAGTTGTCGTCCGCGTACATGAGACCGGAGTCAACGGAGCCATCAACGTGATCGATGAGGTGGTACTCGCGGAAGACGAGGGAAAAGTAGGTTTTCCAGGCGTAATATGTGGAGGTGGCGTAGTCTAGCATGACGGGGACGCGGGCGAAGATGTCCAGATCGCGGACGACCTCGACGGGAGGAGGGGCTGGACCCTCGAAGGGGTTGGAGGGGAGGGAGGCGGCGGAGTGGGGAGAGGCCATGGGTGGCGCGACAACTGAGGGGAGGGGTGGCGGCGCGGGTGTGGCGGCTCGGGAGGGAAGCGGGTGTGGCGGCTCGGGAGGGAGACGGCGCGGGGAGAGGGAGGCGGCTCGGGAGGGAGGGAGGTGGATCCGGAGGGAGGAAGGCGCGCGCGGCGGCGGGAGAGGGTGCGGTGGCGGCGCGGATGGATAGCGGCGGCGGCGGCAGCGAGGGGCTGCGGCTAGGAGCGGAACTAGGGTTAGATAAAAAAAAACTGATATCATGTGGAAGGCAATGCAACTCTCGATGTATTGATCGGGTGCACGGTGCACGTATATATAGATACAAGGGCAGCCCTCAGCCTCATCTATAAAAGGAAACTAGAGGCGAGGCCGGTAGGAGATTATCCTAACAGATACATGCACAAATATGTTCAACATCAAGTAGTGGCTAAACCCAACCCAGCCTAAGGCTTGTGTCATGACCTCCCGTTGCACTCAAGTTTCAACCATACAACGACAATTTTTTGTGACGCCCGTGGATCAGTGGAATTATGTAGGAAAAGGGGAAATAGAATTCAGAAGCAAAAACATCCTATTTCTACCATGTCGGTAAGATTGCACCCAAAAGAATTCGGTTATGCTTTTTTACAGTCGACTAATTTCTTTTGGGGAAACGTTGGCTTCTGGCGCACCGGCCGAAGCTCGGGCCGATTGCGCCCCATCTATCGGCCCTCGTTTAACCACAGCCACTCAATCTTGTCTCTTTTCATCCTTATCTTTTTTGAGGAAGCCGTCAACCTCTTCTCCTGCTCCTCTCGCCTCTCTCGCCCATCTCCTCTCTCGCTCTCTCGCACTGTGCAGCCCCAACCACCGCTTTCTGGGATGCCGCCCGACCACCGCATTTGGCAGCCTCCGTGCCACGAGCACCTACCCAAGCTCCTCTCCGTCAATCTCCTCTCCGTCTGGGCGATTAGACCTCGATGTTGCTACAACCACGATCTCGCCGCCGGGCGTGGGATGTGCTATAACCATGCGAGACGGTGATGCAACCGCTGTCGCGTGCTACTATGACTGAGATGACGTGGTATCGCAACCGCCATGCACTCGTCTTTGGAACCGCATGCGGGATGCCGGAACCGACGCCGGAAAAAGCTGCAACCTCAGCGTGCACCCGCTCTAGAACTAGCACATGGTGATGCTTTTACCGGCCATGTGGTCTGCTGGAACTAGCTATCTGGTGTGCTGGAACCGGCAACAAAAATGATACAACCAGCGTCACCCAAAGCTTCAATCGAAGGCAAACAATTTTTTTGGGTGTTGGCACTGCGCAAACACGGAAGCTTCAACCGATGATGATAAAAGCTTCGACCGGCGACTAGAAAAGCTTCAACCGGCGACGAAAAAATTTCAACAACATTTATTTAAAGGTATGGATGACGACGAAAGCTGAATCGTTGATGAAAAAGCTACATCCGACAATGAAAAAGCTTCAACCATTCATGTCTCGGCTTAACCATGACGGCGGTGATGACATTTTTGCTGCATCCGCCGTCCTTTTTTGCTACTACCGGTGAGGTATTTTGGCACATCCTTCATGGCGAGCTCATGGTGCCACGACTCAGCGGATGTTTTTCTTTTCTCGAACCGGCTATTAGCGGAGCTGCAACCATGTGATGCGATGCTGGAACCGCTGTTTAGGAAAGGTGGAAGCGGTGCCGAGACGACGACGGCCATCGCCGGGGCGAAGCTGCAACCGGCATCAGCAAAGCTACATCCGCTTTTTTGTTTTGCTGCGATGGTTTATAGTGGTGGAGCAAAGGAGTCCAGCAGATGACGGCAAGGAGGCAGCAGACGGAAGCCACCCACGCTGCCGAGCGATCTCGGCGAGGGCGACGGGAGGGGGAGGGGGGCGCAAGCAACCCTATGGTGCAACCATGGGGCCGCGTGATGTGCACCTGCCCGACCGGTGCTAGGAACGCCGCTGCCGGAGCAGCGTCCATGGTCATGGCCAGGAGATGCAAGACGGGATGGCCATGGCTAGGGACGCGAATGGTGAATGGCGATGGCGAGGTTGCAAGCAGACCAACAACGACAGAGGACGCATCCATGGCTGGGAGCGGGGCGGTCGACGGCGGCGCTCGCCTTCGCTTGTTCTGGGAGAAAGACGACACGAGGGGAAGGGGATGAAACGAAAGGGCAGATCGGATGGTTCTCGCTTGCTGCATTGGACGACTGGGGCTGGACCGGCCCAAAGTATTGGGTCGGCGCACCGGCGCCTAGCGCTGCCCTTTCTTTTGCGGCTTCATTCAAAATTTTGTGCCTTTTGATTTGTCACTTGCTCATGTTGGTGTGTCCATTTCAGGTCCAATTACTCCCTAATTAGTAGTTTCTAACCTTGACCCAAAGCGGTTTAGCCCAAGAGCTCAATTGTTTGGATTGGATTATGTTACTGGAACCAGTTGCAAGTTTTTTCCAACATATAGCTGAGCAACTCTAGTAGAGTCGTCAAATCGCCTCCATCGCCATAATATCAGACAATATGGTGAACTTTGGTCAAAATATCACTCTAACAGAGTCGCCATACTGCACCCGATCACCATAATTTCCAAAACTCGTTTCATAAACAACCTCGTAGCCTTCATATTTGGAGGCTGAGGAGCCCCAGTAGAGAGGTCGCTCTATACTCAACTGCTAGTGTGTGTGTGTGTGGGGGGAGTTTCAGCTTCTTCCTCCTCGCGCCACGGCCGGATTTGAAGCCGCGCGTCGCCCGTACATGCATCTCCGTGTTTTGATGGGTCACCGACGAGCGGGGCAACGTGACCTTAATGGCCTCAACCGCTCCCCTCTCCCCTGTTAGAGTTGTGTCGAATATGGTGTACAAGGTAGGTTACAGTTGGACTATGAGTTGCATTGTGTTTACATAGTATGTGGAGTCGTGTCCTAATAGGACACTTGTATCCTAGGCCTCTCTTATATAGTGGCGGTAGACACACGATATAACATACACCAACATAATAGCACATGCACGCGGGGGAGCCGGCGGCGTGTGCCGGCGCCCGGGGTGCGGTATTGTGACGATGTCATGGGGAGGAGCGCCCGTAGTCATGCCCCAGGGATATAGCCATGATGGTGAACCTCGTTAACAAATCTCGATGTCGTGCTCATGTGATTGCTTGGTCCTCGGATAATCGACGGTATGCTTTGGATCTATTCTAACAACTGGTATCATGAGCGAAGTTACCAGAAGGCTGTAGATTGTTGATCTAGATGATGTGTCGTGGTGATCGTCGACATGGTCGCCACGGGGCTGTACCGAAAGGAAAAGGCGTCGATGGAACAGCGGTAGAGCAAGGCAATCGGGAGGAAAGAGTAGCATCAGGCGGCGTCTCGGCGAGATCGGATACATGCAGCAGAACAGGCGGCGACTTGGATTGATTCCGCGTGGACCGCTCGGCGTACGGTGGCCAAGGACCTAGCGGCAGCGCGTGGTCCAGTAGGGCACGAAAGGCCGAGGTGGCAGCAATTAGCGGAATTGTCGTGACGTGCGGCGAACGATCACATGGATCGGTTGGGCGAGCGTCAGGCTGCGCGTGTACGTGCTGGATGAGCGCCTGACGGGCCATGGCGTGGAGGCCCACTCGATTGCAGCAACAACGCTGGCCCAAGGGGCCATCTATGGTCTGGGCTATGAGACACGAGACTGGGATTGATCCAGGTGGGCTACAGTGCAGGTGGCTGCTGGTGCGTGGCTGTTAGGAACCCAGTAGTATATCTCTCGATCTATTACACTGGCTCACGAATTCGAGTCTCAAGTAGCAATTCTGATGAGCTGGTACAAGAACCGGAAGAAGGGGATCGAGGGATAGAGAGGAACAAAGCCGCCGCCGCCGTTGTCGTGATCCACCGGATGAGTCTTCCTTCGCGCCAGCTGTAGGTATAGGGAGCGGTTGGCAGGTCACACCCACTCTGGCCCATGCACCTTTGGGTTGGGCCGTCGCTGGCGGTTGGGCCGTGGCCCATACGGGTCCGGGAGGCTGTCAGTTGATGGAGCCCTCCTGCCAGTGGCCTTGACACCCCCTCCTTCTTGTGATGAGGCTTGCCCCCAAGCCTCAGCTTCTGGAAAGCGGGCTTGAAGTTCTTGCTTGTCTTCCCAAGTGTCGGCGATCGCAGCAGGGTCCGACCACCTAACCAGTACCTGTTCCACCATTGCTCCTCTCTTGCGGCGCCAACGTGTATCTAGGACAGCAACTGGAACTGCAGGTACATCAGAAGGTGTTGGCAGTGTTTGTTGAACTTGCGTACCTAGTAGAACAGCTCGCCGGAGCATGGATACGTGGAAGACCGGGTGTACGGAGGCGTGCGCTGGCAGCGCAAGCTTATACGCCACCTCATTGATCTTGGCAACAATCTCATACGGTCCATAGTAGCGAAACGAGAGCTTGTGGTTTGCTCGTTTGGCCACTGAAGTCTGAACGTATGGTTGGAGTTTCAGAAAAACCTTGTCGCCGACCTCAAAGGTTCGTTCAGACCTCCTCTTGTCTGCTTGCTGTTTCATGCGCAGGCGCGCTCGCTGAAGATGTTGCTGGAGCAATTCTTGAATAAGAGTGCGCTCGTCCAGCCAAGTCTGTAGTGCTGGGACGGAGCAAGCATTGGTAGCAGTAATTCCCCAATGGCGTGGTTCATGGCCGAACATGGCTTTGAACGGAGTCATTTGGATGGCCGAGTGTGGAGCAGCATTATACCAAAATTGTGCCAAAGGAAGCCAGTGGCTCCATCTTTTTGGACATGAGTGAGTGAAGCACCGGAGGAAGGTTTCAAGACATTGATTGACGCGCTCGGATTGCCCGTCGGTCTGTGGGTGGTTGGCAGTGCTCATCCGAAGCTCAGTACCAGCATGGCGGAAAAGTTCTTGCCAAAAATGGCTTGTGAAGACCGGATCACGGTCGGAAACAATGGATTGAGGGAGCCCATGGATGGGATAGATGCGTTGCATGTAGAGAAGAGCCACTCGAGAAGCAGTATACGGGTGGGTGAGTGGAAGGAAATGAGCAAATTTGGTCATTTTGTCGACCAAAACCCAAATGCAGTTTGCCTGACCTGATTGGGGAAGTCCGTCAATGAAATCCATTGTAATCATATCCCATGGTGCAGAAGGAACTGGGAGAGGTTGTAGCAGCCCCGGGGAAGCAACCCGTTCAGATTTTGCTTGTTGGCAGATTGTGCAACACTGGACGTACTGGAGTATGTGATGCTTCATCTTGGGCCAAGCAAAGAGCCGCCGGATGCGTTTGTAGGTGACAGGGAAACCCGAGTGTCCGCCAACGGGACTGTCATGAAAAGCAGAGATGATTCGTTGCTGTAGAGAGGTGCTCCCGCCAAGCCAGATGCGGTCGCGAAATCGCAGCACTCCCTGGGACAGAGCGAAACGCCCCTTGGGGTCTGGCTTAACAGCTAGCTGTTCGAGTAGGCGTTGTGCTTGTGGATTGGCATTGTAACTGGCCACAATGTCGTCAAGCCAAGATGCCTGACAACTTGAGATGCCCAAGACTTGTTCTGTTTGCTGAAGGCGAGAAAGGGCGTCTGCCGCGCTGTTCTCGCTTCCCTTCTTGTAGCTGATCTTGTATTGGAGTCCCAATAGTTTTGTAAATGCACGCTGTTGCCACGGTGTGCTGAGTCGCTGTTCTTGCAGATACACCAAGCTGCGCTGATCCGTCTTGATCACAAACTCTGCAGACTGTAGGTACGGTCTCCATTGATCAATTGCAGCGATAATAGCCAAGTATTCTTTCTCATAGGTAGATAAGCCTCGTATTTTGGGCAGAGTGCTTTGCTCATGAACGCGATAGGGTGCCCTCTTGCTGCAATATCGCGCCGATTCCTCAGACGCACGCATCCGCTCTCCACCGTAAACTGCTTTCGAAATTGGGTAAGGCAAGGACCGGGCGGATGTCGCCTGCGTCTTGAGGAGTTGAAAGCTCGCTTTCGGTGTTATCCGTCCACACAAATGGTGTCCTTTTGAGGAGATTGAAAAGGACGCTAAAATACCGAATTGCCCGACAAAGCGGCGATAGTACCCGGCTAGACCCAAGAACTGTCTCACTTCTTTGACATTGGTCGGCGTCGGCCAAGCGGCCACATCTTTGATTTTGCTTGGATCCGTGGCAACGCCTTCCGCGCTGATAACATGCCCCAGATAAGAGATCCGCTGCTGCCCAAAAGCGCACTTGCTCAGCTTCACCTTCCATTGATCACGGCGCAAGAGGGTGAAGACTTGTCGGAGGTGTTCTGCATGTGCCTCCAATGTTTTGCTGAACACTAATATGTCGTCGAAGAATGACAACACACACTCACGCAGTAGTGGCTGTAGAGTATCAGTCACGGCTTCGATGAAAGTGGCTGGCCCTCCTGCTAGCCCGAATGACAGCACCTTGAACTCAAAGTGCCCCGAGTGCGTTTGGAAAGCTGTTTTGAATTCCTCTCCCTCTGCCAATCTTATCTGGTGGTACCCGGCGCGCAAGTCTAGTTTGGAAAACCACCGGGCACCGTGTAGTTCATCAAGCAGCTCCTCAATCACTGGCACCGGGTACTTGCCCACTATTGTCATTGCGTTAAGGTGTCTGTAGTCGACGCACAGTCGCCACGTTCCATCTTTTTTCTTGACTAGGATCACCGGCGAAGAGAAAGGGCTATGACTGCGTTGTATAATTCCAGCCTTCAGCATCTCTCGCACTTGTTTTTCTATCTCATCCTTGTGCTCTGGCTTGTGCCGATACGGCCGCAAGTTCACCGGTTGCGCGCCGGGCATGAGAGGTATCCGATGATCGCACGCGCGGCGCGGGGGCAGCTCCGTAGGCTCACCAAAGACATCTGAAAACTGGTCGATGACGGCCTGGATGTTGTCAGGAGTTGGTGCATAAATTTCATCCCCCTCTGTGATTTGGCAGAGCTGAATGACCTGGGACAAAGCACCCTGTCGCTAAAGAGAGTACAGTTGCAGGCTGTTGATTTCTGAACATGGAGCAACGCCATCAGAGTGACCTTGCAAATGAGCAGGCCCTTGCGGTGTGGTAATCAACATATGCTTGCCACGCCAGTCCACGTTCATGGGGCTGTGTTCTTCTAGCCAGTCCATGCCCACAATGGCATCATAAGCTCCAAGTGGTAATATCTTCATATCGGTTGTAAATTCTTGGCCCTGTGTTGTCCAACAACACTTGGGAATGTGAGATACACAGCAGAGTTCGCCTCCGTCAGCTACCTTGACACGGCAGGGTCGACGCAAGTGTACCACGCCTGACAGTGAGGAAGCGAGGCCCGCATCGAGGAAGGAAGTTGAACTCCCCGAGTCCACCAGAACGAGGACCTCGCGCCCTTGCAGCCACGCGTGTAGGCGAATTGCCTTCGGGGCTGAACTGCCCGTGAGAGCGTGAAGGGAAATTGCCATTGCTGTCTCTGTATGTTGTTCTTCGCGTCTTGGAGTGGGTGGACCGTCCGGGCTGTCAATGCTGAAGAGTTCCAGGAGCTCCTCCACCACGTGAAGTTGAACGCTGGTAGGACAGGTGTGCTCTTGCCCCCAGCGCTCGCCACACTTGAAGCATAGACCACGAGTGCGCCGATACTCACGCAGGGCCTTGAGCTTGGTTCCCTCGGCGCGGCTGGCGTCGATCGCCCGCCGGTCGATGGCTGCCGTTGGAGTAGGCGGGCGCCCTTGAGGTGGAGGCGGGGGCAATACCATGGGCGTGCTTGCGCTGCCCCGCCCCGCCCAGTCGGTGGTGTTCTGCCTCGCTGGTGGAGTGCGCACACGCTCCCGAGCCACTCCGTCCGCCACCTCCTCCTGAAGTAGCGCCAGAGCGCAGGCCGTGTCGAGGTCCGGTGGTCGCTGAACCAGCACCACTGCACGGATGTCGGCGCGAAGTCCCTCCACAAAAACGAGTGAGATAATAGTAAGGGTGAATTGATTCAGAATAAGCAAACAAATGGCTGATAATCAACTCAAACTGCTCAATATACTCAGCTACGGTAGTTTTCTGCGTCAGGGAATAAAACTGACGAATCAGTAACTGGTGTCGATCACGTCCAAAACGCGTACACAACAGCGACGAAAACGACTCCCAATCAAATTCAAAAAGTTTTTTCTGAACTGATTGCAACCACACGGACGCAGCTCCCGTGAAGTTCAGAGACGCCATAGGAACCCAGTACCTCTCCTGAATTCCAAACATGTGGAAGTATTGTTCGCACAGTGTCTTCCACAATCGGGGGTTCTCTCCGGTGAACTGGGG
Source organism: Aegilops longissima (assembly GCA_021605205.1). Classification (NCBI taxonomy): domain Eukaryota; kingdom Viridiplantae; phylum Streptophyta; class Magnoliopsida; order Poales; family Poaceae; genus Aegilops; species Aegilops longissima. Next base: position 380,929,097 of record CM038680.1, read on the forward strand.
AAACCCGATCGAAGGATGGGCCTGCCCGATCCCCGCAAGCAACTGACTGGCGTGCGCATAAGGAGACGTGATGGAAGGAGAGATCAACGGAAACTGACCATTGGCCGGGGTGGCCACCGACGCGAACGTCGGTGCCAGGCCCCGAGGTATGACGTCGATGCCGTGGTCGATTGACCCGAGGGCGTCGCCCTCCGCGCTCTTGCTGGTGCCGACGTGGTCACGCAGAGGCGCCGGTGGAGTAGGTGGTGGCGGCACACGTGCCGCCGTGGACTGCCCTTCTGCAGTCGGAGCCGGTCGCGCCTGTTGAAGCTCGGCGACCGCGACCGCGAGCTGGTCCACGCGCTTCTCCAGATCAGGCCGCCACTGGGCCAGATCGTCGAGCTTGGCGGTGTGGCCGCGGATGTCGGCATGGATCGCGTCGAGAGAACCCGTGAGCTTGTCGAAGTAGTCCTTGAAAGACGGCTCCATGGCAGAGATCCGGTCCTTGATCGATTTCTGCAGCCTGGTCTCGATCAAGTGCGCCAGGACGCGGATCGAGGCTCAATACCGATGTTAGGAACCCAGAGTATATCTCGATCTATTACACCGCTCACGAATTCGAGTCTCAAGTAGCAATTACGAGCTGGTACAAGAACCGGAAGAAGGGGATCGAGGGATAGAGAGGAACAAAGCCGCCGCCGCCGCTGCCGTGATCCACCGGATGAGTCTTCCTTCGCGCCAGCGTGTAGGTATAGGGAGCGGTTGGCAGGTCACGCCCACTCTGGCCCATGCACCTTTGGGTTGGGCCGTCGCTGGCGGTTGGGCCGTGGCCCGTACGGGTCCGGGAGGCTGTCAGTTGATGGAGCCCTCCTGCCAGTGGCCTTGACAGTGGCGATGTACGCATGAGGGCTAAAGGGATGCAACGGAACGTGATTTGTTTGAAAAAAAAAGACACAAGGACTTAGTCAGATCGTGATGCTACCATGGGAAAATAAAAGGAAAGGAAAGCCAAGCTACAGACGTGTGATGAATCGAGTTTCGGGAAAGCTATGTGGACTTTGCCTTGGTTTTCTTTGTTGGTACACATATGTGTACGGATGGTGATGGTCACGGTGACGGCTTGAGGAGTCTGGAATGTGTCGTGCAGTCGGATAAATCGGCTGGGTCAGACTGGACAATTTAATGAGATTGACGTGAGTCAGTTGGTGAGGGAGTCCTGGACTAAGGGGTCCTCGGGCGTCCGGCCTGTTATTCGTGTGCCGGACTGATGGGCTGTGAAGAAATGAAGACCGAAGACTATATCTGTGTCCGGATTGAACTTTACTTGGCGTGGAAGGCAAGCTTGGCAACCGACTATGTAGATTCCCTCTGATGTAACCGACTCAATGTAACCCTAGATCTCTCCGGTGTCTATATAAACCGGAGAGCGTAGTCCGGATAGGGAGACTCATTACCATAGTCATACATGCTATACTTCTAGGGTTTAGCCATTACGATCTCGTGGTAGATCAACTCTTATAACACTCATATTCATCAAGATCAATCAAGCGTGAAGTAGGTATTACCTCCATAGAGAGGGCCTCAACTGGGCAAACATCGTGTCCCCGCCTCCTGTTACTACCATCGATCCTAGACGCACAGTTCGGGACCCCCTACCCGAGATCCGCCGGTTTTGACACCGACATTGGTGCTTTCATTGAGAGTTCCACTCTGTCGTCGACAAGAGGCTCGATGGCCCCTTCAATCGTCGATAATGACGTTGTCCAAGGAGGAAACTTCCTCCCCGGACAGATTTTTGTGTTCGGCGGCTTCGTACTGCGGGCCAACTCGCTTGGCCATCTCGAGCAAATCGATAGCGATGCCCCTGGCCACCAGGTCAGATTTGGAAGCTTGAACTACGTCGCGGATACCCGTGGAGACTTGATCTTCAATGGTTTTGAAACCGCAGCGATCGCTCCCCCTCGTCCCGATGAACATTACTTATATCTGTTATCGGATTACATCCAGGAGGTGGATCCTGTTGCTGCAACGGCCTCAGGGCCGAAGCAGATCATGCCCTCCGAGGCCACAAAGTCCGCGGTGTTGGAGCCACACACGGACTCGACATCCTGCAATGCCTGCGTTAATGGAACTCCGAACTCGTCTCCGGCTATACGTTCCGGACCAGGTACGCCTGCGGACACCGAGCTGGATCGGCTATCGATTTTCGAATTTAGCGCCACATACATCTTCCAGCATTCACCCTTGGGTGACGTGCTAAATTCTTTAAAGAACTTGTCCTTGGAGGAGGACTCGCAGCTGAACTATGTTCAGTTCGAGCTAGATGCAGATGACGAGGAATTTTGCTTCCCACCCGCCACCCACTTCATAGCCACTGTCGATGACTTAACCGACGTGCTTGACTATGGCTCCGAAGACATCGACGGCATGGACGACGATGCCGACAAGGAGCAAGGCCAAGACCCGCCATTTACTGGACGTTGGACGGCCACCTCTTCGTACGACGTGTACATGGTTGATACACCTAAAGGATCTGGCGACGACAAAGAAGAGCCAGATGCGAATAAACCCTCTGAGACACAGTCCAAGCGTCGGCGGCCCAAACGCCGTTCTAAGCCCCGTCACTCAAAGAATGGAAACACTGGCACCGGAGAAAATAGTACTCCGGGCGACGCCGGAAACAATGAAGACCCTGTCGGAGCCGCATCCGAACAGGAGGAACACGACAACGGGCAAGATAAACCTGACAAACAGGCCATAGAAAATGAGTCGGAGGACGATAGTTACCGTCCACACTCCGAGGAGGAGACAAGCCTCGGCAATGAAGACTTCATCATGCCTGAGGATCCTCTGGAGCAGGAGCGCTTTAAGCTTCAGCTCATAGCCACTGCAAGGAGCCTAAAAAAGAAACAGCAGCAGCTTCAAGCTGAACAAGATCTGCTCGTCGACAGATGGACTGATGTCCTGACAGCGGAAGAATACGGCCTCAAGCGCCCAACCAAGAGCTACCCGAAACGAAGACTGCTACCTAAATTCGATGAGGAGGCGCCAGAGCACACATCTCCCTCGCGTAATGCAGGACGACCACCACGTGGTCGAGACAGGGCGGCCGACCGGCCACCCCGCCGTCGGGATAAAGCGGCAGCTCAGGCCGAACAGCAGCCTGCCCCACCGCCCCGTAAAAATAGAGACGGAAGAGTTCGGGGTCACACGTACGACCTCCGACAGACCCTGGACAGTAGAGCAGGACATACAAGATCGTGTTGGGGAACGTTGCAGAAAATTAAAATTTTTCCTACGGTTTCACCAAGATCCATCTATGAGTTCATCTAAGCAACGAGTCATGGGAGAGTGATTGCATATACATACCACTTGTAGATCGCGTGCGGAAGCGTTCAATGGAACGGGATGATGGAGTCGTATCGCCGTGATTCAGATCACCAATGACCTAGTGCTGAACGGACAACACCTCCGCTCAACACACGTATGGAGCGGATGACGCCTCCTCCTTCTTGATCCAGCAAGGGGAAGGAGAGGTTGATGATGATCCAGCAGCACGACGGCGTGGTGGTGGATGCAGCAGAACTCCCGGCAGGCTTCGCTAAGCAACTACGGAGGAGGAGGAGGTGTTGCGAGGAGGAGGAGGCGCCAGGCTTATGGGTGCGGCCACCCCTCCCTCCCTCCCTTTATATAGGTGCAAGAGAGGGGAGGGCGAGCCTTGCTCCTTCCTCCAAGGAAGGGTGCGGCCAAGAGGGGGAGGAGTCCATCTCCCAAGGCACCCCTGAGGTGCCTTCCCCTTAGGACTCTCCCTTTTCTTATATCTTGGCGCATGGGCCTCTTGGGGCTGGTGCCCTTGGCCCATATAGGCCAAGGCGCACCCCACATCCCATGTGCCCCCGGGGCAGGTGGACCCCGGACCCCTTCGGCACTCCCGATACAATACCGATAACGCTAAACTTTTCCGCGACCAAAATAAGACTTCCTATATATAAATCTTTACCTCCGGACCATTCCGAACTCCTCGTGACGTCCGGGATCTCATCCGGACTCAACAACATTCGGTTTGCTGCATACTCATATTCATACAACCCTAGCGCCACCGAACCTTAAGTGTGTAGACCCTACGGGTTCGGGAGACATGCGACATGACCGAGACGGCTCTCGGGCAATAACCAACAGCGGATCTGGATACCCATGTTGGCTCCCACATGCTCCTCGATGATATCATCGGATGACCACGATGTCGAGGATTCAATCAACCCGTATACTATTCCCTTTGTCAATCGGTATTTTACTTGCCCGAGATTCGATCGTCGGTATCCCAATACCTCGCTCAATCTCGTTACGCAAGTCACTTTACTCATCAGTAATGCATGATCCCGTGATCGAACACTTGGTCACTTTGAGCTCATTATGATGATGCATTACCGAGTGGGCCCAGAGATACCTCTCCGTCATACGGAGTGACAAATCCTAGCCTCGATCCGTGTCAACCCAATGATACTTTCGGAGATACCGTAGTGCTCCTTTATAGTCACCCAGCACGCCAGGATGTTTGGTACACCCAAAGCACTCTTACGGTATCCGGAGTTACACGATCTCATGGTCAAAGGAAAGATACTTGACATTGGAAAAGCTCTAGCAAAACGAACTACACGATCTTGTGCTATGCTTAGGATTGTCTTGTCCATCACATCATTCTCCTAATGATGTGATCCCGTTATCATTGACATCCAATGTCCATAGTCGAAACCATGACTATCTATTGATCAACGAGCTAGTCAACTAGAGGCTCACTTGGGACATATTGTGGTCTATGTATTCACACGTGTATTACGATTTCGGATAATACAATTATAGCATGAATAAAAGACAATTATCATGAACAAGGAAATATAATAATAATACTTTTATTATTGCCTCTAGGGCATATTTCCAACAGTCTCCCACTTGCACTAGAGTCAATAATCTAGTTACATTGTGATGAATCGAACACCCATAGAGTTCTCGTGTTGATCATGTTTTGCTCATGGAAGAGGTTTAGTCAACGGATCTGCGACATTCAGATCCGTATGCACTTTGCAAATTTCTATGTCCCCATCTTGAACATTTTCACGAATGGAGTTGAAGCGACGCTTGATGTGCTGGTCTTCTTGTGAAACCTGGCCCTTGGAAAGTGCAATAGCTCCAAAGTTGTCACGAAAGAGTTTGATCGGCTCCGACGCATTGGGTATGACTCCTAGGTCGGTGATGAACTCCTTCACCCAAATTGCTTCATGTGCTGCCTCCGAGGCTGCCATGTACTCCACTTCATATGTAGATCCCGCCACAACGCTCTGCTTGCAGCTGCACCAGCTTACTGCTCCACCATTTAACATATACACGTATCCGGTTTGTGACTTTGAGTCATCCAGATCTGTGTCGAAGCTAGCATCGACGTAACCCTTTACGACGAGCTCTTCATCACCTCCATAAACGAGAAACATGTCCTTTGTCCTTTTCAGGTACTTCAGGATATTCTTGACCGCTGTCCAAAGTTCCTTGCGGGATTACTTTGGTACCTTCCTACCAAACTTACGGCAAGGTTTACATCAGTCTGGTACACAGCATGGCATACATAATAGATCCTATGGCTGAGGCATAGGGATGACACTCATCTCTTCTTTATCTTTTGCCTGGTCGGCATTGAGCCGAGCTCAATTTCACACCTTGCAAAACAGGCAAGAACCCTTTCTTGGACTGATCCATTTTGAACTTCTTCAAAATCTTATCAAGGTATGTGCTTTGTGAAAGACCTATGAGGCGTCTCGATCTATCCCTATAGATTTTGATGCCTAATATGTAAGCAGCTTCTCCAAGGTCCTTCATTGAAAAACTCTTATTCAAGTAGGCCTTAATGCTGTCCAAAAGTTCTATATCATTTCCCATCAAAAGTATGTCATCTACATATAATATGAGAAATGCTACAGAGCTCCCACTCACTTTCTTGTAAATGCAGGCTTCTCCATAAGTCTCAAGATAAACCCAAACGCTTTGATCATCTCATCAAAGCGAATGTTCCAACTCCGAGATGCTTGCACCAGCCCATAAATGGATCGCTGGAGCTTGCATACCTTGTTAGCATTCTTAGGATCGACAAAACCTTCCGGCTGCATCATATACAGCTCTTCCTTAAGATAACCGTTAAGGAATGCCGTTTTGACGTCCATCTGCCATATCTCATAATCATAGTATGCGGCAATTGCTAACATGATTCGACGGACTTAAGCTTCGCTACGGAGAGAAAGTCTCATCGTAGTCAATCCCTTGAACTTGTCGATAACCCTTAGCGACAAGTCGAGCTTTATAGATGGTAACATTACCATCCACGTCCGTCTTCTTCTTAAAGATCCATTTGTTTTCTATCGCTCGCCGATCATCGGGCAAGTCTGTCAAAGTCCATACTTTGTTTTCATACATGGATCCTATCTCGGATTGCATGGCTTCAAGCCATTTGTTGGAATCTGGGCCCGCCATCGCTTCTTCATAGTTCGAAGGTTCACCGTTGTCTAACAACATGATTTCCGTGACAGGGTTGCCGTACCACTCGGTGCGGAACGTGTCCTAGTGGACCTCACGAAGTTCAAGAGCAACTTGATCCAAGTACCTTGATCATCATCATTAATTTCCTCTCCGCCGGTGTAGGCACCACAGAACATTTTCCCGAGCTGCACTACTTTCCGGTTCAAGAGGTAGTACTTCATCGAGTTCTACTTTCCTCCCACTTACTCCTTTCGAGAGAAACTCTTTTCCGAAAGGATCCGTTCTTGGCAACAAAGATCTTGCCTTCGGATCTAAGGTAGAAGGTATACCCAATGGTTTCCTTAGGGTATCCTATGAAGACGCATTTTCCGACTTGGGTTCGAGCTTTTCAGTTGAAGTTTCTTGACATAAGCATCGCATCCCCAAACTTTAGAAACGACAGCTTAGGTTTCTTCCCAAACCATAATTCATACGGTGTCGCCTCAACGGATTTAGACGGTGCCCTATTTAAAGTGAATGTAGCTGTCTCTAGAGCGTATCCCCAAAATGATAGCGTAAATCAGTAAGAGACATCATAGATCGCACCATATCCAATAGAGTGCGATTCGACGTTCGGACACACCGTTATGCTGAGGTGTTCCAGGCGGCGTGAGTTGTGAAACGATTCCACATTTCCTTAAGTGTGTACCAAATTCGTGACTTAAATATTATCCTCCACGATCTGATCGCAAGAATTTTATCTTTCGGTCACGTTGATTCTCTACTTCATTCTGAAATTCCTTGAACTTTTCAAAGGTCTCAGACTTGTGTTTCATCAAGTAGACATACCCATATCTACTCAAGTCATCAGTGAGAGTGAGAACATAACGATATCCTCCGCGAGCCTCAACACTCATTGGACCGCATACATCGGTATGTATGATTTCCAATAAGTTGGTTGCTCGCCCATTGTTCCGAGAATAGAGTCTTGGTCATCTTGCCCATGAGGCATGGTTTGCATGTGTCAAATGATTCATAATCGAGAGACTCTAAAAGTCCATCAGCATGGAGCTTCTTCATGCGCTTGACACCAATGTGACCAAGGCGGCAGTGCCACAAGTATGTGGGACTATCGTTATCAACTTTACATCTTTTGGTATTCACACTATGAACATGTGTAACATTACGCTCGAGATTCATTAAGAATAAACCATTGACCATCGGAGCATGACCATAAAACATTTCTCTCATATAAATAGAACAACCATTATTCTCGGATTTAAATGAGTAGCCATCTCGTATTAAACGAGATCCTGATACAATGTTCATGCTCAAACTTGGCACTAAATAACAATTATTGAGGTTTAAAACTAATCCGTAGGTAAATGTAGAGGTAGCGTGCGATGGCAATCACATCGACCTTGGAACCATTCCCGACGCGATCGTCACCTCGCCCTTCGCCAGCCTCCGTTTATTCCGCAGCTCCTGCTGTGAGTTACATATATGAGCAACGACACATGTATCAAATACCGGTGAGTTACTACGAGTAATGGTAAGGTACACATCAATTACATGTATATCAAATATACCTATAGTGTTGCCGGCCTTCTTGTGCGCTAAGTATTTGGGGCAGTTCCGCTTCGGTGACCCTTCCTTTGCAATAAAAGCACTCAGTCTCGTGCTTGGGTCCATTCTTTGACTTCTTCCCGCAAGCGGCTTACCGGCGTGGCAACATCCTTGCCGTCCTTCTTGAAGTTCTTCTTTCCCTTGCCCTTCTTGAACTTAGTGGTTTTATTGACCATCAACACTTGATGCTCCTTCTTGATTTCTACCTCTGCTGACTTCAACATTGAAAATACTTCAGAATAGTTTTCAACATCCCCTGCATATTGTAGTTCATCACAAAGCTCTTGTAGCTTGGTGGGAGCGATCAAGGATTCTGTCAATGACCGCCTCGTCCGGAGGTTAATGTCCAGTGGGACGGGGTTGTGCAACCTGACATTTTGAGTATGTGCTCACCGACATAACTGTTTTCCTCCATCTTACAACTATAGAACTTGTCGGAGACTTCATATCTCGACCGGGCATGAGCTTGGAAAACTAGTTTCAGCTCCTCGAACATCTCATATGCTCCGTGTCGCTCAAAACGCTTTTGGAGCCCCGGTTCTAAGCTGTAAAGCATGCCGCACTGAACGAGGGAGTAATCATCAGCACGAGACTGCCAAGCGTTCATAACATCTTGATTCTCTGGGATGGGTGCATCACCTAGCAGTGCTTCTAGGACATATTGTTTCTTGACATCTATGAGGATAATCCTCAGGTTCCGGACCCAGTCCGAATAGTTGTTGCCATCATCTTTCAGCTTGGTTTTCTCTAGGAACGCGTTGAAGTTCATGGTGACATTAGCGTTGGCCATTTGATCTACAAGACATTTTGCAAAGATTTTAGACTATTGTTCATGATAATAAAGTTCATCTAATCAAATTATTTAATGAACTCCCACTCAGATTTGACATCCCTCTAGTCATCTAAGTGATACATGATCCGAGTCGACTAGGCCGTGTCCGATCATCACGTGAGACGGACTAGTCATCGTCGGTGAACATCTCCATGTTGATCGTATCTTCCATACGACTCATGTTCGACCTTTCGGTCTCTTGTGTTCCGAGGCCATGTCTGTACATGCTAGGCTCGTCAAGTTGACCTAAGTGTATTGCAAGTGTAAAACTGTCTTACACCCGTTGTATGTGAACGTAAGGATCTATCACACCCGATCATCACGTGGTGCTTCGAAACGACGAACTTTAGCAACGGTGCACAGTTAGGGAGAACACTTTCTTGAAATTATTATAAGGGATCATCTTATTTACTACCGTCGTTCTAAGTAAACAAGATGCATAAAACATAATAAACATCACATGCAATTATATAAAGTAGTGACATGATATGGCCAATATCATATAGCTCCTTTGATCTTCATCTTCGGGGCTCCATGATCATCTTGTCACCGGCATGACACCATGATCTCCATCATCGTGTCTCCATGAAGTTGCTCGCCAACTATTATTTCTACTACTATGGCTAACACGTTTAGCAATAAAGTAAAGTAATTTACATGGCGTTGAATCAATGACTCGCAGGTCATACAATAATTAAGACAACTCCTATGGCTCCTACCGGTTGTCATACTCATCGACATGCAAGTCGTGATTCCTATTAAAAGAACATGATCTCATACATCACAATATATCATTCATCATTCATCACAACTTCTGGCCATATCACATCACATGACAATTGCTGCAAAAACAAGTTAGACGTCCTCTAATTGTTGTTGCATCTTTTACGTGGCTGCAATTGGGTTCTAGCAAGAACGTTTTCTTACCTACGAATAACCACAACGTGATTTTGTCAACTTCTATTTACCCTTAAAAAGGACCCTTTTCATCGAATCCGCTCCAACTAAAGTGGGAGAGACAGACACCCGCTAGCCACCTTATGCAACAAGTGCATGTCAGTCGGTGGAACCAGTCTCACGTAAGCGCATGTGTAAGGTCGGTCCGGGCCGCTTCATCCCACAATGCCGCTGAAGCAAGATAAGACTAGTAGCGGCAAGAAAGTTTACAACATCTACGCCCACAACAAATTGTGTTCTACTCGTGCAATAGAGAACTACGCAGAGACCTAGCTCATGATGCCACTGTTGGGGAACGTTGCAGAAAATTAAAATTTTTCCTACGGTTTCACCAAGATCCATCTATGAGTTCATCAAAGAAATGAGTCATGGGAGAGTGATTGCACCTACATACCACTTGTAGATCGCGTGCGGAAGCGTTCAATGGAACGGGGATGATGGAGTCGTACTCGCCGTGATTCAGATCACCGATGACCTAGTGCTGAACGGACAGCACCTCCACGCTCAACACACGATGGAGCGGATGACGCCTCCTCCTTCTTGATCCAGCAAGGGGAAGGAGAGGTTGATGATGATCCAGCAACACGACGGCGTGGTGGTGGATGCAGCAGAACTCCCAGCAGGCTTCGCTAAGCAACTACGGGAGGAGGGAGGCGCCAGGCTTATGGGTGCGGACACCTCCCTCCCTCCCTTTATATAGGTGCAAGAGAGGGGAGGGCGAGCCTGCCCCTTCCTCCAAGGAAGGGGTGCGGCCAAGAGGGGGAGGAGTCCATCCTCCCAAGGCACCCTGAGGTGCCTTCCCTTTAGGACTCTCCTTTTCTTATATCTTTGGCGCATGGGCCTCTTGGGGCGGTGCCCTTGGCCCATATAGGCCAAGGCGCACCCCTACAGCCCATGTGGCCCCCGGGCAGGTGGACTGGTGGACCCCGGACCCCTTTCGCACTCCCAGTATAATACCGATAACGCTAAACTTTTCCTACGACCAAAATAAGACTTCCTATATATAAATATTTACCTCCGACCATTACGGAACTCCTCGTGACATCCGGGATCTCATCCGGACTCAACAACATTCGGTTTGCTGCATACTCATATTCATACAACCCTAGCGCCACCGAACCTTAAGTGTAGACCCTACGGGTTCGGGAGACATGCGATATGACCGAGACGGCTCTCGGGCAATAACCAACAGCGGATCTGGATACCCATGTTGGCTCCTACATGCTCCTCGATGATATCATCGGATGAACCATGATGTCGAGGATTCAATCAACCCGTATACTATTCCCTTTGTCAATCGGTATTTTACTTGCCCGAGATTCGATCGTCGGTATCCCAATACCTCGCTCAATCTCGTTACGCAAGTCTCTTTACTGCACTCGTAATGCATGATCCCGTGATCAGACTCTTGGTCACTTTGAGCTCATTATGATGATGCATTACCGAGTGGCCCAGAGATACCTCTCCTTCATACGGAGTGACAAATCCCAGCCTCGATCCGTGTCAACCCAATGATACTTTCGAGATACCTGTAGTGCACCTTTATTGTCACCCGATTACGCTGTGACGCTTTGGTACACACAAAGCACTCTTACGGTATCCGGAGTTACACGATCTCATGGTCAAAGGAAAAGATACTTGACATTGGAAAAGCTCTAGCAAAACGAATTACACGATCTTGTGCTATGCTTAGGATTGGGTCTTGTCCATCACATCATTCTCCTAATGATGTGATCCCGTTATCATTGACATCCAATGTCCATAGTCAGGAAACCATGACTATCTATTGATCAACGAGCTAGTCAACTAGAGGCTCACTAGGGACATATTGTGGTCTATGTATTCACACGTGTATTACGATTTCCGGATAATACAATTATAGCATGAATAAAAGAAAATTATCATGAACAAGGAAATATAATAATAATACTTTTATTATTGCCTCTAGGGCATATTTCCAACAGATCGATCTACGGATCGTGAGGAGGTGCCTCGAGGCATGACGACGGCTACCTATTCGGACGTGACAAACCTAAGCACGCCCGGGCCGAATACGGCAGACGGACTCCATCAGAGCTACGCCACGACGCGGCCCGATATAGAGGCGCCACACACCCTCTATGCTTCACAGATGAAGTACTGGATCATGAATTCCCCGAGGGGTTCAAGCCCGTCAATATCGAATCATACGACGGCACAACCGACCCCGCAGTATGGATCGAGGATTTTATTCTCCATATCCATATGTCTCGAGGAGATGACCTCCACGCCATTAAATACCTCCCACTAAAGCTCAAAGGGCCAGCTCGGCATTGGCTTAACAGCCTGCCTGAAAATTCTATCGGAAGCTGGGAGGACTTGGAAGAAGCCTTCCTAGACAACTTCCAAGGAACCTATGTCCGGTCACCGGACACCGACGACTTAAGCCACGGATAACACACAAGTGTAGGGGATCGCAACAGCTTTCGAGGGCAGAGTATTCAACCCAAATTTATTGATTCGACACAAGGGGAGCCAAAGAATATTCTCAAGTATTAGCAGTTGAGTTGTCAATTCAACCACACCTGGATAACTTAATATCTGCAGCAAAGTGTTTAGTAGCAAAGTAATATGATAGTAGTGGTAACGGTAACAAAAGACTAATGAAAGCAAAAGTAACATTTTTGGTGTTTTGTAGTGATTGTAACAGTAGTAACGGAAAAGTAAATAGGCGAAGACCAGTATATGGAAAGCTCGTAGGCATTGGATCGGTGATGGATAATTATGCCAGATGCGGTTCATCATGTAACAGTCATAACATAGGCTGACACAGAACTAGCTCCAATTCATCAATGTAATGTAGGCATGTATTCGAATATAGTCATACGTGCTTATGGAAAAGAACTTGCATGACATCTTTTGTCCTACCCTCCCGTGGCAGCGGGTCCTAACGAAACTAAGGGATATTAAGGCCTCCTTTTAATAGAGAATCGAACAAAGCATTAGCACATAGTGAATACATGAACTCCTCAAACTATGGTCATCATCGGGAGTGGTCCCGATTATTGTCACTTGGGGTTGCCGGATCATAACACATAGTAGGTGACTATAGACTTGCAATATAGGATCAAGAACACACATATATTCATGAAAACATAATAGGTTAAGATCTGAAATCATGGCACTCGGGCCTAGTGACAAGCATTAAGCATAGCAAAGTCATAGCAACATCAATCTCGAACATAGTGGATACTAGGATCAAACCCTAACAAAACTAACTCGATTACATGATAGATCTGTAGAACGACCAAACCTCAAGGATTTGAGTCTCTGTGCTTACCGTGCTAGTCCTCGGATCGAACTCGCTAGCACACACAAGTATAGATGAATACCGTAATAGCAAGTGCATCATTTATTACAACGTATGATCCGTAATGTATAAAATAAAACAATCTGCATAGCACTTGGCTAGCTTTATTCAATCAAACAGCGGAAAGTAGCGTAAAATAACGATGAGTCCCATCATAGCCCATCGGGCGATGCCGAGTGTGAGCATCGCGCCCTAACGGTACCTTACTCTTCGTCTCAATATCCCGCAACATGAGACGTTGCAGCCATATAGGTCAATACTTGGAATGTATTGGCAAGTTACACAGAGTAATAATAAAGCGTACCTACATGTATATGCATAGTATAAGAAAGGAAAGCTTGAGGGTTTATTTTTGCAGAAAGCTGATTTTATCCTCATAACTACCTAATAGTCAAATTTTTATTTAGTTCTTTATTACTACAATTAAATGCACAAGGTTGAGTTGGCAAAATCAACTCCAACCTACCCATTATTAAGTTGCCCACAAATATTATTAAGTGTCACATCTGTCAAGATCATCCAACAACTGTAATGGCATAGTGGCTCAGATTTACCCATAACCGGGGGCACGGCTAATCATGATTAGTTTTAATACTCTGCAGCGTTTTGTACGCTTTACCCATCGGACCCAATCCAAGATTGAGACAAAGTCTTTGTAAGAGGTTCCTTAACCACCGACGGCCACATCCCACCTACATATGCTACATCCGTTTACACTGTCTCAGGCAAGGGTTCCAACAACCGATCAACTAAGCCAGAGCCCATATAGCCAAGGCACGCACATGGAAGCTACTAGTCACTAAGTCTGTCTGATCTTTTTGAACTCAGGCGGCGTTCCACTTAGGGTGCACTCTCATGAGCGCATGGCCTTAGAAAAGGTGCAGGACCCCATGATGCCTTCCTCAACACCAAGCAATACCACTTCCGCCAGAGGTGAATTAAATCATAATTACTACTCATTTTAGTTATATATATAATCCTCACATAAACTCAATGAATACACGAACCACCCCGCCTACAAAGCATAGCAAACTACAACTACCACGATTTGCAAAAGACGGAAGATAGCTCAACAACATAGCCAACATATATAATACTCCTATACATGCATATATTCATAGTGTGATATAACTACATGCATAGAAAATAATAGGTAAAGGATGATCAACATGTAACTTGCCTTGGTTCTTGTTCAGAAAGTCACACTCCTGACAATAGTTCGCGTCGCACTCCGGACAATCTACACGTTTCACACAATTCAACAAATCAATCACCGGAACACGAAAAGAACCAAAAAAAAACCAACAACAATAAACTCAATTTTAAAACTCAACAACAGAAGCTTAACAGCACCTAAAATGCACTACGGTCACAACACAAAAAGAATCACTCGATTCCGATAAACGGTTTGAGAGATACGGCCTCCGGAAGATTTAATTCAAATTCGAACGAATTCAAATGTGCAAAGTTGGTACTATGATAATGTGCTGATTTTTGTGAGTGCGTAGGAAAAAGAATTACCTAAATTCGACATATAGGTTAAAAGATATAGCTAGTTGAAGTTTTAGCTGAAATCTGACAAAGAAAACAAAAAGGAAAACAGAAATCTCCTGAACAGCGAATACTGTAGCGGCGCTGTAGCAACTTCTGTAGCTACCGCCACGTGGCAGCACGCGGTTGGCTGAAAAGCCCATGTGCTCGTCCTCACCAGCAAAGCAGAGGACGCGGCGGCGGCGGTCTCGGGCGTCGGCGGCAGAGCGTCTCCGGCGAAGGCGAAGTGATGGACGGGCGAGGCGCGCGGTGGCGGTGACGTGGGTGGCTGAAACGGCGGCGTAGCTCCTCTCAGAGGCGATGCGACGAGGTGAACCACGGTGGTGCTCCGGCTGGTTGGTGTCGGCGGCGCCGCTCTGCTCGTGATCTCGCAGGTCACCCCGATTGGTAAAACAAGTGCGTCGTGGAGCGGCGGATCGAACGTAGCAGGAAGTGGGGCTCGCGCGTTTACGGTGGCGCAATTCCCGCGAACGGCGGCGGACGACGGAGCTCTTCGGCGAGATCCAAACGGCGCGAGCGGTTTCGAGCGGCGAGGAAAGAAAGGGAGGCGCGGCGCTAGGGTTCCCGGCGGCTTTGCTCGAGCGGGAGTCCCAGGGTGCACGGGTCGGACCAGCGCCGGACGATCCGTCTCGGCCTCGGCGTCGCGCGGCACGCGTGTCCGCTTCGGTGGAGGGATGAACAGGCGCGGGGTTCGCGGGTCAGCGGCTGAAGCAATGCGGGTCGGGCGAAGCGCGCGCATCGCCACGCTCTTGTCAGGTCTTCGTCTTCTTACTGGCTGGGCCGCGGCGATGGGCCGGTTGGCTGGCTGGCCTGGCTGGCCGGCCGGCTGGTGTTTCTCTTTTTTTTAACGGAAACAACAGCAGTAAAACAAAATAAATAAAATAAAATACACAGTATAAAATCGAAATAAAAATACCTAGACACACAGTAAAAATAGCCCTACAACTATAAACTACAGGAACACTAGTTCCAACACTAATGCAATTTTAGAAATTCATTTTGATGCAATAGGCCACTCAAACAGCAATAAAACAATCAAATAAAATATTTTTAAGATCACAAAAATTACGAGAACATATCATATGAACTGGAAATAATATTCTGCACATTATGAACATTTTAAAATAGGGAGAAGTCATGTTATCTCCACTCCAATAAATTGCCTTTATTAGCATAATGATTCTAATATTGCGTAAAGACAAATAATGCAATAAAAATATGATATGCATATGAATGATCTATTAACATCCTAATTTAGGAAAATTGGGATGTTACAAACCTACCCCCCTTAAGATGAATCTCGCACTCGAGATTCGGGCTGGCTAGCAAATAGGTGCGGGTGATCCCGCCTCGAGATCTCCTCTCGCTCCTGTGTAGCTTCCTCCTCTGTATGATGATCCCACTGAACCTTGCATAACTTGATTGTCTTGGTGCGAGTAACTCTCTCTGCTGTCTCCAAAATTTTAACTGGTTTCTCCTCATATGTCAAATCACTCTCCAACTGAATTGCCTCAAGTAGCACTGTGTCCCTCAATGGAACATCCATCATCTCTGCATGGCACTTCTTCAATTGAGATACATGAAACACATCATGAACTCCCCGACAAGGATTCTCGCAACTCCAAATGATAAGCTACCTCTCCTCACGCCCAAGATCTTGTAAGGTCCCACAAAACGTGGTGCTAACTTACCCTTGATTCCAAACCTTTAATTCCACGAAGTGGTGAAACTCTAAGATATGCACGGTCTCCTACCTCATATGTCACCTCCTTACGTTTTGCATCCGTGATAACTCTTCCGCTCGACTGTGCTATCTTCACCGTCACGAATCAATTTGACCTTCTCCTCAGCATCTCTGATCAAGTATGGCCCAAAGAACTGACGTTCTCCAACCTCATCCCACATCAACGGTGTCCTGCACTTCCTACCATACAATACCTCAAATGGTGCCATCTACAGACTAGCCTGGTAACTGTTATTATATGAGAACTCTGCATAAGGTAAATTATCATCCCAATCGGACCCATAGTCCAAAGCACAAGCTCTCAACATATCCTCCAAAATCTGATTTACCTCTCTCTCTCTCGCCCATCTGTCTGCATGGATGGAAAGCTGTATCAACTCCAGCCTGGTGCCCAAGGATTCATGCAACTGGCGCCAAAACTTAGATGTGAACTGAGTACCTCTATCAGACACTACCTTCCTTGGAACTCCATGCAGACAAACAATTTTAGACATATAAATCTTTGCTAGCTGAGCACTGGTATAAGTAGTCTTTACCGGGATGAAGTGAGCAACTTTAGTCAAACGATCAACAACTACCCAAATAGAATCATAACCTGACCGTGTCCTGGGTAGACCTGTAATGAAGTCCAAACCAATCTCATCCCACTTCCAATCAGGTATAGGCAATGGCTGTAACAAACCTGCTGGTCTCTGATGTTCTGCTTTAACTCTCTGGCACACATCACATGTTGCAATATATCCAGCAATTTCCCTCTTCAGGCTAGGCCACCAAAATCTTTCCCTCAAATCCAAATACATCTTAGAATTACCGGGTGAATAGAATAAGGTGAATCATGCGCCTCAAGAATCAACTTCCGATATCTCGCATCTTGAGGTACACAAATACGCTTCTCAAACCATATGGCTCCATGTTCATCCTCATGGAAACCTTCGCCTTACCTTTAACCATATTCTCTTTTATCTCAGCAATCTCCTTATCATCCTTTTGAGCTTCTCGATCCTGTCAAGCAAAGTAGGCTTTACCTCCAAGGTGTTGCTAAATATCCCTTAGGAACCATCTCCAATCTGAGATTCTGAACTGTTCACATAACTCGGGTGGCATATTATCAATATTAATTGCATTAGCATGGCTCCTACGACTCAATGCATCAACAACAATATTAGCCTTACCAGGATGATACTGCACATTCAAATCATAATCCTTAATAAGATCCAACCATCTCCTCTGCCAGAGGTTCAAATCCTTCTGAGTAAAAATATACTTCAAGCTTTTATGATCAGTAAATATATCACAATGATTACCAATAAGATATGGCCTCCAAGTTTTCAATGCATGCACAACTGAGGCTAACTCCAAATCATGTGTGGGATAATTAATCTCATTATTCTTAAGCTGATGTGAAGCATATGAAACAACTTTACCTTCCTGCATCAAAACACTCCCAAGTCCTTGACGAGAAGCATCACAATATACCTGGAAGTCCTTATGTATGTCCGCAGAGTTAAAACTGGTGTCAGAACCAGACGCCGCTTCAATTCCTGAAAGCTGGCTTCACATTCATCACCCAAACAAACTTCTTCTCCTTCTTCAACAATTCAGTCATAGGCTTTGCAATTTTGGAAAAGTTCTCAATAAACCTCCTGTAATAACCTGCAAGGCCCAAAAGCTGCGAATCTCTCCAACTGTCAGGGTGTCTCCCACTCAGAATCGCATCAACCTTAGATGGATCAACTGCAACTCCATTACCCGACACAACATGTCCAAGGAATGCTACCTCATCCAGCCAAAACTCACATTTGCTGAACTTGGCATACAACCGATGTTCCTCAATTTCTCCAATACCAAACGCAAATGCACCTCATGCTCTTGCTTATTCTTGGAGAACACCAATATATCATCAATGAAAACAACCACAAATTTATCCAAGAACTCCATAAACACCTTGTTCATCATATTCATGAAGTATGCAGGGGCGTTAGTCAATCCAAATGACATAACAGTATATTCATACAACCCATACCTCGTAGTAAAAGCAGTCTTTGGAATATCTTGCTCACGAATCTTCAATTGATGATAACCAGAACGAAGATCAATCTTAGAAAACACAGTAGCTCCCTCCAACTGGTCAAACAAATCATTTATCATAGGCAAAGGATACTTATTCTTAATGGTTACCTCATTCATAGAATGATAATCAACACACATCCTCAAGGTCCCATCCTTCTTCTCCACAAACAAAACTGGAGCTCCCCAAGGTGATGAACTTGGGCGAATAAATCCTTGTGCCTGCAATTATCTTATCTGCTTCTTCAATTCCTCCAACTCTTGAGGAGGCATTCTATACGGTCTCTTTGCAATAGGTCCAGTGCCTGGTATTAAATCAATGAGAAACTCAATATCTCTATCCGTGGCATACACGCAACTCCTCCGAAACACATCTGGATAATCTCTCACAACTGGCACCTCTTCCAGTCTACCCCCCTTAAGAGAGTTCACCTGCACCTGATTACGCTTATACTTACACAGATATTTGATTCTCTTCCCTCCTGGTGCACTGAGAGTAATAGATCGACTGGCACAATCAATACGACCTTTATATAACTGCAACCAATCCATATCCAAAATAATATCCACACCTTGTGACTTTAATACAATAAAATCCGTAGGAAAATCATGCTTTCCAATAGACAAAGTCAACTGATGGCAACCAACACCTGCTATCATCTCAGCTCCTGGGGAACTCACTCTAATAGGCATACTAAGTGTTTTGGTTGGCAATCCATGTTTGTCAACAAATACCCTCGAAATAAAAGAATGCGATGCACCAAGATCAAAAAGAACAAGCGGTAATTGAGTTAATCAAGAACTTACCAATCACAAAGATCGTTCATTGTAAACCTCCTCCACATTAACATGATTTACATGACCCTTTTGGAAGGGTTTGGCTTGTTGGATCCTGAGTTCTTCGCCCCGGCAATCTGGCATAGTGCCCCATAGCCTTACACCAAGCAATCGCACCGACTCAAATCCTTGGCACACGTGTAACCCGGTGGTTCGGTTATTGTTCCTCCATTGCCATTACCATTACCATTACCTTTGCCATTGCCATTGTTACTCTTGTGCCCATTATGATGATGGTGGCCATTATGGTTGTGGCCATTCCCTCCATGATGATTATGATCATTACCTCCATGATGATTATGTCCATTACCTCCATTACCATGATATGAAGTGCGTGGCTTCTGCTGTGGTCCTGAATTATACCGTTATTGTTGTTGTACTTCCTCTTGCGATTCTCTATGGCCTGTTGTTTTCCTCCAACACAATGGCCTTATCAATTAGGTCCCGACAATTCCTAAAAGTGGCCATCACAATCAAGGCTCAACTCATCATTAAGGCCCACCAAGAATTTCTCCCGCTTAGCTGCATCGGTGTTAACATCATTAGGAGCATAACGCAAGATTATTAAATTCCTCCACATACGCATTAACTGTGCGACCTCCACAGCAAATCGAAATTCCTTCTTTTTCGACTCATAGCGCCAGCAGAACACATGTGCAGCACAAAAGCATCCTGGCCGAGGCCATGTGATAGTAGCAATGGGATAAGTGACCAAGTAATTGTCCCACCAAGCTGCAGCAGGACCCTCCAACAAATGTGAGGCAAACCTCACCCTCTCTCATCTGTGCATCCAACCGTCTCTGTGTTCCTATTGACTGCACGGAGCCACCATCAGCCACAATAGGTTCAGGGAACTGGAGAACCTCCGAGGATTCAACCTCAAGAACACAGTAAGCATATCCACCGGTGGCGGTGGCGGCGGATTGTTGTTGTTATTGTTGTTGTTCGTTCGACAAGCAACCGGATCAATCGAGCCTGTCCTCAAGCAATTGCTGCATGTATGGTGGTACATCATTGCCATTGTTGTCTCCTCCTGCAGCATTATGCCTATTATCACGCCTCGGCGGCATCTGGTGGGCAAGCATAGAAGAGTTATAGATATAATAGGGCCAAAGACTATGTATATATAAATATATTCTACCCATATGCATAATATGATCAAGCCAACAAAACACAACAACGAATAACACCAACTAACAAACAAACAACAAACAACAAACAATATGATAATATTATATATATATATAGTCAAATAATTTCGACACTAAGCAATTTAACAAACAACTACCAATCAAGCAAACAATCTAGTATCTTCATACCAGGAAAGTGGGCATAATCAGATACGCTAACACGATAACGTTGCAATATAAAACAAACATGAATGGTGGGCTCAACACTAGTTTCTACTTAACTATTCAAGATACTTGAGGGGGTTAACTAATAAACAGTAAGAAGTATACCTAGTTTATAAAATAATTTTCACTCCTATGGCTTTTGTAATCCATTTTCTAGGGTCACGTCCTACAGTCAACACCTTTGCTCGATACCATCTCGTAACGACCAAACCTCAAGGATTTGAGTCTCTGTGCTTACCGTGCTAGTCCTCGGATCGAACTCGCTAGCACACACAAAGATAGATGAATACCGAAATAGCAAGTGCATCATTTATTACAACGTATGATCCAGAATGTATAAAATAAAACAATCTGCATAGCACTTGGCTAGCTTTATTCAATCAAACAGCGGAAAGTAGCGAGAAAATAACGATGAGTCCCATCATAGCCCATCGGCGATGCTTTGAGTGCAGACTCGCGACCCTAACGGTACCTTACTCTTCGTTCAATATCCTGCAACATGAGACGTTGCAGCCATATAGGTCAATACTTGGAATGTATTGGCAAGTTACACAGAGTAATAATAAAGCAGACCTACATGTATATGCATAGTATAACAAAGGAAAGCTTGAGGGTTTATTTTTGCGTAAAGCTGATTTTATCCTCATAACTACCTAATAGTCAAATTTTATTTAGTTCTTTATTACTACAATTAAATGCACAAGGTTGAGTTGGCAAAATCAACTCCAACCTACCCATTATTAAGTTGCCCACAAATATTATTAAGTGTCACATCTGTCAAGATCATCCAACAACCTGTAATGGCATAGTGGCTCAGATTTACCCATAACCGGGGCACGGCTAATCATGATTAGTTTTAATACTCTGCAGAGTTTTGTACGCTTTACCCATGGACCCAATCCAAGATTGAGACAAAGTCTTTCGTAAGAGGTTCCTTAACCACCGACGGCCACATCCCACCTACATATGCTACATCTGTTTACACTTTGTCTAGGCAAGGGTTCCAACAACCGATCAACTAAGCGAGCCCATATAGCCAAGGCCGCACATGGAAGCTACTAGTCACTAAGTCTGTCGATCTTTTTGAACTGGCGGCGTTCCACTTAGGGTGCACTCTCATGAGCGCATGGCCTTAGAAAAGGTGCAGGACCCCATGATGCCTTCCTCAACACCAAGCAATACCACTTCCGCCAGAGGTGAATTAAATCTTAATTACTACTCATTTTAGTTATATATATAATCCTCACATAAACTCAATGAATACACGAACCACCCCGTCTACAAAGCATAGCAAACTACAACTACCACGATTTGCAAAAGACGGAAGATAGCTCAACAAAGATAGCCAACATATATAATACTCCTATACATGCATATATTCATAGTGTGATATAACTACATGCATAGAAAATAATAGGTAAAGGATGATCAACATGTAACTTTCCTTGGTTCTGGTTCAGAAAGTCACACTCCTGACAATAGTTCGCGTCGCACTCCGGACAATCTACACGTTTCACACAATTCAACAAATCAATCACCGGAACACGAAAAGAACCAAAAAAAACCAACAACAATAAACTCAATTTTAAAACTCAACAACAGAAGCTTAACAGCACCTAAATTGCACTACGGTCACAACACAAAAAGAATCACTCGATTCCGATAAACGGTTTGAGAGATACAGCCTCCGGAAGATTTAATTCAAATTCGAACGAATTCAAATGTGCAAAGTTGGTACTATGATAATGTGCTGATTTTTGTGAGTGCGTAGG
This sequence comes from Aegilops longissima, assembly GCA_021605205.1. Classification (NCBI taxonomy): domain Eukaryota; kingdom Viridiplantae; phylum Streptophyta; class Magnoliopsida; order Poales; family Poaceae; genus Aegilops; species Aegilops longissima. The sequence continues at coordinate 380,951,667 of CM038680.1, forward strand.
AAAAAGAATTACCTAAATTCGACATATAGGTTAAAAGATATAGCTAGTTGAAGTTTTAGCTGAAATCTGAAAAAGAAAACAAAAAGGAAAACAGAAATCTCCTGAACAGCGAATACTGTAGCGGCGCTGTAGCAACTTCTGTAGCTACCGCCACGTGGCAGCACGCGGTTGGCTGAAAAGCCTCGTGCTCGCCCTCACCAGCAAAGCAGGACGCGCGGCGGCGGTCTCGGCGTCGGCGGGCAGCGCTCTCCGTGGGTCTCCGCGAAGGCGAAGTGATGGACGGGCGAGGCGCGCGGTGGCGGTGACGTGGGTGGCTGAAACGGCGGCGTAGCTCCCTCTGTAGGCGACAGCGACGAGGTGAACCACGGTGGTGCTCCGGCGAAGTTGGGCATCGGCGGCGGCGTCGTTCTGGTGATCTGCAGGTCACCCCGATTGGTAAAACAAGTGCGTCGTGGAGCGGCGGATCAAACGTAGCAGGAAGTGGGGCTCGACGCGTTCTTACGGTGGCGCAACTTCCCGGCGAACGGCGGCGGACGACGGAGCTCTTCGGCGAGATCCAAACGGCGCAGCGGTTTCGAGCAGGCGAGGAAAGAAAGGGGAGGGCGTGCGCTAGGGTTCCCGATGGCTTTTGCTCGAGCGGGGAGTCCCAGGGGTGCACGGGGTCGGACCAGGCGCCGGACGATCCGTCTCGGCCTCGGCGTCGCGTCTGTGCGCGTGTCCGCTTCGGTGGAGGGGACGAACAGGCGCGTGGGGTCCGCGGGTCAGCGGTGAAGTAATGCGGGTCGGGCGAAGGCGCATCGCATCGCCATTGCGTGTAAAGTCTTCTTCTTCATATGGGTCAAGTCAGCGGCGATGGGCGGTTGGCTGGCGGCCGGTCATGTGTTCTCTTTTTTAACAGAAACAACATTAGTAAAACAAAATAAATAAAATAAAATACACAGTATAAAATCTAAATAAAAATACCTAGACACACAGTAAAAATAGCCCTACAACTATAAACTACAGGAACACTAGTTCCAACACTAATGCAATTTTAGAAATTCATTTTGATGCAATAGGCCACTCAAACAACAATAAAACAATCAAATAAAATATTTTGAAGATCACAAAAATTACCAGAACATATCATATGAACTGGAAATAATATTCTGCACATTATGAACATTTTTAAAATAGGGGAGAAGTCATGTTATCTCCACTCCAATAAATTGCCTTTAGTAGCATAATGATTCGAATATTGCAGAAAGACAAATAATGCAATAAAAATATGATATGCATATGAATGATCTATTAACATCCTAATTTAGGAAAATTGGGATGTTACAAGATCTCATCCAACCCATCACCGTCCAGCAAGCCTACGATGGAATTACTCACGCACAGCGATGAACATCATGAAATTGGTGATGGAGGATGGTTGATGATGACGACGGCGTCGAATCCCCCTCTCCGGAGCCCCGAACGGACTTCAGATCAGCCCCCCGAGAGGTTTTAGGGCTTGGCGGCGGCCCCGTATCGTAAAACGCATAGATTTATTCTCCTTGATTTTTCTCCCCGAAAGCAAATATATAGAGTTGGAGTTGGCGTCGGAGGAGCTCCTGGGGGCCCACGAGGTAGGGGGGCGCGCCCCCCACCCTCGTGGACAGGTGGTGGCCCCCCTGGCCTTCATCTTTTGTAAGGATTTTTTATTATTCCTGAAAAGTTGTTCTGTGAAGTTTCAGGTCATTCCAAGAACTTCTGTTTCTGCACATAAATAACATCATGGCTATTCTGCTGAAAACAGCGTCAGTCCGGGTTAGTTCCACTCAAATCATGCAAGTTAGAGTCCAAAACAAGGGCAAAAGTGTTTGGAAAAGTAGATACGACGGAGACGTATCAACTCCCCCAAGCTTAAACCTTTGCTTGTCCTCAATCAATTCAGTTGATAAACTGAAAGTGATAAAGAAAAACTTTTATAAACTCTGTGAAAGATCGTGGATGTCGCCTAGAGGGGGGGGGGGTGAATAGGCGCTTTAAAATAATTACGGTTTAGGCTTGAACACATGCGGAAAAAACCTAGCGGTTAATTTGTCAAGCACAAAACCTAAAACAACTAGGCTCACCTATGCACACCAACAACTTATGCGAAGCAAGATAATCAACTACGTGATAGCAAGATATATGACAAAGAACAATATGGCTATCACAAAGTAAAGTGAATAAGTAAAGGGCTCGGGTAAGAGATAACCGAGGCACGTGGAGACGACGATGTATCACGAAGTTCACACCCTTGCGGATGCTAATCTCCGTTTGGTGAGGTGTGGAGGCACAATGCTCCCCAAGAAGCCACTAGGGCCACCGTAATCTCCTCACGCCCTCGCACAATGCAAGATGTCGTGATTCCACTAAGGGACCCTTGAGGGCGGTCACCGAACCCGTACACTTTGGCAACCCTTGGGGGCGGTCACCGGTACCCGTCAAATTGCTCGGGGCGATCTCCACAACCTAATTGGAGAACCTGACGCTTGCCCGGAGCTTTACACCACAATGATTGAGCTCCGAACACCACCAACCGTCTAGGGCGCCAAGGCACCCAACAGGAACAAGCTCTAGGGTGCCCAAACACCCAAGAGTAATAAGCTTCTCAAACTTCACTTCCACGTATCACCGTGGAGAGCTCAAACCGATGCACCAAATGCAATGGCAAGGGAACACGGAGTGCCCAAGTCCTTCTCTCCCAAATCCCACCAAAGCAACTAATGCTTGGGAGGAAAATGAGAGGAAGAACGAAAGAAGAACACAAAGTACTCCAAGATCTAGATCCAAGGGGTTCCCCTCACTTAGAGGAGAAAGTGATTGGTGGAAATGTGGATCTATATCTCCTCTCTCTTTTCCCTCAAAAACTAGCAAGAATCCATGGAGGGATTGAGAGTTAGCAAGCTCGAAGAAGGTCAACAATGGGGGAAGAACACGAGCTCAAAGGATAAGGTTCAATGGGGAAGAAGACCCCCTTTTATTGGTGGGAAAAAAATCCAACCGTTATGCTCACAGCCCGCACGGAGCGGTAGTACCGCTCGACATCACGGTACTACTGCTAGGGGTAGCGGTACTACTGCTAAGAGTAGCGGTACTACTGCTATGAAGCGGTACTAAAAATTACATCCGTGCCTACCACCGCTGGACTTGTGACGAGTTTTTGGTCCCGAGCGGAAGTAGCCACGGAAGTAGCCGCGGTAGTACTGCTCCAAGCGGTAGTACCGCTCCCAAGGGCGGTAGTAAAAAATTACTTCCGCTCCTACCCGCGGTAGTACCGCTGCAGCCTTCTCAGAACACCAAAACTACCATAACTTCTGCATTCGGACTCCGAATTCGACGAAACCAAGTTTGTTGGAAAGCTAGAGACAAGGGCTAACACAATATTGAGAGAAATACCAATAATAAGCAAATGAGAAAAGGCCCAAAAGAAAATGGTGAGAACCCTTCCTCGGAAAAGACCGATAAAGCCTCCAACACCGAAAACATCATAGAAGACGCATGCAAACTCCGTTTTCGATGAACTCAAGCTTGTCATAAAGATGACCATAAGCTCTAAGACTCACAAAGAGAACCAAACAAGAACCAAGAAACATGATGCAAGGATGCAATGGTTTGAGCTCTCGACGAACGATACGATCAAGCTACTCACTTGAGAGCCCCCCTTGATAGTACGGCTATCGATCCTATAACCCGGTCTCCCAACTACCACCATGAGACCGGTAAAATAGAAAACCTATCAAGGGCAAACCTTTGCCTTGCACATGATCCACTTGAGCTAGATGATGACGATCTTGTCCTCCTAAAAAAGGACCACCTTTCTTGATTGCGTTGGGTCGATGGAGACTAGATGATTGCTCCCCCATACTCCACTATGGGTGAGCCACTCTTCGGCACATCTTCACAAGTCCATTGACACCACAATGGATGGCAAGATTCAAGCACTTGATCTCTTCGTGCTGCTCCACTTGAACTTGCACACGACAATCTTGATGACGATCACCACTTGATGTCATCCTTTCCATGGGTTGTATGATATCTTCCTCTTGACGCAAGCCCATGGACACGTACCTAACCCCACATAGACTCTCACATAGACCATGGGTCAGTACACAAACTGCAATGGATAATGCTTACCATACCATGGGATCACTTGATCCCTCTCGGTACATCTTCTACGCTTTGTGAGTTGATCAACTTGATTCACTCTTGACTTAGTCTTGATCAACCTTGAATCTTTCCAACTCTCTTCGTTTGGATGATGTCTTGAAGGTAAACATGAATGATCACACAATCTTCTTCTTCAAGACATGCTTGCAATAAGCTCAACACTCACATGACCAATCTTTGGATAATTCCTTAATAGCACCTTGGTCAACACATAAACTCCTTGAAACCAACACATGGACTTCAAGAAATGCCTATGGACAAATCCTTCAAATATAACTCAATGAACCATTAGTCCATAGAGAATGTCATCAATTACCAAAACCACACATGGGGCCACCACATGTCCTTTCAATCTCCCCCATTTTGGTAATTGATGACAATCACTTTCAAGAGAGTTTATATAAGGAATTATGCATCACCATGCAATGCAACAACCAATAATGCATGCGTATGAGATGCAAATGCTTAGGAACAAAACCAAAGCAAGGAGAAAACTCTGAAGACTTATCCACAAAACTCTCTGAAACTTCTCCCCCATTGGCATCGATTGCCAAAATGGGCGAAAAGCTAAGAAGACCAATATAAAAGGTGTTCCTCCAAAAGTTATGTATTTCTCAACAAGAGAGTGGAATGACATACACATATCCAAAGGTAATACTTGGAGGAAGACCAACTATATTGAGGCACCAAGATTGCAAAAGAATGATATGCCACAAAGACATAACAAAGAGAGAAACAAGCAATCAAGCAATCAAAAGATACCAATTGAAGCAAGCTATCAAAAGATATCAACTGAACCAACTAGACCAAAGATCCTACGAGCCACATGAAAAGATATTATGATATGAGCAGAGGATTGTTCTAAAGAAACTAGAGACGCTCCCATGATTTGTGCACATCAAGAATTTTGTATTTGGATACAAAGTGCAGAAAATAGATCATAGCTTCCCCAAAGTCAACAGAAACTAACAACAAGTGCAAGAGAGCATATAGGAAACTAAGCCTAGCGCTTGCAACAAGCACATGGTTGAGCAACATTGTAAAAGAGGCAACTTAAGAATAGGCTCAACCAAAATGATGTGTGTGAGTCATGGCAAAGCACATGAGAAGACTAATATACGGATGAGCATAAGCATCAACATAGTCTCGAATGAATGAGATACACGGTGCAAAGCCTTTCATTCTCACACGCAACTAGCAAATGGGTTCACAAGCTTACTAATAAGAAAATAGAGAACCTATGCTTGTGACAACCCGTGGTGAAGATAGATGATGAGAGGCTCATCAAGACGAGGGGTACCAATTAAGATGGCAAAAGCCTCGTAAAGATGAGCAAGAGGAAAATAATCTTCACCACACAAGAGTGCATCAAGATGCAACGATAGAGGACACGCACTCAAGGCAAAAGCTTTCACGGAGCCACCAAAGAAATAACATAAGAAAGACAAGGTGGATGTGAAAGAAATGATATCAACTAGAGATGTAATTTCTCTGAAGTGTATAAGGTTCTAGGTAGAAAAAATCATGATGATATATATCTACAAAGAGGGATGTACACTCGAAATAGTTACAACATGAAGGAACAAGATATCCACAAGGAAGTCATAAATATACCAATAATATATTTGCTTGAAAGCATAGCACTTGGCTAGATATGGTCTTATTGTATATAAATGAATTCCTACCCATGAACATCAAAGACATCACAACTAGCAACATGAGATCATCGTTGAGATGCTTTGAGAAAGGAAACAAGTATCACAAGAAAGAATGAAATACATGCCATGATACAACCTACACAAGGTTGATGCAAGTAATGTGTGCATGTAGTAGATGATGATACTTATTACCGAGATACCATTGGAAGGATGTAGTAGATACCAATTGAAGGTAGATAGTAGTTCATTGATCATCCTAGCTTGACTCCAATATGCACATGGTGACAACACCTTCCTTGTGAGTGAGCCGAGCATCCAATGCATCTCCAAATGTTCCTATAAGAACAACACAAACTAAACGGTACCCAAACTCATCGGGACCAAATAGTTAGAAACACCAATACATAGGACAAACTCCACATAAATATGTGCATATAGATATGAAAATGAATATCATGCACATCTCATCCAAATTGAGACTAGGTGGAGTTTCTCCCATATATTGAGTCAAAGAAAGAAATCATGCCAAATAAAATACATGAAGAAAACATGCATGCTCAAGACTTCAAAACCCAAAACCAAAAGACAAAGAAATGCCAAGTGAAAAGGATACCAAATGAATAAAACATCACTTGGAGGATATCCATAAAAGATACATCAAGGAATGAGATATCCATTGATACACTCAAAATAAAAGATATCAAACTCCCAAAAGAGAGGATGGTTCCAAACAAACCAAGCTCTCTACAAAGTTTCATGATAGCACAAAGTACCAAAACAAAAACGGCTTGCCTTCCACCAACACACACTTGATAAGGATCGCAAGAAGAGTGTTCTATAGAGAATATGATAGCTCCCCCAAGACTAGTGCATTATAGAGAATTTGCATTTGAATACAAAATGCACAAGGTGGGATCAGCACTTTCACTATATCTAGAAAACACTAGACAAGGACGAGAAAAAAAACAAGATCCACAAGTGGTAGGGAAGACAAAGGGAGTTGACACAAACCTTGGCAAGAGAAAAGGCAAAATAAAAAACAAAAGCCAATGTAAAGATGATCAATAAATTCTACCACAAAAGTGAGTACCAATTGTCAAAAGACAAGAAGTAAATGGAAATAATTCCCGGTGGTAGATAGCAAGGATATCCGACATCATCTTCACACCAAACACAAGAAAATTGCAACTTGTAGAGCTATCATGCCACCTAGGAACAAGATAATTTACAATATCAATACTAGGTGACAATATCTCAAATGTACACATTTTCTAGGCTAGTAATACACACATAGCATATTACTCCCCCATAATGTGATACCAATTAAAGATAGACAAGAGGCAATTAGAAGGATCCAACAAGAGATAATTAATGGAAAATTTAGAATCTGAATTTCTCATGAGAGATATACCACCTAGAGACTAGATAATCTTGAAATATCAATACTAGATGGTATTACTCATGTACACACATTTATAGAATTGTGAGGTGCACAAAGCACATCACTCCCCCATAATGGGATATTCCATTAATCTCTCACAAGAGCCAACTAAGAAATAAACAAGATGCAAAAAGGCTCAACACACAACACACATGTACATGATGTGCAAACCAACATGCACATACTTGATTTCTCAAGATAAGCAATTTGGAAGCACAACATATACAAGAACATGCAAGATACAAAACCACAACATGCTAAGGGACAAGTAACTTTTAATGTAAGCAATTTAAGCACGAGTTACCGCAAGGAGGAACATTGGATATATGATAGAAAGATAATCCGAATGACTTGGCTTGACACAATATGAATGATGAGGACCCCTTAAATCTTCATAATGTAGCCAAGTCTCCAATGACCTCCAACAACACCTATTGATCAAGTTTGAGCTAGTTGGTCCCCAACCAAGTTGGGTCCTAAGAGGTTAGTCACAATAGGCTTGGCCACCCAAATGGTTCTTTTCTTGACACCACTTTGAGTACCAACAAACTTGGCAAACACATTGCCAAACTTATCCTTCCCAAGAGAATAGACATCATCAATAATAATTGGGTTGGATAAGTTACCACTAGTGCATGAAGAAGCGACGTGGCCTTTCTCACGACATAAGTAGCAACGTCTACTCTTCACTTTCTTCTCACTTGATTTCTCAACAAGAGAAGCATTAACTTGAGTCTTCTTGGGAAGTGGCCTTTCTTCAACTTGAGGTTGAGCATGAGATTGAACTTGTGCCCTCTTCCCTTGTTGCTTGACACTAATGGCCTTCTTCTTCAGTGGGCAAGATCTAAGATGATGCCCTTCTACTTTGCACTTGAAGCAAACAATCTTGGCCGATTTCTTGACTTGTTCTTGGCCCTTCTTTTTGTTCATCTTGGACTTCTTCTTATTGGAGTTGAATCCAAGTCCACCTTTGTCATTGGGGGATTTTTGCACACTCAAGATATTGTTGAGTGTGGATTTCCCTTCATGACTCTTTTCCAAGTATTTCTTCAAAGAAGTGACTTGGGCCTTGAGCTCTTTGATTTCCTCTACATGGTTAGTCTCAATACAAGTACTAGAGGAAGTATAAGCTTCATTGTTAGAGCAACAAGGCAAGGAAAGCAATTCATCACAAGATGTACCAACATTGTGAGTAGATGAATTACAAGGACTAGCACATATCAATATAGCATTTTGACTAGAAGTAGTGCTAGTATCCACATGAGGCTCACTAGATGTTACCTTAGAAAGCATGGCCTCATGAGCTATCTTTAGCACATTATGGGATACTAGAAGATCATCATGAGAGCTTGTGAGCCTTACATGATTTTCTTCCAACATCCCATAATTGCTAGATAGCTACTCAAGTTGAGCCCTTAGCTCAACATTCTCCTTCAATATGGATGCTTCACAAGATATAGAGTTAGTAGCACAAGCATCATCATTAGCAACAAGAGGAGAAGACAACTTGGCAAGCTCTTTTGAATATGAAGCTTTAAGTTGAGCATGAGACTCGGTGAGTTTGATGTGCTCACTCTTAATGACCCTTGAGCCATTTTCGAGGTGCTCAAAGTCCTCAAGGAGTTTAGCATGCACAACTTCAAGCTCCTCATTTTTAGTTTCAAAATTATTGGCCACCTCAAGAGCTCTATCACGAGATTCCCTCACTCTAGATAATTCTAGAGCAAAAGTCTCCTCAAGAGATTCCTTGGTGGTTTGTTCAAGTTCAAGAGCTTGAGAGAGGTCCGCAATCTCATTAGCGTAATCACGCTCATGACCTTCCATTTTATCAATGGTGACCTCATGCTCCTCAAGACGAGATTCCAACTCATCAATATATTTCTTGCCCTCAATAGCAATAGACATGATTTCCATGAAGTTGGAACGAGCAATTTTATTCTTAAGAAGAGCTTTAAACATCATTTCCCCCTTAATTTTTAAGGAGGCAACATCATCACTCTCTTCATCATAATCAACATTATCATCACTCTTACCATCATCAATATCATCACAAGATATATTGGGATTCAAAGTGGGAGATACCTTTGAAGCCTTTGCCATAAGGTAAAATGCAGTAGATGATGATATAGGATCCCTTGAAGCAACATTCAAGACCACATCTTGTTCCATGGAGTGTTGGGTTTCATCTACATTGTTAGCACAACAACTCGAGGAAATACATGCATTTTTATCATGGCAACAAGATATAGCAAGCATATCATCATGAGATTTAGTCAAGCAATTTCTACATGATATGCAAGGACTATCAACACAAGCAAGTGAAACATTTTGAGTGCTCGAGTGCTAAGGCCCAAAGGCGGACATTGCAATAATATAGTGATGAAGAATCATCCACAAAAGCACACTATCATCATTGCAATGACCGACACTACTCACCATATCATTACCTTGTGGCAAACCACATGTAGGTGAAGTAGAAGAAGTTGAGAAGACTATACGGCCGGAGGTGGAGGGAGAACAATCATCCCTACAAATCTTGGGCACACCATATTTATCTTGAAGCTTCGTCCACAACTCATGAGCATCCCGGAATGACATGAGTTGAAATATAACTACATTGCTCAAAGCATCGAAAATCACATTAGAAGCTTGAGCATTGAGATAAGAGTTTTTCTCTTCCTCTAAAGATAATCTTTGGGGATCCTTTGGAGGAGAAAAACCCATATCTACAATTCGCTCCAAATTTGGGTCCATGACCCTAAAGAAATTAAGCATGCGAATTACCCAAACATCAAAATTTGTGCCATCGAAACTAAGAGTGTCAGAGAATCCTAATCCCATAGTCGACATCTTTACTCTCTAGGCGGTTAAGCCCAACAAAGAGAGACGAGGCTCTGATACCAATTGAAAGATCATGGATGTCGCCTAGAGGGGCTTTAAAATAATTACGGTTTAGGCTTGAACACATGTAGAAAAAACCTAGCGGTTAATTTGTCAAGCACAAAACCTAAAACAACTAGGCTCACCTATGCACATCAACAACTTATGCTAAGCAAGATAATCAACTATGTGATAGCAAGATATATGACAAAGAACAATATGGCTATCACAAAGTAAAGTGCATAAGTAAAGGGCTCGGGTAAGAGATAACCGAGGCACGCGGAGACGACGATGTATCACGAAGTTCACACCCTTGCGGATGCTAATGTCCGTTTGGAGAGGTGTGGAGGCACAATGCTCCCCAAGAAGCCACTAGGGCCACCGTAATCTCCTCACGCCCTCGCACAATGCAAGATGTCGTGATTCCACTAAGGGACCCTTGAGGGCGGTCACCGAACCCATACAAATGGCAACCCTTGGGGGCGGTCACCGAACCCGTACACTTTGGCAACCCTTGGGGGCGGTCACCGATACCCGTCAAATTGCTCGGGGCGATCTCCACAACCTAATTGGAGACCCTGACGCTTGCCCAGAGCTTTACACCACAATGATTGAGCTCCGAACACCACCAACCGTCTAGGGCGCCAAGGCACCCAAGAGTAATAAGCTTCTCAAACTTTACTTCCACGTATCACCGTGGAGAACTCAAACCGATGCACCAAATGCAATGGCAAGGGAACACGGAGTGCCCAAGTCCTTCTCTCCCAAATCCCACCAAAGCAACTAATGCTTGGGAGGAAAATGAGAGGAAGAACGAAAGAAGAACACAAAGAACTCCAAGATCTAGATCCAAGGGGTTCCCCTCACTTAGAGGAGAAAGTGATTGGTGGAAATGTGGATCTATATCTCCTTTCTCTTTTCCCTCAAAAACTAGCAAGAATCTATGGAGGGATCGAGAGTTAGCAAGCTCGAAGAAGGTCAACAATGGGGGAAGAACACGAGCTCAAAGGATAAGGTTCAATGGGGAAGAAGACCCACTTTTATAGGTGGGAAAAAATCCAACCGTTATGCTCACAGCCCGCACGGAGCGGTAGTACCGCTCGTACTACTGCTAGGGGTAGCGGTACTACTGCTAAGGGTAGCAGTACTACTGCTTGCGAGCGGTACTAAAAAATTACATCCGTGCCTACCACCGCTGGACTTGTGATGAGTTTTTGGTCCCGAGCGGAAGTAGCCACGGAAGTAGCCGCGGTAGTACCGCTCCCAAGAGCGGTAGTACCGCTCCCAAGGGCGGTAGTAAAAAATTACTTCCGCTCCTACCCGCGGTAGTACCGCTGCAGCCTTTTAAGAACACCAAAACTACCATAACTTCTGCATTCGGACTCCGAATTTGACGAAACCAAGTTTGTTGGAAAGCTAGAGACAAGGGCTAACACAATATTGAGAGAAATACCAATAGTAAGCAAATGAGAAAAGGCCCAAAAGAAAATGGTGAGAACCCTTCCTCGGAAAAGACCGGTAAAGCCTCCAACACCGAAAACATCATAGAAGACGCATGCAAACTCCGTTTTCGATGAACTCAAGATTGTCATAAAGATGACCATAAGCTCTTAGACTCACAAAGAGAACCAAACAAGAACCAAGAAACATGATGCAAGGATGCAATGGTTTGAGCTCTCGACGAACGATACGATCAAGCTACTCACTTGAGAGCCCCCCTTGGTAGTACGGCTATCGATCCTATAACCCGGTCTCCCAACTACCAACATGAGACCGGTAAAATAGAAAACCTATCAAGGGCAAACCTTTGCCTTGCACATGATCCACTTGAGCTAGATGATGACGATCTTGTCCTCCTCAAAAAGGACCATCTTTCTTGATTGCGTTGGGTCGATGGAGACTAGATGATTGCTCCCCCATACTCCACTATGGGTGAGCCACTCTTCGGCACATCTTCACAAGTCCATTGACACCACAATGGATGGCAAGCTTCAAGCACTTGATCTCTACGTGCTGCTCCACTTGAACTTGCACACGGCAATCTTGATGACGATCACCACTTGATGTCATCCTTTCCATGGGTTGTATGATATCTTCCTCTTGACGCAAGCCCATGGACACGTACCTAACCCCACATAGACTCTCACATAGACCATGGGTTAGTACACAAAGTGCAATGGATAATGCTTACCATACCATGGGATCACTTGATCCTTCTCGGTACATCTTCTACGCTTTGTGAGTTGATCAACTTGATTCACTCTTGACTTGGTCTTGATCAACCTTGAATCTTTCCAACTCTCTTCGTTTGGATGATGTCTTGAAGGTAAACATGAATGATCACACAATCTTCTTCTTCAAGACATGCTTGCAATAAGATCAACACTCACATGACCAATCTTTGGATAATTCCTTAATAGCACCTTGGTCAACACATAAACTCCTTGAAACCAACACATGGACTTCAAGAAATGCCTATGGACAAATCCTTCAAATATAACTCAATGCAACCATTAGTCCATAGAGAATGTCATCAATTACCAAAACCACACATGGGGGCACCGCATGTCCTTTCACTCTGTTTGCTCTTGTTGTTGTAAATATGTAAAGCCAGCATTCAAGTTTTCAACAAAAATTATGACTAACCACATTTGCAATAATTCTCAGGTCTCATGTTTACTCATATCAATGGCATAGCCAACTAGCGAGCGATAATTATAAATCTTGGATGACAACACTTTCTCAAAACAATCATAATATGATATAACAAGATGGTATCTCGCTAGCCCTTTCTGAGACCGTAAAACATAAATGCAGAGCACCCTTAAAGATCAAGGACTGACTAGACATTGTAATTCATGGTAAAAGAGATCCAATCATAGTCATACCCAATATAAATTAATAGTAATGAATGCAAATGACAGCTGTGCTCTCCAGCTAGTGCTTTTTAATAAGAGGGTGATGACTCAACATGAAAGTAAATAGATAGGCCCTTCGCAGAGGGAAGCAGGGATTTGTAGAGATGCCAGAGCTCGATTTTTAAATAGAGATAAACAATATTTTGAGTGACATACTTTCATTCTCAACATAACAACCAAGAGATGGCGATATCTTCCATGCTACACACATTATAGGCGGTTCCCAAACAGAATGGTAAAGTTTATACTCCCCCTCCACCAACAAGCATCAATCCATGACTTGCTCGAAACAACGAGTGTCTCCAACTAGCAACAGTCCCAGGGGGAGTTTTGTTTGCAATTATTTTGATTTGGTTTGCATAAAGCATGGGACTGGGCATCCCGGTGACCAACCATTTTCTCGTGAGTGAGGAGCGGAGTCCACTCCTCTTGAGAATAACCCGCCTAACATGGAAGATAAGGGCATGCCTAGTTGATACATGAGCTATTCGATCATACAAAACAGAATGTTTATTTGAAGGTTTAGAGTTTGGCAGATACAAATTTACTTGGAACGGCAGGTAAATACCGCATATAGGAAGGTATAGGGGACTCATATGGAATAACTTTGGGGTTTAAAGGATTGGATGCACAAGCAGTATTCCCTCTTAGTACAAGTGAAGGCTAGCAAAAGACTGGGAAGCGACCAACTAGAGAGCGACAACAGTCATGAACATGCATTAAAATTAATAAACATTGGATGCAAGCATGAGTGGGATATAATCCACCATGAACATAAATATCGTGAAGACTATGTTGATTTGTTTCAACTACATGTGTGAACATGTGCCAAGTCAAGTCACTTAAATCATTCAAAGGAGGATACCACCCCATCATACCACATCACAACCATTTTAATAGCATGTTGGCACGCAAGGTAAACCATTATAACTCATAGCTAACCAAGCATGGCACGAGCAACTATGATCTCTAATTGTCATTGCAAACATGTTTATTCATAATAGGCTGAATCAGGAACGATGAACTCATCATATTTACAAAAACAAGAGAGATCGAGTTCATACCAGCTTTTCTCATCTCAGTCAGTCGATCATATATCATCATAATTGCCTTTCACTTGCACGTCCGAACGATGTGAATAATAATAAGAGTGCACGTGCATTGGACTAAGCTGGAATCTGCGAGCATTCAATAAACAGGAGAAGACAAGGCAATATGGGCTCTTAGTTAAATCAACAATAATGCATATAAGAGCCACTTCAACAATTCAATCATGGTCTTCTCCTACGACCCCCAAAGAAAAGAAAAGAAATAAAACTATTTAAACGGGAAAGATCCCAACAAGCAAAAGAAGAACATGAAATATTTTTGGGTTTTCTTTTTAATTAATACCACTACAGCAAGAAAAGTAAACTACTACTAATTTTTTTTGTTTTTATTAAGGTTTAACAAACACACAAGAAGAAAGCAGGAAAAAGAAAATAATCTAGCATGGATATTACAATGAAAGAGCATGAGCACCGACATCTAGCAATGAGTGTGTGTGAACAGAAATGTAATGTCAGTGGGAAATACGTACTCCCCCAAGCTTAGGCTTTTGGCCTAAGTTGGTTCATTGCCAGGGATGGCCTGGCGGATACCTGTAGGTGTAGCTGGGGTCGTACTGCGATGCAGCAGCTATCGCCTCCCGAGCTGCAGCGTGGCGGTGGGCTGCCTCCGCCCTCCTCTCGTACTCATCTGCCTCCTCTCTGGTAATAACATATCTTCCTTTTGCCTGATAATCATAGAAGGCAGGAGCAGGGAGAGTAATACGAACAACACGCCGTTTGTCAAAGATTAGTCGATAATGGAGAGGTGATTCATTCCTCTCGACAAACTGATGGTGGACCATAGAATTATAGTCTAAGTAAGTAGGAGGCAACTCCATATCATCCTCGCGAATGTCCACATCAAGATAATCAGCTAAGCAGGTTGCATAAATTCCTCCAAAGAAATATCCATTAAATCTATTATGATGCAACCTACGTGCAACAATGGCTCCTAAATTATAAGAATGGTCTCCTAACACAGCACTCCTAAGAATACTGAGGTCAGGCACACACATATGACATGCTTCATCTTTAGCATTTATGCACCTACCTATGAAGAGAGCAAAATAATGTATAGTAGGAAAATGAATGCTCCCTATGGTAGCTTGTGCTATATCTCTAGATTCCCCTACGGTTATACTAGCAAGAAAGTTTCTAAATTCAGATTTACGGGGATCACTAATACTACCCCATTGTGGAAGTTTGCAAACAGAAGTAAAATCTTCTAAGTCCATGGTATAAGATTTTTCATAAAGATCAAACATGACCGTTGGAGAATTACGTGAAGATGAAAATTCAAACCTCCTCACAAATGAGCTCGTGAGTTGATGGTACTGGGGGCATTTGTCTGCCTCAAAGCTCACAAGATCAGCGTTACGCAAATATGTGTTAAATTCTTCTTTGATTCTTGCTCGATCCATAAAATTTTCTGAAGGCCACTCACAAGGCCGCACTGGGGCGTCTCTTAGTGGTTCCTCGTCAGCATCACGTATTGCAAGCCTGGGTCGTTGCTTCCATGAAGAACCACCTTGGAACATTTTCCTAAGCATATTTCTTTCTCTGAAAAATTTCTAAATTTTTTAGTAAGTTCAAGCAAAAGTGAACCAAGCTCAACAAAATTGATAGCAACTACTCCTACAAGTGCCTAGAGCCTATATCAAGCATTAGAACTACTTGGAACCATATAAATTTAACATGCAAGCTCAAGAACATGGTCACCTATGCAGCACAAATTTGCAATGAATAAAGCACTAGAACAAAAACTAATTGGACCAATGGAGGAGTCACATACCAAGGAACAATCTCCCCAAGCAGTTTTGTGAGAGGTGCTTTTGGCAAGGAGATCGAAAATCGCAGCAAAGTGAGTTAGAACTCGTGCTTGAGCTAGATATTTGTGTTTGTGGGAGGAAGAAGAAGTGGATGGGTGCAGGAATAAGTGGAGGAGGGCCACCATGGGGCCACGAGGCAGGGGGCGCGCCCTGGGGGGGTAGGGAACACCCTCCACCCTCGTGGCCAGGTGGCAGCTCCCCCCGCGGTGTTTTCAGTTCCATAAATCCTCAAATATTCCAGAAAAAAACATATTAAATTGGCATGGCATTTGGAGGACTTTTATTTTTGGGGTATTTTTATATTGCACGGATAAATCAGGAAACCGACAGAAAAATACTAATTTTACTTTATTTCAACTAAATAACAGAAAGTAGAAAGAGGGTACAGAAGGTTGTGCCTTCTAGTTTCATCTGTCTCATGCTCATCAAAAGGAATCCACTAACAAGGTTGATCAGGTCTTGTTAACAAACTCATTCCGAATAACATGGAACCAGAGAAATTTCGAATAACACTATGTTACCTCAACGGGGATATGCACATCTCCTATAATAAGAATATCATATTTCTTCTTGATATTAGGAAGAGGAAATTCAAAACGTCCAAAAATAATCGATGGAACTTTTCCAATAGAATTGATACTATGAACTTGAAGTTGTTTCCTCGGAAAGTGTACCGTATGCTCATTACCATTAACATGAGAAGTGACATTGCCCTTGTTGCAATCAATAACAGCCCCTGCAGTATTCAGAAAAGGTCTTCCAAGAATAATAGACATACTATCGTCCTCGGGAATATCAAGAATAACAAAGTCCATTAAAATAGTAACGTTTGCAACCACAACAGGCACACCCTCACATATACAGACAGGTATAGCAGTTGATTTAACAGCCATTTGCAAAGATATTTCAGTAGGTGTCAGCTTATTCAAGTCAAGTCTACGATATAAAGAGAGAGGCATAACACTAACACCGGCTCCAAGATCACATAAAGCAGTTTTAACA
This sequence comes from Aegilops longissima, assembly GCA_021605205.1. Taxonomy (NCBI): domain Eukaryota; kingdom Viridiplantae; phylum Streptophyta; class Magnoliopsida; order Poales; family Poaceae; genus Aegilops; species Aegilops longissima. The sequence continues at coordinate 380,968,665 of CM038680.1, forward strand.
TAGTTTTTTTAATGGAGCATGGTATAGTAGGTACTCCTGGATCTCCAAGTTTGTTTGGTATTCCACCCTTAAAAGTATAATTAGCAAGCATGGTGGAAATTTCAGCTTCCGGTATCTTTCTCTTATTTGTAACAATATCTTTCATATACTTAGCATAAGGATTCATTTTGAGCATATCAGTTAATCGCATACGCAAAAAAGATAGGTCTAATCATTTCAGCAAAGCGCTCAAAATCCTCATCATCCTTTTTCTTGGATGGTTTGGGAGGAAAAGGCATGGGTTTCTGAACCCAAGGTTCTCTTTCTTTACCATGTTTCCCCAGCAACAAAGTCTCTCTTATCATAACGTTGATTATTTGATTGTGGGTTATCAAGATGAACAACAGGTTCAATTTCTACATCATTATCATTACTAGGTTGAGCATCATCATGAACATCATCATTAACATTTTCACTAGGTTCATGTTCATTACCAGATTGTGTTTCAGCATCAGACATAGATATATCATTTGGATTCTTAGGTGGTTCAGCAATAGGTTCACTAGAAGTTTGCAAAGTCCTATCATTTTTCTTTTTCTTCCTTTTAGAAGAACTAGGTGCATCAATATTATTTCTCTGAGAATCTTGCTCAATTCTCTTAGGGTGGCCTTCAGGATACAAAGGTTCCTGAGTCATTCTACCAGTTCTAGTAGCCACTCTAACAGCATAATCACTTTTCTTACTATTCATTTCATTGAGCACATCATTTTGATCCTTAAGTACTTGTTCTACTTGAGTGGTAACCATAGATGCATGTTTGCTAACAAGTTTAAGTTCACCTCTAACATCAGCCATATAATCACCCAAGTGTTTAATCATAACGGAATTATATTTCAATTGTCTACCAAAATAAGCATTGAAGTTTTCTTGCTTGAAAATAAAATTATCAAACTCTTCTAAGCATTGTCTAGCAGACTTATAGTGAGGAATATCACCTTCATCAAATCTATAGAGAGAATTTACCTTTACTACCTGTGTCGGGTTATCAAGACCTGGAGGTTCTTCAATAGGTAATGGATTAAGATCATGTGTTTCTTCAACAGGCGGTAAATTAAGACCATGTATTTCTTCAATAGGAGGTAAATTCTTAACATCTTCAGCTTTAATACCTTTTTCTTTCATAAATTTCTTTGCCTCTTGCATATCTTCAGGACTGAGAAATAGAACACCTCTCTTCTTTGGAGTTGGTTTATGAATAGGCTCAGTAATTGGCTCAGTGGCTGGCTCAGGAGCTGGCTCAGGAGGTGCCCAATTATTTTCATTTGTCAACATATTATTCAATAGAATTTCAGCTTCATCCGGAGTTCTTTCCCTGAAAACAGAACCAACACAACTATCCAGGTAATCTCTGGAAGCATCAGTTAGACCATTATAAAAGATATCAAGTATTTCATTTTTCTTAAGAGGATGATCAGGCAAAGCATTAATGTAACACCCCGGATGTAACTTTCCATATTTGTAACTCCAACTCTTGCCATTTTCGGCATTGTGATATGATATTCCCTCCGTGGTTGGGGTTTTCTTCTTTTTTGCATTTTGTCCATGTCATGCATTTCATATCATGTCATCATGTGCATCTCATTTGCATACGTGTTCGTCTCATGATTCCGAGCATTTTCCCAGTTGTCCGTTTTGCAATCCGGCACTCCTATGTCCCCCGGCGTCCCCTTTTACATTTTTTCGTGAGCGGGTACTAAACTTTCTCAAAATGGACCGAGGTTTGTCAAGTGGCCTTGGTATACCACCGGTCAAGTTTCGGGTCATTTGGAGCTCGTTTGGTACTCCAACGGATAACCGCACTCTCGCAAAGGCCTCTTTTAAGTTGCAGCCCAACACCCCTTCAAAACAGCCCAATAACCCATCTAAGTCACTTCCATGCTCTCCGTCGTCGGATCACGATCGTGTGGGCGAAAACCGCACCTCATTTGGAGCTTCCTAGCTCCCTCTACCTATAAATATGCATCTCCCCCTCCAAATCCGGGCAAACCCTAGCGAAATCCCCCTCCGCGCGCCGGACACGTCCGGTCCGCACCGACGAAACCGCCCGCCCGGACGAATCACATGCACCACGTGGCGCCGGCCGCCAACGCCGCCGCCGCCCGCCTTGGCCCGCGAGGGCCCTGCGTTCCGTACTCCACGCCCGCGCCCGGCTCCCGTCCCGCCGCCCGCGTCCGCCCCGCGACCGCCGCCGTCGCCTCCCTCCGCCTCGCCGCCGGATCTCCGCCGCCCGTCGCCGCCTCCTCAGCGCCCGCCAGCCTTCGCTCGCCACCGCCTCCGCCTCCGGCCGCCGACCCGCTGGCTCACGCGCCGCCCATGGGTCGCCGTCCGCCCTTGCCGCCGCCCCGAGGCGCCCGGCCCTCCGGCGGCGCCCTCTCCTCCCGGCCCGAGCTCCGGCGAGCAGCCGCTCCGGCCGGCGAGCCTCGGCTTCCGCGTGCTCTGGATCCGATCGGATCTCAGATCGAGACGGTTGACTTTCCCCCGAGCCCCCGATTTCATCTAAGTCTTTTATCTGCCAGTATTTCATTGCAATTTCATCATGCCATAACTTTGCACCCGTAGCTCCGTTTCGTGCGCGTAATATGTCAAATTGTTCGACTCGAAGAGTAGATCATTTCATCTCATTGCATCATTTTCATTTGAGCTCATCTTGATGCCCGAAATGCTGTTGGAAGAGGGCTATGTGATGTTAGTTTCGCTTTCTTAACGTAACATGCGCTTTGTCATTTTGCCATGATTGATGTGTGCATCCTATGATCTTGAGTCCTACATGTGTTTTGTAATATGCCATGCCATATTTACAGGGGTGTATGCCATGTATTTTTGTGATCTCTGTGGTGACTAGCACAAGCATGCAAACTAGGCTTCATGATGTTGCTGATTTCAGCCTCGCTTTCTTGATATTTTTATGCCATGTTAACTTGATGCTACCGAGAGATCCATGCATATTTTGAGATACTTGATGAGGATGTTTTGAACATATGGTTATGCTCTATCCATCCATGCCTTTGTTTGCAATTATGGAGTGCCATAGCTTGAGTCAATCGATCTCTACTTTTGCTATAAAATGTTTCCTGGCAGATTGTTTACATGTTATTCAATTTTGCCAAGGTTGTTGTAGTTGATCCGTGTATGCTATGATGTTGTTCTTGCCATGTATAGGTTCTATGCCATGTCTTCCTGGTGTATGTATGCTTAGTTGTTCATGTAATGCTCTGTAGTGAGTGCATCGAGCTCTTAAACATGCCTACTTGTTATCTGTTTTTGTCATGCCCTGTTGCTGAATCTGTTAACGGAACTTGCTATGTTTACGTGGGTGTTATTATATTTTCTGATCCCTTTTGGCTCATGGTCAGTAGGGGACTTTTATTCTATGCGGTGAGTAGATTCATGCCATGCCTTGTTTTGCTATTATAAGTTCTTGTAGCATGTTGTTTTCTTGCTCTGAACATTGCTTCCTGATGCTGATTCTGCCATGTTCAGTAATTTCACTAAGTCTGTGAAGCTGATATATTTTGCACTTTTCCCATGCTTGTTTGGACCTGTTATGATGTGATTTAGCCGTAGCTCAGTGTTCATCTTTTGTCAAGCATCTTGAATAGATCACTGTCATATGCTTTGTTGATACGTTTGGGTGCAGTAGCTTAACTTATTGTTGCTTGCTATGTGGCATCATGCTGTTAATGGCAGATTTGTGCCATTCTTGTTTTGCTTGTCATTTGCAAACCGTGCATCCGATTCCGGTGATGTTTATATCGATTTCAACCGAAATCATCTCACCTTTCCAGCGGCATACTTGGTTTGCCAAGTTGATGCCTGGTTCATCATTTTCCTTCCGGAGCGCGCATACGCATTGCATATCACATCTCGCATATCATGCCATGTATTGCATCAAGTTGCTTGTGCATTGCACCGTGATTTATTGTGGTTCCTTTGTTTGTGTTCTTGCTTGGGTAGAGCCGGGAGACGAGTACGTGAACGAGGAACCTGTTGAGAACGCTTCGAGGATCAAGCTTTCGACAACTCGAGAACTTTGCGCAAGATGACCATACCCTCGAAATCACTTCTATCTTTGCTTGCTAGATGCTCGCTCTTTTGCTATGCCTATGCTACGATGCCTATCACTTGCTATATCATGCCACCCATATTGCCATGTCAAGCCCCTAACCATCCTTTCCTAGCAAACCGTTGATTGGCTATGTTACCGCTTTGCTCAGCCCTCTTATAGCGTTGCTAGTTGCGGTGAAGATGAAGTTTGTTCCTTGTTGGAACATGGAGATGTTGTTCCTTGTTGGAACATGTTTACTTGTGGGGGATATCACAATATCTATTGTTTAATTAATGCATCTATATACTTGGTAAAGGGTGGAAGACTCGGCCTTATGCCTGGTGTTTTGTTCCACTCTTGCCGCTCTAGTTTCCGTCATACCGGTGTTATGTTCCTTGATTTCGCGTTCCTTACGGTTGGGTGATTTATGGGACCCCTTGACAGTTCGCTTTGAATAAGACTCCTCCAAAGAAGGCCCAACTTTGGTTTTACCATTTGCCACCTATGCCTTTTCCCCGGGTTTTCGCGAGCCCGAGGGTCATCTTTATTTTAACCCCGCGGACGGTGCTCCTTCGAGTGCTGGCCCAAACTAGAGTGCTTTGGCGCCCCTCAAGGAAACTTGAGGTCTGGTTTTAGTTGTACGGATTGCTCATCCGGTGTGCCACGAGAACGAGATATGTGCAGCTCCTATCGGGATTTGTCGGCACATTCGGGCGGCTTTGCTGGTCTTGTTTTATTCTTTGTCGAAATGTCTTGTAGTCCGGGATTCCGAGATCGATCGGGTCTTCCCGTAGAAGGAATATCCTTCGTTGACCGTGAGAGCTTATAATGGGCTAAGTTGGTACACCGCAGGTATTATCTTTCAAAGCCGTGCCCGCGGTTATGAGGCAGATGGGAATTTGTTAATGTCCGGTTGTAGAAAACCCAAAGTTGACCTTAATTAAAATACACTTCAACCGCGTGTGTGACCGTGATGGTCTCTTCTCGGCGGAGTCCGGGAAGTGAACACGGTGTTGGAGTAATGTTTGACGTAAGTAGTTCAGGATCACTTCTTGATCGCTACTAGCTTCACGACCGTGCCTTGCTTCTCTTCTCGCACTCTTTTGCGAATGTAGCCACCATATATGCTAGTCGCTTGCTGCAGCTCCACCTCACAACTCTGTCCTTCCTATAAGCTTAAATAGTCTTGATCTCGCGGGTGTGAGATTGCTGAGTCCCCGTGACTCACAGATTCTACCAAAACAGTTGCAGCCGCCGATGACGGTCAGGTGACGCAACCGAGCTCAAGTGGGAGTTCGATGAGGAACGTGGTCATTACTATGTGTCTTTTCCTGATGATCAGTAGTGGAGCCTAGTTGGGATGATCGGGGATCTGTGTAGCATTTGGGGTATCTTCTTTTATTTTGGGTTCCGTAGTCGGACCTTGAGTGCAATCTGGATGATGGATGTTTATTTATGTATTGTGTGAAGTGGCGACTGTAAGCCAACTATGTATCTCTTTCCCTTATGTATTACATGGGTTGTGTGAAGATTACCTCACTTGCGACATTGCTTTCAATGCGGTTATGCCTCTAAGTCGTGCTTCGACACATGGGAGATATAGCCGCATCGAGGGGTTACAAGTTGGTAATCGAGCCATCCCGACTTAGGAGCCCTGCTGATTGTTTGTCAAGGCGTTGTTGAGTCTAGAACAAAAATGTTTTGAGTCTTAGGATTATATATATCGGAGAGTAGGATTCTTTTACTCCCAAGTCCTTAAATCGCTCTGGTGAGGTCTCCCGACATAGAAGTTTTGACTCTCCTCTCCTCAAATTTCACTAAAAAATTTTAGGATCACGCGGGTATCTTGGAATCGTTCGATGGTTTTGTGGCGAGAACATTGTTCTTGGTGCCTCGACATTTAGGGGTTGTGGCGGTGTCCCGGGAGTTGAGCTCCGAGGTGTTGTCGTCACAATTTTATCGTTGTAGTTCGGAATACGAGCTTTGCCGACATCGAAAATCTCTTTTGTACAGTTGTTGGTGAGATAACCCGATAACCCAATCTTTGGGCGAGCTCGGGAGTATTGCCATGACTCGTATAACGGATGCTTTTCAAGGTCGAGGTACCACGATTTCGAAGGTTTCTTGGTTATGTGTTGACGGATGGATACAATCGGATCTAGGTATTGTTAGTTTGGGTGATATATTTTGTGTCCCTGTATCCCCAACACCAGATTGCATAACCGAAAGTTTCGGGAGTTTATAGGTGGGATTCAAGTAGCTCTTAGCATTTCTTCCCTTGAGATATTTGGTTTGCGATTGGGTAATCCTTACCACTTATTTGTTCCAGTCGTACCTTGTTATTTTTTTCATCAACCCTTAATCAAGTGGCTTCTCACCTTAATGGACGTGTGATGTTAGCTTTTGGAATTCATTCGTTCATCCTTGTTCGGATGTTTATTGTGAAGACTATATGTTGCAATTTCTATCCGTTGATTCAACTTGTCTATCTGTCTATCAAGTGCTAACGGATGTCACCCTCTTCAGGATGGCTCCGCCAACGCGTCTGAATCCGGAACGCAATGATGGGAGTCAGTCGAACCCTCCACCTCCACCTCCGCCTCCGAAGGCATGGCAAGCTATCATGGCAGCCACCAATGCCAATGCTCAGATGATTTTGCAACTCTTGCAAGAGCGTACCCAAGGGCAAGGCAATCAAGGAAATCAAGGTCAAGGCAACAACCAGCCGCACTTTGCTACGCTCAATCAGTTCCTCGCTAATCAACCGAAGTCTTTCAGTTTCTGTGTCGAGGACACAGACGCCGACGATTGGCTTGTGGACATCTGCAAACATTTTGAATGTAGCAATGTCGGACACGAGGACTTTGTCAAGTTTGCTTCGTTTCAACTCAAGGACCAAGCTGCTGAGTGGTACCAGCAATACAAAGATTCCAGAGGAGGTCGTGTCATTACAGGATGAGTTCCACCGAGATTTGAGCTCACCACATTCGAAAAGTGTTGTTGAGAGCAAGCGTGAGGAGTTCCGCAATCTCAAGCAAGGCAACATGTCTGTGTATCAATACAATATCCAGTTCGAGAAACTTCGCTCGCGTCGCTAAGCAAGGCGTCCACGATGAAAAGAGTATGATCTATCAATTCGGGGTGGTCTCGGAGAAGATCTGCAATTAGCTCTCGTGCTTTTTGAGCGAAATGTATGATGAATTCTACAACATGGCATTTGAAGCAAGAAGCTGCCCAGCTCAAATGTGAGGCTTCTAAGAAGAGAATCAGGGATGCAGTTCAGTCTTCTTCTTCCTCTCGGTGGCAGCTAAGCAGCGAAGTTCTACTTTCCTCCTCCGTTCCGTCAGCCTTATCGTGAGAAGAACTCGGTGGTCGTGGATCTTCCCACCCGCCCAACCCAGGCTATCGTGACAAGTCTAATTCTCAAGGTCCAAGGTCAAATGCTCCTTACCACCGTCCGCTCTCGGAGGTGACTTGCAACAAGTGTCGTGAGAAAGTTCACTATGCGAACAAGTGCTTCAACCAGGCGCCTTCCGCCTCCTCCTCTGTGAAATCTTCCAGCAATGCGGTGGTCAAGCATAATCCCAAGTCTGCAAAGGTGAATATGATGAATGCAGCTCAAGCGGAGGAATCTCTTGACGTGATAATGGGTAATCTCTCGATTAATGATATTCCCGCAAAAGTCTTATTTGATCTTTGGTGCATCGCATTGTTTCATCTCAAGACCTTTTGCATCTAAGCATGAGTTGGGTTATCAAGTATTGCCTAGTTCTTTATCAATTGTGTCCCCGGGTAAGCAAATGACAGCTAATAATTATGTCCCGGATGTTTCTATCAAGATGGGCGATTATAGATTTCTGGCTAAACCAACGATTCTGCGAGTGCCGACGATGCGGTCAGGTGGCCGAACCGAGCTCAAGTGGGAGTTCGATGAGGAACGTGGTCGTTACTATGTGTCTTTTCCTCGATGATCGAGAGTGGAGCCCAGTTGGGATGATCGGGATCCGTGTAGCATTTGGGGTATCTTCTTTTATTTTGGGTTCCGTAGTCGGACCTTGAGTGTAATCTGGATGATGGATGTTTATTTATGTATTGTGTGAAGTGGCAACTGTAAGCCAACTATGTATCTCTTTCCCTTATGTATTACATGGGTTGTGTGAAGATTACCTCACTTGCGACATTGCTTTCAATGCGGTTATGCCTCTAAGTCGTGCTTCGACACGTGGGAGATATAGCCGCATCGAGGGCGTTACAATTAAGTAACTTGAGAAGCCTCCCCCAAGCTTGTGGGAGACTCTCTTCTTCAATTTGCACAAAGTTGTATATTTCCCTCAAAGCAGCTTGTTTCTTATTAGCAGGGAAATATTTAGCAGAGAAGTAATAAATCATATCTTGGGGACTACGCACACAACCAGGATCAAGAGAATTAAACCATATCTTAGCATCACCCTTTAATGAGAACGGAAGTATTTTAAGGATATAAAAGTAGCGAGATCTCTCATCATTAGTGAACAGGGTGGCTATATCATTTAATTTAGTAAGATGTGCCACAACAGCTTCAGATTCATAGCCATGAAAAGGATCAGATTCAACCAAAGTAATTATATCAGGATCAACAGAGAATTCATAATCCTTATCGACAACACAGATAGGTGAAGTAGCAAAAGCAGGGTCAAGTTTCATTCTATCTTTAAGAGATTCCTTACTCCATTTAACTAATAGCCTCTTGAGCTCAGATCTACCTTTGCAGGCAAAAATAGTTGCAGCAGCTTCCATATCAAAAACATAACCCTCAGGAATAACAGGCATATCTTCATCATCACTTTCATCAATATAATCAGTTTCAATAATTTCTTTCTCTCTAGCCCTAGCAATTTGTTCATCAAGAAATTCACTAAGGGGCTTAGTAGTATCAAGCATAGAAGTAGTTTCATCATAAGTATCATGCATAGCAGAAGTTGCATCATCAATAACATGCGACATATCAGAACGAATAGCTGAAGCAGGTTTAGGTGTCGCAAGCTTACTCATAACAGAAGGTGAATCAAGTGCAGAGCTAGATGGCAGTTCCTTACCTCCCCTCGTAGTTGAGGGATAAATTGTTGTCTTAGAGTCTTTCAAGTTCTTCATAATGACCAGCAGATATAAATCCCAAGTGACTCAAAGAATAGAGCTATGCTCCCCGACAACAGCGCCAGAAATTAGTCTTGATAACCCACAAGTGTAGGGGATCGCAACAGCTTTCGAGGGTAAAGTATTCAACCCAAATTTATTGATTCGACACAAGGGGAGCCAAAGAATATCTCAAGTATTAGCAGTTGAGTTGTCAATTCAACCACACCTGGATAACTTAATATCTGCAGCAAAGTATTTAGTAGCAAAGTAATATGATAGTAGTGGTAACGGTAACAAAAGAGTAATGAAAGCAAAAGTAATATTTTTGGTGTTTTGTAGTGATTGTAACAGTAGCAACGGAAAAGTAAATAGGCGAAGATCAGTATATGGAAAGCTCGTAGGGATTGGATCGGTGATGGATAATTATGCCAGATGTGGTTCATCATGTAACAGTCATAACATAGGGTGACACAGAACTAGCTCCAATTCATCAATGTAATGTATGCATGTATTCCGAATATAGTCATACGTGCTTATGGAAAAGAACTTGCATGACATCTTTTGTCCTACCCTCCCGTGGCAGCGGGGTCCTGTAATGCCCCGGATCTGATGCGACAGGTGTCTTCCAGTTATTCGCCGTCTTTGCCATGTCATGTGCTTGCGTGTCTCTCTTTGCCATGTCATCATCTGCATTTCATATCATGTCATCATGTGCATCGCTTTTGCATACGTGTTCGTCTCATGCATCCGAGCATTTTCCCCGTTGTCCGTTTTGCAATCCGGCACTCCTATGTCCCCCGGCGCCCCCTTGTGCCTCTTTTCATGTGCGGGTGTTAAACTTTCTCGGAATGGCCCGAGGTTTGCCAAGCGGCCTTGGTATAGCACCGGTAGACCGCCTGTCAAGTTTCGTGCCATTTGGAGGTCGTTTGGTACCCCAACGGTTAACCGGGTAACCGTAAAAGCCTCCTTCTCTTTGCAGCCCAACACTTCTCCAAAGTGGCCCAATAACCCATCCTAACCCCCTCCATCTTCTCGGTCGTTCGATCACGATCGTGTGGGCGAAAACCGCACTCCATTTGGAGCCTCCTAGCTCCTTCTACCTATAAATACACCCTCCCCTCCGAAATTCGCGGTGCAAACCCTAGCCTCTTTCACCTCCGCGCGCCGGACATGTCCACTCCGCCGCCGGACACGTCCAGCCGCCGCGCCGGACGAATCACGGCACACCACGTGTCCCGCGCCTCTCTCTCTCTCCCGCCGCGCGGCCGCCCGCCTGAGCCGGGCAGCCCTCCCAGGCCGCACCTGGCCGCCTCGCCCGCCACGCCGCCCGCGCCCTCCGCCGCCCGTTGCTGCCGCCGCCTGAGCCTCCTCCGCCGCGCCGCCCGGCTCCCGACCGCCACCGTCGCGGCGAAGTCCCGCCCAGCGCCGCCGCTTCCGCCGTCTCCCGGCCAGATCGGTCTGGCGCGGCGGATCCGCCCTTCCCGTCGCCCCTGCCTTCTCCGCCACCTCCGCTGAGCTCCGTCGCCGCCACGGCCATGGCCGATCGGGAGGAGCCCCGATCCGCCCTGCGGTTGACCAGCCACGTGCCCCCACGACCTCCTCGAGGCCCAGCCCAGCTCGCCAGCCGGCCCGTGCCACCTCTCCTTCCTCTCTGGGCCGAAGCCCGTGGTGAGCAGCCCTATCCCTCGCCCCGTGCACAATTTAGCTATATCGCGTCCGATCCGTTTTTTTTCTGAAAACTGCTAAGTCCTGAAAATTCTATCATTATGTGCCCATATTCATCATGCCATAACTTGTTGCATACTGCTCCGTTTCGTGCGTGTAATATGTCAGAATGTTCGCCGTGAGATGCTCTTCATTTCATTCCATTGCATCATTTTCATTTTAGCTCATATTGATGCCTGAATCGTCATTGCAAGAGTGCTATATGATGTTAACCTGCTGAAACTGGTATAACTTGATGATTTATTATTTTTGTTGCATTTGATGTGTGCATCTTATGAGCATGAGCTCTACATGAGTTTTGACCTATGTCATGCCATATTTACATGGGTGCTATCCATGTATTTTTGTGATTCCTGTAGGGAGTGCATCAAGATTTTTAAGTAGGGTACTTGTTGTTGCTGTTTTGCATGTCTGAATCTGCTATATCATGATGCTATGTTAACCTGCTTCTACAAGTCATTCTATGCATAATATGGAGATGTTCACTAAGGATGTTTTGTTCTACATATCATGCTCTATCCATTCATGCCCTTGGTTGCATTTATATCTTGCTGTAGCTTTTTGTAATATTGCTCTCAAATTGCTAAATAATGTTTCTGTCAGCCTGTTAACATTAAGTTCAATGTTGCCATGATTGTTGTTAGTGATCCATGCACCCTATGAACTTGTTCTTGCCATGCTTAGCTTCATAAATATGTCTTCTTATTGTGAGTTGCCTTGCCATGCCATGTATTGCTCTGTGGTGAGTGGTTCAAGCTCACCAACATGCCTACTTATTGTTGTTCCTGCCATGTATGAATCTGTCATATAACTTGCCATGTTTACATGGGTGCCATGATATTTTCTGTGCCCTTTTGGCTCATGGTCAGTAAGGGACATTTGTTCTATGAGATTAATAAATTCATGCCATGCCTTTGTTTGCCATTTTAAGTTCCTGTAGCATGTTGTTTGATAGCTCTAAACATTGCAACCTGATGTTATTTCTGCTAATGACTGAAACTGTTATTATTTGCAATCTTGCCATGTGTGTTTGAGCATGATCTAGTGATTTCTGGAGATAGCTCAGTGTTCATGTTTTGTAGTTCTTTACCTGTACATCATGTCCATGCCTTTGTTTTCTATTTGAGGTCCTGTAGCATGTTGTTTTGGTGCTTGCAATATGCCTAATTGCTGTTTTGGACAGATTGTTGCTATAACTTGTTTCATGTGTATGTGTTGAACCGTTGCTCCGTTTTGAGTGTGCTCTATATGAAACTTGCTTGATTTTGCATGTAGTTTCATATTATCATGTTGCATCCTTGTTTTGAGGTGTTTGCTTGATGTTTGGATGCATTTTGCATCAATGCCATGTTTAACTTGTTTTGCTCATATCTTCTAGACCGTAGCTCCGATTTATATGAACTTTATATGTAACTTAACTAGAATTTCGTGCAGATCATCATGGTGCATCTTAACTTGCTGCTTAACAACTTGAACATAAGGTTTATTCAGATCTGGACCAATTTCGAAATTTGCATATGAGGACTTACCGGAATTGTTCTATGTTGTTTCCGGCCTCATTTAAACTTGCTTTGATGTGTTGGTCTTGTATGCATCATCTTTTGCCATGAGTAGCTTCATGTAGCCTTGTCATGCATCATACTTGGTTGAGCATCATGTCTTGTTCATGTGTGGTGTGTTTACCTTGTGTGCTTCTTTTCGATGGTTCCCGTTTCGTTGCGATCGTGAGGATTCGTTCGTCTACGCTTGGTTCGTCTTCGTGGCTTCATCTTCTTCATGGACTCGTTCTTCTTCCTTGCGGGATTTCAGGCAAGATGACCGCTACCCTGGATCTCACTACTATCATTGCTATGCTAGTTGCTTCGTTCTATCGCTATGCTGCGCTACCTATCATTTGCTCTTCAAGCCTCCCAATTTGCCATGTCAGCCTCTAACCTTTGCACCCTTCCTAGAAACCATTGCTTGGCTATGTAACCGCTTTGCTCAGCCCTCTTATAGCGTTGCTAGTTGCAGGTGAAGTTGAAGATTGCTCCATGGTGGACAGGATTTTGTTTGGGATATCACAATTTCTCTTATATTATTAATGCATCTATATACTTGGTAAAGGGTGGAAGGCTCGGCCTTATGCCTGGTGTTTTGTTCCACTCTTGCCGCCCTAGTTTCCATCATATCGGTATTATGTTCCCGGATTTTGCGTCCCTAACGCGGTTGGGTGATTTATGGGACCCCCTTGACAGTTCGCTTTAAATAAGACTCCTCCAGCAAGGCCCAACATTGGTTTTACCATTTGCCTCACCTAGCCCTTTTTCCCTTGGGTTTCCGGAGCCCGAGGGTCATCTTTATTTTACCCCCCCCCCCCGGGCCAGTGCTCCCCCGAGTGTTGGTCCAAACTAGAGAACCGTGCGGGACCATCCCTTAGCAACTTGGGTTACGTCGGTACCTGTACGCTTAGCTTATCCGGTGTTACCCTGAGAACGAGATATGTGCAGCTCCTATCGGGATTGTCGGCGCATCGGGCGGTCTTGCTGGTCTTGTTTTATTCTTGTCGAAATGTCTTGTAGCAGGATTCGAGACTGACCGGGTCTTCCGGGAGAAGGAATATCCTTCGTTGATCGCGAGAGCTTATCATGGGCTAAGTTGGGACACCCTGCAGGTTTGAACTTTCGAAAGCCGTGCCGCGGTTTAGGTGGCAGTGGGAATTTGTTAATATCCGGTTGTAGTAAACTTGAAGTAAACTCTTCTAAAATACACCAACCGTGTGCGTAACCGTGAGTGTCTCTTTTGGAGGTTGATCGAGAGGAGAACACGGTTTCTGGGTTATGTCTGACGTAAGTAGGAGTTCAGGATCACTTCTTGATCATTACTAGTTGTCGACCGTTCCTTTGTTTCTCTTCTCGCTCTCTTTTGCGTATGTTAGCCACCATATATGCTTAGTCGTTGCTGCAACCTCACCACCTTACCCCTTCCTTTCCCATTAAGCTTTGCTAGTCTTGATACCCATGGTAATGGGATTGCTGAGTCCTCGTGGCTCACAGATTACTACATCAACAGTTGCAGGTACAGGTTATGCGATGATCGTGACGCGAGAGCGATGCTTGCTTGTTTTGGAGTTCTTCTTCTTCCTCGTCGATCAGGGGATAGGTTCCAGGTCGGCAGCCTGGGCTAGCAGGGTGGATATTGTTTGAGTTTCTGTTTATGTTCCATCCGTAGTCGGATGTTGATCTCTTGTACATGATGTTGATGTATTCTTGTGGCATTTGTGCCTTATGTATGTATCCCCATCTATTATTTAATGTTGATGTAATGATATCCACCTTGCAAAAGCGTCTTCAAGATGCGCTTCTATCCTTGGTGGGACCTTCGAGTTCCTTTTGGATAGGGTCGCATCTTGGGCGTGACAGGTCCTAACGAAAACTAAGGGATATTAAGGCCTCCTTTTAATAGAGAACCGGAACAAAGCATTAGCACATAGTGAATACATGAACTCCTCAAACTATGGTCATCACCGGAGTGGTCCCGATTATTGTCACTTGAGGTTGCGGATCATAACACATAGTAGGTGACTATAGACTTGCAAGATAGGATCAAGAACACACATATATTCATGAAAACATAATAGGTTCAGATCTGAAATCATGGCACTCGGGCCCTAGTGACAAGCATTAAGCATAGCAAAGTCATAGCAACATTAATCTCAGAATATAGTGGATACTAGGGATCAAACCCTAACAAAACTAACTCGATTACATGATAGATCTCATCCAACCCATCACCATCCAGCAAGCCTGCGATGGAATTACTCATGCGCGGCGGTGAGCATCATGAAATTGGTGATGGAGGATGGTTGATGATGACGACGGCGATGAATCCCCCTCTCCGGAGCCCCGAACGGACTCCAGATCAGCCCCCCGAGAGGTTTTAGGGCTTGGCGGCGGCTCCGTATCGTAAAACATGATGATTTCTTCTCCTTGATTTTTTCTCTCCCCGAAAGCAAATATATAGAGTTGGAGTTGGCGTCGGAGGAGCTCCAGGGGGGCCACGAGGTAGGGGCGCGCCCTAGGGGGGGGGCAGGCGCGCCCGCCACCCTCGTGGACAGGTGGTGGGCCCCCTGGCCTTCATCTTTTGCAAGGATTTTTTATTATTTCCAAAAAGTTGTTCCGTGAAGTTTCAGGTCATTCCGAAAACTTTTGTTTCTGCATATAAATAACATCATGGCAATTCTTCTGAAAACAGCGTCAATCCGGCTTAGTTCCACTCAAATCATGCAAGTTAGAGTCCAAAACAAGGGCAAAAGTGTTCGGAAAAGTAGATACGACGGAGATGTAGCAGCCACATAGTTCAACAACCTGGAGAATCAGCCATAAAATTCTGGACTAGGTTCCTAACCAAAAAGAACCAGATCGTTGACTGTCCGAACGCCGAGGCCCTAGTAGCCTTCAAACACAGCATCCGTGACGAATGGCTAGCACGCCACCTCAGCTAGGGATGGCAATGGGTCGGGTTTGGGGCGGGTAGAGCTGGTCCAAATCCAACCCATGACCCATCTTCCTATCCTCTGCCCGTCCACCAAATTATCCATGGGCACAACTTGTGCCCATGTCCAAACTCCATTGGATACCCACATACCCATGGAGCTCCATGGGCATAGAAAAATCAGCATGAAGCCTTCCCAAAGATCAAATTAACACATCATCATTCACTCACAAATGACAACATAAGCTACATGCATAAGTAGGCAACAAATGTCGATGAGTCCTTAATTGTGACATACCGTAGGTAGATTCTGCAGCATATAGCTTATGGCACCGATTGCATATTGCCCGCCATTTCCGTTGATTCATTCTTTCTCATCATCAGCGGCATATGGCCCCACATGTCATATGGGTATCCATTGGATATCCATGGAGCACAAAATATAACCGTGCCCAACTCGGCTGTTCGTGGGTATCCATATCCATGGACCCATGGGCAGAAATGCGCTCCATACCCTTGCCCAACCGGGTCGGGTATCCATGGGTATCCAGATCCATGGATAAAATTGCCACCCCTAACCTCAGCCAAAAAAAGCCGAAGTCTATGGCAGCCCTTACGGCACTCATGACCCGCTTCTGCGTGGGTGAAGACAGCTGGTTGGCTCGTAGCAAAAACACAGCCAGCGAGGCAGGCCCTACTGAGGCCAAGAACAGCAGCGGCAAGCTCCGTTGCAATAGACACAAACATCAAAGCAATGGCGACAACACCGATGACACCACAGTCAACGTCGGATTCAATGACTCCAAGTCTGGCCAACGGAAGAAGCCCTACAAAAGAAACAACGAAGGACCTTCCAGCCTGGACCGCATACTCGACCGCCCGTGCCAGATTCACGGCACCCCGGATAAGCAAGCCAATCATACCAACAGGGATTGTTGGGTCTTCAAGCAGGCTAGCAAGTTAAATGCCGAAAACAAAGAAAATGGATCACAAAGTGAGGACAAGGACAAAGAGCCCCGGCAATAGAACACCGGGGGGCAGAAGAAATTTCCCCCTCAAGTCAGAACGGTGAACATGATATATGCTACACACATCCCCAAAAGGGAGTGTAAGCGAGCACTTAGGGACGTCTACGCGGTAGAGCCAGTCTCCCCAAAATTCAATTTGTGGTCGTCGTTCCCGATCACCTTCGATCGTCGAGATCACCCAACTAGTATCCGCCACGGCGGTTCAGCCGCACTAGTCCTTGACCCAATTATTGATGGGTTTCACCTAACACGAGTCCTGATGGACGGTGGTAGCAGCCTCAACCTACTCTATCAGGACACAGTGCGGAAGATGGGCATTAACCCCTCACGAATCAAACCAACAAAGACTACCTTTAAAGGAGTCATACCAGGTGTAGAGGCCCGCTGTACGGGCTCAATCACGCTGGAGGTGGTCTTCGTTCTCCGGACAACTTCCGAAGCGAAGAGTTAATCTTCGATATCGTCCCCTTCCGCAGCGGCTACCATGCACCGCTCGGACGAACCGCGTTTCCTAGATTCAATGAAGTGCCACACTATGCTTATCTCAAGCTCAACATGCCCTGTCCATGCGGCGTCATAACAGTCAATGGCAATACGGAAACGCTCCCTCCGAACAGAGGAGCACACCGCCGCCCTAGCAGCAGAAGTACAGAGCGGCCTTCTCCAGCAGCACCTTAATGCAGCTGTCGAGCCCTCGGACATCATTAAGAGGTTCCGGACTACACTGCAACAGGACGGCGCGGCTCGTCAAGAGCTCAATTAGCAATTCGGCCTCCGTCCCAGTCCCGATGAGGTAGTGGCATTCATACCACACGTACACAATTACGCACTCAAAATTCCATGGACATCGACGGAGGCACAAGATAATCCGGTGTCTATAGTTCGGCCAGACCGATCCCGGACACACATACTTTCACTTTTTTTCTCTTGTTTCAGGTTCCCTTTCCCGCGGGCCTGATCGCAAGTCCTTTAGAAGGACTGGCATACAACGGAGGCAAGCAGCACAGGTGTGTAGGGTAACCTCTATATGTTCTTTTTGACGGTATTCATACTTATTTCTCAGGACCCGCATGCTACGCCCCATTGATTCTGGCATGATAAATAGCCCGGATACTTCTCGCACCATCTTTACAAGATACGCCTTGACGTATCCATCCAATTATAATAAAAATGGTTTGTAGCCCAGTTTCTGTGGTTTTCGCTTCTTACTTCATATTATTTCGATCTACTTATGAGTTGCATCGGTACTCTCTCGTACGTTTCATATTCGCCAGGGGCTACTTATCGCCCCACAATACGACAGCAAAGTCCGAACACTTCTTATAGATAAGTTCGACACCCCGAATTTAGCATTATATGCATTGGCTCCGAATCATGTCTTTGGTCAATAGTTGGGTTGCCCGGCTCTTGTGCTTGCTACCCTACGTTCCGCTACATCGGCTAGGGTAGTAAAGGGAGAACTACTACGATTGTGCCTTGGCCTTGACCGGATGAGCACTTCAGTAGAGAAAGCCGAAAACTGACTGTTGTGATACGGCGAGAGCCGGTCAGCTATTCGAGGGTTACAAAATTGTTGGAGATTTTTTCGCGTTATGCGAAGGATTGGCACTTCCCGATCAGATGCTGACAGCACCCTGGCTTGGACCAGGGGTTGCGCCCATGCTTTATTATAAAACTCCTATGGCTAAGTGAGGGCGTTTAAGCCGTATAGTTTGATTGCCTAGTTCGTTGCGCTAAACAACTCCTCTAAGGACCATATAATTGGATCAAGATTGTCTAGATTCCATCCTGAACACCTCCGTACTACCTCTGCGAGGCGAGTTTACGACCGCCAACCCTCAGATTGCATACAACACGGACGCACAGGAGGAAACAATTAAAGCACAACAAAATTACATTACAAAACAGGCTTTGTTTTCACAATACAAGGAAAAGGCAACACAAATGTTTTCATTCAAAAATAATGTCCTGCCCGCACTCAGCTGCTGCAAGTCGAGACCCTTCTATGACATCCAAAAAATATCGCTCGGGTGTGCGGTGCTCCTTACCCTCCAGCGGCCCTCTGGCCACTTCAGCAGCATTCATCTTCGCCCACCACATCTTGCAACGGGCGAAGGCCATGCGGGCACCTTCAATACAGGCAGAGCGCTTGACGACGTCTAGCCAAGGACAGGCATTCACAATCCGCCTCACAAGTCCGAAGGTTCGGCTGGCCATAGCCGGATTATTAAATCATTCATGGCTAGTTCGGCCACCCTATGCAGCTCCACCAGTTGTTTCAGCTGATCGATGAAGGACACGGGAGGCTCCGGCGCTGCATATCGCGACCAGAATAGCTTTTCCGTCGAACCCCCTCCTTCAGCTCGATAGAACTCCACGGCGTCTGATACACTGTGTGGCAAATCTGCAAAAGCCCTTGGGGGAACTCCGAACCTGGGTTAGTAAAAGGTACTGCTTCGCCGCATACTTGCTTTGCATCTTAAAAGCCTTACCCGCCGCAATCTTCTTGGCATCCTGGATCTCCTGGGGGGCGGCCTGGGCCTCATTCCATGTGTTCTCCCGCTCTGACGAGCCTTGGTGAGTTCGGCCCCTTGAGCCGACGCATCATGCTCCAAGGTCTCACATTTTTTCACCACATCCTAGAGCTCCTGCTGGATTTCTTTGACCCGGGCCTTGAGCTTCTTACGGGCAGCTTGCTGCTGGACAGCCTGCTCCTCAGCCTCGCCCAGGGCCTTCCTCAGGGCCTCGACCTCGGTCGCAGCTCCTGCACATATTACAACACTACAGCCAATATACAGCGCCTACGCATTCCGAACACACAGCAAGTCGTTACTCACCTTGCTTCTCCTGGAGCCGAACCTTAACCTCGCCGAGCTCATTCTCGGTCCGCTCCAGCCTCTGCCTCAATTCAGTGACTTCGGCAGCATGCAAGGTTGCGGCCAAGAGCGACGCCTGCTCATGCATACATATTACGTTAGTCTCCTGCAACAGAAGATTAATCCTCTGTCCGGTTCTCCTCGTCGAACACCGGACAGTGACTCAGGGGCTACTGACTACATGTTTTTTTCTCTTTCTATGTCACTTACCTCGAAACCTGTCAACAGGTTGCTGCAGGCTTCGTTCAGTCCACTCTTGGCGGACTGAACCTCTTCTCGATCACCGTGCCAATAAGAACACGGTGCTCGTCCATAACGGAGGCACCTCGTAGCGCCTCCATCAGGATATCCCCCGCCCCCGGATGGACGGGGGCCACCGGCGGAAGCGGCACACCCCCTCCTTCAAAGGGGACTGCTCGCCCGACTCCGGAGCCATATGGGTCTCCGGAATCATATTCGGCTGAGGGCCGAACTGGATACGGCCCTCTTCGCCAGTCTTCATGGGGATTGGCTCCCCCATGTGTCCGGCAGTGGAGGTCTCGCCTTGTGGCGCCTCTCGGACAGCGTCCTAGGCTCCTCCCTTTGGAGCAGTCCTCCGGGACAACACTTCGGTGTCGTCCCTGGCCCCGGGGGAGTAAGCGGGCGGTGGCGACATGCTCGCCATCTCTGACGGAGCCAACGAACCTCCAGATGAGAATCGCTGGATAAGGTCACGGGCCGGACTGCAATAGTGTAGTTAACTATGTTAAAATAATAAAGAGAAAGGGCTGGATGTGCACATGAATGAGCCATGTCACTTACGATGCGGCCTGGGGTTAGTGCGGGGGCGTCGTTCTGGACTACTGTCAACGTCCCATGCGGTATTGACCGTTGGGGCGCCCTTCCCCTTTTTGGGCGCTTCCGCCTCCAGATGCGCCGAGGCCGCCCTCTTTTTCTTCTTCTCCTCGGGGGGAGGGTTGTTTTCCTCCTCCTCCTCCTCTTCCTCGTTATTGTCCTCAGGGACAGAGGAATGGGCTTCGTCGTCTTCGGACGTCATGTCCGAGGTGCCCTTGCGACGGGGACCACTCTTGGCCCCCTTGGCCTTCTTCTTGGCCTTCTTCTCCGGCGCCTTATACGGCGCCGACACCAGCATCTTCGCTAAACGCAGGATGACTGGTTCTTCAGGCAGCAAAGCCGGACACTGGATCCGCTTCGCCCTCTCCATCCAGTCCTGAAAGAGCAATAATAAAAGCTCACACATCATCCTCGAAACAATTAAGTTGGGGGTACATCAAAAATAACATACCTTGCTGGCGGGGTGTTTACAATCGTGACCACGGTCTGAATCCGTGGCCGGTGGCTTCTCGTTGCCCTTAAAAGCAACTTCCAGGCGCCTTCGTGAGTAGTCTCGAAGAGCCTTACCAAAGTCTGGTGCTTCTTCGAATTGAACTCCCACAAAGGGCGGCTTCGGCGCTGGCACGGAAGAATCCGGCGAACTAGCATCACCTAGATTACATCGACGAGCTTGACATTCTTGGTCACCATGCTTTGAATGCGCGTATGCAACGCTACCAGCTCGTCAGGTGAACACCAGTCCGGACTCTTCTCGACCTAGGAGGTGAGTCACATGGGAGCGCCGGAGCGGAATTCGGCAGCTGCGGCCCAGGTGGTGCCGCGAGGTTCAGTGATATAGAACCATTGCTTCTGCAACTCCTTTACTGTGTCCACAAAAGTGCCCTTGGGCCAGGAGACGTTGGACAGCTTACTCACCATGGCTCCTCCGCACTCTGCGTGCTGGCCATCTACCACCTTCGGCTTCACGTTGAAGACTTTGAGCCACAGCCCGAAGTGGGGTTGGATGCAGAGGAAGGCCTCACACTGGACGATAAATGCCGACATGTGGAGGAAGGAATTCGGGGACAGATCATGGAAATCTATCCCGTAATAATACATCAGCCCACGGACAAAAGGGTGGAGTGGAAACCCTAGCCCACAGAAGAAATGGGGGATGAATACTACCCTCTCGGTGGGCTTCGGCGTGGGGACGACTTGTCCCTCGGCCGGCAGACGGTGGGCGATCTCCTTTGCCAAATATCTAGCCGCCCGAAGCTCAGTAATGTGCTCCTCCTTGACGGAGGAGACCATCCACTTGCCCTGACCACTGGATCCGGACATGGTTGCTTGAGTGGAAAGGAGATGAGAACTTGGGCGCTGGAGCTCGAGATTGAAAAGGCGGAGACAGAGAGAGAGTGTGAGAAGAGGAAGAGGGAATCCTTATCCCCTTATAAAGGCAGCAAATATTGAACGCCTCCTCACTCGCCTTAAGATTCGCCAATTCCCATGGGCTGTATAAACGGCACGGTTGGGTTACCCATGTGTTAGGGAAGCTGATCGGACCCACGAACACCTATGGGACCAGCGGACCGAGCCCCTTTCGGTTCGGTGGGGGCGGAGAGTCGCCTGAAGAGCGGTCGGCGAAGCACACGCAGTTTACCCGGCCGAGCTCTCCGGAGATAATACTCCTACTACTGCTTGTCGATTGTATTGTGTTCTTGCTAGGGAGCGCTGAGAGCTACAAGACCTAGCGTGAGTGTTCTCGGTTTCGAATGTACCGACCCTTTCTCGTTGCGCATGGGCCTCCTTTTATATGCTCAAGGGGTCTTGACGGTGTAGCGTAGACAAGGGCGAAAGCGTAAAAGGATTAAGTGGTTGGTACAGCTACTTGTATAGTGCCGCTACCTAACCACGGCGGCGGGGACAAAAGCATTAAATGCCGTCTAAATCGACTAAGCAGTGCGAAAAAGGACCGTCAAAGGCGCCACCGCTTCGCCACGATGGCGATCTTATCAGCGCCGCTTACCACCGCGCTCGGCGGCGCACGACCTCTTGCCGCGTCGCTGGAATGGTCCCATGGCGACACGTTGGTGGATGGTGGAAGCGGAGGAGCAGAGTGGTAGTCTGCCGCGACAAGCGCCTTGCATGATCGTTGCCTTGTCGCGCCCGGAAGCTTGTTGCTCACCGGGCCTTCCCGACAAGCTCCTCTTGCCGGGGCCTTGTTCTCTAGGTGCCCTGAGTGGCCTTCCCGGCAAGCTGCTCTTGCCGGGGCCTTGTCTCTTTGACTTAAATACTTTGTTCTTGAATGGCTCCAATGGAGCCGAGGAGGACCTTGGCGGTCACCAGGCAAGCCCTGCCGCGGGGTGCTGCGACTGCCCGTGCACGAGTTCGGGATACTAGGGTACCCTACTCTAGTACACCGGCAGAGCCCCAGACTGGGCCACCTGCAGTGCCGGCGCTGTTGGGCCAGGCCCAAAAAAGCAGTCTGCAGACACGCGGCCTTGAATTACGCCGTAACTTGCTCCGGACCCACCACGTCCCCCACGAACAGCACACGTCCGAATCGGCGTCGTGGGAGAGATCGTGGGGGGTTTCTTTATTCGAGGAAGCGGAGCGTCCGCCCCTCTCCTCCTTATAAACAAGGGAAGCAGGGGCAGTTCGCCCACCTCGCCATTCTTGTCTAATCTAAAAACCACCGCTCCCCCCTTCTTCCCAAGTCTGAAGAGCAGCGCTCACTTCATCGCCACCAGCGCCACCAGCGCCGTCGGTCTCCCCACCGCCTCCGCCATGGCTCAGCCGACAAGGGGAAGGCGTGTAGTCGGCAGCGCCAGCGGCTCATGGCGCTTGCGAAAGGCGGGCCATCTCCCCCAGCTTCGCCGCAAGGGAGGCTGAGGCTACTACCTCTTACGGTCGGCGGAGGCGGCGCATCCAGCGCCTGAAGGTACTCAGCCGCTGCTTTGGAACTAGCCCCAAGCTGGGTACCCTTTCTTCGCTGTTCTTCTATTAGAGCTCTGCCCGCCCTTCTCTGAATTTTTCTGCGATATCATGAACACCTATGGGTTCCGCCTCCTTGATTTCACCCCAATGTTGTCACGACCATGGCAGTTTTCGCACATCTGCGAAAACTTTGTCGAAATCCATCCCAATGTAGCCCTCTTCGCCATTTCTTCATGCCTCGAGTAGAAAGGAGAGCCTCTTGCGAAGGGATCGCTTGGATCTCAAGGATCGGCAAGAAGGAAGCCTATCTGGAGGAGAGCTCCACATCAAGTGGGAGGAATGGAGGCACATTGGTGTTGGATTATGAGAGGAGAACCATGCAGCCCTTCCGCTCGGCGCAAACCCCAATAGTGCTTGCAGCGATTGGAGCAACTTGGCGCGGAAGATGCTAGATTGAAGATTGCCGTCACCGGATCCTGCGCCTCGGGCTTGCGGACTAACGTAATATGGCGCCGTTGGCGCGATTTCGCCGCCGCCGCGCCGCCCCCTTGCGGGAGAGGAGAAGACCTGCTTGGGAGTTCGAATCGGCGGATATCATGAGGCTGCGCCGGGCCTCAACTTCAACTTCACCGTCTTGGAGTTGGATGCGATGCTCCTGGAGCTGTTCATCCCGAATGGTTCGAGGTTGCGAGGGAGTCGTTCCATTGTGCCACAATTCCTCGCTCGACCGCATCCGTGCAATGATGCCGTTATGCGACTTCGCATGGAATTGCTCCAACCTGGCAAAGCTGCAGAATGGCGTCGTCGGGTGTTCTTGACAACTTGGAAGAAGTGCGGTCCGCCCGATGAGCGAAAGGGCCTCACCGCGACACCAGCCCACGCGGCGAGATCGCGCGCCGCCACCAGCTGGAGGCGGCAGCAACTGCTGCGCTTGGCGGTCAGGTTCACCGTGGAGGAGGCAGAGGCAGCAGCGGCGGCAAGCCTTGTCGGCGAAGGAGTTTGCCCGCGAGGAGGAGCTTGCGAACCTGAAGCCGAGTCAAGCGAGCCCGCCGAGGCGCTTCCTCCCCACCACCTAGCAGCTTGCGCGAGAGAGTCCCAGCTCCACCAAGAAGGCGTCTTCGCAAGGCTGGAGGCAAGCAGGGACGACATCAGACCAACAGCCATCGCGCGGCGCGCAGCAACTCCACCGCGGCAAGCCTTTGTTGCAGCGGGAGCACCTCACGCTGCTGCGACAAGCTGGGCGAGGCCTCCCGAGGCCACCACTGCTACTCCCGCCAAGCGATCAAGGGAACCCCTCCTCCGCCTCGTCGCCTTTGAGGCGGCGAAATGATCTCTCTGCGCTCAGCTCGGCGAGGAAGAAGAAGAGTAAGCTTACATGTTGTACTCGTATTTCTTCAATTTTGTGGCTTTGTCTTGTATCTGATTTGCTTCATTACGAACTCTTTCCTTTTCAGGGCCTTCTAGTTCGAGAGCGTCGAAGAGAGCCAAGACCCGGTGGTTGTCATCGAGGGCGATACCCCAGCGGCAGCGGAGGCGCGTCAAGAGACCACCCTGCCGGACGCAGCAACTCTTCCTCAAAGCAGCCCCAGCACAGCCCCAGCGTAAGTATATGGTTTACTCTTCTTGTTGGGTGTGCATGGGTTTTCTTTCTTGGCTGATATCATTGTTGGTTTGTGTAGGAGCAGAGCAGCCTCATCAAGAGTGCCCGGAAGCCGCTCCGGACGTGCCATCTGCGTCGACTACACCGCCAAGGGAGGATCCCCCGGCAAGGGAGCGTTCTCCGGCAAGGGGCAGTTCTCCGGCAAAGGATAGCGCCAGCGACCCTCCGGTGGTCGAGACCACGGCTGCAGATCCCATCGCAGGTAATCCTCTTGTCTGAAAACTTCCCTTGTGTTCTTCTTCTTCTGATTTTCTTCTTGAACATTTGCTTGCTATGTTCTTTCTTTTTACGGTCGTCGAGATCCATCCGCCCTTGAGCCGATGGGGCCGAGGTCGCTTGGCGAAGAAGGCGTCTTGGCAGCATATCTGAAAACGCCGCCGTCGGCGAAAAAGCGGCGTTAAGCGAGCCCGCCGCGGGAGGCCGCCAAGGCTGCCGCCACGAAGCTGGCGAGGTCGGCGATCGCCTTGGCGGCCCGAGGCGCGGAGCGCCGAGCGCTACACGACCGTCGATCCCTCCGGCGCTGCGCAGCGCCGGGCTCCGAAGAGCCCGACCAGCGCCTACTTGAAGGCCGGCGATGGCGTCTTCATCAAGCTCCCCTGGGCGTCGAGCTCCAGGGCTCCGGTTGAAGGGGAGACCTTTGACGAAGAGCTGCTCGCCTCTGCTGGGCTGACGCTGGTCGACGCGCCAAGCAGCGGCGGCGGCGAGTCTGAGGAGGAGGAGCTGTTGAGGAAGCTGCTGTCGCTCTACCGCGCCCGACAAGCCAAGCTGGAATCCCGGGAAGCGCTTGTCGCGAAGGCGGAGCATAGAAGCGCGGAGGAGCTCGGGGCACCAACCAAAGCTCTCCGGTCCTTGGCGGAGGCGGGAGGCGACTTCGCCGAGGCGCACAACCTTCATCCTCGAGAAGGCTGAGGTTGAGGCGGCAGCTGCTTGCTGCCCGAGCTGTCTGCTTGAGGGAGGCGAGCTGGCGCAGCGGAAGATCAATCTTGACAGCCATGAGGAGGAGCTTGCCTTGAGAAACAAACATTTGGCGGGGCCCTCAAGGAAGCAAAGGGCGCTGCCATAGCTGCCGAGGCCGCCAAGAAGGAGCTGGAGGCGAAAGTGGCGCAGTTGGAGGCCAATCTCGAAGAGCGGCGAGGCTTGCTGCACTCAAGCCGGCGAGAAGGGCGCCTACACTCTTGGCGAGCTGCAGGGCCGTCTCGCCCGAAAGAACAAGGCTCAGCGCCACCAAGGACTCAAAGCAGATCTTGAGCTGGAAGTCTGACCACCTTGATCTGAGGCGCCGGGCGGCGCCAAGGAGGCGGGAGGTGGCCTTGTTGGAGAAGGTCAAGGCCGACGAGGCGCTGTTGGCGAGTGCTACTACCGCCAGCACCTTGGGGAGAATGTGGAGCCTTGGACCGAGGGTCTCGTGAATGTTGCCGCCGCCATCGACAAGGAGCTGGCGGAGCTGGGATGGTGGATCTTGGATATTCCTCCGCGAGCATCTCAACCCAGCGCCAAGCAGCTTGTTCTTCAAGGGCGTGGTGGCGGCTCTCCAGCGACTCGGGAAGAGATCCCAAAGCAGCTGGCGAGGAATCGCGCCATATCTGCTGAGGAGCTCTCGAAGGTCTTGATGAAGGTAGCCTTCCATAATCCAGGCCTCAACCTCACGGCGTCCTCAAGTCCCTGCCGCCCGGATCTGATGTGGAGGCACTCAAGGCCCTTCGCACCCATTGTGGACAAGGTGGGCAAGATCAAGAGGGTTGATGGCGACCGCGTAGATTAGGCCGCCAATTTTATCTTTTCCTTGTCGCCGCTGGTCATGTTAGGAGAACAATCTATTAGAGCTGCGACAAGTTATTTTGTAATATAACTCTATCTCGGGCAATGATTGCAATGTTATTTCCTTTACTTGATTCCTTCCTTTGTATGTTTTTGCCCTACGCTTTTAGGGAACTTGTCGGTGCAGGCACCTTTGCCGCGATTGCTGAGTGTGGAGCGTCGGCAGCCTCTTTGTGTACCGCTTCCGACAAGCAACCTTATCGCAACTAGTTGCAGCTCACTTAAGTTGTTGGCGGACTCGAAACAAAGTAAGGGTGCAACTAGCTACTGAGTTAGTTCCTCCGTGCACAGTTTTCCATACAAAGCATGGTCGTTCGAGGAAGATAACTTAAAAATTTAAAGTTGATTGCTCAAATTTAGCAACAACTTTTACATCCTTTGCTTCCCGGTAAGGCGAAACTTCCTTGGCGGCGCTTGGTCCACACCATTATCTTCTCCTCCCCGGCAAACTTGTGTGCGAGGGCCTTCCTTTCTTTGAGAAAGAAAAGAAGAAAATAAAATTATGGAGCCTCATGGCTCGTTATTGCTTACGGGGTAGGTGCTGCACAAGGTGTCGAGATAATGCATGTAATAAAATGATGAAAGCATGAAATTGACAAGTTGTGCGAAGCACATGAGCTTTACTTATGCAGGGATCTGCGCTTGGCTTTGTACAAAGGATTACATGCAACATCGGCAAGACTTGTACAAAAGGTGGTTGCGGAACAGGTTCGAAACAACCCGCCCTCTGAGTAAAACTTACGAAGATGCTCAATATTCGAGTTGCTCACGGAATGCCATCTTCGTCTCAAGGCGGACAGCACCAGGCCTAGTGACTTGTTTCACCCGATAAGGGCCTTCCCACTTGGCGTCAACTTGTTGGAATTCTTGGCGGACTGAGCGGCGAAGAACAAGGTCGCCTTCCTCGAGACTTCGGCATTAACTGCGGCTATGGTAGCGGCGCAAAGCTTGCGATAACGAGCAGCTCGTCAATGACTGAAGGCGGTCCTCCTCAAGAAGCAGCGCGTCATCTTATCGCAGCTGCTCTTGCTCAAGCTCATCATAAGCAAGCACTCGAGGTGATCCGAATACGAGTTCCGTGGGGAGAACTGCCTCTGCTCCATAGACTAGAGCGAAAGATGTCTGGCCAGTGGCTCGATTTGGCGTCGTCCTGATCGACCAAAGAACCACCGGCAGCTCCTCATTCCAGTTCCTTCCGCACTTGTGCAGTCTGTCGAAAGTTCTGGTCTTGAGCCCACGCAGCACTTCATCATTTGCCCTCTCCGCTTGACCATTACTTCTCGGATGAGCAACAGAAGCGAAGCAGGCCTTGGTGCCAAGATCTTGGACGTACTGCATGAAGGTGCGGCTCGTGAATTGTGTACCGTTGTCGGTGATGATCCTGTTAGGGATTCCGAAATGGCAAACAATCGACCTGAAGAACTTGACTGCTGACTGTGTTGTCACCTTTCTCACTGCTTCCACTTCCGGCCACTTTGTGAACTTGTCGATTACAGCGTACAAGTACTCAAAGCCCGACAACTCGGGGAAGGGGCGAGGATGTCGAACCCCGGACCGAAAATGGCGAGGATAAAGGGATCGTCTGGAGAGCTTGAGCTAGGCTGGTGTATCTGCTTGGAATGGGCCTGCACGCTTCACACTTGGTTACTTGTGCGGTTGCATCTGGAGGCTGTCGGCCAAAAGAAACCTTGCGGAAAGCTTTGCGGCAAGTGCTCTTCGCCGATGTGGTGACCACATATGCCTCCATGTATCTCTCGCCAACAGCTTACATCCATCTTCGGTGAATACACTTCAATTTCACACCGTTGAGCCTTCTTACATGCGGTGTCTTTGTCGACAAACTGATACGTAATTGACTGCGGGCTACTCTTTACGCTTCTTCTTGTTCTTGAGGAGTTATCTGTCAGAAGAAATGGACAATCTCTTGTGCCCATCTTTGGAGCTTGCGGCTCGACAACAAGGACTAAAGGCATATCTGCTGCTGCGGGAACATCCGCTTCTGGCGAGAACTCTGCGGCTCGGCGGAGCTTGATGTTCCCGGCAAGCTTGCTTGAGCAAAACTTGTCGGGGCGTGCTTCAACGAAACAAACCCTAGGGCTTGTCGGAGCAGACCGCTCCTCGGCACTCTTAGTGTTGATCTTGGGGACCTTCTTGGCGGCGGCTTGGAAGCTCTGCGGGAAAATAGTCACCGAAATCAACTTCCTCTTCTTGTTCTGTCCAGTTGATGGCGTTACAATCGGTTGAGTCAGCTTGAGCACAAAAATCCCTGGTTCCACAGGTAACTTGAGTGCGGCGCACTTTGACAGGCCATCAGCAATATCGTTCTGAGCTCTTGGAACATGTTCCATCTGTAGGCCGTCAAAGTGCTCTTCTAGCTTTCTCACTTCATCAACATAGGCTTCCATCAACGGACTCTGAGAATCTTTTTTCACTTGGCGGACGACAAGCTGTGAGTCACCCCTGACAATGAGCTTCTTGATCCCAAGGTCTACTGCGATCCTGAGACCGGCAAGCAAACCTTCATACTCTGCAGTATTGTTTGTTGCTTGCTCCTTGGCAAAGTGCATTTGGACTATGTACTTGAGGTGCTCTCCGGTGGGTGCGACAAGCAACCGCCCGACACCGGCGCCTTGCAGCGAGAAGGCACCATCAAAGTACATCAGCCACTCTTTGCTTGCTTCCTTGACGGGGATGCTCATTTCTGGGATTTCTTCATCTTGCGTTGGCGTCCATTCTGCTATGAACTCTGCCAATGCTCTGATTTGGATAGTTGAAGTGTTTTCAAACTTGAGGCCAAAGCTTGACAGTTCTAGTGCCCACTCGACAATCCTGCACTGTTGCTTCCGGATTTTGCAATATCCTCTTGATGAAGCGAGTGGCGATTGTGATCTCATGTGCTTGGAAGTAATGGCGCAGCTTTCTCGAGGCCATGAGAATGCCGAAAAGCAATTTCTGCACACCAGAGTACCTTGACCTAGCCCCCTGCAGAAGGGAACTGACAAAGTAAACTGGGCGCTGCACCATCCTTTTCTGCATCTTCTCACACGCCTGCGCAGACCAATCTTTGTCGGGACCAGAGCTTGCCGGTGAAATTCCTTGCTTGTCGCTGGATGCCCATGCCGTGGTTGCCGGCTCATCATCCGCCTCCCTCTCCGCTACTAACGCAGCACTAACCACTTGATTGGTTGCCGCTATATGTAGCAGCAACTTCTCTTGTGGCCTAGGTGCGACAAGTATTGGGGTGGAGGACAGGTATCTCTTTAAATCCTGCAGCGCAGCCTCCGCTTCTGGAGTCCATTTCATTGGACCCGCCTTTTTCAATATTTTGAAAAATGGCGAGGCCTTCAGCAGACCTAGAGATAAACCTCTTGAGCAGCCACATAACCGGCAAGTCTTCGTACATCCTTGGCGCGCTTTGGTGCTTCAATCTGCTCAATGGCCTTGATCTTGTCGGGATTGGCTTCAATTCCCGCTGAGACACGAAGAACCGAGAAGCTTGCGGAGAGGACTCCAAACACGCACTTCTCGGGGTTGAGCTTGAGGTTGATCTTGCGCAGATTTGCAAGGTTTCATCTAAATCTTGAATCGAGTTGCTTTATCCTTGCTCTTGACCACTATGTCATCCATGTAGGCTTCTACATTTACGTGTATTTATGCTCAAAAGCGTCATGGACTACTCTTGCAAATGTTGAACCAGCATTCTTTAAACCGAAAGGCATCCGTGAAAACAATATGTGCCACATGGGGTGATGAATGCGGTTTTCTCCTCATCCTCTTCGCCATGAAGATCTGATGGTACCACGGTATGCATCAAGAAATGAAAGCAAATCACATCCGGCCGTGGAGTCAACAATCTGATCGATCGTGGCAAGGGAAATGGGTCTTTGGGACAAGCTTTATTAATATCGGTAAAGTCGATACAAATCCTCCATTTTCCGTTTGCCTTACATACGACTACGGATTGGCCAACCATGTAGGATGGAGTACTCCTCGACAAGGCCTGCTGCTTCCAATTTCTTGATCTCTTACGCAATGAACTCTTGGCGCTCCTTTATGCGCTTCGACTTTACGCTTGCGGGCGGCGTGAGGACAGATGGCAAGATGGTGCTCAATTACTTTCACAGGAACACGGGGATGTCGAGACGGTTGCCGCAAAACACGTCGGCGTTAAGCCCATGAGGAAAACAGCGAAGCGCCTTCCTATTTAGGGTCGAGAGTGGCGATGGTGAAGGTACCACCGGTGCCGTCCTCCTTGGTGGACACCTTCTTGGTCTTTGGTGGAGCTGCCATCGTCTTCTTGTACTTGCGGTGGAGCTCGATGGTGCGTCCTCGGCGGTGGCGCAGCACCGAAGAAGTGCGCTTGCGGAGTGGGCATCGAGCTCTTGCGGACTTGGTCTTCTTCTTCCCCACAGGAGCTTGATGACAAGTGACTTGCTATCTGTTGCGGTGATGCTTCCCGATAGATCTTGTCGGCGCGAGATAAGAGCATCCTTCTTGTCGCCATGGACATAAATGACACTTATCGGGCCTGGCATCTTGAGCAAGTTGTATGCATAATGAGAGGCTGCCATGAACTTGGCGAGTCTTTGGGCGACCAAGTATCCCATTATAAGGCAATGGGAAGTCGACAACGTCAAAGGTGACCCTCTCGATCCTGAAGTTCAACTTCGCTTCCAAGCGTCACGAGCAGCGTGATTTTTCCCTTTGGCTTGCTCCTTCCGGATTAATTCCTTGGAATGTGCATGTCTCTTGAGCTTCGCCATCGAGGGATCCGAAGCTTGGAGTACGCGGAGGAGATCAGGTTCAAGCCGGCCCGCCGTCAACTAGCATCTTAGTGACCTTGAGGTTGCGGATAGTTGGTGAAACCAACATTGGCAAGCACCGACCGCGATGATGCGATCGGGGTGGTCCTCAATATCAAAGATGATAGGCGTCTTGGACCATTTCGAGAGGCTTGCGTGACTTCGATGGATGGTTACGCGCATTGACTTCGCGCATCCTTTGCTTGAGTTGGCGGTGTGAAGTATGCAGAGATGCACCACCGTCAACGCACAGGACCTCTGTGGCTTTTTGGAACTCCTGCTCGTCGGCTTCATCATCTTCCATGTCTTCATCGTTGTCGTCATCTTCATCCTTGTCGCGGCCGCGAGGAGGTCTGTCTCCTTGCCGCTGCTTGGCCTTGCCGCGGCGTCCTCCCCGGCCGGGGCGTTTCTTGCTAGGTCCTCCAGCACCTTCTTGAGCCTTCTCCTTGTCGCGCCGCTCGTATTCAGCCTTCTGCTGCTCAACAAGCTGCTCGACCTTCTTGCAGCTCTGGAGGTCATGGCCCTTGGTGCGGTGGATCTTGCAGATCTTGCTTGTTGGGCCGTCACGCTTGTCGGCGCGCCACCCACCACTGGCGGTTGGTGCCGCGCAATATCCTTGCGGAGCTGCCAACTTTGGCTTTCTTGGCGCCACCTCCGTTGCCGGACTGCTCGACAACTAGCACATCTTTGCCTTTCTTTTTTCTGTTGCTCCGCTGTCGGCTTTTCTTTGCCGGGGTGGATCCTCACTATCGAGATCCTGCAGCCACATATTCTCTCCGGAGTCTCCTCCCTTCCTCGGCACGTGCACACTTAGCCGGCCAGGGGCATATAGCTCATCGACATCTCGATCTTGCACATCGCCATCTCCTCCGCATCCTGCGGTTTCGCTTTGTTCGATGGAGCAGCGCTGATCACCACGGCGGGGTGGACATCTGGGATGTTGTCTTTGTACAGTTGAATCTCTGAATGAACTTGCGCGGGGTTCTCCTTCCTTATGGGCTAACAGATGAAGATCGCTCTCTTGGCCATGGGGCTTGTGGCGCTTTGTGAAAGCGCCGACAAGCGATGGCATAGATCCGCCAAGAGGATATGGATTTGTCCGGCAAGTGCATGAGCCAAGATCGACATTGGGCTTGAGTACCAGCAGAAGTAGTTGGCGAGAATCTTGTCGTCTCGCCCCGGCAGCTTGCACCGCAATGGTGTAGATCTTTGAGGAACTCCGACGGATCGTCTTGCCGTCGTGCTTCTCTGGTATGTCGGCGAAATTCTTCTTCTTTGGGCCCTTTGGACTTGCCGCAGCTCACGAGTGAGCAGCAGGGCAACCTACAGCGTCTGACAAGCCGCTGGTTCCCCTGGCGCATGCATATCGACAGAGGGCCCGGTAGCGCTGGTCGGATTGACGTCGCGCTTCTCTTGGCGCTCGATGCTAGTTCGGCGTCTTCTTCTTGTCGTTCGTGAAGAACTTGGCGTTGATCGCGATGAGCTCGTGGGTCGATGGCGGTGGAGTCATTGTCGAGGTGGATCCGACGAGTTGGCGATCTTGGCCTTCGAGTGGAGAGTGCATGGTGGTTGCACCCCACGGGTTTAAATCGCCACCGGCTCGTGCCTTGTCGTCTTGCCGCGGCAGCGATGTAGTCGGTTGCCGCGAGTGTCGCCGTTAGCAAAGCGATGAGACTACGGATGGTGGCCCTCCATTCATCGACCTTGTCGGCTGTTGGAGGGTAATCTAGGAGCAGTTGAGCTCTCGCCAAAGCTTATCTTTGGAGTGGTGGGTGGCGATGGCGAGCGGTGCGTGGGCGGGATATGCTCGGACTTCTAACTATGTTAGAAGGAGCGTATCCGTCTGGCGACCGATGCCTCGCTTCGTGCCGACATGTTGGCGTGCACGCTGGTCTTGAGGGCCTCGGGGTCCACCAGCTCGATCTTGATCCACGGCGTATGGTATTGTGAATACCATGGCTTTGTCGGTCCCGCGCCTCTGAGATGGGCGCGGTGCGTGTCTGGACGTCGAGGTGCATGCAACCTTGTCCTTGGACTTGGCAGCATCATGAGCTCCCTCGTCGGCGCCCGTTCTTCGCCGGTGTCTACCCCACCACCCATTTGCTCCGGTGGTGGTGGGATCGATGTGGGCGGCTCGCTGCGCGAAGCCTTCTTCTTGGTGGCATGTCGATGAAGATGATGAAGATGTAGCTCGTGTGAGCGCGGATCAGGTTCACACAGCCTCGGCGCACCCCTACAGCGCGCCAAAGATGTCGGGGAAGCTGATCGGACCCACGAACACCTATGGGACCGCGGACGAGCCCCTTCGGTTCGGTGGGGGCGGAGGTCGCACGAAGAAGCGGTCGGGCGAAGCATCGCGAGCAGTTACCCAACCGGAGCTCTCCGGAGATAATACTCCTCTTCTGCTTGTGCGATTGTATTGTGTTCTTGCTAGGGGCTGAGAGCTACAAGACCTAGCGTGAGTGTTCTTTGGTTTGAATGTACCGACCCCTTTCTCGTTAAGCATGGGCCTCCTTTTATATGCTCAAGGGGTCTCCGACAGGTGGCAGCGTAGACAAGGGCAGAAAGCGTAAAAAGGATTAAGTGGTTGGTACAACTACTTGTGCGAGTGCACCCTACCTAACCACGACGGGGGGGACAAAAGCATTAAATGCCCGTCTAAGTCGACTAAACAGTGCAGAAAAGGACCGTCAAGGGCGCCACCGCTCGCCACGATGGCGATCTTGTCAGCGCCGCTTACCACCGCGCTCCGCTGGCCGCACAGCCTCTTGCCACGCGCGCCTGGAATGGTCCCATGGCGACACGTTGGTGGATGAGCTGGATCAGAGGAACGGAGTGGTAGTCTGCCGCGGCAAGCGCCTTGCCGCGGTCGTTGCCTTGTCGTGCCTGGAAGCTTGTCGCTCACCGGGCCTTCCCGACAAGCTCCTCTTGCCGGGGCCTTGTTCTCTAGGTGCCTTGAGTGGCCTTCCCGGCAAGCTCCTCTTGCCGGGGCCTTGTCTCTTTGACTTAAATACTTTGTTCTTGAATGGCTCCAATGGAGCCGAGGAGGACTTGGCGGTCACCGAGCAAGCCACATCGCGAGTCTCTTGTTGCCCGTGCTGCAGTTCGGGATACTAGGGTACCCCTACTCTAGTACACCGACACCATGCCCGCATTGATGAGAATCCCGCGATAAGGGGACACGATCTCCGCTTTGACAAGACGTGCCAATGGCAACTGCGTCTCGGGACATGGGGCGTCGAACATAAAAGCGGTCTGGAAATATGACCGGTCAGACGTAATGCCGTGCTGCAAAAAAGTTGTCAGCGGATGGAACTCGTGTAAAAAAATATATATTCTCTCTGCAGTTGTGTGTGCTATGTGTTACAGGTCCGGATACAGTCACCGCATCCGAAGACTATCATGGAGTTCGGAAAAGGGGAACCCGCCTTGCAATGCCGAAGACAATCTGCGCGCCGGACTCCTCGTCATTGAAGCCGAGTTCGAGACTCTTGAGGAGTCTGGACTAAAGGGTCCTCGGCGTCCGGCCATTATTCATGGGTCGGATGATGGGCTGTGAAGACATGAAGACCGAAGACTGTACCTGTGTCCGGATTGAACTCTACTTGGCGTGGAAGGCAAGCTTGGCAACCGACTATGTAAATTACCTCTGATGGAACTGACTCCATGTAACCCTAGATCTCTCCGGTGTCTATATAAACCGGAGAGCGTAGTCCGGATAGGGAGACTCATTACCATAGTCATACAGGTTAGACTTCTAGGGTTTAGCCACTACGATCTCGTGGTAGATCAACTCTTGTAACACTCATATTCATCAAGATCAATCAAGCAGGAAGTAGGGTATTACCTCCATAGAGAGGGCCCGAACCTGGGTAAACATCTTGTCCTCCGTCTCCTGTTACCATTAATCCTAGACGCACAGTTCGGGACCCCCTACCCGAGATCCACTGGTTTTGACACCGACAGTTGGTACAGAAGACAATGGTGGGATCGGTGACAACAACATAGGAGCGTGATGTTGATGGTGACCGGCTTCTGGGGCATGGAAACACGTGGCACAAGCTTGAGTGCTTGTGTGGCTTCGACAAGACTATGGCGCGGGGTTGATTTAAGATGGCGTACACATGTGAGCTTGAAGTCGACGGGGGCGCAGGGGTGGACTAATCATCGACCATGGAGTATTGTTGAAGGTGGAGCTGGATTGAGGGGCTACGGCGTAAGTGCACAGCGAGTCGAAGCCTATTCAACTGGAGAAAAGCGAGTGACACGTAGTTCGGACTGGAGCCCAGTGGTCTGATGGAAGCGTGAAACTCGTCATCGGTCGGTGATGATCGGTGGTACTCTGCAGTGGGGGTTGAGTGATGTGGGTTTGTGACCCTTGAGACTCGACCGGGACAGCGGAGGCTCGACGCGGTAATAGCGGCGAGGCATGCGGTATGCACGAGGCATGGAGACGGGCCAAGGCTCTGGTGGTCATACATGTGGGAGACAACTGCGAATTTGACTCGGGATGACTACAAGCAATGGTGAAATTCTTTCAAGTTTCAGACAGACGGTCAAGAAAGGAGCGGTGATGTTGAGTTCAGGTAACTCCTATGTGTGACACCCAATATGTGAGTTGTTCACTTTTTCACGCAGATCAGTGATCAGTGTGTGATGGCGTTGGACGGATACTCTGGAAGTTGGGAGCACAAACTAGAGTAACAAGGAACTTAATTTTGCTCGAGTGTTGACTGTGGTCAAGAAAAGAAGGGACTACAAGTTGCAGGTGGAGTCATATGGAGTCTTTGGAGTAGCAGCGGTACTCATGGGATGAGTTCAAGTCCGATGTACATGAAAGTTTGACGCATGGACGAATTCAATGTGGTGGAGAATATTCGCCAAGGTGAGATTTGTTAAAGTTGTGTTGAATATTGTGTACAAGGTAGGTTACAGTTGGACTATGAGTTGTATTGTGTTTACATAGAATGTGGAGTCGTATCCTAATAGGACACTTGTATCCTAGGCCTCTCATATATAGTGGGGGTAGACACACGATGTAACATATACCAACATAATAGCACAGGCACGCGGGGGAGCCGGCGGCGTGTGCCGGCGCCCGGGCGGCTTGGTTGCGGTATTTTGACGGTGTCATGAGGAGGAGCGCCCGTAGTCATGCCCCGGGGATGTAGTCATGAAGGTGAACCTCGTTAACAAATTTTGATGTTGTGCTCGTGTGATTGTTTGGTCCTCGGATAGTCAACGGTATGCCTTAAATTTATTCTAACACCCCCTGGCCACCAGCTAGTGTAGGTGGTACCGGGGGATCCTATGTGACCTTGGTCGCACGCCCTGATTATATCATCTGCTTTCGTTAACAAATCGTGAATCCTGACTTCTCCGCCCTACGAAATCCCTTTCCTTCTTCAACTCGCTCGCCGCGGCAGCCACCCACCTCGGCTGCTCTCCCCGGCGTTCCTCTACGCCCCGGCAACTCGCCCTTAGGCACTTCTCCGGCTCGCTCGCCGCGGCTGCGACCATGGCCGCCGCCCTACTGCTCTCCCCCGCCGTCGCAGCTCATCCTTCAGGTGCAGCTTGTCTGCTCGTTGCGTCGCCGCCCATCGGCGCTCCATCCCCGCCCACCGTCTAGCTCCTCTCCTCCGTCCAACTCGCCCACAGTCCACGCCCTTCAGGCTTGCTTGCATCTTGCACATGGGGCTGGACTGAGGTGAGAGATGGAAGGAACAGTATTAGTGATTTGTTGCTTGATTCAGAGAATTAATTGGCCTTCCTTTTAGGCTAATTAATTGGCTGCATGCATTCAGAGGTTTGTGCCAAGTGTCCTCCGGTGGACAGGGTCTACGATCAGGTCGTGTGACCCAGGTCGCATAAGATTTCCGGTACTGGGTAGCAATGTCAATCAAATAGTGACATTGCTTATTTTGAAAGTGTCGTTAAACAACATGCCAAGTCACTCATTGTATGTAAGGACGCATTTTGGCCACTGAATATAGTTGCTCTTAAGTTATCATGCTAATACATGTGTTTGGTTAGACTAATTTGAGCTTAAATTGCCCCTATAAATTGAACAAATGACCAAAGAAAATATACAATAATTATAGTGTCTAAGCTATCTTGCACCCCATGCATTTGAAGTGTTGGGCATGAGCTCTTCTATGGCTACTTTAAATATGTTGTATTAAATGTGCATCAATTAGTTTGGATGAGAGGGAGTACTTTTCTTTTTGCCGCCCTGAACCCCATTAGCCATACAAGAGCTCATGCCCGACATTTCAAATGCATGGGGTGCAAACTAACTTAGCCACTTTAATTATGTTGTACTAAGTGTGCGTCAATTAATTTGGATGAGAGGGTGTATTTTCTTTTTGCCGCCGTGAAATGTTACAAGATATTCAGATACAAGGGGCGACTAGAGCATCACCTTGCGGGCAAAGCCAAGGCCCCGTTGAATCGTCGATTCATGTCGCGGCCTCCACCTAGTTTTGTATTGGCATGTACCCTCATAATCTCTCTTGCCCTCTCTGATTTAGGGGATGATACCGAAGTAGTGTTTTACAATGATGCTCGCTTCAGAATTTCAGAGCAAGAAAAAAACAATCACTAAAACACAACGAAGAGCGGCGACTGTAGATCATTGGAAACCTTTGGATAACCCCCGCGTCGTCCTCCCCCTAGGGCGACTCAGGCGGCCAGAAACCTAGACGCCGCCACCGCAAACTCCCTCCTCCTCTCCCTCCGCCGCCGCAGGAAGACGCCGCCGGGCTAAGCCGGGGCCGAATGATGGCGAGATCTCTCTCGCGCATCTCCGGGGTGGGGCGGACCCTAAGGCGTGTGGTGGCGCGACCGATCTGGGGTCTGCTGCGCGACGGATGGCTGCATGCAGGAGGTCGGCCCGTCCTCGGACGGCGACGGCTTGGCGCGGCAGAGGCCAGGGCTGCGAGCGCTGTGGATGGCCCTTCGGGCGGTGGCGGCGGCCGGCTTGGCTGCGGTGGCGTGGATGCTGCCTTCAGATCGGCGACGGCGGTGTGAAGGGCCTGATGGTCTCGTCGGCGGCACCTTCGATCAGATCTGTTCTGACTGGTGCAGCCGGTGGTGGTGGTCATCTCTTCCGTCAGAGGTGGTCGGCCTGAGGCTGGGTGTTCGGTTCTCGGGATCCGTCATTTGGCACCAGCTGCGAGTCGGGGAGACGTAGTTGCCGATGAAAACCGAGCCGACGGCGGGCGATGGCGGTGTTCCTCGTCGTTACCTTGATGAAGGCATCGTCATGTGACTACCGTCGACCCACTCGTATTGCTCCGGTGGAAACCCTAGGATCTGGTGTTCCAGACCGGACGATGGCGGCACTGCGGTGTCGTTTCTCTCTTGGGAGCATCGTTTTGTGGAGCAGCGCTGGAAGTTAGAGGCAGGAGGTGGAGCGGCTTTGTCTTGCACGGAGCTTCGGTGGAGATGTCAAGTCATGCCGACCGGCAGGTGCTACGCTTGGTCATGCACGGTTGGCGGTGCTACGCACGACGATCCCCAAGGGCTTCAAGCGTGTCGGCTGGTGATACTTGGCAGCATGGCGCTGAGGTGTATCGATGGCGACGCGACGTGTTCAGCTGTTTGCGCAGGGAGGAGGTGCCGTTAGGCGCCATGGTGGCGTCGACAATAGCTGGACCGAGCAAGGTTGATGCATCAAGACAGTTTTGAAGATGGAGCGGTGGCGGTTGGCGGCGGCCTCGAGAGCACGCCGGACCATGTGTGCCCTGACCCGCAAGCGGCTAGGTTGAGGTCTCGGGTCTTAGATGTTAGGCTTGGCTGCTATGTCTATTTGGTATTAGGCCCAGTTATCTGCGCCTTCATCAACTGGATAGGTGTAGCGACAGTTTGTTGCTTAGGCAATGCGCTTTAGTCTTACTGTTGTATGACTTTGTAAGGTCTTGTGAGAATAATTAATAAAGTGGCCGTATGCATCGTCCAAATGCAGAGGCCGGGGGTCATCCTCCTTTTCTAAAAAAACACACACACACACAACCAAGAGAGTGGCTCACTTTATTAACTTGGCAATAAGGTTACATCGTTCACTAACACATTAACCAAGAAGTCTGGGGGTTCATTGACCCAATTACAAGTCTCATTATTTTCATAAGCAAACTTAGCTAAACTAGGAGCTACCGCATTCGCTTCCCGGTTACAATGCAGAAAAAGTGTACTGAACCTATCAAGCCAGCCATGATGAAGCATTCTGCATAAACAGCTGAAGTGCCATTCCAGATTCTTTCTTGTCCTGAACAAGCATTAACCACCTCCATGGAGTTAGATTCTATTTGAATGGAATGAAAACCCAGATCAATTGCTGACTGAAGGCCATGTTTCACTGCTAGACACTCGACAGTGTGTGCATCAGAGACGTAAGGAATGGGTGAACAAGAAGCAGCCAGGAAGACCCCATGCTCGTCTCTAATGAAAGCACCAGTGGATCCCTTCAATGCATCAGTATAAAAGGAGGCATCAACATTTATTTTAATCGATCCAGGTGACGACTTGGTCCATTTAATTCCCATGCGATTAGCCGTACCATTCCTGAATGTCAATGACCTCTGGAAATTTAAGCAAATATCACGGACAGTCATTGCGCACCTTGCCACCGGGGAACTTTGATTATGATGTGTTTGTTGCCGCCGCATCCACCACAAGTACCAGCAGGTTGCTGATATCCCCTCCTTAAGGCCAATAGCTGGCATGTTGGGCATGGAGGTCTCAGGTAGCCGTAGCAGATGCTCCAGAACAATCGATCCAGACCTGTCTACTTCCACGGCTTCAGTGATCAGATGTGCTATTCCCAGTAGCCTCCACATTTCCTTTGCACGGTCGCAGCAGAAAAGCAAGTGCATAATATCTTCCGGACCTTTTGAGCTGATGGGGCAATGATCAGCTGTCCCTACATGTATGTTAGTTAATATGCTTTTTAGAGGGAGTATACCGTGCAGTGCTCTCCAGCAAAATATTTTGATTTTCGCAGGTATGCGCAACTTCCAGAGGATTGTCCAAATTGGATTAGGAGCTGCAGGACCTACTGGATAGTTATTGCTGCTTTGAAATTGATGTCGCCACTCACAGTGGTACGCTGATTTAACAGTAAAGTAACCTAATATCGTTCCATTCCATGCTACAAAGTCCTCAAACAAGTTGTAGCTTAAAGGAATTTGCAGGATTCAGTTGGCATCGACTGGGTTAAAAATATCCCTTATGAGGTCCTCATCCCACTGCTCCGTCGAAGGATCAATCAATTCATTCACTTTTGTAATCAACCCACCATTTCTTTGTGTGATCACTTGTCTCGAAGGACTTGACGGGATCCAATGATCTTTCCAAATGTCAACTTTTTCACCGGTTCCAATTCTCCATATGAGGCCCCGTTTGAAGGTTTGGATACCTGCAAATATACTCTGCCAAGTAAAGGAAGATTCTTTTTTTTGGCCCTGCCAAAAGAAGATCACCTGAAGGATAGTATTTTGCTTTGAGAATCCTAGCACATAAGGATTATGGGTCATCAAGAAGCCTCCAACATTGCTTTGCCAACATTGCCAAGTTGAAAGAATGGA
Source organism: Aegilops longissima (assembly GCA_021605205.1). NCBI lineage: Eukaryota > Viridiplantae > Streptophyta > Magnoliopsida > Poales > Poaceae > Aegilops > Aegilops longissima. Next base: position 381,009,580 of record CM038680.1, read on the forward strand.
GGTCACGGAAACCCATCCCTCCATTCTTTTTTGGGAAACATAATTTCCACCAAGCTCACCAGTGCATTTTCCTGCTATTTTCATCATCTCCCCACCAAAACCTAGCAATTGCATCCGTTATTTCCTTGCATACCCCTTTTGGGATCTTAAATACAGACATGGCGTACACAGGAATAGCCTGGGCCACGGATTTTAATAAAATCTCCTTCCCTTCTGTGGACAATTGTTTCTCATTCCATCCATGAGTCAGCAAACATATTCTTTCAACAAAGTGGTTAAAGCAATCACTGCGGTCAGCCCCAACCAAAGCAGGTAGACCAAGGTATTTGTCAGATAAAGCTTCTGTATCAATGTTCAGGCAAGCGCAAATATCTGTTTTCATATCTGGATCTGTATTAGGGCTGAAGAACACACTTGATTTGGCTACACTCACCAATCGTCCCGAATTGCTGCAATAAATATCAAGAGCTTGTTATAGGGAACTTGCATTAGTCATATCTGCTTTCATGATAATAAGGGAATCGTCAGCGAATAAAAGGTGTGATACCGATGATGCATTTCTGCACACCTTAATCCCATCCATGCCACCAACTTCTTATTCAAACAACAATAAACTTGAAAGTGCCTCTGCACACAAAAGGAACAAATAGGGAGAGAGAGGATCTCCTTGACGAATGCCTCTTGTTGAAGAGAACCTATCTGTCTCCTGGGAATTATATCTGATAGAGTAGTTAACAGAGGAAACACATGCCATCATCATATCAACCCATTTAACATCGAACCCAAGTTTCAACATCATGTTTTTTTACAAAACCCCATTCTACTCTATCATAGGCTTTATGCATATCAAGCTTCACTGCACACAATCCACTCTTGCCAACCTTCTTATTTTTATCGCATGGATACATTCATATGCTACAAGAACATTATCAGTTATCATACGCCCCGGAACAAAGGCACTCTGTGTTGGTGAGATGATATCAGGTAACACCTGTTTCAGCCTAAGTGCTAGCATTTTGGAGATAATCTTGTAAATCACATTACATAGACTTATTGGCCTGAATTGAGTAATGAGTTCCGGTGCATCCACCTGGGGGATCAAAACTATTGTAGTTTCATTCCACCCCTCGTTGTGATTAGTTTTGAAATAAGACTAGTGTTTCTTATGTTTCTTGTTCATGTTCTTCGTCTAGAATATGTTACAACCTGTTATACTCGCTTTTACAATTTCCATAATATGTAAATCAGGCAAACAACATTGTAATTTACGTTCTGAAATCATGTAAGATGTATTCTTCCTAATGAGTGGTTCATTTATTTTATTACCTTCATTCCTAATAATATGAGATTTTAGATATTTTAGTATGGACGCATCTATATACATTCAATTTTAAAGAAAATAAATAGAGCATCTTATAATTTGAAACAAAATGAGGTTATTTGTATTTTGCGTCATTGACTTTCAAGTGGGTGATTTTGGTCGCTAATCCTTTTATTTATTTATATTTATTTTGGGTAACGAACACTTGCATTGATGTTTTTTATTTTTAGTTCTTACTTACACAACCCATAGGACTTCTTTTTGAAATAGTACAGATATATACGCTCATACACCCACTTCTATGAGCACACACAAGCACACTCTACCCCTTTGAGCACCTCCGAGATACCAAGCTGACACATCATCTTGAGATTGGCAAAGTCACCATGTGCCCCTTTGTAGTCGACGAGAACGTCTCCTCCCACGGAACGAGCATCGTCGGAAAGGCTCAAATAAATCCAGAAAATGCGAGCACCAATGTCAAGTCTAGGACTTTAACTCTGGTGGTCTTATTCCAAACCTAACTATCTGAGTTAGGCTCGGTTCACAGCCCGCTTAGGACTGGATCTGGCGTTTTGGGGGATTTTCATCCATGCCACCTTAGGTATGACCAGTTTTTTTTATTGAGGACGAATTAAAAAATCAACCAACCGTCGAATAGGCACTGCCAGATAATTTTATATGATATGATTTTTTGCCACAGGTTTAGTGAAAATCAAAGAGTATGACCTCATGGAACACTTTCTATGGATGTTCGAGTACATCCTTTGTCATTATCTTTCTAACTAAACTAGGTGAATCCATGCCCTCCGTTACATCGTGAATCACCACAAGTAAGGGCATCTCCACTACAGACCCTGAAAACTTCGGCATATGTCTTGTAGTGTTCGGTTCATTTTGTCAACTTTTATAATCTAATGAGGACCTCATCGGTCCATGGAGCGGTCCGGACATCCTTTTTCTCGCAAACTACTTGGGGATCTTTGGGAGTGTCTGAACATCCACTTGACCAAGGAAAAAAACCCCACGTGGTCTCTCTCTCTCACTCTCCTTCCAACCGCACATCACACACATATATCAACCACATGCTGGTCCCCCATCTCCTCTCACTCTCCTCCAAACTAGACAAATACGGATGTTTTAGGATTAAGGATTTGATGGTCCACTCCTGCATCATGTTCGTGGACCATGTCCGTGAAGGAAATATGCCCTAGAGGCAATAATAAAGTTATTATTTATTTCCTTATATCATGATAAATGTTTATTATTCATGCTAGAATTGTATTAACCGGAAACATAATACATGTGTGAATACATAGACGAACAGAGTGTCACTAGTATGCCTCTACTTGACTAGCTCGTTGATCAAAGATGGCTATGTTTCCTAGCCATAGACATGAGTTGTCATTTGATTAACGGGATCACATCATTAGGAGAATGATGTGATTGACATGACCCATTCCGTTAGCTTAGCACACAATCGTTTAGTATGTTGCTATTGCTTTTTTCATGACTTATACATATTCCTATGACTATGAGATTATGCAACTCCCGTTTACCGGAGGAACACTTTGTGTGCTACCAAACGTCACAATGTAACTGGGTGATTATAACGGTGCTCTACAGGTGTCTCAGTTGGGTTGGCGTATTTCGAGATTAGGATTTGTCACTCCGATTGTCGGAGAGGTATCTCTGGGCCCACTCGATAATGCACATCACTACAAGCCTTGCAAGCATTGCAACTAATGAGTTAGTTGCGGGATGATGTATTACGGAACGAGTAAAGAGACTTGCCGGTAATGAGATTGAACTAGGTATTGATATTGAACTAGGTATTGAGATACCGACGATCGAATCTCGGGCAAGTAACATACCGATGACAAAGGGAACAACGTATGTTGTTATGCGGTCTGACCGATAAATATCTTCGTAGAATATGTGGGAGCCAATATGATCATCCAGGTTCCGCTATTGGTTATTGATCAGAGACGTGTCTCGGTCATGTCTACATAGTTCTCGAACCCGTAGGGTCCGCACGCTTAACGTTTCGATGACAGTTATATTATGAGCTTATATGTTTTGATGTACCGAAGGTTGTTCGGAGTCCTGGATGTGATCACGAACATGACGAGGAGTCTCGAAATGGTCGAGACATGAAGATAGATATATTGGAAGCCTATGTTTGGATATCGGAAGTGTTTCGGGTGAAATCGGGATTTTACCGGAGTACCGGGAGGTTACCGGAACCCCCCAGGAACTTAATTGGCCTTAGTGGGCCTTGGTGGAAGAGAGGAGAGGAGGCTAGGGTAAGGGCCGCGCGCCCCTCCCCCTAGTACGAATAGGACAAGGAGAGGGGGCGGCGCCCCCCTTCCTTCTTCTCATTCTCCTCTTTCCCCCTCCCAAGTCCTAATCCAACTAGGAAAGGGGGGAGTCCTACTCCCGGTGGGAGTAGGACTCCTCCTGGCGCGCCCTCTCTCCTGGCCGGCCGCACCTCCCTTTCTCCTTTATATACGGGGGCAGGGGCACCCTAGAGACACAACAATTGATCGTTTGATCTTTTAGCCGTGTGCGGTGCCCCCCTCCACCATAGTCCACCTCAATAATACTGTAGCGGTGCTTAGGCGAAGCCCTGCATTGGTAGAACATCATCATCTTCACCACGCCGTCGTGCTGACGAAACTCTCTCTCAACACTCGGCTGGATCGGAGTTCGGGGGACGTCATCGGGCTGAACGTGTGCTGAACTCGGAGGTGTCGTGCGTTCGGTACTTGATCGGTCGGATCGTGAAGACGTACGACTACATCAACCGCGTTGTGCTAACGCTTTCGCTTTCGGTCTACGAGGGTACGTGGACACACTCTCCCCTCTCGTTGCTATGCATCACCATGATCTTGCGTGTGCGTAGGAAATTTTTGAAATTACTACGTTCCCCAACAGTGGCATTCGAGCCTGGTTTTATGCGTAGATGTTATATGCACGAGTAGAACACAAGTGATTTGTGGGCGATACAAGTCATACTGCTTACCAGCATGTCATACTTTGGTTCGGCGGTATTGTTGGATGAAGCGGCCCAGACCGACATTACGCGTACGCTTACGCGAGACTGGTTCTACCGACGTGCTTTGCACACGGTGGCTGGCGGTGTCGGTTTCTCCAATTTTAGTTGAACTGAGTGTGGCTACGCCGGTCCTTGAGAAGGTTAAAACAACACTAACTTGACGAACTATTGTTGTGGTTTTGATGCGTAGGTAAGAACGGTTCTTGCTAAGCCCGTAGCAGCCACGTAAAACTTGCAACAACAAAGTAGAGGACGTCTAACTTGTTTTTGCAGGGCATGTTGTGATGTGATATGGTCAAGACATGATGCTAGATTTTATTGTATGATATGATCATGTTTTGTAACCGAGTTATCGGCAACTGGCAGGAGCCATATGGTTGTCGCTTTATTGTATGCAATGCAATCGCCCTGTAGTGTTTTACTTTATCACTAAGTGGTATAGATAGTCGTAGAAGCATAAGATTGGTGAGACGACAACGATGCTACGATGGAGATCAAGGTGTCGCGCCTGTGACGATGGTGATCATGACGGTGCTTCAGAGATGGAGATCACAACCACAAGATGATGATGGCCATATCATATCACTTATATTGATTGCATGTGATGTTTATCTTCTATGCATCTTATCTTGCTTTGATTGACGTAGCATTATAAGATGATCTCTCACTAAATTTCAAGATAAAAGTGTTCTCCCTGAGTATGCACCGTTGCCAAAGTTCGTCGTGCCCAGACACCACGTGATGATCGGGTGTGATAAGCTCTACGTCCATCTACAACAGGTGCAAGCCAGTTTTTGCACACGCGGAATACTCAGGTTAAACTTGACGAGCCTAGCATATGCAGATATGGCCTCGGAACACTGAGACCGAAAGGTCGAGCGTGAATCATATAGTAGATATGATCAACATAGTGATGTTCACCATTGAAAGCTACTCCATTTCACGTGATGATCGGTTATGGTTTAGTTGATATGGATCACGTGATCACTTAGAGGATTAGAGGGATGTCTATCTAAGTGGGAGTTATTAAGTAATATGATTAATTGAACTTTAATTTATCATGAACTTAGTCCTGGTAGTATTAGCATATCTATGTTGTAGATCAATAGCTCGCGTTTAGCTCCCCTGTTTTATTTTGATATGTTCCTAGAGAAAACTGAATTGAAAGATGTTAGTAGCAATGATGCGGATTGGATCTGTGATCTGAGGATTATCCTCATTGTTGCACAGAAGAATTATGTCCTTGATGCACCGCTAGGTGACAGACCTATTGCAGGAGCAGATCCAGACGTTATGAACGTTTGGCTAGCTCAATATGATGACTACTTGATATTTTAGTGCACCATGCTTAACGGCTTAGAATCGGGACTGCAAAGACGTTTTGAACGTCATGAACCATATGAGATGTTCCAGGAGTTGAAGTTAATATTTCAAGCAAATACCCGAGTTGAGAGATATGAAGTCTCCAACAAGTTCTATAGCTAAAAGATGGAGGAGAATAGCTCAAACAGTGAGCATGTGCTCAGATTGTCTGGGTACTACAATCACTTGAATCAAGTGGGAGTTAATCTTCCAGATAAAATAGTGATTGACAGAATTCTCTAGTCACCATCACCAAGTTAGTAGAACTACGTGATGAACTATAGTATGCAAGGGATGACGAAAACAATTCCCAAGCTCTTCGCGATGCTGAAATCGACGAAGGTAGAAATCAAGAAAGAGCATCAAAGTGTTGATGGTTAACAAGAACACTAGTTTCAAGTAAAGGGACAAAGGGAAGAAAGCGGGACTTCAAAAAGAACAGCAAGCAAGTTGCTGCTCAAGTGAAGAAGCCCAAGTTTGGACCTAAGCCTGAGACTAAGTGCTTCTACTGCAAAGGGACTGGTCACTGGAAGCGGAACTGCCCCAAGTATTTGGCAGATAAGAAGGATGGCAAAGTAAACAAAGGTATATTTGATATACAGATTATTGATGTGTATTTTACTAGTGTTCGTAGCAACCCCTCGGTATTAGATACTGGTTCAGCTGCTAAGAGTAGTAACTCGAAACGGGAGTTACAGAATGAACAGAAACTAGTTAAGGGTGATGTGATGATGTGTGTTGGAAATAGTTCCAAGATTGATATGATCATCATCGCACACTCCCTATACTTTCGGGATTAGTGTTGAACCTAAATAAGTGTTATTTGGTGTTTGCGTTGAGCATGAATATGATTTGATCATGTTTATTGCAATACAGCTATTCATTTAAGTTAGAGAATAATTGTTATTCTGTTTACATGAATAAAACCTTATATGGTTACACACCCAATGAAAATGGTTCGTTGGATCTCGATCGTAGTGATACACATATTCATAATATTGAAGCCAAAAGATGCAAAGTTAATAATGATAGTGCAACTTATTTGTGGCACTGCCGTTTAGGTCATATTGGTGTAAAGCGCATGAAGAAACTCCATGCTGATGGGCTTTTGGAATCACTTGATTACAAATCACTTGATGCTTGCGAACCATGCCTCTTGGGCAAATGACTAAAACGCCGTTCTCCGGAACAATGGAGCAAGCAACAGATTTGTTGGAAATCATACATACTGATGTATGCGGTCCAATGAGTGTTGATGCTCGTGACGGGTATCGTTATTATCTGACCTTCACAGATGATTTGAGCAGATATGAATATATCTACTTAATGAAGCACAAGTCTGAAACATTTGAAAAGTTCAAAGAATTTCAGAGTGAAGTGGAAAATCATCATAACAAGAAAATAAAGTTTCTACGATCTGATCGTGGAGAAGAATGTTTGATTTACGAGTTTGGCCTTCAATTAAAACAATGTGGAATAGTTTCACAAACTCATGCCACCTGGAACACCACAGCATAATGGTGTGTCCGAACGTCATAACCGTACTTTATTGGATATAGTGCAATCTATGATGTTTCTTACTGATTTACCACTATAGTTTTGGGGTTATGCATTAGAGACAACTGCATTCACGTAAAAAAAAGGGCACCGTCAAAATCTATTGAGACGACACTGTATGAATTGTGGTTTGGCAAGAAACCAAAGTTGTCGTTTCTTAAAGTTTGGGGTTGCGATGCTTATAAGAAAAAGTTTCATCTTGATAAGCTCAAATCCAAATAAGAGAAATGTTTCTTCATAAGATACCCAAAGGAGACAGTTGGGTACACCTTCTATCACAGATCCGAAAGCAAGATATTCGTTGCTAAGAATGAATCCTTTCTAGAGAAGGAGTTTCTCTCGAAAGAAGTGAGTGGGAGGTGTAACATCCCAAATTTTCAATTTGGAATGTTATACATAGAGCATCACTTGCATATCATATTTCATTGCATGTTGGCTTGATCCTAGAAATTTCACGCAACTCAAGGACCCACGGAGAGAGTTGGAGATTTCGTTATTTTCATATTTGAGTTTTCTCAAATTTTGAAAATAGGATCATTTGATTTTATTTATTTTATCTTCAATTATTTCTACTGTCAAAATATGAGAGAGGAAATAAAATGGCTTTCCCAAAATAAAGAAACAATGAAGATTTAATAAAAAATCAAATAAGAATTTTATTTGGAGTTTTTCGCCTTTTTATTTGAATTCAGAAAAAATGCGCGTTTTTCAAAATTGCATTTAGGCCCCAAATAAATGTTCATCTTGTCCGGCTTGATTTTAGAAGCCGGGGAAATTTTATTTCAGGATTTTTGGAGTCCGTTTAGTATTTCTTTCGTTAGTTTTTCTGCGCGGAATTATTTAAAAAAACGTGAACCGACCTACGGGTCGTGTTAGGCCCGGACTCCTCCGGGGCTGGCCTTTAAAGCCGGGCGCCACCCACCCATGAGCCCATCGAGCCGCCCACGGACCCCGCCGCCCGTCCGACCGACCCCGAGCCAGACGCCGCCGTCGACCCGCGGACCCTGCCGCCCCTTTGCCGGAGGTAGCCGCCCGCCCGCCATGGCGATTTTCCTCAGAAAACCGTTCGGTTTTCGCGGTTTTGTTCGGTTTTTTTTAATTTCTTTTTTTTATTAGATCGGTTTTTTCCGGTTTAGGCTAAATAGCGAGCGTTCGCTCGTTCGTTTGTTTTAATGAACGCATTCGTCATTTAGATTCAGTTAACGAACGTTCGTTCGTTAAGCTATTCGTCATTTTTTTTTCTCGGATTTATTCCGCGATTTTTCTGATCGTGATTTCTGATCCGATTTTCGATCTAGTATAACTTTTCGCTCGTTTATCGGAATCAGGCGATTCAAGCGCCTGGAGTTTCGTCTCGAAACCCTCATTCCGAATAATCTACTCAAATAAGTTTTTGCCTCTGTAAAATTTGACTTAGGTCCAGATTAGTAAAACGAAGCCTGTTTCTTTCGCCGTTTGATTTTCGTTGCTACGTTCAAGTTGTTTTTTTTCCAAACCGGAGTTCTTAAGTTGAAGTTTCTGGTTAGATCTTTTATTTGAGTTTTACTTGTGCATTATATGAGTAATTATTGTGTGCTTGTTTGTTTGCGATAGAGTACCCGGAGTGTGCCGCTTGCTACTTTGAGTCTCTAGGTTTCACGGATCATCAGCAAGGCAAGTAACACTTTGATCACACCCTTTTCATACCCAGTTTTTATGCATTAGATCAATCCTCAAACATTGCATGATTAGGATCTAATTTAAATTGTGGGTTTGGGAAAGTATATGAGGTAGTACCTATTACCTGTTTCATTATAAAACCGTTGGGAGTTACTTCTAAGTTTACTTATATTGCCATGCTATGCTAGTAGACGTGGATTTGGTGAGTGTATCCATGACAGATGTGAGATTGTTAATTAATGGTTTATTTAAGGTGGCAACTTAAACACACATCTGGGTGGATTGAGGTACCTGGGTATTCCAGGATTGCCTGTTTTCTTTTTGGACCGCCACCCAGGCTCAAAGGGATCATGAGATTATTCATGCTAGAAACTTCCGTGTGCAGCCACAAGCTACTATGGGCTCTAGCATAGTTGACTAAGTTGTGCGAACTCTTACAGTGGTAGACTAGCAGATGTAGAGGGATGTAGGTGTAACTGTCTACCCGTTCGTAAGGTGCTAGCGCTTCTGAAAGACTGTGTCTCGGTCATCCGTTTCTCAAACACCATGTAGTGCGAGAACCCCAACGGAGGAGATCGAGTCTTGTGGGGAAAAGTGCACAAACCTCTGCAGAGTGTATCAAACTAATCATGGTTAGCCGTGTCCCCGGTTATGGACATCTTGAGTATCTAGTACTTGGATTATCATGTGAATCTCATCATGTTACTTTAATTAATATTGTTGGGTTTTAATGATGATGTTTAATTGGGATTGAGAATGCTGTCAACCATTCTCAATGTTTAACAACCACCATGATAGTTAAATAAAATTTATTCCTTTGCAGTAGGGAAAATTGGCTTTACGCAAAACTGTAACCATAGAGCTTTCCACCAGCCATATATGCATGTAGTATAGCATTACTCTTTCATATTGCTCTCTATGTGTTACATTGCCATATTCCATGTGTCGACCGTTTTTTGGCTGCAACATTCATGTTGCAGACTTTTCAGACGACGAGTAAGGTGCTTTAGGTCGAGGTTCTATACTCAGTGATGCCGTTGGAGTTGATGGACTCGCTTATCTTCCAAGCCTTCCGCTGTTATAGTTATTAGATGGCCTTAAGCCATATTCATTGTAATATGTTCTCTTTTGAGACATTCGATGTAATAAGCGTGTGATTGCTACTCTGTTATAAATCCTTGAAGTACTGTGCGTGTTAGCATTACTGATCCAGGGATGACATTGATGCACAGAGGTCAGACTGTTTGAGGTCTGGTCGCTATAAGATGGTATCAGAGCACACGCTGACTGTAGGACACGATCACTAAGCTAAAGCCCTAGATCACTACTCTTTCTTCTCATTTCTGACTCCTCATTTTTTCTATTCTTTTAGGATGCGGATGCAAGGAATAAGTTCACACAACCGGATGAAGATACACCCTTTGGATGTCATTTGAAGGAAGTCACTAGATACCTAAACATCGGAGTACCAAGCAACAACAACAAGAACAACAACAAGAACAACAACAACAACAACAACAACAGCAGCAACAACAACAGCAACAACAACAGCAACAACAACAGCAACAGCAACAACAACAACAACAACAACAACAACAACAACAACAACAACAACAACAACAACAACAACAACAACAACAACAACAACAACAACAACAACAACAACAACAACAACAACAACAACAATAGGCTAAATCCGCCGGTGTTTTCCAGTAGCACAGAGCCGATTGTTGCAGATGATTGGCTCCGCAAGGTTGGAAGGGAGCTGACCACTGCAGGATGCACATATGCGGAGAGAGTGCGTTTTGCCGCACATCAGCTTGATGGACCCGCTGCATCATGGTGGGAGAATTACACGGCCACACACCCTATTGACACTGTCACGTGGGATCAGTTTCAGCAAGCTTTCCGTACTGCCCACGTTTCAGCAAGAGCTATGGCCTTGAAGAAGCGTGATTTCCGCAACTTACGCCATGGAGGACGTACTGTAAGCCAGTATGTGGAGGACTTTAGTAAGTTAGCACGTTATGCCCCAGATGACGTTGTTACAGATGCAGCCAAGCAGGAGAAGTTTCTGGAAGGACTTAATGATGAGCTGAGCATGTAGTTGATGGTAGCCACTTTCAATAACTACCAGGAGTTGGTAGATCGGGCTCTTATGATTGAAGGGAAGAAGCAACAGATTGATAACTGCAAGAGGAAGTATGGACAGGGAAAGTACAATTCTGGAGCTCAGCAGAAGCTACGCTTTACCCCGAAACCGCGAGGACAATTTCAGCATTACCCATGGAGGAGGTAGCTCACACAATCATAATGGTTCCAAGAATGGGAACGGGAATGGAGGAAGCAATGGACAAACCCGCACCAACCCGTCAACCCCAGCCAAGAGAGACCTGAGCCAAGTCACTTGCTTTAAGTGTCAGAAAACTGGACATTATGCCAATGAATGTCCCGAAGCCCAAAATGGAAATGCCAATGGAAGCTCAGGAAAGAAGCCGAACCCTTTCTACAGGGGACAGGTGAACCACGTTAACGTGGAGGAGGTTGAAGCTCAGCCAGATGCAGTAATAGGTAAGTGTCGGTGTCAAAACCGGCGGATCTCGGGTAGGGGGTCCCAAACTGTGCGTCTGGCGGATGGTAACATGAGACAAGGGACACGATGTTTTTACCCAGGTTCGGGCCCTCTCGATGGAGGTAATACCCTACTCCTGCTTGATTAATATTGATGATATGGGTAGTACAAGAGTAGATCTACCACGAGATCAGAGAGGCTAAACCCTAGAAGCTAGCCTATGGTATGAATGTTGTTCGTCCTACGGACTAAAACCCTTCGGTTTATATAGACACCGAATAGGGTTAGGGTTACACAGAGTCGGTTACAATGGTAGGAGATCTACATATCCGTATCGCCAAGCTTGCCTTCCACGCCAAGGAAAGTCCCATCCGGACACGGGACGAAGTCTTCAATCTTGTATCTTCATAGTCCAGGAGTCCGGCCAAAGATGATAGTTCGGATATCCGGACACCCCCTAGTCCAGGACTCCCTCAGTAGCCCCTGAACCAGGCTTCAGTGACGACGAGTCCGGCGCGCATATTGTCTTTGGCATTGCAAGGAGGGTTCCTCCTCCGAATACATTATAGAAGATTTTGAACACAAGGATAGTGTCCGGCTCTGCAAAACAAGTTCCACATACTACCGTAGAGAGAATAATTTTTGCACAGATCTGCTGACGTATTCCGCGGCGTAGCATCACACCACGGCCAGGCCTTTATACGAATCGTTTTTACTGTTCCACCTCAGCACGTTCAGCGAGGCGGTTTCCTTGGCACGTCTTATCAAAGCGTAGATCGTGCCCCTTATTCCAAGATTCTCATCAATACGGACATGGGTAACCCAACCGTGCCCGTTGGCACGCCTCCTCTATCGAAGGCAAGTCCCAATCGACCACGGGGAGGGCTCTTGGTATTCAACCTCTTTATAATGAGACCAAGGCCCTCTTCCTTTTTTCCACCCTCCATGGAGTTCGCCTCGCGCTTCGAGTTCTAACACCCAAAGCTTCAGATTTAGGCGCTTCAGACCTTCGACAATGTCCGGCTCCGACCAGCTCGGTCGATGGATGTCTTCTTCCATCACAGAAGAAGATGTGCTAAAGCTGCGAGACGCCAGGTATCTAACCGGCGAGATTTCGCATAGGCTGCTGCTCGTGGCAGGTCATTCCCACTCCCGAGCCCGGCGAGAGCGTGGTGTTCGTGTCTCACTTCCTTCGGGGTTTAGGCTTCCCGACGGATCCCTTTGTGCGGGGGCTCATGTTTTATTATGGGCTGGCTTTCCATGACTTGAATCCGGAGTCCATCCTCCATATCTCGTCATTCATTGTCGTATGTGAAGCCTTCCTCCATGTTACCCCTCACTTTGGATTGTGGCTCAAGACCTTCAAGGTGGAGCCAAAGATGATCGAGGGCAACAAGCGAGTCGGAGGGGCTGTCATAAGCAAGTGTCTTGATGCTCCATGGCCCGAGGGCTCTTTTCAAGAGGAGCTTGGTTTGTGGCAACGGGGTGGTTTTATATCACCGCTCCCAGGGGCACCAAATGGGTGGCGCCACCCGCCTTCCGCTCAAGTCCACCACAGCGGCTGGCATCATGGGTCAACCGGGGGCTCGACTGGGGGCCGTCCAAGGACGTTCCTCTGTTGCAGGGCCGTATTCGAAACCTCCAAGAAAGAGAGATCAATCTGGTCATGGCGGCACAGGTTATGCTGATTCGGCGCCTTCTGCCCTGCAAACGTCGCCCCCTCCGTCTGTGGGAGTTTAATCCGGAGGGACCACGAGCTCTCCAACATTTTATGGGTGCGACACCCAAGGAGATGTACAAACTGTTCTTCGGATCACAAGAGAAGTGTCCGGACTTGACCGAGGACGCAGGTCTAAGCTGCAATTACCTAGATACTCAAGTAAGTAACCCTGTAACCGGACAGGCTGTTCATTCATTTATCATGTATATGCCCTTTAAGGGAGCCGTTTCTTGAACAGGAGTGGATAGCCAAGGCAAAGTTGATAAGGTGTCCGGCTCCCCTCCCAGAGACCACGCCGGATCCCATGCTGACCAAGATGTTGAAGGCCGCGCCTTTTAAAGAAGGCGAAGGGGGGAGCAGGGAAGCAACTGCCTCCACGAAGGAGGCTTTCAAGGAAGAGGGGATCAGGGATCCTCCCCTCCAAGGGGAGAAGAGGACCGCTTCCGAAGACCCGGAAGCCAAGGCCTCAAAACGGGGAAAGAAGTCTTCGTCAGAAAGTCCGGCGCCGGGAAGTACCCCGGCCGCACTATTTCCCCAAGGGGATCAGCCCTCGAGCGAGTCGTAAGTAAAAAGAAGGGGTCCTATGAATAAAGAGCATCCCTGTATTTATTTCTGAAGATAACCGAAACTGTACCTTGTAGTTTGGATCTCAGCCCTTCTCAGCAGAGCTCGTCTTCGGGGGATCTTTGTCCGGAGATGATAGAGAGCGAAACGCCTCCACCCATCGCACCTTCGTGCGAGGCGGGCGACCCTGAAGTGTCGTCACAGAGAGTTTCCCCAAGTCCGGCGGGGCGGACGGTCCGCGCCAACAGCGTGCGGCGGAGGAGTGAAGGACCTGCTCGAGCGAAGCGATATCTCAGAAGATCACCGTGCGCTAATGGCTACGGTAATTGAAAGAATTGCATCCGCTGAGAGCGGATTGCATGAAGCCGCCAAAGTTTTGTCGACGGGTTTGTGGTACGAAAAAATGATGTACCTTCGGCGCTTATGCATATAGAATGCGCCTGTATGGATAGTAGCCCCGAGACTCGGTATCTTGTCTGGCCCGACAACATGTCGAGGATCATAATCTCGATACTAACATGTCGCCGTTCCTATGTAGGTGGCGGGCGTCCGTGGCTAGCGGATCGATGAATTTGCCGAACTAAAGCGGCAACTTGACGAGGCGGATGCGGACATCGCGCTGGTCAATAAGCGGTTTGACGAGTCACAAGGTATGCGATTCTCCGTGGACACCGGTAAGGGAGCTTGACGCCCATGCCTTACTACTTGTATGCTTTGATGCGACGGTGCCGCTGCTGTGGAGAGGCTGCGGCGGAACTTGCCCGAGCTAAAGAGCAAGCCCGAAGAGTAATGCGGCCGCTTTAAAGGCGAATCAAGAGCTGAAAGCCAAACGGGCTGCTCACTACCGAAGCAGAGAGGAAATGGCCGATTTGGCCCTGAAACTGAAGAATACTACCGACCGCTGCGAGGTTCTTGAAAAATAAAGTCAAGCGTAACAAGAGGACTGAAAAAGGCCACCGCCAATCCAAGGGTGCCCGTTCCGCTATGAGAGCTGCCAAGGAGGAGTTGAGTCGGGCGGGATATTGCGGATGGAAAACCGTTTACGCTGCGGAGGAAATATACGGATCCGGCATGCTCGCTTGGACAAGTTGTGGAGTTCGGAGGATGCTTATCGGACTTAGCGACGGCGCTGCGGACGCGATTGAGCACTTCCGAGGCCGAAGGGGCACGAAGGAAGAGCTATATTGGTCGCAATTCCATAGTCCGGGCGTCCTCTTCCGTTGACCGATCGGTTGGCCGAATGGGCCGAGCTGAATCGATTATCCGGACTTGCCATGAAGCATGTCATGACTCATTTGTGGCCAGGCGGGCCCCAGCCGAAGAGTTATTTTGGCTTAGTGCAGCAGTTCCTTGGTGTGGTACCGCGTATCGACGCAATGAAGCGGTCGGCGTGTATTGAGGGGGGGCGGATGGCTCTTGCCCGTGTCAAGGCATACTGGGCTGAGATGAAGGCCACCGATATTGCGTCCCCAGATTCGGACGGCAGCCGAGTACCAGTCGAGCGCTATTTTGAGGAAGTTCTTCCGGGCGCTCGTTTAATAGAGATGCAGTGCTCGAAGGATGTTATGTTTGAATGACATGTATAATTTTATAAAACAACGTTTCAATTTAATGTAAGAGCTTTTTATACTTGTGCCTTCAAGTAGCAAACTACCTCCTGTGCGGCCGTTGATGTATATATGTATATAACCTGAAAGATGGCAGTCTTCGGCTTCAGCCCCCACGCACATAGTGCGGCGGTGTTTGCAAAGAAGTCACGCTTTCACATTTAATCCAACGTCTTGGTCCTATAAAGGAGGTGGTGGCGTAGCAAACTAGGCAACCGGACTATAATGCTTTATCACTTTCACTTAGCCATAGGAGTTCGATGGTGGGGCTACTATATAGCCCACAGGGCACCGCACTCTCCCGAATTCGAAGTGCGTATGTGTCGACCAAAAATGGTCCTTCGTTAATGCGGAGAATTCTAAACATTCGGTGAATCATCGAGTGGTTGACCAGTCTCTCGCTATATCATGACAATCGGTTTTGGCTTTCTCTCTTGAGGTGCTCGCTTTGGCGAACCGGGCACAATCGCAGAGTTCTCCTAGTGCGCGTTAGCCGATAGAACGGAACGTAAGGCAGCAAAACACGTGAGCCGGGCAAACCCAACATTTGACCAAAGACATGATTGAGCTGATGCATATAAGGCCTAACTCGAGGCGCGAACACTCCCTAAGGTATTCGGTCTTTTATAAAGCGGGCCGAACAATGCCCTTGGTAACAAGCCCCTGGTGTCCAGGTACGTGCAAACTTCTGACGCGGCCGATGCCAAAACGCCAGCCTCCTCGGTTATAATAAGAGACCGGGGGATGAGTAGCAACAAGAGACAGTGAAAAAGGTTTACGCAGGTCTTAATCTGAAAAGAATCCTTGCAACGGGTCCTGCTGCACGCCTGCGCTGTGTCTCCGTTGTGCGTATCTCGGCGGGTATAGCGCGCGTTCATCTGTAAAAGATAAGAACTTAGTTTGAAAAGATCGCTAAAATGTAATTGGAAATAAAATAGAGTGTGATTCAAAATGAATAAAATTGAGCTTTATTGTCTCTTGTTGTACATGCGTGGAGCCCTTGTAAGGGGTGCACGCGGCTAGTAAGCATCATGTTTATTTATGCGGACTCGCCTAACCGTGTCCGGGTCCGAACGACCTGCTTTAGACGCTTTTGGCCAGCAAGGCCGTATTAGTGTGAGGCTGTTAAGGCGGTCTCACATTCTTTCCTTGAGGGACACGCGCAGCTTCCTTTAATGAAATGATGCCTCGTGTACCGGGCATTTTAAGTTTAAGAGATGCATAATGCGGTATTGTGTTAAAGCGGTAAAGCTTGGCGTCCCAAAGAGTGCTTGATGGCTACTTTTAAATGGGGCGATGTGGAAGACCAACTTTTCCGGCGGAAGTTGTCGGGTGAGCCAACATAACTTCCAATAGTAGGGAGCCCGTACAATGGGCATATGTGCCTGGCATTATTCCTTGGAAGGAAGTGTTGCTATGGCTAATCCTGTTTGGGTTTATCCCCATGTTGCGGATTGTGTCCTGATATAGCAGGTTTAAATCACTGCCGCTGTCCATTAGGACTTGCGTAAATTGAAGACCGTCGATTATAGGTTCTAGTATCAAGGCAGTCCATCCTGCATTCCGGATACTTTCGTAGTAGTCCTGATGGTCGAAGGTAATTGGTTTTGACAACCAGTGTTGGAACTCCGCTGGGGTAGATTGTGCGGCGCGTAATTCAATGGGCTCTGTTTTCCCCTTTTGTTACTTGAAGTAAGTTTACTGTTTTGACCTCTTGTGGGAAATTCTTTTGTTTTCCGGGGCTCTGCTTGTGGTGCTCGTCATCATCCTCACTTGGTGTGTCGAGCCCTTGTGTTCGGCGTTGAGTCTGCGGATCGCTTGAAGACCCAACAATCTCTGTGGGTATGGTTTGCGTGCTTCCCGAGTCTTGTGGATTTGGCATATCTTGTCCAAGATTTTGTTTAAGTTGGATAGCTCATCGCTATTGTCTTTAAGGGCAGTTTTTATTCTTCGCCGTGAGCTTTTGAATCCGGCGTTGATCGTCGCGCTCCTTGGACCGTTCCTTAATCCGCGCTGGTCCTTGTTGCGTCGTGGTTTCCCATTCCCATCCCTGACTTGGATGTACTTGGGTCGCTGGTATGCGCATCTTGCTAGCCAACTATCCTCTCCCGCATAAGCGGGTCATGAGGCTTGTTAGGGCGGCCATTGTTCTTGGCTTTTCTGGCCAAGGTGTGTGGCGAGCCATTCGTCTCGGACGTTGTGTTTAAAAGCTGCTAAGGCTTGGCGTCCGGACGATCGACTATTTGGTTCTTTTGGTGAGGAACCTGTTCCGAATTTTCGAGCCGACTCTCCGGGCTGTTGGGTTATGTGACTTAGATCGTCTGCGTCCGGAGGTCGGACATAGGTTCCACGAAATTGGCCGAAAAGCATCCTCAAGCTCTTCCCAACTACCAATGGTGTTTTCGGGAGGCTTTTAAGCCAATGCCGGGTTGGCCCTTTGAGCTTGAGGGTAGGTATTTTATGGCGTGGAGATCATCTCCTCGGCCATGTGTATGTGGAGGATATAATCCTCAATCCGACTCTGTGGTCATCGTTCCGTCGTATGCCTCTATGTTTACGGGCTTGAATCCCGCTGGAAATTCATGATCCAGCACCTCATCGGTGAAACATAGAGGGTGCGCGGAGCCCGTGTATTTGGGTGTGTTGTGATGTTCGGATATTTGACGTGTTGTATTGCTCGCCAGAACTTGTTTCCTTGGCCCGTAGATAGATCTAACTGGGCCATCCTTTTGGTGCAAATCCTTATGCGGATCGCGTGCCGGCTTGTGTGCGGCGCCGCTTGCCGCTCTACGTTTGCCATGTGGTCGTCTATCCGACCCGGCGGCCTCTTTGTTTTTGATCGTGGGAGCTCTCGGCCTCCTCATCGAATTCGGGCGTAGTTTGCGCTTTGGGTAGCTCTTTGCTTGGCGGTTGTCGCCATATTTGTCTGCAGTGTTGAGTAATTTACTCCATCTCATTGGTCGTCTTCCGCTGTTTTGAGCCTCTGTTTCGCTTTTTCAAGCTACGTGCGATGGCGAGCTCTTTGTGGAGGTTCTTGATCGATGGCGTGTCCGGCGTGAGACCATCCGGACTATTGTCCTTGCTGGGGACGGGTTGTTTGTCCAAGTTGGCCTGTTCGGATGGTTGCTCAATGGCATGTTCGTCGTCGGCCGGCTCACCCTGCTCTATGGTTGGGTCTGTGTGGGCGCTATCTTTGTCGAGGTGGGGTTTTGAGCGGCGCTTATGCCGCCGCTTTGACTGCTTCCCGAGGGAATTTTCTTTCACAGCGTCCCGTCGTTCCTCGTTATCGCTTCCCTTAGGTGTGTCCACCATATATATATCATAAGTTGAGGTGGCCATCCAGTGCCTTGTGGGTGCTGGTTCTTGGTCGCCTCCGGCGTCGTCGTCCATATCGTCGATGTCCTCGGAGTCGAAGTCAAGCATGTCTGTTAAGTCATCGACAGTGGCTACAAAGTGGGTGGTGGGTGGGCGTTGAATTTCTTAGTCGTCCGAATCCCAACCTTCCTGACCGTAGTTCGGCCAGGGCTCCCTTGACAAAGAGAGAGACTTTAATGAGTTCAGGATATCGCCAAAGGGCGAGTGCTGAAAGATGTCCGCGGCGGTGAACTCCATAACTCGGCGCCCGGATCGGATCGGTGGCGGTAGCGAGTTTGGTCCGGAAAGGAGTCCGGCACCTGGGAGTCACGAACTTTGCAAAGGACAGGGATGGTGTTCGGCTCAATCGCCATAGAGATTTCAGCCCCCGAGGCAGTGTCCAACCAACCGTCCTCGATCGGCGAAACCGGCTCCGGATTAAGGGTCGGAGCGGGCACTGGTGTGGCCTCCAGGGCACTGTTCGGTGGCAGAGCTAGATCGTACCCTTCGAGACAGTCACGCACGCTTCGGTCAGGGCTCGAATCCGTCGAAGATCAAGTCTCCGCGGACATCGGCCGTATAGTTCAAGCTTCCAAATCTGACCTGACGGCCAGGGGCGTAGCTTTCGATCGGCTCTAGACGGCCAAGTGAATTGGCCCGCAGCGCAAAGCCGCCGAATACCAAGATCTGTCCGGGGAGAAAAGTCTCACCCTGGACTGCGTCGTTGCTGATGATTGAAGGAGCCATCGGGCCTATAGGTGACGACACAGAGGAACTCTCAATGAAAGCACCAATGCCGGTGTCAAAACCGGCGGATCTCGGGTATGGGGTCCCGAACTGTGCGTCTAGGCGGATGGTAACAGGAGACAAGGGACACGATGTTTTTACCCAGGTTCGGGCCCTCTCGATGGAGGTAATACCCTACTCCTTGATTAATATTGATGATATGGGTAGTACAAGAGTAGATCTACCACGAGATCAGAGAGGCTAAACCCTAGAAGCTAGCCTATGGTATGATTGTTGTTCGTCCTACGGACTAAAACCCTTCGGTTTATATAGACACCGAATAGGGTTAGGGTTACACAGAGTCGGTTACAATGGTAGGAGATCTACATATCCGTATCGCCAAGCTTGCCTTCCATGCCAAGGAAAGTCCCATCCGGACACGGGACGAAGTCTTCAATCTTGTATCTTCATAGTCCAGGAGTCCGGCCAAAGATGATAGTTCGGCTATCCGGACACCCCCCTAGTCCAGGACTCCCTCAGTAAGTTTTTGGTTAAGGCATTTACTGCAATTGTTCTTTTTGATACTGGTGCATCGCATTCATACATATCACGGGGATTTGTGGATAAGTACAAATTGCCCACCAAGGTTCTTAGAACACATATGCTAGTAAGCTCACCAGGAGTGGAGTATATGGCCATTCGTGGATGTTTTCAAGTACCTTTGAGCATAGGTAGGCATGTTTTCCCCACGGATTTAATCATTCTGGAATCGCAAGGTTTGGGCGTGATTCTAGGTATGGATTAGCTATCGATGTATGGAGGAACATCGATTGCGCCCGATGAAGTCGATTTTGCTTACCACCCGGAAGGAAGAAGAATCAGAAATCGTGTCATGGCATGAGCCGAGGAGGACGCAAGTAAATTCCTTATCGGGAGTTGTGCAGAGGAAGTACCCGTGGTAAAGGATTACCCGACGTGTTCCCGGAGGAGTTGCGGGTATGCCACGGATAGAGACATTGAGTTTTGATTGAACTCTTGCCGAGAGCATGTAGGCGATATCTAAGAGACCGTACCGGATGCCCGCACAAGATTTGGAAGAAATTAAGAAGCAAATTAAGGAGTTACTGGATAAAGGTTTTACTCGCCCAAGTTCTTCGCCTTGGGGATCGCTAGTACTTCTAGTGGAGAAGAAGGATGGATCACTAAGAATGGTTGTTGATTATCGAGGATTGAATGAAGTAACTATCAAGAACAAGTACCCATTGCCAATGATCAACGACTTGTTTGACCAATTGCAAGGAGCTAAGGTATTTTCCAAGATCGATTTGCGACCGGGATACCATTAGTTGAAGATTCGAGAGCAGGATATACCTAAGACGGCTTTTACCACCAGGTACGGGCTGTATGAGTATACTGTTATGTCATTTGGTCTGACTAACGCACCTGCCTATTTCATGAACATGATGAACAAGGTATTTATGGAGTTTTTGGATAAGTTCGTCGTAGTGTTCATTGATGATATTTTGGTCTACTCGAAGAATGAAGAAGAGCATAAGGAGCATTTGCGTTTGGTACTCGAGAAGCTCAGAGAACATCAGTTATATGCCAAGTTCAGCAAATGTGAGTTTTGGTTGAAGGAAGTAGGATTTCTCGGACATGTATATCCGGAGAAGGTATAGCAGTGGACCCTAGTAAAGTTGCCACTTTGACCAACTGGGAAGCACCAACGACAGTTGGAGAGATCCGGAGTTTTCCTGGACTGGCAGGATACTACCGGAGATTCATTGAGAATTTTTCGAAGATTGCGAAGCCTATGACGGAGTTGTTGAAGAAGGACACTAAGTTCAATTGGACTGAGGAATGTGAGGCTAATTTCCAAGAGTTGAAGAAACGTTTGGTTACCTCACCAGTGTTGATTCTGCCAGATCAAAGCAAGGATTACGAGGTATATTGCGACGCTTCACGTCGAGGACTTGGAGCAGTGCTTATGCAGGAGGGAAGAGTTGTTTCGTATGCTTCACGACAGCTTAAGCCTCATGAGTTGAATTATACTACTCATGATTTGGAGTTAGCAGTCATAGTACACGCACTGAAGACTTGGAGACATTTTCTCATTGGAAACCACTGTGAGGTGTACACGGATCACAAGAGTTTGAAGTACATCTTCACGCAAAAGGAGTTGAATCTCAGGCAGAGGAGATGGTTGGAGCTCATTAAGGATTACGATATGAGATTGCATTATCACCCCAGAAAGGCTAACGTAGTAGCAGATGTGCTGAGTCGCAAGACCCATGTCAACACACTAATGACCAGAGATTTACCAAAAGAGTTAGCCGAGGAATTTCGAGAGCTATGTTTGGAGATAGTTCCGAGAGGCTATGTAGCAGCATTGGAGATACAATCTACTTTGATGGATAAGATCAGAGAAGCTCAGAAGACGGATAAGGAGATTGCCACTATTAAGGAGAAAATGAGCACGGGAAAAGCTAAGGGATTTCGTGAGGAAGAGCACAATACCTTATGGTTTGAGGACCGCGTTTATGTGCCCAGCGATCCGGAGATCAGGAAGTTGATTCTGCAAGAGGCCCATGATTCGCCGTATTCGATTCACCTAGGAAATACCAAGATGTATTTGGATTTGAAGGATACTTTCTGGTGGACCGGAATGAAGAAGGATATTGCTGAGTATGTAGCAGTTTGTGATGTATGTCAGAGAGTGAAGGCAGAACATCAGAAACCAGCTGGATTGTTACAACCATTGCCGATACCCGAATGGAAGTGGGAAAAGTTAGGCATGGATTTTATCACGGGATTGCCCAGGACTCGTTCAGGCTATGACTCGATTTGGGTTGTAGTCGATCGTTTGACGAAGGTAGCTCATTTCATTCCAGTGAAGACTACCTACAGCAGTGCCAAGTTGGCTAAGATATACATGATCAGGATCGTATGTCTGCATGGAGTTCCGAGGAGTATCGTATCAGATAGAGGAACCCAATTCACCTCAAAGTTTTGGAATCAGTTGCACGAAGCTTTGGGAACCAGACTAGAGTTTAGTACAGCTTTTCATCCACAGATAGATGGACAGACCGAGAGAGTCAATCAGATTCTGGCAGATATGCTTAGAGCATGTGCATTGGATTATGGATCAAGTTGGGATGACAACTTGCCGTATGCGGAGTTTTCTTATAACAATAGCTATCAAACCAGTTTAAAGATGGCCCCTTTTGAAGCCTTGTACGGAAGGAGGTGCAGAACCCCGTTGTTGTGGGATGAAGTTGGAGACCGCCAGTTGTTTGGACCTGATTTGATTAAGGAGTCTGAACAGAAGGTGAAGTTGATTCATGACAGGCTCAAGGTAGCCCAGTCTAGACAGAAGAGCTATGCGGATTCTAAACGCAAGGAGACAGTTTTCGAAGTCGGAGACAGAGTTTATCTTCGAGTATCCCCGCTTTGAGGAGTTAAGCGCTTTGGAGTCAAAGGAAAGTTAGCGCCACGTTTTGTGGGACCGTACAAAGTTTTGGAGCGCATGGGAGAAGTTGCGTATAAGTTGGAATTGCCCGAGGGATTGTCAGGAGTTCACGACGTGTTCCACGTTTCTCAGTTGAAGAAGTGCCACGCAGAGATGGCTGATATACCGCTGAGAGATACGGTGCCGCTTGAAGCAATTCAGTTGGGTAATGATTTGACCTATGAGGAGAAACCAGTCAAAATTCTCGAGTATGCCAACCGAGTCACCCGCATCAAGGTTATCAAGTTTTGCAAAGTTCAGTGGAGCCACCACACCGAGGATGAAGCCACCTGGGAGCGAGAGGAAGATTTGTTTAAGTCCCACCCTCACCTATTTTCTAGCCAACCCGAATCTCGAGGGCGAGATTCATCTTAAGGGGGGTAGGTTTGTAACATCCCAAATTTTCAATTTGGAATGTTATACATAGAGCATCACTTGCATATCATATTTTATTGCATGTTGGCTCGATCCTATAAATTTCACGCAACTCAAGGACCCACGGAGAGAGTTGGAGATTTTGTATTTTCATATTTGAGTTTTCTCAAATTTTGAAAATAGGATCATTTCATTTTATTTATTTTATCTTCAATTATTTATACTGTTAAAATATGAGAGAGGGAATAAAATGACTTTCCCAAAATAAAGAAATAATGAAGATTTAATAAAAAAATCAAATAAGAATTTTATTTGGAGTTTTTCGCCTTTTTATTTGAATTTAGGAAAAATGCGCGTTTTCCAAAATTGCATTTAGGCCCCAAATAAATGTTCATCTTGTCCGACTTGATTTTAGAAGACGGGGAAATTTTATTTCGGGATTTTTGGAGTCCGTTTAGTATTTCTTTCGTTAGTTTTTTTGCGCGGAATTATTTAAAAAAAACGTGAACCGACCTACGGGTCGTGTTAGGCCCAGACTCCTCCGGGGCCGGCCTTTAAAGCCGGGGCGCCCGACCCATGAGCCCACCGAAACCACCCGCCGCCCGAACCTAAGCGTCGCCGCCGGATCTCGCCGCCCGCCCGCCCGCCTGCGCCACGGATCCTCCGCCGCCGCCGCCACGGACCCCGCCGCCCTCGCCGGTGGTAGCCGCCCGCCCGCCGCCGACGGTTTTCCTTAGAAAACCATTCGGTTTTCGTCGGTTTTCGTTCGGTTTTTTTAGTTTCGTTTTTTATTAGATCGGTTTTTTTTCCGGTTTAGGCTAAATAGCGAGCGTTCGCTCGTTTGTTCGTTTTAACGAACGCGTTCGTCGTTTAGACTCAGTTAACGAACGTTTGTTCGTTAAGCTGTTCGTCGTTTTTCTTTTTCTCGGATTTATTCCGTGATTTTTCTGATCGCGATTCCTGATCCGATTTTCGATCTAGTATAACTTTTCGCTCGTTTATCGAAATGAGGCGATTCAAGCGCCTCGAGTTTCGTCTCGAAGCCCTCATTCCGAATAATCTACTCAAACAAGTTTTTGCCTCTGTAAAATTTGACTTAGGTCCAGATTAGTAAAACGAAGCCTGTTTCTTTCGTCGTTTGATTTTCGTTGCTTCGTTCAAGTTGTTTCTTTTTGCAAACCGGAGTTGTTAAGTTGAACTTTCTGGTTAGATCTTTTATTTGAGTTTTACCTATGCATTAGATGAGTACTTATTGTGTGCTTGTTTGTTTGCGATAGAGTACCCGGAGTGCGCCGCTTGCTACTTTGAGTCTTTAGGTTTCACGGATCATCAGCAAGGCAAGTAACACTTTGATCAAACCCTTTTCATACCCAATTTTTATGCATTAGATCAATCCTCAAACATTGCATGATTAGGATCTAATTTAAATTGTGGGTTTTGGGAAAGTAGATGAGGTAGTACTTATTACCTGTTTCATTATAAAACCGTTGGGAGTTACTTCTACGTTTACTTATATTGCCATGCTATGCTAGTAGACGTGGATTGGGTGAGTGTATCCATGACATATGTGAGATTGTTAATTAATGGTTTATTTAAGGTGGCAACTTAAACACACATCTGGGTGGATTGAGGTACCTGGGTATTCCAGGATTGCCTGTTTTCCTTTTGGACCGCCACCCAGGCTCAAGGGTATCATGAGATAATTCATGCTAGAAACTTCCGTGTGCAGCCACAAGCTACTACGGGCTCTAGCATAGTTGACTAAGTTGTGCGAACTCTTACAGTGGTAGACTAGCAGATGTAGAGGGATGTAGGTGTAACTGTCTACCTGTTTGTAAGGTGCTAGCGCTTCTGAAAGACTATGTCTCGGTCATCCGTTTCTCAAACACCATGTAGTGCGAGAACCCCAACGGAGGAGATCGAGTCTTGTGGGGGAAAGTGCACAAACCTCTGCAGAGTGTATCAAACTAATCATGGTTACCCGTGTCCCTGGTTATGGACATCTTGAGTATCTAGTACTTGGATTATCATGTGAATCTCATCATGTTACTTTAATTAATATTGTTGAGTTTTTAATGATGATGTTTAATTGGGATTGAGAATGCTGTCAACCATTCTCAATGTTTAACAACCACCATGATAGTTAAATAAAATTTATTCCTTTGCAGTAGGGAAAAATTGGCTTTACGCAAAACTGTAACCATAGAGCTTTCCACCAGCCATATATGCATGTAGTATAGCATTACTCTTTCATATTGCTCTCTATGTGTTACATTGCCGGCATATTCCATGTGCTGACCCGTTTTCGGGCTGCAACGTTCATGTTGCAGTCTTTTCAGATGACGAGTAAGGTGCTTTAGGTCGAGGTTCTATACTCAATGATGCCGTTGGAGTTGATGGACTCGCTTATCTTCCAAGCCTTCCGCTGTTATAGTTATTAAATGGCCTTAAGCCATATTCATTGTAATAAGTTATCTTTTGAGACATGCGATGTAATAAGTGTGTGATTGCTACTCTGTTATAAATCCTTCAAGTACTGTGCGTGTCAGCATTACTGATCCAGGGATGACACGGATGCACAGAGGTAAGACTGTTTGAGGTCTGGTCGCTACAGGAGGAAAGTAGAACTTGATGAGATAATTGTACCTGCTCCCTTATTGGAAAGTAGTTCATCACAGAAATCGGTTCCTGTGAATACTACACTAATTAGTGAGGAAGCTAATGATGATGATCATGTAACTTCAGATCAGGTTACTACCGAACCTCGTAGGTAAACCAGAGTGAGATCCACACCAGAGTGGTACGGTAATCCTGTTCTGGAGGTCATGTTACTTGACCATGACGGACCTACGAACTATGAGGAAGCGATGATGAGCCCAGATTCCGCAAAATGGCTTGAGGCCATGAAATCTGAGATGAGATCCATGTATGAGAACAAAGTATGGACTTTGATTGACTTACCCAATGATCGGCGAGCCACTGAGATTAAATGGAACTTCAAGAGGAAGACGGACGCTGATAGTAGTGTTACTATCTACAAAGCTAGAACTTGTCGTAAAAGGTAGGTGTTGACTATGATGAGAGTTTCTCACTCGTATCTATGCTTAAGTCTGTCCGAATCATGTTAGCAATTGCCGCATTTTATGAAATCTGGCAAATGGATAAACAAAACTGCATTCCTTAATGGATTTATTAAAGAAGAGTTGTATATGATGCAAATAGAAGGTTTTTGTCAATCCTAAAGGTGCTAACAAAATATGCAAACTCCAGTGATCCATCGATGGACTGGTGCAAGCATCTCGGAGTTGGAATATACGCTTTGATAAGTTGATCAAAGCATATAGTTTTATACAGACTTGCGGTGAAGCCTGTATTTACAAGAAAGTGAGTGGGAACACTAAAGCATTTCTGATAAGTATAGTGTTGATCGGAAATAATGTAGAATTATTCTGCAAAGCATAAAGGAGTGTTTGAAAGGAGTTTTTCAAAGAAAGACCTCGGTGAAGCTGCTTACATATTGAGCATCAAGATCTATAGAGATAGATCAAGACGCTTGATAAGTTTTGTCAATGAGTACATACCTTGACAAGATTTTGAAGTAGTTCAAAATGGAACAGTCAAAGAAAGAGTTCTTGCCTATGTTACAAGGTGTGAAATTGAGTAAGACTCAAAACCCGACCACGGCAGAAGATAGAAAGAGAATGAAAGTCATTCCCTATGCCTCAGCCATAGGTTCTATAAAGTATGCCATGCTGTGTACCAGGTCTATTGTACACCCTACACTGATTTTGTCAAGGGAGTAAAATAATGATCTAGGAGTAGATCATTGGACAGCGGTCAAAATTATCCTTAGTGGAATAAGGATATGTTTCTCGATTATGGAGGTGACAAAAAGGTTCGTCGTAAAGGGTTACGTCGATGCAAATTTTGACACTGATCCAGATGACTCTAAGTCTCAATCTGGATGCATATTGAAAGTGGGAGCAATTAGCTAGAGTAGCTCCGTGCAGAGCATTGTTAACATAGAAATTTGCAAAATACATACGGATCTGAAAGTGGCAGACCCGTTGACTAAACTTCTCTCAGAAGCAAAACATGATCATTATATCTGATAGAGTAGTTAACAGAGGAAACACATGCCATCATCATATCAACCCATTTAACATCGAACCCAAGTTTCAACATCATGTTTTTTAAGAAAACTCATTCTACTCTATCATAGGCTTTATGCATATCAAACTTCACTGCACACAATCCACTCTTGCCAACCTTCTTATTTTTTATCGCATGGATACATTCATATGTTACAAGAACATTATCAGTTATCATACGCCCAGAACAAAGGCACTCTGTGTTGGTGAGATGATATCAGGTAACACCTGTTTCAGCTTAAGTGCTAGCATTTTGGAGATAATCTTGTAAAGCACATTACATAGACTTATTGGCCTGAATTGAGTAATGAGTTCCGGTGCATCCACCTTGGGGATCAAAACTATTGTAGTTTCATTCCACCCCTCGTTGTGATTAGTTTTGAAATAAGACTAGTGTTTCTTATGTTTCTTATTCATATTCTTCGTCTAGAATAAGTTACAACCTGTTATACTCGCTTTTACAATTTCCAGAATATTTAAATCGGGCAAACAACATTGTAATTTAGGTTCTGAAATCATGTAAGATGTATTCTTCCTAATGAGTGGTTCATTTATTTTACTACCTTCATTCCAAATTATATGATATTTTAGATATTTTAATATGGACGCATCTATATACATTCAATTTTAAAGAAAATAAATAGAGCATCTTATAATTTGAAACAAAATGAGGTTATCTGTATTTTGCGTCATTGACTTTCAAGTGGGTGATTTCGGTCGCTAATACTTTTATTTGTTTATATTTATTTTGGGTAACGAACAGTTGCCTTGATGTTTTTTATTTTTAGTTCTTACTTACACAACCCATAGGACTTCTTTTTGACATAGTACAGATACATGCGCTCATACGCCCACTTCTATGAGCACACACAAGCACACTCTACCCCTTTGAGCACCTCCGAGATACTGAGCTGACACATCATCTTGAGATTGGCAAAGTCACAATATGCACCTTCGTAGTCGACGAGAACGTCTCCTCCCACGGAACGAGCATCGTCGGAAAGGCTCAAATAAATCCAGAAAAATGCGAGCACCAATGTCAAGTCTAGGACTTTAACTCTGGTGGTCTTATTCCAAACCTAACTATCCGAGTTAGGCTCGGGTCACAGCCCACATAGGACTTGATCTGGCGTTTTGGGGGATTTTCATCCATGCCACCTTAGGTATGACCAGTTTTTTTATTGAGGACGAATTAAAAAATCAACCAACCGTCGAATAGGCACTGCCAGATAATTTTATATGATATGATTTTTTGCCACAGGTTTAGTGAAAATCAAAGAGTACGACCTCATGGAACACTTTCTATGGATGTTCGAGTACATCCTTTGTCATTCTCTTTCTAACTAAACTAGGTGAATCCATGCCCTCTATTGCGTCGTGAATCACCACAAGTAAGGGCATCTCCACTAGAGACCCTGAAAACTTCGGCATATGTCTTGTAATGTCCGGATCATTTTGTCAACTTTTATAATCTAATGAGGACCTCATCGGTCCATGGAGCGGTCCGGACATCCTTTTTCTCACAAACTACTTGGGGAGCTTTGGGAGTGTCTGAACATCCACTTGACCAAGGAAAAAAAGCCCCACGTGGTCTATCTCTCTCTCTCACTCTCCTTCCAACCGCACATCACACACATATATCAACCACATGCTGGTCCCCCATCTCCTCTCACTCTCCTCCAAACTGGACAAATACGGATGTTTTAGGATTAATGATTGGATGGTCCACTCCTGCATCATGTTCGTGGACCATGTCCGTGAAGGAAATATGCCCTAGAGGCAATAATAAAGTTATTATTTATTTTCTTATATCTTGATAAATGTTTATTATTCATGCTAGAATTGTATTAACCGGAAACATAATACATGTGTGAATGCATAGACAAACAGAGTGTCACTAGTATGCCCCTACTTGACTAGCTCGTTGATCAAAGATGGCTATGTTTCCTAGCCATAGACATGAGTTGTCATTTCATTAACGGGATCACATCATTAGGAGAATGATGTGATTGACATGACCCATTCCGTTAGCTTAGCACACGATCGTTTAGTATGTTGCTATTGCTTTCTTCATGACTTATACATGTTCCTATGACTATGAGATTATGCAACTCCCGTTTACCGGAGGAACACTTTGTGTGCTATCAAACGTCAAAACGTAACTGGGTGATTATAAAGGTGCTCTACAGGTGTCTCCGAAGGTACCTGTTGGGTTGGCGTATTTCGAGATTAGGATTTGTCACTCCGATTGTCGGAGAGGTATCTCTGGGCCCACTCGGTAATGCACATCACTATAAGCCTTGCAAGCATTGCAACTAATGAGTTAGTTGCGGGATGATGTATTACGGAACGAGTAAAGAGACTTGCCGGTAAAGAGATTGAACTAGGTATTGAGATACCGACGATCGAATCTCGGGCAAGTAACATACCGATGACAAAGAGAACAACGTATGTTGTTATGCGGTCTGACCGATAAATTTTTTCGTAGAATATGTGGGGGCCAATATGAGCATCCAGGTTCCGCTATTGGTTATTGACCGGAGACGTGTCTCGGTCATGTCTACATAGTTCTCGAACCCGTAGGGTCCGCAGGCTTAACGTTTCGATGACAGATATATTATGAGTTTATATGTTTTGATGTACCGAAGGTTGTTCGGAGTCCCGGATGTGATCACGGACATGACGAGGAGTCTCGAAATGGTCGAGACATGAAGATTGTTTTATTGGAAGCCTATGTTTGGATATCGGAAGTGTTTCGGATGAAATCGGGATTTTACTGGAGTACCGGAAGGTTACCGGAACCCCCGGAAACTTAATGGGCCTTAGTGGGCCTTGGTGGAATAGAGGAGAGGAGGCCAGGGCAAGGGCCGCGCGCCCCTCCCCCCTAGTCCGAATAGGACAAGGAGAGGGGGGCGGCGCCCCCCTTCCTTCTTCTCCTCCTCCTCTTTCCCCCTCCCAAGTCCTAATCCAACTAGGAAAGGCCGGGAGTAGGACTCCTTCGCGCGCCTCTCTCTCGCGGCCGCACTTCTTGCTCCTTTATATACGAGGGCAGGGGGCACCCTAGAGACGCAACAATTGATCGTTTGATCTTTTAGCCGTGTGCGGTGCCCCCCTCCACCATAGTCCACCTCGATAATACTGTAGTGGTGCTTAGGCGAAGCCCTGCGTCGGTAGAACATCATCGTCGTCACCACGCCGTCCTGCTGACGAAACTCTCCCTCAACACTCGGCTGGATCGGAGTTCGAGGGACGTCATCGGGCTGAACGTGTGCTGAACTCGGAGGTGTCGTGTGTTCGGTACTTGATCGATCGGATCGTGAAGACGTACGACTACATCAACCACGTTGTGCTAACGCTTCCGCTTTCGGTCTACGAGGGTGCGTGGACACACTATCTCCTCTCGTTACTATGCATCACCATGATCTTGCGTGTGCGTAGGAAAATTTTAAAATTACTACGTTCCTCAACAGTCCGAACAGAAAAAAGGATATTTGCGATGTCTGTTTAGGGGCTGGCGTTGAAGATGCCCTAGTGGAGCTAGCTAAAGATTCCCTTAGGGAGGCTTTACGTAACTCCAAGACACTATGTGTTTTGTAACTTTATGACTTTAACTGTTTGGGCAGTTCGTTGTTTTGACAATCGACCAGTAGTTGAAGCCATAGATGTCGACATGGAGCCCCGTGGAGAGTCGTTCTATTCTGCGCTAGTTGCGGGAATAGTCATGCAAACGCCAAAAGCAACCTTACATGGGCCAGTCGTGGGACTGTTATATATTCTCAATAATATTTACAGAAATACAATTGAGATCAGGAGGTTGTAGTAGCCAAAGTCGCTTCATGCGAGACGAGAGGAAGTCTCATTGAAGGTCGGCCCGAGTTGGGCCGGCCCAGGCACACAGACATATATCATTTTCTATTGCTTTTTTACTTTTTTATATTTATTTTTGTTTTTACTAGTGTTTAAACTTCCAAATATTCAAAATAAATATATTATAAAAAATATTCTACATAAAAAATTTCAAAAGGTTGACCAAGCATTTGAAAATGGTAAAAGTGTATAGAGAAAATGTTTATCACTATAAGAAAAATGTATACAAATAAAATAAAATGTGTGTGAAACAATGCGATCGTGTATTTAAAAATTCTAATAAAAATTTGAAAAAATGTTAAACAAGTGTTTGAAAAATCTTAATCAAGATCCCGCAAGAAAAAAATGTTAATCAAGCATTTGGAAAATGTTAAATGTGTATACAAAAAAGTACTGATCGTGTGTTATAAAATTTTAATCGTATTTGAAAAATGTTAATCAAGAATTTTAGAATGTTTAAAAGTGTGTATACAAAAATGTTCAACATATATTTTAAACGATATTAATATTGTATTTCAAAAAGTTTAATCAAGCATTTGACAAATGTTGAAAATAAGTATAGAAAAATGTTGACCATGTAACAAGTATACAAAAATGTTAAATTTACATTGAAAAATATTCTTGACTTATACAAAATACGTGAGTGAAAATTAATAGACACATAAGAAAAGCAAAATACAAATGGAAATAGAAACAAAAAAAAGGAGAACAAATAAGAAAACCAATCAAAAAAGAAACAAAAAACAAAATCACCTATGAGAAACGAGAAAGAAAAAAATAAAACCGAAGAAACAAGAAAGAAAAAGGGAAAACAGAGTGAAAACTGGGAAAGAAATAAAGAAAACCAAATAACCAAATAAAAAAATAATGAAAACAGAGAAAAATGAGTGGGAAGACAAAAAAACTGAGAAAAATGGAGAAGATACAGTGGAAACCCCGACTCGTTTGGAGTAAGTTGCGGCGCCATACTATTCTGTCACGAACCAAAGGTAAGCCCATTGCTGGCGGAGGAAGTGAAACAGATTCCCAGCTGCTGGCGGAGGCCCTTGATTTTACTAGAGCTGATTCGTCGCCATATGCACCAATCATCGAGGATCTGAAACTTCAAATGAAGATGTGGTTCTCACGGAGTGAAGTCAAAGTGTGTCGCCGAGAAGCTAATTCTGTAGCTCATGAACTAGCTAACATTGGGTATGGTTGTTTAAATTCTGATAGTATGTACTGGGAGTCTGATGTACCGCCCACAACCGCCCACTGTGGCCGGTTGTGTTATGGTTGACTTACCCAAGCACACGTACTACGCTTTACCTCAAAAAAAAAAGGTAAGCCCATTGGTTAGCCGCCCGTTGCTGCACCGAAACACACCCACAAAGCGGCGGCAGTGGCCCAACACAGATGTTCCTGGAACAACACAAGCTAGCCTGCTTTCCCAATTCACTACTAAGCAAGTTCTAACAAATTGACTATTTGTGTGATAAATTCTTTGAGTTAACTTGCTATTTTCATGAAAAATAAAATTGACAAGTCGAATTTGGAGATTATTTTCTTCTTGCAAGAGATCCTGCGGGAAAAGTGTTGCTAAATTTCTTCCTTCGTCCATTTCATATGCCACTGTAGGGCTACCCGCGTACACTGCCCATGTTGCCGCTACATACTGTAGCAAATCAAGTCGTTTTCTTTTTGCGTACTATTACCTCCGTTCCTAAATATAAGTTTTTTTAGGCATATCAATGCAAATTAAATATGGATGTATATACACATATTTTAGAGTGTAAGATTCACTTATGTTACTCCGTATGTAGTCCTTTTGTTGAAATCTATAAAGAGACTTATATTTAGGAACGGAGGGAGTATATCAGTATTACAGCCAATTTTCCTCAAAAAAACTAGTTGTAGTGGAAAAGGATAAAATTTGTAAAACTGATAATTTGATTTTAAGAACCTTCTGAACATTTCTTTTCAAAACCCATGAACATATTTAAAAATACAGAAATATTTGTTAAAAATTTATAAACATATCTTCTAAAACCATCAACATTTTAAAAAATTGAAAGATTTATTTTAGAAAATGGAAATTCTTATAACTTCTGTGATTTTTTAGATTCAAAGATTTTTCAAAAAGCGAGAACATCTAAAAAAATGTGAATATTTTTAAAATTTCTGAAATCTTCTCCTCATGACAAGAATAAAAACGACAAAAGGGAAATCGAAAAATAAAAATAAAAAAGTGAAAGAAATAAAAAAGGTAAAAATAAAACCGATGGAGAAATAAGAGAAAAAAAAATACCAACCAAAAATTTCCTAGATCCCTTATAAAACTGAAAGAATCGGATCCAAAAACCCTTACGAAACCTGAACAGTCTAGTAAATAGAGTTGGCGGTTTGCAGTGCAAATTTACAATAAATGCTACATATCGCTATAAATTTCCTATTAGATGCTTATAGGGTAACGACGTAGCGTAGAATAGAATACCCTCTCTAGAAAATGTGTATCCTTCACATGATTTAAGCCGACCCATTTTAGGTGATTTATTTTCGTTGCAAGTTTTATGTTGCTTTTTCATCGGTTTCCATCCGTCTTTCTATGCGGTTCATTTTGGTCGCTAAAGATGTGTGCATGTTTCCGGTTCTTTGATGTTCTTACATTTGTTCTTTACTTCTTGGTTTTCCATATTTCCATATTTTAGAAAACAATGAAAATGTCTTAAATTTATGTTTTTCAAATTTGTGATGCCTTATTCAAATTCATGAAGAATTTTTTTAAATGTACGAACAATTTTCAGCTCATGAACAATCTTTAAACATGCGAACATTTTATCGACATACAAATATGCTTTTAAAACATGCGAAAGATGTTTTTAATTCGCAACTTCTTTTATAAAAAATCTTGCTTTTTTGAAGTTTGTGAACATTTTTATAAATTCTTGATTTTTTATATTTTTTTACTATTTCCTTTAAAAAACTAGATTTTAAGTAAGGAGCTACTGGATAACATCTGTTTTCCTTTTTTTTTTTGTGTGCTAACAAAATGTAACTATTTTTTCTTTGAGGGACCAAGCTCGCCCTTTTTTGGAAGATCGAAGGAGTGGTCGGGTGCTATTGGGCGGTGTAGCGACAGTTTGTCGCTTAACGCGATGTATAGGAGTAGGTGTATAGCCCATTTCAAGCAATACATAGGTGTAGGCGTATCCAAAAAAAGGTAAAAAGGGGAATAGAAAATTATAGCTCATTTCAAGTGATTTCAAATAATCCAAATAAAAAATGGAAGAGGTAAACCAAATATTATTTTACCCTTCTTCTATTCACCTTTTACCCTTTTAAATACTCTTCTAAATGTATCATTATTTATATTTTTAAAATATTTTTGGATATTTTTAATATGTAATTAATATTTTAATTTCCTGGTGAATAATTTTCTACCACGCGATGTATACGCAATTTGATAGTTTGGAATACACGATTAATATTTTCCAGAAACACGATGAATATTTGTTAAATATGTGAGGACCAATTTGGAAATACACGTCAACCATTTTTATTTAGATATGATGAACATGTTTTTGTTAACTGGTAAACAAAGCCAAATACATGATGCACATTTCCAAATGTGCAGTTAACATTTACCAAATACGCGTTGAACATTTTTAGTACACAGTGAACATTATTAGATAATATTGAACATTTTAGTACACACATATTTTTTAAATACATCTTTATATATTTTAAATAAACAACGAATATGTTTTTGCGAAGTGCAACGACCATTTTTTTTAGTACAGACCAAACATTTCTTTAGTTACATGAACTAAATTTTTAACCATTCCTAAAAAAACAAAAAAATTAACTAAGAACATTTTTTATTTTTTTGGGTTATCTTGAAATATATAATGGTAGGAAAGAAAAACAAGAAAGTGAAACATAAGCAAAATGAATAGTACAATAAAGCAAAAAAGAACAATCACAAAATGAGATAAAACGCTTACGGGGCTTCGCGGGGCGGCCCGACTGTACCGCTTGCTAGGAGCGATACATAGAACTACCCGCGCATGTGCATGTGTTTAGTCCTTTGAGAAATAAAATAAATCGAAATTGTATTTATTTTATTTTCTAGAAAAGCAGGACATCAAGGTGAGAGGGGTGGGGAAGGGTAGTCCTATTTTGCATCATTTTTTACCTTTTGTTTTGCATTTTAGCTGTAAGATTTTAGATTTTTACCGCGTTCATACACCTTTTTCTGCCTATTTCATCACGATCTTAAAAAGGATATTTGGAGCATTAATCGGGAAACACCCATTTATGGTTAGGAATCACGTCAACTGATGTGATAATGACCTACCATATGAAGCGTCGTTCAAGTGGGACAAAAACTAGCCGCAAAGATGCATTCATTACAGAAGACGGTGTGTGGAAGCTCGTACGAGCGGTCGTACCGCACAATGCTGCCTCCCCTGGTCAACTACTTCAACCCCGCGTGATGGGATCTCCGGGAGGACGAATAGAGACACCAGAACCATGATCCAGAACCAGAAATCCTCACCTCCATAAGGGATCCAGATGGGGAACCGCAGAACGGCACTGCCATGCCATCACCTCGATCAAGAAGACTTCAACATCAAAGTTCATCATCATCATCATCATCATCATCATCCACATACTTATCATTACCATTCATCTCTTTCTATTACCGAGCCCAGGTGTGGATCTATACATGTATAGCACTAATCATTCACCTGTTATTGCCATGAATGCCTCGATGTTGCTTGTTGTATGCACGTGTGAGTAAACCACCCTAGTTCACGAGCGTATGGAAAAACCCTAGTATGTGTATGAGTTAAATTCTGATAACAATTTCCTCTTTGTATGTTTATGTTAACTATCTTTCCCGATGTTGTGTGAAGTGCACCACATAACATTTGCCTATATGGGCGAGAAGGATGTAATTGCCTTAGTGATGTGGTGAGCGGAGGTAATGTGTGATAGAAGGTATCTCTCTCCTTACAAAACTTTGATAGAGGAATAAGGAAACCATCCTTTAGCCGTGTCCATGGGAGACCCTTAATTACCGTTGACATCAGCCGCACTGGGGAGTAACGGTAGTGGTGTGCGTGATACGGAGCGTCGCATGTATGCACGTGTCTGTACTTGGTTCTGCCCACCTATAAACATGTATAAAGTGGATTATTTATCTGAGCCTTGAATTATACGTTATCGTAATTAAGTAATATTCATACTAGCTGGCAATCAAGATTCCTTGAGAATGCACTGCCTAATTGTTGATTTCATCATTTTCCATTACTCTCTTCTTCTTTATTCTTACTTTGCATCATTAGATTCAAGCAATGACACCTTTTACAATATTTTCACTTCCACAACGCTTTTACTTTGGAGCACATTTAACTTACATGCACATTGCAATAAACATCTACAAGAGGTAAGGACCATTTACTATGTTTCTTGTGGGATTAATATTGTTTCTTTGAAAATGCTACAAGTAAACTCTGTACACTTGCATGACATCAAAATTTCAGTGTCACCTTGCCCGCAAGTTCTCTACCACAAGCTCTTTCAACCAAGGTTTCTATCCCTAGAAGGTTCGAGGCCTTCTTTGTATTTATGCATTGAAACAATATATGTTGTACATCCTTAGGTCCTTGGTCATGGGTTGGGCACTGAGGTGTACTTTGAGATGTATATTTGCAAGAATGGAAGGGTGCCATGAAGTGTGCGCCATATAAATGCTTTCACCTTTGTTGGACACATAAATTTCCATATTTTGCTCCAAATGCTATTAACAAATATTGCACCTCTGCCATCAAGTCTTCTTATTCACCGACCAAATTGGAAGTCCCATTCTGCATGATACGCCAATCGTACTAAAAGCATTCCATTTGGGTTAACTATTTCTTCATCCTAGAGACCCATTGAAGGGTCAATTAAATCACTCACTCTTTTCAGTAAATTACCCTCTGGACAGTAATTACCTTATTGCTAGAACAATTTGAAATCTAGGCATCATCCCAAATGTGAACTTTTTTCCATCTCCAAACCTCCAAATATATCCATGCTTTAGCGTATTGACACCAACTATAATACTCTGCCAAGTAAAAGATGACCCCTTCTTAGGTTTAGCATTCAAAAGATCACCACCCGGAAACTATTTTCGAAATGTACATGGCATATGATGGTGTAGCCTGAAATACTGACTTGAGAAAAACTCCCTCCCTCCCCCTCCCTCCCGTCGATTACATTTTTTCCTTCTAGCCAATTACCCTATTTACTACTCTCTGCAACAAATATCTGAAACAATCAATTTTATCCATTTCAACAATGGCAGACAAACCCATATATTTATCATTAAGAGCCTCATAATGTTCAGAACAACGCAAATCCATACTTTGTGCCAACATTTGTATTTGAAGTTTTGAACTAAAAAATACACTAGGTTTCTCCACATTCACAATTTGTTCTAACGCCACACAATAGGTGTCAAGGACATTTTCCAGGCAAATTGCATTCTTAACTTAGCCTTCATCAGTATTAAAGAATCATTAGCAAGTTGTAGATTTGTGATGGAAGGTGCATTCCTACTCATTTGTACCGCAATCTGGTTGCCATTTTCCTCTTCATGAGAGAGTAAAGAAGTTAATCCCATGGTACAAAAGGAACAAGTAAGGTGACAAAGGATCACCTTGCCTCAATCCCCTCGTGGGGTTTAAAACTTTGAGATTCTTTAGAACTGAAATGAACGCAATATTCCACTAATGAAACACATTGCATCTCCATGTTAACTCATGTAGTGTGGTAACGAAATTTCTCTAAGAAACACCCACTCAACTAGTCGACTCTGGCATAAGCTTTATGCATGTCCAACTTAAATGCAGAGAGACCCTCTTTTCCAATACATTTACCTTTCACCGTGTGGTAACATTTGTAGGATACAAGAACATTGCTAGTTATCATTCTTCTTGGCACAAAAGCACTTTGGGTTGTATTAATGGTCTCTG
This sequence comes from Aegilops longissima, assembly GCA_021605205.1. Lineage (NCBI taxonomy): Eukaryota > Viridiplantae > Streptophyta > Magnoliopsida > Poales > Poaceae > Aegilops > Aegilops longissima. The sequence goes on from CM038680.1 coordinate 381,047,985, forward strand.
GTAATAAATTATCAAACGGAAAATAACTTTGTAGACCATGCTACAAAGAGTTATAGGTGTGAACTGTGTCACCTTCTTGAGGGACTTTAATCTTGGGTTCATCACAATTTTCGTATCATTCCAACCAGAAGGAATCGTACCAGGATTATTTGCATGTGCCACCTCCTCCACTAGATCATCACCCAACACAGACTAAAACCTCTTCTACAAATATATGTCATCAAGCCCATCCGGCCTTGGCGCTTTCGTATTGTTACCTGTTGTTGCACACGGGAAAGAACAACATGATCTGGTTCATCAACTTCAGATGTAAAAAAATAGTAAAATAATTCACAATATAATCTTTTAGCTCCATACCTTGGTGCCAAACGTCAGAATCATTAATCAAATTTTTTAATTTGATTTCTTATTTCCGTAGCCGTCGCAGAATGGTGAAAAAGATGTGTCGCAATCTCCATGCATTAACCAGTTTTCCCTCACCCTTTGCATTCTGTATATTTCTTCCTACTCCAAAAGATTTTCAATAAGAAAATGCAACTCCTTTTAATACATCCGTGTCTCAACAGTCAAAGGAGCACCATAATTTTTTTCTCCAGCTCTTGTTCTTTTGTTCTCCGCTTAGTACCGTGCAAAAACCTCTCCATCCCAAGTATGAAGATATGCATGCACTGCTTTGGTTCTAGCCGCCAGGGAGGGGTCAGTACCAGCTAATTTTGCATGCTCCCAGGTAACGGGACACAATTTCTGTCATTGTCTCCTCCTGTAGACACTTGGCCTCAAATATTTTGGCCTCCTCCACTCAGCTGCATAAGCATTGCAAAATCATAGTGCTTAGTGTGCAAAACCGACGGTTGTGATCAGAATGGACATGCGACTAATTTGTCAATGTTGCTGAAAGTGCAACTATCCCTAGGTGGTTTTGGTAATTCATAACAACATGTAGCTCATTGAGCTAATGCTATTCCAAGACTATTATTTCAGTAAAGCTCAATGAATGGCATGGCATGGATAATGAAAGTGGATCCCTCAAAATACTAAGGACAAAGGATTGGCTCAAGCTCAAACGCTCAAGACTCTTCATTTTACATTTTAGTGATCCAAGATCACATTGAGTCTATAGGAAAAGCCTATACTATTAAGAAGGGATGAGGTGTTGCTTAATGAGCCTTTTGCTTCATGTGCTTAGTGATATGCTCCAAAACCCTCAACTACTTTCCCACATCCACAAATGACCTAAACCTAAAGCCAAATTCGGTCTCACCGATTCTTTCTATCCGGCGCCACCGATTCCAAAAGTCATAGCCACTGCCACAAACCCTAAGCAAATCGGTCTTACCGATAGGGATATCGGTCTCACCGAGATGGGGTTGCAATCTCTCTGTTTCCCTTTGTAACGTTTCGGTCTAACCGAAGTGAGCGATCGGTCCCACCAAGATTGCAATGTAAACTTTCTATTTCTTTTTCGTAACATTTCGGTCTCACCGAAAAGAGCAAATCGGTCCCACCGAGTTTACCTGACCAACTCTCTGGTTAGCTAATTACCAAAATCGATCTCACCGAGTTTGTGTAATCGGTCTCGCCGAGATTACGTTATGCCCTAACCCTAACCATATCGGTCTCACCGAGATGCATGTTAGTCCCACTGAAAATCACTAACAGTCACTAGGTTTACTAAATCAGCCTGACCAAGTTTGATGATTCGGTCCCACCGAGTTTGGTAAATTGTGTGTAACGGTTAGATTTTGTGTGGAGGCTATATATACCCCTCCACCTCCTCTTCATTCATGGAGAGAGCCATCAGAACGAACCTACACTTCCAACTTACCATTTCTGAGGGAGAACCACCTACTCATGTGTTGAGGCCAAGATATTCCATTCCTACCATATGAATCTTGATCTCTAGCCTTCCCAAGTTGCTTTCCACTCAAACCCTCTTTCCACTAGATCCAAATCCTATGAGAGAGAGTTGAGTGTTGGGGAGACTATCATTTGAAGCACAAGAGCAAGGAGTTCATCATCAACACACCATTTGTTACTTCTTGGAGAGTGGTGTCTCCTAGATTGGCTAGGTGTCACCTGGGAGCCTCCGACAAGATTGTGGAGTTGAACCAAGGAGTTTGTAAGGGCAAGGAGATCGCCTACTTCATGAAGATCTATCGCTAGTGAGGCAAGTCCTTCGTGGGCGACGGCCATGGTGGGATAGACAAGGTTGCTTCTTCGTGGAACCTTCGTGGGTGGAGCCCTCTGTGGACTCGCGCAACCGTTACCCTTCGTGGGTTGAAGTCTCCATCAACGTGGAGGTACGATAGCACCACCTATCAGAACCACGCCAAAAACATCTGTGTCTCCAATTGCATTTGAATCCTCCAAACCCTTCCCCTTATATTCTTGCAAGTTGCATGCTTTATTTTCCGCTGCCTATATACTCTTTGCATGCTTGCTTGAATTGTGTGATGATTGCTTGACTTGTCCTAAAATAGCTAAAATCTGCCAAACTATAAAATTGGGAAAAGGATAAGTTTTTTATTGGTCAAGTAGTCTAATCACCCCCCTCTAGACATACTTCAAGGTCCTACAAGTGGTATCAGAGCTTTGGTCTCCATTTGCTTTGATTTCCGTAGCTTTTGGTGGTCATAGCCTTGGTTTCACAACCTAGGAGAGTATGGCGTCTAGCGAGGGAAATTATCACCGTAGAGGTCCTTACTTTGATGGTACTAATTTTGCTAGTTGGAAGCATAAGATGAAAATGCATATTCTTGGACATAACCCCGCCATTTGGGCAATTATTTGTATTGGCTTGCAAGGTGAATTCTTTGATGGGAGAGAACCGAACCGTGAAGCTAATGCGGAAGAATTGAAGATGTTGCAATACAACGCTCAAGCATGTGACATCATCTTCAACGGATTGTGCCCCGAAGAATTCAACAAAATCAGCCGTCTTGAGAATGCAAAGGAAATTTGGGATACTTTGATTGATATGCATGAAGGTACCGAGTCCGTCAAGGAATCCAAGTTGGATGTGCTCCAAAGTTAGCTTGACAAGTTCAAAATGAAGGATGGTGAAGGTGTCGCTGAAATGTACTCTAGGCTTGCTCTTATCACAAATGAGATTGCCGGCTTAGGGAGTGAAGAGATGACCGAACAATTCATCATCAAGAAAATCCTAAGAGCATTGGATGGAAAGTATGATACCGTGTGCACATTGATCCAAATGATGCCAAACTACAAAGATCTCAAGCCAACGTAAGTCATTGGAAGGATTGTTGCTCATGAGATGTCACTCAAGGATAAGGAGGAACTTCACAACAAGTCAAGTGGTGCCTACAAAGCCTCAAGTGAAGTCCCCACATCATCAAGTGAGAAACCAACCTTCAATGAAGAATTGAGCTTAATGGTGAAGAAATTCAACAAATTCTACAAAAGTATAAGCAAAGAAAGAAGCTCCAAGTCAAGGTCTTACAATGACAAGAGATCTTCTAGTCGAGAGCGCAATTGCTACATTTGTGGGAGACCCGGACACTATTCCAATGAGTGTACGGCACCCTACAAAAGAAGAGAAGATTCTCCAAGAAGAAGGAGCAAAAGAGAAGAATCACCACCAAGAGAGAGGAGGAGTAGAGATGATCGTTATGAACGAAGACCCTCACGGAGAAGCAAGGATTCGGAAAGGAAGGACAATTCATCAAAGAGCTACACAAAACAAAGACATCAAGCTCATGTTGGTGAATGGGTATCCAGCTCCGACTCCGACCATCACTCCGAGAGAAGCTATCACTCCGACTCCGAATATACTCAAGATGAAGGTGTTGCCGGTCTAGCACTTGTGTCAACCAACTCCTACGACATATTTGAATCACCAAATGAAGGAATTGGAAGATGCTTCATGGCCAAAGGTCCTAAGGTAACACATCCCGAGTATGTTGATTTTAATAGTGATGAAGATGACTTGCTAGGTGATGATGATTTACTTGTTGACAACTCTAGTGATGAATACTATGATGAAACGTCAATTAATCATGCTAATAAAACGAATGACAATGATAAGGAGAAATTGAGCTTCTAACTAAAGAACTAAACACTCTTAAGTTGGCTCATGAAACTATCTTCGAAGATCATCGAGAACTTTTAAGGGCTCATGAGAAGTTACGCTTTGAAAAGCTCAATCTTGAGCAATAGCATGAGTTCTTAAAGGCAATCAATGATGATCTCCGCAAGAAAAGTTCTTCTTACATTGCCAAGCGTTTACTCTTATCTACTTACATGCCTCAAGTCAAGTCTAGTAACAAGTACAAGAAAGATACTTCCTCTAGTAGTAACAATAATAATGTCAAATCCAATGTTGTTGCTTCTAGTAGTTCTCTTGATTCCACTAATGATTCTCTTAGCCACGTTACTCTTGAGCAAGAAAATAGTTTATTGCAGGGAATTATAGAGAAAGGTGTTTACAAGAGCCTTTCCGGGAGTAAGAAATTCGAGGAAATTGTACGCAAGCAAGGAAGGCACCGGAAGAATCAAGGTGTTGGTTTTGAACAAAAGTTCAACGCCAATGGAGTTGAGTGGGAAGAAGATCAATACCCCAAGACAAAGTTTGTTCCTCAACAAGAGAAGTATGATCCTACTTCCTTCAAGGGGACACAAGCTCAAGATGATCTTCCACCACAAGACCACAAGAACAAAGGCAAGGACAAGCTTCAAGAAGAGATTGATGCATTTGAAGAAGCACCTAAAGCCTCGTTCTAGTGGGTCCCCAAGACTACGTCAAGTTCTAGTTCATCAAGTACAACTACAACACCAAGGATTCCCATCAAGATGATGTGGATCCCGAAGAAGAAGAAGAACTAGATAGTTCTTGAGGGTGACTCCGCCAACATTCTTCACTCATATCATTTTGGCAAGAACAAGTGCAATCAACTTTCACATCTTGCACTAGTTCAAGGAGTCACAAACCCTCATGTTGGAAAGGCAAGGGACAAGGTAACCTAATGTTTTCATGGACATCATCTTGTGTGTTCATCACTCTATGTCTATGGATATTCTTGTTTGTTCCTTGTGGGACTAACCCATGTAGGCAAGTTGAAAGTGCAACTCACTCCAAAGGATTGCTCTAAATGATCTACATCAACATTGAGCATCTACATCTTCAACACCTACATGAAGTCATCATCGACAAAACCCAAGGTTAGTTCATCCCTCTAAGGGGGGATCTCACATCTAGGGGGAGCTTAACTCTAAGAATTGAGTCAAAGCAACTATAATGGTGTGAACACATAAATGCATTATGTAAGAGTGGTAACCGCACTTGAGCTTAAACGATGAGTATGACCTATGATCAAATGTTCTCATTTGACTCCTAAGTCAATATACTCATATGTAGATGACCTAGTCATCGCCAATTGCTTGATAGTTGCTAGAATTGGTTGTGCATGCTTTGCCAGATATTTCAATTGCCATCTTATTGTGTGAGCATGTTGGTGCATATTTTACTCATTCAAGGACATCCACTTGTTGTTTTGTTTTATTGGATTCTTTTCTTTGTGCCAAGTGGATGGACAAGAATGCCTAAGAACCTTCTTTAGCTATCTATGCTTTTCTCGTCTCAAACTCTATTCATGCTACATCACAAAATTTGATCAAGTCGATTCGAACCACTCGTGTGAGGAGCACTCGAGTCCCGATTCGTCATAGACTTAAACTTCCAAAACCTCTTAGTGATTCTCGGTCCGACCGATTCTTCCATTTGGTCCTACCGAGATCATCAAGTTGATCTGAGTTTTCAATCTCGGTGCAACCGATTTGAACTTTTCGGTCTCACCGATTTGTCAGAATCGAACACGTTATGCATCTCGGTGCCACCGAGTTGTTCCACTCGGTCACACCGACAGGGTCGGGCTATATATAGACACGGGCAAAATTTTGGAAATTTCTTCGAAACCCTTCGCCCGCGCAACAGCTCGCTCTGCCATCGTGGTCTCCGGATCGTCTCCTTGTCGCCAGCAGCCTCCTGTTGCTAGTCTTCGCCGCCGTCAACGGATTTCATCCCCGCCGTTGCCGCCGTAGCAAGTCCACCGCCAAGTTAGGGTATGGACTTAAACTTTGTGCTATCCACGTCTGATTCCTGGCACATTGTTTTCATATTGAATCTTGCCACGATTGAAACTCATCTATCCAGCCAAAGTAATTCATAGATTAGATGTGATTCAAATTTTTAGGTTTAGGTTTCCGCCGAAACCATCTCGGACCCGCCGAGTTGAAAAACTCGGTCTCACCGATTTGGCATATGCCATTGCACTAGTGACTCTCGGTCTGACCGAGATTTACTAATCGGTGCATCCGATTGGAGGATTCTGTGAAACCCTAGCAGTCTCGGTACCACCGAACTGAAACTCGGTCCAACCGAGATCATCAGTTTAGGTTCCAAAAACTGCTTCGGTATCACCGAGTTTGAAAATCGGTGGATCCGAAATGCTTTCTGTGGAAAACTAAGACTGAACTTTTGAGTCGTTCTTTTGCAAAAACCTCTGCATTTTTGTGATGCTCATCTTTTCTATCTCATCTATAACTCTTCACAAGGTCAGCAGTCAGCCTTTGCAACATGTCTGATCAAAGTGACAGCCAGAACAGGTCAGAAGAGCAGATGAACTTGAGTGAGGGCACTAGTCCCTCAACTTCAAATGAAGGGAGCAGAAGTACTCCTAGCAATTTGCCTAAGGCTGCAACTAGGCAAAGGACAAAAAGAACTTCAGATTCAGAGAATGAAGATTACAAAGCTGAGGAAGATGAGGCAACTTCCAAGAAAGAGGTGCTCAAGAAGGAAAGGGTCATGAAGACCAAAAGGCCTGCAGGAAGACAACCAATGTCCAAGGCCAGAACATCAAATCAACTACCGAAAATCCTGATCCCAAAGAGCCACCACTGAGAGCAAGAAGAGGAAGGAAAGGGTCAAGATGACCATGGCGGAGTAATTGGGAAGCCTTCCATGATGGAAGAGGAAGAGCTCACTGCACCAGCACCAAAGGCACCAAAGCTTATGGGTGATGCTATTAGATCGGGGCTGCAACATCTAAGCCCAAGGAAGCACCCAAAGCTGCCCCCAAGGCCAAGTCTCAGACCAAAGAGGAATACTAGGAGTATTCCAATTGCTGAGAAGAACAAGGCCCCAAGGCTCGATGTTGCTGATGAGGAAGATGAAGAAGGACAGGTTCTGAGGAAGCTCAAGCCAAAGATACCAGACCACAATGATGCCCATCATGTGGATGAGGACATGAGAATCAGGAAGGACTCGGGATTGAGGAAATGGAGGTTGGCAGATCCATATGCCACAAGGAGAAGAACTGCTGTTGATTACAGGTTCCATACAAAGGAACAACAGGACTTCTATGAGACAATCTTGTTGGACAAGAAGCCCATTATCTGTGACATGAGGTGGGTTGACTGGAACTTCATCAAGGAGAATGAACAGCACTATCCTGGAGTGCAAGACAACTTTATTGCTTGTGGAGTTGCAGATTTTGTTGGGCAAAAGCTCACAAATTGGAATGATGAACTTATCATGCAGTTCTACTCCACAACACATTTTTACCCAGATGGGAGAATTGTTTGGATGTCTGAAGGTACAAGGTACCAGTCAACTGTTGAGGAGTGGGCAAAGCTGATAAATGCCCTAGAGGAAAATGATGATGATCTGGACATTTATGCAAAGAAGAAAATGGATCAAAATTCCATGGCACACATGTACAAGGAAATTCCAAACAAGGCACTAGGAACTCACAAGTTTGGATCAGTTCACTTTCTGCTGTCAGGGTTGCCAATTATAAATTGGATTCCGAGGCACACCTTGTTGCCCAAGTCAGGTGACCATAACATGATCAGAGGGCATGCCATCAACATGTTGCTTGTGTTTGATGTGCCACAGAAGATCAAAGTCATGAGCCTAATCATAGAAACAATCAAGAGGACTGCAGCAGATCAGAAGAGGAGCTGTGGATATGCACCTCAGATTCAAGAATTGATAAACTAAAAGATGGGCACAGGAAAATATCAGTTGGATAAGGAACACTTTCCACTTTATCCAGACTTTGAGGACAATGAGGTTGTCATGAATGAGAATGATCCATCGTCAGTTCAAGCACAAGAGAAGAAGGAGAAGGCAAAGAGGGAGAAGGCAAAGAGGGAGAAGGCTGCCAAGATGCCAACTCAAGAGGAGGCATCTGAGTATTTCTTGAAGAACAAGCAGGAGAAGCTTGGTTACTTGATAGCATCAACCCTGAGGATAGAGAAGGGATTGACCACCCTCACTCAAAATCAGGAGAGCTTGGAGAGAATCATAGAACAAAAGTTCTATAACTTAGATGTAAAAGTAACTGAGATTCAGACTGCAGTGGAGGAACTACAAGATGACATGCATGAGAGGAAGGGCAAGACTACCACCAATGTGTTTGCCAAAGTGCCTAGAGCCCAGAGGTCATCAGCTGTGCCAGTTTCTGACACAAGAGCAACTTCATCTGCACCAGCTACAACCTCAGTGCCACCAGCTCCAGCACCTACATCAGCTCCATCTCCATCTACATCAACTGAAGTCTTCGTCCAAGGAGCCATCTCTACACCACCACCTGAAGATCAAGCCTGAGAGTCGATCTAGCACTATGCATTTTCTATGAACTTTTTGGTAACTTGTTGCCAAAGGGGGAGAAAAATGTATAGATCATAGGCTTCGAGAGAGAGAGAGTGTTGCTTTTGTTCTCTCTTGCTTTATTTGGTGGTTTTCAAACTTTGTTTGCTTTTGGTTGAGATACTATGCTTGTGAGACATTGATGATCATGTGTTTGATCATAAGCTACACTTATGCATGCTTGATATTATCCTATCTATCTTATGTGATCACTCACTATGCTTGGTGATGAGTGCATGTATTCATTGTTTATTATTTTGAGCGCTCCACCAAGATGTATGTGACATGGAAGAGTAACCCATGAGCCTAATTCATTGTGCATTTGCAGTCCAAAGCAAATCTAAAACTATGCACAAATTTAGGGGGAGCTCTTGCTTATCACATACTTCTCAAAGCGACGATGTTATTTAAATTCTATTATCATTTGTCGAAGCTTTGATCTATATATTGTCATCAATTACCAAAAAGGGGGAGATTGAAAGTGCAACTATCTCTAGGTGGTTTTGGTAATTCATAACAACATATAGCTCATTGAGCTAATGCTATTCCAAGACTATTATTTCAGGAAAGCTCAATGAATGGCATGGCATGGATGATGAAAGTGGATCCCTCAAAATACTAAGGACAAAGGATTGGCTCAAGCTCAAATGCTCAAGACTCTTCATTTTACATTTTAGTGATCCAAGATCACATTGAGTCTATAGGAAAAGCCAATACTATTAAGAAGGGATGAGGTGTTGCTTAATGAGCCTTTTGCTTCATGTGCTTAGTGATATGCTCCAAAACCCTCAACTACTTTCCCACATCCACAAATGACCTAAACCTAAAGCCAAAATCGGTCTCACCGATTCTTTCTATCCGGCGCCACCGATTCCAAAAGTCATAGCCACTGCCACAAACCCTAAGCAAATCGGTCTTACCGACTCTGTTGCAAAAGGCAGTGCCTAGGAGGCGCTTAGGCACGCCTAGGCACTAGGCGATGGCCCAACGCCTCGCCTAGGGCATAAATGTTAGTCTAGGCAGTGCATGCAACAAATTGTTTACCCAAGCAAGAAATCATGCCATATTGCACTGAAATGCCAAACATCACATATTCAAATGGTAGTAGCTGGTACTTAACTTATTTATCTAGCCTAAATTAACATCAATACACATATAATAACCACAAATACACCCTGATAGTAGAATCTATATTACCGCCTAGGCTGCGCCTAGGGCGCTTAAGCACCGCCTGGGCACTAGGCGAAGGCCAACCGCCTCGCTTACGCCTACCGCTTTTTCCAACCTTGCTTACCGATAGGGATCTCGGTCTCACCGAGATGGGGTTGCAATCTCTCTGTTTCCCTTCGTAACGTTTCGGTCTAACCGAAGTGAGCGATCGGTCCCACCGAGATTGCAATGTAAACTCTCTGTTTCTTTTTTGTAACATTTCGGTCTCACCGAAAAGAGCAAATCGGTCCCACCGAGTTTACCTGACCAACTCTCTGGTTAGCTAATTACCAAAATCGGTCTCACCGAGTTTGTGTAATCGGTCTCACCGAGATTACGTTATGCCCTAACCCTAACCATATCGGTCTCACCGAGATGCATGTCAGTCCCACCGAAAATCACTAACGGTCACTAGGTTTACTAAGTCGATATGACTGAGTTTGATGATTCGGTCCCACCGAGTTTGGTAAATTGTGTGTAACGGTTAGATTTTGTGTGGAGGCTATATATACCCCTCCACCTCCTCTTCATTCATGGAGAGAGCCATCAGAACGAACCTACACTTCCAACTTACCATTTCTGAGGGAGAACCACCTACTCATGTGTTGAGGCCAAGATATTCCATTCCTACCATATGAATCTTGATCTCTAGCCTTCCCAAGTTGCTTTCCACTCAAACCCTCTTTCCACTAGATCCAAATCCTATGAGAGAGAGTTGAGTGTTGGGGAGACTATCATTTGAAGCACAAGAGCAAGGAGTTCATCATCAACACACCATTTGTTACTTCTTGGAGAGTGGTGTCTCCTAGATTGGCTAGGTGTCACTTGGGAGCCTCCGACAAGATTGTGGAGTTGAACCAAGGAGTTTGTAAGGGCAAGGAGATCGCCTACTTCGTGAAGATCTACCGCTAGTGAGGCAAGTCCTTCGTGGGCGACGACCATGATGGGATAGACAAGGTTGCTTCTTCGTGGAACCTTCGTGGGTGGAGCCCTCCGTGGACTCGCGCAACCGTTACCCTTCGTGGGTTGAAGTCTCCATCAACGTGGAGGTACGATAGCACCACCTATCGGAACCACGCCAAAAACATCCGTGTCTCCAATTGCGTTTGAATCCTCCAAACCCTTCCCCTTATATTCTTGCAAGTTGCATGCTTTATTTTCCGCTGCCTATATACTCTTTGCATGCTTGCTTGAATTGTGTGATGATTGCTTGACTTGTCCTAAAATAGCTAAAATCTGCCAAACTATAAAATTGGGAAAAGGTTAAGTTTTTTATTGGTCAAGTAGTCTAATCACCCCCCCCCCCCCTCTAGACATACTTCAAGGTCCTACAGTTGCCATAGAAAACTTCATTTACCATGATGTATTGCACACAACATGGTCTAGTTTCTCCCTAATGACTCCCCTATGACATGTGAATGGATCATCTAGGAAGCCAATATCTTCAAGCCCATGGTATGGGTCATCAATGTCGGAGCTAAATCCGGCAGACCCCTCGATAGGGTATTCTAGCTAGGCTAGTTGGCGAGCTGGTAACAGAGATAAGAAATTTTACCAAGATTAGGGCACTTGAGAGGAGATAAATACCCTACGTCCTACTTGTGTTTTATTGTGTTGGAGTGTATTGAGAGTACAAGATACCAAAAGATTGTAAGTTGTCATTCTGTGAGCCTGGCACCTTAGTTTATATATCATACAGGGGGTGTCCTAGGGTACATATATCCTAGTCGGCTTCGTACGAGGAGGTAAACTCCTCAACTATCCCAGCTTCTTGCCGTGTACGACAAGTCTTCTGAGACCTTTATGTGGTATGCTAGGACGGAACCGACAAGGGGTCCTTAGTCTGGCCCGCCAAGCCAGAAACCGTCATGGTGAGAGTCTCCCTTAGCCGAGACACCCTCACATTGCCCCCTTCTTTCTCATGTGCAGACATAGTTTCATTGAAATCGCCAGTAACAGCCCACGACTAATCTCTTTTGCTACAAAGATCACGAACATCAATCCATGATAACTGTTTTTCATTCCAGGCCGGTGACCATAGAAACCCAGTTAGCCTCTAATCCACTTCATCTCTCTTCATAAGCAGTACATCAATGAAATAAAGATCTCAATAATTTAACTTCACTTTATTTCTTTCTTCATCACTCTCTACCATATACATAAAATCAAAACCTAACTTACGACACATCTTATCTGGTTATTTTTATTTAAAATGTGACTCAAAAAATATCTCTACCTTAATCTGGTTTTGAAGGTCCAAGAGCCCACGAATTATCATGTTTCAGAGTATCCCACGACAATTTCAGGCTAAGGTTTCTTTGCTCCCGGCGATACAATATACCTTACAATTACCAATCGCCAGACCGTCATCACCTTTGAGCTTTTTCCTATTCGCAGATTATTGTGGTGTTCTCTCTAGATCTACTACAACCTCATTGTTATTGTGCCTACTTCTAAAGGCAGCACAAATTATTGACCACTTTGACCAGGCACAATATCAAGATAAGTAGGAGTATTAGTTTTTTTTTAGCACACCCTACCCCTATGAGCACCTCCGAGAGACTGAGCCGGCATATCATCTTGAGATTTACGAAGTCATCGTAGGCGCCTCGTTATCGACGGGAACGTCTCCTCCCACTGAAAGCGCATCACCGAAAATCCTGAAATAAATCCAGGAATAATGCGAGCACCAGGATTTGAACTCTGTTGGGTTGGAGATACCACTGTCCACCTAACCAACTCAACCACAGGTTGATTCGCAGTAGGAGTATTAGTTAAGCCATCCACTCCAGCCGGTCCCATGACCCAAATTGAGTTGCATGTTTTCTTTTGTGTGCGTGGAAATGAGCTGCATGTTGTTGTTAACCGTGAAACACCTACGTCGGATGAGAATCTGCAGCACTTGTACCTTGCAGTAATGTCTAGGTTGTTAGAGATCGTGATAAATTTGTGGTTAAATGGTTAGGTAGATAGTGATGTCCTTATTTCACCAGGGTTCAAGTCGTGGTTCTCACATTTTCTTAAATTTATTTTATAATTTTCAGCGATGCACGTTCAGTGCTAGACTTCATCAATCTTAAGTTAATATGTTGCTTCAGTCTTTCGAAAGTGTTTACGGGATAAGATGAGCGTATACTATGTTCTTAAGAAAAGTGTGTGAGACCCGTTCTTCGTACCGGTCGACAGAGGCTCTCCGGCGGTGTACGGCGCACAGAACGTCTCATCTCGGAGACGTGTCCGCAGTATGGCGCAAAGTATGACTTCCCTGAATTCAGTCCCTCGCAGAAAAAGAAGAGAGAAACGGCGAGGCAAGGTGGCAAAAGGCGACCCCAGGACCCACGGAAAACGGCCTTTGACAACCTGTTGACCGCCGATCCCAGGCGGTTGCCGGTTGGAGCATGCGCGCGCGCAGCCGGTGACGTGTTCCGGCGCTGGGTCCCGAGGCCTACCCAGACCCAGGCTGTGCAGGTGCAGCAGCCCTTGGCCCGACCAGAGAGACGGGAACCCGTCGCGCTAGACGAAACGGCAAAGGCGAACACACCAGCGCGACGAAGGGAAACGAGAGCCGCCCCGGCACGTGGTGCGCGGTGGCCGCGCGTGGCGAGCTCTCACGCCCCCACGTACGCGCGGCTGGAACGCCCGGCGCCGGCAAGCGGCCGATCGACGACGGCCTTCCCGGTGCGTGCGTCGATGGGTGCGCCGTCTGCATGCGTACGTGACGTCGTCCGCCAGGGCATGGGCCGTGACGGGTCTGCCTGCAAGTTGCACGACCAGTGGGTGCATGCATCGTGCAGCTACAGTAGTGCACCAGCATGCGAACTGGCTGTGTGAGTGCTGAGATATTTGTGGTCGAGATCTGGATCCCGAATCGATCGATCGATCGATTGATTTAGTGTTACTTTATTGAAGATTGAATGAATGTTCCGAGAGGTGAATATAGTACACTTTCGAACGAGCCATGCCAATGCACGCACCGAGATCTGGGGGAGATACATGGCGCTAAATGAATCAACACAAAGCCAACCAACAAAGACCAAATGATACATGGCGCTAAATGAATAGCTTACAACCACAATACATACTACAAACATAAAAGATAGTAAGCATAGCTTTGCAAATGTCGCTGCCCACACACTGAGAAACCGAAAACAATGAAGCCGATAGGGCAAGAGAGGATCACATGATTGCCACAGAGAAGACGGAAATGTGGCTGCTCCATAAGGCAGAGAAAACACAACTCCTTCCCAATCTATAGTCGAAGAGGGACCCTTTATGAAGGATGTTGCACCGGCTTGTAAAGGTGTTCACCCGAGAGCTAGGAGGGGTGTCGGCTTGGCGACCATACGAAAAACACCACATACAAATGCTCGAAGCACGAAGCACATCACATGTTGGCTACATTGCTGCCACCCTTGGACATCCAGATGATAGGGGCAATCAAAGGGGAAGAAACAACCATGAGCCCGAGACAAGGCGACGAACAAGTCAAGAACAAGGCTAGCCATTGCAGAAAGGAACCAGTCACTCGACGTCGCGACTATGCCGCCGCCGCCGAGAAGGGGAACCGTATCCCCTTCCGCCTAGGGTCGAGGGTGAGGACTTACTATACTAGGACACAAGATTGCGCATCACCACCGTTCAAAACTCTAGGCCGTCGGACGCTTCCAAGCCATGGTACGATTCACCCAGGACCACACCTTCCCCGGGCGGCGTCTCCGGGAAGAAACACTATGTGCATATATAGCATGGACTGCAACCAATCCAAATAAAATTTCGATATTTTGCTCGGGAACAGGGCCGGGGTGAGAGGGGGGGGGGGGGGGGGCTCAGCCGCGCCTCCATGGTGAAAAGTGGCGCCAGACATCTATAGGATGAGGCGCTATGAATGCTTCCTAGAGGCAGGGTATTGTGATTCAGCTTCTGCTGAATGAACAAACACACACCGGATCCTGCTCGTAAAAGGCTCAGATAGAATTTAGCCCTTCTAAGTGAGCTAGAGCCTAGGGGTCTTGAATCTCTAGCGGTATTTATATTTTTCCAGTACGTTCTTTCCTTGAGCCGACTAAGAAACTATATAGAAGTGCCTTTATGAAAACTGTATGCTCACTATCATATCAATTACTAGTGAGATATGAAGCTATCACAAGCCAACACTTAATTACTCAATATCTTCTATGTCTATACTAGATATATAAATTTGACATCCTATGTGTGTTATATATATATTCGAATGAGTAAGAGGTTTCCCCATCCGATTTCTATTAAAGAAACCATCTGGTTCATACATATAACTCCTACCTAAAGCCTATCGGCATTGAGCATCACATCACATTATCACCAAAATCATGAAAGCAGAATGGCTAAATAGGCAGAAACCACCAGAATCCAATATATTACATGACCAGGAAACAAACTCAGGAACCAAATGTCTAAGACAGAACCAGACCACACGAAACTAAAGCAACTAGAGGAATAAAGCAACTAAAAGATAACCCATGCATCCAGGGATAAAAACCACCATAAAGTTGTCGCCGCTAGGGAGAGTTGTAGAAGAAGATCTTCAACCATCTAAAGAACTCCAGGATGCCACCCGTGTCAAGCTCAATACCACTTGCTACCTACTCTATTAGTCATTCTCTAGCATCAACACCTTTTGGCTTTCCTTGTTTATCTGCAATATTGCCCAACTTGTTATCCAATGATAAATCAATTTAGTTAGTATAATTGGATTGTTTACCAGTTCCTCTCAAATACAATATCATTCCTACACCTTCAAATAGTTCAAAATACAGCAACAACCCAACAAGTGCCAATTTATTATTTTATATTGGGAAGCTTATAACCCATCGACCAAAGCAAGAATTTAAATTTTCTGGAGTATTTCTTAAGTCAAAAGAACATTAGGCTCCACACCATCCTAAAAGTTGATTATTGAAAGAACAAATGTTCAATGTCTCATCTTGCCCATAAAGCACACAATTCTTATTACCTTTTCGACCCTGTTAAGCAAATTGTCACTAGTGGGAATTTTATTTCTGGCCATCAACCATAGAAACACTTGGATTTTAGGTGGAACTTTGATCTTGCACAAGATTTTTTGAGGGAAACCACTTTCAACTACAATCATTTGTCTATATAAAGACTTAACATTAAACTTTGTGTACGTCGTTAACACCCAACAACATATTTTATATAAGATAAATGTCTTTACAACTCAGTTTCAAGCTATTCACAGTAATGAAGTACAACCGGATAGAGCTCTTCTAATTTAAAACCACCCAACCCTCCTATAAATCCTAAGCCACACTAATATTGTGGTCAAAAATCAAATTATATATCCTATCATAGATGAGTTTCAAAGATTTGTCTCCCACCCTCAAGCCCTCCTAGAATCTGATGTTCTCTCCATTGCCCACATGTTGTTTTCAATGTTTGTAAAAAAGATCTTTAATGTTGAAAATACTAGACCAAAACTGAGAATCACCCACCTTAGGTTTAATTCTAAAGATAGAGATAGATAGATAGATAGATAGATAGATAGATAGATAGAGAGAGAGAGAGAGAGAGAGAGAGAGAGAGAGAGAGTTATTGTTAGCATACTTAACAAGAAAAACAGATTCCATAGACCTTATTCAGTCTCCAGATTCCAAAACCATTTAGCCAACAAGGATTTGTTCATCGGTTCCAAAGTTAATATCCCTAAACCTCCTAGGTTGTTGGCTTGCAACAGGTTTTCCAGCTAACTAAATGACATTTTCTCTTTCCTTGATCTATTGGATAACGCAGTAATTTCAAAAAAAATTGTACGATCACGCAAGATCTATCTATGTGATGCATAGCAACGAGTGGGGAGAGTGTGTCCGCGTACCCTTGTAGACTGAAAGCGAGAGCGTTTAGTAACGCGGTTGATGTAGTCGAACGTCTTCGCGATCCAACCGATCAAGTACCGAACGCACGGCACCTCCGCGATCTGCACACGTTCAGCTCGGTAACGTCCCTCGAACTCTAGATCCACCTGAGGCCGGGGGAGAGTTCCGTCAGCACGACGGCGTGGTGATGGTGATGATGAAGTTACCGGCGCAGGGCTTCGCCTAAGCACTACGACGATATGACCGAGGTGTAAAACTGTGGAGGGGGGCACCGCACACGGCTAAGAGATTGTCTTGTGTGTCTATGGGGTGCCCCCTTCTCCCGTATATAAAGGAGGGGAGGAGGAGGCTGGCCGGCCACAAGGGGCGCGCCCAAGGGGGGGAATCCTACTCCAAGTAGGAATCGGTCCCCCCCTTTCCTAGTCCGAGTAGGAGAAGAAGGAAGGAGAGGGAGAGGGAGAGGGAAAGAGGGGTCGCGCCCCTAGTCCTATTCGAACTCCCCTTGGGGGGGGGGGGGCGTGCCACCTCCTGGCTGCTGCCCTCTCTCTCCCCTAAGGCCCATAACTTCCCCGGGGGTTCCGGTAACCCCTCCGACACTCCGGTTTTATCCGAAACTACCCGGAACACTTCCGGTGTCTGAATAACATGGTCCAATATATCAATCTTTATGTCTCGACCATTTAGAGACTCCTCATCATGTCCGTGATCTCATCCGGGACTCCGAACAACCTTCGGTACATCAAATCACATAAACTCATAATACGAATCGTCATTGAACGTTAAGCGTGCGGACCCTACGGGTTCGAGAACTATGTAGACATGACCGAGACACCTCTCCGGTCAATAACAAATAGCGGAACCTGGATGCTCATATTGGCTCCTACATATTCTACGAAGAACTTTATCGGTCAAACCACATAACAACATACGTTGTTTCCTTTGTCATCGGTATGTTACTTGCCCGAGATTCGATAGTCGGTATCTTCATACCTAGTTCAATCTCGTTACCGGCAAGTATCTTTACTCGTTCCATATTGCATCATCCCGCAACTAACTCATTAGTTACATTGCTTGCAAGGCTTATAGTGATGTGCATTACCGAGAGGCCCAGAGATACCTCTCCGACAATCGGAGTGACAAATCCTAATCTCGATCTATGGCAACTCAACGAACACCATCAGAGACACCTGTAGAGCATCTTATAATCACCCAGTTACGTTGTGACGTTTGATAGCACACTAAGTGTTCCTCCGGTATTCGGGAGTTGCATAATCTCATAGTCATAGGAACATGTATAAGTCATGAAGAAAACAATAGCAATAAAACTAAATGATCATTTATGCTAAGCTAACGGATGGGTCTTGTCCATCACATCATTCTCTATTGATGTGATCCCGTTCATCAAATGACAACACATGTCTACGGCCAGGAAACTTAACCATCTTTAATTAACGAGCTAGTTAAGCAGAGGCATACTAGGGACACTCTGTTTGTCTATGTATTCACACATGTACTAAGTTTCCGGTTAATACAATTCTAGCATGAATAATAAACATTTATCATGATATAAGGAAATATAAATAACAACTTTATTATTGCCTCTAGGGCATATTTCCTTCATGATCGTCATGCCACACAAGCCTGGCTATAAAGAAATCAGCCAATTTCCCCATATGAATGTGATAGAAGGACATCATATATAGGGGAATATTGGTCAAAGGGGCTTGCACCGAAGTTAGCCTACCAACAATATTTTAACAATTTCCCTTTCCAACACCCACACATTTTTTGAAATTTTATCCTCCACACATTTCCAATGTTTGTTTCCAATCTTCACCTTGGAAACAGGAACACCCAAGTATTTCAAAAGGTGTCTCCCCTATTTTACAAGTAAATCTTTCCTGGTAAAGATCATTTTTTCAATGGCATCCCCAAACAGGAACAGTTCACTTTTATGAAAATTGACGGTCAACACAGACATTTGCTCAAAGGGACATAGAATAATTTTAAGATTCCTAGCACTCATCCCATCATCTTGTAATAGGAAAATTGTGCCATCATCATATTGTAGCATGTTAACCTCTTGATTAAGCAATCACCCTAGACACCTTTAACTACACCCGTTTGTTTACCCTGTTCATAATAATGGCCAAGACATTAGTTGCTAAGTTAAAAAGGAGAGGAGAGAAAGAACCTCCCTTCCTAAGTCCTTTATGAGTTTCAAAATAAGGTCCATTTTCATGATTACATTTGACTTCCACATGATCACCCCTCATATTAAACATAACCTAGTCCCACTATTTATCAGGAAACCCTTTCATTTTGAATATCTAATGTACAAAAGTCTATTTAATCTTGTCACAAGATTTTTCAAAATCAACTCTGAAAAGTATTTGTTTATTATGATGGATAGAATTTAGGGCTTCGTGCAAGATCACTATCCCTTTAATAATGCACCTATCTTTAATAGAGGAAGTTTTTGTATGAGAAATTATGGGATCAACTACGAGGATCAATCTATTCACAAGCACTTTGCTTATGATTTTAAAGCTCACTCATAGGACAAATCAGCCTAATTTTTAAAATTTGTTTGGCATCATTATTTTAATGTACAAGGGTAATATATCATGGTTTAGTCTTTCAATATTTACACCCCCCTTTGGAAATCATCAAGGACTTGAGATCCCACTTCACTAAATCCCCAATTTTGTGATAAAATTCTATAGGTAAACCATCAGGACCATGGCTTTTGTTCCTTTCTATTTCGAGTACTACAAAGGCCGGCTCTTCCATTAAGAAGGACTAGATAAATTTCTTAGTCTTATCATATGGAAGCTGAGGTATATCATGGGCTACTAGAGGAATGTTTTACTCATTTTATTCAAGAAAACATTTTTTAATAAAGTTCAGTAATGTAGTTCATCAACTGGGCTTCCCCCTCAATAGTACCCTCATCGTGTTCCAAAGAATTGATGTTGTTTTTTCTTCTCCTTCCATTAGCGCTAGCATGACATACCTAGTGTTACTATCACCCTCCTTAAATTTTTGACATATTTAAATCCATTTAATCTATTCCTAATTCAAAATCCTCTTAAGTTGATCTCTCTCAACCATTTCCGCTTTTGCCTATCATAGGCAGAAAGACCATGAATCTCAACATTTTTTATCAATTGCATCTAACCTAGCCAGAATTTCCAGCTTCAAATTTCAGTATGAAACGTCAACATTCTTATTCCAACCTCTGACTTTTCTCCTTAAAATTCAAAGGCTCTTTTGCCATCTACCAAGATTAGAGCTGTTGGGAAATGTAGTAGAAAAAAAAAACCATGATCGAACCAGGAACACTAAGATGCATACAAAGGTTTAGATCGGAACGTTACCAACTCCGAGTTGCAGCGAAAGAAGAAGAGTCGGCGTAGATAGTACTTGAAGCCCCTCGAACCGTTCAAGAACGATCGCTCTAACGGAATACCGAAAGCACGACCTCTCCATAGTTTGCAAGCATACGGTCTTCACGATTTGCAGCGCTTCGCCTTCCAGAGCTAATCGACATAGGAGAATTTGAAGGAGAAGATTAGGAAGACACTATGCTTCTAATTATGAGGACTAGAGAGGATTAAATCTAGCTCTAATTGGATCAATTAGAACTATAACTATAGAACTAGAGGAGGCTCTAGAACTTGTATCTCCAAGAAGCTATGGGGGAGCCTCCACCTAATGGGTCTCATAGGCCCAAACTTTTCCCCTATAGGCCTTATTGCATTTTCCTTGGCCCGTTGATATTTAAATAATTATAAGGGCCTCCTAATCATTATTAGAGCCTTTTAATATTAATTTAACATCACCTGAAACATTTTCCACCTATATATCAATTCCCGGTATTACCCTGTAAACCCCGAAACCCTTCCGGTAACCACGGAACGCTTCCGGTTTCTCTCGAAACTGTTTCTAATATTAATAAAACTCTTCCATAAATATTTCCTCATTACTCTTGCTCCACTAATACTCAGGAGATCGTAATTCCCTTAACCTTGTGACCCTGTAGGTTCGGTAAAACATAGACATGAACAAAACCCCTTTCATTCAATGATCGATAACGGAACCATGGAAATTCATTTCAATCCATATGCATACACGAATGACATTTGAGTGAACCTTTGGTTATCATATACTAATCTCTTTTCTTCGTGATACTTTACAAAACCCGAGGTAAGATATATCATTATCTTCTTGAGTCATTCTCATGCTCAGTATACCGGTCTACTCGTTACTGGTTTTGTTCTTCTTTCTCGTTGACAAGTTTTGACATCCCCATGACCTAGCCACCTGTGTGTGGGCAAACGATGATGGATGCCCTCACACCGAAAGGGCCCTAAGAGCATCTCCAGCCGCACCCCCAACAAGCCCCCCTAGGCGACTTTTCGGCCGCCGGCGCCAAAAAATCGGCCCAATCGCGCCCCCAAGGGCCCAATTTTCACCGGCTCGGGCCGAAATTGGCGCCGTCGGACCCAACCCGAACCCGGCGTGCTGGGGGGCGCTTGGGGGCGCCGGGCGAATCATTTTTGGCACGAAAGAGCCGCGGGCCCTCCTTGCCAGCGATTTGTCTCGCTTCTCGCCGCTTCGTCGTCCTCATTGATACGTCCATTTTGCATCATGCTTTTATATCGATATTTATTGCATTATGGGTTGTTATTATACGTTATGTCACAATACTTATGCCTATTCTCTCTTATTTTACAAGGTTTACATAAGGAGGGAGAATGCCGGCAGCTGGAATTCTGGGCTGGAAAAGGAGCAAATATTAAAGACCTATTCTGCACAACTCCAAAAGTCCTGAAACTCCACGAAAATCATTTTGGGAAATAATAAAAAATATCCAACGGAAGAAGTTCACCAAAGGGGGGCCCACCTGTCCATGAGGGTGGGGGCCGCGCCCTGCCCCCTGGGCGCGCCCCCTACCTCGTGGGCCCCCTGTTGGCTCTCCGATGGCTATCTTCTGCTATATGAGGTCTTTCGTCGAGAAAAAAATCAGAAGCAACCTTTCAGGACGAAACTCAGCCGCCACGAGGCGGAACCTTGGCGGAACCAATCTAGGGCTCCGGCAGAGCTGTTCTGCCGGGGACACTTCCCTCCGGGAGGGGGAAATCATCGCCATCGTCATCACCAACGCTCCTCTCATCGGGAGAGGGTAATCTCCATCAACATCTTCACCAGCACCATCTCCTCTCAAAACCATAGTTCATCTCGTGTATCCAATTCTTGTCTCCAAGTCCGGGATTGGTACTAGTAGGTTGCTAGTAGTGTTAATTACTCCTTGTAGTTGATGCTAGTTGGTTTACTTGGTGAAAGATCATATGTGCAGATCCTATATGCATATTAATACCCCTCTGATTATGAACATGAATATGCTTTGTGAGTAGTTACGTTTGTTCCTGAGGACATGGGAGAAGTCTTGCTATTAGTAGTCATGTGAATTTGGTATTCGCTCGATATTTTGATGAGATGTATGTTGTCTAGCCTCTAGTGGTGTTATGTGAACGTCGACTACATAACACTTCACCATTATTTGGGCCTAGAGGAAGGCATTGGGAAGTAATAAGTAGATGATGGGTTGCTAGAGTGACAGAAGCTTAAACCCTAGTTTATGTGTTGCTTCGTAAGGGGCTGATTTGGATCTATATGTTTCATGCTATGGTTAGGTTTACCTTAATACTTTTGTTGTAGTTGCGGATGCTTGCAATAGAGGTTAATCATAAGTGGGATGTTTGTTCAAGTAAGAACAGCACCCAAGCACCGGTCCATCCACATATCAAATTATCAAAGTACCGAACACGAATCATATGAACGTGATGAAAACTAGCTCGACGATATTCCCATGTGTCCTCGGGAGCGCTTTTCCTATTATAAGAGTTTGTCCAGGCTTGTCCTTTGCTACAAAAGGATTGGGCCACCTTGCTGCACTTTATTTACTTTTGTTACTTGTTGCTCTTTACAAATTATCCTATCACAAAACTATCTGTTACCACTTATTTCAGTGCTTGCAGAGAATACCTTGCTGAAAACCGCTTATCATTTCCTTCTGCTCCTCGTTGGGTTCGACACTCTTACTTATCTAAAGGACTACGATAGATCCCCTATACTTGTGGGTCATCAAGACTCTTTTCTGGCGCCATTGCCGGGGAGTGAAGCGCCTTTGGTAGGTGGAATTTGGTAAGGGGAAATTTATATAGTGTGCTGAAATTACTGTCACTTGTTACTATGGAAAGTAATCCTCTGAGGGGCTTGTTCGGGGTATCTTCACCCTGACCAGTAGAGCAAAGAGTTGCTCCTCAACCTAATGAACCTACTGAAAATGAATATGAAAATGTTCCCTTTGAATTGCCTTTGGGTATGATGGAAAAACAGCTAGCTAATCCTTTTGCAGGAGATGGAACAAAGCATCCTGATGAGCACCTAAAATATGTGGATGAAGTTTGTGAACTATTTAAGCTTGCAGGTATACCCGATGATGTTGTTAAGAAGAAGGTCTTCCCTTTATCTTTGAAGGGAGATGCATTGACATGGAATAGGCTATGTGATGATACGAGATCATGGAACTATAGAAGATTGAAATTGGAATTTCATCAAAAGTATTATCCTATGCATCTTGTTCATCGTGATCGCAATTATATATATAATTTTTGGCCCCGCGAAGGAGAAAGCATCGCTCAAGCTTGGGGGAGGCTTAAATCAATGTTGTATTCATGCCCCAATCATGAGCTCCCAAGAGAAACAATTATTCAAAAAATTTATGCTCGGCTTTCTGAAAACAATCGCACCATGCTCGATACTTTTTGTGCTTGCTCTTTTATGATGAAGACTATTGAATTAAAATGGATTTTATTGGATAGAATTAAACGCAACTCTGAAGATTGGGACCTCGACGAAGGTAAGGAGTTAGGTATGGCACCTAAGTTTGATTGTGTTAAATCTTTTATGGATATCGATATTTTCCGTAAGTTTAGCACTAAATATGGACTTGACTCTGAGATAGTAGCTTCTTTCTGTGAATCTTTTGCTACTTATGTTGATCTCCCCAAGGAGAAGTGGTTTAAATATCATCCTCCCATAGAAGTAAAAGTAGCTGCACCTATTAAAGTTGAAGAAAAGATTGTCACGTATAATGATCCTGTTGTTCCTACCTCTTATGTTGAGAAACCACCTTTCCCTGTCAGAATAAAGGATCATGCTAAAGCTTCAACTGTAGTTTGTAAAAGCAATATTAGAACTTATACACCTCCTGAGCAAGTTAAAGTTGAACCTAAGATTGCTATTGTTAAGGATCTCTTAGCTGATAATATTGATGGGCATGTTATTTAGTTCTGCAGTGAAACCGCTAGAATTGCCAAACCTTGTGCTAAAGATAAACATAGACCTATGGTAGGCATGCTTGTTATTTCTGTTAAAATAGGAGATCATTGTTATCATGGCTTATGTGATATGGGTGCTAGTGCTAGTGTTATACCTATTACTTTATATGAAGAGATTAAGCATGAAATTGCACCTGCTGAGATAGAAGATATTAATGTTACAATTAAACTGGCCAATAGAGATACTATATCTGCAATGGGAATTGTTAGAGATGTTGAAGTCTTGTGTGGGAAAACTAAATATCCTGCTGATTTTCTTGTTCTTGCACTACTAGGGAAAAGCCTAGCAGCAGCGCGGGTTTTGGGCCTCTCAGTAGCGCGGGGACCGGCGCTACTAATAAGGCGCTACAGCTAACGTATAGCAATAGCGCATGTTGTCCCACGCTACTGCTATACATGAATAGCTGTAGCGCTCTTTAGGAAAGGGCGTTGCTGATATTATCTGCAGCTGTTCTTCGGAAGTGCTATCGGTAAGGCGGCGCTCTCGCTAAATTCCCCCCTCGCTACTACTAGTTTTATTAGTTTTTTTCCCTGCATATTTGTGTTTGGTATTTTAATAGGCTTTATACAATAATCTTTAGCATATCATACACATACAAATGTAATCATAGCATATACATACAATTAGTCTCATCAAATCATGTCATCATCATCCAACACAAAGTGGTCTCTCGTCGTCATCTCGAAAATAGCGATACAAGTCTCGATTACTTGCAAATACATCGTCATCCATCTAAACAATGATATACGCGAGAAGAGCTATCACTTTGAGTACATGAGTTCAGATCCTCTCTCGCATTAGCGTGAACCTAAACTAACTACTGCCTGTCGCTCGAAACCGTAAACCGGTACACTGGGCTCGGCACTCCGCCACTTGTCATATATATACTCTGGCGTAGCACTTATTCACCATCGATGATCTATGCACCTGCATCGTCACATGAGTCGATGATATGCAACATATATAGTTGAGCAACAGAAAGAGACAGACTTGGCAAAAATAGAAACAACATATCATAAGCATAAATAACAAAGTTCATCGTACCCCAAAATGCCCTAACTAGAGTGATTTTCGCTAGTCGAGGAGGAGGACGGTTTAATTACATCACAAATAAAGTTTCACTGCATAACTCAAAGTTTTGTCATACAGAAAGTATGGACTAAACGGACACATTGTCATATATCGACAATCACTCCAACATGTCGTTCCATCCATCCATGTCAGGGAGATAGTCCTCGAGCCTAGTGAAAGGCTTCAGGTCGAGACGCTGAGCGGCTACCCATGTTCGGACGTCTTCCCGCGACATTTGTCCTTCTTCGTAGAACATCCCTGTTTTTTCGACGACCTCCTTCATGATGATTTGGGCAAGTTCGCACTGGATGTGATAGAACTCGGCTCGAAGTCGATGATCCTCGATATCTCCTACGTTCTTTGCCCGTTGCAGAATATGGGCATCGCCGGATGTAGGTGACATGCGAAGGTTCTGGTGATCCCATCTGTACTCCAGCATGTGGTGTAGGACATAGAATCCATCATTAAGAGAATCGTTCGGTTGCTGGATGCAGCAGAAGTCGGTCTTATGGTCGAAGGCGTCCCTGCCGCCCCTTCTCTTCTTGTGCCTAACCTCTCCACCCCTTGCTTGGTAGTAAAACATAGCACTGTCGAGAACATCCTTGATGTGGGTGTAATCCTTTTTGTGAATGTTCTTCGACGAGTCCAAGTAAAGAGCGTGGGAGAATCGGGGGTATAGGATGATGAGGACGGCGCGCCCGCCGCTGCGCAAAATAAGTTATTCATTCCTACACTCGGGCACTCGATATGTCCTAGTTTGTAGCACAAGTCATGCCGAAATTCATGGAAAATTTCGGCATGACCTTTGCTAAAAAGTGGACAAATCGAGAACCTGAAATTTGCCGGAACAGAAATGAATCAACATTCCGGCAAAACATAGGCCACTCAGCATCATTCCCTGGAAACAGTGTTCAAATATCCCTCTTCGACACCGCAACACATGTCCAAATTTCACAAGCTAATTCAAAAACAAAATGTAGAAGAAAATTCATTTAACTACTAATAGAAAAAAATTCAGTTAACTTTAGTGCTCTATAATGATGAAAGGAAAAAAATTCAGTTAACTACTAATTTCATTCATTTAGGTTATTCATTTAACATCACCTAATTAACCTACTGTACCACTACTACTAGTAGCACTACTAACCTAATTAACCTATCAAAACTCTAGTGCCCTAACTGAAAAACATCTAATTAACATCTACTAGTACCACTATTGCCCTAACCTAATTAACATCTACTAGTATCACTATATACTATACAAGCAGCATCTACCCTAATTAAACCCTACTGCCCTAACTAACTTTTGTTGTAAACCAAATTTTTTGCTCTAAACTAATTTTTGCTCTAACATCTACTACTAAACATCCTTTGCTCTAAACTAAGTTTTTTGCTATAAACAAACTTTTTCTCTACTAATTTTTTCTCTAAAATGCGAGAGAGAGAGGAGTGGGGGTAGGGGTGGGGGACTTATAGAGAGGGGAGAGACGGTGGCGGGGAGGTGCTCGGTGATGGAGGCAGGGGCGGAGAGGGCAGGCTCGGGCACGGGCAACGGCGGTCCTGGGCGGGCTCGGGCGGCGGTGAGGTGGAGGGCGCCGACGGTGACGTCGAGGGCGGCCTCGTGCGGCGGCGGTGAGGCTGAGGGCGGCCTCAGGCGGCGGCAGTGAGGATGACGGCGGCCTCGGGGGGAGACGGTGAGGTTGCAGGCGTCCACGCCGGTAGGAGATGGCGGCGAAGTGGGGCGACGGCGAATTGGGGAGACGACGGCGAGGGCGAGGGATTTGGGGAAGAAGTGTGGTGGCCGGGGGTGGGGGGGGGGGGACCGCTGTTTAAGTGAAACGTAACGGTAGCGTGTTTCTGAAAACACGCTATAGCTAAGTTAGCTACAACGCGTTTCCTGAAACCCGCTACTGCTATTCCTTTCTCCTTTTTTCCCTTTTTTCTTTTATTTTTCTTTACATTTTATTTTTTTCCTTTCTTCTTTTTCTATTTATTTCATTTTCATTTGTTTTTCTACTTGTTTTTTACTTTATTTTATTTCCGTTAGCAGTAGCGCCTTACACGTAAGCGCGCTACAGCTAAGGAGAGTAGCAGATAGATAGCGCTGGGCGATATCGCGCGCTATCGCTAGGTTGGGCTAGCCATGTGCGCCAGTTCAAACATAGCAGCATCGCCTTTTGCTAGTACGCCGCTCTTGCTAAAGTCATAGAAGTAGTGCGGTTTATTTAGGCGTGCTGCTACTAAGTAGCAGTAGAGTATGATTTTGTACAGCGCTACTGGTAACATTCTGTGTATAAGGTTTTCCCTAGTAGTGTTGGTTCCCCACAAGATAGATTTTGTCCCATTATATTTGGTAGACCCTTCTTGAATACTGTCAATGCTAAGATAGATTGCGAAAAGAATGTTGTTACTATTGGCTTGGATGATATGATTCATGAGTTTAATTTCTCTAAATTTAGTAGACAACACCGTGAAGAAGAATTGCCTAGTAAGGATGAAATTATTGGTCTTGCTTCTATTGCCGTACCTCCTAGTGATCCTTTAGAACAATATTTTCTAGACCATGAAAATGATATGTTTATGAATGAAAGAAGGGAAATAGATGAAGTATTCTTTAATCAGGAACCTATTCTGAAACATAATTTGCCTGTTGAAATACTAGGGGATCCTCCTCCACCCAAGGGTGACCCTGTGTTTGAGCTTAAACCGTTGCGTGATAATCTTAAATATGCTTATCTTGATGAAAAGAAGATATATCCTGTTATTATTAGTTCTAACCTTTCAGAGCATGAAGAAGCGAGATTATTGAAAACTCCGAAGAAACACCGAGCTTCTATTGGCTTGATGATCTTCAGGGCATTAGTCCCACTCTATGTCAACATAAAATAAATTTGGAAGAAGATGCCAAACCGGTTCGTGATCATCAACGACGGTTGAATCCTAAGATGAAAGAAGTGGTAAGAAAAAAATACTAAAGCTTTTGGAGGCATGTATAATTTATCCCGTTGCTGATAGTCAGTGGATAAGTCCTGTCCATTCTGTCCCTAAGAAGGGAGGTGTTACTGTTGTTCCTAATGATAAAGATGAATTGATTCCGCAAAGAATTATTACAGGTTATAGGATGGTAATTGATTTTCGTAAATTAAATAAGGCTACTAAAAAGGATCATTACCCCTTACCTTTTATCGATCAAATGCTAGAAAGATTATGCAAACATACACATTATTGCTTCCTAGATGGTTATTCTGGTTTCTCTCAAATACCTATGTCGGCTAAGGATCAATCAAAGACTACTTTTACATGCCCTTTTGGTACTTTTGCTTATAGACGTATGCCTTTTGGTTTATGTAACACACCTGCTACCTTTCAAAGATGCATGATGGTTATATTCTCTGACTTTTGTGAAAAGATTTGTGAGGTTTTCATGGACGACTTTTCCGTCTATGGATCCTTTTTGATGATTGCTTGAGAAATCTTGATCGAGTTTTGCAGAGATGTGAAGAAACTAATATTGTCTTGAATTGGGAAAAGTGCCAATTTATGGTTAATGAAGGTATTGTCTTGGGGCATAAAGTTTCTGAAAGAGGTATTGAAGTTGATAAAGCCAAGGTTGATGCTATTGAAAAGATGCCATGTCCCAAGGACATCAAAGGTATAAGAAGTTTCCTTGGTCATGCCGGATTTTATAGGAGGTTCATTAAGGACTTCTCAAAAATTTCTCGGCCTCTGACTAACTTATTACAAAAAGATATAGCATTTGTCTTTGATGATGATTGTGTAGAAGCATTTGAAATACTTAAGAAAGCATTGATCTCTGCACCTATTGTTCAGCCACCTGATTGGAATTTACCCTTTCAAATTATGTGTGATGCTAGTGATTATGCTGTAGGTGCTGTTCTAGGGAAAAGAGTTGATAAGAAATTAAATGTTATTCAATATGCTAGTAAAACTCTAGACAATGCTCAAAGAAATTATGCTACTACTGAAAAGGAATTCTTAGCAGTTGTATTTGCATGGGATAAGTTCAGACCTTATATTGTTGATTCTAAAGTAACTATTCACACTGATCATGCTGCTATTAAATACCTGATGGAAAAGAAAGATGCTAAACCTAGACTTATTAGATGGGTTCTCTTGCTACAAGAATTTGATTTGCATATTGTTGATAGAAAGGGAGCTGAGAACCCCGTTGTAGACAACTTGTCTAGGTTAGAAAATGTTCTTGATGACCCACTACCTATTGATGATAGCTTTCCTGATGAGCAATTAAATGTCATAAATACTTCTCGTAGTACTCCATGGTAATCTGATTATGCTAACTACATTGTTGCTAAATTTATACCACCTAGTTTCACATACCAGCAAAAGAAAAAGTTTTTATATGATTGAGGCATTACTTTTGGGATGACCCACATCTTTATAAAGAAGGAGTAGATGGTGTTATTAGACGTTGTGTACCTGAGCATGAACAGGAACAGATCCTACGCAAGTGTCACTCCGAAGCTTATGGAGGACACCACGCTGGAGATAGAACTGCACATAAGGTATTGCAATCTGGTTTTTATTGGCCTACTCTCTTCAAGGATGCCCGTAAGTTTGTCTTATCTTGTGATGAATGTCAAAGAATCGGTAATATTAGTAGACGTCAAGAAATGCCTAAGAACTATTCACTTGTTATTGAACCATTTGACGTTTGGGGCTTGATTATATGGGACCTTTTCCTGCCTCTAATGGATATACACATATTTTAGTTGCTGTTGATTATGTTACTAAGTGGGTAGAAGCTATTCCAACTAGTAGTGCTGATCATAACACTTCTATTAAAATGCTTAAAGAAGTTATTTTTCCGAGGTTTGGAGTCCCTAGATATTTAATGACTGATGGTGGTTCACATTTTATTCATGGTACTTTCCGAAAAATGCTTGCTAAGTATGATGTTAATCATAGAATTGCATCTCCATATCACCCTCAGTCTAGTGGTCAAGTAGAATTGAGTAATAGAGAACTCAAATTAATTTTCCAAAAGACTGTCAATAGGTCTAGGAAGAATTGGTCCAAGAAACTTGACGATGCATTATGGGCCTATATAACTGCATATAAAAATCCTATGGGTATGTCTCCGTATAAAATGGTTTATGGAAAAGCATGTCAGTTACCTCTCGAACTAGAGCATAACGCTTATTGGGTTATTAAAGAGCTCAACTATGATTTCAAACTTGCCGGTGAGAAGAGGTTATTTGATATTAGCTCACTTGATGAATGGAGAACCCAAGCTTATGAAAATGCCAAGTTGTTTAAAGAAAAAGGTAAAAGATGGCATGACAAAAGGATACAAAAGCATGAATTTAATGTAGGTGATTATGTATTGCTATACAACTCTCGTTCAAGATTTTTTGCAGGAAAACTTCTCACTAAATGGGAAGGCCCTTACGTTATCGAGGAGGTCTATCGTTCTGGTGCCATAAAAACCAACAATTTCAAAGGCACAAATTCGAAGGTGGTAAACGGTCAAAGAATCAAACACTATATCTCAGGTAATCCTATAAATGTTGAAAACAATGTTATTGAAACCGTAACCCCGGAGGAATACATAAGAGAAACTTTCCGGAACTTTTCAGATTCTGAAAAGGAATAGGTATGTGGTACGGTAAGTAAACCGACTCCAAAACATTTTTAAGGCAATATTTCTCCGTTTTGGAATATTTAGAAAAATAGAAAAATAAGTAGCAGTCCGGGAAGGACACGAGGTCCCCACAAGGGTGGAGGGCGCACCCTACCCCCTGGGCGCGCCCCCTACCTCGTGGGCACCTTGTGTGCCTTCCGGACTCCATTTTCTTGCACGATACGTATTTTGGTCAGTAAAAATTCATTATATATTCTCTCGGAGGTTTTGACTCCTGTATCACGGAAATATCCTCTGTTCTTGTTTTGAGTTGTCCTACTGTAGATTAGATCAACATGTCATCCCAGGATTCGGAAGGAGAAAGCTATGTGGATGATTACGTAGCAAATCCTAAGGTCTATGGAGATGTGGAGCATGATGGTTGGACCACGGAGGAAGAAGAGGACTATGAACCCAAGGGGAAGGAGGAGACGAGCTCGGATGAAGATGAAGTCCCATTACCTCAACCTGGGGACATGCACGTGGAGTTCAAAAAGTCAAGTCTCCCTGATATGGTAAAGAAACCAAAGATCGAGTTTATCCCTTTTCGTCTCTTGCAGGAAAATAAGCAGGACTTATGCAAAAAGATATTAACCCTGGAGTGGGAGATTGATGATTTGAGGGACCAAAATTCCGTCCTCAAGCGCAAATTAAGGGAGAAGTCTATGACATCAACTAAGTCAACATCACCACCATCTTCTTCACCGACAACAAAGGAGACATAATCACATGGGTATGGGCACTCCCCTTGGCAACTGCCAAGCTTGGGGGAGGTGCCCCGGTATCGTATCACAATCACATCTCGTATCTTTACCGTTTTCTTAGTTTGATCTTATTAGTAGTATCTTGATCTAGTAGAATAAAGTTTAGGGCATGATCTAGTTTTGAGTTTTTTCTTTATGATCTCTCTATGTAATCGAGTCCGTGAGCTATATAATAAAGATTAGTGCTGAGTCAAGGGCTTGATTATTTTGCCATGATCTTGAGTGAATAAAAGAAAAGAGAAAAAGAATAAAAAGAAATAAAGAGTTCATATTGATCTTATTGAGAGTAATGACTTCACATAGAAAAGGGTATGATGATTGAAAGTTGTTGGGAGTTGGCAAACATAGTTTTGGTCATCGTTGCAATTAATAGGAAGTAATAAGGAAAGAGAGGTTTCACATATAGATATACTATTATTGATATCTTTATGATTGTGAGCACTCATTAAAATATGACATGGAAAAGAGTTGATGTTGGACAAGGAAGATAACGTAATGGGTTATGTTTTCTTATATCTGAGATAAAGTATATTGTCATGGATCTCCCAACATGTTGAGCTTGCCTTTCCCCCTCGTGCTAGCCAAATTCTCAGCACCAAGTAGAGATACTACTTGTGCTTCCAAAAACCCTTAAACCAGTTTTGCCATGAGAGTCCACCATATATCTACCTATGGATTGAGTAAGATCCTTCAAGTAAGTTGTCATCAGTGCAAAGCAATAAAAATTGCTCTCTAAATATGTATGATTGATTGGTGTCGGCGAAATAAGCTTTATACGATCTTGTGATGTGGAAGAAATAAAAGCAACTGACTGCATAATAAAGGTTCATATCACAAGTGGCAATATAAAGTGACGTTCTTTCGCATTAAGATTTTGTGCATCCAACCATAAAAGCGCATGGCAACCTCTGCTTCCCTCTGCGAAAGGCCTATCTTTTATTATTATCCTCTATCTTATGCAAGAGTCATGGTGATCTTCACCTTTCCTTTTTACATTTTATCCTTTGGCAAGCACAGTGTGTTGGAAAGATCCTGATTGATATATCTAATTGGATGTAGGGGAACATGAGTTATTATTGTTGACATTACCCTTGAGGTAAAAGGTTGGGAGGCGAAACTATAAGCCCCTATCTTTCTCTGTGTCCGATTAAAACTTCGTAAACACAAGTATCCCGTGAGTGTTAGCAGTTATAAAAGACTAAATGATAGTTGAGTATGTGGACTTGCTATTAAGCTCTGACATAGACTCTTTATGATGTTATGATAAATTGCAATTGCTTCAATGACTGAGATTATAGTTTGATGGTTTTCAATAAAGTTTATGATTCATATTCTGCATTGTGAATGGATTATTACTTGAACATAAGAAATCATATGACAATATCTATATATGTTTCTGTTATGAGAAGGATCATGATGCCTTCATGTCCGTATTTTGTTTTTATCGACGCCTCTACCTCTAAACATGGGGACATATTTTTCGTTATCGACTTTCGCTTGAGGACAAGCGAGGTCTAAGCTTGGGGGAGTTGATACGTTCATTTTGCATCATGCTTTTATATCGATATTTATTGCATTATGGGCTGTTATTATACGTTATGTCACAATACTTATGCCTATTCTCTCTTATTTTACAAGGTTTACATAAGGAGGGAGAATGCCGGCAGCTGGAATTCTGGGCTGGAAAAGGAGCAAATATTAGAGACCTATTATGCAC
This sequence comes from Aegilops longissima, assembly GCA_021605205.1. Lineage (NCBI taxonomy): Eukaryota > Viridiplantae > Streptophyta > Magnoliopsida > Poales > Poaceae > Aegilops > Aegilops longissima. The sequence continues at coordinate 381,081,355 of CM038680.1, forward strand.
AACTCCAAAAGTACTGAAACTCCACGAAAGTCATTTGGGGAAATAATAAAAAATATCCAGCGGAAGAAGTTCACCAGAGGGGGGGCCACCTGTCCACGAGGGTGGGGGGCGCGCCCTACCCCCCTGGGAGTGCCCCCTACCTCGTGGGCCCCCTGTTGGCTCTCCGATGGCCATCTTCTGCTATATGAGGTCTTTCGTCGAGGAAAAAAAATCAGAAGCAACCTTTCGGGACGAAACTCAGCCGCCACGAGGCGGAACCTTGGCGGAACCAATCTAGGGTGTGACGCCCGGATAATTAGGCTACAGAAAAACTCTGCTAATGATGCCACGTCACCTCCGTTACTGTTGCTAATCCCTCGTTAGTTCAAAAAACCGATTCAAAATTCAAATTCCAAATATGGCATACAACAAAAGTTTTCAAACAATAAAACAAAAATGTTCGGTTTGTGGCTATTAAATCATAGGTAATATTGGTAGAGAAACCACATTTCTATAAAATAATTAAATGCACTATGATAATTAAAAAAGTAACTAAAACATTAATTAAATGCCTTTTTCTAAATTATAAAATATTAAAACATTTTATTTAGGGGTCAAACTTTTTGTAGCCGTGGGTTAAATGATAATACTAATTTAGAAGTTTATTTATCCTTTAATTAAACTAAAATACATTAAAGACTAAAAGATAAATGAACAAAAGGTAAAACAAAAAAACAAAAGTAAGGGAACACCCCCCCCCCCCCCCGTGCAGCGCTGGGCCTCAGCCCAGCTGGCCATCCAACCGGCCGGCCCACCTAAACCCTCCATAACCTCCCCACCGATGTAAACCCTAGCCTATCGCCCCACCCCCACTCGCCGCTTCCCCACCCCCGTTTGGATCGGGCAAACCGCCCGACCCCATCGTACTGCACCGCCACCCGTCGCCCCTCCTCTACCACGCCACAGCGCTTCGACGCTCGACGCCACACGGACGACCGCCGCCGCTGAGCCCCTCCGCCGGATCGCCCTCGTCCCGATCTGGATCGGCAAGCGAGCTGCTCCCCGACGCCATCGCCACCGTCCTCTCCGTCGCCAAACCTCCCTCCAACTCGTCGCCTCCTCCGTCACGTCGTCCTCGGCCTCCACCCCGCGCCCACTGCCCCGTACACTACATGCTCGACGTGAGCCGCCGCCTCCCTCCTCCCTCGTTGCTAACGTAACAACGCCGTCTACATCGGAGCCGTAGCTCGCCGGCGCCGCCTCCTTGCCGCCCCGCCCGTGCGTTGCCGCAAGCCACGCGTGCCCCGCTTCTCGCGTCGCCCGCTCGCGGTGGCCTCGCGCCCCGCTTGCCCGTGTTGCCGCGCCGTGGTTGCGCCTTCCGCCCCCTGCTGCCTATTGCCGCCGCACCGACCGCTTCCCCAGCGCCGCCAAGGCCGCCACGGCTCGTCTCGCCGGCGCCAGCGTGCGGCGCTGCTCTCGTCGTGCCGCTGCCACCGAGGCCCGAGCGCCGCCGCCCTCGCCTCTCATGGCCTCGAAAAGCGAGCACCAGAATCAGACGCCACACCCAAAGAAGGCCAGGCCTGCCGCCCGATAGGCCGATGGGTCACACGCACATGGGGCCCAGCCCCTGTTAAAATAAAGAAGATAAAAAAACTAATTAATTAATTAATTAAACAATTAATTAACTTAATTAAATCCTGAATAGATGATTAGTTAAATTTACTTAACCTGCTAATTAAACTAAGCAACTGGTAATTAGTTATCAGTCTATGACAGAATGGACCCATGCGTCAGTTTGACCAAGTCAACTGACAGTTGACTGATGACATCACGCTGACCTCATGCTGACATCATAATGGCATTTTCTAAATTAAATTAATTCTGTTAATTCTAAAAATGCTTTAAAACTTTAGAAAATCATATAAAATAAACCGTAGCTTAGATGAAAATACTTTCTACATGAAAGTTGCTCAGAACGACGAGACGAATCCGGATACGCAGCCCGTTCATCCGCCACGCGTCCCTAGCATAGTGAACCTGCAACATTTCACCTCCGGTTCATCTGCCCGAAAACACGGAACACCGGGGATGCTTCCCGGATGTTTCCCCCCTTCACCGGTATCACCTCAGACCGCGTTAGAACACGTCTAGCTCTGCTTGTTGTCCTGATATGCATCTGTTTGCATGGTATTCATTGTTTATTCCCCCTCTTCTCTCTGGTAGACTACGAGACCGACGTTGTCGCTGCCCGAGACGACTACGGAGTTGACGACCCCTCTCCTTGCCGTGAGCAATCAGCAAGCCCCCTTTGATCACCGGATATCGCTTACTCTTATCTACACCGCTTGCATTAGAGTAGTGTAGCATGTTACCGCTTTCGCTTAATCATATACTTTCTGCATAGCCTGTCCTCTCTACTACCGTTGTTACCTTTACCGCTATCCCATCGCTTAGTATAGGATGCTAGTGTTCCATCAAGGGCCCTACATTCTTGTCCGTCCGCCATGCTATACTATCGGGCTGTGATCACTTCGGAGGTGATCACGGGCATATACTATATACTTTACACTATTACATTACCTGTGATACTGTTCGAGATGGGGCTGAAAGGACAGTGGCTCCATCCCGTAGAGGTGGGCCTGGGTTCCCGACGGCCCCGATCGTTACTTTGTGGCGGCAGGCAGGCAGGTTGAGACCACCTAGGAGAGAGGTGGGCCTGGCCTGGTCGGCGTCATGGATACTTAACACGCTTAACGAGATCTTGGTATTTGATCCGAGTCCGCCATTTGGTCTATACGCACTAACCATCTACGCGGGAGTAGTTATGGGTATCCCGACGTCGTGGTATCAGCCGAAGCACTTCGTGACGCCAGCGGCTGAGTGGCGCGCCGGATTGGACCGAACGCTCAGAGGCTATGTTCGCTTCCGTCACAGACGCAACGTGCGTGTGTGCTAAGGCGATGGGCCCGGACTTCGTGGCGCTTAGGTTTAGACCGCGTGCTGACCTCTCTGTTGAGCCTAGGTGAGGCTGCGACGTGTTGATCTTCCGCAGCGGGCATGACCTGAAAGTGTGTCCGGCCAAATGGGATCAAGCGTGTTGGGTTATGTGGTGCACCCCTGCAGGGAAGTTAATCTATTCGAATAGCCGTGATCTTCGTAACAGGACGACTTGGAGTTGTACCTTGACCTTATGACAACTAGAACCGGATACTTAATAAAACACACCCTTCCAAGTGCGGATACAACCCGGTGGTCGCTCTCTCGTGGTTACGAGGAGGATCGCGGGTAGGATTATGCTATTCGATGCTACGTGGAGGACTTCAGTCTACTCTCTTCTACATGTTGCAAGACGGAGGCTGCCAGTAGCGTAGTCTTCGGCTGTGATTAGCTATCCCCTCTTATTCGGCATTCTGCAGTTCAGTCCATCGATATGGCCCTTTACACATATATCCATGCATATGTAGTGTAGCTCCTTGCTTGCGTAGTACTTTGGATGAGTACTCACGGTTGCCTTGTTCCCCTTTTCCCCTTTCTTTACCCGGTTGCTGCGACTGCACGATGGAGCCCAGAGCTAGACGCCACCGTCGATGACGATCGCTACACCGGAGGCGCCTACTACTACGTGCAGCCCGCCGACGATTTACCAGGAGTAGTTAGGAGGATCCTGCAGGAGTCCTGCGCCTCTTTCGATCTGTATCCCAGTTTGTGCTAGCCATCTTATGGCAAACTTGTTTAACTTATGTCTGTACTCAGATATTGTTGCTTCCGCTGACTCGTCTATGATCGAGCACTTGTATTCGAGCCCTCGAGGCCCCTGGCTTGTATTATGATGCTTGTATGACTTATTTTTATTTTTAGAGTTGTGTTGTGATATCTTCCCATGAGTCCCTGATCTTGATCGTACACGTTTGCGTGTATGATTAGTGTACGATTGAATCGGGGGCGTCACATAGGGCTCAGGCAGAGCTGTTCTGCCGGGGACACTTCCTCCGGGAGGGGGAAATCATCGCCATCGTCATCACCAATGCTCCTCTCATCGGGAGAGGGCAATCTCCATCAACATCTTCACCAGCACCATCTCCTCTCAAAACCCTAGTTCATCTCTTGTATCCAATTCTTGTCTCCAAGTCCGGGATTGGTACTAGTAGGTTGCTAGTAGTGTTGATTACTCCTCGTAGTTGATGCTAGTTGGTTTACTTGGTGAAAGATCATATGTTCAGATCCTATATGCATATTAATACCCCTCTGATTATGAACATGAATATGCTTTGTGAGTAGTTACGTTTGTTCCTGAGGACATGGTAGAAGTCTTGCTATTAGTAGTCATGTGAATTTGGTATTCGTTCGATATTTTGATGAGATGTATGTTGTGTAGCCTCTAGTGGTGTTATGTGAACGTCGACTACATAATACTTCATCATTATTTGGGCCTAGAGGAAGGCATTGAGAAGTAATAAGTAGATGATGGGTTGCTAGAGTGACAGAAGCTTAAACCCTAGTTTATGCGTTGCTTCGTAAGGGGTTGATTTGGATCTATATGTTTCATCCTATGGTTAGGTTTACCTTAATACTTTTGTAGTTGCGGATGCTTGCAATAGAGGTTAATCATAAGAGGGATGTTTGTTCAAGTAAGAACAACACCCAAGCACCGGTCCACCCACATATCAAATTGTCAAAGTACCGAACGCGAATCATATGAACGTGATGAAAAATAGCTCGACGATATTCCTATGTGTCCTCGGGAGCGCTTTTCCTATTATAAGAGTTTGTCCAGGCTTGTACTTTGCTACAAAAGGATTGGGCCACCTTGCTGCACTTTATTTACTTTTGTTACTTGTTGCTCGTTACAAATTATCCTATCACAAAACTATCTGTTACCACTTATTTCAGTACTTGCAGAGAATACCTTGCTGAAAACCGTTTATCATTTCCTTCCGCTACTCGTTGAGTTCGACACTCTTACTTATTGAAAGGACTACGATAGATCCCCTATACTTGTGGGTCATCACTCATCGCCTCGTTCCCCGCGGCGAATCAATGCCAAAGCTGTCGCGCGCTGCCGCGCCGGTTAGCCTCCGCCATTGATGCCTCACGGGCGGCGACTACACGCGGTTCTACAGCCTCCTCGGCATGTAGAACGGCGATGAGCGGCGAGGCGAGGGAGACGGCGGGCCTAGTAGTGTGTTTTTTTTCTTTTTTGTAAAATATTTTAAATATGTATGAACTCTCACCGTGTTTAGTATAATTTGGTTTGAACTTGCCGAAATATGTATGAACTCGTCGAAAATGGTTGAATTTGCGCCATGTTTGTGCCGCACTTTAATTTTCACAAAAATCCGTGGGCGCCGCGACTGGGTGGCATCATGCCCCAGAGCGCTGCTTTTGCTTGCATGCGCCCTCTGGGCGATTTTTAGCGCCTCCTGGGGGGCCAACGGCTGGAGATGCTCTAAGAATATCTCTTCATCGTCGGAGGAGCAAATCCCACTCTTGAGCTATCTAGTTTATCAGATTTTCCGATTAACCTGTAAGTTGTCGTTATGATCATCATGTTACAGATGACGTTTGAGCAACCCCAAAGTTCATCGTACGTCAAGAAGTGACTATGATACTCTCATGTTCTAAGGAACTTAAGCATATGTTAACTCTTGTGTTATAACGATTGACTTGTGACGATAGTATCTCAAAGTAGAACAAACAAATTTGGGTCAATTCAATATGATCATTCTTCCAACGTCATATTCTTAAAGTTGTTTTAGGACTATCATTACACTTAACTATATCCTAAGATCTAGAAAACATGATCACCAACAACACTTGAGCTAGTCTTAGAGGCGACACTAGGAATCATATTTTACCATTTATCATTCCACACATGCGTAAGAGTTTTTTCATTGAATCGCACATTCCAGGATCATAGCAGTTATAGCATAGAATATAAACTCTTAATTATAAACATGAAAAATATAGTAATACAATATTATTTTCTCTAGGGCATATTTCCAACAAGAGCCAGTATAAGGAGCCATCCAAATGGATCTAATGAGTTCTTTAAAACCATCCCTAGGTAGACAACAAGTATTTTTTTTTTCAATATCTAAAAATATATTTTTTGTTACTATTTGAGTCAGTATCTAATAATTGAGGTGTATGATCATAAACCTCTCTCTCAAAAGCATGTAAGATAGATACAGGGTAATGCTCTTCCCAGTACGGGCAAGATAAAACCACGTCCAACTTTTCATAAGTTGGTTCATCCAAATATCCCCCCAGGTGTAGTTCCTACCATCAGAATAAGCTCTCTTGAACCTGCATGTTCAATTATAGCATTAAACACAAAACTCCAGTAATTAGTTTCATTGGGTTTCTTTTTCTCACAATTCTTTCTAGTGATATTAACCCCCTCCCCCAACCAGAGGATGCAAAGGATTGTCATGGTATACTCTGGAGAGTTCAACCAAAAAAAGTTGATTCTCTTTTCAATTGAGCATCCCCATATATAGTACTAAATTCCAATTGACCATCGTGATTTTATCAAAAACCAGAACTCTCACAAAATACACTCCTATCTCAGTTCGGAAATGTTCCAGAACATCATTATTAATGCCAATCCCTCTAGATCTCCCTCTATGGGGAGAAATGTACCATCCAAAACTTCTACTCCAAAATGAGAATGAAATTTATTTCTTAATATAATTAGATTTGATGGTTTCTTAAAGACGAATAAAATCCAGTTTTCTATCTATGACCATCTCTCTAACAAATATTTTCTTAACATATTGTCCCAACCCCCAAACATTTCAGAAAATCCCTTCCATTTTTAACACGAGTAAATTGAAAAAAAATCTAAATTTTCTAAGGCCACCAATAGGCGCAGAGTGTTTCATACAACCAAGTGATGGGAGCCGCCTTCTTTTTGTTCATACTGGAGAAGACACTTTTCAATTGGTCAAAGTAGTCCTGTTCCAATTTAGCATCTAAATAATCATTATCACAACAATGCTCATCAAGAGCAGCATCACCAGTGTAAACGGAACCTGGTGAACAAAGGGTGTGATCACTAGCTTGGTTAATGACATCCTCATGAAATAAATCTTTCCTAGCTTGTTCCATTTTTCTAATAAATTCCAAGTTATGATCAATCATATCAATAGAAAACCCAAGATCAAAACCAACCCGAGAAGTCAACTGTAAAAAGGAAGCATTGGGTGAGGGTCAGAGGAAGGATCAAGGGGATTACCATAATTATCCTTAGGAGTTGCCCTTTCCTTGGCAAGCTCCTCAACCCTCATATTTCTTTTATCTTTAAATCTGTCACATCTCCTGAGGACGCCTTCTCCATCATTCTCTCCTTCCACAACCAAATTGTTACCTTGAATTTTTCCCACCCTAGTTTCAAAAGATTTAATAGACTCTTCACTAGCTCTATAATCAATGTGTTGTAACCTATTCCCACCTTTCACCTCACTGATCAGTCCAATCTCATCATCAACATTAACTTCATTCTTATTTTGAGCAAGCAAATGCTCCTCAAAACCTCTCTGCTATGTGTCTTATAATACAAATTAGCTGTCTTAAAAAAGAGATGATGTTGTTTTTTTATCGATAGTGCACCTTTGGTAGTCAGTTTGCAATTTTAAATCTCCACATTTCTAGTTTTACGGTTGTGTTTGGCATTGCAGTCAATTCTCATAATCTTGTTTGTTCCCTGCTTATTTTAGAGTTTGTTTCACCCCTTTTTGCCTACTTTTTGTACACAATTCTTTTTACAATACATTAGAAAATAAGTGAAACACGACACAGTTCAACGACAAACATAGTCTCAGTCAATGTTAAGTGAGTTGCATCTAGTGGCGATTCTACTGGGCATATGCTTCATCAGGCTCAAGCCTGCCCTCTGAAATTGGAAAACAAAAATTTACTACTGGTTTGTAGCCTATCTGAGCCCACTGTCTAATGTCTAGCCTGTTGTTTACCCGTTCCAACCCTTGTACTGAGAAGAGCCTGCCCTTCATTTTCATCTGTGATTCGCCACTTGCATCTATGTTACCGAGGGAACACTGCTATTGACGTCGTTGTGCGCGGTACAAGCAGCTGTACCAAAGGCGGGTGATGGTGGAGACATTCGATGCCACAAAATGAAGGAGACCAAGTGACCAACAGCCCACATGCTAGACACCTTTAGTAGGTGCAAATGACCGGTTTTACCTTTCGTAAACGCAAGGCTTTTGTTGATACTTGGGTGTTGTAGTGTTAACTTTGTCAGGAGGTGTGGGGTTTGACAACTTCTGTGCAGCGCATATCGATGTTTCTGCTCGAAACTAAAACCAGAACTAACCTCAAATATTCGAAACTAAAAATAGAACTACTGCTAAGATTTGCGCCTTTTTAGGAGAAAAAAAAAGGACACCTCGCGGCAATTATAGAGTCATGGAAGGTCGTGCGCATAACTACGATCGCCACGGTCTACTCTTGACGTATGCACCTCAAGGCTGTCCTGCATTACGAATAAACTACCTGCGGTAGTTGGCAGGTACGCTGCAGAACATTTTCTGTTGAGACTGATACGTTATAGAACATTGATCATATATGTATACACCACAAACATGCTTACACGCTTATTTTGAAGGTCATTTCCATGTAAGAGTACCACATAAACAAACACGTAAACCGGCACGCGGTTGGAGTGACCACACTGACTGACCGGTTCAAAATCTCGGTGGAAAGTCGACCCAAACCCACCTCGCGCGCGAGCTGTATTATGAAGCCTATGAGCGGTTGCACGTACGAGGCTAGGAGCGGCATGCAAGGGGCCAGCGCAGCCCACGCGTGGACGGGCGACAACCACGTAGCGCTGTGGGGGCCACGTGTAACCCCGCGGGGCCCATGCCGGGACTGGGTCCCAGGCGAGGTGGCGCGGAATCGAGGGCACATGGGCTGGGCTCGCGCGAGGTGTCCCCTCCCGCGTGCGTGGCGCGTGCATGCATGGATGAATGCATGGCCTCGCCGCCCACGTACGCGCGGACCTTGGCCGGCCTCCTCCCGCGCATGCTCTGCTTCCCTCTCCCTCCCTACAAACTGGAGAGAGCGCGCGCATAGTTCCGGTCTCTTATTTAAGTGTGGCTGCCTGCAATCTCTCCCTCTCATAGTCATAGACGCACATACATCCGTCCTCTCTTCTTTCTTCTCCCCTCTCTCTCTGTCAGGGTTTTTTGCAGTCCCATGTACCTCCCTTCCCTATAGCTAGCTCCGTTGCTCGTGCATCTCGAAGATCGCAGTCCTGGTTGCCTAGCCTAGCCCGAAGCTGAGAACTTCCCGTGGTAAGAACTAAGCAGTACACTACTACTTCTAGTTAGTACACTATACGAGTGCAACTTATGCGTGTGTGTAGGGGTCGCGTAATTGACCGTGTGTGTAGGGATCAGAATGTGTTTCGATTTTTTCCTATCGCTGTCACCGGTAGCATATATTATGTGTTGATGGGGAAGTATCTGAAAATATCTAGACGGAACAGCAGGCACTGTACGGATCATAACCTCGTCGATCGGCTCAATCATTTTAGGCACTGTGCAGCTATACCTGCTAAATTGTGCGTGCATGCACGACTCCTTGTGTTTTCTGATTGTAACGTGCGCGCGTTTGATGACTTCCTATCGAGCAGCATTCCCAAACTGATGGCGTCTCGGGGAGGAGGAGCGCATGCTAGCCGGCCGCCGCTGAGGGTCGGGCGCACGAAGGAGTACCGCATGGGCAGGGACACGCAGCTACTCGCCGCCGAGGGCTCGCCGGTGAGCCTCTTCGTTCTCTGTGGCGACCGGTTCGAGGGCTCGCAGCTGTTCCGCTCCGGCGAACTGTCGGTGCACATGATCCGGGTCGAGGGCCACCCCGTGTCCATGGCCTCCTGCACCGTCGGTGACCACCAGTGGATGCTCGCCAGGGACGCACTCGTTGCACGCGTTGACGCCCGCGTCTTCGTCTTCGAGCTGCCGGGGTTCTTCTACGCAGTCGTCGTGCCGCCGGACGAAGCCGTCGGCCCCGGGGCCGCGGAGAGGAAATGCGCCATACTGGCCGAGATCTTCTCTCGGTTCTGTGCGTACCAGGATCTCTCCAATGCAGAAGGTAACAACATTGTTGCACATATGCCTGTCTAGCTTGCATGGGTACTATGTATATTCTACCAAGTAGGTATCTCAGTATATGGTCCAACTTTTAACATTAAGCAACACAAATGCACGAATCTCTTGATTTTATGTCGCATTGAGACGTGTCGACCCTAGAGAGAGACCCAACTTTTTCTTTCTTGGATGTGCCAGTGCCTAGATCGTACCGCAACCGCAACTAATTAATTTGTTTGTACTGTTCGATTATGTTCAGGTGGAGAGGAAGCCGGCGACCAGCAGAGCCAGCACTGGAACCCATGGGTTCGTGCACACGCTAGGATACAGCGCCTCAGGAGGCCCACTACGACGCCCGGCCGGGCAACCGCGGACGAACCTGCCGCCATCGGCAGCGCCAGGCAGATGGAGCGCGCCGTGCGCACGTCGGCCGTCGTGAAGCTGCTCAACCGTTCCCTCCTCGCCGGCGCGCTCCAGCCCGCTCGGCACCTGACAATCACCCTCGGTGCCGGTGTCGGCGCCGGCGCCGTTCGCGGCACAAGCGCACTCCCCAACGCCTTCGCTGCGGCGCTGCCGAGTAAGTCCGTCGTGTCCGATCTGCTCGACGCCATCGAGACGAGCCGGACGAACGCGCCGCGCCGCGAGGCCCGCCGTGGAAACGGCCTGGGGTGGTGGAGCCTCAACGTCGAGGGCGTCATGATGCTGCTCAGAGTCGTTCAGGCGATCCGGGGCAGGAGGCTGCCAGCGGCTCTGGGTGTGGGCACGAAGAGACCGCGCGATGATGGGAACGGAGGCGCCGGGCACCATGGTCTCAAAGGTGGCAGCGGCGTTGGACCGGCGCTCGGCGGCAGCGGGGCACGTCGGTGGTGCGGCGGGAAGCAGAGGAAGCTGGGGAACACGGTGGGTGCATGGGGAAGCTCTTGAGGAGGTTTAGTTGTCCCCAAAGGGGACCTGAGAATTAAGTGGTGATTAAGGAGTTCTTTTAGGTTTTCTGGAGCCAGGCTTAATTAGCTCGTTCATCTGTACATTTAGATGCATGATCTAGTGCTAAGTGTGCTAAGACCTAAGAATACTCATGCTTAATTTAATCATTAATCTCTCTAGCTAGCCTCCCGCCTCTCGCCTCTATATAAACTGCTAAGTCATCTATATATGCGTAGACCATTTGTGAGATACTCCCTTCTTAAAAATATAAAAGCGTTTACATCATTGAAATAGTAGTGATCTATCATTAAAATAATAGTAATGATCTAAATGTTCTTATATTTTTTTACGAAGGAAGTATAGTTGATAAATATGGGCATTGTAGTCATAGTTGAGAGACGAGAAGGGAAGATAATACAACCGGAGGATCAAAAATACCACAAAATTAATGAGAAGGAAAAAAATTTAAAGCTGCATAATTTGGTGTATCCGAATTATTACATGTACATGACTGCTAACAGTTAATAACCGATGCAGTTTGAAGCAAGGTCATGTTCATGATCAGTTTCACTCACCAAATATGGATTTCCAAAAAAGAATGACTTGACCTTACACTTTAAGGTAAAAGCCTCGCATCCCTTCTCACTTTATTAAGCAAAATAAAGTACAATTTATTAAGCAAATAAAGTACAAGTGATGAGAAAAAATGGTATACAATGGTAGAACAACATGCCTGGAGTGGAATGGAAGATATTCAACTTTTTTTTTGGAAACAACCTCGTAACGCCTCCTTTATTCGAAGAAAATATGGAGAGAGAAAAGGGGGCAAAAGAAAAATGAACTATTCTTTAATCACAGTTTCTCAAAGAAAAAAGGCAGAAATTTAAATATCCTTGGACCTCCTTTTCGAATTCCGTTGAATCTAAAATCCTTAGTGGCATAATAACATTCAAATTATAAATTTTTCATGTGGGTCAACTTTGACCACCGCCATGGTTGTATTGATCCTTAACGATAAATGACACCTAATTACTTACTTATACATAATGTTTTTTTAACCAAAAATCATAGAGTAATCGTTTTACGTATATCTTATATATATCAAAAATAAATACAAATGTACATATATTACAAACAAAACACCAAAAGACTAATCTAGTCAACACCAGTTCAAAAGACTAATCTAGCCGACACTAGTTCTTGGGAATCCTAGAGTAATTTTTTTGAGGGTAAATGTCGCCGCTATTATTAACTTAAAACGAAGTTTGGAATCTCGTCTACGATCATGCCCAGAATGTAATCTCAAGGTAATCCAAGCCACACCTTACAAAGTTCTTCTCCTACTCTTACTTTAGCTAGCTTATGCACGGCAACATTTGCAGAACGCCTCACCCACAAAACTCGGAAATCCTTTCGAAGCATAGTCTTGATCTCCTCCACCCAAGATCCCAAATTCCTCTCGGGGCTATTGATCATTTGTACTAGAGCTTGGCTGTCCAGCTCAAGGTGAATTTGTTGAACGTTGATCTACATTGCCACCAGCAGAGCTCTCTTGCATGCTTTAAGCTCGGCAGCCTCGGCCTCGTCGATATGAGGGAAGAAATGACACGCGCCTGCGAGAAACGCACCGTTGTAGTCTTGAAGCACCACCCCTCCTCCACTCTTACCTCAAAACTTTGATGTAGCTCCGTTAGAGTTTGCCTTGACACAACCCTCCTTCGGCGTCGTCCATCGCTGCACTACGGTTGGTGTCGTGGAATTGTCACGGCAGATGTACTTAGTGTGAGGACTTAGTCGCGAGGCCAACATATCTATGTGGTAACTTGAGAGGGGTTGAGCGAAATCGAGAGACGCAACACAAGACAAGGGTTTAGACAGCTTCGGGCCCCAGGAAACATCATCCGGTAATAACCCTACATGCTGTTTGTGGCTAGGTCTCATTATGATCATGAGGGAGTCGCCGGTAAGCCGGCTCTTTGTGTCTAGCCCTAGAGATTGTTTTCTTCTTCCTTGTCCCTCTTGGGGAGTCCTGCCCCTCCTTATATAAGTTGAAGGGGCGGGTTACATGTGAAGTCCTATTAGGATTAGGACTAGTCTATTACAAGTGGAATCCTAGTCTTGCTTCCTTTGTAAGTTAATATTCTTTACGCTTTTCTCTTAAGCCGGCCCACCATAACATGAGCCGACCTTCTGGGCTTTGGGCCATGTTGTCCATCTGACCCGCCCGCCGGGTTACTAATGAGTCGCCAAGATCAGGCAGGTTATCTGTGAATCACCAAGCTCCGGGTGGGTCACCAGTGAGTCGCCAATTCCGGTCGGGTCATACCGCGGTGTATATCCCCGACATTAGCCCCCAGTTTGATTTGGATTTATCCATGTTAAACTGATCCTATAAAATAAACACAAGAACAAACTTGATAGGTTGTGCTCCGGGTTAAATTTTTGTAAGCCGACACCTGATCATCTTTAAATCCTTGTCATTTCCTTCTTGATACATGCCCATGAACTCATAGCAAATCTCCTTTAGTAGATATGTTCAAACTTTGTGAATGCAAAAAATCCAGATACTTCTTTTAAGAAATCCGGGTCAATAGGCCGCTTCAGAGTCAATTTGCTGGCATTGGTCTCTTGTAGAGAAATATTGTAAGAAATAATCCACTTGAATCGGCTTCCAAAGCGCCGGCTTAAAACATATTGGTCTTGTAATACTCATCTGACTTTCAGCCGGCTTGAACAGGTAAAACTTGCCGGTTTATCATAACCAAAATTGTCGGCTTGTAAATATTGATAGCACCGGGTCATAACTGTTGCCGACGCCGGGTCATTATTATTGGTTACACCGGATCATGATTGTTGCAAACACCGGGTCAATCTGACCTGTTCAAAACTGAGAATTTGAAGATTTTTCCCCCTTATATGTATATCACCTGTAGCCCCCAAGTGCCGGGTTGTCATGCTTGCAGCAACCTGGGACTTGTAATTGCCTTATGCTCATAAAACTTCAACCAGTGTAGCCCGCAAGGGCCGGCTCAGTAAGATATTACTGAGCTGGGACTTTATATATAATTCATTGATAATAACATCATATGATGTAATCTCCACCATGGGGCTTGAACCCACGTCCATAAGGTTAAGAGCGTTGTACTCTACGAACTGAGTAGTGGATCTTTCAATGTAATGGATTGAAGGTTTGTGTACCTTGAATATTTGACAGGAGCAATTGGTAGCCCCCAAGGGCCGGCTCATTTAGAATGTGATGAGTGGGGTCTTCAATAAGTTGAGCAAAAAATGGCTTTGCATTAGCCCCCAAGTGCCATGGTGCATGCTGGCAGTGACGTGGGACTTTGCATATTCGATGTAATCTCTATTTAAATAATGTAGCCCCCAAGTGCCGGGTCGTAAGCCTGCAGCGAGTTGGGACTATTCTTTTCATTATAGAATAAATCATATCCATTGATAAAATACTAGCCATTGCGCTGAAGCGACTTTGAAAACCTCAATCACAATATTAGTTACTGATAAACATAATAAAAATCCAGCCATGTTGGCTATTAAAGATTTGAATAACCCAGTTTGAAAACCTCAATCATTCAATACCATAATGAAAAATCCAGCCAAGTTTGGCTATTTAAAGATTCAAGTACCTTATCTGTTGACAAGTAAATCCAGAGTTTTAAATACCCGGCGGCTCTTGCCCGATGGCGATTTAATACGCTTCCATTGTAAGCCGGAATTATTATAACCCGGCTATTTATAGCCTTTGAGTAAATCCAGCACGGATGATCATTCTGAAGCATCAATTTTAATGATGATCTTTGACTTAAGCATTTATATAAGCCATAATTCTGCAAAACCTGCACAAAGTTTAAACAACATATGCCCTGGCGACTTAATGTCAAAAGCCAGGGCTGGTTTAAACATAATCATGTATAAACAATATCATACATATGATATTGAATCGTACTGCCGGCTTATGATACCTGTGCAGTAAGGGTGATAACCCAAAACTTAGAAGTTAAACCTTCTAAGTATTAATATTGTCATACGCTGGCGACTTGTTCGTCAAAAGCCAGAGCGGGTTAATAGAAACCACATATATATGCTTCAGATATGAGCAAAAAGTCTCAAAACCCAAAAGATTGTGTTCAAAAAACTTAATCCAGACAAAAAGAAAATCAAGGCTTCTGATTCGAATACGATCAGTAAACCGTTCCAAAGGGGTTAAGCTAGGATTCGAATACGATCATGTAGCCCCCAATGGCTTTGGCGTTGCCAATCCAGAGGGTACCGACAGCTATGTTCTCTTTGGTTCGAATACGACCTATGTTTGAACAGGAAGCCCCCAAATGACCTTGAGAGTTGTTTAACGACACTGATTCGAATACGATCCACGTCGGACCCAAAAGGGGTTGAGCTATGATTCGAATACGATCAAGAAGCCCCCTAGTGAGTTTGGCAGTGTGCCGATCAAAAGGGTATCGACAGCTATGTTCTCTTTGGTTCGAATACGACCTATGTTTGAACAGGAAGCCCCCAAGTGACCATAATAAGATAAGCCATAAGGCTGGACACCCATGTTTGAACCGCGCATCATGGCAGCAAGTTCTCTTTTGGCAACCCTTAATTTGTTTGAGAACTCGAACTTGCGAGAGATTAATTCTTTTTGAACCGAAACTTAAACCGGATTTGAGAGCTTCAAAGCTTTGCGGGAGAAAGATGTCTCTTGAGCCGGATTTTAAACCGGAATCTTTAATTTGAACCGGCAATTTTCTGACGGCCTTTAAATTTTCATCAATATGGCGGTGGCCTCCGGAACCGGGTTATCCTTCCCTCCAATGACCCGGAGTTCCTGAGTCATGTCATTGTAGCCCCCGAGTCTCAAGACGACTCGAAGAGTTGGCTTGAGATTCTTCATATTTAACCGTGATATAAACCGGCATGAGTTATCCAATAACTTAGTGATATAATAATCCCTTTTTGCAGTGGATAATTTGTCCTGCATTGGAAAACTTGCAAGCCAGAGTAATTGCTCTTTTAAAGAAAGCAATATATAATATAAAAATATACTGGATGGATTTCACCTGATATGTTAAGCCAGAAATTATCCACCGCGGAGTTGATGATCACCATGGTGAAGCTGAAATCACTCAGGGGTGAGCCAGCCGCGGCATTGTAAGCCAGCGGGGATGGGGAGAGTCGGCAGTGGCGTTGTAAGCCGGTGCGGACGAGAGAGCCGGCCACGGTGTTGGAAACGGCACGGACGCAGGCCAGTCGGCCATAGGCACGAACAATGAGTCAGTCGTGTGTGTTGATGTAGCAGAGGCGGTGATTCGCGTACGTATCCATCGAGCAGCACGGCACGGATAAGCGCTAGTGCAAAGATGATGTTGACGTGTGCTCTTGATGCAACACCGCTTAATGAATGACGGTCCGGTGAAGGCGTCGGTGGCTCAATGCGCGGTCGTAGAGACGGCAACTGCAGCCCAAGGCGCGGCAATTGTCTTGTATAAACAACATCGCAGACCAAGGCAAAGATAAGTTGTTCTTTGACAAAAATAATATGTGATAATAAAACAAACTTAGATGAATATCACCTGATATTTTTTGTCCGATGAACAAGGATCCTGTAATACTGTGCCAAGCTTCCACGTGATTATAACACGACAATTAGCTAAAGTACTGATAGTAGTACTCATGACGCGAGGCTCCGTACGCGAGCAGAACTCCATTGGCGTTTGTCTTCTGGTTTTCCATAATGCGCGAGCTTTTGGATGGTTGGGCGTGATCCTGTACGTGCGCCGCTGAAGGTCTCATCGATTGGTTTGCAGTGATCTTGCCGGTTGCTCCTGCCGGAGATCATTATTCTTTCGAAACGCCACATGGTAAATCAGATCCAGGGATCACCCGCCGCCGCACAAAACGGAACCCTAAATTTCTTGACCTCAAATTTCTCGTATCCTAAATCTGGACGGATGAACGTGAAGCTGATGCAAATCCTTCCAAAACCGGCTCTTCTTCATATGAAAAATTGCGTACTTCTCCACCCCTGAAATAGATCCCTCCAAGAACTCATCACCACCGTGTGCGGGCCCCATGGTGGGCGCCAACTGTCGTAGAATTGTCACAGCAGATGTCCTTAGTGTGAGGACTTAGTCGCAAGGCCAACGTATCTATGTGGTAGCTTGAGAGGGGTTGAGCGGAATCGAGAGACGCAACACAAGACAAGGGTTTAGACAGCTTCGGGCCCCGGGGAACATCATCCGGTAATAACCCTACATGCTATTTGTGGCTAGGTCTCATTATGATCATGAGGGAGTCGCCGGTAAGCCGACTCTTTGTGTCTAGCCCTAGAGATTGTTTTCTTCTTCCTTGTCCCTCTTGGGGAGCCCTGCCCCTCCTTATATAAGTTGAAGGGGCGGGTTACATGTGGAGTCCTATTAGGATTAGGACTAGTCTATTACAAGTGGAATCCTAGTCTTGCTTCCTTTGTAAGGGAATATTACTTACGCTTTTCTCTTAAGCCGGCCAACCATAACATGAGCCGGCCTTCTGGGCTTTGGGCCTTGTTGTCCATCTGACCCGCCCGCCGGGTTACTAATGAGTCGCCAAGATCAGGCAGGTTATCTGTGAATCACCAAGCTCCGGGTGGGTCACCAGTGAGTCGCCAATTCCGGCCGGGTCATACCGCAGGGTATATCCCCGACAGTTGGTAAGAGCAAACCCTCTCTACTATTCATGTGGTTCATCAATTCTCTTGCCACTCCTTGTTTCATTCCGTGCCAGCCATAGGGCATAGACTGCATGGATCATCGCTTCCCTCTCATCCGCGATTGATGTAGTCGTACGTCTTCACGATCCGACCGATCAAGTACCGAACGCACGGCACCTTCGAGTTCAGCACACGTTCAGCTCAATGACGTCCCTCGAACTCTGATCTAGCCGAGCTTTGAGGGAGAGTTCCGTCAGCACGACGGCGTGTTGACGATGATGATGTTCTACCGTCGCAGCGCTTCGCCTAAGCACCGCTACGATATTATCGAGGTGAATTATGGTGGAGGGGGGCACCGCACACGGCTAAGAGATCAAGAGATCAATTGTTGTGTCTATGGGGTGCCCCCCTCCTCCGTATATAAAAGGGGGAAGGAGGAGAGGGCCGGCCAAGGGGAGGAGGCGCGCCCAAGGGGAGCAATCCTACTCCAAATAGGATTCCCCCCTCTTTCCTAGTCCAAGTAGGAGAGGGGAAGGAAGGGAAGGAGAAGGAGAAGGAAGGAGAGGGAGGAAAAAGAGGAAGGGGGGGGGGGGCGGCCCCCTAGTCCAATTCGGTTTGGGCTAGGGGGGGGGGCGCGTCCTGCCTCCTCTCTTCCACCACTTGGCCCATGAGGCCCATTGCTTCTTCCTCGTATTCCTGTAACTCTCCGGTACCCCCGAAAATACCCGAATCACTCGGAACCTTTCCGATGTCCGAATATAGTCGTCCAATATATCGATCTTTACGTCTCGACCATTTCGAGACTCCTCGTCATGTCCCCGATCTCATCCGGGACTCTGAACTACCTTCAGTACATCAAATCACATAAACTCATAATACAATCGTCACCGAAACTTTAAGCGTGCGGACCCTACGGGTTCGAGAACTATGTAGACATGACCGAGACACGTCTCCGGTCAATAACAATAGCGGAACCTGGATGCTCATATTGGCTCCCACATATTCTACGAAGATCTTTATCGGTCAAACTGCATAACAACATACGTTGTTCCCTTTGTCATCGGTATGTTACTTGCCCGAGATTCGATCGTCGGTATCTCAATACCTAGTTCAATATCGTTACCGGCAAGTCTCTTTACTCGTTCCGTAATGCATCATCCCGCAACTAACTCATTAGTCACATTGCTTGCAAGGCTTATAATGATGTGCATTACCGAGTGGGCCCAGAGATACCTCTCCGACAATCGGAGTGAAAAATCCTAATCTCTAAATACGCCAACCCAACAAGTACCTTCGGAGACACCTGTAGAGCACCTTTATAATCACCCAATTACGTTGTGACGTTTGGTAGCACACAAAGTGTTCCTCCGGTAAACGGGAGTTGCATAATCTCATAGTCATAGGAACATGTATAAGTCATGAAGAAAGCAATAGCTGAATACTAAACGATCGAGTGCTAAGCTAACGGAATGGGTCAAGTCAATCACATCATTCTCCTAATGATGTGATCCCGTTAATCAAATTATAACTCATGTCTATGGCTAGGAAACATAACTATCTTTTGATCAACGAGCTAGTCAAGTAGAGGCATACTAGTGACACTATGTTTGTCTATGTATTCACACATGTATTACGTTTCCGCTTAATACAATTCTAGCATGAATAATAAACATTTATCATGAGAATAAGTAATAAATAATAACTTTATTATTGCCTCTAGGGCATATTTCCTTGAGTCTCCCACTTGCACTAGAGTCAATAATCTAGTTCACATCGCCGTGTGATTTAACACCAATAGTTCACATCACCACGTGATTAATACCCATAGTTCACATCGTCATGTGACCAACACCCAAAGGGTTTACTAGAGTCAATAATCTAGTTCACATCGCTATGTGGTTAACACCCAAAGAGTACTAAGCTGTGATCATGTTTTGCTTGTGAGAGAAGTTTAGTCAACGGGTCTGCCACATTCAGATCCATATGTTTTGCAAATTTCTATGTCAACAATGCTCTGCACGGAGCTACTCTAGCTAATTGCTCCCACTTTCAATATGTATCCAGATTGAGACTTAGAGTCATCTGGATTAGTGTCAAAACTTGCATCGACATAACCTTTTATGATGAACCTTTTGTCACCTCCATAATTGAGAAACATATCCTTATTCCACTAAAGATAATTTTGACCGATGTCTAGTGATCTACTCCTAGATCACTATTGTACTCCCTTGCTAAACACAGTGTAGGGTATACAATAGATCTGGTACACAACATGGCATACTTTATAGAACCTATGGCCGAGGCATAGGGAATGACTTTCATTCTCTTTCTATCTTCTGTCGTGGTCTGGCTTTGAGTCTTACTCAATTTCACACCTTGTAACACAGGCAAGAACTCTTTCTTTGACTGTTCCATTTTGAACTACTTCAAAATCTTGTCAAGGTATGTACTTATTGAAAAAAAACTTATCAAGCGTCTTGATCTATCTCTATAGATCTTGATGCTCAATATGTAAGCAGCCTTACTGAGGTCTTTCTTTGAAAAAACTCCTTTCAAATACTCCTTTATGCTTTCCAGAAAATTCTACATCATTTCCGATCAATAATATGTCATTCACATATACTTATCAGAAAGGCTGTAGTGCTCCCACTCACTTTCTTGTAAATACAGGCTTCACCGCAAGTCTGTATAAAACTATATGCTTTGATCGCACTATCAAAACGTATATTCCAACTCTGAGATGCTTGCCCTAGTCCATTGATGGATCGCTGGAGCTTGCATATTTTGTTAGCACCTTTAGGATTGACAAAACCTTCTTGTTGCATCATATACAACTCTTCTTTAATAAATCCATTAAGGAATGCAGTTTTGTTTATCCATTTGCCAGATTTCATAAAATTCGGCAATTTCTAACATGATTCGGACAGACTTAAGCATAGATACGAATGAGAAACTCTCATCGTAGTTAACACCTTGAACTTGTTGAAAACCTTTTTGTGACAATTCTAGCTTTGTAGATAGTAACACTACTATCAGTGTCCGTCTTCCTCTTGAGGATCCATTTAATCTCAATGGCTCACCAATCATCGGGCAAGTCAATCAAAGTCCATACTTTGTTCTCATACATGGACCCCATCTCAGATTTCATGGCCTCAAGCCATTTTGCGGAATCTGGGATCATCATCGCTTCCTCATAGTTTGTAGGTTCGTCGTGGTCAAGTAACATGACCTCCAGAAAAGGATTACCGTACCACTCTGGTGCGGATCTTACTCTGGTTGACCTACGAGGTTCGGTATTAACTTGATCTGAAGTTTCATGATCATTATTATTAGCTTCCTCACTAATTGGTGTAGGTGTCACAGGAACCGATTTCTGTGATGAACTACTTTCCAATAAGGGAGCAAGTACAGTTACCTCATCAAGTTCTACTTTCCTCCCACTCACTTCTTTCGAGAGAAACTCCTTCTCTAGAAAGGATCCATTGTTAGCAACGAATTTGCCTTCGTATCTGTGATAGAAGATATACCCAATAGTCTCCTTTGGGTATCCTATGAAGACGTATTTCTCCGATTTGGGTTCAAGCTTATCATGTTGAAACTTTTTCACATAAGCATCACAACCCCAAACTTTAAGAAATGACAACTTCGGTTTCTTGCCAAACCACAGTTCATAAGGTGTCATCTCAATGGATTTAGACCTTTTTAACGTGAATGCAGCTGTCTCTAATGTATAACCCAAAAACGATAGTGGTAGATTGGTAAGAAACATCATAGATCGCACCATATCTAATAAAGTACGGTTATGACGTCCGGACACACCATTACGCTGTGGTATTCCAGGTGGCGTGAGTTGCGAAACTATTCCGCATTGTTTCAAATGAAGACCAAACTCGTAACTCAAATATTCTCCTCCACAATCAGATCGTAGAAACTTTATTTTCTTGTTACGATGATTTTCAACTTCACTTTGAAATTCTTTGAACTTTTGAAATGTTTCAGACTTATGTTTCATTAAGTAGATATACCCTCTGTGAAGGTGAGAAAATAACGATACCTGCCGCAAGCCTCAATATTCATCGGACCACATACATCAGTATGTATGATTTTCAACAAATCTTTTGCTCGCTCCATTGTTCCGGAGAACGGCGTTTTACTCATCTTGCCCAAGAGGCATGGTTCGCAAGCATCAAGTGATTCGTAACCAAGTGATTCCAAAAGCCCATCAGCATGGAGTTTCTTCATGCGCTTTACACCAATATGACCTAAACGGCAATGCCACAAATAAGTTGCACTATCATTATTAAATTTGCATATTTTGGCTTCAATATTATGAATATGTGTATCACTACGATCGAGATCCAACGAACCATTTTCATTGGGTGTGTAACCATATAAGGTTTTATTCATGTAAATAGAACAACAATTATTCTCTAACTTAAATGAATAACTGTATTGCAATAAACATGATCAAATCATATTCATGCTCAACACAAACACCAAATAACACGTATTTAGGTTCAACACTAATCCCGAAAGTATAGGGAGTGTGCGATGATGATCATATCAATCTTGGAACCACTTCCAACACACATCGTCACCTCGCCCTTAACTAGTTTCTGTTCATTTTGCAACTCCCGTTTTGAGTTACTACTTTTAGCAACTGAACCAGTATCAAATACCGAGGGGTTCCTATAAACACTAGTAAAGTACACATCAATAACATGTATATCAAATATACCTATGTTCACTTTGCCATCCTTCTTATCCGCCAATTACTTGGGGTAGTTCCGCTTCCAGTGATCAGTCCCTTTGCAGTAGAAGCACTTAGTCTCAGGCTTAGGTCCAGACTTGGGCTTCTTCACTTGAGCAGCAACTTGCTTGCCGTTCTTCTTGAAGTTCCCCTTCTTCCCTTTGTCCCTTTTCTTGAAACTAGTGGTCTTGTCAACCATCAACACTTGATGTTTTTCTTGATTTCTACCTTCACCGATTTTAGCATCACGAATAGCTTGGGAATCGTTTCCGTTATCCCTTGCATATTATAGTTCATCACGAAGTTCTAGTGACTTGGTGATAGTGACTAGAGAACTCTGTCAATCACTATCTTATCTGGAAGATCAACTCCCACTTGATTCAAGTGATTGTAGTACTCAGACATTCTGAGCACATGCTCACTAGCTGAGCAATTCTCCTCCATCTTGTAGGCAAATTACTTGTCAAAAGTCTCATATCTTTTGACATGGGCATGAGTCTGAAATACTAATTTCAACTCTTGGAACATCTCATATGCCCCATAGCATTCAAAACATCTTTAAAGCCCCGATTCTTAGCCGTAAAGCATGGTGCACTAAACTATCAAGTAGTCATCATACCGAGCTTTGCCAAATGTTCATAACGTCTGCATATGCTCCTGCAATAGGTTCGTCACCTAGCGGTGCATCAAGGACATAATTCTTCTGTGCAGCAATGAGGATAATCCTCAGATCACGGACCAAGTCCGCATCATTGCTACTAACATCTTTCAACTTAGTTTTCTCTAGGAACATATCAAAATAAACAGGGGAGCTAAACGCGAGCTATTGATCTACAACATAGATATGCTAATACTACCAGGAATAAGTTCATGATAAATTTAAGTTCAATTAATCATATTACTTAAGAACTCCCACTTAGATAGACATCTCTCTAATCTTCTAAGTGATCATGTGATCCATATCAACTAAACCATGTCTGATCATCACGTGAGATGGAGTAGTTTCAATGGTGAGCATCACTATGTTGATCATATGTACTATATGATTCACGCTCGAACTTTCGGTCTCAGTGTTCCAGGCCATATCTGTTATATGCTAGGCTCGTCAAGTTTAACCTGAGTATTCCGCGTGTGCAACTATTTTGCACCCGTTGTATTTGAACGTAGAGCTTATCACACCTGATCATCACATGGTGTCTCAGCACGAAGAACTTTCGCAACGGTGCATACTCAGGGAGAACACTTATACCTTGAAATTTAGTGAGAGATCATCTTATAATGCTATCGTCAATCTAAGCAAAATAAGATGCATAAAAGATAAATATCACATGCAATCAAAATATGTGACATGATATGGCCATCATCATCTTGTGCCTTTGATCTCCATCTCCAAAGCATCGTCATGATCTCCATCGTCACCGGCATGACACCATGATCTCCATCATCTTGATCTATATCAATGTGTCGTCACATGGTCATCTCGCCAACTATTGCTCTTGCAACTATTGCTATCGCATTAGCGATAAAGTAAAACAATTATTTGGCGCTTGCGTCTTATGCAATAACGAGACAACCATAAGGCTTCTACCAGTTGCCGATAACTTCAACAAAACATGATCATCTCATACAACAACTTATATCTCATCACGTCTTGACCATATCACATCACAACATGCCCTGCAAAAACAAGTTAGACGTCCTCTACTTTGTTGTTGCAAGTTTTACGTGGCTGCTACGCTACTGAGCAAGAACCGTTTTACCTCGCATCAAAACCACAACGATAGTTCGTCAAGTTAGTGATGTTTGAACCTTCTCAAGGACCGGCATAGCCACACTCGGTTCAACTAAAGTTGGAGAAACCGACACCGCCAGCCACCTGTGCAAAAGCACGCCGGTAGAACCAGTCTCGCGTAAGCATACGCGTAATGTCGGTCCGGGCCGCTTCATCCAACAATACCGTCGAACCAAAGTATGACATGCTGGTAAGCAGTATGACTTGTATCGCCCATAACTCACTTGTCTTCTACTCGTGCATATAACATCTACGCATAAAACCTGGCTCTGATACCACTATTGGGGAACGTAGTAATTTCAAAATTTTCCTACGCACACACAGGATCATGGTGATGCATAGCAATGAGAGGAGAAAGTGTTGTCCATGTACCCTCGTAGACCGAAAGCAGAAGTGTTAGCACAACGCGGTTGATGTAGTCGTACGTCTTCACGAGCTGACCGATCAAGTACCGAACGCACGACACCTCCGAGTTCAGCACATGTTCAGCTCGATGACGTCCCTCGAACTCTGATCCAGCCGAGCTTTGAGGGAGAGATCCGTCAGCACGACGACGTGTTGACGATGATGATGTTCTACCGACGCAGGGCTTTGCCTAAGCACCGCTACGATATTATCGAGGTGGATTATGGTGGAGGGGGGCACCGCACATGGCTAAGAGATCAAGAGATCAATTGTTGTGTCTATGGGGTGCCCCCCTCCGTATATAAAGGGGGGGAGGAGGAGAGGGCCGGCCAAGGGGAGGAGGCGCGCCCAAGGGGGGCAATCCTACTCAAGTAGGATTCCCCTCTTTCCTAGTCCAAGTAGGAGAGGGAAGGAAGGAAGGAGAAGGAGAAGGAAGGAGAGGGAGGAAAAAGAGGAAAGGGGGGCCGGCCCCCTAGTCCAATTCGGTTTGGGCTAGGGGGGGGGGGCTACCTCCTCTCTTCCACCACTTGGCCCATGAGGCCCATTGCTTCTTCCTCGTATTCCCGTAACTCCCCGGTACCCCCGAAAATACCTGAATCACTCGGAACCTTTCCGATGTCCGAATATAGTCGTCCAATATATCGATCTTTACGTCTCGACCATTTCGAGACTCCTCGTCATGTCCCCGATCTCATTCGGGATTCTGAACTACCTTAGGTACATAAAATCACATAAACTCATAATACAATCGTCACCGAAACTTTAAGCGTGCGGACCCTACGGGTTCGAGAACTATGTAGACATGACCGAGACACAACTCCGGCCAATGACCAATAGCGGAACTTGGATGCTCATATTGGATCCCACATATTCTAAGAAGATCTTTATCGGTCAAACCGCATAACAACGTACGTTGTTCCCTTTGTCATCGGTATGTTACTTGCCCGAGATTCCATCGTCTGTATCTCAATACCTAGTTCAATCTCGTTACCGGCAAGTCTCTTTACTCGTTCCGTAATGCATCACCCCGCAACTAACTCATTAGTCACATTGCTTGCAAGGCTTATAGTGATGTGCATTACCGAGTGGACCCAGAGATACCTCTCCGACAATCGGAGTGACAAATCCTAATCTCGAAATACGCCAACCCAACAAGTACCTTCGGAGACACCTGTAGAGCACCTTTATAATCACCCAGTTACGTTGTGACGTTTGGTAGCACACAAAGTGTCCTCCGGTAAACGGGAGTTGCATAATCTCATAGTCATAGGAACATGTATAAGTCATGAAGAAAGCAATAGCAGAATACTAAACGATCGAGTGCTAAGCTAACGGAATGGGTCAAGTCAATCACATCATTCTCCTAATGATGTGATCCCGTTAATCAAATGAGAACTCATGTCTATGGCTAGGAAACATAACTATCTTTTGATCAACGAGCTAGTCAAGTAGAGGCATACTAGTGATACTCTGTTTGTCTATGTATTCACACATGTATTACGTTTCCGGTTAATACAATTATAGCATGAATAATAAACATTTATCATGAGAACATGGAAATAAATAATAACTTTATTATTGCCCCTAGGGCATATTTACTTCAGTAAATTCATTTTTCATTTCGGGACTGGGCATCCCTAATAACTTTGTTGTACTCTCGTGCAATGACAAGTGAATAAACACTCATCTTGAGGATAACACATCTAGCATGGAAATATATCAGCCAACCCCTACCGTTTCATGAGCAGTACAAGCACATAAAAGAGAAAATTATTTTGAAAATTAGAGATGGCACGTACAAAATTGCTTAGAACGGCACGGAAATACCGCATATAGGTAGGTATGGTGGACTCATGTGGCAAAACTGGTTTAAAGGATTTTGGATGCACAAGTAGTGATCATACTTAGTGCAAATGACGGCTAGCAAAATATTGAGAAACATCCAATTAAGAAACGGAAAATCCCATAAGCGAGCATTAAGCATAACTAACACCGAATAATGCACCACAAGTAGGATGTAATTTTATTGCATAACTATTGACTTTCGTGCTTGCATAGGAATCACAAACCTTAACACCAATATTCTTACTAAAGCATAATTATTCATCAACATGACTCACATATCACTATCATCATATCTCAAAACTATTACAAAGAATCAAGTTTATTTTGTCCAATGATCTTCATGAAAGTTTTTATTATATCCTCCTTGGATATCTATCACTTTGGAAATAGTTTTATATGTTGCCTTTTTAATAAGCTCAAACAAATATAAGTGAAGAACATGAGCATAATATTTCTTTCTATCAAATTAATCTAAGTGAAGCATGAGAGAATTTCTTCAAAGATAACAAAGCACACCGTGCTAAAAAAGACATAAGTGAAGCACTAGAGCAATTCCAAGGCTCTAAAATTTTTAAGTGAAGCATAGGAGCAATTCTAACAAGTCATGGCATAATTTTGGCTCTCTCAAATAGGTGTGTCCAGCAAGGATTCATGACTTAAAATAAAAATCAGAACAAGCAAAAACTCATATCATACAAGACGCTCCAAGCAAAAATCATAATATGTGACGAATAAAAACATAGTTTCTATTAAAATACCGATGGTTGTTAGAAGAAAGAGGGGTTGCCACTCGGGGGCATCCCCAAGCTTAGTTGCTTGATACTTATTGAATATTATCTTGGGGTGCCTCTGGCATCCCCAAGCTAAGCCTTTTGTTAATCCTTATTCCTTCATCCATCGCGATCTCACCCAAAACTTGAAAACTTCAATCACACAAAACTCAACAAAACCTTTGTGAGATCCGTTAGTATAAGAAAACAAATCACTACTATAAGTACTATTGAAAATCCATTCATATTTTATTTTTGCATTATATCTACTGCATTCCAACTTTTCTATGGCAAAAACTCTTCAAAGGAAACCATAGATTCATTAAAACAAGCACACAACACAAAGAAAACAAAATCTATCAAAAACAGAACAGTCTGTGGTAATCAGGAAATTTCGCATACTTCTGTAACTCCAAAAATTCTGAAAATTAGGAAAACATGGAAATTTGTGTATCAATAATGTGTAAAAATTCAGAGCAAAAGCATGTTTCTGTGATTTATGAAAATTATTATTCTGAGCGCAAAAGTTTTTGTTTTTCAACAAGATCAAATCAACTATCACCCAACATGATCCCAAAGGCTTTGCTTGGCACAAACACTAATTAAAACACAATCATAACAGTAGCATAATTGTGCAAACACTCAAGAACAGAAATAGAAAGACAAAAAATAAATTTTATTCATTGGGTTGCCTCCCAAAAAGCTCTTTCTTTATAGCCATTAAGATAGGCTTTAGATTTCAATGATGCTCACATGAAAGACAAGAATTGAAACATAAAGAGAGCATCATGAAGCATGTGACAAATACATTTAAGTCTAACTCTCTTCCTATGCATAAGCATTTTAGAAGAAAACAATTTATCAAGACGAGCAATTTCTAGCATATGCAAGGAAGAAGAATAAAACATAGACAATCTCGACATGAAGAGAGGTAATTTAGTACCACGAAAATTTCTACAACCATATTTCCCTCTCTCATAATAATTACATGTAGGATCATAATCAAATTTAACAATATAAATATCACATAAAATATTCTTTTCATGATCCACATGCATGCAAAGTTGACACTCTTCCAAAATAGTGGGATTATCATCAAATAAAGTCATGACCTCTCCAAGCCCACTTTTATCAAAAATTTCATAAGATTGATCATTCTCCAAAGTAGTGGGATCATTATTACCTAGAGTTGACACTCTTCCAAACCCACTTTCAATATTATAGCAAACATTATTATCAATATCATATTCATCATGAGGCTTAAATAAATTTTCAAGGTCATAAGAAACATTATCACCCCAATCATGATCATTGCAATAAGTAGTAGACATAGCAAAATTAGCATCCCCAAGCTTGGGGTTTTGCATATTATTAGCACAATTTACATTAATAGAATTTATAGTAAAATCCTTGCAATCACGCTTTTCATTCAAGGTGCTATCATGAATCACTTCATAAATTCCTTCAACTAACACTTCATCACAAATTTCAGATTCACAAATTTGAAGCAAAACTTCATAGAGATAATATAGTGCACTCAAATCACTAGCAACTGGTTCAACATACTTAGATCTCTTAAAAATATTAGCTAGTTGATGAGGATCCATAACAATAGTTTTTTAGCAAGCGAAGATGCAAGCAAATAGAAGGCACATGGCAACACAACCACACATATTTTTGGTATTTTATTGAGACAAAGCGACTAGGCAAACAAGAACACAAGCAAACAAGAGATCTGACGAGAAAACGGCGAACGAAAAAGAGGGCGATTGAAACGGCAAATTTTTGTGAAGTGGGGGAGATGAAAATGAGAGGCAAATGGCAAATAATGTTTTTTTACCGTGAACAGTAGGAAAGGCTCCTACTGTGAAATTATATTAAAATATTGAACACTGTACAAGCGTGATTATTTACATGGGGGGTGAGGGCTTGATTCCTTTGGGTCAAGCAGGAGAGCAGATATACAAGAGTTGAGGCCTAGGGTAATGAGTTTACAAAGTTGAGTACAAAAGGCTTATGGTCCTCTTTGACCCTGTGTTGAAGGAGCTGAAAGTCTTTCTTGAATTTGCCTAGCCAGGAACTGAAGGAAGGGTCTAAAGCTCTGAAGTGTTTGTTGTTTCTTTCCTTCCAAATACTCCACGCTGCAACAATAAATTTCTCAAGCAACATAGATGAAGGGTAGGAGTTTTTCTGATCTTTAATGGCTTGCAGACGCCCAGAAAAAGGTTCCTAGTTTATGTCCAGGGCATGCCAGCATTGTTTACTGAAGTTGCAGGTGAAGATCATGTGTTCGACTGTTTCTTCAATGTTAAGTCCACAGAGCAGGTAGTTATGATCATCGCCTATGTTGTAGTGGCGCCTCTTGAGCATATTTCGGGTATTGAGTCTATCGTTGAGTAATAACCAAGCAAAAACTTTCAGCTTCATTGTGCATTTAGATTTCCAGAGCCATCGAAAGACTTGATGAGATTGAATCTCCCTGAAGAAAAAATGGTAGTAATCCATGGATTTGAAAGTAGTTTTGCCCCAAACATAGTGCCAAACATCCGACGTGGCAGTCATTGGTTGTGGAGAGGACGCGATCAGTTGCAAGTTTCTGACCTCATCAAGGGCCTGGGGGGAAAGTGGTAGATGAAAGGCCGTTCCCAGTGACGTGATCCCCAAGAAATCTCTCACGGAGACATCCTCATTGATCGCATACGAGAAAGCCCGTGGGTGTGACTCCGAGAGTAATTGATCAGACCAGAGATCTTTCCAAAAGAGTATTGTGGGTCCACAAACAATGTTGACACGAGAGATCCCTCAGAAATCAGGAGTTAACTTGAGTACATCTCTGCACCAGAATGACCCAATGGGATCCATGGCATGTGGAATTTTCTGGTCATAATAAGCATCCCAGGTAAGTTGAACCCAAGGGATGTCCAACTTACTGTAAAACTTATGCAAAAACTTCATGAGGAGGGCCCCATTCTGGATTCTGAGGTTTAGTACAACGAGGCCTCCTTTGTTCTTTGGTTTACAAACCATGTCCCAGGCGGCCAGAGAGTTACATATGTCCCCTTGGTCGGTCTTTTTGATCCAGAGGCATCTTCTTCTAATTTTGTCCAGCATTCCAATGAGCTTGGGAGGGAACTTGAGCATGCACATAGCGTAAATGAGCAGGGAGGTGACAGTTGTGTTAACTAAAGTCAGCTTCCCTGCATACGACATAAGTGAGAGCGTTGAGGACAAGTTCCTTTCGATGGAGCTGACTAGCGGCATAAAGTCCTGAAGTGTGGGGCGGGAAGTGCCCAAAGGGAGTCCAAGATATGTGAATGACATTGAGCCGATTGAGCATCCAAAAATCGAGGCAATGTTGGTGGCCATTTCCAAGTCCAAGTTAATGGGTATGAGTGTTGACTTGTGAAAGTTAATTTTCAGCCCGATGAAATGAGCATAATCAGACAGTATGGTCTTAATGATTGTAGCTTGTCGGGGGCAGGCAGGCATGAGAAGGAGCGTGTCATCAGCATATTGGATGATTGGGTAGTCCATGTTCCCGTTGGAGGGAAATGGCGCTCAATTAAACCTCTCCTGAAGGCATCATTGATGGCCGATTGAAGGAGACCCACCACCAGAATGAAAATAAGAAGTGAGAGTGGGTCCCCCTGGCGAACACCTCTGCGGCAATGAAATTGATGGCCTGGCACACCATTGAGCAAGATGGAAGATCACCCAGAAGAAAAAATCGACTGAATCCATGATAACCATTTGTCATTAAACCCCATGTGCTTCATAATTTTGATCATGGAATCATGTTAAATCGTGTCGAAGGCTTTGGCAAAGGCCAGCTTTAAGAGAACAATTTTCCTCTTGGATGTCTGGCATTGATGAATGTATTGAAAAGTCGAAGCAAGGCAATCTTGGACCAATCTCCCACGAATGAAGCGATATTGGTTGCGACGAATAATTCTCAGAACGACTGTTTGCAAACGGTTGGCGAGCAGCTTTGTAATGAGTTTGAGGCAGCAATTAAGTAAGGTGATTGGGCGATAGTCATTGACCGTGGAAGGTGATCCAACCTTAGGGATGAGAGTGATTAGCCCATCAATTATACTTTGCAGATTGAGGTCCCCAGCATGGAATTGCGAGCATATGGTATAGAAATCTTCCTTGATAATTGGCCAGCAAGCCTTGAGGAATAAGGCACTGAAACCGTCCGGGCCAGGAACTCTGTCTACCAGCATTTTATTGACAACCGAGTTAATTTCCTCATGCGTGAAAGGTAGTGTGAGGTGTTCAAGATTTTTTGTCGGTCGGGTCAGAGAAGGAAGATCAAACCTCATTTACATGGGATTGGAGGTGCCAAGCCTTTCAGTGTAAGCTTGAAATAGAAGGGCCTCTTTGCCTGTATGATCCTCCACAATTAGGCCATCCGGGGTTTGAAGGGTAGTGATATTGTTTCTCCTATACCTTTCTGTTGCAGTTGCTTGGAATTTTTTTTGTATTTTCATCTCCGAATTTAACCCATCGAATCGTGCAACGCTTTCTCTAATATTGCTTCTGATAGTCCAGCAGTCTAAGTAAATGATTTTTGATGATTTTGCGAAAGTTGGATTCAGGAATAGTCAGAGGTCTTCTGTTCTCAAGTTCGTCCAGCTCATTCAAAGTCTTGTTTGTATTCTCAATGGACACTGATAAGCGAGAAATATTCTTACTCCACCTTTTTAGCTCTTGTCGTAAGAACTTGAATTTCCGACAGAGGACCGTGGCAGCATTAGTTGAGTTGATGGGCCGTTCCCAAACTTTCTTAACCACGTCCATGAATCCTGGGTGAAGTAACCAGTACGATTCAAACCGAAACAGCTTGGCACGTGGAATTTGTGTTTCAATGGTCACCACACAGGGGGTATGATCTGAGACTGGTTTGCAGAGTGGTTTGACTAAAGTGTTGGGGTAAACATGTGTCCAGTTGAGTGAGGTAAAGAACCAGTCTAGTTGCTCAAGCAAAGGGTCATGTTGCATGTTGCTCCAGGTATAGAGACATCCCTTAAATAGGTAACTCAACTAGATTTTGTTTGCGGATGATGTCATTAAAGATAGACATGTCATTGGGGTCTCCACCTCGTTTGTTACGATTCTCGGGACCACAGATGTAGGTAAAGTCCCCTAAGAACAAGCAATCATCATCCGTGTGGATGTCCAAATCATACAACCAAGTGGTAAAATCATCTTGAGTAGGACCCGTGCATGGTCCATAAATATTATATAAGGTCCAGGATTGTGCAGAAAGTGCGCTGGTAAATCTGATGCCCAAAGCAAAATCTTCAGAAACAGACACATCACCAGAGAAAACCGAGCTATTCCAGATGGTAAGCAAACCACCCGAAGCACCTCTAGACGGAACAAAAGCAAATTTATCAAACCTCTTAGGGCAACAATTTTTAATAAAAGTGAGGTCGATAGTAGGTTTCTTAATTTCCTGCAAACAAACTATGGCGCAACCACTAATAGAGATAGCATTAGATAAAAGCAAGGAGTTTTTTGTCTGAATTCATCCCACAAATGTTCCAGCAGAGAACATTCCAATTACGCAAAAGTGACATAATGCCGACACCCAAGTTACTCGGAGGAGGAAGCTTCCTCCCCTAAGCCAGCAGCATGAGGTTCGGGGACTTCAGGGGCCAGCAGTGCAGCTTCAGACAGTTCCTGAGGGGGGACAACACAGCGATTGATACCAATATCCTGCATGGTGCGAAGAGGAGTGGGCGGCGGTGGCTGATCTACTGCAGGGGTGACCAAAGGAACTTGGTACTTGGAGCAGCATGGGCGAGAAGGAGATGGGCCGGGGGCCAACGATAACACCTGGGCCAGGCCCAACTCCGAGGAGTCGTCCATAAATGGATCCATGGGTTGTGGCCCAACATTTGAATTGTCAGTAGGCGCCAGAACCTGCATATCCTCGGTGGAGATACCACCCTCTCCCATGGGAATGGGGGGAGGTAAGAGACCATTTGTGGCATCTAGCACAGAGGAAGCAACCTGGGAGTTTTCCGCCACATTGCTAAGAGTGAGAGCAGCATCTTCAGGCAGTATTTCAAAAATCTGAACAGCAGATGGACGAGGTGTATCATTCAGAATACGAGGTGCAAAGTGCACCCTAACAGCAGCCTCTTCATTATCAACTTGGAAGCTTATCTGTGGGGCTGTCCTTTGCAATTCAAGAGGAGGCAGACCATAACCAGATCTCCAAGGACCAAAAGCAGCAATCACACTCAAAATAGACCTTGAGAGATAAGCATTGAATATGTTGCGAGGAATGACCTCATTAACAAGTACAGTAGCCAGATCATTACCTTGAATAGAAATGCTCACATTCAGGTTAACAGCAGAAACCACAACATCCACAGATATAACTTCTGGCTGAGCAGGAGCAACAAATAGAGTGACAGGGAGAGAGGGAGCAATAGAAGATCCATGAGAGCTAGCAGTAGAACTGGAGTCCCAAGCAGAATTGAGGCTATCATTCACATTATCTTCAGGTAATATTCCATCCTGAACTCTCAAACCTTGAGCCGCCAACCATGCTTGGAAATTAACCAAGGCCGCGGGCATCTGCGGTGCATGATGTGCGGGTGCAGGCCAAGCATCCCATTGGGCAGGGTGTAGATCATCGTGCTGGGTTGCATGGTGTGGATCATTGTCATTGCCAATCCCATTCTGAATAAGCCAATTCTGCAACTGCTGTTGATACAATTGTTCTGCCGCGAGACCATCACCAAACATGGGATGGGGGATGCCATTTGCCGGGGGCGGCTCCTCATCCGCCGTGGGCACTTCCGGGTCATGAGCATTCCAGTCTGCACCCCGTAAGATGAACACGGCAACAATCCAACAAGCTTTGTCACCACCAAGCTGACGGACAACAATACTTTTTGGAATAAGCTGCATATGTATCACCCTGACCTTGATAAGTACCACCCGACGATCAATGTTCGGGTTATTCCAAGTGACCAGCCTACCATAATCATCTACTGAGCGCTGAAGGTAGAAGTCGGTCTGATAATCATCCGGAAAGCCAATATACATCAACCAAACTTCAGGCCCATAAGTAGTGTTGCGCATATTCAGTGCAACATTGTGTCTAACAAAGGAGACTACCAGATCTTCATCATCTAATTGAAACATGGTGTTGACCGCAGTATCTCTGACGAAGGAATTGGCAAATGCAAACTTACCGATACCAAGGGGATGATTTTAAGATTTAGTTGTGTGCAACCCAGCTTCATGAAGGAGGCCCTCAATGGTGTCACGGAGACCCTCCCGTAGGTGCAGCGACACGAATTTGCTCACCTCCGCAATGGCTAGAAAACTGTTGTTAAGCGGGGGATGGGGTTGACAGCCATGTCCGCCCTCACCTTCCGGTCAGCAGGTCCCGGCTTGACAGACCATCCCACCGGCAGGAAGGGGATGGGGTTCATCGGATAGTTGTCCATGATGGTGGCAGCGGCGGGACAAGCGGGGAGGGTGGTGAGAGCGGAGGGAGCGGCAGCCGGGGGTGCTAGATCAGAGTGCTCGACACCATTGGGAAGCGAGGCGGGCTAGGAGGTGGAATGTGAGGCGTCTGGGGTGAACGGGGTGGACGGGAGGGTTTTTGGTCGCCACTGCCACCGCTGGGACCAGCGACGCCGCCAACTGGAGAGGGCCAGATGGCCATAGTGACCGCAGATGTTGCATCGGACGGTAGGAGCAGGGCGGCCGTTTTTCCGAATGAGAGAGCAAGGCAGAGCCAATGATGGAAGCCTATTGATTTGCTGCCCATCACAGGTAGATTTGACCGGATTACTGCGGACATCTGCCATTAAATTGTTGCATAAAGTGGAGGAGCTTTTCCGGGTAGGACAATTAATGCATTTGTGTCTGGGAGCCGACCAATTTATGCAAATAATACGGGCTTGACAATTAGTAATGTGATGACCCCACTGTAAGCATTTAGAGCAAAGAGTACCACAACGTTGGGTAACATCCGAAACTTCCATATGAGAGTATCCCCCGCGCAGCAAATCGGCAATATGGGATTTTGATAATGAAGGCGGCCAGGATTATTGCTTTGGGGCATACCTTAGTGCAGAGGTAAGGAAACACTGCGGCAATTGTGGATAAGCCAAATTGGTTAAAAACCAGAAACTGCCAATCAGAATTGAATGCTTCGAAGATTCCAATTGTTGAGACACGCATTGATTGTCTCCATGCAAGGGATCTGTGATGGACGTAGCGGATGTCTGGTCAGTCAACCTCGAAGGAGGTGAGGATGAACAAGAAGCTTCTTTGCTGTTTTGATCATGAAAATCCATGGAGTCTATTGGGATAAGAGCAAACTAACTCAACTCCTTAGAGGAATCACTCCCTAAAATCATATCCCCGAAGATGGACTTGTTATACCGAACGACCATAGGGGAGCGGCTAGCAATAGGCTCAAGACGTTCATCCGCATGCCACTGATGATCATAATGCTTATATCCATTGAAACGACCATTGAACAGATGAAAATGACACACAAAATCCGGCCATATACGATCTTTGAGACCATGGATGAAATGACCAACTTTGTTACCGGCCATCGTAAACCGAAAAGATCGATCACAAAGCTTGGAAACCTTGAACCCATATGGATGACCCCCAATGCAACATTGTAAAGCCACACCCACAGATTCCTCTGAGAGGGGAAATGAAGCGGAAGAGAAAGAAACCACCAAGAAAAATTCCTTGGTAGAAGTGAACCGTTTCTCCAAATCTTCGACGTACCTGATCTGCAACCGCAAGGCTAGGCCTGAAATCCCAATGCAAGAGGCCTTCCATGAAGATAGTTAGGATCTAGATCCATGGTGGGTAGAGGGCAGGTGGGAGAAGAGGGAAGAGGAGGAGGAGCGCCATGACCATTTATGGCAAATAATGTAAATTGCAGGGAGATGAGATTTGTGATTAGGAACCTGGTATATGTTGATGATGTCTCCCCCGCAAGGACGCCAGAAATTCCTTTTGATGCCGGCTTGAACTAGGTCGGTATTTCCCCAAAGAGGAAGGGATGATGCAGCACAACAACGGTAGGTATTTCCCTCAGTGATGATACCAAGTTTATCGAACCAGTAGGAGAACCATGCAACACCACGTAAACAGCTCCTACACACAAAGAACAAATTCTAGCAACCCGACGTATAAAAGGGGTTGTCAATTCCTTTCGGGTAACGACGCCAGAAATTGGCACGTGGACGGGAGAAAGTTGTAATAGATTGAATAAATAGATCACGGATAAAATTAAGTGCAGCAAAGTATTTTTGTGTTTTTGGATTAATAGATCTGAAAATAAAAGCAAATAAAAATAGATCGCGAAGGCAAATATAATAAAGTAGAGACCCCGGGGCCGCAGATTTCACTAGTGCTTCTCTCGAGAAAATATCATACGGTGGGTTAACAAATTACTTTGGGAAATTGATAGAACTTCAAATAATCATGGTGATATGCAGGCAATGATCATTATATAGGCATCACGTCCAAGATTAGTAGACCGACTCCTGCCTGCATCTACTACTATTACTCCACACTTCGACCGCTATCTAGCATGCATCTAATGTATTAAGTTCATGGAGAAACAGAGTAATGTGATAAGAACGATGACATGATGTAGACAAGATCTATTTATATAGAAATAGGCCCCATCTTGTTATCCTTAATGGCACCGATACATACGTGTCGGTTCCCCCTATGTCACTAGGATCAAGCACCGTAAGATCGAACCCATCACAAAGCACCTCTTCCCATGACGAGAAAAATTGATCTAGTTGGCCTAACAAAACCAAAGATTCGAAGAAGAAATACGAGGCTATAAGAAATCGTGCATATAAGAGATCAAAAGACTCAAATACCTTTCATGGATAAAAACATAGATCTGATCATAAATTCAAAGTTCATCGGATCCCAACAAACACACCGCAAAAAGAGTTACATCAAATAGATCTCCAAGAGACCATTGTATTGAGAATCAAGAGAGAGAGAGAGAGAGAGAGAGAGAGAGAGAAGCCATCTAGCTACTAACTACGGACCCGTAGGTCTACAATGAACTACTCACGCATCATCGGAGAGGCACCAATGAGGATGATGAACCCCTCCGTGATGGTGTCTAGATTGGATCTGGTGGTTCTGGAACTTGCGGCGGCTGGAATTGATTTTCATCAACTCCCCTAGGGTTTCTACAATATTGGGGTATTTATAGGGCAAAGAGGCGGTGCGGGAGGCCACCGAGGTGGGCACAACCCACCTGGGCACGCCTAGGCCCCCAGGCGCGCCCTGGTGGGATGTGCTCCCCTCGGAGCTCCCCTCAGGTACTTTCTTGTCCCAACAGGTGTCTTCTGGTCCAGAAAAAAATCCACAAAAAGTTTCACTGCATTTGGACTCCGTTTGATATTGATTTCCTACGATGTAAAAAACAAGCAAAAAACAACAACTGGCACTGGGCACTATGTCAATAGGTTAGTCCCAGAAATGATATAAAATTACTTAAAATGATTATAAAACATCCAAGAATGATAATATAATAGCATGGAACAATAAAAAATTATAGATACATTGGAGACGTATCAAAGGGCTACGCAACTAGCCAACTTTTGTGGGCACTTTACATTCATCTCCATATCTGAACCCAAAAAGGTTGATGAAGCCTTCACAGAACCAGAATGGATTCAAGCTATGCAAGAAGAGCTTCAACAATTTGAGCTCAATAATGTTTGGGAGCTTGTCAAATGTCCTGATCTGCGCAAGCACAATATCATTGGCACCAAATAGATCTATCACAACAAACAAGATGAACATGGACAAGTTGTCAGAAACAAAGCTTGACTCGTTGCTTAAGGGTACTCACAAGTAGAGGGAATTGACTTCGAAGAAACCTTTCCCCTGTGGCTAGAATTGAAGCCATTCGCACACTACTAGCCTATGTAAATCACAACAATATCCTTTTGTACCAAATGGATGTGAAGAGCGTTTTCCTCAACAACAAAATTGAAGAAGTCTATGTTGCTCAACCACCTAGTTTCTAAGATCCCAAGCATCATAACATAGTCTACAAGCTCAACAAGGCATTGTATGGCCTCAATCAACTGCCTCGTGCTTGGTATGACACACTCAAAGAATTCTTGAAGAACAAAGGCTTCAAACTTGGTTCTCTGGATCCCACTCTCTTCACGAAGACAAATGATGGAGAACTATTTGTATGCCAAATCTATGTGGATGACATTAGCTTCGGCTGCACTGGCAAGAGATACAGTGATGAATTCTATTACGGGATATCAACGGCCACCTATGGGACCAGGAGGCCCCTTGCTGGTTCGGCAGGGGGACGTCGCGTTGCACAAAGAGCAGACCAGCGCACAGCAGCATGGTAGAGAGCACACAAGCAATTTACCCAGGTTCGGGCCGCCGCGAGGTGTAAGACCCTACTCCTGCTTTAGTGGATTGATTATGAAATGGGGATGGTGAAATGCAGTACACTTGCCCGACAGGGGTCGCCGTAGGGCCGTAGTGACTACACGCGTATGGTGGTGTGGGTTCCTCAACTTTCCAACCCTTCCTACGGGTGCCATGGGCCTCCTTTTATAGATTAAGGGGTCACCACAATGGCAAAGTAGTCATTATCCACTGATATGATAGCAAAAAGTGCTATCATACCTAACTCTGCGGGCAGACATGGTGCATTAAATGCGCCGCTTAGTGTCACATCACTGGTTGCCCGACAAGGCTTGCCAGGCTATCTTGCCAGCTCCGCGCTTGTTCTCTTGACACGTCACAGGACGGGTGTCATCTGTGGGTTTCTTTTGTAGGAAATGGCTACCGTGTGGCGAATGGCTGCCACTTAATCATCTTGCGGCTTGACACCGCACTGATTGACGACGTGGGTCTGCTAGAGTGGTTGGTGAGGTGGTTTTGCCTCCGCGAGTCCCGACAGACCTTGCCGGGGTGCCTTGGTTGCCTGCTTCTAGCGGTGGCCTTGCCCCTTGCCGAGCTCGCCTGCCCGACAAGGGAGGCCCTTCTCTTGCGGATCTATCGCTCCTCTGGCTTGATCTTGGTTCCTCTGAACTGCATGTTGGTTCTTCAAATATCTTGGTCCTTCAATCTCTGATATAAGCTGGTGCTTCAATCTTGTTCTTGTGCATGTGCACAGTCCGGGCAATGGTCCCAAGGCTTGTTGCACCGACAGAAGCCCCCGGGCTTGCCCCGAACGAGCTGCCGAGCGTTGTCGGGGTAGGGCCTAATAAGTGCACAGGCAGGGTTGCTGAAGGGGTTGGCCCCTTGAGGTTTCCATTGCTGCTTCATTAGCCTTGATTTCGGGCCAGTTTCCGGTTTCCCCGCACGTGGTGTAAAGCCAATAGTGGTGGGGCCGCTCCAGTGATGGCCCGTGAATGACTTCAACGCACGGGGTAGAAACTACCAATTTACTCTTCCCATAGCGCGCCCTTATCCTTAGCCACGTATGCTTCATGCATCGCGCTGGGTAGGTAAAGGCGCGTGGCGCGGGAGAGCATCTTGGAGAGGGTCTGCCCACCTTGAATTGGCGGAGGAGGGCGTTGGTCACCCGTTGATGGAGCAGCTGCCCTTCCCCGCCTGGCCTATAAAAGGGAGGGGCGGAGGAGGGCAGAGTCATCCATATTTGCATTCTCCTTCTTCTTCCCTTGTTCCCTACTTCCGCCGGCGATGCCGAAGAGAAGAGCCTGGGGCCAGCCCCCGGGCTCCTGCTTGGGATTATTGTTGTCCCATGCTGGTACTGACGTTCAGGGAGTGAGCCTGGTCCTTGGCGTGGCGAATCTCTTGGTCTCTTCGAGGCTCGGCCGGGAGGCAGGGCTGGAGATCGTTAGTAATCTCAGCATTGCCCCTCCCGGAGGTCTTGGGGCTGTTGTCGACGAGAGACGCGCCTTCCTGCCCGCCAAGGCGGGGCGCGGCATGCCTCGAGCCTCCTAGCCGTCCTGGCTACTGAGCGACGGTAGCGTTGCATGCCCGTTGTGGGCGATGCCGCTACCATTTCTTCCCCTTCCCTCTTCTCTCTCCCCCCTCTTTTTTAGGAGGGGCGACGGGCCTTGCTCGTCATCTTGCGCAGCTCCTGAGTGCACGCAACCTGTGGACCGTGGCGGATGACCACTCTGCTGGCCCCTTCATCACCGCCCTCTCCTAAGCGCTCCTTTTATTCTCCTTTCCCTCTTGTCTTGGTATCCTGGGGAGGAGGAGCAGAGAAAGGAAAAGAGGGGTTATAGGGTACTTATCTTTTTCAATCTTAAACCTGTAGGCAATCGCCAAATTTTAATTCAAATAATGTAATCCCTTGAGTCCATCTTTGTGTTCTGTAATGCGTGTACTTGTATTAGCATATGAATGAAAAATATGAACCTTGCCGGGAACTTGTGCATGTGTATGTCCATGCAGAGGTGGAGTGCCTCTTTAATGAAAATAAACGAGTTTTCCCCGGCAGGATTGTTGGGGAACACAATAATTTCAAAAAAATTCCTACGATCACGCAAGATCTATCTAGGAGATGCATCGCAACGAGCGGGGAGAGTGTGTCCATGTACCCTCGTAGACCGAAAGCGGAAGCGATAAGTAATGCGGTTGATGTAGTCGAACGTCTTCGCGATCCAACCGATCAAGTATGGAATGCACGTCACCTCCGTGATTTGCACATGTTCAGCTCGGTGACGTCCCTCGTACTCTTGATCCAGTTGAGGCCGAGGGAGAGTTTCGTCAGCACGACGGCGTGGCGACAGTGATGATGAAGTTACTGGCGCAGGGCTTCGCCTAAGCACTACGACGATATGACCGAGGTGTGTAACTGTGGAGGGGGCCACCGCACACGGCTAAGAGATTGGCTGTTGTATGTTCTAGTGGTGCCCCCCCCCCCACATATATATAGGTGGGAGGAGGAGGGAGCAGCAGTAGGCGCGCCCCAAGTAGGAGGAATCCTACTTGGGGCCAAATCCTATCCGGCCTCCCCCCTTTCCATGTTTTCCGGAGGGAGAAGGAAAGAGGGGGGGAGGAAAGGGGAGGCCGAATTGCCCCCTTCCTTTCTCTCCTCTCCCTTTCCTTTCCTCCACCCTATTCGGCCATATATGAGGTGCACCAGCCCACTAGGGGCTGGTCAGTCCCGCCCTAGGCCCATATCTTTGCCTGGGGTGCCCGGAACCCCTTTCCGGTGACCCGATACGTTTCCCGGTACCCCCGAAACACTTCCGGTATTCAAATACTATCGTCCTATATATGAATCTTTACTTCTCGAACATTTTGATACTCCTCATCATGTTCGTGATCTCATCCGGGACTCCGAACAAACTTCGGTCATCAAATCACATAACTCATAATACAAATCATCATCGAATGTTAAGCGTGCGGACCCTACGGGTTCGAGAACTATGTAGACATGACCGAGACACATCTCCGATCAATAACCAATAGCAGAAGTTGGATGCTCATATTGGCTCCTACATATTCTATGAAGATCTTTATTGGTCAAACCACATAACAACATACGTTGTTCCCTTTGTCATCGGTATGTTACTTGCTCGAGATTCGATCGTCGGTATCATCATACCTAGTTCAATCTGGTTACCGGTAAGTCTCTTTACTCATTTTGTAATACGTCATCCCGTAACTAACTCATTAGTCACATTGCTTGCAAGGTGCTACCTCTTGAGCATGCGTTGGTTTTCCCTTGAAGAGGAAAGGGTGATGCAACAAAGTGGCGTAAGTATTTCCCTCGGTTTTTGAGAACCAAGGTATCAATCCAATAGGAGACTACACGCAAATCGCCTAGTACATGCACAAACAATCAAGAACCTTGCAACAAACGCAATAAAGGGGTTGTCAATCCCTTCACGGCCACTTGCAAAAGTGAGATCTGATAAAGATAATAAGATAAATATTTTTGGTATTTTTGTTGTATAGATTGAAAAGTAAAGATTGCAAAATAAACGGCGATAGAAATTGGCAAGTTGAAGATAAACTAATATGATGTAAAATAGACCCGGGTGCCATAGGTTTCACTAGTGGCTTCTCTTATGATAGCATATATTACAGTGGGTGAACAAATTACTGCCGAGCAATTGATAGAAAAGCCCATAGTTATGAGAATATCTAGGCATGATCATGAACATAGGCATCACATCCGTGTCAAGTAGACCGAAACGATTATGCATCTACTACTATTACTCCAC
The DNA here is from genome assembly GCA_021605205.1 of Aegilops longissima. Taxonomy (NCBI): domain Eukaryota; kingdom Viridiplantae; phylum Streptophyta; class Magnoliopsida; order Poales; family Poaceae; genus Aegilops; species Aegilops longissima. The sequence continues at coordinate 381,123,868 of CM038680.1, forward strand.
ACATCAAACACTATCCAGCATGCATCTAGAGTATTAGTTCATAAGAATAGAGTAATGCATTAAGCAAGATGACATGATGTAGAGGGATAAACTCAAGCAATATGATATAAAATCCATCTTTTTATCCTCGATGACAACAATACAATACATGCCGGTTCCCTTTCTGTCACTGGGATCGAGCACCGTAAGATTGAACCCAAAGCTAAGCACTTCTCCCATTGCAAGAAAGATCAATCTAGTAGGCCAAACTAAACCGATAATTCGAAGAGACTTGCAAAGATATCAAATCATGCATATAAGAATTCAGAGAAGAATCAAATATTGTTTATAGATAATCTTGATCATAAACCCACAATTCATCGGATCTCGGCAAACACACCGCAAAAAGTATTACATCGAATAGATCTCCAAGAACATCGAGGAGAACTTTGTATTGAGAAGCAAAGAGAGAGAAGAAGCCATCTAGCTAATAACTACGGACCCGAAGGTCTGTGGTAAACTACTCACACATCATCAGAGAGGCTATGGTGTTGATGTAGAAGCCCTCCGTGATTGAATCACCCTCCGGTAGATCGCCCGAAAAGGCCCCAAGATGGGATCTCACGGGTACATAAGGTTGCGGCGGCGGAAAAGTGGTTTCATGGCTCGCATGGATGTTTTCAGGGTATAAGAGTATATAGGCGAAAGAAGTAGGTCGGTGGAGCTACGAGGGGCCCACGAGGCTGGGGGCGCGCCTACCCCCCTGGGCACGCCCTCCTGCCTCGTGGACGCCTCGTTGCGTCTCTGACTTCCCCTCCAAATCTTGTGGATTGCATTCGTTCCAAGAAAGATCTCTCAAGGTTTCTGCCTGCTTGGATTCCGTTTGATATTCCTTTTTGCTAAACACCAAATAGGCAAAAAAACAGCAACATCACTGGGCCTCCGGTTAATAGGTTAGTCCCAAAAATAATATAAAAGAGCATATTAAAGCCCATTAAACATCCAAAACAAATAATATAATAGCATGGAATGATAAAAAATTATAGATACGTTGGAGACGTATCACAAGGCTTTATAGTGATGAGCATTACCGAGAGGGCCCAGAGATACCTCTCCGAAACACAGAGTGACAAATCCTAATCTCAATCTATACCAACCCAACAAACACCTTCGGAGACACCTGTAGACCATCTTTATAATCACCCAGTTATGTTGTGACGTTTGATAGCACACAAGGTGTTCCTTCGGTATCCGGGAGTTGCATAATCTCATAGTCAGAGGAACATGTATAAGTCATGAAGAAAGCAATAGCAATAAAACTAAAAATCATTATGCCAAGCTAATGGATGGGTCTTGTCCATCACATCATTCTCTAATGATGTGATCCTGTTCATCAAATGACAACACGTGTCTATGGTCAGGAAACATAACCATCTTTGACAAACAAGCTAGTCAAGTAGAGGCATACTAGGGACACTCTGTTTTTGTCTATGTATTCATACATGTACTAAGTTTCCGGTTAATACAATTCTAGCATGAATAATAAACATTTATCATGATATAAGGAAATAAATAATAACTTTATTATTTCCTCTAGGGCATATTTCCTTCAAGGATATCCTGCCGGCACCTTCTTTGTCTGCCGGAGAGCTACATCTGCCCGGGAACAGATAGAGGGGCCAGCCCCCCGCCAACTCATTTTTACCAAAGGCTACTGCAACCATCCTGACTGAAGCAACGTTCGAGTCATTTATGGGAGCACCTAAGTTTCAAAAGAGAGGCGAGGTTTTCTCATGCAAAGTTATAGCTTCACAGAACACTAATGGACAAGAGGTAAACTTATCTGTCTGGCCTGCCGGGGATCGCTGTGCCGTGCAATCTTCTCGTCCCTTGTCGAAGTCAAGTTCACGGCAGGAACCTGCAACTCCATGTAGATGAGAATGAATGCAGGATGCAATCCTATCTATATGCATATGCAATGCTCATGAAATGCTTATGCAGTGATCTTGGTGTGCTCATGCATGCATGCAATCTTAGTTGGGGGCCCCCTACAGCGCTTCTTTATTTTCTCTTGCACGGGGTCATCGCCCGGGCTTTTTACAAGGGGTTACATGCAGCTGAGGCAAATCCTGCACAAAAGGGTGGTTGCCGGGCAGTGCCCGACAGCCTCGCGCCTTACGGGTAGTACTTGCGGAGATGCTCAATATTCCATGAGTTTCGCAACCGAGTGCCATCTCTGGTCTCCAGACGGAGTGCGCCACGTCTGGTGACTCGTACCACCCGGTAAGGGCCTTCCTACTTCGGTGACAACTTGCTTGTACCCTTGGCGGACTGAACGCGCCTAAGGACAAGGTCACCTTCCTCAAAACACGGGGCGTGAACCCTACGACTGTGATAGCGATGCAGGGCTTGCTTGTAGCATGCAGCACGTGTAACAACTCAGAGACGGTTCTCCTCGAGTTGCACAGCGTCGTCACGTCGGTGATGATCTTGCGCTACTTCATCATAGGCAAGCACTCGAGGGGACCCGTAATTGAGTTCTGTGGGGATAACTGCTTCTGCCCCGTAGACCAGGAAGAAGGGAGTTTTCCCGGTAGCTCGGTTAGGTGTTGTTCTGAGGGACCAGAGAACTACTGGCAGCTCCTCAATCCACCGCCTGCCGTGCTTCTGCAGCGTATCGAAAGTTCTTGTCTTGAGTCCACGTAGCACTTCAGCGTTCGCCCTCTCAGCTTGTCCATTGCTCCGGGGGTGTGCCACAGAGGTGAATGAGATCTTGCATCCGATGGTACGAACATATTGCATGAAGACGTGGCTCGTGAATTGGGTGCCGTTGTCGGTGACGATCCTTGCCGGAACTCCGAAATGGCACACCAATTCTTTCAAGAACTTGATAGCCGACTGAGTAGTCACCTTTCCCACGGTAGTCACTTCCTACCACTTTGCAAACTTGTCGATAGCGACGAACAAGAATTCGAAGCCCCCGATTGCTCGGGGGAAGGGGCCAAGGATATCGAGTCCCCAGACCGAAAATGGCCATGATAAAGGGATTGTCTGAAGGGCGTGGGTAGGCAGGTGTGTTCTCTTGGAATGGAACTGGCAGGCTTCACATGTCGTGACGAGCTCGACCGCATCTTGGAGGGCTGTGGGCCAATAGAATCCTTGCCAGAATGCTTTCCCAACTAATGCCCTTGATCCAATGTGTGAGCCGCACATTCCTCTGTGAATCTCAGCCAGCAGTTCCTTTCCATCTTCTCAACAAACACACTTCAATTCACACTGTTGGGCCTCCTTCTGTACAGAGTGTCATCGACAAACTGATACATGCTGGCCCTCTGGGCTACTTTCTCAGCTTCATCTTGGTCGCCGGGAAGTTCTCCGGTTTGGAGGAAGCGGACGACGTGCCTTGCCCAAGTTGGAGCCTGGGGCTCGGCAATGAGGACTAGAAGCACCTCCTCTGTTGTGGGAGCACCAGCCTCATTCGCGGGGTCTATGGACCCGGCTGGATGGGGTGGTCTGGCAGGCTGTGGGGAGTTATTTCCGGCAGGGTCTCTGCCGAGAGCGGACGGCTCGACCAGGAGAGGCTTACCGTAGTCCAACTTTCTCCTTTTCCGGGCCATTGTGGCTGGTGATACGAAGGGCTGACAGAGACGGAGAACAAAAGTTCCTGGTTCCACAGGAAGCTTCTATGCACCACACTTCGACAGCTGATCAGCTATGCTGTTTTCTGCACGGGGTACGTGCTCTGTTTGCAACCCGTCAAAGTGCTCCTCCAATCTCCTCACTTCCTCGACGTATGCTTCCATCAATGGGCTTTGATAATCTTTGTTGACTTCTCTCACCACAAGTTGTGAATCTCCTTGTATGATCAACTTCTTGATTCCCAATTCTGCTGCAATTCTGAGCCCGGCAAGGAGCCCTTCATACTCAGTTGTATTGTTGGTAGCTTCTTCCCGGGCAAAGTGCATTTTTACGACGTACTTCAAGTGCTCCCCGGAGGGGGAAACAAGAAGCACACAAGCCCCTGCACCTTGTAGGGAAAAATCACCATCAAAATACATAATCCATTCTTGGGGTGATTCCTTGCCGGGGATAGTTGTCTCTGTCACTTCCTCGTCAGGGGGTGTCCATTCTACAATAAACTCTGCCAGCGCCCTGCTATGAATAGTTGATGTGCTCTCAAACTTCAAACCAAAGCTGGATAACTCCAAAGCCCACTCCACTATTCTGCCAGTGGCCTCAGGGTTTCGGAGTATCCTTTGTAACAGAAAACGAGTGACAACCGTGATCTCATGGGCTTGGAAGTAGTGGTGCAGTTTCCTTGAGGCCATAATTAGACCAAAGATCAACTTTTGCACGCCAGAGTACCACGATCTAGACCTTGTAACAAGGAGCTGACAAAGTACACTGGGTGTTGCACCACTTTCTTCCTTGCCGCGTCCTCTAGGTTGCTCTCGTTGCCGTGCTCATTACTGTTCTGATCCTTTTCTGACTCTGTCGTTATCTTCCCACTTTCTACCTCATCCACTTCTCGCTATGCTACCAAGGCCGCACTGGCCACTTGGTTGGTTGCCGCCAAGTATAGCAACAACGGCTCTTGGGGTTTGGGTGCAACCAAGGTAGGCACAGACGACAGGTAGGTCTTTAATTCCTGCAGAGCCGCATCTCTTTTCGGGATCCACTTCATAGGCCCTGCCTTTTTCGAAATTTTAAAGAATGGCAGGGCACGCTCAGCAGACTTGTAAATGAATCTACTTAGCACGGCAACGCATCCCGTCAAGCGCCTCACATCCTTAACTGTCCTTGGTGCTTGGATCTGCTCGATGGCTTTGATCTTGTCGGGGTTAGCTTTCATCCCCCGATGGGACACGAAGAAACCAAGCAGCTTGCTGGAGGGGACACCAAACACTCAATTCTCCGAGTTAAGCTTCAAGTTGATCTTGCATAGATTAGCAAATGTCTCCTCCAAATCTTGGATGAGAGTGGTCTTATCCTTGGTTTTGACCATGATATCATCCATATAGGCTTCTATGTTTCTATGCAATTGTGGCTCAAAACCAATCTGAACTGCCCTTGCAAAAGTGGACCCGGCGCTCTTTAGTCCGAATGGCATGCGGACAAAGCAGTACGTACCACATGGAGTGATGAACGATGTCTTCTCTTTATCCTCTTTGGACATGAAGATCTGGTGATATCCGGAATACGCGTCCAGAAAGGAGAGCAAATCACACCCTGAAGTGGAATCTACAATCTGGTCGATACGCGGCAAGGGAAATGGGTCCTTCGGTCAAGCCTTGTTGAGATCCATGAAATCAATGCAAAGCCTCCATTTCCCATTTGCCTTCCGGACTACCACTGGATTTGCTAACCATGTAGGATGCAGCACTCCTCTGACTAAACCAGCTGCCTCTAGTTTCTTGATTTCCTCAACAATGAACTGTTGCCTTTCCAAGGCCTGCTTCCGGACTTTCTGCTTGACAGGTCAGGCGTGTGGGCACACAGCAAGGTGATGCTCGATTACCTCCCTGGGAACACCGGGGATATCAGATGGTTGCCAGGCAAACACATCAATATTCGCCTGCAGGAAGGCAATGAGCGCGCTTTCCTATTTGTCATCAAGGGTGGCGCTGATGGTGAAAGTACCGTCAACACCAGCCAGCCCTGCCGGGACCTTCTTCACCTGGGGTGCAGCAACCTTGGGTCTCTTATTGTTGGAACACTCCGGCACTTCGTCAATGGGTGTCATGCACTCAAAGGGGGCACGCTTCTCGGAATCTTTGCCAGAGGTCCTACAATCCCTCTTCTATCCTTTTCTTTCCTCGGCGGGAGATGTTGCTGTCGTGGCCTCTGCTACGACTACATCCCGGTACATCTTGTCCACGCAAATAATTGCATCCTTCTCATCTGATGGGATAGTGATGACTCCCAGTAGCCCATACATCTTCAGAGTGTTATAAGCATAGTGGGATGCTGCCATGAACTTGGCCAGGGCCGGGCGTCCAAGAATCCCATTGTATGGCAGGGTGTCGGTGTCAAAACCGGCGGATCTCGGGTAGGGGGTCCCAAACTGTGCGTCTAAGGTCGATGGTAACAGGAGACAGGGGATGCGATGTTTACCCAGGTTCGGGCCGTCTCTATGGAGGTAATACCCTACTTCCTGCTTGATTGATCTTGATGAATATGGGTATTATAATAGTTGATCTACCCCGAGATCGTAATGGCTAAACCCTAGAAGTCTAGCCTGTATGACTATGGTAATGAGTCTCCCCCTTCCCGGACTAAGTCCTCCGGTTTATATAGACACCGGGAAGATCTGGGGTTACACAAGGTCGGTTACGAAGGAAAATAATCTACATATTCGGTCACCAAGCTTTCCTTCCATGCCAAGGTGAGTCCCATCCGGACACGGGTGCAGTCTTCGGTCTTCGTATCTTCACAACCCATCAGTCTGGCCCATGGCTAATAGGCCGGACGCTCGAGGACCCCTTAGTCCAGGACTCCCTCAGTAGGCCCTGAACCTGGCTTCAATGACGAGGAGTCCGGCGCGCAGATTTGTCTTCGGCATTGCAAGGCGGGTTCCCTTCTTTCCGAACTCCAAGATAGTCTCCGGACATGATGATTGTATCCAGACCTGTAACATGCACCACACATAACCACAGAGAGAATATAATATTACACGAGTCCAATCCGCTGACAACTTTTCTCCAACATGACGTCATATCTGTTCGGTCGTATTTTCGAACCGTTTTTCATCTGCCGCTCCACGTTTCGAGGCGCGGTTGTCATTGGCACGTCTTGTCAAAGCAGAGACCGTGTCCCCTTATTGCGGGATTCTCATCAATACGGGCGTGGGTAACCCAACCGTGCCGTTTACATAGCCCTTGGGAATAGGCGAGTTTTAGGGCGAGTGGGGAGGCGTTCGACATTCCTGGCCTTTATAAGGGGATAAGGATTCGTCCTCATCCACCTACGCCTTCTCCTTCCTCCGCCCATCCGTTCTTGAGCTCTAGCGCCCAAGCTCTAGCTTTCCCCGCCCGAGAAAGCACTCCAACCATGTCCGGATCCGGAGCTGGAGGCAAGTTGATGGCCTCTTCCGTTAAGAAGAGAGACATCAAGGAACTCCGAGAGGCCGGATACCTAGCCAAGGAGATCGTTCACCGACTCCTGGCCAAAAGGCAGATCATCCCTACCCCCGAGCCTCATGAGAGGGTGGTGTTCCTCGTGCATTTCGTCCGCGGGCTGGGATTCCCTCTCCACCCATTTGTCCATGGACTGATGTTTTACTACGGGCTAGACTTCCATGATCTAGCCCCCAATTTTATCCTCGACATCTCGGCATTTATAGTCGTGTGCGAGGCCTTTCTCCGTATCCCACCTCACTTCGGCATGTGGCTGAAGACCTTCAATGTGAAGCCGAAGGTGGTGAGCGGTCAACAAGCAGAGTGCGGGGTTGCCATGGTGGGCAAGATGCCCAATGTCACCTGGCTCGAAGGCTCCTTCGTGGACACGGTGAAGGGGTGGCAGTCGAGGTGGTTCTACATCACCGAGTCGTGTGATACCAACTGGGCGGCGGCCCCCGAATTCCGATCCGAAGTTCCGATGCGGCTCACCTCCTGGCAAGAGAAGGGCCTAACCTGGGATTGTTCGAACGAGCTGACTAGGATCCAGACGTGCATCCAGAACATGATAACTAAGAAGATCAAACTTGTCAACGTGATCCAAGTTATGCTTATTCACCGGATCCTTCTATGCCAATGTTGGACCTACTATTTGTGGGAGTTCGATCCGCCAAGCACCAGACGCTACTAGAGCTCTTCGCTATGACGCACGAAGGCATCTGGAAAGTGCTCTTCAAGGCCGGCGAGACACCACCGCCTACGACCGAGGATCGCGGGCTTAGCTTAAAGCGCCAGGCTAACTCGGTAAGCTCTTTCATGTTTTCAAGATATATAGCCTTTACTGGCATATTTTGAGAAAAGTGTCTAAGCCTTCCTATCAATTTCTTTTAGGCCTGGACCGACATAGCGGGGCGGATTAATTGTCCAGCTCCGCTACCCGAAGATGAAGAGACCCCACTCCTGACGAAGATGCTGTTTTCGGCGCCTTATGATGTGCCGAAGAAGAAGGCCAAGAAGACCACCAAAGGGACCAGGAGTGGCCTTCGCCGAAAGGGTGCTTCGGACATGTCGTCCGAAGACGAGACTGACTCTTCGGCCGCCGAAGATGACAACGAGGAGGAAGAAGAAAGTGGCTCCCCCTAAGGAGGAAGGAAGAAAAGGGGGGCCGCCACCAATCTGGAGGCGAAGGCTCCCAAGAGGAGGAAGGGCTCCCTTGCGGATAGGATAACTCCGCGTGGGATGTTGATAGCAGTCCGGAGCGAATGCCCCGGACCAAGCCTCAGGCCGCCTCGTAAGTACCCCAAATCTTATGCACATCAGATGTCTGGCCTTTCCGCTTTGTAATATTAATAAGTTTAATTTGTGCCATTGCAGTCCAGCCCGCGATAGCTCCCCGCGATCCTCAACAGAGGGTTCGCTAGACTCAAAGGAGATGGCTAGCATGTCACCGCCGCCCGCCCACTCTATTTCGCCCAAGGGTGATGACGAGGTGGTGTCCCAAAAGACCTTCCCAGACCGAGGGGAGGTTCCGGAGATCGTCAGGGTGGCGCCCCAGTATGACTCCTCGTCCGCCGGACACATGGGAGAAAAGCCCCCATGGGGACTAGTGATGGGGGCCAAGTTCCATTCGGCCCTCAGCCGGATACCATTCTGGAGAACTACATGGCTCTGGAGTTCAGCGAATGGCTTTCCCCAAAAGGAGGAGGTGACCTCTGTCCAACCAGAGGCACCGGAAAATCTGCTGGAAGCGCTGCGAGGCACCTCCATTGTGGATGAACACCGTTCCCATATGGGTACGGTGATTGAAAAGGTTTAGTTCGCCAAAAGCGGACTGACCGAGGCCTGCACTAGCCTTTTAACAGGCTTTGAGGTAATAATAGTAGAAAGAATGTCACAATGTAGACAGTAGCCCCTGATGCTCTGTTCGGTGTTCGGAAAGAAAAAGCTGAATAGAGGATCAAAACAATTCTTGGACGAGTCTAACATAGGATGTCTATGTGAATAAGCAGGCGTCGCTGCTGGCTGCTACCGCTCATACTGCGGAGGTCTCCAGCCTGAAGCAAAGCCTTGAGCAAGCCAACGAAGAGCTCGGCCTCGTAAAGAAGTAGCTGGAGGACAGCCAAGGTATGCAATAACCTACGCGTATATTTTAGGAAGAATGAATGTTTCGTGCGGACTAAAGCATCATGAACTTTGTTAGGGGCCACGATCGAGGTGGCGGCCCTCAAGAAGGCGTTAGCGAGGCCAAGGACAAAGCAGCCAAGGAGCGATCCGCATGCGAGAAGCACGAGGCCCGGGTCGGCGAGGTCCAGCAAAAGCTCCAGGACGCCGTCAACAAGTACGAGTCATTGGAGCGTGATTGTAAGACGCAAGCGTTCGAACTTGCGAAGGCCCGCCAGAGCGCACGAGATGCCCGAGCCAAAGCCGAGAGCGCCCTCCAGGAAATCAAGGCGGCCAAGAAGATCACGGCGGGTAAGACTTTCATTATGCAAAGCAAGTCTGTTAAGGAAATGTTCCCTTTACTTACCCGAATTTGGAGCTCTCCAGGGGCGTTTATGGATTTGCCGCGCAGCATATCAGATGCTGCCGAGTTCTATCGAGCCGAATAAGGGAGCTCTTCGGAGAAACTGTTCTGGTCTCAATACCTCGGACCAGACCATCCGGTGCCCTTCAGCGACCAGCTGAAACAGCTGGTCGAGCTTCACAAGGCGTCCGAGCTAGCCATGAAGGACCTAATAGTCCGGCTATGGCTTGCCGAGCCTATGCCCAGCAGCTACTTCGGACTTGTGAAGCGGCTTGTTAGCGCCTGCCCGCGGCTTGAAGTCATAAAGCGGTCGGTCTGCATTGAAGGTGCATGGCCTTCGCCCCCGTCAATATGCATTGGGTGAAGATGGATGCCAAGAAGCTGATGACCGAAGGGCCGCCTGAGGGCAAGGAGCACCGCCGACCCGAGCTATATTTTGATGGTGTCCTGGAGGGATCCCGCCTTGAGGTGGAGCGATGTGCGAAGGATGTTATATTCCCATGAAAACATTCATGTTACCCTATCTTGTAACCATGAAACAAGGTCGTTATGTAATATAAGGCTTGTGACTCTTAAAATTGACCTCCTGTGCGGCTGTTTATGTAATCTGAGGGTTAACCAGTCGTCGGCTTCTGCCCCCACCTAGATACTATGGGGGTGTTAAGGATAAATCTAAACACTCTTTACTCCACATTCTGGTCCTTAAAGGAGGTGTTTAGCGCAATGAACAAGGCAATCGAACTATACGACTTTTATCGCCCTCACATAGCCATAGGGGTTTGATAATAAGAATCTTTGGCGAAGCCCCTGGTATTCGGAAGACCGAGCTAGGGGCGCTATACACGCCTGATCGGATAAAAACCGATTCCTCGCATAAAGCGGAAAAAACCTCTAAGGATTTGAAACCTCTCGAACAGCTGACCAGCTCTTGCTGCATCATGACAGTCAGTTTTCGGCTTTCTCTACTGAGGTGCTCGTCTGGAAGAACCAGGACACAATCGCAGTAGTTCTCCCTTTACTGCCTTAGCCGATATAACGGATCGTAAGGTAGTAAGCACAGGAGCCAGGCAACCCAACTATTGACCAAAGACATGATTCGGAGCCGATGCATTTAATGCTATAAGTTCGGGGTGCCGAACCGTACTGTAAGAAGTGTTCGAACTTTATTGCCGTACTGCGGGGCGTGATGAAGCCCCTAGCGAAGTGATACGTACCCGAGTGTACGGGTTCGATGAGTAATAAATACAAAGGCAAGGAGAAAATCAAGTAATAAGCTGATGCTACCATTTATTTACCATTGTAATGTGATTAATATGTCAAGGCGTACTTGTACAAGAAATGCGATAAGCAAGTAAGGCTATTTTAACATGCCATGACCAAGAGCGAGCTGCGTGCGGGTATGTAAAACAGGTATAGCAATCGTTAGCAGAGACCACCTGGAGATTCCCTTCTACGCCAAAGATCCTTGCCTCCTTAGTGTGTCGGACAAACGGGGAAGAAACCTCGAAAAGAGAAAAACTTGAAATGAAACGGAAAGGTGAAGGTGTGCGAATCCGAGGGCCGGTCGAGCTACACTATGGATCGCGAGCTAGCCATGCCTCCATCGATACCCATGGAATTTTGAGTGCGTAGTTATGTACGCGTGGTACGAATGCCACTGCCTGATCAGGACTGGGACGGAGGCCAAATTGCTAGTCGAGCTCTTGATGAGCCGCTCTGTCCTGCTGCAGCATAGTTCAGACCCTCTTTACGATGTCCAGGAGCTTGGCAGCCGGGCTACGGTTCTGCTTGAGAAGGCCGCTCTGAACTTCTGCTGCTAGGGCGGCGGTGTGCTCCTCTGTACGGAGGGAGCGTTCTATGTTTCCGTTGACCGTTATGACGCCGTGTGGACAGGGCATCTTAAGCTTAAGATAAGCATAGTGTGGCACCATGTTGAACCGAGTGAATGCCGTCCGTCCGAGCAGTGCGTGATAGCCACTACGAAAGGGGACGATATCGAAGATTAATTCCTCGCTTCGGAAGTTGTCCGGAGATCCGAAGACTACCTCTAATGTGATTGAGCCCATACAGCGGGCCTCAACACCTGGTATGACTCCTTTAAAGGTAGTCCTTGTGGGTTTGATCCGTGATGGGTTAATGCCCATTTTGCACGTTGTATCCTGATAAAGCAGATTGAGGCTGCTGCCACCGTCCATGAGGACTCGCGTTAGGTGGAATCCATCGATGATTGGGTCCAGGACTAGTGCGGCTGATCCGCCATGCCGGATACTGGTTGGATGATCCCGACGATCAAAAGTGATCGGGCACGATGACCATGTGTTGAATTTTGGGGCGACTGGCTCTATTGCGTAAACGTCCCTTAGTGCGCGCTTGTGCTCCCTTTTGGGGATGTGTGTAGCATATATCATATTCACCATTTTGACCTGAGGGGGAAACTTCTTCTGTCCCCCTGTATTTGTCTGACGGGGTTCCTCGTCATCGTCTTCGCTCTGCGATCCTTTTTCCTTGGTCTCGGCATTTAACTTGCCAGCTTGCTTAAAAACCCAGTAATCTCTGTTGGTATGGTTGGCTGGCTTGTCTGGTGTGCCATGGATTTGGCACGGACGGTCGAGTATGCGGTCCAAGCCGGACGGTCCCTGATTGTTCCTTATATACGGCTTTTTCCGCTGACCGGACTTGGAGCCGCTGAATTCGGCGTTATCGGTGTTGTCGCCATTGCTTCGGCGTTTGTGTCTGCTGCGTCGGAGCTTGCCATTGCTATTCTTGACATTAGAGGTGTCTGCCTCGCCGGCTGTGTTTTTGCTACGATCCAGCCAACTATCCTCACCCGCGCAAAAGCAGGTCATGAGTGTCGTGAGGGCTGCCATGGATTTTGGCTTTTTCTTGGCCGAGGTGGTGAGTGAGCCACTCGTCACAATGCTGTGTTTAAAGGCCGCTAGGGCTTCGGCGTCCGGACTGTCAACGATCTGGTTCTTTTTAGTTAGGAATCTAGTCCAGAATTTCTTGGCTGACTCTCCACGCTGTTGGACTATGTGACTTAAGTCATCGACATCTGGTGGCCAGACATATGTTCCTTGGAAGTTGTCAAGAAAGGCTTCCTCCAAGTCCTCCCAGCTGCCGATAGAATTTTCAGGCAGGCTGTTTAACCAGTGTCGATCTGGCCCTTTGAGTTTTAGTGGGAGGTATTTGATAGCATGGAGGTCATCTCCGCGGGCCATGTGAATGTGGAGAATAAAATCCTCGATCCATACCGCGGGATCGGTTGTTCCGTCGTATGATTCAATATTGACGGGTTTGAACCGTTCAGGGAATTCATGGTCCATTACTTCATCACTGAAGCAAATAGGGTGTGCGGCGCCTCTATATCGGGCCGCGTCGCGACGTAGCTCCGATGGAGTCCGTCTATGGTTATCGGCTCGAGCGTGACTAGGTTTGTCACGTCCAAATAGGTAGCCATCGTCACATGTCGAGGCACGTCCTCGCGATCCATAGATCGATCGTGTATGTCCTGCTCTGCTGCCCAGGGTTTGCTGGAGGTCGTATGTATGACCCCGAGCTGTTTTGTCTCTATTTTTCCGTGGCGGCGGGGTGGGCTGTTCGGCTTGAATTGCCGCTCTATCCCGACCACGAGGTGGTCGATCCGCCGCACTGTCCTGACCGCGTTGTGTTTGGTCGACCGCGTTACGCGAGGGAGGTATGAGCTCCGGCGCCTCTTCATCGAACTGAGGTAGCAACCTTCGCTTTGGGTAACTCTTGGCTGGGTGTCTGAGGTCGTATTCTTCGGTTGCCAGGACATCATCCATCTGTCGACGAGCAGATCTTGGTCAGCTTGAAGCTGCTGCTGTTTCTTTTTCAGGCTCCTTGCAATGGCTATTAGCTGGTGCTTAAAGCGCTCCTGCTCCAGAGGCTCCTCGGGCACGATGAAGTCGTCATTGCCAAGGCTTGCCTCCTCCTTGGAGGGCGGATGGTAACTGCCATCCTCCGAGTCTTCTTCTATGGCCTGTTCGTCAGGGTTGGCATGCCCTGATTCCCGATTGTCTTGTTCGGCAGTTTGTTCATTGGGTTCTTCTGTGTCTTCGGCACCATCCGGAGTGTTGTCATCTCCTGTGTCGGTGTTGTTGTCCCTGTTGCGGCGGGATTTAGAGCGGCGCCGCTTATGCCGGCGCTTTGGCTGTGTTTTAGGAGGGTCCTCCTTTTCTGGGTTTTCTTTGTCATCGCCACTACTATTTTTCGACGTATCTACCATGTAGACGTCATATGAGGAAGTGGCCGTCCATCATCCAGTGAACGACGGGTTTTGGGCCTCCTCGTCTCTGGCATCTTCGTCCATACCGTCGATGTCTTCGGAGTCATAGTCAAGCACGTCGGTTAAGTCTTCGACAGTGGCTATGAAGTGGGTGGTGGGTGGGAAGCGAAATTCTCCTTTATCATCAGCCTCCAGTTTGAACCGGACATAATTTGGCTGTGGGTCCCCCCGCCAAGGACAAGTTTCTTAACGAGTTTAGCACATCGCCCAAGGGCAAATGCTGGAAGATGTCTGCGACGCTGAATTCGAAGATTGATAAACGATCAAGTTTGGCGTCCGCGGGTTCACCTGCTTCGGAACTTATAACCAGAGACGAGTCCGGAATTCCGGTGACACAAATATTGTCTGAGGCTAAGTCCATGTGCGGCTCCAACGTCGGGGAGTCTGTGGCCTCCGTGGTGGGGTCGAGCCTCCGATCCTTGGATGCCACAGTGTGCTCTGGATCTAAAGCCAGAGGGGTTACATGAGCTATTTCCTGGATGCGGTCTGACGACAGATTTAGGTCATGTCCGTCAAGGTGACCAGGAGCGGTCGCCGCGGTCTCGAATCCGGCGAAGATCAAATCTCCATGGATGTCCACAACGTAATTCAAGCTCCCAAATCTGACTTGATGGCCAGGGCGAGCTATCGATCTGCTCCTGTGGCTAAACGAGTTGGCCAGCAAAGGAAACCGCCAACATGAAGATCTATCCGGGAGGAAGCTACTTTGGACAGCTTCATTGTTAACGATTGAAGGGGCCATCAAACCTTTTTGGGGACGGCACAGTGGAACTCTAAATGAAAGCACCAATGTCGGTGTCAAAACCGACGGATCTCGGGTAGGGGTCCCAAACTGTGCGCCTAAGGTTGATGGTAACAGAGACAGGGGACGCGATGTTTACCCAGGTTCGGGCCGTCTCTATGGAGGTAATACCCTACTTCCTGCTTGATTGATCTTGATGAATATGAGTATTACAAGAGTTGATCTACCACGAGATCGTAATGGCTAAACCCTGGAAGTCTAGCCTGTATGACTATGGTAATGAGTCTCCCCCTTTCCGGACTAAGTCCTCCAGTTTATATAGATACCGGGATGATCTGGGGTTACACAAGGTCGGTTACAAAGGAAAAGAATCTACATATTCGGTCGCCAAGCTTGCCTTCCACGCCAAGGTGAGTCCCATCCGGACACGGGTGCAGTTGTAACATCCCAAATTTTGGAATGTTAATATAATTAATTGAATTGTTTGTTTGTTTGCTTGAGTGAATTAAACTTGAGTGAAATTTGAACCTTTTCAGAAACTTTTGAATGAGAGGGAATAAAATGACTTTCCCCTTCTCCGGTAAATTCAAATTCATCCTATTAAAATCAATGAGAGAAGATGACATGACTTCTTCAACTATAAAGAATTTGAACGGAGTTTTGCAATTTAATTCTTTCAAATATTTGCACTTGCTTCTCTATTTTTCTTCCCGAGAAATACCCGAAAAATAAATTCTTGCAAGCAAGAAAGAGCGGAGGAAAATTACCTCCAAAATCAGGGGCATTTTGAAAATATTTGAGCCAAGAAAACCAAAGTTTTTACTTAAAAATTATTTGCAAAAAGAAATAAAGCCTTTAGGGATTTTCTGAAAACATTTTTTTAGTTTTTATTTTGGCCGTGGAATAATGCTCATCATCTACATTTTATTTTTCTGATAATTTTAGTATATAAAACTCTTGATTCCGAATTGATTTGATTTCCTTTTATTGTTTTAGTTTCCTAATTTTAAAATAGGAATGGAATCGCTTTTATTAGGAAAACCTGCTGGCCCATTAAGCACTTTCCTATTCTAGCCCAACAAGAGATCATCTCCTTCCTCTGTTTCCTCTCACGTTACAGAAGCTTTCCATATCCATGGAGACAGAAACTCCACCTTCCCGATCTCCCTCGTCTTTCCATCCCAACGCCTCCCGAGACCGCCTATAAAACCCCTCCTCTCCTCGCTCCATTTTTCCCATCACCACGCCTCCCTGCCCGTAGCCTCCTCGCCACCGTCCTCCTTTTCCTGCCTAGAACGCCACCAGGAGCTCTCCTGGAACCTCCCCATCGCCCAGCGCCACCTCCCAAGCGCCGACCCCTCCTCCGCCACCCCACCTCGCCCGGCGACCTCGCCCCCTCGCCGAGCAGCCTCCACTTCGCCCTCTCCTTCCTGCCATCTCTGCCTCACGTACAGGTACTCCGTTTTCGTTTTCAGATTTATTTCCGTAACAGAATTAGTTCCGTTCTTGTTTAGTTTATAACTTTTGATCTGGAAGTCCAATGATGCTGATTCTTTTATGTTAGATCACAATTTTCTTGTAGTTTCCAAAAATATATAATTTGTCTATGTTTGGATTTATAAAATTGAGTTAGATCAGATTTGAATTAAAGCTTGTTTTGCTTATTCCGGGAGTTTAAAAATAGATTTTATTTGATTCTTTTTCTACTGATCACTAGTGATCATATTTACCAGTGGTAAAAACTTCAAATTGTTTGAGTATTTTAGCTTATTGTTTCATGTAAAACAAATTCTGTTTTAGTTCTATTCAATTATAGCTACTTCTTTTCTATAGTTGTTTTTAAATTATTTTATTTTATATTTCAGAAAGTTTATGTTTGGTTTCTATTAGTTAAACAGTAGGTGTTCAACAAGGTTTTTATATTTATTTTATTTTGTTATCGTGAAATCAATTCAAGTTCGCTAATAACTTGCAATGGATTTCTCTACTGTTTTAACTCCCAATTGAAAATACTTTCAAAATAGCTTTATGAAAAAATACTTTATTTTTTCTTTGTCTTAACTAAATTTATATTTTATTCTCTGTTATTTTAGTGTTTTATTTTCCGTTAGACAAAACTATTTTTGTGAATGTTGTAGAAGAAGACTCCTAGTTTTATTTGAAGTTCCTTCGGATTCTTATTCGCTCTCTTTTTTTTGATTGTTAGTGTGAGTGCTTATGTGAATGATATGTTTGTTATATAGATTTCATCAGAGAGTGACGAGTAGTCTATCAAGTTATTTCTTGAGAACGATAATTCTTCTTCGTCAACATCACCGAGCAAGTTCACTTTGACCATGCTTTCATACCTATGTTTTATTGCATTTAGTGGCATCTTTGCAACAACCCTCCAAAGAGTGATATTGAATCCTTGTAGTTGAGTAGTATGCATGAGGTAGGAACCCATCACCCTGTTACCAAGCCCGGACGTTATTTATTTTAATGCTACGCTATTGTAGACGGGTTGGTATGAGTGCTCGGAGTGGTGTGAGAATGGAGGATCTACGCCAATGACGATTAACTCCATGATGGAATCTGCAAGGACTGCATCTTCAAGGCCTCAAGACTTCAAGACTCGAGACAAGAATTCAATACACACTCATCGGGTGAAGGATGGTTGACGGGCACCCTGGAGAAACCAGTGGTTGGCCGGGATGCATGGAGAAGCGCCATGACATCTTGCGGAAAGCTTCACCCAGACTCAAAGAGACGGAAGAATACTTCATGCCCGGAAGCTTACCTGTGCAACCACAAGTCACTATGGGCTCTGGCTTGGTTGACCTTAGTTGTGACTCTGGCTGGGACGGTGCTAGCAGATGTAGAACTACGGTAGGATTGGATGAGCACCGGACAGTGGTCAGAGGAACTCTTCGGAAGACCATGTTTCGGTCGTCTTGTTCTCAAACACCCTGAAGTGCGAGAACGTAAAAAGAGGGATCGAATCTTGCGGGTAAAGTGTACAAACCTCTGCAGAGGGTTATAACCTAATTGATTAGCCGTGTCCCCGGTTACGGACAATTTGAGCATCTGGACTTGGATCTATTTCGGAACTCTCAACACCGGATTGATAACTTAATTGTGGGCAACTTATGTTGATTTTGGGCTATGAGACATCGGTTGGCGGAACCATGTCATGATAGAAAACTCCATAGTACAGACTTCATTTATTCCTTTGATGTAGGGAAAATAAAACCAGCTTTTACGCAAAAACCTGCATACGAGCCACAAAGCCATATTGCATATAGTATACTTTTATCATCGGTTCTTTTTATTGTGATCTTGCCGGTACATTCAATGTAATGACCTACACGGCTGCAACGTATCATGTTGCGATACTTTCTTCCGATTTAGTAAGAATACGGTGCAGGTTACGGTCTACACTCAACCTGCCGATGGCGTTGATGGGACTCCACACCGATTACTTGTTTCACTGAGATTATTGAGGTATATATCAGTTTTACGTTATTTATACATGTGATTGCACTTTGATATATACATTGATGTACTATGTGTGCCGGCATACTGATCCAGGGATGGCACGGATACACAGAGGCTTGACCGTCTGAGGTCGGGTCGCCACAGCAGTCTTCGGTCTTCGTATCTTCACAGCCCATCAGTCCGGCCCATGGCTAACAGGCCGGATGCCCGAGGACCCCTTAGTCCAGGACTCCCTCATAGGGGGAGATCATCCACATCAAACACAATCTTCCCTGTCCGGTAGTTCAGTTCTCCTCCAAACGTCACCGGCAACGTAATCTTCCCCTTAGGATGGCTCCTGCCGGGGTTAACTCCTTGAAACGTGCCGGTAACCTCTAGCTCTTCTTCTCCTATCTGAAGCTTATTGATAACTGCTGGGGAAATCAGAATTAACCCGGCCCCGCCATCCACTAACATCTTTGTGACCTTGAGGTTGCGAATTGTCGGGGAGACCAACAATGGCAAGCATCCTACCGCGGTGATGCGCCAGGGTGATCCTCCTCATCACAGATGATTGGTGTGCGGGACCATTTGAGCGGTTTCCGGGCCTCTGGCACTGGCTCCACAGCATTGATCTCTCGTGCCCATCGCTTGAGCTGGCGGTGGGAGGCGTGCAAAGATGCACTCCCATCAATGCATAGGGCATCAGTGGCCTTCTAAAATTCCTGCTCACTGGTTTCCTCTTCATTCCCTTCATCACTCACATCATCACAGACTTCCTTCTCTTGACCCATGGCGGGTTTTCCTTGGTTCCGAAAGGGTTTGCCGGGGCGATTTGCTTCACCGCCTCGGCTCTTTCCGCCAGCGGCATTCTGACATTTTTCCTTGTCACGCTTATCATATTCCGCCCTCTGTTTCTTGACAAGCTACTCAACCTGGTAACATTCTTGAAGGTCATGGCCCTTGGTCCGGTGGATCTTGCACTATGGGCCATTGCCTTTCCCAACTTTCTCGGCGGCAGCGGCTTCCCGGCAGGCCGTGCAAGCGGCAACTTCCTTGCCGAGGGCCGCAGCCTTGGCCTTCTTGCCCGTACTAGGTGTGCCCGAACCTTCTACAATTACTACTCCCTTATCTCTTGGCTTCTTACTACGCTTCTTGCCCTTTCTCTGACTGGTTGACTCATCTTCATCCTCTGAATCAACATTGATGCAATCCTCCTCTCCGGGCAACTTCCTTCCTTCCTCCATCCGAGCACACTTATCACTAGTGTGTATAGCTCCTTCACAGTCTTGGGAAATCGCACATTCATCTTAGAATGAATGCGACGGTTGCGCACATTGGACTGGAAGGCTGCTATAACAGATGTAGGATGGATATTTGGAATATTCCTATGAACTTTACTGAATCTTTGTAAATACTTACAGAGAGTTTCTCCTTCCTCTGCTGGAGAAGTTGCAGATCGCTGGGCCTGTCGGGCTCTTGGTGGCCAGCAGTGAAGGCACCGATGAACTCGTGGCACAGGTCTTCCCATGACAAAATGGAGTTCTCCGGCAGGTGCATCAGCCAAGACCTCACATTGTACTTGAGGTCCAAAAGGGAAGTAGTTGGCGAACACCTTCTCATCTCTTCCCCCGGCAGCTTGAACAACGATGGTGTGGATGCTCAGGAACTCTGCCAGGTTTAGCCTCCCGTCGTACTTCTCAGGTATCTCTGGCTTGAACGTGCGAACGGACGGCCAACGGACTTGCCGCGGCTCTTGTGTAAAGGCAGGGCAGCTGACCTCGAAAGGTAGGCACCTGCCAACACCGACCGCAGGCTCGTCGACATTGAGGCCCCGCACCCGTTGGTCTGGCGGAGGTCGTCGTGGTGTCGATCTATGGCGACGCGCACATCTCCCCGCCGCCTATCCTCCGGGGCTCGATGTTGGCCTGGACGTGCTCGAGGGTCAGAAGAGGCCATCGATACATCATCGAGGTCTTTATTCAGGTGCGCCCCCGTCGGCTGCCGTGGTGGGGACTGCACCGTGGGGACAGCCCCCTCCGTTCGGCCAGCAGTACAGGCGGTTGCTGTCGCTTGGGGAGGTCGTGGCAGGCCAGCTCGTCGTGAGCCCCCAGCTTCGGCGAAACCGAGCAGGCTCTGGATGGTGGCACACCATTCATCCATTTGCTCGGCCGCTGGCGGGAACCTCAGTAGCAACTACGCTTGCGACATAGCCTCTGTGGTTGTGCTCGGCATAGATGTCGATGACATCGACCGCACCGTTGCCTGGCTCCTGATGGTGCCAGCGGCGGCGACGGCGGTGGTGCCGCGTCCACGCAGCTGTGGGACGACCACCTGGGCAGGGAGGTCGCGCGACGGTGGCGCTCGAGGGTCAGCGGCTCCATCAAGCGCATCGGTCTGGTCGGCTCGTCCGGGAGGAGGCACATGGGCCGCGGTCGCTCTCGCGGTGGGAGCGGCCAGAGGGCGATGGCTCACCCTGGACCAAGTGCCGTTGCTGCGGCTGTGCCCGTCAGTGGGAGGAGAGGGTGCATACGAAGTGACCCCCTTGCCCGCACCTTGTGGATCGTGACCGCCAAGGCGTTTTTGATGCTATCCTCCTCCGGCATCTCCAGTCCCCGTGTCAGCCGAGGGGGGAGTGGTGATGGCGCCACCTGCTCCAATCACACCCCAACAGCGTTCACGCCCTCGCTCGCCCCCGCATCCTCTGAGGCACTAGAGGTCGCGGGCGGTGAAGCCTTCGAGGTGGACGGACGGGCCGAAGGGCCGGACTTATTCTTCTTGGGAGCCATGGTCGATGGCATCGCCGAAGACGAAGATGGTGATGAAGATGACGCGCTGCGCACGCTTTCAGGTTCGCGCAAGCGAGACCCCTACCTGGCGCGCCAAAGATGTCGTGGGATATCCACGGCCACCTATGGGACCAGGAGGCCCCTTGCTGGTTCGGCAAATGGACGTCGCGTTGCACAAAGAGCATACCAGCGCACGACAGCATGGCAGAGAACACACAAGAAATTTACCCAGGTTCGGGCTGCTACGAGGCTTAAGACCCTACTCCTGCTTTAGTGGATTGATGATGGAATGGGGATAGTGAAACGCAGTACACTTGCCCGACAGGGGTCGCCGTAGGGCCGTAGTGACTACGCGCGTATGGTGGTGTGGGTTCCTCAACTTTCCAACCCTTCCTACGGGTGCCATGGGCCTCCTTTTATAGATTAAGGGGACACCACAATGGTAAAGTAGTCATTATCCACTGATATGATAGCAAACAGTGCTATCATACCTAACTCTGTGGGCAGACAGGGTGCATTAAAGGCACCGCTTAGTGTCACATCACTGGTTGCCCGACAAGGCTTGCCAGGCTATCTTGCCAGCTCCACACTTGTTCTCTTGACACATCGCAGGACGGGTGTCATCTGTGGGTTTCTTCTGTAGGAAATGGCTGCCATGTGGCGAATGGCTGCCACTTAATCATCTTGTGGCTTGACACCTGTGACGCCCCAAGACCGGAGCTTCAGTTGCCTTCCAGGGTTTCCGAGTTTTGTCGTGTGATTTGTTTTGTTTGTGCATTCATCATGTCATCTCTTGCATTGCATCATGCCATCATATCATTAATTTTTAAAAACTCATCTAAATAAATCGTATGGATCTTCGGTCCATTTAAATCGAGGGATATTCACAATGGTGATTTCTCTTTATAACATACCCTCCCGATATAAGGGAGCTATAATAAATTATTCCATTGTTTTGGAATCACCATAACCCACTTGCAAAATAAATCCCATGCCTTTTCTGCTCCGAGTTGACCTCAAGACCTTGCCAATATTATTTCATCATTTTCCGGAGCTCCACCAAAAATCCTCAACATTTTTGGCCACACCTAACCTAGTCCCAATTCAAGACCATTTGAATTATCAAATGAATTTGAATTTAATTCCTTCAATCTTGCCACTTCTATTTTTCTGTGGTCATGCTTATTTTTATGAGTCCAGGAAAATTGTCCGCATGCGCAAATTCTTTCCCTAACCCTCTCTTCTTTTCTTCTCTCTAATTCTTTTCTGCTAAAGAATTTGAGGGAGAGAGAGAGCCCAGGTCTCTAGCCATTTTTTCCTCTCCACTGGGCCGGCCTCCCCAAGGCCCAGCCCACCTAAACCTCCTAACCTAGCCCGACTCCCTCCTCCGCACCCATCTCTCCCCTTGTTCCCTGTCAGCGCCGCCACCACACACGCACATCGCCAGGGAGAGCCCCGCTCCTCCCGATCCCCTCGTCGCCTCCACCGCGCCCGATCCCCATCCCCTCGATCCCATCTCCATCCTCTCGATCCCTCCTCCTCATCCCGTCGCTCCAGCCCCCACGCATCTCTCCTCGCAGTGCCGTCGGCGACCCCCAGGAGGGCCACCCCGCGCGTGGCCCCATCCTCTCCGCCGCGGGCATCGAGCTCGTCGCCCCGCCTCCGTTCGGCTCCCACGCCGAAGTCACCGTCGCAGGACCCCGTCCGCCTCGTCCTCGCGTCTCCCCTTCCTCGTCCCTCACCCGAGCTCCTGGAGCCCGAGCCGTCCCCGACGCGCCCGCGCCCGATCTTCTTCAAGCCGCGCCGCCCGCCAAGTCCCTCTTCCCCTCCTCGCCATCGCCGCCCCAACGCCCTCCACACGCGCCCTCTCCTTCCCTCCTGCCTCGTCCTCGTTCCCACGCCGCTCGTCGCCAGAAGCCAGCAGGAGAAGCCCCGCCTCCGCTCGAGGGCTCCGAGACATCTCTGCTGCACCTCCACCGGTCGGCGAGCTCACCCGCACCTCGCCTGCGACTTCTCCGTGCCGGACCATCTCCGCCTCCGCCTCCCCTCGCCGTCCCCGTCCTCAAGTCCGGCGTGGTTGTCGCCCCTGCATCCTCTGCCTCGAGCAGGAGGATGACCGCATGGCCGCGCTCGTTGACCTCCATGGCCGCGGCTACCTGTCAGCCAACCGCGCGGCTCGCCCCCTGCCTCGGCCCTCTCCGACCCTGCTCATGCCCCGAGCCTCCCGTTGCTGCCATGGCCTTGCATCCATCTGCCCTGTTGTGTTCATGGAGCCACTGTACCATGGCCAAGACCGAGACCCCGTGAACGTCAAGTTCTTCCACGACGCCCGAACAATAACAGGACCGGAAAGCCAAGTACACGGATACGCCGTGAACGACTACTTCCACGATGATGCGACAAGTACCCCGACGATACGCCAAGTACCTCTACCGTCGTCTCCGGAAACGCCAAGTACCCCTACGCATGAAAACGCCAAGTACCCCTACGCATGAAGACGCCAAGTCCGTTTCGGGATTCATCAAGTACCGCTATCGATGACTCGAACATCCACGAAACGTGTACCACGAGCGCCAAGTTCGACTACCGCACGGTTATGCCAAGTTCATCTACGGCCCGTGAACGTCTACGAGATGTACCACTACCGTCGGCCCGTGAACGACTACTTCCCCTCCGAACCGATTCGCTTCAAAATTGCATGCTTCGAAGGTATAACCCCGAGATGACACCCGCGAACGAATGTGTGTTGTATGAGATGCTCGTGTTTGCACCGTGCCTGTTTGTCCTTGCGATGCCCCTCTTTTGCCATGCCACCGTCCCGTGGGAACCCGGAATCCGGGAGCACCCCACCATCCTTGCATGACACGCTCACGCCCACTTCTTTTGCACCGGTATCTCCGTGAGCTACCGGAACCGATATGTTGCTGTGGCATCATTTTCGGATTCGTTGCCGTGGCACCCCTTTCTTCCACCACGGTGACACAAGGCTTCATAACATGCTCATGTCAACGTTTTCATAAAAATTGCTTAAAACATGCACATGTCATCCGCATCATGATAATAACATTTAAATGTTTATAATTGTTGTTTGCATTAATTTGCCTAAATGCCATGTTAAAATGATTTATTTCATAACTAAATAACCGTAGCTCGGATTTAAATAAATTATATATGTAAATGGGGTAGAAAAATGCCTAGTTTAACATGGTGTACTTGCTTTGCATGTTTAACAACTCTAAAATTGTGTTTAGGGCAGAACAGTACCTAATCCATAAATATGCACATGAGGATTTTCCGGACTTGTTGTTCGTTGTTTCCGGCCTCATTTAAACTTGACTAGTTAGGTAGTTTTGTTGTGCTTCACCCATTGCCATGATAATCAACATTTAATATTGTTGGGTACATAACCGAGAGAGAACTAAATACTTGCATGTGGTGTTTTGTCAATATGCAACCCGTTGCATATTGAGCTCCATTTAACTTGTAGTTTTGCTTGTGCATATTGCCATGACATGCTATTTAAACCGGACATGCATCATACTTGGTTGTGCATCATGCCATGTTTATGTGATGGTTGTTTACTATGTTGTTTGTTTCTTTCCGGGTTGCTTCTCTCGTTAGCTTCGGTTTCGTTCCGGAGTTGTGAGGTTTCGTTCGACTTCATCCGTTTGTCTTCTTCATGGACTCGTTCTTCTTCCTTGCGGGATTTCAGGCAAGATGACCATACCCTCGAAATCACTTCTATCTTTGCTTGCTAGATGCTCGCTCTTTTGCTATGCCTATGCTACGATGCCTACCACTTGCTTATCATGCCACCCACATTGCCATGTCAAACCTCTAACCATCATTTCCTAGCAAACCGTTGTTTGGCTATGTTACCGCTTTGCTCAGCCCCTCTTATAGCGTTGTTAGTTGCAGGTGAAGATGAAGTTTGTTCCTTGTTGGAATATGGAGATGTTGTTCCCTGTTGGAACATGTTTACTTGTTGGGTTATCACAATATATCTTATTTAATTAATGCATCTATATACTTGGTAAAGGGTGGAAGGCTCGGCCTTATGCCTGGTGTTTTGTTCCACTCTTGCCGCCCTAGTTTCCGTCATACCGGTGTTATGTTCCCGGATTTTGCGTTCCTTACGGTTGGGTGATTTATGGGACCCCTTGACAGTTCGCTTTGAATAAGACTCCTCCAAAGAAAGCCCAACATTGGTTTTACCATTTTCCACCTAAGCCTTTTTCCCTTGGGTTCTGCAGACTCAAGGGTCATCTTTATTTTAACCCCGGACCAGTGCTCCTTCCAAAGGTTGGCCCAAACCGAAGCGATGTCCGGCGCCCCGGGCAATCAGGGTCTATGCCAACCCGACGCCTTGCTCATCCGGTGTGCCACCGAGACCGAGATATGTGCAGCTCCTATCGAGATTTGTCGGCACATCCGGGCGGCTTTGCTGGTCTTGTTTTATTCTTTGTCGAAATGTCTTGTAGTCCGGGATTCGAGATCGATCGGGTCTTCCCAGAGAAGGAATATCCTTCGTTGACCGTGAGAGCTTATAATGGGCTAAGTTGGGACACCCTGCAGGTATTATCTTTGAAAGCCGTGCCTGCGATTTATGAGGCAGATGGGAATTTGTTAATGTCCGGTTGTAGAAAACCCGAAGTTGATCTTAATTAAAATACACCAATCGCGTGTGTAACCGTGATGGTCTCTTCTCGGCGGAGTCCGGGAAGTGAACACGGTGTTGGAGTTATGTTTGACGTAAGTAGTTTCAGGATCACTTCTTGATCATAGTTGTTCGACCGTGCCTTGCTTTCTCTTCTCGCTCTCTTTTGCGATTGTAGCCACCAGATATGCTAGTCGCTTGCTGCAGCTCCACCTCACTACCCTGTCCTACCTTTAAGCTTAAATAGTCTTGATCTCGCGGGTGTGAGATTGCTGAGTCCCCGTGACTCACAGATACTTCCAAAACCAGTTTGCAGGTGCCGATGAAACCGAGCGGGTGGCCTTTTGAGCTCAAGGAGGAGCTCGGCGAAGATCTTGTTCATTGTGTTGTTTCGTTTGAGTTGATCAAGAGTGGAGCCCAGTTGGGACGATCGGGGATCTGTGTAGCATTTGGGGTAGTCTTCTTTTATTTTGGTTCCGTAGTCGGACCTTGATTGTATCTGTATGATGTAATGTTTTACTCATGTATTGTGTGAAGTGGCGATTGTAAGCCAACTATGTATCTCTTTCCCTTATGTATTACATGGGTTGTGTGAAGATTACCTCACTTGCGACATTGCTTTCAATGCGGTTATGCCTCTAAGTCGTGCTTCGACACGTGGGAGATATAGCCGCATCGAGGGCGTTACAACACCGCACCGATTGACAATGTGGGTCGTGCTAGAGTGGTTGGTGAGGTGGTTTTGCCTCCACGAGTCCCGGCAAACCTTGCCGGGGTGCCTTGGTTGCCTGCTTCTGGCGGTGGCCTTGCCCCTTGCCGAGCTCGCCTGCCCGACAAGGGAGGCCCTTCTCTTGCGGATATATTGCTCCTCTGGCTTGATCTTGGTCCCTCTGAACTGCATGTTGGTTCTTCAAATCTCTTGTTCCTTCAATCTCTGATATAATCTGGTGCTTCAATCTTGTTCTTGTGTCTGTGCACAGTCCGGGCAACGGACCCAGGGTTTGTTGCACTGACAAATTCAGTCATATGATGCGAGAGAAATATCAGATGTCCATGATGGGGGAGCTGATTTTCTTTCTCGGTCTTCAAATCCATCAACAAAGCAATGGCATCTTCATATCTCAAGGGAAGTATCTCCAAGATTGTCTGAAAAAGTTTGGAATGCAAGATTGCAAGGGCTACAAGACGCCAATGCCAACCAATGGTTAGCTGGGCTCCGACGACAATGTCAAAGAGTTTGATTAAAAGGTATACCGCTCCGTGATTGGTTCTTTATTGTACTTATGTGCATCTAGGCCAGATATAATGCTTAGCATTTGCATGTGTGCCCGATTCCAAGCGGCAGCAAAGGAGTCGCATCACCTCGCGGTGAAGCGAATACTTTGATATTTGGCTCACACCCCAACGCTAGGAATATGGTATCCAAAGGGCTCAGAGTTTGATCTAGTTGGATTCTCAGATGCTGATTATGCTGGTGACAAGGTGGATCACAAGTCAAGTTCAGGCACATGCCACTTTTTTGGTTGATCACTTGTCTGTTGATATTTAAAGAAGCAGAACTGTGTGTCACTATCTACTGCTAAAGATGAATATATTGCTGCTAGATCTTGTTGCGCTCAACTTCTCTGGATGAAGCAAACTCTCAAGGACTATGGCATCAACAAGAAGATGGTGCCTCTCTACTGTGACAATGAAAGCATCATCAAGATTTCACACAATCCTATTCATCACTCGAAGACAAAGCACATTCAGATTCATCATCATTTTCTCAGAGATCACGTGTTGAAGGAATACATTGAAATCATTCATGTCAACACTGATGAGCAATTGGCAGATATCTTCACGAAGCCCTTGGATGAGAAGAGATTTTGCAATCTGCGGTGTGAGCTAAATATCTTAGAATTCCCGAATGTCCAGTGAATGGACACACATCCTAACGCTTATGCATGTTGATGACTTAGGTGCGCAACACACGAAGTAACATGTGTCTTCAATTCATGAAGGTATACACTCTCAGTGTGAAGATGTGAAGACATTAATGTGGAATTTGACTTTAGAGCACCACGATAATTGTGCGCCATGTCTGGGTCTAATACTTCCTACACGGTGGGTAACGCCACCACCAAACTGTCTTGAAGATTTTCATTTGGCGTCGCATACATTGAATTATCTTCATAATTGGTTTGTCTTCAACATTGGATTTATCCTCACTTTCTAGTACATACCAAATCAATTCACACTTCCCTCAACCAAAAAGAAAACGAAAAAAATAAAACTATTCACACCACACAAAGAGAGAGTCTTGCCCCGTTTTACTATAAAAATGCTATTCAAAGCTACTCCCTCCTTCCATCTATATAGGGCCTAATGCGTTTTTGGATGCTAACTTTGACCAAATATTAGAGCAATAATATATGACATGCAACTTACACAAAGCACACCGTTAAATTCGTCTTAGAAAGGTTCTTTCAATGATATAATTTTCACATTCTGCATGTCATGTACTATTAATCTTGTCAATAGTCAAAGGCGGTCTAAAAAAACGCATTACGCCCTATATAGATGGAAGGAGGGAGTATGAATCCATGTTATGTCCAATTAAATTGTTTAAACTTGCTGTATAATGCATGTAACCTACTCATACCAACATTTTAGTGCATTCCAAATGTCTATACTACCCCTGCAATTCAACTAAATTTGAATTCGTTTCTCTATTTCAATAGGAATCTACAATCATGATTGTTGCCAACTTCAACCATCATTCGTGTATTACCTTAATAACACACCACATGATTACTATAGAGATATATATGAACTATGTGTACTACATGAACTCGAATTCTATTTTTTGAATACACTTGATGTTGATTCCAAATAATAGTACATTTGAGGTACTAACTATATATTCATAATCTAAACCATGTTCCATACGTGTACACCGTGTTTATCACACATAGTATAGTGCCCCGCCCCCTACATTATGACAAGTATTTAGACCTGAGCTGCAAAAGCCACACATTACCCAAATTATGATCAATGTTCTATATATTATACGTAGTACTAGCAAGATGCCCGTGCGTTCCACAGAACATCAACATGATCAAGGGGAGGCCTAATTTGCAAATATGGAGAGGGGTGTGGGTATATTTTTTCAAATTTGCCATAGTTTCCTTCCTATCCGTCAGATATAAATCGGACGGCCTATATTGCAGGATGGCAGGCACACCATCATCAACAATTCCCTTTTTTATAAGAGTAGATATAAAATATATTATATGTAGTATAACATGTTCATAACCACACCATGTGTATCACCGTTATATATATTCACACATGCGTCGGTTTAAAACACTACGATAAATTCTTCAAATATCCGAATTCACTTTTTATAATGAAGTATGATCTCTATTCGTCTTTTACACCCACACAATCCTCTTATCTTTGTAGCTAACGCTAAATTTCTCTCGTGCATGCACACGCACGCATCCCTCTCACCCTCCCTCAGCATTCTCTAGCTCCATCGTGCAAATTCGTCTTTTCACTTTAGGTCGTTCACCCACGGTGTGTGTAGCCCCCCCCCCCCCCAGCTCCTTCTTTACGGCACACATCGATCGATATGCCTCTCTAGCCAAGTGTGCCTAGCACAAACACAAGCTTCCCCTCTTCTCTTATCACCGTCCATGCCTCACTCCCACCACTCTTTTCATCGATCTCGTGCTACTCGCACTCCTCCCCTCGATATAGTATGACTCTCGCACCACCTCCTAGATGCATCCCTCTCTCCCTATCCTTCTCCCCGTGCCTCATTTGCTTCTAACACACACATGCATGTATACCAATCGATCTCCCAACATATACCTAGGTCGACTTTCACTATCCCCCCCCCCATTGATTGACGTACCTCACAAGTTATGTCTCTCCTTTCTCTGACAAAGGACGATTGATCTTCGTATGTAGTTATGTCTGCTTACCACAGCCATATCGCCCCCCCTCATCATTCGTGCATGCCTCCCGACCCGCCTCTCACACGCACGCGTGCAGACAGCAGCCATCCCTCTCTTATTGATATTGCAGGCGTGCCTCCGGTTGTCTAGCAAGCCTATCCCACCATTTGTTAGAAGCAACTCCACTACCACCCCCTCCAACACTCTAGCTCTGTCTCTCTCCCAACCTTATTCCTCTCCTACACATATGCATGGATGCCGATCGATCTCCCTTAATACAAGAGGTAGATCGATCTCCCTTAATGTTGGGGAACGTAGTAATTTCAAAAATTTTCCTCACGATCACGCAAGACCACGGTGATGGCATAGCAACGAGAGATAGAGTATCCGTCCACGCACTGTGAGACCGAAAGCGAAGCGTTATAACAACGCTGTTGATGTAGTCGCACTTCTTCCCGATCCAACCGATCCAAGTACCGAGCGTCGGCACCTCCGAGTTCTGCACACGCTCAGCTCGATGACGTCCCTCGAACTCCGATCCAGCCGAGTGTTGAGGAGAGTTTCACAAGACGACGACGGCGTGGTGGCGATGATGATGTTCCACCGACGCAGGGGCTTCGCCTAAGCTCCGCTACGGTATGATCGAGGTGTAATCTGGTGGAAGGGGCACCGCACACGGCTAAGGAACGATCTAATCGATCAACTTGTGTCATGGGGTGCCCCTGCCCTCAGATATAAAGGAGGGAAGGGAGGGCTGGCCGGCCAGGAGGGAGGCGCACCAGGTGTCCTACTCCTACTAGGAGTAGGATTCCCCCAAATCCTAGTCCAACTAGGGTTTGACCAAGGGAGAGGGAGAGAGGCGCCACCCCTCTCCTAATCCTAATAGGACTAGGGAAGGGGGAAGGCTGCGACCAGCTATAGGGCCCCTTTTCTCTTTCCCACTAAGGCCCATCAAGGCCCATTGACCCCGGGGTTCCGTAACCCCTGTACTCGAAAATTCCCAATTTCACCCGGAGTGATTCCGAGTCCAAACATAGGCTTCCAATATATCAATCTTTATGTCTCGACCATTTCGAGACTCCTCGTCATGTCCGTGATCTCATCCGGACTCAACAACCTTCGTACATCAACATCATAAAAACTCATAATAACCTGCCATCGAAGCGTTAAGCGTGCGGACCCTACGGGTTCGAGAACTATGTAGACATGACCGAGACACCTCTCGGTCAATAACCAATAGCGGGACCTGGATGCCCATATTGGTTCCTACATATTCTACGAAGATCTTTATCGGTCGGACCGCATAACAACATCGTTGTTCCTTTGTCATCGGTATGTTACTTGCCCGAGATTCGATCGTCGGTATCCAATACCTAGTTCAATCTCGCATCGGCAAGTCTCTTTTCTCGTTCCGTAATACATCATCTCATAACTAACTCATTAGTTACAATGCTTGCAAGGCTTAGGTGATGAGCATTACCGAGAGGGCCAGAGATACCTCTCCGACAATCGGAGTGACAAATCCTAATCTCGAAATATGCCAACCCAACATGTACCTTCGGAGACACCTGTAATGTACCTTTATAATCACCCGATTCGTTGTGACGTTTGGTAGCACCAAAAGTGTTCCTCGGGCAAACGGAGTTGCATAATCTCATAGTCATAGGAACATGTATAAGTCATGAAGAAAAGCACTAGCAACAAACTATACGATCAGGTGCTATGCTAATGGAATGGGTCATGTCAATCAGATCATTCAACCAATGATGTGATCCCGTTAATCAAATAACAACTCCTTGTTCATGGTTAGGAAACATAACCATCTTTGATTAACGAGCTAGTCAAGTAGAGGCATACTAGTGACACTCTGTAGGTTTATGTATTCACACATGTATTATGTTTCCGGTTAATACAATTCTAGCATGAATAATAAACATTTATCATGATATAAGGAAATAAATAATAACATTATTATTGCCTCTAGGGCATATTTCCTTCAGTCTCCCACTTGCACTAGAGTCAATAATCTAGTTCACATCGCCATGTGATTTAACATCAATAGTTCACATCTATATGTGGTTAACACCCATAGTTCACATCGACATGTGACCAACACCCAAAGGGTTTACTAGAGTCAGAATCTAGTTCACATCGCTATGTGATTAACACCCAAAGAGTACTAAGGTGTGATCATGTTTTGCTTGTGAGATAATTTTAGTCAGCGGGTCTGTCACATTCAGAGCCGTAAGTATTTTGCAAATTTCTATGTCTACAATGCTCGCACGGAGCTACTCTAGCTAATTGCTCCCACTTTCAATATGTATCTAGATTGAGACTCGAGTCATCTAGATTAGTGTTAAAACTTGCATCGGCGTAACCTTTTACGGATTTAACCTTTTTTCACTTCCATAATCGAGAAACATATCCTTATTCTACTAAGGATAATTTTGACCGCTGTCCATTGATCTACTCCTAGATCTCTATTGCACTCCTTGCCAATCTTAGTGGTAGGGTATGCAATAGATCCGTACACAACATGACATACTTTATAGAACCTATGGCTGATGCATAGGAATGACTTTCATTCTCTTTCTATCTTCTGCCGTGGTCGGGTTTTGAGTCTTACTCAATCTCACACCTTGTAACACAGGCAAGAACTCTTTCTTTGACTGTTTCATTTTGAACTACTTCAAAATCTTGTCAAGGTATGTATTCATTGAAAAACTTTATCAAGCGTCTTGATCTATCTCTATAGATCTTGATGCTCAATATGTAAGCAGCTTCACCGAGGTCTTTCTTTGAAAAACTCCTTTCAAACACTCCTTTATGCTTTGCGAATAATTCTACATTATTTCGATCAACAATATGTCATTCACATATACTTATCGAAATCTTGTAGTGCTCCCACTCACTTTCTTGTAAATACAGGCTTCTCCAAAAGTCTCAGATAAAACCATATGCTTTGATCACACTATCAAAGCGTTTATTCCAACTCGAGATGCTTGCACCAGTCCATAGATGGATCATTGGAGCTTGCACATTTTGTTAGCTCCTTTAGGATTGACAAAACCTTCTGGTTGCATCATATACAACTCTTCTTTAATAAATCCATTAAAGAATGTAGTTTTGACATCCATTTGCCAGATTTCATAAAATGTGGCAATTGCTAACATGATTCGACAGACTTAAGCATCGCTACAATTGAGAAAATCTCATTGTAGTCAACATCTTGAACTTGTCAAAACCCTTTTGCGACAAGTCGAGCTTTGTAGATAGTAACACTACTATCGATGTCCGTCTTCCTCTTGAAGATCCATTTATTCTCAATGGCTTGCCGATCATCGAACAAGTCAACCAAAGTCCATACTTTGTTCTCATACATGGATCCCATCTCAGATTTCATGGTCTCAAACCATTTCGCGGAATCTGGGCTCATCATCGCTTCCTCATAGTTCGTAGGTTCATCATGGTCTAGTAACATGACTTCTAGAATAGGATTACCGTACCACTCAGTGCGGATCTTACTCTGGAAGACCTACGAGGTTTGGTAGCAACTTGATCTGAAGTTTCATGATCATCATCATTAACTTCCTCACTAATTGGTGTAGGAATCATCGAACTGATTTCGTGATGAACTACTTTCCAATAAGGGAGAAGGTACAATTACCTCATCAAGTTCTACTTTCCTCCCACTCACTTCTTTCGAGAGAAACTTCTTCTCTAGAAAGGATCCATCTTAACAACAAATATCTTGCTTTTGGATCTGTGATAGAAGGTGTACCCAATAGTTACCTTTGGGTATTCTATGAAGACGCATTTCTCGATTTGGGTTCGAGCTTATCGGTGAAAACTTTTCACATAAGCATCACAACTCCAAACTTTAAGAAACGACAGCTTAGGTTTATTGCTAAACCATAGTTCATACGGTGTCATCTCAACGGATTTAGATGGTGCCCTATTAAACGTGAATGCAGCTGTCTTTAATGCATAACCCCAAAGCGATAGTGGTAAATCGGTAAGATACATCATAGATCGCACCATATCAAAATAAAGTACGGTTCTGACGTTCGGACACACCATAACGCTTGTGGTGTTCCGGTGGCGTGAGTAGTGAAACTATTTCACATTGTTTTAATCAAGACCAAACTCGTAACTCAAATATTTTTCTCTGCGATCATATCGTAGAAACTTTATTTTCTTGTTACGATGATTTTCCACTTCACTCTGAAATTCTTTGAACCTTTCAACTATTTCAGACTTATGTTTCATCAAGTAGATATACCCATATCTGCTCAAATCATCTTGTGAAGGTCGAAAATAACGATACTTGCCACGAGCATCAACACTCATTGGATCGCATACATCGGTATGTATTATTCCCAATAAGTCAAGAGCTTGTTCCATTGTTCCGAGAACGGAGTTTTAGGTCATCTTGCCCAAAAGGCACGGTTCGCAAGCATCAAATGATTCATAATCAAGTGATTCCAAAAGCCCATCGGCATGGAGTTTTCTTCATGCGCTTTACACCAATATGACCTAAGCGGCAAGTGCCACAAATAAGTTGCACTATCATTATTAACTTTGCATCTTTTGGTTTCAATATTATGAATATGTGTATCACTATGATCGAGATCCAATGAACCATTTTCATTGGGTGTGTAACCATATAAGGTTTTATTCATGTAAATGTAACAACAATTTATTCTCTTACTTAAATGAATAATCGTATTGCAATAAACATGATCAAATCATATTTATGCTCAACACCAAATAACACTTATTTAGGTTCCACACTAATCCCGAAAGTATAGGGAGTGTGCGATGATGATCATATCAATCTTGGAACTACTTCCAACACTCATCGTCACTTCCCTTCAACTAGTCTCTGTTTATTCAGAACTCCTGTTTGAGTTACTAATCTTAGCAACCGAACAGTATCAAATACTCGGGGCTACTATAAACACTAGTAAGGTACACATCAATAACCTGTATATCAAATATAACTTTGTTCACTTTGCCATCCTTCTTATCCACCAAATATTCAGGGTAGTTCCGCTTCCGAAGGACCAGTTCCATTGCAGCAAAAGTACTCGGTCTCGTGCTTAGGTCTAGACTTGGGCTTCTTCACTCGAGCAGCAACTTGCTTGCCGTTCCTTTTGAAGTTCCCCTTCTTCCCTTTGCCATTTTCCTTGAGACTAGTGGTCTTGTCAACCATCAACACTTGATGTTTTCTTGATTTCTACCTTCGCGATTTTAGCATCGCGAAGAGCTCGAGAATCTTTTTCGTCATCCCTTGCATACTATAGTTCATCACGAAGTTCTACTAACTTAGTGATGGTGACTAGAGAATTCTGTCAATCACTATCTTATCTGGAAGATTAACTCCCACTTGATTCAAGCGATTGAAGTACTCGCACAATCTGAGCACATGCTCACTAGTTGAGCGATTCTCCTCCATCTTTTAGCTATAGAACTTGTTGGAGACTTCATATCTCTCAACTCGGTATTTGCTTGAAATATTAACTTCAATTCCTGGAACATCTCATATGGTCCATGACGTTCAAAACGTCTTTGAAGTCCCGATTCTAAGCCGTTAAGCATGGTGCACTAAACTATCAAGTAGTCATCATATTGAGCCAGCCAAACGTTCATAACGTGTGTATCGCTCATATTGAGCTAGCCAAACGTTCATAACGTCGCATCTGCTCCTGCAATAAGTCCGTCACCTAGCGGTGCATTAAGGACATAATACTTCTGCAGCAATGAGGATAAACCTCAGATCACGGATCCAATCCGCATCATTGCTACTAACATCTTTCAATACAATTTTCTCTAGGAACACATATGAAAACATAGGGAAGCAACAACGCGAGCTATTGATCTACAACATAATTTGCAAAATACTACCAGGACTAAGTTCATGATAAATTAAAGTTCAATTAATCATATTACTTAAGAACTCCCACTTAGATAAATATCCCTCCAATTCTCTAAGTGATTGCGTGATCCATATCAACTACACCATGACCGATCATCACGTGTGATGGAGTAGTTTCAATGGTGAACATCAATATGTTGATCATATCTACTATATGATTCACGCTCGACCTTTCGGTCTCCGTGTTCCGAGGTCATATCTTATATGCATAGCTCGTCAAGTATAACCTGAGTATTCGCGTGTGCAACTGTTTTGCACCGTTGTATTTGAGCGTAGAGCCTATCACACCCGATCATCACGTGGTGTCTCAAAGACGAAGAACTTTCGCAACGGTGCATACTCGGGAGAACACTTCTTGATAATTTAGTAAGGGATCATCTTATAATGCTACCGTCAATCAAAGCAAGATAAGATGCATAAAGGATTAACATCACATGCAATCAATATAAGTGATATGATATGGCCATCATCATTTTGTGCTTGTGATCTCCATCTCGAAGCACCGCCATGATCACCATCGTCACCGGCGCGACACCTTGATCTCCATCGTAGCATCGTTGTCGTCTCGCCAACTATTGCTTCTCGACTATCGCTACTCCTTAGTGATAAAGTAAAGCAATTACATGGCGTTGCATCTCATACAATAAGCGACAACCATATGGCTCCTGCCATTGCCGATAACTTCGGTTACAAAACATGATCATCTCATACAATAAAATATAGCATCATGTCTTGACC
The DNA here is from genome assembly GCA_021605205.1 of Aegilops longissima. Classification (NCBI taxonomy): domain Eukaryota; kingdom Viridiplantae; phylum Streptophyta; class Magnoliopsida; order Poales; family Poaceae; genus Aegilops; species Aegilops longissima. The sequence continues at coordinate 381,160,056 of CM038680.1, forward strand.
ATATCACATCACAACATGCCCTGCAAAAACAAGTTAGGCGTCCTCTACTTTGTTGTTGCAAGTTTTACGTGGCTGCTACGGGCTGAGCAAGAACCGTTCTTACCTACGCATCAAAACCACAGCGATACTTCGTCAAATAGACTCCGTTTAACCTTCTCAAGGACGGGCGTAGCCACACTCAGTTCAACTAAAGTGAGAGAGCAGACACCGCCGGTCACCTTTAAGCAACGAGTGCTCACAGCGGTGAAACCAGTCTCGCGTAAGCGTCTGGCGTAATGTCGGTCCGGGCGCTTCATCTCACAATACCGCTGAACCAAAGTATGACATGCTGGTAGGTAGTATGACTTGTATCGCCCACAACTCACTTGTGTTCTACTCGTGCGTATGACATCAACGCATAAAACCAGGCTCTGATACCACTGTTGGGGAACGTAGTAATTTCAAAAATTTTCCTACGATCACGCAAGACCACGGTGATGGCATAGCAGCGAGAGGATAGAGTATCCGTCCACGTACCCTCGTGAGACCGAAAGCGAAGCGTTATAACAACGCTGTTGATGTAGTCGTACTTCTTCCCGATCCAACCGATCCAAGTACCGAGCGTCGGCACCTCCGAGTTCTGCACACGTTCAGCTCGATGGCGTCCCTCGAACTCCGATCCAGCCGAGTGTTGAGGAGAGTTTCACGTCGACGACGGCGTGGTGGCGATGATGATGTTCCACCGACGCAGGGCTTCGCTTAAGCTCCGCTACGGTATGATCGAGGTGTAATCTGGTGGAAGGGGCACCGCACACGGCTAAGGAACGATCTAATCGATCAACTTGTGTCATGGGGTGCCCCTGCCTCTGTATATAAAGGAGGGAAGGGAGGGCTGGCGGCCAGGAGGGAGGCGCACGGGGTGTCCTACTCCTACTAGGGTAGGATTCCCCCAAATCCTAGTCCAACTAGGGTTTGACCAAGGGAGAGGGAGAGAGGCGCCACCCCTTCTCCTAATCCTAATAGGACTAGGGAAGGGGGAAGGCTGCGGCCAGCTATAGGGCCCCTTTTCTCTTTCCCACTAAGGCCCATCAAGGCCCATTGACCCCCGGGGTTCCGTAACCCCGGTACTCGATAAAATTCCCAATTTCACCCGGAGTGATTCCGAGTCAAACATAGGCTTCCAATATATCAATCTTTATGTCTCGACCATTTGAGACTCCTCGTCATGTCCGTGATCTCATCCGGACTCGAACAACCTTGGTACATCAACATCATAAAAACTCATAGTAACATCCATCGAAGCGTTAAGCGTGCGGACCCTACGGGTTCGAGAACTATGTAGACATGACCGAGACACCTCTCTGGTCAATAACCAATAGCGGGACCTGGATGCCCATATTGGTTCCTACATATTCTACGAAGATCTTTATCGGTCAGACCGCATAACAACATACGTTGTTCCCTTTGTCATCGGTATGTTACTTGCCCGAGATTCGATCGTCGGTATCCAATACCTAGTTCAATCTCGTTACTGGCAAGTCTCTTTTCTCGTTCCGTAATACATCATCTCATAACTAACTCATTAGTTACAATGCTTGCAAGGCTTAGGTGATGAGCATTACCGAGAGGGCCCAGAGATACCTCTCCGACAATCGGAGTGACAAATCCTAATCTCGAAATATGCCAACCCAACATGTACCTTCGGAGACACCTGTAATGTACCTTTATAATCACCCGATTCGTTGTGACGTTTGGTAGCACCAAAAGTGTTCCTCGGGCAAGCGGGAGTTGCATAATCTCATAGTCATAGGAACATGTATAAGTCATGAAGAAAAGCACTAGCAACAAACTATACGATCAGGTGCTATGCTAATGGAATGGGTCATGTCAATCAGATCATTCAACCAATGATGTGATCCCGTTAATCAAATAACAACTCCTTGTTCATGGTTAGGAAACATAACCATCTTTGATTAACGAGCTAGTCAAGTAGAGGCATACTAGTGACACTCTGTAGGTTTATGTATTCACACATGTATTATGTTTCCGGTTAATACAATTCTAGCATGAATAATAAACATTTATCATGATATAAGGAAATAAATAATAACATTATTATTGCCTCTAGGGCATATTTCCTTCACTTAATACATGAGGTAGGCCTCTCTCCTCCTCCACACATATACCAGCCATTGTACCTCTATAGTTAATTAGGCCTCCCCCCACCACACACACCGATAGTCAAGCGCTGTAGGTAGGTATCCATGCCACAGAGACAAACTGCACCTGTCCCCTCTCACGTTCCAGTAGGCCAGCCACTCTATATCTTTGACGTGGGCACACACAAATTCGATTGTACTCTTTATCGATCGCGCGCGCACACACACACACACACATCATCCCTCTCTTCGATTCTATGGACACCTCAAGCCGATGATACCTCCACTCTCTTCTCATGGATCGCCCCCTCTATATATATGATATATCCAGGACCCTATTTCACACACATTGCATATGTTACATTTTTTGATTGACCCCAACCCCCCCCCCCTCCAAAAAAACTCTCATGAACCCACACACTATATCTCTCTACGTTTGTATCTCCCTCACACAACCCCACGTAGGTGGTGTACGTATACAAGAAGAGAATAGGTGCACCGTGCACGTACTCACGGTTTGTGCCCAGCCACACCCGCGCAGGTACTGTTGGAAATATGCCCTAGAGGCAATAATAAATTAGTTATTATTATATTTCCTTGTTCATGATAATCGTTTATTATCCATGCTATAATTGTATTGATAGGAAACTCAGATACATGTGTGGATACATAGACAACACCATGTCCCTAGTAAGCCTCTAGTTGACTAGCTCGTTGATCAATAGATGGTTACGGTTTCCTGACCATGGACATTGTATGTCATTGATAACGGGATCACATCATTAGGAGAATGATGTGATGGACAAGACCCAATCCTAAGCCTAGCACAAAGATCGTAGTTCGTATGCTAAAGCTTTTCAAATGTCAAGTATCTTTTCCTTAGACCATGAGATTGTGCAACTCCCGGATACCGTAAGAATGCTTTGGGTGTACCAAACGTCACAACGTAACTGGGTGACTATAAAGGTGCACTACAGGTATCTCCGAAAGTGTCTGTTGGGTTGGCACGAATCGAGACTGGGATTTGTCACTCCGTGTGACGAAGAGGTATCTCTGGGCCCACTCGGTAGGACATCATCATAATGTGCACAACGTGACCAAGGGGTTGATCACGGGATGATGTGTTACGGAACGAGTAAAGAGACTTGCCGGTAACGAGATTGAACAAGGTATCGGTATACCGACGATCGAATCTCGGGCAAGTACAATACCGCTAGACAAAGGGAATTGTATACGAGATCGATTGAGTCCTTGACATCGTGGTTCATCCGATGAGATCATCGTGGAACATGTGGGAGCCAACATGGGTATCCAGATCCAGCTGTTGGTTATTGACCGGAGAACGTCTCGGTCATGTCTACATGTCTCCCGAACCCGTAGGTCTACACACTTAAGGTTCGGTGACGCTAGGGTTATAAAGGAAGTTTGTATGTGGTTACCGAATGTTGTTCGGAGTCCCGGATGAGATCCCGGATGTCACGAGGAGTTCCGGAATGGTCCGGAGGTAAAGATTTATATATGGAAAGTTGTTGTTCGGGTTCCGGAAAAAGTTCGGGTTTTTCGGTATTGTACCGGAAGCTTCGGAAGGTTCCGGAGGATTCCGGAGGGGTCCGGAGGTCCGGAAATTGTTCCACCACGTCCAATACAGTAGCATGGGCTGTAAGGGGCGCCCTAGCCTTAATGGGCCAGGGGCACCAGCCCCCAAAGGCCCATGCGCATGGGAGGAAAACCCTAAAGGGGAGGCCTCCACTTGACTTGGGAGGCACCTCCCCCCTTGGCCGCCCCCCTTGGATGGGATCTAGGGCTGGCCGCACCCCTTGGGGGTGGGAAACCCTAAAGGGGGCGCAGCCCCCTTCCCCCCTATAAATACTTGAGCCCTGGGGGCTGATCAAGACATGAGTTCTCTCCCTCTTGGTGCAGCCCTGCATCTCCTCCTCCTCCTCTCCCTTGGTGCTTGGCGAAGCCCTGCGGGATTGCCACGCTCCTCCACCACCACCACGCCGTTGTGCTGCTGCTGGATGGAGTCTTCCTCAACCTCTCCCTCTCTCCTTGCTGGATCAAGGCATGGGAGACGTCACCGGGCTGTACGTGTGTTGAACGCGGAGGTGCCGTTCGTTCGGCACTAGGATCTCCGGTGATTTGGATCACGATGAGTACGACACCTTCAACCCCGTTCTCATGAACGCTTCCGCTTAGCGATCTACAAGGGTATGTAGATGCACTCTCCTTCCCTCGTTGCTAGTTTCTCCATAGATAGATCTTGGTGACACGTAGGAAAATTTTGAATTTCTGCTACGTTCCCCAACAGTGGCATCATGAGCTAGGTCTATTGCGTAGATTCTTTGCACGAGTAGAACACATAGTAGTTGTGGGTGTTGATGATGTTCAATATGCTTGCCGTTACTAGTCCAATCTTGTTTCGACGGTATTGTGGGATGAAGCGGCCCGGACCGACCTTACACGTACTCTTACGTGAGACAGGTTCCACCGACTGACATGCACTTGGTGCATATGGTGGCTAGCGGTGCCGCCTCTCCACTTTAGTCGGAACGGATTCGATGAAAAGGGTCCTTATGAAGGGTAAATAGCAATTGCATATCACGTTGTGGTTTTTGCGTAGGTAAGAAACGTTCTTGCTAGAAACCCATAGCAGCCACGTAAAACATGCAAACAACAATTAGAGGACGTCTAACTTGTTTTTGCAGGGTATGCTATGTGATGTGATATGGCCAAGAAGAATGTGATGAATGATATGTGATGTATGAGATTGATCATGTTCTTGTAATAGGATTCACGACTTGCATGTCGATGAGTATGACAACTGGCAGGAGCCATAGGAGTTGTCTTAATTTATTGTATGACCTGCGTGTCATTAAACAACGCCATGTAATTACTATACTTTATTGCTAACCGGTAGCCATAGTAGTAGAAGTAATATAGTCGGCGAGACAACTTCATGGAGACACGATGATGGAGATCATGATGATGGAGATCATGGTGTCATGCCGGTGACGATGATGATCATGGAGCCCCGAAGATGGAGATCAATGGAGCTATATGATATTGGCCATATCATGTCACCATGATATATAATTGCATGAGATGTTTATTATGTTTCTGCATCTTGTTTACTTAGAACGACGGTAGTAAATAAGATGATCCCTTACAACAATTTCAATAAGTGTTCCCCCCTAACTGTGCACCGTTGCCAAAAGTTCGTCGCTTCTAAGCACCACGTGATGATCGGGTGTGGTGGATTCTTACGTTCACATACAACGGGTGTTGACGAGCCTAGCATGTACAGACATGGCCTCGAAACACACACAATACACTTAGGGTTAACTTGACGAGCCTAGCATGTACAGACATGGCCTCGGAACACAGAGACCGAAAGGTCGAGCATGAGTTGTATAGTAGATACGATCAACATGAAGATGTTCACCGATGATGACTAGTCCGTCTCACGTGATGATCGGACACGGCCTAGTTGACTCGGATCATGTAATCACTTAGATGACCAGAGGGATGTCCATTTGAGTGGGAGTTCATGAGATGAACTTAATTATCCTGAACATAGTCAAAAAACCTTTTGCAAATTATGTCGTAAGCTCGCGCTTTAGTTCCACTGTTTAGATATGTTCCTAGAGAAAATATAGTTGAAAGTTGAAAGTAGCGATTATGCGGACAGTAGAAAACTTATGTCCTTAATGCACCGCTCAGTGTGATGAACCCCAAACGTCGTTTGTGGATGTTGCGAACATCGGACATACACGTTTGATAACTATGTGATAGTTCAGTTAAACGGTTTAGAGTTGAGGCACCAAAGACATTTTTCAAACGTCATGGAACATATGAGATGTTTCGAGGGCTAAAATTGGGATTTCAGGCTCGTGCTCACGCCAAGAGGTATGAGACCTCCGGCGATTTTCTTAGCCTACAAACTAAGGGAGAAAAGCTCGATCGTTGAGCTTGTGCTCAGATTGTCCGAGTACAACAATCACTTGAATCGAGTGCGAGTTGATCTTCGGATGAGATAGTGATGTTTCTCCAAAGTCATTGCCACCAAGCTGCTAGAGCTTCGTGATGAACTATAACATATCAGGGATAGATATGATGATCCTTGAGGTATTCACGATGTTTGACACCGCGAAAGTAGAAATCAAGAAGGAGCATCAAATGTTGATGGTTGATGAAACCACCTAGTTTCAAGAAGGAAAGGGCAAGAAGGGATACTTCATGAAACGGCAAATCAGCTGCTGCTCTAGTGAAGAAACCCAAGGTTGAACCCAAACCCGAGACTAAGTGCTTCTGTAATAAGAGGAACGGACACTGAAGCGGAACCACCCTAGATACTTGGTAGATGAGAAGGCTGGCAAGGTCGATAGAAGTATATTGGATATACATTATGTTAATGTGTACTTTACTAGTACTCCTAGTAGCACCAGGGTATTAGATACCGGTTCGGTTGCTAAGTATTAGTAACTCGAAACAAAAGCTACGGAATAAACGGAGACTAGCTAAAGGTGAGCTGACGATATGTGTTGGAAGTGTTTCCAATTTTGATGTGATCAAACATCGCACGCTCCCTCTACCATCAAGATTAGTATTAAACCTGAATAATTGTCATTTGGTGTTTGCGTTGAGCGTAGACATGATTGGATTATGTCTATCGCAATACGGTTATTCATTTAAGGAGAATAATGGTTACTCTGTTTATTTGAATAATACCTTCAATCGGGTCCTTTCTCGAGGAATAGGGATTGTTTCTTGAATCGGGTCCTTTCTCGAGGAGGAACAGTTGGGTATACCTCCTAATTCAGATCCGAAAGCAATAGGGATTGTTTCTTGAATCGGGTCCTTTCTCGAGGAAATGTTTGTCTCGAAAAGTTGAGTGGGAGGATGGTGGAGACTTGATGAGGTTATTGAACCGTCACTTCAACTAGTGTGTAGCAGGGCACAGGAAGTTGTTCCCGTGGCACCTACACCAATTGAAGTAGAAGCTTATGATAGTAATCATGAAGTTTCGGATCAAGTCACTACCGAACCTCGTAGGACGACAAGGACGCGTACTGCTTCAGAGTGGTACGGTAATCATGTCTTGAAGGTCATGTTGCTAGACAACAATGAACCTACGAGCTATGGAGAAGCAATGGTGGGCCCAAATTCCGACAAATGGTTAGAAGCCATGAAATCCGAGATAGGATCCATGTATCAGAACAAAGCATGGACTTTGGTGGACTTGCCCGTTGATCGGCAAGCCATGGAGATAAATGGATCTTTAAGAAGAAGACGGACGTGGACGGTAATGTCACCGTCTATGAAGATCGACTTGTGGCGAAGAGTTTTTCACAAGTTCAAGGGGTTGACTACGATGAGATTTTCTCATCCGTAGCAATGCTTAAGTCCGTCGGAATCATGTTAGCATAAGCTGGATTTATGAAATCTGGCAGATGGATGTCAAAATGAGTTTCCTTACTAGTTTTCGTAAGGAAAGGTTGTATGTGATACAATCAGAAAGTTTTGTCGATCCTAAGGATGCTAAAAGGTATCTTGGCTCCAATGATCCTTTCTAAGGACCGGAGTAAGCATCTCAGAGTTGGAATGTGCGCTTTGATGAGATGATCAAAGATTTTGGGTTTATACAAAGTTTATGAGAAACTTGTATTTCCAAAGAAGTGAGTGGGAGTACTATAGAATTTCTGATGAGTATATGTTGTTGACATATTGATGAGCAGAAATGATGTAGAATTTTCTGTAAAGCATATAGGGTTATTTGAAAAGTGTTTTCAAGTGAAAACCTGGATTAAGCTTCTTGAACATTGAGCATCAAGATCTATGAGGATAGATCAAAAACGCTCAATAAGTACTTTCAAATGAGCACATACCTTGACATAATCTTGAAAGTGTTCAAGATGGATCAGTCAAAGAAGGAGTTCTTGCTGTAAGGTATGAAGTTAAGAGTTAAAAGCTCGACCACGGCAGAAAAGAGAGAAAGGACGAAGGTCGTCCCCTATGCTTCAGACATAGGCTCTATAGTATGCTATGCTGTGTACCGCACCGGAAGTGTGCCTTGCCATGAGTCACTCATAGGTACAAGAATGATCCAGAATGGATCATTGGACAGCGATCAAAATTGTCCTTGGAGTAAATAAGGACATGTTTCTCGATTATGGAGGTGATAAAGAGTTCGCGTAAAGGGTTACGTCGATGCAAGCTTTAACACCTATCCGAGTGACTCGAGTAGCAAACCGGATCGTATAGTGGAGCAACCATTTGGAATAGCTTCAAGTGGGCGTAGAAGAAACATTTACAATATGACATAGAGAATTATGAAGTACATACGGATCTGAATGTTACAGACCCGTTGACTAAAACCTCTCTTACAAGCAAAACATGATCAAACCCCAGAACTCATTGAGTCTTAATCACATGATGATGTGAACTAGTTTAGTGACACTAGTAAACTCTTTGGATGTTGGTCACATGGTGATGTGACCTGTGAGTGTTAATCACATGGCGATGTGAACTAGATTATTGACGGAGAGGTATCTCTGGGCCCACTCGGTAGGACATCATCATAATGTGCACAATGTGACCAAGGGGTTGATCACGGGATGATGTGTTACGGAACGAGTAAAGAGACTTGCCGGTAACGAGATTGAACAAGGTATCGGTATACCGACGATCGAATCTCGGGCAAGTACAATACCGCTAGACAAAGGGAATTGTATACGAGATCGATTGAGTCCTTGACATCGTGGTTCATCCGATGAGATCATCGTGGAACATGTGGGAGCCAACATGGGTATCCAGATCCCCTGTTGGTTATTGACGGAGAACGTCTCGGTCATGTCTACATGTCTCCCGAACCCGTAGGGTCTACACACTTAAGGTTCGGTGGCGCTAGGGTTATAAAGGAAGTTTGTATGTGGTTACCGAATGTTGTTCGAGTCCGGATGAGATCCCGGACGTCACGAGGAGTTCCGGAATGGTCCGGAGGTAAAGATTTATATATGGAAAGTTGTTGTTGGGTTCCTAAAAGTTCGGGTTTTTCGGTATTGTACCGGAAGCTTCGGAAGGTTCGGAGGATTCGGAGGGTCCGGAGGTCCGAAATTGTTCCACCACGTCCAATACAGTAGCATGGGCTGTAAGGCGCCCTAGCCTTAATGGGCCAGGGGCACCAGCCCCCAAAGGCCCATGCGCATGGGAGGGGAAAACCCTAAAGGGGGAGGCCTCCACTTGACTTGGGAGGCACTCCTCCCCCCTTGGCCGCCCCCCTTGGATGGGATCTAGGGCTGGCCGCACCCCTTGGGGGTGGGAAACCCTAAAGGGGGCGCAGCCCCCTTCCCCCCTATAAATACTTGAGCCCTGGGGGCTGATCAAGACATGAGTTCTCTCCCTCTTGGTGCAACCCTGCCTCTCCTCCTCCTCCTCTCCCTTGGTGCTTGGCGAAGCCCTGCGGGATTGCCACGCTCCTCCACCACCACCACGCCGTTGTGCTGCTGCTGGATGGAGTCTTCCTCAACCTCTCCCTCTCTCCTTGCTGGATCAAGGCATGGGAGACGTCACCGGGCTGTACGTGTGTTGAACGCGGAGGTGCCGTCCGTTCGGCACTAGGATCTCCGGTGATTTGGATCACGATGAGTACGACTCCTTCAACCCCGTTCTCATGAACGCTTCCGCTTAGCGATCTACAAGGGTATGTAGATGCACTCTCCTTCCCTCGTTGCTAGTTTCTCCATAGATAGATCTTGGTGACACGTAGGAAAATTTTGAATTTCTGCTACGTTCCCCAACAGGTACACGGTGGAGCTCATTTCTGTACGAAATGGCAGCCCACGTGCTAATTTGAACGCATGTAGCGGTTGTTTACCTACGGAGGACGTGTACCACACGTGCATGAAACAAAATTCGACTTGATGCATTGGCGCGTTATTTTTAAATAAAGTTATATCACTCAATGGCACGTACACAGAATATAAAACGATTTTTATGGAGAAAAAGGTAGTCCGCTCCACTATATACAATGGAGCCTACCTGCCTGGTTTGTCTCTCTTCAGAGTATCTCACACAAGGCTGCGGTGGCCTCTCTCTCTCTCTCTCACCGTTGGTCACTGGTCCGGCCGCATCCCATCCGCCGGCAGGAAGGGACGACGTGCATCGTTTCTCCATTCGACGGCGCCGAGGCAGCACATCCCGATCTGCGGTACACGCCGTTCTCTCTGACCAAGCTCCGACGTGGTAGGGCCTACGCTGCAGTATGGGCAGATTCTGCCCGCCGCTGCTCACCTAGTTACATCCCGACGACCTCCAGGTATCCCCTCCGGCCTTGCTCCACTGCCTGTCTTCCCACGTTGCTGCATGTGGATCTTCCATAGTTCTTTGCACAAAACGTAGCTCGTCCGGCGTACTTCCCATATTGCAATCTCGTCCTCACACCATTTTAGACAAACACAACCGTGTTGTTATCTTCCCTTAGGACAAGGAATATGCTTCTTTTTTGTCGTCGCATGTGTCATCAATTGTTATTGGCCAGTAATTGTTTCCTCTCTACCTCTTTTTTGCAAACAGGGCTATCCTTTTCACCTTGTTGCTATTGCGACCTTTTGGTGAACTGCATAAATCACTTTTTTCTTAAGAGTGTTTTGTGCAGTTCTACCAAAATGTCACACGGGCAATGTCTCTACATTTCAGTGCGACTGCACAAAGGGAGATTGGTTTGCTCTATCCTCCTCATCCAACTCCGAGCCTAATCTTCTCCAACTAGTTAGTCTTAAGAGAGACTGCAAAGGTGACCGGTTCTATTTGTGTGTTTATTGTTTCATCAGCAGTCCTCTATTATCGTAATCACACTTAATATCTTTGGAACAGGGACGCTCAGCTCTATTTTAGTGGAACTGCACAAAATGATCAGAATGTTGCATGCTCCAGACAGCTACTTTTTTCCCAACATGCCTTGTTGATTTAGACAGAGCTGGGGGGACATTGCTGCCAATGAAAGCATGGATCAATTTTAATTTAACACCTTCTCACAACTTTGTCTTCAGTTGTGATGTAAATATTAGCTCCGATTAGCAAGGAAGTTAGTTTTTTATTGTTTCCGAAAGAGCATCGATGGCAATACACACGGAACAAAAGCTGAAAGCTCACACCATTGTACAATTTCATGTCGCTGGAAAATTATTTGTATAGTACGTCAATTATGTAAACAAATGCTGGAAGCTTGATAGCATTGCCAGAAGCCTCTTCTGTATCCGGGTCCATGTGCCATGCACAAATTTATACTCCTTCGTTCGTAAATATTTGTCTTTTTACAAATTTCAAATGGGCATATTTTAGAGTGTAGATTCACTCATTTTGCTTCGTATCTGTACTCCCTCTGTTCCTAAATATTTGTCTGTCTAGAAATTTCAACAAGTGACTACATACAGAGCAAAATGAGTGAATCTACACTGTAAAATATGTCTATATACATCCGTATGTAGTAGTCCATTTGAATCTCTAAAAAGACAAATATTTGAGTAGTCACTTGTTGAAATCTCTAGAAAGACAAATACTCCGGAGTATATTTAAGAACCGAGGGGGTAGTGCAAAGCCGCATGGGAGACACAGCCCGGTCGTTGCGCCGCATTAATAGTGAGTAATGAGCAGTCAAATCATAAGCCCCACCTTTCCCACTGTAAGTTGCTCGGAAGAAGCAACCATCAATACACTCTTCTTTGAATCCGCTCATACTACTCCATCCATCACTGTTTATAGAGCGCTCTTCAGAAAAAGAAAAAATCTCTGGGACCAAGGCGACTAGCGATAGCCTGAAAAATAGCATTGGTAGTTGTAGCACGGCGTCTATTACTAGAGGAAATAATGCGTACACACATGCATGCAGTGCTTCCACCTCGGGTACACACATGCATGCACTTACTCCACTCCATAGTACTACATCGAGAGAAAATTATGGACTTGATTGCGGTTACCACGCCCTAATTAATGGAGCATTAAACCAAACGCGTCTAAAGTCTCTCTGGTGGTGGAAATGCATAGAAATGCATCATAATGAAGCGCGCCCTGTAAACTGTGATGGAGGGAGGAGTAGTATGAAGGTGCAAAACCAAGTACGCGTATAGCCAGTCGGTCAACACACCTCCTCTTGGCATATCACTGACATGTGGGACCGGAGTGTGAGCAAACCGATCTCAATTGACGGCAAAATGGCCAACCCACCGTTCCTTGAGAGAGACGAGGAGCGAGAACACACAGATGGGCTCGCACGGAGGCCAATATATTCGAGCATGGTTGATCGATATCATCATTACATGTTGGGTTACCGTTTTCCGCCCTTCTCCAGAATAAATGTGTACTTTATCAAACATTAAAAAAAATAAGAGTACAGAGGCTCCACCATGCGGTTCTAGTTGTAGTACTACTCGTACTACTAAACCTTGCGCTTGGCTCTTCGCCTCTTCGTGAAGTCGAACAATGATGGTACTCCACATGTTCGGTACTATAGTGTATGCCTCTGGCAATCTGACACCGAATGAACTGATGCATGTCCACCGCCTGGGCGAGGGTATGTTGCATTAGTCAAAAGGCGTAAGCGAGCTTCACCTTGTCCTGCAAGCTTCTCCTCATTCTGCGAATTGACGGGACACACCAACAAGTAGTGCTAGTCCATACTCCCTCCTTTCCGGTTAATATGGCTTAATCTTTTTTGCGGGTAAATGAGAGAGCTTTATTCATATATATAAGCATTCTTAGGACGATCAGCCAAGACATTGGTCACTAGGAAGCGAGGTACCCCCCAAAAAAAGAAGTAGGAAGTGAGGTGTTTCATCAAGCCAGCTCTCGGCCACATTCAAAGTGCAGCAAGCACAGTTCGCACAAAGATGCGCCGCAAGGTTTGCGGACCTGTTTACATGCTGAATAACAAAAAAAATAGGAAATATTACCGAGCGCTCCTATTTGTAACAGGATATGAGCCAGAATTAAGAGAGAATTGTGGCGAGTGTTCCATGCAATCAACTTCCATTATCACATGCGAGAACCCTCGAAGAGAACCAAATGTGTTGAAGATTGCTTTATCACATTTTAAAAATATAATAAGAGTGCAGACGCTCCTCCATCTGGTTCCTAGTACTAGTATAGTACATGCCTCTATAGACTATAGTAGTAGTACTAGTACTAGTAAACTTTGCGCTTGGCTGTTCGCCTATTCGGGAAGTGGAATAATAATAGTACTAGTATAGTGTATGCTTCTGGTAATCTGACACTGAATTAACTGTTGCACGTCCACCGCCTGAGCGAAGGAGAGCTTGCATTAGTCAAAAGTTTCTCCTTGTCCTGCGAGCCGCCGCGCGCAAGCTTCTCCCGTCCTGCAAGCTTCTCCTCGTTCGGCAAGTTGACGGGACACAACAAAGTAATGCTAGTCCATACTGCCTCCTCTCCGGTTAATATGGCTTAATTTCAAACGAGATAAATACACTGTCTGTCACTGTATATTTGTAAAAAAATACGTTCAGTGAACTTCATAATACCCTCATTGTGCTCAATATATACATTTTCCGGTGTTTATACGGTCACTAGCTCACCCTGGCTGAGTATGTGTGTGCATGCACGTGTAGGTTGAGCACTTGAGCGTGACCGTGTGTGTTCCGTCGTGTGCTCGGACATGCATGCATTAGGGTATCACGCGCGTTTTTGCGTCCATGTGTACGTGTGACTGTTGCATACACGTAGGGGGAGTACGTGTAGGGGCCACTAAAGGAGCAGTCAAATCACACCGTAAGTTAGTCGGAAGAAGCAACCATCATTTCACTCTTCAATGACTCATACACAATATAAAATGGTTGATATGGAGAGAAAAGAAAACCACCATATATACACTAGCAGGAGCCTAAGCTACAAGCCTACTTGCTTGGGTTTCTCTCTTCACAAGCATAGAACGACGATGGCCACACCGCTGGTCACATATCCAGCCTGATCCCGCAGCTGGGAGAAGGGAACAATGTTCTGCTTAGACGTGGTCGACATCGGCGAGGGAGAAAATCCACAGTCGGTGCGTCCCAATCGGGGCTCACCGCGGTATGGGCCGATGCCGCGTCCCAACCGCCCTTCTAGCTACAGCCCGACGTCCTAGGTAGTCCATCTTCCTTTTGGAGCCGGCTTGCTCCACTGCCGCAGCTCCCCACGTAGCTCCATCTCCATGTTGATCTTTCTCTACTTCTACCGGCTTCTACTTGTGATGAGTTTATGTCTCATGAACTAGTGCCAGTACTATTATTCTAATCACTTCTTCAATATCTTTTCCATCCGGGATGCTCAGCTCGATTTTAGTGGAACTGCACAAAAGCATCATATGATCCGAGGGTGCCAGCCGTTTTTCCTTCGACAGGTTCTACCTGGCCAGGAAATTAAATCCTCTTTAGGGTTTATATTTAAGTCATAGTGACCCCATTAGTAGTTTTTCTTTCGTACACGCTCTCATAACTTTTGTCTTTAGTTGTGAAGTAAATATTGGCTATGATCTGTGAATCATTGAGATGCATCAGCATGCTTGTTAGTTTTCCTTTGTATTTTATGGAATGTTGTAACGGGGCAACCTTGGAGTAGGAATGAAAATGGAGTGGAAAGTTTCCGTTTTTCCAGAGAAAAAATGGAAACGGAGAGAAACCAACATTTCATTTCGTTGGATCGCACCATCGAGCAAAACCAACGTTTAAATCACGTCTGTCGCGTTGGTGTCTCACCCTCCTCCACGGCTCGACCCCACATGGTCGCTCGACATGCCACTCACCGCAAACCGAGTGTACGATAACTTACCCGCCTGCTTGTCGATGGAGTACTAGTACTACTGGAAGAGATTGACGAGTTGGGGGGAGGACAGCTAGCTGTAGCACAGACTCCCAAGAACTTTTTAGATGCATGCTGTGGCCCGGTATTGCGACCTTTGAATGTGGAGCAGTCGCGTGCACCAGGAAGCGGCGCGGGCGACGCTCTCTCGATAGGTGCGCCGCTTGAATGCCGGCGCCAGTGAGAGGTTGCGTCCGCTCTGGCCGGGCATGAATGCGGCACTGACCGTTTCGGGTGGGAAGCACGCGCGGGTGATGAAGAGGGTTCGGGTTGGTCAGGAGCGGCCGTGGCAGCGGTCCGGACGCCCGCAAACAATAGATGATGTACGTTAATATTGCCGCATATATAATTAACAACGTAAATAATGTGCCAGTTGGACAAATATGATTGGAGATGGAGATGGAAATGGAATTTTACGTAAACACGGATATGCATGTCTATGTCTATGTGTGTCTGCGCGACGACTCTCGCGACCTGGAAGCAGGGGCGTGTTTTTTATCGAGTTTTTTTTCTTGGTATGTTAAAAAATTGTTCGCCAGTTCTCGTTTCTTTTTTCCGGGAACGCGCGTATTCTATTTAAAACCACTGCTATGGAGAGATTGTTTTACTCCATTATAGCCTCTTGTTTCATAGAGTTTCTCGCGTCTCGCTCTCTCACCCTCTCCATATCAAAACAAAATGACAGTGTCCACACTATCTCTCGCCTCACCGGTGGTCACAGATCCGGCCGAATCCCGTCCGCTGCGGGAGGTGAGGAGGTGCAGCGTTTACGTTGTCGCCGTCGGCGATGGAGGAAGCCGATGTGCACCGTCTTCTCGGAGCTGGTGCTGGCGCCGACGAAGGTCCTCCGTGCCCTTGTTCGCTGCCGTCGTGTGGGCAGATACCTCTCGCCCTCCTAAGCGACATCTCGCCCACCCGAGGTATAACTTCTTGTACTGGTCCAGCTCTCCAGGTCGCTGCATGCGGGTTTTCTTCTATGCGACTACTCCCCAGCTCCCCATGTATAGTACCTAGGGTTTGTCGGTTGGTCCAACATCACCTACTATTATAGAGGAAATGCCACTTGAAAAGTTGTCCTGATTTATGCCTCGGTGGAGGTATACATGTTGTTTCGACAAAAAGTACATGGTGGTTGTGCGGTCATTGTCCATATGCTCCTATTGCTGCTGCTAATCTAATACTATCACTGGTTAAATGAAGAAATGCTTTTTTTTCTCGGGTATCCTGGTTTAGTTCCCATCAAGATAATCATGATGCTTCTGTTTGTTGGTGTACTTTCATAATTCTTATTGACAATTGAGATGTCGTTGTTAATCTTGTAAAACAAAGTAACAACACTATATCCCTTTTTTATATTTTTGGAAATAGCGATGCGTATCTCCATACCCGGGCATGTCTTCCTCAAGTGGAACTGTGATACGTCTCCAACGTATCCATAATTTTTGATTGTTCCATGCTATTATATATTCTGTTTTGTATGTTTAATGGGCTTTATTATACACTTTTATATTATTTTTGGGACTAACCTATTAACCGGAGGTCCAACCCAAATTGCTTTTTTTTCCTATTTCAGTGTTTCAAAGGAAAGGAATATCAAACGGAGTCCAAACGGAACGAAACCTTTGGGAACGTGATTTTTGGAACAAACGTGATCCAGAGGACTTGGAGTGGACGTCAAGCAACAGAGAGGAAGCCACGAGGTAGGGGGGCGCCTACCCCCCAGGGTGCGCCCTCCACCCTCGTGGGCCCCTCGTGGCTCCACCGACCTACTTCTTCCTCCTATATATACCTACGTACCCCCAAACCATCAAAAGCGCCCACGAAAACCTAATTCCAGCGCCGCAACCTTCTCTACCCGTGAGATACCATCTTGGGGCCTTTTCCGGCATCGTGCCGGAGGGGGCATTGATCACGGAGGGCTTCTACATCAACACCATAGCCTCTCCGATGATGTGTGAGTAGTTTACCTCAGACCTTCGGGTCCATAGTTATTAGATAGATAGCTTCTTCTCTCTCTTTGGATCTCAATACAAATTTCTCCTCGATTCTCCTGGAGATCTATTTGATGTAACTCTTCTTTTGCGGTGTGTTTGTCAAGATCTGATGAATTGTGGGTTTATGATCAAGATTATCTATGAACAATATTTGAATCTTCTCTGAATTCTTTTATGTATGATTGGTTATCTTTGCAAGTCTCTTTGAAGTATCAGTTTGGTTTGGCCTACTAGATTGATCTTTCTTGCAATGGAAGAAGTGCTTAGCTTTGGGTTCAATCTTGCGGTGTCCTTTCCCAGTGACAGCAGGGGCAGCAAGGCACGTATTGTATTGTTGCCATCGAGGATAAAAAGATGGGGTTTATATCATATTGCATGAGTTCATCCCTCTACATCATGTCATCTTGCTTAAAGCGTTACTCTGTTCTTATGAACTTAATACTCTAGATGCATGCTAGATAGCGG
Organism: Aegilops longissima; assembly: GCA_021605205.1. NCBI lineage: Eukaryota > Viridiplantae > Streptophyta > Magnoliopsida > Poales > Poaceae > Aegilops > Aegilops longissima. The sequence continues at coordinate 381,177,499 of CM038680.1, forward strand.
TCGATGTGTGGAGTAATAGTAGTAGATGCAGAATCATTTCGGTCTACTTGTCACGGACGTGATGCCTATATACATGATCATACCTAGATATTCTCATAATTATGCACTTTTCTATCAATTGCACGACAATAATTTGTTTACCCACCGTAATACTTATGCTATCTCGAGAGAAGCCACTAGTGAAACCTATGGCCCCCGGGTCTATTTCCTATCATATTAATCTCCCGACAACAAGCTATTTATGGCGCCGTTTATTTTACTTTGCATCTTTATTTACTCTTTATCATAAAAATACCAAAAATATTATCTTATCATATCTATCAGATCTCACTCTCATAAGTGACCGTGAAGGGATTGACAACCCCTTTATCACGTTGGTTGCGAGGTTCTTATTTGTTTGTGTAGGTGCGTGGGACTCGAGCGTAGTTTCCTACTGGATTGATACCTTGGTTCTCAAAAACTGAGGGAAATACTTACGCTACTTTACTGCATCACCCTTTCCTCTTCGAGGGAAAACCAACGCAATGCTCAAGAGGTAGCAAGAAGGATTTCTGGCGCCATTGCCGGGGAGTCTACGCACAAGTCAAGACATACAAGTACCCATCACAAACTCTTATCCCCCGCATTACATTATTTGCCATTTGCCTCTCGTTTTCATCTCCCCCACTGCACCTTTGTCGTTTTATTCGCCCTCTCTTTCCCTTCGCCTTCTTTTTCCGTTCACCTCTTTTCTGCTCGCTTTGTCGTCATGGCCAGTCCTTTATCTACTCCTTTGTCTCCCGAGAATGAAGTTATCAATTTTAAACAAAGGGAGGGAGAAAATTTAAAAGATGCTTGGTATAGAATTTGCAATGCTCAAAATAAGTCTGCTAGAAAGCAATCTACTTCCGTTCTCCTTCACAACTTTTATGTAGGTGTCACGCCTTGGAATAGATATATTCTTGATACCATTACCGGAGGGAATTTCTTGGGCAGCCATACTTTTGATTCTTACAATGCTATGACAGATTTGTTTGGCTCTCCACCTCTTTTGGTTAATGGAACTATGTTAACTTTGGAGCATGTGATGCAAAGACTTGAAATTATTGAATAAAAAGATCCACAACAAAATTACCCAATATGGATCTAAGGTAGGAGTCACGTTGAAATTTTTTAAAGAAAAGGAACCCATAGTTAATGAAAGAATAGATCAAGATTCCATTAGAATCGATAAGCTTGAGGGCATCATTACCAACTTGGGGACCGCTTTTTCTTCCATAAAGAATACTCCAAATCCTCCTACCAAAATTGCCAAGCTTATGTATGTTCCTAAAAATAAGGGTGAATCCTCTAGTAACAAAACACCGGATCTCAAATCAATAAGTGTTCATCCCAATCTTTTTGCTATCATTAAGGAACCGTTTGCTACAAATGATTTTCTTGATTTTGTGCCAAGAAGTTTGTTAATTAATAAAAAGAAATAAACTCCTAGGGGTCACAGGTACCTTATTGAAGAATTGCCTACCAAAGATGGCAATGCCTAGATTTATCCTTGCTTTTATGCCTAGCTAAGGGCGTTAAACGATAGCGCTTGTTGGGAGGCAACCCAATTTTATTTTAGTTTTTTTGCTTTTGTTTCTGTTTAGGAATAAATAATCCATCTAGCCTCTGGTTAGATTTTTTTTTGTAGTTTAATTAGTGTTTGTGCCAAGTTAAACCTATAGGATCTTCTTGGATGATAGTTATTTGATCTTGCTAAAAATTCCAGAAACTTTCTGTTCATGAAAACAATTGTTAAAAATCACCAGAACATGATAAAATACTGATTCCAATTGCAGCAGATCAATAAACAAATTATTTAGGTCATCCTATTTTGGTAGATTTTTATGAGTTCCAGAAGTTTGCGTTAGTTACAGATTACTACAGACTGTTCTGTTTTTGACAGATTCTGTTTTTCGTGTGTTGTTTGCTTATTTTGACGAATCTATGGCTAGTAAAATAATTTATAAACCATAAAGAAGTTGGAATACAGTAGGTTTAACACCAATATAAATAAAGAATGAGTTCAATACAATACCTTGAAGTGGTGTTTTGTTTTCTTTCGCTAACGGAGCTCAGGAGATTTCCTGTTAAGTTTTGTGTTGTGAAGTTTTCAAGTTTTGGGTAAGGATTTGATGGATTATGGAACAAGGAGTGGCAAGATCCTAAGCTTGGGGATGCCCAAGGCACCCCAAGGTAAATCCAAGGACACCAAAAAGCCAAAGCTTGGGGATGCCCCGGAAGGCATCCCCTCTTTTGTCCTCGTCCATCGGTAACTTTACTTGGAGCTATATTTTTATTCACCACATGATAAGTGTTTTGCTTGGAGCGTGTTGTATGATTTGAGTCTTTGCTTTTTAGTTTACCACATTCATCCTTTCTGTACACACCTTTTGAGAGAGACACACATGATTCGGAATTTATTAGAATACTCTATGTGCTTCACTTATATCTTTTGAGCTATATAGTTTTTGCTCTAGTGCTTCACTTATATCTTTTAGAGCACGGCGGTGGTCTTGTTTTATAGAAACTATTGTTCTCTCATGCTTCACTTGTATTGTTTTGAGAGTCCTATAAAACAGCATGGTAATTTGCTTAAATTGAGAAGGTAGTCCTAATATGATAGGCATCCAAGATTAGTAAAAACTTTCTTGTAAGTGCGTTGAATATTAAGAGAAGTTTGATGCTTGATAATTTTTTTGAGATACGAAGATGGTGATATTAGAGTCATGCTAGTTGAGTAGTTGTGAATTTTAAAAATACTTGTGTTAAAGTTTGTGATTCCCGTAGCATGCACGTATGGTGAACCGTTATGTGATGAACTCGGAGCATGATTTATTTATTGATTGTCTTCCTTATGAGTGGCGGTCGGGGACGAGCGATGGTCTTTTCCTACCAATCTATCCCCCTAGGAGCATATGCGTAATACTTTGTTTTGATAACTAATAGATTTTTGCAACAAGTATATGAGTTCTTTATGCTTAATGTTGAGTCCATGGATTATACGCACTCTCACCCTTCCACCATTGCTAGCCTCTCTAATACCGCGCACTTTTCGCCGGTATCATACACCCACCATATACCTTCCCCAAAACAGCCACCATACCTACCTATTATGGCATTTCCATAGCCATTCCGAGATATATTGCCATGCAACTTACCACCGTTCCGTTTGCTATGACACGCTTCATCATTGTCATATTGCTTTGCATGATCATGTAGTTGACATCGTATTTTGTGGCAAAGCCACCGTTCATAATTTTTTATACATGTCACTCTTGATTCATTGCATATCCCGGTACTCCACCGGAGACATTCATATAGAGTCATATTTTTGTTCTAAGTATCGAGCTGTAATTCTTGAGTTGTAAGTAAATAAAAGTGTGATGATCATCATTATTAGAGCATTTTACCAAGTGAGGAAAGGATGATGGAGACTATGATTCCCCCAAAAGTCAGGATGAGACTCCAGACGAAAAAAAGAGGCCATAAAAAAAGGGAAAGGCCCAAATAAAAAGATGAGAGAAAAAGAGAGAAGGGACAATGTTACTATCCTTTTACCACACTTGTGCTTTAAAAGTAGCACCATGATCTTCATGATAGAGAGTCTCCTATGTTGTCATTTTCATATACTAGTGGGAATTTTACATTATAGAACTTGGATTGTATATTCCAATGATAAGCTTCCTCAAAATGCCCTAGGTCTTCGTGAGCAAGCGAGTTGGATGCACACCCAGTTAGTTTCTTTTGTTGAGCTTTCATACACTTATAGCTCTAGTGCATCCGTTGCATGGCAATACCTACTCACTCACATTGATATCTATTGATGGGCATCTCCATAGCCCGTTGATACGCCTAATTGATGTGAGACTATCTTCTCCTTTTTTGTCTTCTCCACAACCACCATTATATTCCACATATAGTGCTATGTCCATGGCTCACGCTCATATATTGCATGCAGATTGAAAAAGTTTGAGAACATCAAAAGTATGAAACAATTGCTTGGCTTGTCATCGGGGCTGTGCATGATTAAATACTTTGTGTGATGAAGATAGAGCATAGCCAGACTATATGATTTTGTAGGGATAACTTTCTTTGGCCATGTTACTTTGAGAAGACATGATTGCTTAGTTAGTATGCTTGAAGTATTATTATTTTTATGTCAATACTAAACTTTTATCTTGAATCTTTCGGATCTGAATATTCATACCACAAATAAGAGAATTACATTAAGGAATATGCTAGGTAGCATTCCACATCAAAAATTCTGTTTTTATCATTTACCTACTCGAGGGCAAGCAGGAATTAAGCTTGGGGATGCTTGATACGTCTCCAACGTATCTATAATTTTTGATTGTTCCATGCTATTATATATTCTGTTTTGGATGTTTAATGGGATTTATTATACACTTTTATATTATTTTTGGGACTAACCTATTAACCGGAGGCCCAGCCCAAATTGCTGTTTTTTTTCTTATTTCAGTGTTTTGAAGGAAAGGAATATCAAACGGCATGCAACCTTCGGGAACGTGATTTTTGGAACAAACATGATCCAGAGGACTTGGAGTGGACGTCAAGCAACAGACAAGGACGCCATGAGGTAGGGGCGCGCCTACCCCCTAGGGCGCGCCCTCCACCCTCGTGGGCCCCTCGTGGCTCCACCGACCTACTTCTTCCTCCTATATATACCTATGTACCCCCAAACCATCAGAAGCGCCCACGAAAACCTAATTCCACCGCCGCAACCTTCTGTACCCAGAGATCCCATCTTGGGGCCTCTTCCGGCGTCCTGCCGGAGGGGGCATTGATTACGGAGGGCTTCTACATCAACACCATAGCCTCTCCGATGATGTGTGAGTAGGTTACCTCAGACCTTTGGGTCCATAGTTATTAACTAGATGGCTTCTTCTCTCTCTTTGGATCTCAATACAAAGTTCTCCTCGATTCTCTTGGAGATCTATTTGATGTAACTCTTCTTTTGCGGTGTGTTTCTCGAGATCTGATGAATTGTGGGTTTATGATCAAGATTATCTATGAGCAATATTTGAATCTCCTCTAAATTCTTTTATGTATGATTGGTTATCTTTGCAAGTCTCTTCGAATTATCAGTTTGGTTTGGCCTACTAGATTGATCTTTCTTGCAATGGAAGAAGTGCTTAGCTTTGGGTTCAATCTTGCGGTGTCCTTTCCCGGATGGCGGGGCAGCAAGGCACGTATTGTATTGTTGCCATCGAGGATAAAAAGATGGGGTTTATATCATATTGCATGAGTTCATCCCTCTACATCATGTCATCTTGCTTAAAGAGTTACTCTGTTCTTATGAACTTAATACTCTAGATGCATGCTGGATAGCAGTCGATGTGTGGAGTAATAGTAGTAGATGCAGAATCATTTCAGTCTACTTGTCACGGACGTGATGCCTATATACATGATCATACCTAGATATTCTCATAATTATGCACTTTTCTATCAGTTGCTCGATGATACGTCTCCGTCGTATCTATAATTGTTTATTGTTCCATGCCAATATTATTCAACTTTCATATACTTTTGGGAACTTTTTATATTATTTTTGGGACTAACATATTGATCCACTGCCCAGTGCCAGTTCCTGTTTGTTGCATGTTTTATGTTTCGCAGAAACCTAATATCAAACGGAGTCCAAACGGGATAAAAACGGACGGATAATTATTTTGGAATATTTACTATTTTTGGGAAGTAAAATCAACGCGAGACGGTGCTCGAGGGGGCCAAGAGGCAGGGGCGCGCCCTGGACCTTCATGGGCACCCCGTAAGGCGGTTGACGCTCTTCCTTTGCCGCAATAAAGCAAATTTTATGAGAAAAATATGGGTGAAAGATTCAACCCAATCGGAGTTACGGATCTCTGGATATAAAAGAAACGGTGAAAGGGCAGCACACCAGAACGCAGAAACAGAGAGAGACAGATCCAATCTCGGAGGGGCTCTCGCCCCTCCCACGCCATGGAGGCCAAGGACCAGAGGAGAAACCCTTCTCCCATCTAGGGAGGAGGTCAAGGAAGAAGAAGACGAAGGGCCCCCCTCTCCCCTTCTCTTCCGGTGGCGCCGGAACATCGCCGGAGCCATCATCATCACCGCAATCTTCACCAACAACTTCACCGCCATCATCACCAACTCTTCCCCCTTCTATGCAGCGGTGTAATCCCTCTTTTACCTGTTGTACTCTCTACTTAGACATGGTGCTCAACGCTATATATTATTTCCCAATGATGTATGGCTATCCTATGATGTTTGAGTAGATCCGTTTTGTCCTATGGGTTATTTGATGATCAAGATTGGTTTGAGTTGCATGTTTTATTATTGGTGCTGTCCTATGGTGCTCTCTGTGTCGCGCAAGCGTGAGGGATTCCAGTTGTAGGGTGTTGCAATATGTTCATGATTTGCTTATGGTGGGTGGCGTGAGTGACAGAAGCACAGACCCGAGTAAGTAGGTTTTTTGCGTATGGGATAAAGGGGACTTGATACTTTAATGCTATGGTTGGGTTTTACCTTAATGAATCTTTAGTAGTTGCGGATGCTTGCTAGAGTTCCAATCATAAGTGCATATGATCCAAGTAGAGAAAGTATGTTAGCTTATGCTTCTCCCTCAATTAAATTACAATAATGATTACCGGTCTAGTTATCGATTGCCTAGGGACAAATAACTTTCTCGCAACAAAAAGCTCTTTACTAAAACTAATTTAGCTGTGTCTTCTTCTAAACAGCCCCTACTTTTTATTTACGTTCTCTTTATATTCTTGCAAACCTATCCAAAAACACCAACAAAGTACTTCTAGTTTCATACTTGTTCTAGGTAAAGCGAGCGTCAAGCGTGCATAGAGTTGTATCGGTGGTCGATAAAACTTGAGGGAATATTTGTTCTACCTTTAGCTCCTCGTTGGGTTCGACACTCTTACTTATCGAAAGAGGCTACAATTGATCCCCTATACTTGTGGGTTATCAAGACCTTTTTCTGGCGGCGTTGCCGGGAAGTCATAGCGTGGGGTGAATATTCTTGTGTGTGCTTGTTTGCTTTATCACTAAGTAATTTTTATTTGCTGTTCTTAGTTGTTCTTTATCTTTAGTTATCGATATGGAACACGACATACCAAAAAAATTAGGTGTACTTGCTGCTCATGGAGATGAGGAACCTCCTAAAACCCTCGATGCTCATTATGTGACAGATATTATGTATACTTTGATAATCCAGAGAAAACCCCATTCAATTTGGTAATGGGAGTAACTTTGGATCAACGTGAATACTTTAGGGATTATCACTTGACACAAAAAGGGAAACTATTATGGGAACAAATTTATATGTTGAAGTGGTACGCTCGGGAAGTATGCTTGAGTTATGATTATACTTGTTGCTCTAGGATGAAGGCTCCACACCTTCCCTTTTCATGCAAATTTAATGATAATGAAACCTTGGCTTCTTATGCTAGAGGTATATATGATTACTACGATGTGGAACAAATAGAAGAATTTGTTGCTTTTAAGGGTGCTTATGAAATTGAATCTTTGTTTGAAAAGTATGAAGCTTTTGATGATGATGTTTATAGGCCTGAAAATTTTGCTATATTGAAATATTGCTATGATAATTATGAATATAATTCCTATATCGATGCGCTTATTGAGAAAGTCTCTGCTGTCCAAGAAGAGACTAATATTTTGCAGGAGTCTATGGAAGAAGAAATTGATGAAACTGTGAGCTCATTGGGTGAAAAAGATGATGAGGAGAGCGAAGAACAAAAGGAGGAAGAGCGGATTAGCTACCCGTTCCCACCTTCTAATGAGAGTAACTCTTCAAATCATACATTGTTTAATTTCCCTTCATGCTTACCGAAGGATGGTTGCTATGATGATTGTTATGATCCCATTGATTCTCTTGAAATATCCCTTTTTGATGATGCTTGCTATGCTTGTGGCCAAGATGCCAATATGAATTATGCTTATGGAGATGAACTTGCTATAGTTCCTTATGTTAAACATGAAATTGTTGCTATTGCACCCACACATGATAGTCCTATTATCTTTTTGAATTCTCCCAACTACACTATATCGGAGAAGTTTGCACTTATTAAGGATTATATTGATGGGTTGCGTTTTACTATTACACATGATGATTTTGATAGATATAATATGCATGTGCTTGCTGCTCCTACTTGCAATTATTATGAGAGAGGAACTATATCTCCACCTCTCTATGTTTCCAATAAGATAAAATTGCAAGAAACTGTTTATACTATGCATTGGCCTTTACTATGTGTGCATGAATTGTTCTTTTATGACATGCCGATGCATAGGAAGAGAGTTAGACTTCGTCTTTGCTTGATATATGTTGCTTTGTGCTCACTACTAAATTACAAATCATTGCTAATTAAAATTGGCTTTGATATACCTTGGGATCCGGGTGGATTCACTACTTGAGCACTATATGCCTAGCTTAATGGCTTTAAAGAAAGTGCTGCCAAGGAGACAACCCGGAAGTTTTAGAGAGTCATTTATTTCTGTTGAGTGCTTTTATATAGTTTAAAAACAAAAAATAAAGAGGGGAACCTAAAACTTTTTCAAAAAGAAAAGCGAAAGTGAGAAAGACGAGCATTATTGAAGTGGGAGCTAGCCTTGAACTTTGTTCACGCTCACGGAAACTTTGTGATTACAGAAACTTTTCAACAAAAATAATTATCCCCTTTTACAATTCCATTGTATTATAAAAATAATGTGCCAAGGTTTGCCTTTAGGATGTTTACAATGCTTGTTGGTTTGTACGGTGCAGGACAGAAACTTTGGCTGTAGTGCGCGATTTTTAATTTTTTACTGGTACGTCAAACGGTTATGATTCTTTTTTCACTGTCTTTATATACAATTTTTTATTTTTCCTAATTTTGGAAGAATTTTTCAAGTATCATAAGTATGGTGAATGTTCAGATTATTACAGACTGTTCTGTTTTAGACAGATTCTATTTTTGATGCATAGTTTGCTTGTTTTGATGAAACTATCAATTTATATCAGTGGATTAAGCCATGGAAGAGCTATATTACAGTAGACACAATGAAAAAACAAAATATTAATTGGTTTGCAAGAGTACTTAGAGTAGTGATTTGCTTTATTATACTAACTGATCTTACCGAGTTTTTTGTTGAAGTTTTGTGTGGATGAAGTGTTCGAAGATCGAGGATGTTTCAATATGAGGATAAGGAGGAGAGGCAAGAGCTCAAGCTTGGGGATGCCCAAGGCACCCCAAGTAAATATTCAGGGAGACTCAGGCGTCTAAGCTTGGGGATGCCCCAGAAGGCATCCCCTCTTTCTTCAACAAGTATCGGTATGTTTTCGGATTTGTTTCGTTCATGCGATATGTGCAAATCTTGGAGGGTCTTTTGCTTTAGTTTTCATTTTTTATTTTATGCACCATGCTGGTATGAAATAGTCCTTGGTTGATTTATAGAATGCTCTTTGCACTTCACTTTTATCTTTTGAGTATGGCTTTATAGAATGCTTCATGTGCTTCACTTATATTATTTGAAGTTTGGATTGCCTGTTTCTCTTCACATAGAAAACCACCATTTGTAGAATGCTCTTTTGCTTCACTTATATTTGTTAGAGCGTGGGAATATATTTTGTAGAAATAATTAAACTCTCTTGCTTCACTTATATCTATTTAGAGAGATGACAGGAACTGGTCATTCACATGGTTAGTCATAAAATCCTACATAAAACTTGTAGATCACTGAATATGATATGTTTGATTCCTTGCAATAGTTTTGTGATATAAAGATGGTGATAGTAGAGTCATGCTAGTGGGTAGCTGTGGATTAGTAGAAATACTTGTGTTGAGGTTTGTGATTCCCGTAGCATGCACGTATGGTGAACCGTTATGTGATGAAGTCGGAGCATGATTTATTTATTGATTGTATTCCTTATGAGTGGCGGTCGGGGACGAGCGATGGTCTTTTCCTACCAATCTATCCCCCTAGGAGCATGCGCGTAGTACTTTGTTTCAATGACTAATAGATTTTTGCAATAAGTATGTGAGTTCTTTATGACTAATGTTGAGTCCATGGATTATGCGCACTCTCACCCTTCCATCATTGCTAGCCTCTTCGGTACCGTGCAATGCCCTTTCTCACCTCGAGAGTTGGTGCAAACTTCGCCGGTGCATCCAAACCCCGTGATAGGATACACTCTGTCACACATAAACCTTCTTATATCTTCCTCAAAACAGCCACCATACCTACCTATCATGGCATTTCCATAGCCATTCCGAGATATATTGCCATGCAACTTCCATCATCATCATATACATGACTCGAGCATTCATTGTCATATTTCTTTGCATGATTGTAAGATAGCTAGCATGATATTTTCATGGCTTGTCCGTTTTTTTGATATCTTTGCTACGTTATATCATTGCTCATCCCGGTACACCGCCGGAGGCATTCATATAGAGTCATACCTTTGTTCTAGTATCGAGTTGTAATATTGAGTTGTAAGTAAATAAAAGTGTGATGATCATCATTATTAGAGCACTGCCCCAGTGAGGAAAGGATGATGGAGACTATGATTCCCCCACATGTCGGGATGAGACTCCGGACTTAAAGACAAATAAAAGAGGCCAAAGAAGCCCAAATAAAAAAAATATGCCAAAGAAGCCCACCAAAAAAAATAAAAAATGAGAGAAAAAGAGAGAAGGGGCAATGTTACTATCCTTTTACCACACTTGTGCTTCAGAGTAGCACCATGTTCTTCATAGAGAGAGTATCCTATGCTTTCACTTTCATATACTAGTGGGAATTTTCATTATAGAACTTGGCTTGAATATTCCGATGATGGGATTCCTCAAACGCCCGAGGTCTTCATGAGCAAGCAAGTTGGATGCACACCCACTTAGTTTCCAGTTTGAGCTTTCATACACTTATAGCTCTTAGTGCATCCGTTGCATGGCAATCCCTACTCACTCATATTGATATCTATTAATGGGCATCTCCGTAGCACGTTGATACGCCTAGTTGATGTGAGACCTTCTCCTTTTTTGTCTTCTCCACATAACCCCCACCATCATATTATATTCCACCTATAATGCTATGTCCATGGCTCACGCTCATGTATTGCATGAAAGTTGAAAACGTTTGAGATTAATAAAGTATGAAACAATTGCTTGGCTTGTCATCGGGGTTGTGCATGATTAAATACTTTGTGTGATGAAGATAGAGCATAGCCAGACTATATGATTTTGTAGAGATAACTTTCTTTGGCCATGTTGTTTTGAAAAGACATGATTGCTTTATTAGTACGCTCGAAGTATTATTTTTTTATGTCAAATGATAGACTATTGCTTTGAATCACTCGTGTCTTAATATTCATGCCATGATTAGACATATGATCAAGATTATGCTAGGTAGCATTCCACATCAAAAATTATCTTTTTTATCATTTACCTACTCAAGTATGAGCAGGAATTAAGCTTGGGGATGCTGATACGTCTCCGTCGTATCTATAATTTTTGATTGTTCCATGCCAACATTATTCAACTTTCATATACTTTTGGCAACTTTTTATATTATTTTTGGGACAAACATATTGATCCAGTGCCCAGTGCCAGTTCCTGTTTGTTGCATGTTTTATGTTTCGCAGAAACCCAATATCAAACGGAGTCCAAACGGGATAAAAACGGACGGAGAATTATTTTGGAATATTTACTATTTTTGGGAAGTAAAATCAACGCGAGACGGTGCTCGAGGGGGCCAAGAGGCAAGGGGCGTGCCCTGGACCTTCGTGGGCACCCCGTAAGGCGGTTGACGCTCTTATTTTGCCGCAAGAAAGCTAATTTTATGAGAAAAATATGAGCGAAAGATTCAACCCAATCGGAGTTACGGATCTCCGGATATAAAAGAAACGGTGAAAGGGCAGCAGACCAGAACACAGAAACAGAGAGAGATAGATCCAATCTCGGAGGGGCTCTCGCCCCTCCCACGCCATGGAGGCCAAGGACCAGAGGGGAAACCCTTCTCCCATCTAGGGAGGAGGTCAAGGAAGAAGAAGACGAAGGTCCCCCTCTCCCCTTCTCTTCCGGTGGCGTTGGAACATCGCCGGAGCCATCATCATCACCGCAATCTTCACCAACAACTTCACCGCCATCATCACCAACTCTTCCCCCCTCTATGCAGCGGTGTAATCCCTCTTTTACCCGCTGTACTCTCTACTTACACATGGTGCTCAACGCTATATATTATTTCCCAATGATGTATGGCTATCCTATGATGTTTGAGTAGATTCGTTTTGTCCTATGGGTTATTTGATGATCAAGATTGGTTTGAGTTGCATGTTTTATTATTGGTGCTGTCCTATGGTGCTGTCCGTGTCTAGCAAGTGTGAGGGATTCCTGCTGTAGGGTGTTGCAATATGTTCATTATTTGCTTATGGTGGGTGGCGTGAGTGACAGAAGCACAGACCCGAGTAAGTAGGTTGTTTGCGTATGGGATAAAGGGGACTTGATACTTTAATGCTATGGTTGGGTTTTACCTTAATGAATCTTTAGTAATTGCAGATGCTTGCTAGAGTTCCAATCATAAGTGCATATGATCCAAGTAGAGAAAGTATGTTAGCTTATGCCTCTCCCTCAAATAAAATTGCAACAATGATTACCGGTCTAGTTATCGATTGCCTAGGGACAAATAACTTTCTCGTAACAAAAAGCTCTTTACTAAAACTAATTTAGTTGTGTCTTCTTCTAAACAGCCCCTACTTTTTATTTACGTGCTCTTTATATTCTTGCAAACCTATCCAAAAACACCTACAAAGTACTTCTAGTTTCATACTTGTTCTAGGTAAAGCGAGCGTCAAGCGTGCTAGAGTTGTATCGGTGGTCGATAGAACTTGAGGGAATATTTGTTCTACCTTTAGCTCCTCGTTGGGTTTGACACTCTTACTTATCGAAAGAGTCTACAATTGATCCCCTATACTTGTGGCTTATCACTCGACAATAATTTGTTTACCCACCGTAATACTTATGCTATCTTGAGAGAATCCACTAGTGAAACCTATGGCCCCCGGGTCTATTTCCTATCATATTAATCTCCTGACAACAAGCTATTTCTGGCGCTGTTTATTTTACTTTGCATCTTTATTTACTCTTTATCATAAAAATACCAAAAATATTATCTGATCATATCTATCAGATCTTACACTCGTAAGTGACCGTGAAGGGATTGACAACCCCTTTATCGCGTTGGTTGCGAGGTTCTTATTTGTTTGTGTAGGTGCATGGGACTCGAGCGTAGTCTCCTACTGGATTGATACCTTGGTTCTCAAAAACTAAGGGAAATACTTACGCTACTTTACTGCATCACCCTTTCCTCTTCAAGGGAAAACCAATGCAGTGCTCAAGAGGTAGCAAACTGCACAAAATTGGATGGCCATTGTTGTTCCGCCTCACTGTCCTCTACCACGTGGTTCTTCCTTCCTCGAGCTTGACTACTGAGAAGAAACAAACCACAGTGAGGATTTGTCAAACTTCATAGGTGCCTCACCCAAACTTGATTCCAAGTGGATGATGCATCACCACGATGACCTATCGTTGCTCATGGTTGCGCTTCATGGTTGCATCGGCTAGTGAAGCTGATCGATTTTCAATGAAAAACAAGTTGTCTTCCATCAGTGCTCTTTGCTTGTTACCCACAAAGATGATATCCTTCGTCAGTTCACCTTGGTTGCATTGGAGAGCAGTCATCTTTCATGTTGGTGCAATTTTATCACACAATTGGCTATGAACCAAATGTTTCCTCGAAGAAGGATCGACGTTGGTACTAAGAGCATAAGTTTTGCATTCACTACCACATACGGATGTATATAGACAATTTTACATTGTAGATTCACTCATTTTGCTCCGTATGTAGTCATTTGTTGAAATCTCTAGAAAGACAAATATTTAGGAACAGAGGGAGTAGTAGTTTTGTTCACTTGTATGTTAAATAAAGAGTTTCGTTTCGTACTTACACAATTTAAAACGATTGTTATGGAGAGAATAAGAAAACCACTCCACTATATATTAGTCGTATACACGAGTACTATATGGACGCAGCTTCATTGACTTTAGTGCACCTGTCTTTGGGTTTATGACAGGTGGGCCCAAAATGTGGTTGGCCCACCTGTCATACAGCCAAAAGCAAAAGCTTGATTAAGGCACCGGAGCTCAGTCCGTACTACAATATATATATATAAGCTGGAGCCTTAGCGCTTGTTCGCTAGGGTTTGCACTCTCCACACTCTCGCCGCACTACATATATATATATACACGCTGGAGGCTCAGCGTTCCTTTGCTAGGGTTTGTTATATTCACTGTCTCTCACCCTCTTCACCAGATCTAAACAAGACTGCATTCTGGACTCTGTCTCTCTCACCCCCCTCACAACTAGTGAAGGAGGCGTCCGGATCCCATCGCACTGGGAAGGGGAGGAGGTGCAGTGTTCACTCTATCGCCTTCGGCGAGGGAGGCAATCCACTGCCGGCTGCGCTTTTCTCTTTCACCCAGCGCCTGTGTGGGAGGACCACCGACCCGTTCTTCCTCACTGCCGTATGTAGTGTGGGCAGATCCGACCTCCCGCCGCACGCCTTGCCACATCCCGACGACCCTAAGGTATAGGTTTCTTTGAAACCGTCATTGGTCTAGCTGCATGCTGATCTTTTTCGATTCTGTAGTCGAATCTAGGTCTTGGTTCAAAGAGGAAATAAGGGTGCGGTGGGGTGGAGCATGAATCAAGGACGTGGTTCAATGAGGAAAGGAGGGAGGGAAAGTAGTATAGACTAGCTATCCAGCCGCTTTGTTGGTCGAAAAGGGAAAAGGGGGGTAACCCAGTACACACATCTGTAAGGAACCGAACTCTTTGTTGAAAAGGGAAAGAAATTGGTGGGTTGGGTAGTTTGTGCAGGACTAGATTTGCTGCCCTCACATAGGAAAAAGTTTCAAAGAGAACAAATATGGGACCAATGCAAATATGCTGCTTGGCTACATACTCTGCATCACCCATTTATACGTGTGGACGCACATGGTGCTGGCATGTCCCATGTCCCATCCACATGATCGTGCAGTGTGTTTTGAGATGTTGTGCTACTTGTATTGGTACTGTTTTAAATAAATGTTGAATTGAAGCTATTGTATTGCTCTCTTTGCCCATTAAGCAGGGAACAAAAATGGTACCAACCCAGACATGATGCTTGTTGCTTTGTTACAACAAACTCTGCATCACCCCCTTTATAAGTAGATGGAAGCACATGGTCTTGTTGCGCCCACTTGCCCTTGGAACTGTTTATGCTTTTTCTTAATCTGATGCTGATGGTAAAATTAAGCAATGCCACTCTCAGAATTAACTACTAAACTATTTTAAGAGAATTTCTATGTTAATATGAATCAATGCAACCGTTTTAGAAATGCTACTGTCCTATACTTTGTTTTCCATCAAGATAAGGTAGATGCTTCTTTTTGTGGCCGCATGTTTCATCCTCCTTTATTGGCAGTAATTGTTTCCTTTTTTGCCTCCGTTAATTCAGGGATATCTATTCAACTTGTAGCTATAGAAAACTTAAATGTCACACTGGCGACTTTAATTGATTTCAGAGTAATTGCACATAACGAGATTGGATTTCTTATTCGTGTTGGCAGATTCGTACGTGATTTTGTGTGCGTCATGACAGGTTGGTACCTGCCTTCATCCACATGATCGTGCAGTGTGTTTTGAGATGTTGTGCTACTTGTATTGGTACTTTTTTAAATAAATGTTGAATTGAAGCTATTGTATTGATGTCTTTTCCCATTAAGTAGTGAACAAAAATGGTACCAACCCAGACATTATGCTTGTTGCTTTGTTACAACCAACTCTGCATCACCCCCTTTATAAGTAGATGGAAGCACATGTTGTTGCGCCCACTCTCCCCTGGAACTATTTATGCTTTTTGTTAATCTAATGCCGCTGGTAAAATCAAGCAATGCCACTCTTAGAATTAACTATTGAATCTTATTTCAAAACTGCAACACTTGTCAGGGATTGGCGGGATTACCATTTTGTGGCCGCATGTTTCATCCTCCTTTATTGGCTAGTAATTGATTCCTTTTTTGCCTCTGTTAAAACATGGATATCTATTCAACTTGTTGCTATTACAACATTTTGCTTCGCTTAATTTTGGTGGAACTGCACAAAATGAGACCGGATTTCCATATATATGTGTTGACATCTCTCTCAGGTCTTCCTCATGAGTTGTTTTAAATCTTGGTCTTGAAAGGTCAGTACCGACTTTCCTCGGAATTAACTACTGAATCTTAGTTCAAAACTGCAACACTTGTTAGGGATCGGCGGGAGTACCATTTCTGTTAGGGATCGGCCGGAGTACATGCTTAAGAAATGTATTGTTCAGATAATGTCTCTGTTATTATATATCAGTTACAGCATTTTACAAATGTTACTATCCAGCTTTGTAGTTCTTTCTACATGTTTAACCAAGGTATTGTTAAGATAATGTCTCTGTTAAAATGAATCAGTCGCATTGTTTTAGGAATGATACTTTTCTGCTTTGTCGTTCTTTATACATGTTGAAACAAGGCATTGTTAAGATAATGCCTCAGTTAATATGAATGAATCACACTGATTGAGAATTGCTACTCTCCTGCTTTGTTTCCCATTAAGATAAGGTAGATCAATAGATGTTTTTCTTCTGGGAGTACAAGTCATCAACCGTTATTTCTCAGTAATTGTTTCCCTTATACCTTTTGTTGCTTACAGGGATATCAAAATTAAAGCTCGGTTTTATTCCGACTTTGATTTTTTTTGAACTGCACAAAAGGAGCCAATGTGTCTAAGGCAAACTGCTGCATTAGTGGGTCCAGTTGGTCTTGCCACTTTGCAGAAAGAAGCAGTCACTGTTTGCGCTACATTACATAAGGAATGATCGAGAAGATTTACAGAGTATTAGTAGATGCTGGTGACATGACTAGCTGCAGAGAGCATAGGAAACTCTACAACACGTGGAGTGCACTAGGCAAAAAGTGCCCAAACAAGTACAGGAAGCCAGGACAGGACTCCAAATCTGTCAATGTCATTCTAAGCAACAATGATGGGGCATCTGGGTATGGTAATATGTTTACCATACTTTCAGTTTGTTAGTCCACCGATTGGTGGGTTGACACTGGGGCCAATTTCATGTGTGTGCTGCTGTGTCTTTGTTTTCTTGCAGCATATAAATACGATATCCACAGGGATGCTCAGCTTGATTTTAGTGGAACTGCACAAAATGTCCAGATGGTTTGTGTCCTCCATAATACTTCGCCATGCACAGTACATCGAATGGTTCTCTAATCATTCGTCGTCACCTTGAGCCACCGGACTATATGTTTGAATGGTGCTGCCAGCGTTGGCCATTAAGATGGGTAAGAAGAAAGGCAAAAAGAGAGATGGTTGCTTTACTTGTGGTTTGGAGGAACACTGGGCAAACAAGTGCCCAAACAAGTACCAAGAAGCCAGGACAAGACTCCAAGTCGGTCAATGTCACTCTAAGCAACAATGATGGGGCATTTGGGTATGGTAATCTGTTTACCGTACTTTCAGTTTGTTAGTCCACCGATTGGTGGGTTGACACTGGGGCCAATATTCATGTGTCTGCTGATGTGTCTTTGTTTTCTGCCAGCATATAAATACGAAATCCACATGGATGCTCAACTTGATTTTAGTGGAACTGCACAAAATGTTCAGATGGTTCGTGTCCTCCATAATACTTCATCATGCACAATATATCGAATGGTTCTCTAATCATTCGTCGTCACCTTGAGCCACCGGACAATCGGATGACAAACTGATGACAAACCCTGCCCGTTCCACAATCATAGGCATTACATATTTTGAATGGGAAAAGCTTGTCAAAGTTCACATTAGTTTAATATATTGGAATTAGATAACCTTGTCAATTTTTGCTCATTGATGTTAGCCAGAAGACATGCATTTGATATTTTTGAGTGGGACGCCCTTTGCTGTGAGCAACGTCGATCGTTTTTCCTTATTCCTGTCTTCAGTTCAGAAGTAAATATTTACTCTGCTGAGATGCATAGTCACATGAATGTTGACTTATGTAAGATATTTTAAGAGTTTGTTCTGAATATTGTCTATGTAATGCCAGGCCTTGTGTTTGATTGCAAAGTTGATCTTGGAATGTTGTGGCATGCGGCATCACGAGCTGTTCACCGTGCCTCCTGAGAATAATGCTTCGTATTGTTTTGCATGTCGATCTAATGCCGGTGATTTGCTTGTTAGGAAGATCATCCTCTTCTTTTGTTTCCATGCTTAAGAAATTCATCGTCGTATGTTTCATTCATAGCCTATACGACAAGTCGGGTAGGTTAGACGTGAAACCATATGATCTTCTGACCAACTCATCATCTTAGGCCGTGATTGGATCGTTGCTTTCTAACCAAAACCACTTGTAAAACTGATGCTTGTACATAAAAGCAGATGGTCTCGGGTGAAGCGCTTGGTTGGTCGATTTTGACTTGTAAAATATACACCGGTCTCTCAAATTACACGCGTAACCCGCCGGTTTTACTTACAGACCTCGGGCCCTCGGTTTCATTATGCCTGTATTTTACGATTTGTTTCCAATGGCGAGTAAATTACACTTGTATCTTAATACAAGTGTGAAATAAACCAGAGCTCCCAAGCGCGGCCTTACCGTTTCATGCCGTCTTAGTCTCTCGAAGGTGCTCATAGGTGTCTGATGATCCTGGCTTCCTTAATGAGCAGCGGGCGCTGTATCAGACCATCCTTAGGGCCCGCGAGGCCCTCTTCGTTGTCCTTCGAGTTGTTTCACTCGCCGTGGCGCCGAGCATTGTTAACATGGTCAATGAACATGAGGATTCACGAGATGACTTTATTTTGACTGGATGACAATAGGGACCCACTAGGGCCATAGACGTACGTACGCAAGTGCCTCCTTATTATGTACAACTATATTTTTTGCTTCCTCCTGGTTTCCTGACATCACGGTCCCACACCATTGTCAACCTATGTAGTCAATATAAATGAGAGAATTGCACAAGGTGCGGCCGACAGCTAGGACCAAGCAGCTCGAGCAGTATTTGTGTTTTTGAGGCGTGAGCACTGCAGAGTTTTTCTTGGCGATGTTTTCGTTGTTGTTCAGAGGAGAGCAGGGTATTAACTTGGCGGGCTGTGGCCTGTCTAGCCCAGGACAGATATCCAGCCCAGATATTAATTTTTTTCAAGATGAAAATGGCTAACCCAGCTATACGTTTTTTTTAGGAATACCCGGGCAAGGTCAACTTGTTATTCTCCACCCCGCTGGGCTGCAAATCTTTCCTAGTAGGGATGCATTAGGCTTAACAGGAAAATGGGCTTTAAAAAATAATAAATGTGATGTAATTATAAAAACTGGGTAGTAACTATAAAAATGCACTAAACATGAAATTAGTTGATAAAATATTATTTATGGATTTTGAAAATCTTAATTTTTAATTGTTGCGTGCATAATGTTTCGTTAGATTTTTACGTAATACAAATTTATATTTAATCTGACTAGAAATTTCGGGATAAAAATATTTCGGATCCCATCAAAATGTGAGAAATTTTATTGAATTCTGTCTTGAACGGTTGGTTGAAATTATTAATCATTGTCCTAGCTAGAAAATGGAATGTACTTTTAACAAACTGTAAATGGGCTGTAGTAAATTTCATTAGAATTCAAAAATGAGCTGTACATTCTTACAAATCGTAAATGGGCTATAAGTTCTCTGCCACACACTTGTGGGCCTACTAAGTTGACGCGTATGCAAGGCTTTGTCAACTTATTATAGTCAACACACGGTTCTAGCAACAGTGGCCATTGGATGTCCATCCAACGGATGCCGTGCTTCTTTTTCAATCTCGGATATTCTAGTTTCACCCGCCCAAAAAATGATTCCTCCCCCTGACATCTGGGGCGCATCGTTTCGGAAGCTGACCTGTGGGCCTACTAAGTTGACGTGTACCAAGGGCTTTGTCAACTTAGTCAATATGAACGATTCTAGCTGCAGTGACCGTACGATGTCCATCCAACGGTCGTAGTGCTTCTTCAACCTCTAATCTTCTTGCTCCAGCCGCCCAAAGTAGCGCCGGTCGTGCCGCCTGCTCCTCCCTCCCGTGGCCGGCTATGCTGCCGCGGAGGCCTCACCGCCCCCTACTACTCCCACCGCTGGCCAGACAATCCCTCCACTCACCCACACCCCCTTTTATTCTGCGGCGACGGCAGCCTCACACCGCAGCCGAACCAGTGAACCCTCGTACTCCTCTCCGTGCGGGCTTCCACTGCCACGTCTTCCCCGGACCCGCGTCGTCCCCTTCCTAGGCCTCGCCGCTCGCTGTCGTCCACCACCCTGGTGCTCTGGGTGCGGCGTGGTCAAGGAACAACTTCCATCGGAAGAGTTCTGTACGTGGAGAGGCTGACAGCTGGGTCCACGACAGCCGCAAGGAAGTGCCTCCTTATTACGCAGAAAATAATTATTCCTCCACCTGACAGCAGGGACCCACCGGACGGGCCACCATATTTGGCAAAAAAACGTTTCCCCCCTGACAGCTGGGACCCACCGGACGGACCATCGTATTTCGCAAAAAAATGTTCCCCCCGTCAGCTCGGACCCACCGGAAGTGCCTCCTTATTACGGGACAAAAAAATGAATACTCCCCATGCTAGTTGGGACCCACCTTGGTGGGAGGATGACTTGTGGGCCTACTAAGTTGACGGGGACGGAGTGCTTTGTCAACTTAGTCAATATGAACGATTCTAGCTCCAGTGACCGTACGATGTCCATCCAACGGCCGTAGTGCTTCTTCAACCTCTGGTCTTCTTGCTCCAGCTGCCCAAAGCAGCGCCAGTCGTGCCGCATGCTCCTGCCTCCCGTGTCCGGTTGTGCTGCCGTGAAGGCCTCATCACCCCCTACTATTCCCACCGTTGGCTAGGCCCTACGGCGACGGCAGCCTCACACCGCAGCCAAACCAGTGAACCCTCGTACTCCTCTCCGCGCGGGCTTCCACTCCCGCGTCTTCCCCGGCTCCTCATCATCCTCTTCCACCGCCCTAGTGCTCTCGGCGCGGCGTGGTCAACGTGGTCAAGGAACGACTTCCATCGGAAGAGTACTGTACGTGGAGAGGCTCACAGCTGGGTCCATGGCGGCCGCAAGGAAGTGCCTCCTCATTACGCGCAAAATAATTATTACTCCACCTGACAGCAGGGACCCACCGGACGGGCCACCGTATTTCATGAAAAAAATCGTTCCCCCTGACTGCTGAGACCCACCAGCTACATCTTCGCACGCAAGGAAGTGCGTCCTGGAAAAAAAACGATTCTCCCCCTGACTGCTGGGACCCACCGGCTACATCTTCGCACGCAAGGAAGTGCCTGACAGTTGGGACCCACCTGGTCAAAGCGTATGTAGCATTGTCATTCTGGTCGCGAACATGTACGTACATACTGGTCGATGTAGAGGCGCACATATGTCGTAGTAGAGGCGCGCAAGTAGCATGTACACGTACGTGCAGCGGCCAGTGTGCAAGAAAGAAAATACGGCCACGTACGTACATACGGGCAGGGTCTCGAACGCCTACTCGCGCATACGTACGGCCAAGGCTCGTGTACATGGCTGGGTCGGAACGGAGAAACAACGTCGTTGTCGTGTTCATGGGGAACCAACCGGCTGGGTCGGAACGGAATGTGTCGTCGTGTTCATCGGGAGGGCTTGGACGGAATAGCCGATGGAAACGAGGCTTGGCGTACCGCAGAACGGAGGAAACGTCCTTGTGTTCGACCGGCCACGATTGAAACAGGATCATGTTCATCGGGAGGGGTCTGGCGTACCGCAAAACGGAGGAAACGAACCTCCTATGGTCGAAACGGGGGTCCTGTTGGTCGGGAGGGGTGTGGCGTACCGCAAAACAGAGGAAACGAACTTGTGTTGGAGCGCTACGGTCGAAACGGGGGTCCTGTTCATCAGGAGGGGTGTGGCATACCGCAAAACGAGACTCCACGAGATACTGTTCATCTCCACCATCGACCCCCTCCAGCCTCCACGTGCTGTTGTTCATCCACCGTCGACCTCCTCCAGCCTCCACATGCGACTGTTCATCCACGGGCTCCTGTTCATCCAGCCTCCACCGTGCGCTACTCCACCGGCTACTGTTCAACCAGCCCTCTCCACGGGCTCCTGTTCAACCACCCCTCCACGGGCTACTGTTCATCCAACCCTCCACTGTCTACTGTTCATCCAGCCCTCCACGGGGTGGTCCTGTTCATCCAGCCCCAACCAGCTCGATCGATTGGGGTCCTGTTCATCCAGAGGCAACACCACGGGGTCATGTTCATCAAGAGGCAACACCACGGGGTCCTGTTCATCCACCCCACCGGGAATTGTTCATCCAAACCCCCCAGCAACACTCATTGTTCATCCAGAGGCAGCATCGATCGGCTTCAGTTAGCAACAAGAGAAGCGAATCGCCGATCGGGTTCGCTTAATCGCCATCGATCGGTCGCCGGGTTCGATGAACGATAGCTCGCAGCGCAATCGCCGGGTTCGGGCGAGAGCCCAACGCCTCGCTTCGGGTTCGATTAGAGCCCAACACTCGCACCCACGCAGCGTGCGTGTCACGAGAAACGCGCATTGCTCGCCCCGACCACCCACCGTAACCGGAACACCCCGATATTTTCCTCGCCTCGCTTCTACCACGGTTTTTCCGTCATGGACGGCCCAAAGAATGTCATGCAGCTGCGTCTCCGGCCCGCCCAGGACGAAAAGCCCATTTTCTGTCATGATTTTTTGTCATAGAAATAGGACCCCACCACATCTATGATGATACCGGGTTTTTTCACAATTATCGTAGTAGAAGTGTCATAAGTATGACATAATTTTTTTTCGTTCGGCCCAAAATGTCAGGATGTGTCTTTTTTTGTAGTGTTTACTTCCACTAGTAAAACAACCTCTTGACCATATACTAGCTCATATGGAGTCACCTTCGTAGCACCATGCCTTGAAATTCTATGTGCCCAAAAAGCTTCAGACAAAAACTCATGCCATCTCCTCGGATTATCCTCAATCTTCTTCTTGATGAGCTTGATTAAATTTTATTGCTAGACTCGGCTTGTTCATTAGCTTGGGCATAATACGGAGAGGAGTTGAGCAACTTTATATTATAAGATTCGGCAAACTCTCTGACTTGGTGTGACATGAAAGATGAACCTTGATCTGTAGTTAACGTTTGAGGAATACCGAATCTATGAATAATGTGCTCGGTTATGAATTGAATTACCTCCGTATGTTTCATGTTCTTGAGAGGTACTGCTTCAGACCATTTAGTGAAATAATCAGTTGCCACCAATACGAACCGATGCCCTTTTGAGGAAGACAGATCGATTTCTCCAATGAAGTCTAAACCCCAACCTCTAAAAGGCCACTACTTGATAATAGGATGTAACATAGCAGCAGGAGCCAATTGAATATCACCAAATTCTTGACAAGCTTCACACGCCTTATAATATCTGAAGCAATCATTAATCATAGTCGGCCAATAAAACCCAGCACGTCACAATAACCACTTCATCTTGGGAGCCGACTGATGAGTGCCGCAAATGCCTTCATGTACCTCTCCCATAGCAACTCTTGCCCGGTCCTTGTCCAAGCACTTTAGAAGAACATCATTGACTGTTCGGCGATAAAGACCGTCATCTCTCATTGTATACTTGAAAGCCATGCGCCGAGCAGACCTGTTCACCCTTTCACTCAGATTGCACAAGTAATCAACAATGGGCTTCCTCCAGTCGGTATTGTCACCTGCACTAGATTTTTTGTTAAGGGACGAATCAGTGGGTTCTGGTTCGGCTTCTCCTATATTGGCAAGACAAGACATTGTTCTTTGAGAAATATGAAACATGCCATGATCAACATGATAGCCGTATGCTTGCTGTGCCAACTCATTTGCTCTCCAATTGTCATGCCTATATATATGAGCAATGCTAAAACAATCCAATGTAGAAATTATATCTAGACATTTATCAAGATAAACATTAAGTGATTCGTCCAAACACTGAAAGACGCTAGATATTTGCTGCACCACTAGTAACGAATCACCGTAAGCCTCAATATGTGTAACACCTATAGCAAGTAACATCTATAGGCCGAATAACAATGCTTCATATTCGGCTTGATTGTTTGTGCAAAAATATTCTAAGCGGCATAGGCTTCAAAAACAGCACCATGAAGAGATATATAAACAATACCAACACCTTGGCCATTGCTACAAACTGAACCATCAAAGCATAATCTCCATGGTAATAATGAAACAAGGTTCATATCAACATCATGCTTGTCATTAATCCGATGTTCAACAATGAAATTAGCAACAATTTGGCCTTTCATGGATTTTATAGATTCATAAGCCAAATCATATTCAATCAAAGCATGACCCCACTTGCCAATTCTACCACTAAGAATTAGTCTATGCAACATGTATTTGATGACATCGGTTTGACAAGCTACTATGCAAGCACTCGACACTAAATAATGTCTTAATTTTGTGCAAGCATAATATAAGCATAGACATAGTTTTTCAATGTATACCTTGTCTCGGTGTACAATAAGCGCCTACTCAAATATGTAATGCCATGCTCTTTTTCTTCGGTATCTTGAGTCAAAAAGCACCAATAACACCTTCCTCTGCTGCAATATAAAGCTTAAAGGGCTCCCTATGCTTGGGTGCTTTCATCACCGGAGGAGTGCACAAATAATTCTTGATCCTATCAAAGGCTTATTGCTATTTTGCCCCCCCCCCCAAGTGAAATCAACATCATTCTTTAACCGAAGGATAGGAGTAAATGCATCAACTTTCCCTGACAAATTAGCTATGAACCTTCTCAAATAATTGATCTTGCCAAGGAACTTTTGCATATCTCTCTTGCATGTTGGAGTCTCCACTTTTTGTATGGCCTCTATCTTTTTGGGATCAATCTCTATGCCATGTTCATGAATAATAAAACCCAAAAACTTGCCAGCTGACACACCGAAAGCACACTTCAAAGGATTCATTTTCAGTACATACTTTTTCATTCTTTCAAAAGCTAAATGCAAATCGGCCAAGTGAGATTCAAAAGCATCCGATTTGACAACAATATCATCAATATAAACTTCAAGTATGACACCGAGTAAATCATGAAAAATCAAATTCATAGCCCTTTGATATGTGGCTCTAGCATTTTTTAACCCGAATGTCATCACTGTCCACTCAAATAAACCAAGGAAACCAGGACATCAGAAAGCCATTTTGTACATGTCCTCTTCGGACATAAAAATTTGATTGTATCCGGCATTACCATCTAGAAAGCTAATAACCTTATGTCCAGAAGCATCATTAATAAGCATATCGGCTATTGGCATGGGATACTCATCTTTGGGTGTAGTCCTATTCAAATCTCTGGAGTCAATGCACACCCTCAAATTTCGGGATCCTTTCTTCTCCACTAGGACAATGTTAGAAATCCACTCGGCATACCTGCAAGGTCGAATGAAATTAGCTTCAAGCAAACGACCGATCTCTTCCTTGATCCGGTCATATGTTTTTGGATTAAATTTTCTGGCCGATTGTTTGTAAGGTCTAAAACCGGCCTTTATAGGCAACCGATGCTCCACTAGCTCTCGGCTTAAACCTGGCATTTCATGATATTCCCATGCAAAGCAACAAACATATTCTTTCAATAGCTCGACTAACTTAGCTTTACAATCATCTTTCAAGTTTTTGTTTACAAACGTCGGTCGAGTGACTGAACCATCTCCAATATCTATCTCTTCTAATGGATCGGCCGATGTAAAACCTTGTCGAAGTTTATCCATGTCATCCAACTCCTCTATAGACCCATACATATCGTTCTCGCTGGACCGATATTTTACAAGATGTTTTTGTAACCACTCAGAACTAGAATCCATTTAAACATATCATACCTTGGAGCCGACTGCATTCAGTCGACTTTAAAGAGACGGGCACGAAACCATTCTTGGTCGTGCTGAGAAAATCAAACTTTGACAAGTCACGTCCCGTCAAGCAAGTAGCATTGGGGTGTTGCCAATCCACTGATGCATCGGCCAAAGCAACACGGGCCGAGTTATCCGCATGAATGACTTCCACTTCATCATCAACCCACTGGATCAAAAACTGGTGCAAAGTGGATGGCACGCACTGGTTTGTGTGAACCCAATCACGGCCTAGTATGACGTTGTAGTTACCTTGCACCTCAGCAACAAAGAATGCAGTAGCCAAAGTTTTGCTTTCGACTGTAAGCTCCACATACATCACACCTTTGGCTTCAGTTTTCTCTTTGCCTTTAAATCCACTGAGCACCATATTGGTCTTGATTAATTCTTCATCGAGCAAACCCAATTTATTGAAGACCGAATAGGGCATAAGATTTACCATAGCACCACCATCAACAGGCATCCGAGTGAGCGGTGATCCATTGACATGACCTCTGAGATACAATGGTTTCAGGTGCGTTACTGGTTCTTTTGGCATCTCGAATATTGTGTTTTTAGGCCCAAAGTCCATCCGAGCTACCTCGCCTTCCTCATCTACAGCACGAAACTCAGCAGGTAAGTAATACACCATATTGATATCCATACCTTCATGAACCGGCGTCGACCCATAATCTAACATATCATCCTCTTCCACAAGTGCATCCACCGATTCTGAAATCGGTCCGAGTGAAGGAGAAGTAAGAAGTGTCATAGACGATGTGATAGCTGTTGCATCGTCCTCCTTTGGCGATGTAGGTATTTCTGTGATAGACGTAGAAGCTGTTGTGTCTTGTATTTGTTTAGGTCTCCATATTTGCTTTGCTAGAACCATGGGTCGAGTGTCATTGAACAACTTATCCCTTTGCTTCTCGGCCTCCTATTCTACCATCTCTTGACTCCTTAACCTCTGTAGTTTCCTCTCTTGTGTCTTTGTTAGCCCTGGAGGACACCACTTTGGCTGAGTGTATTTATGGTCTCTCATCTTTACTTGACTGGTGCTTGCTTCATGGTCATTGGTCGAGTGCTTTGGCGCGATAGCAAGTATCGGCTCAGTCGAGTGGTTATGCACAGTCGGCTGCTGTATGGGGAATGTTTCAGTGCCCAAGATAATTGAGTCAACATCCATTTTCTCCTTGCCTTTTCCTGACTCAACTGCTGCAACACTTGGTGACTTAACACGCCATTCTTTTTGACTTTCCAGATGCATGAAATTTCCACTCGGGCGTACCTTTTTACTCAGATGGAATTCATTCATATGGAATCTACCTGGCTACATTTTTTCACTCAGATAGCTTCCACCTGAGTGCATTCTTACACTAGGATAGTTTCCACACGGTCGCATATTTTGACCAGCCGACTGATAGTCACCAATGTTCAGTCGGCCCCTATATGAATTGTCAAGTCGATCCCAAACAGATTGCGTATGCTCTTCTGGAAACGGCACCCTTGGTCCACTCGGTTTCATATACTGACTGAACATATCAGCTGATGGTGACCTTGGTCGCTTCAGATGAGTCGGCCAATTAAAGCTAGAACCGGTCGACTGGTTGGCATACTTGGACAACAACATATCAAAAGTTGGCTTGATCCACTTGCGCTACACTTTAGCTTCATTCCTCTTCCACTTGCCAACTTCTGGACTCTTGGGTTTGACAAATTTAACTCGAGTATTTTCTTGCACTTGCGGTTGCCCCCCAAGTGTAGGATTCTTGATGGTGATTTTGATCACTTCCTTGCCATCGGGCTGCTTATCAAGCACAACATGTCTCCCCAAGACCTTGCTGCCCTCCTTGTCTTTCCTGGGTTCACCAATAATGACATTAGCTTTATTAGCAGATTCGGCTACCTCCGGCCGAATGAGTAGCTTCTTCCCCTCCAAATCCATGCTATTCATTGGAAAAGGCTGTTTATCAACTTGCATCTTAGAAAAGTTCAATCGTCCGTCATTAATGGCCAATTGTATCTATCATAGAAAAATAATGCAATCATTAGTAGCATGAGAAAAATAATTATGATACTTGCAATAAGCGCACTGTTTCAGCTCTTCAAACGGCGGTAAAGTATGAGATATTCTAATAATCTTAGCCTGCAGCAAAGCATTAAATATTCTATCACACTTAGCAATGTTAAAAGTAAACTTCATCTCTTCATCACGATTCTTATGAATCGGTTTCAGATCATTGCAAGTACAGGGTTTGGCCTTAGATGGCCAAACAAATTCAGTAGCAAAAACATCACCCTCATCATCTGAGTGATCACTAGCATATTCAACCATATTCATCTTTGGACGATCGGCTTTGTATCTATGCACTTCTTTGAGATCTTTGCTTCGGTTTTCCTGAGCCAAAGCCCTTTGCAAGACTTGGTTGATATTTAAGAACTCGTAACCTTCTAGCTTTTCTCTAATGGGAGTTCTCAAACCACTCAGCACTAGGTCTGCCAAGTCTCTCTTGGTTATCACCAAACTAAAACACCAGCTTTTTGTTTCTCTGAATCTCTTGACGTAATCGGAGACCGATTCATCATGCTTCTGTTTAACTGATGTTAGATGTGATAAATTGAGTTCATTGTCACCGCTATAGAAGTGATCATGAAATTTCTGCTCTAGCTGCGACCAAACCCGAATGGAACCATGTGGTAAAGAACAAAACCATGAAAAAGCGGTACCAGTTAATGATAAAGGAAATAAACGCACTTTCAATTCATTCAATGAGCCTACCTCACCCAATTGTGCTAAATATTGACTAACATGCTCCCATGTGGTTTTTGTGCCTTCTCCATTAAACTTAACAAAAATCTGGAACTTTATATCCTGGAGGGCACTGGATGGCATCAAAGTACTCGGGGTACGGCTTGTGGTGAATCCGGTTCCGAGGTAGCTCAACTCCAAAATTCTCTCGAAGCATCTTAGCCATCTCCTCTCTAAGATTAGCTAGACCATCATCCATAGTGGATGATGCAGCTTGTGGCAGTGGCATAGAAGGAGTAGGGTTACTAGCTGTAGGTAGGATTTGTGGCATGTAAGTCGACCCATAATTTGGTAGTGGTCGAGTGGATGTAGCTGTAGGTAGGGTTTGGTTCGGCGTTGCCACCGAACCTGTCATGCTCATAATAGGATTAATGGGTGCAGCCACTATCTGATCTGTTTGGGTAGGATAATAAGTCATCAGCATGGGAGGCGACGATGAGATAGGTAAAGCCAGATTAGGGTTTTGCACACTAGCTGTTACACCATCATTACCACTAGACGATTGAGATATATTCTTCTAAGCATTAGTATTTTCTATGAAAGTTTGATAGACTAGATTGTTACCATCAGCAATACGAATCTCAATCTCAGCCCACTACTCAGGAGAAAAGGTAGTACTCACAAAGGGTTTAACCTGCTCGGCTTGAAGAGGAGGGAACTTGATTTCTTCAATCGCTGTGATGTTGCCTTGGTGATCCTTCTTGAACTTTGCAAGGAACTCCTGCAAGTCCTTCTCCTCGCGTGCCTTCTTGTACTCCTCATAGATTTGGCGATGATCGGCCGATATCTCATCAAGAATGGGCTTAATGATGTTATCGGCGTCTACCTCAGATGGCTTGGGAAGATCGGACATGGTGGATGATGACGACTGATCTTCAGTTCCCAGCGGAGTCGCCAAAAAGTGTATTGACACACGAACACATCACGTGTACCATTGACGCCGGGGGTGATGCACCGCAGCTCACGTCGAAGGAGACCCGACCGACAGCATGATTCGCAAGACAGTCGATGTGCGCTTTTGCAGACCCGAAACCCCGCACCCCTGGGAGGGACCCCGTCAGGGAGCGCTGCGGCTATGGGCTACCCTAGGTCGATTCGCTCGCCCTAGAGCCTCGGTATTCGCATCTCTCAAACACGAAGAACATCGAAGAGATAAAACGTAGATTGAAAAAGTAGTATATTGATTTGTTCGATTGTGTGTTGTTCAATCGGCCATCACCCCCAATATATATAAGAGGTGGCAGGACTTCCCGTACAAGTAAAGGATTCATCTAGGCTTTCCTTACAAGAAATTACATCAATTCACGTCCTAGAGTCCTAGTTCTATTCCAACTCGGATTCAGTCTGAATATGGCCCAACTTTTGTCTTCCTCCTTGCGCGGGCCGTCGAGCTTGCATATGATCTCCGATCAAGACGGACCAAATATCAACGTGTGTGCGTTGACGAGACGAACAACTCTCATGTTGATCACTTTTTCCAATAGGGCCATCTTGAATAATTTTCGAGGTCATCTTTACCTTCCAGTCGGACTCGGTCTTGCAGCAGACTGGATTATTCGAGTCTCGTAGTGAATTTGCAGGCCACATATTATCTCTAATTATGATGAATCCAAAACCAAAGTTTACCATTTTGAGGATACGCACAACTTCCATATTGAACCCTTCTCCATCCGAGATCATCTTGATAAACTTTCGGGCACATGTTCCGTTTCACTCGGATTTGAGCTCATCCACTCGGATATTAGATTCTTTCACTCGGATGGCAAAATTTTCACTCGGAAGACAATTTTTCACTCAGAAGACAATCTTCCACTCGAATGACTATACTGTCACTCGGAAGACAATCTTTCACTCGGATGATTATATTTTCACTCGGAAGAAAATATCTTACTCGATCGGCAAGTTTTCGTTCCGACGGTAATCTTTTCACTCGGAATATTTTCACCTGGAGGACAATTTAACTCGGATCACTATATTTTTACTCAGATGATAATAATTTCACTCAGATGGCAAACTTTCACTCGATCAGTAAGTTTTCACTCGGATGATAAGCTTTTCACTCGGATTTCCCAACTGGAAACATAGCCTGATCTTGATTTGTCTTTCCAGGTCTCGTACGACCACGGATTGAGACGAGTTATATATAAAAATTGATCGGCTCGATGATACGAAACTTTCTAGTGTTGAAGATTTTTCGATTCAAGGCCTTCTTGAGGGCCGAATTGCTCGCGCGACCCATCAGACATGGTGTCTGGTACCTCGTGCCATATTTCCGTAGATTCGGTCTGCAGTGTATTGCCTCTAACTTTTGCATATAAACTCGGATTGAGATGATTTATATATCAAAATTGATTGCCTCGACGAGACGAAGACAATTTCTTTAGGGTGCTCCTTCATACGAGGTCGTCTTGAAGGCGTGATCGGTCCAAAACCACTCAGAACACTAAATTCTGCCACTCGGAGTACAATTTCGGCCCCTAAGATAGAGTCGGACGATGATAACCTAAACATCAAAGTTGTTCCAATCGGTGTTGTGAAACTTTTCATGCTGAAAACCCTTTCACTCGAAGCCATCTCATTTTCTTTTATGCCATGCCAAAATCTGGTGTCAACACCGGTAACGAGATTGAACTAGGTATGAAGATACCGACAATCGAATCTCGGGCAAGTAACATACTGATAGACAAAGGGAATTACGTATGTTATCATAACGGTTTGACCGATAAAGATCTTCGTAGAATATGTAGGAGCCAATATGGGCATCCAGGTTCTGCTATTGGTTATTGACCGGCGAGGTGTCTCGGTCATGTCTACATAGTTCTCGAACCCGTAGGGTCCGAACGCTTAACGTTCGCTGACGATATAGTGTTATATGAGTTATATGTTTTGGTAACCCGATGTTGTTCGGAGTCCCGGATAAGATCACGGACATGACGAGGAGTCTTGAAATGGTCGAGAGGTAAAGATTGATATATAGGACGATGGTATTTGGACACCAGAAGTGTTTTGGGACGTACCGTGAAGGAATTGGGTCACCGGAAGGGGTTTCAGGCACAACCCCCCACCTCCCGCAAGATATGGGCCTTATGGGCCAAAGGAGGGGACAGGCTAGCCCACAAGGGGGCTGGTGCACCCCTCCCATGGCTGGCCGGCCCTAAGTGGAAGGAAAGGGGAGGGGTGGCCCCTCTTGCCTTTCCCTCCTCAGGATAGAAAGGAAAGGGGGTGCGCCACCTCCTCCTTCCTTCCTCCCCCGCTCCAAATATGGAAAGGCGGGGCGCAGCTTGAGAGAGACCCCAAGTAGGATTCCTCCTACTTGGCCGCCCCTCTTGGCTGCTCTTCCCTCCCTCCCACCTATATATTTGTGGGAGGGGGCGCCTAGCACAAGCCAAACAATTGCTTAGCCGTTAGCGCCACCCCCTTCACCGTTTACACCCCCCGTCATATTTTTGTAGTGCTTAAGTGAAGCCCTGCAGAGATCATCACCGTCACCATGTCATTGTGCTGTTGGAACTCATCCACTACCTTGCTGTCTTGCTGGATCAAGAAGGCGCGGACGTCACCGAGCTGAACGTGTGTTGAACGCGGAGGTGTCGTACATTTGGTACTCGATCGGTTGGATCATGAAGAAAGTTCGACTACATCAACCACGTTGTGAAACGCTTCTGCTTACGGTCTACGAGGGTACGTAGACACACTCTTCCCCCTCATTGCTATGCATCTCCATGGATAGATCATTGCGTGTGCGTAGATTTTTTTGTTTGTTTTCCATGCAACTTTACCCAACAGTGGCATCATCAGCCAGGTCTATGCATAGATGATATGCACAAGTAGAACACAAAGAAGTTGTGGGCGGTGATGTTCATATTGCTTATCACCAACGTCTTATTTTGATTTGGCGGCATTGTGGGATGAAGCGGCCCAACCAACCTTACATGTCCACGCAGATGAGACCGGTTCCACCGACTGGCATGCAACTAGTTTTGCATAAAGGTGGCTGGCGGGTGTTTGTTTCTCCTACTTTAGTTGAATCGAATTTGACTTTGGCCGGTCCTTGAAGAAGGTTAAAACAGCAAACTTCATAAATCACCGTTGTGGTTTTTGCCGTAGATAAGAATTGTTCTTGCTAGAAACACGTAGCAGCCACGTAAAACTTGCAACAACAAAGTAGAGTACGTCTAACTTTTTTTGCAGGGTATGCTGTGATATGATATGGTCAAGACATGATGTGACATGGTCAAGACATGATGTGATATACGTTATTGTATGAGATGATCATGTTTTATAATTTATCGGCAACCGGCAGGAGCCTTATGGTTGTCTCTTTATTGTATGAAATGCAAACGTCATGTAATTGCTTTACTTTATCGCTATGCTTTAGCAATAGTTGTAGAAGCAATAGTTGGCGAGACGACCACGACGCAACAATGGAGATCAAGGTGTCGAGCCGGTGATGATGGAGATCATGAAGATTCTTTGGAGATGGAGATCAGAAGCACGATATGATGATGGCCATATCATGTCACATATTTTGATTGCATGTGATGTTTATCTTTTATGCATCTTATATTGCTTAGAATGACGGTATCATTATAAGATGATCCCTTCATTAAATTTCAAGATATAAGTGTTCTCCCCGAGTATGCACCGTTGCGAAAGTTCGTCGTTTCGAGACACCACGTGATGATCGGGTGTGATAGACTCTACGTCCACATACAACGGGTGTAAGACAGTTTTGCACATGCACAATACTTGGGTTAAACTTGACGAGCCTAGCATGTACACACATGGCCTCGGAACATTGGAGACCAAAAGGTCGAACATGAGTCATATAGTAGATATGATCAACATAGAGATGTTCACCATTGATGACTACCCCATCTCACGTGATGACCGGACATGGGTTAGTTGATTTGGATCATGTATCACTTAGATAACTTGAGGGATGTTTATTTAAGTGGGAGTTCATTAGTAATTTGATTAATTTAACATAATGTATCATGAACTTAGTCCTGACAGTATTTGCATATCTATGTTGTAGATCAATGGCCTACGCTACCGTTCCCCTGAGTTTAATGCGTTCCTAGAGAAAGCTAAGTTGAAAGATGATGGTAGCAAATATACCGACCGGGTCTGTAACTTGAGGATTATCCTCATTGCTGCACAGAAGAATTATGTCCTTGATGCACCGCTAGGTGACAGACCTGCTGCAGGAGCTGAAGTAGACATTTTTAAATGCCTGGTAGGCTCGATCTGATGACTACTCTATAGTTCAGTGTGCCATGCTTTACGGCTTAGAACCGGGACATCAAAGATGTTTTGAACGTCATGGAGCATATGAGATGTTCCAAGAGTTGAAGTTAGTATTTCAAGCAAATGCCCGGGTTGAGAGATATGAAGTCTCCAACAAATTCTATAGCTGCAAGATGGAGGAGAACAGCTCTATCAGTGAACACATACTCGAAATGTCTGGGTATGATAATCACTTAACTTAGCTGGGAGTTAATCTTCTAGTTGATTGTGTTATTGAAAAAGTTCTTCAATCACTGCCACCTAGCTACAAAGGCTTCGTGATGAACTATAATATGCAAGGGATGAACAAAACAATTCCCGAGCTCTTCGCAATGCTTAAGGCCGCGGAGGTAGAAATCAAGAAGAAGCATCAAGTGTTGATGGTTAACAAGACCACTAGTTTCAAGAAAAAGGGCAAGGGAAAGAAAGGGAATTTCAAAAAGAATGGCAAGCAAGTTTCCATTCCCGGGAAGAAGCCCAAAGCTGGACCGTGAGTGCTTCTAGTGCAAAGGGAATGGTCTCTGGAAGCGGAACTCCCCCAAGTATTTGGCAGATAAGAAGGATGGCAAAGTGAACAAAGGTATATTTATTATACATGTTATTGATGTGTTCCTTACTAACGCTCGTAGCAGCGCCTGGGTATTTGACACTGGCTTGGTTGCTCATATTTGTAACTCGAAATAGGAGCTGCGGAATAAACGAAGATTGGCTAAGGACGAGGTGACGATGCACGTCGGGGATGGTTCCAAGGTCGATGTGATCGCCGTCGGCACGCTACCTCTACATCTACCTTCGGGATTAGTTTTAGACCTAAATAATTGTTATTTGGTGCCAGCGTTGAGCATGAACATTATATCTGGATCTTGTTTATTGCGAGACGGTTATTCATTTAAGTCAGAGAATAATGGGTGTTCTATTTATATGAATAATATCTTTTATGGTCACGCACCCTTGAAGAGTGATCTATTCTTGTTGAATCTCGATTGTAGTGATACACATATTCATAATATTGATGCCAAAAGATGCAAAGTTGATAATGATAGTGCAACATATTTGTGGCACTGCCGTTTAGGTCATGTTGGTATAGAGCGCATGAAGAAACTCCATGCAGATGGGCTTTTGGAATCACTTGATTATGAATCATTTGATACTTGCGAACCATGCCTCATGAGCAAGATGACTAAAACTCCGTTCTCCAGAACAATGGAGCAAGCTAATGACTTACTAGAAATAATACATACCGATGTATGCAGTCCAATGAGTGTTGAAGCACGCGGCGGGTATCGTTATTTTCTCACCTTCACTGATGATTTGAGTAGGTATGGGTATATCTACTTGATGAAACACAAGTCTGCAACATTTGAAAAGTTCAAAGAATTTCAGAGTGAAGTGGAGAATCATCGTAACAAGAAAAAAAGTTTCTACGATCTGATTGTGGAGGCGAATATTTGAGTTACGAGTTTGACCTTCATTTAAAACAATGTGGAATAGTTTCACAACTGACGCCACCTGGAACACCAGAGCGTAATGGTGTGTCCGAACGTCGTAACCGTACTTTATTAGATATGGTGCGTTCTATGATGTCTCTTACCAATTTACCACTATCATTTTGGGGTTATGCATTAGAGACAGCTGCATTCACGTTAAATAGGGCACCATCTAAATCCGTTGAGACGACACCGTATGAACTATGGTTTGGCAAGAAACCTAAGCTGTCGTTTCTTAAAGCTTGGGGATGCGATGCTTATGTCAAAAGGCTTCAGCCAGATAAGCTCGAACCCAAATTGGAGAAGTGCGTCTTCATAGGATACCTAAAGAAACTACTGGGTACACCTTCTACCACAGATCCGAAGGCAAGATCTTTGTTGCTAAGTTTGGGTCCTTTCTAGAGAAGGAGTTTCTCTCGAAAGAAGTGAGTGGGAGGAAAATAGAACCTGATGAGGTAATTGTACCTTCTATCGAATTGGATAGTAGCACATCACAGAAAACCGTTCCCGTGATGCCTACACCAACTAGAAAGGAAGCTAATGATAAGGATCATGAAACTTCATATAAGGTACTACTAAACCTCGTAGATCGACCAGAGCACGACCCGCACCAGATTGGTACGGTAATCCTGTCCTGGAATTCATGTTACTGCACCAAGGCGAACCTACGAACTATGAAGAAGCTATGATGAGCCCAGATTCTGACAGATGGCTTGAGGCCATGAAATCTGAGATATGGTCCATGTATGAGAACAAAGTGTGGACTTTGGTGGACTTTCCCGATGATCGGCAAGCCATAGAGAATAAATGGATCTTCAAGAAGAAGACTGACGCTGATGGTAATGTTACTGTCTACAAAGCTCGACTTGTCGCAAAAGGTTTTCGACAAGTTCAAGGGGTTGACTACGATGAGACCTTCTCACTCGTAGCGATGCTTAAGTCCGTCCGAATCATGTTAGCAATTGCCGCGTTTTATGATTATGAAATCTGGCAAATGGACGTCAAAATTGCATTCCTTAATGGATTTCTTAAAGAAGAGTTGTATATGATGCAACCAGAAGGTTTTGTCGATCCTAAATGTGCTAACAAAGTGTGCAAACTCCAGCGATCCATCTATGGACTGGTGCAAGCATATCAGAGTTGGAATATATTCTTTGATGAGGTGATCAAAGCATATGGTTTTATACAGACTTTTGGTGAAGCCTTTATTTACAAGAAAGTGAGTGGGAGCTCTGTAGTATTTCTGATATTATATGTAGATGACAAATTTTTGATTGGAAATGATATAGAATTTCTAGGTAGCATAAAAGGATATTTGAATAAGAGTTTTTCAATGAAAGACCTCGGTGAAGCTGCTTATATATTGGGCATCAAGATCTATAGAGATAGATCAAGACGCTTAATAGGACTTTCACAAAGCACGTACCTTGACAAAGTTTTGAAGAAGTTCAAAATGGATCAATCAAAGAAAGTGTTCTTGCCTGTGTTACAAGGTGTGAAATTGAGTCAGACTCAAAATCTGACCACTGCAGAAGATAGAGAGAAAATGAAAGTCATTCCCTATGCCTCAGCCATAGGTTCTATCATGTATGCTATGCTGTGTACCAGACCTGATGTGTGCCTTGACATTAGTTTGGCAGGGAGGTACCAAAGTAATCTAGGAGTGGATCACTGGACAGCGGTCAAGAACATCCTGAAGTACCTGAAAAGGACCAAGGATATGTTTCTCGTTTATGGAGGTGACGAAGAGCTCTTCGTAAATGGTTACGTCGATGCTAGCTTTGACACTGATCCGGATGACTCTAAGTCACAAACCGCATACGTATTTATATTGAATGGTGGAGCTTTCAGTTGGTGCAGTTCCAAGCAGAGCGTCGTGGCAGGATCTACGTGTGAAGCGGAGTACATAGCTGCTTCGGAAGCAGCAAATGAAGGACTCTGGATGGAGGAGTTCATATCCTATCTAGGTGTAATACCTAGTGCATCTTGTACAATGAAAATCTTTTGTGACAATACTGGAGCAATTGCCTTGGAAAAGGAATCCAGATTTCACAAGAGAACCAAACACATCAAGAGATGCTTCAACTCCATTCGCGAACAAGTCAAGGATGGAGACATAGAAATTTGCAAAATACATACGGATCTGAATGTAGCAGATCCGTTGACTAAGCCTCTTCCATGAGAAAAACATGATGAACACTAAGACTCCATGGGTGTTAGATTCATTACAATGTAATATAGATTATTGACTCTAGTGCAAGTGGGAGACTGAAGGAAATATGCCCTAGAGGCAATAATAAAGTTGTTATTTTATATTTCCTTATTCATGATAAAAGTTTATTATTCATGCTAGAATCGTATTGATCGGAAACTTAATACATGTGTGAATACATAAACAATACCGTGTCCCTATTATGCCTCTACTAGACTAGCTCGTTGATCAAATATGGTTAAGGTTTCCTAACCATAGACATGTGTTGTCATTTGATAACGAGATCACATCATTAGGAGAATGATGTGATGGACAAGACCCAACTGTTAGCTTAGCATAATGATCGTTCAGTTTATTGCTATGGTTTTCTTCATGTCAAATACATGTTCCTCCGACCATGATATTATGCAACTCCCGGATACCGTAGGAATGCCTTGTGTCGTATCAAACATCACAACATAACTGGGTGATCATAAAGATGCTCTCCAGGTATCTTCGAAGGTGTTTGTTGAGTTGGCATAGACCGAGATTAGGATTTGTCACTCCGAGTATCAAAGAGGTATCTCTGGGTTCTCTCGGTAATACACATCATAAGCTTGCAAGCAAATGACTAAGGAGTTAGTCACGAGGTGATGTATTATGGAACGAGTGAAGAGACTTGCCGGTAATGAGATTGAACTAGGTATGAAGATACCGACGATGGAATCTTGGGCAAGTAACATACCGATAGACAAAGGGAATTACGTTTGTTGTCATAACGGTTCGACCGATAAAGATCTTTGTATAGTATATAGGAGCCAATATGGGCGTCCAGGTTCTGCTATTGGTTATCAACCGGAGAGGTGTCTCAATCATGTCTACATAGTTCTCAAACCCATAGGGTCCGCACGCTTAACGTTCGCTGACGATATAGTGTTATATGAGTTATATGTTTTGGTGACAAAATGTTGTTCGGAGTCCCGAATGAGATCACGGACATGACCAGGAGTCTCTAAATGGTTGATAGGTAAAGATTGATATATAGGACGATGGTATTTGGACACCAGAAGTGTTTCGGGGCGTATCGAGAAGGAATCGGGTCACCGGAAGGGATTCCAGGCACCCCCCCCCCGGATAAGATATGGGCCTTATGGGCCAAAGGAGGGGCAGACCAGCCCGCCGGTCATATTTCCGGCCCTAAGGGGAAGGAAAGGGGAGGGGTGGCCCCTCCTGCCTTTCCCTCCTCAGGAGAGAAAGGAAAGGGGGTGCCACCTCCTCCTTCCTTCCTCCTGCGCTCCAAATATGGAAAGGGGGCGCGGCTTGGGAGAGACCCCAAGTAGGATTCCTCCTACTTGGGCGCCCCCTTGGCTGCTCCTCCCTCAGTCCCACATATATATATGTGGGAGGGGGGGCCTAGCACAAGATAGAAAATTGCTTGGCCGTGTGCGGCGCCCCCTTCACCGTTTACAGCCCCGGTCATATTTTCATAGTGCTTAGGCGAAGCCCTGTGGAGATCACTTCACCATCACCGTCACCACGCCATCGTGTTGTCGAAACTCATCCACTACCTCACCGTCTTGCTGGATCAATAAGGCGTGGACGTCACCGAGTTGAACGTGTGCTGAACGTGGAAGTATCGTATGTTCGGTACTCGATCGGTTGGATCGCGAAGAAAGTTCGACTACATCAACCGTGTTGTGAAACGCTTCTGCTTACGGTCTACGAGGGTACGTAGACACACTCTTCCCCCTCATTTCTATGCATCTCCATGGATAGATCATTGCGTTTGCGTAGATTTTTTTTGTTTTCCATGCAACGTTACCCAGCATATAGAGGTACCAGCTACTTGTGAGCTACGTTGGGATTTCCCCGAAGAGGAGAGGATGATGCAATATAGTAGAGATTAGTATTTCCCTCAGCTAAGAACCAAGGTTATCAATCCAGTAGGAGAACCACGCAAGACATCGTGAAGAGCACCAACACACAAAATAACAAATACTTGCACCCAAAGCAAACAAGGTTGTCAACCCATTGGCGGTTAATTGCAAGGATCAAATCTCATAGTGATAGATAGGTAAAAAAACACAAAATAAAATAACAGTAAATAAATTGCTGCAAGGTATTTTTGGATTTTAATATATGATAAAGATAGACTCGGGGCCGTAGTTTTCACCAGAGGCTTCTCTCTCGAACAAAAAGCATACGGTGCGCACACAAATTACTACTGCACAATTAATAGAAAAGCGCATAATTATGACGATATCCAAGGCAATGATCATGTGTATAGGCATCATGTCCGAGACAAGTGAAAGGATTGAGCAGAGGGGTCTAGAGGGGGGTGATTAGACCCTTAACAACTAAAAGTGGCAGTTTTTATTTTCTTCAAGTTATGGTGGAGTTTAACACAAGTTCATGGGCACACAATACATCTCAAGCAAGCATGACAAGAGTATGAGCAGCGGGAAGAGTAAAGCATGCAATTTGCAAGAATGTAAAGGGATGTGATTGGAGTGTCCAAACGCAAAGGAGACGCGGAGAATTTTTGGCGTGGTTCCGATAGGTGGTGCTATCGTACGTCCACGTTGATGGAGACTTCAACCCATGAAGGGTAACGGTTGCGTGAGTCCACGGAGGGCTCCACCCATGAAGGGTCCACGAAGAAGCAACCTTGTCTATCCCACCATGGCCATCACCCACGAAGGACTTTCCTCAGTCGGGTAGATCTTCATGAACTAGGCGATCTCCTTGCCCTTACAAACTTCTTGGTTCAACTCCACATCATGTCGGAGGCTCCCAGGCGAAACCTAACCAATCTAGGAGACACCACTCCCCAAAAGGTAATAGATGGTGTGTTGATGACCTCCTTGCTCTTGTGCTTCAAATGATAGTCTCCCTAACACTCAACTCTCTCATACAGATTTCGCTATGGTGGAAGAAGGATTTGAGTGGAAAGCAACTTGGGGAAGGCTAGAAATCAAGGTTCAAATGGTTGGAATGGAATCTTCTCATCTCAACACATGTGTAGGTGGTTATCTCTCAAAAAATGGATGGTGGAAGTGTATGCATGTTTTGATGGCTACCTTACAAATGAAGAAGGGGTGGAGGGGTATATATAGCCTCCACACAAAATCCAACCATTACACACTTTTGGTCCATCTTGGTGGCACCAATTGTGGAACTCGGTGGCACCGATCAGTACAAAAATATGAACGTTAGGAATCTCGGTGGGACTGATGTGCTAGGGCTTGGGGCAAACTTCATCTCGGTGGCGCCGATTGCACCAACTCGGTGATACCGAAGTGAAGCATTAAGAAACCGAGAATCTGTCAAGTCAACTCGGTGAGACCGGTTGCATAAACTCGGTGGGACCGAAGCAAACGCAACAAGTCACAGAGTGCTGGCAAGGCCATCTCGGTGAGATTGAGATCCGTATTGGTGTGACCGAGTCGTTAGGGTTTCTGGCATTGGCTATTTCAATATGAACTCAGTGGCTCCGGGTAGGACATATCGATGGGGCCGAGTTTGGAATTAGGATGTGGACATATTTGGATGGAGAAAATGGCTGAGGGTTTTGGAGCAATATCACTAAGCACTTGAGCAAGTAGACCATTAAGCAACACCTCATCCCCTTTTAATTGTATTGGCTTTCCTATGGACTCAATGTGATCTTGGATCACTAAAATAGAAATAAAGAGTCTTGAGCTTTTGCCAATCTTTGTCCTTAGCATTTTGAAGGGGTTCCACATCCTCTTGTCCTTGCCACGCCACTGTTGAACTTATCTGAAATAAACTAGATAAAACTATTAGTCCAGCAAGAGATATGATACGTCTCCATCGTATCTACTTCTCCAAACTCTTTTGCCCTTGTTTTGGACTCTAATTTGCATGATTTGAATGGAAATAACTCGGACTGATGTTGTTTTCCGCAAAATTGCCATGGTGCTATTTCTGTGCAGAAATAAAAGTTCTCGGAATGACCTGAAACTTCACGGAGATTATTTTTTGAATAAATAAAAAATATTGGCGAAAGAATCAACCAGAGGGGACCCACACCGTGTCCACAAGGGTGGAGGGCACGTCCTATGGTCTTGTGGGTCCCACGAAGCTCCACTCACCTCAACTCCAACTCCATATATTCACGTTTGGGGAGAAAAAAATCAGAGAGAAAGATTCAACGTGTTTTACAATACGGAGCCGTTGCCA
Organism: Aegilops longissima; assembly: GCA_021605205.1. Taxonomy (NCBI): domain Eukaryota; kingdom Viridiplantae; phylum Streptophyta; class Magnoliopsida; order Poales; family Poaceae; genus Aegilops; species Aegilops longissima. The sequence goes on from CM038680.1 coordinate 381,219,532, forward strand.
CCTCCTGTTCTTCATCGGGAGGGCAGATCTGGAGTTCGTTCGGGGCTCCAGAGAGGGGAAATCGCCGCCGTCGTCATCATCAACCATCCTCCATCACCAATTTCATGATGCTCACCGCCATGCGTGAGTAATCCCATCGTAGGCTTGCTGGACGGTGATGGGTTGGATGAGATTTACCATGTAATTGAGTTAGTTTTGTTAGGGTTTGATCCCTAGTATCCACTATGTTCTAAGATTGAAGTTGCTATGACTTTGCTATGCTTAATGCTTGTCACTAGGGCCCGAGTGCCATGAATTCAGATCTGAACCCTTTATGTTTTCATGCATATATTTGTGTTCTTGATTCTATCTTGCAAGTTATAGTCACCTACTAAGTGTTATGATCCGGCAACCTCGGAGTGACAATAGTCGGGACACTTCCCGGTGATGACCGTAGTTTGAGGAGTTCATGTATTCACTAAGTGTTAATGCTTTGGTCCGGTACTCTATTAAAAGGGGGCCTTAATATCCCTTAGTTTCCAATAGGACCCCGCTGCCACGGGAGGGTAGGACAAAATATGTCATGCAAATTCTTTTCCATAAGCACATATGACTATATTCGGAATACATGCCTACATTATATTGATGAATTGGAGCTAGTTCTGTGTCACCCTAGGATATAATTGTTGCATGATGAATGTCATTCGACATAATTATCCATCATTGATTGGTACGTCTCCAACAAATCTATCATTTTTGATTGTTTCATGCTATTATATTATCTGTTTTGGATGTTTTATATGCATTAATATGCTATTTTATATAATTTTTGGGACTAACCTATTAACCTAGAGCCCAGTTCCTGTTTATCCTTGTTTTTGAGTATCGCAGAAAAGGAATACCAAACGCAATAAAACCTTCGCGATGATTTTTCTTGGACCAGAAGACAACCAAGAGACTTGGAGATGAAGTCGGAGGAGCCACGAGGTTGCCACAAGGACGGAGGGCGCGCCCCCCACCATTGTGGGCCCCTCATGCACCTCCAGACCTAATTCTTTTGCCTATATATCCCCATATATCCTCAAACCACCAGAGGCATCCACGAAAACACTTCTCCGCCGCCGCAACCTTCTGTACCCGTGAGATCCCATCTAGGGACCTTTTCCGGCACCCTGCTGGAGGGGGATTCGATCACAGAGGGCTTCTACATCAACTCTATTGCCCTTCCGATGAAGCGTGAGTAGTTTACCACATACCTACGGGTCCATAGCTAGTAGCTAGATGGCCTCTTCTCTCTCTTTTATTCTCAATACCATGTTCTCCTCGATGTTCTTGGAGATCTATTCGATGCATTACTTTTTTGCAGTGTGTTTGCCGTGATCCGATGGATTGTGGATTTATGATCAGCTAATCTATGAATATTATTTGAATCTCCTCTGAATTCTTTTATGAATGATTTAATATCTTTATAATTCTCTTCAAACTATCATTTGCTTTGGCCAACTAGATTGGTTTTTCTTGCAATGAGAGAAGTGCTTAGCTTTGGGTTCAATCTTGCGATGTCCTTTCCCAGTGACAGTAGGGGGAGCAAGGCATGTATTGTATTGTTGACATCGAGGATAAAAAGATGGGGTTTTCATCATATTGCTTGAGTTAATTCCTCTACATCATGTCATCTTGCTTAATGCGTTACTCCGTTCTTTGTGAACTTAATACTCTAGATGCATGATGGATAGCGGTCGATGTGTGAAGTAATAGTAGTAGATGCAGAATCGTTTCGGTCTACTTGAGACGGACGTGATGCCTATATTCATGATCATTGCCTTAGATATCGTCATAACTTTGCGCTTTTCTATCATTGCTCGGCAATAATTTGTTCACCCACCGTATTATTTTCTATCTTGAGAGAAGCCTCTAGTGAAACCTATGGCCCCCGGGTCTATTTTCCATCATATAAGTTTCGGATCTACAATATTAGTTTCTGATCTACTCTTTTTGCAATCTTTTACTTTCCAATCTATAAACCAAAAATACCAAAAATATTTACTTTATTGTTTATCTATCTCTATCATATCTCACTTTTGCAAGTAGCCGTGAAGGGATTGACAACCCCTTTATCGCGTTGGGTGCAAGTTTGTTTGGTTGTTTGTGCAGGTATTCTGTGATTTGTGCGTTGTCTCCTACTGGATAGATACCTTGGTTCTCAAACTGAGGGAAATACTTATCTCTACTTTGCTGCATCACCCTTTCCTCTTTAAGGGAAAAACCAACGCAAGCTCAAGAAGTAGCAGGAAGAATTTCTGGCGCCGTTGCCGGGGAGATCTACGCCAAGTCAAGACATACCAAGTACCGATCATAAACTCTCATCTCTTGCATTACATTATTCGTCATTCGCCTCTCGTTTTCCTCTCCCCCACTTCTAAAATGATTTTGGAAAAGATTTGCATTTTCTTCGCCCTTCTTCCGTTCGTCTTCTTCATTTGCTCTTTGTGTGCTTGTGTGTTGGATTGCTTGCTTTGTCACGATGGCTCAACCAAAGAATGTTGATCTTCACTTTAGGAGATTAGAGAAATTGAAAATAATGTTAGGAGCTTCATGTCTTTGCAATTTGAACATAATAATTTCTTTAGAAACGAGCTCAAGGAGTAGAAAAGTTTTATGGAGTACATGAATAAAGAGCTTGATGATATGTCTAAGGAATTTTATGGTTTGAAATCTCAGTTTGCTCATCTTGAAAATTTAGTAGGCCAAATTTCTGATAACCAAGCTATCCTTGGTAAATAAGATGGCCGCTAAACCAGAATCTTTAAATAATAATGAAGATCTTAAAGTGATTGATGTTCCTCCTATAGAATCTTTGTTTTCCAATATAAATCTTGATGAATATGGTATTGGAGATGAGTCAACTTTAGTTAAAAGGTGTCCCAATGATTCAGAGTTTATAGATCTTGATGCAAAAATTGATAAAAGAGGGATTGGAGAGGTCAAAACTTCAAGTAGCAATGAACCCACGCTTTTGGATTTCAAGGAATTTAATTATGATAATTGTTCTTTAATAGATTGTATTTTCTTGTTGCAATCCATGTTGAATTCTCCTCATGCTTATAATCAAAACAAAGCTTTTACTAAACATATCGTTGATGCTATGATGCAATCTTCTGAAGAAAAGCTTGAATTGGAAGTTTCTATCCCTAGAAAACTTTATGATGAGTGGGAACCTACTATTAAGATTAAGATTAAAGATTATAAGTGCCATGCTTTGTGTGATTTGGGTGCTAGCGTTTCCATGATTCAAAAAACTTTATGTGATGTGTTAGGTTTTCGTGAATTTGATGATTGTTCTTTAAATTTGCATCTTGCAGATTCCACTATTAATAAACCTATGGGAAGGATTAATGATGTTCTTATCGTTTCAAATAGGAATTATGTTCCTGTAGAATTCATTGTTCTTGATATAGATTGCAATCCTACATGTCCTATTATTCTTGGTAGAACTTTCCTTAGAACGATTGGTGCAATTATTGATATGAAAGAAGGAAACATTAGATTTCAATTTACATTAAGGAAGGGCATGGAACACTTTCCTAGAAAGAAAATTAAATTGCCTTATGAATCTATTATGAGAGCTACTTACGGATTGCATACCAAAGATGACAATACCTAGATCTATTCGTGTTTTATGCCTAGCTAAGGGCGTTAAAAAATAGACCTTGTTCGGAGGCAACTCATTTTTTTTGTTTTTAGGTTATGTTTTGCAATAAATAATTCATCTAGCCTCTGGTTAGATGTGGTTTTGTGTTTTAATTAGTGTTTGTGCCAAGTAAGACCTTTAGGATAGCTTACGGTGATAGTTGTTTTGATCTTTCTAAGAAACAAAAACTTTTGCGCCCAGGAAAATAATTTTCATAATTCACAAAAGTGTGATTTTGATCAGATTATTTTTGCAATAGATTTGTACACAAATTTCCCAGGTTTTCCTAATTTTTCAGAATTTTTGGAGTTATAGAAGTATTCAAGAGTTACAGATTACTACAGACTGTTCAGTTTTTGACAGATTCTGTTTCTATGTGTTGTTTGCTTATTTTGATGAATCTATGGGTAGTGTAGGGAGGGTATGAACCATGTAAAATCTGGAATACATTAGATATTACACAAATATAAATAAAGAATGAGTTCACAACAGTACCAAAAGTGGTGATTTATTTTCTTATACTAACGGAGCTTATGAGATTTTCTGTTGAGTTTTGTGTTGTGAAGTTTCCAAGTTTTGGGTATGGATTTGATGGACTATGGAATAAGGAGTGGCAAGAGCATAAGCTTGGGGATGCCCAAGGCACCCCAAGGTAATATTCAAGGACAATCAAGAGCCTAAGCTTGGGGATGCCCCGGAAGGCATCCCCTCTTTCGTCTTCGTTTATCGGTAACTTTATTTGAGACTATATTTTTATTCACCACATGATATGTATTTTGCTTGGAGCATCTTGTATGATTTGAGTCTTTGCTTTTTAGTTTGCCACAATCATCCTTGTTGTACACACCTTTTGAGAGGGACACGCATGAATCGTGATTTATTAGAATACTCTATGTGCTTCACTTATATCTTTTGAGCTAGGCAATTTTGCTCTAGTGCTTCACTTATATCTTTTTAGAGCACGACGGTGGTTTTATTTTATAGAAATTGATGAACTCTCATGCTTCATTATTTTGAGAGTCTTTAAACAGCATATTAATTTGCTTTGGTTATAAATTTAGTCCTAATATGATAGGAAACCAAGAGGGATATAATAAAAACTTTCATATAAAGTGCATTGAATACTATGAGAAGTTTGATTCCTTATGATTGTTTTAAGATATGAAGATGGTGATATTAGAGTCATGCCAATGAGTAATTGTGAATTTTATAAATACTTGTGTTAAAGTTTGTCATTCCCGTAGCATGCACGTATGGTGAACCTTTATGTGATGCAGTTGGAGCATGATTTATTTATTGATTGTCTTCCTTATGAGTGGCGGTCGTGGACGAGCTAGCGATGGTCTTTTCCTACCAATCTATCCTCCTAGGAGCATGCATGTAGTACTTCGTTTCAATAACAAATATATTTTTGCAATAAGTATATGAGTTCTTTATGACTAATGTTGAGTCCACGGATTATACGCACTCTCACCCTTCCACCATTGCTAGCCTCTCTAGTGCCACGCACCTTTCGCCGGTACTGATGTCTACTATGCAACTTTATTCTTGTAGACTCGTGTTGGGCCTCCAAGCGCAGAGTTTTGTAGGAAAGTAGCATTTTCCCTCAAGTGGATGACCTAAGGTTTATCAATCCGTGGGAGGTGTAGGATGAAGATGGTCTCTCTCAAACAACCCTGCAACCAAATAACAAAAAGTCTCTTGTGTCCCCAACACACCCAATACAATGGCAAATTGTATAGGTGCACTAGTTCGGCGAAGAGATGGTAATAAAAGTGTAATATGGATGGTAGAAATATATTTTTATAATTTGAATAAATAAAAACAGCAAGGTAGAAATTGATAAAATAGAGCACAAACGGTATTTAAATGCTTGAAAACAAGGCCTAGGGTCCGTACTTTCACTAGTGTAACCTCTCAACATTGTTAATATAATTGGATCATATAACCATCCCTCAACGTGCAATGAAGAATCACTCCAAAGTTCCTATCTAGTGGAGAACATAAGACGAAATTGTTTGTCGGGTACGAAACCACCTCAAAGCTATTCTTTCCGTTCGATCTATTCAAGAGTTCGTACTAACATAACACCAAAGCAAATTCAGATTCATAATACTCAATCCAACTCAAAGAACCTCAAAGAGTGCCCCAAGATTTCTACCGGAGAAACAAATACAAGAACGTGCATCAACCCCTATGCATAGATTACCCCAATGTCACCTCGGGAATCCGCGAGTTGAGTGCCAAAACATATATCAAGTGAATCAATACGATACCCCATTGTCACCAAGGGTATTCATAGCAATAAATACATCAAGTGTTCTCAAATCCATAAAAGTATTCAATCCGATAAAAGGAAATCTCAAAGGGAAAACTCAACTCATTGCAAGATAGAGAGGGTAAAACATCATATGATCCAACTATATTAACGAAGCCCGCAGTACATCAAGATCGTGACATCTCAAGAACACGAGAGAGAGATATTAAACACATATATTGCTACTGGTACAAACCCTCAGCCCCGAGGGTGGAATACTCCTTCCTCATCATGGTGGCTGCCAGGATGATGAAGATGGCCACCGGTGATGATTCCCCCCTCCGGCGGAGTGCCGGAACAGGGTTTATATTGGTTTTTGGTGGCTACAGAGGCTTGTAGCGGCGGAACTTCTTATCTAGGATTACCCCCGAGGGTTTTGGAATATTTGGTGATTTATAGGGCAAAGAGGGGGTGCGGCAGGCCACCGAGGCGGGCACATCATAAAAAATCCACAAAAAGTTTCGCGGTGTTTGGACTCCATTTGATATTGATTTCCTGCGATGTAAAAAACAAGCAAAAAACAGCAACTGGCACTGGATCAATAGGTTAGTCCCCAAAAATGATATAAAGTTGCTATAAAATTATTGTAAAACATCCAAGAATGATAATATAACAACATGAATACTTCATAAATTATAGATACGTTGGAGACGTATCAGCATCCCCAAGCTTAATTCCTACTCGTCCTTGAGTAGGTAAATGATAAAAGAAATAATTTATGAAGTATGAATGCTAGAAAAGTGCATAAGTTTGATCAATGATAATTTCAATCACTTCTCCTAGCATCATAATAGTAGTTCTTTCTCATAAAACTCATCATGTTAAAGTAGAAACCAATTCACATGTTAAGGTTCAAACAATGAATGCTCTTGAAACTCAACAACCTATATTCTTAGTCACCAAACAATTGCAATTTAACTTATTCAATAGAGTCTAAGTAAGAGCTCAACATACTCAACCATCATATAGTCTTGTCTGATTGCTAACACTCACCGCATACACATGAGCAAAACATTTCAGCTGGACACATAGAAAGATAGGGGCTCATAGTTTCGCCTCCCAACGTATTCACCTCAAGGGTGATGTCAACAATAATAACTCATGCTACCCATATTCAACTATACATATGTGCCTAGATCTTTCCTCACCACATTATGCTTGCCAAAGGGAAAAAAATAAAAAGGAATAGAGAGAAAAACTTTGACTCTTGCATAAAAGTAAATACATAAAGTAAAAGATAGGCCCTTCGCAGAGGGAAGCAGAGGTTGCCATGCGCATATTGTTTTGTATGCTCAACCCCTTAGTGCAAAATAACGTCATGTTATATTGCCCCTTGTGGTGGCAACCTTTATTATGCAGTCTGTCGCTTTTATTCTTCGCCATCACAAGTTCGTACAACGCTCAATTTTCTCTTACACTAAATGATCTCACACTTCTAGAAGCAATTTTTATTGCCTTATTGCACCGATGAAACTTACTTGAAGGATTTTACTCAATCCTTAGGTAGGTATGGTGGACTCTTGAAAATAAGATTTGGGTTTAAGAGTTTTTGGATGCACAAGTAGTATCTCTACTTGGTGCGTAATTTTTGGCTAGCAAAGATGGGGGGCAAGCACCGCATGTTGAATGATCTATGACAATATAACTTCTATGTGAATATGAACAAACAAAAATGATTACGTTGTCTTCCTTGTCCAACCTCAACAATTTTGGCATATAATATTTTGATGGGGGCTCACAATCACAAAAGATTTCCAAGATAGTGTATTTGCATGTGAAAGTTATCTTCCTTATAGTAATCATTCAAGAATTGCTTGTATGACCAATATTGTGATTGTCAAGCTTCAAAAGATTTCACTTTCTAAACCCAATGTGAAGATACCACTAGGCATGATATGAACATATAATTTCAACTTTATTACATTCAATTTATTCAACAATTTACTCATAGGATATAAGTGAAGCACAAGAGTAAATGACAAGCTACTCCAAAAGATATAAGTGAAGGTCAAGCGAGTAGTTAAGTAAATAGATAGCTATGTGAGGACTCTCTCTTATTTAAAACTTTCAGATCTAAATATTTTATTAAAACAGCAAACAAAATGAAAATAAAATGACATTTGAAGGATAGCACAACTCATGTGAAGAAGCAAGAACTTAGGCTCAACCGATACTAGCCGATAATTGTTGAAGAAAAAAGGTGGGATGCCTACCGAGGCATCCCCAAGCTTAGATGCTTGAGACTTCTTGAAATATTATCTTGGGATGCCTTGGGCACCCCCAAGCTTGAGCTTTTGTGTCTCCTTAATTCCTCTCATATCACGGTTTCCCTAAATTTCAAAAACTTCATCCACACAAAACTCAACAACAACTCGTGAGAATAGTTAGTATAAACCAATGGAAAAACCTTATCATTCTCTACTGTAGCAAATCAAAAAAAATTATTATTCAACATTTCATACTAAATGCCTATGCATATTTAATACTCCTATCCTCAAATAGGATCATTAAACAAGCAAACATATGCAAACAATGCAAATATAACAGCAATCTGCCAAAACAGTATAGTCTGTAAAGAATGCAAGAGTATCAATACTTCCCAAACTCCAAAAATTATGAACATTTACCACACTGTATAAAATTTATCAGAGCTTATTGTGCAAAAACTTTCAACATTTTATCACATTCTGACTTTTCTAGGGAATTTTTGCAACAGCGATAAACTTTTTGTTTTGAAACAGCAACATGTAGACTTGCAAAATAAGCATGGTAAAGGCTATCCTTGACATTTTTATTGAAGTAAAATATGCAAAAAATTATTCCAAATAACATCAAGCAAAACCTAACAAAATAAATTGCCGCTCCAAGAAAAACACATATCATGTGACGAATAAAAATGTAGCTCCAAGTGAGATTAATGATAATGTTGGGACGAAAGAGGGGATGCCTTCCGGGGCATCCCCAAGCTTAGTTGCTTGGATATTCCTTGAATATTACCTTGGGGTACCTTGGGAATCCCCAAGATTAGGGTCTTGTCACTCCTTATTCTCCTCATATCGACATCTCACCCAAAACTTGAAAACTTCAATCACACAAAACTTAACGGAACTTCGTGAGATAGGTTAGTATGATAAAGAGGAAACCATTTCACTTTGGTACTGTCAAAGACAAGATTCATACTTGTTTCCACACAATTCATATTGTAGCATACCATTTACACAATCTATATTGAGCAATATAAGCTATAGAAACTAGGAAACAAGCAAACTATGCATTGAAAAAAGAATCTGTCAAAAAACAGAACAATCTGAAGTAATCTGTACTCCAACCATACTTCTGCTACTCCAAAAATTCTGAAAAATTAGGACAACTTAGAGAATTTTTATATCTATCACGTGTAAAAAATTCATATCAAAAGCACATTCCAGTGAATTTTCAAAATTCCTGGACTGAGCGCATAAGTTTCTGTTTTTGCACGGATTCAAGTCAACTATCATCCACACTATCCCAAAGGCTTTACTTGGCACTTTATTGAAACAAAAGCAATAAAACATGATTACTACAGTAGCTTAATCATGTTAACACACAAAAACTGTAGGGGTAAATGTTGGGTTGTCTCCCAACAAGCGCTTTTCTTTAATGCCTTTTAGCTAGGCATGATGAGTTCAATGATGCTCGCATAAAAGATAAGGATTGAAACATAACAAGAGCATCATGAATCATAAGTTCATCTCTCATAATAATTTTCAGTGGCATCATGAATAGATTCATCAATATAACCATCACATAAAGCATTCTTTTCATGATCCACAAGCATAGAAATTTTATTACTCTCCACATAAGAAAATTTCTTCTCATTCATAATGGTGGGAGTATCATATGAAACTCGAATGCTATAAATTGTTTCCACATTGAAAGAGTAATGTTCGGGAAAAGGGTAATCATAACTATGACAAGTTTTGTAAATATAATCATCACTACTTTTTATAACATAAGTATCATCTCAATAATCATCACAAGTAGCAACTTTGTTCTCATCATTTATAGGAGGCATGCAATCATCATAGCAAATTTGATCATTCAAAGTAGGGGGACTAAAAAGATCATCTTCATTAAGCATATCATCCCCAAGCTTGGGACAAACCTTAATTGCAGCAGATAAATTCTCAAACATGTCATTCTCATCAAACATAGCATCCCCAAGCTTGTGGCTTGGCATATCATAAACATAATCACTCTCATCCTTAATAGTATGAATAGCACCAACGGTATAACAATTGCTACCATCATGATTTCCCAAGTTGGTGCCAAAAAAATTTCCAAGATTATAAGAAGTATCATTATCTTCCCAATCATAATCATCACAACAAGCAATAGGCATAACAAAATCATCATCAATAGTGCTCTCAGACATTGTGCCATAAGACATAGAAGCAATATCATCATCAAGTGCATCATCTTACACATTTATTTTTGATTCATTTTCACGAGACACAATAATAGTAGGAGCAAAATTATTTGGGAGAGAAACCTTTTTACCTATATTCTTTCTTCGTTTCTTCTTCTTCACCACATCATGTGTGGATTTAATTAATTTTTTCAAGCTTCTTATTGATGAGATTGGTTGAATAGGGAGCTCCTCCTCGTCACCTATTTCATCATGAGAGACAATAGGACGGAAAGTGGAAATCTTTACCCTTTCATTAGTATTCCTTTTATATTCTATTGGTTTTCCCATATTTCTATAGTTGGCAATATAAGCATTCTCATTGCAATTTACCATGCAAAACATATAGATATCCTTTAGCTTAGTTTCAATGTCGTCGCGAGAACGAATACTTCAAACCAACTATTTTTATGTGTCAATTCTTCACACCCCAAAAAAAGATAAAGCTCATTATAAAGTTCAAGGGTGATCAAGTTATTGCAACATTTGGACATAACTCGATCATGAAAAAGCATGCATTGGAAATTAAGTTGACCAACTTTATTGCAACGTTCACAAGTAATAGGACAAAGAGAGCATAGTTTTCTAGCAAATTCATCTATCACTTTGAGCAAAGAATTGGTTCTATCATGTTTATGCATCTTACAAAATCTATCTTCCCTATAAGGCACATCTTCACAAACTGTATGCACTCCACAAAAATTGACATGCTTATAAGAAACATTTTGTCATGACTTGTGCAATCATCATTAGCATTTTGGATATTCAAAGAATTCATACTAACAACATTGCAATCATGCTCATCATTCAAATATTTTGTGCCAAACATTTTATTGACTTCTCCTTCTAACAACTAAGCACAGTTTTCCGATCCATCATTTTCAAGAAAGATATTATAAAGATGATCAATAATATGATGCAACCTCAATTCCATTTTTATGTAGTTTTATTTTTATAAACCAAACTAGTGATAAAACAAGAAACTAAAAGATTCAATTGCAAGATCTAAAGACATACCTTCAAGCACTCACCTCCCCGGCAACGGCGCCAGAAAAGAGCTTGATGTCTACTATGCAATTTTATTCTTGTAGACTCGTGTTGGGCCTCTAAGCGCGGAGTTTTGTAGGACAGTAGCAATTTACCCTCAAGTGGATGACCTAAGATTTATCAACCCATGGGAGGTGTAGGATGAAGATGGTCTCTCTCAAACAACCCTGCAACCAAATAACAAAAAGTCTCTATGTCTCCAACACACCCAATACAATGGCAAATTGTATAGGTGCACTAGTTCGGCAAAGAGATGGTAATAAAAGTGTAATATGGATGGTAAAAATATATTTTTATAATCTGAATAAAAACAGCAAGGTAGCAATTGATAAAATGGAGCACAAATGGTATTTTAATGCTTGAAAACAAGGCCTAGGGTCCGTCCTTTCACTAGTGCAATCTCTCAACAATGCTAATATAATTGGATCATGTTACCATCCCTCAATGTGCAATGAAGAATCACTCCAAAGTTCCTATCTAGTGGAGAACATATGACGAAATTGTTTATAGGGTATGAAACCACCTCAAAGCTATTCTTTCCGTTTGATCTATTCAAGAGTCCGTACTAAAATAACACCAAAGCAAATTCAGATTCATAATACTCAATCCAACTCAAAGAACCTCAAAGAGTGCCCCAAGATTTCTACCGGAGAAACAAAGACAAGAACGTGCATCAACCCCTATGCATAGATTACCCCAATGTCACCTCGGGAATCCGCGAGTTGAGTACCAAAACGTATATCAAGTGAATCAATACGATACCCCATTGTCACCACTGGTATTCATAGCAAGACATACATCAAGTGTTCTCAAATCCATAAAAGTATTCAATCCGATAAAACAAAATCTCAAAGGGAAAACTCAATTCATCACAAGATAGAGAGGGGAAAACAGCATATGATCTGACTATATTAACAAAGCCCGCGATACATCAATATTGTGATATCTCAAGAACACGAGAGAGAGAGAGAGAGAGAGAGAGAGAGAGAGAGAGAGAGAGATTAAACACATAGCTACTGGTACAAACCCTCAGCCCCGAGGTTGGACTACTCCCTCCAAATCATGGTGGCCGGCGGGATGATGAAGATGGCCACCGGTGATGATCCCCCCTCCGGCGAAGTGCCGGAACAGGGTCTAGATTGGTTTTCGGTGGCTACAGAGGCTTGCGGCGGCGGAACTTCTCATCTAGGGTTACCCCCAAGGGTTTTGGAAAATTTGCTGATTTATAGGGCAAAGAGGGGGTGCGGGAGGCCACCGAGGTGGGCACAACCCACCTGGGCACGCCTGGGGGTTGTGCCCCCCTCGGGGCACCCCCTAGGTGCTTCTTTGGACCACTAGATGTCTTCTGGTCCATAAAAAATCCACAAAAAGTTTCGCGGTGTTTGGACTCCGTTTGATATTGATTTCCTGCGATGTAAAAGCAGGCAAAAAAAGCAACTGGTACTGGGCACTGGGTCAATAGGTTAGTCCCAAAAAAATGATATAAAGTTGCTATAAAATGATTGTAAAACATCCAAGAATGATAATATAACAGCATGAATACTTCATAAATTATAGATACGTTGGAGACGTATCAGGTACCATAAACCCATCATATACCTTCCTCAAAACAGCCACCATACCTACCTATTATGGCATTTCCATAGCCATTCCGAGATATATTGCCATGCAACTTTCCACCATTCCGTTTATTATGACACGCTTCATCATTGTCATATTGATTTGCATGATCATGTAGTTGATATCGTATTTGTGGCAAAGCCACCGTTCATAATTCTTTCATACATGTCACTCTTGATTCATTGCACATCCCGGTACACCGCCGGTGGCATTCACATAGAGTCATATTTTTTTCTAAGTATTGAGTTGTAATTCTTTAGTTGTAAGTAAATGAAGTGTGATGATCTCATTATTAGAGCATTGTCCCATGTGAGGAAAGGATGATGGAGACTATGATTCCCCCACAAGTTGGGATGAGACTCCGGACGAAAAATAAAAAATAAAAGAGGCCAAAAAATGAGAGAAGGGGCAATGCAACTATCCTTTTACCACACTTGTGCTTAAAAGTAGCACCATGATCTTCATGATAGAGAGTCTCCTATGTTATCACTTTCATATACTAGTGGGAATTTTTCATTATAGAACTTGGCTTGTATATTCCAATGATGGGCTTCCTCAAATTTCCCTAGGTCTTCGTGAGCAAGCGAGTTGGATGCACACCCACTTAGTTTCTTTTTGAGCTTTCATAAACTTATAGCTCTCGTGCATCCGTTGCATGGCAATCCCTACTCACTCATATTTCTATCTATTGATGGGCATCTCCATAGCCCGTTGATATGCCTAGTTGATGTGAGACTATCTCCTTCTTTTTGTCTTCTCCACAACCACCTTCTATTCCACCCATAGTGCTATTTCCATGGCTCACACTCATGTATTGCGTGAAATTTGAAAAAGTTTGAGAACATCAAAAGTATGAAACAATTGCTTGGCTTGTCATCAGGGTTGTGCATGATTTGAATATTTTGTGTGATAAAGATGGAGCATAGCCAGAATATATGATTTTGTAGGGATAAGCTTTCTTTGGCCATGTTATTTTGAGAAGACATAATTGCCTTGTTAGTATGCTTGAAGTATTATTGTTTTTATGTCAATATTAAACTTTTGTTTTGAATCTTACAGATCTGAACATTCATGCCACAATAAAGAAATTACATGAATAAATATGTTAGGTAGCATTCCACATCAAAAATTCTGTTTTTATCATTTACCTACTCGAGGACAAGCAGGAATTAAGCTTGGGGATGCTTGATACGTCTCCAACATATCTATAATTTTTTATTGTTCCATGCTATTATATTATCTGTTTTGGCTGCTTTATATGCATTAATATGCTATTTTATATTATTTTTTGGACTAACCTATTAACCTAGAGCCCAGTGCCAGTTCCTGTTTTTTCCTTGTTTTTGAGTTTCGCAGAAAAGGAATACCAAATAGAGTCCAAACTGAATAAAACCTCCGCAATGATTTTTCTTGGACCAGAAGACAACCAGGAGACTTGGAGATGAAGTCGGAGGAGCCACGAGGCGGCGACTAGGATGGAGGGCGCGCCCACACCCTTGTGGGGCCCTCGTGCACCTCCTGACCTAATTCTTTCGCCAATATATTCCCATATATCCCCAAACCACCAGAGGCATCCACAAAAACACTTTTCCGCCGTCGCAACCTTCTGTACCTGTGAGATCCCATCTAGGGACCTTTTCCGGCACCCTGCCGGAGGGGGATTCGATCACGGAGGGCTTCTGCATCAACTCTATTGCCCTTCCGATGAAGCGTGAGTAGTTTACCACAGACCTACGGGTCCATAGCTAGTAGCTAGATGGCTTCTTCTCTCTCTTTGATACTCAATACCATGTTCTCCTCGATGTTCTTGGAGATCTATTCGATGTAATAACTTTTTGCGGTGTGTTTGCCGAGATCTGATAAATTTTGGATTTATGATCATCTTATCTATGAATATTATTTGAATCTCCTCTGAATTCTTTTATGCATGATTTGGTATCTTTGTAATTCTCTTCGAACTATCGGTTTGGTTTGGCCAACTAGATTGGTTTTTCTTGCAATGGGAGAAGTGCTTAGCTTTGGGTTCAATCTTGCAATGACCTTTCTCATTGATAGTAGGGGCAGCAAGGCACATATTGTATTGTTGCCATCGAGGATAAAAAGATAGGATTTTCATCATATTGCTTGAGTTAATTCCTCTACATCATGTCATCTTGCTTAATGCGTTACTCCGTTCTTTATGAACTTAATACTCTAGATGCATGTTGGATAGCAGCCGATGTGTGGAGTAATAGTAGTAGATGCAGAATCGTTTCGGTCTACTTGACACGGACGTGATGCCTATATTCATGATCATTGCCTTAGATATCGTTATAACTTTGCACTTTTCTATCAATTGCTCGGCAGTAATTTGTTCACCCACCGTATTATTTTCTATCTTGAGAGAAGCCTCTAGTGAAACCTATGGCCCCCGGGTCTATTTTCCATCATATAAGTTTCCAATCTACTCTTTTTGCAATCTTTTACTTTCCAATCTATAAACCAAAAATATTTATTTGATCGTTTATTTATCTCTATCAAATCTCACTTTTGCAAGTAACCCTGAAGGGGTTGACAACCCCTTTATCGCGTTGGGTACAAGTTTGTCTGATTATTTGTGCAGGTATTCGATGATTTGTGGGTTGTCTCCTATTGGATTGATACCTTGGTTCTCAAACTGAGGGAAATACTTATCTCTACTTTGCTGCATCACCCTTTCCTCTTCAAGGGAAAAACCAACGCAAGCTCAAGAAGTAGCATTGATCCATTGCCTATGAGCTTCTCACATATTGATCTTTGCTCCATTACTTTTCCGTTGCGACTGTTATGATTGCTACAAAACTGCTACTATTAATTTTTCCACTGTTACCGTTACTTCCCTATAACTTTGCTACTAAATACTTTGCTGCAGTTATTAAGTCTTTCAGGTGTGACTGAATTGACAACTCAGCTGCTAATACTTGAGAATATTCTTTGGCTCCCCTTGTGTCGAATCAATAAATTTGGGTTGAATACTCTACCCTCGAAAACTGTTGCGATCCCCTATACTTGTGAGTTATCAAGATATGTTGACATTAATTACCAAAATCACCCAGGGAGCACTTGTGCTTTCAATCTCCCCCTTTTTGGTAATTGACGACAACATACATCAAAGCTTTAAGTAAATGATAGAATGAGTAGCAATTAAAGCTTTGGAAGAACATGTAACTTGCATCAGCTCCCCCTACATGTATGTAATCATCTGATGATAAAGTTGAGAGACATGTGAATGCACAACATGACAGAGTAAGTAACGAATTACATGTACTCCCTCCGTCCGGGAAAAGTTGTCCGCGTGGTGTTTTTCTGAAAACCCCCCCAGCGAATTCCCGACAAACCCGCAGCTCCCGCCGTCTTCCCCGCTCCTCTGTCGCGCCGGAGGTCCACCCCCCGCAGCTCGGCTCCTCCGCAGCTCCTCCGCAGCTCCCCCGCAGCTCCCCGCATCACCAGAGCTCTCCCAACCCACGCCTCCCCCGGAGCTTCCCTCTCCTTGTTCCCCTCCTCATTCCCCATGGTGATCCCCGACGAGGAGAAGACTGGTTTTTTCTTTCGATCTGCTCGGCGGCTGCCATTTCCAGGCCCTCCTCCTCGGCGCTGCGGCGGCAGCTCGTCCGCGGTGGCGGCGCAGGAGAGTAGCAGCAGTGGGCGCGCGAGCATGCGGCGATGAATTTGTGGACATGTGGATACTGAATTTGTGTGGACATGTGGTAGCATTTCCTTTATCAAGATCAAGGAGGAGTGAGGACGACGGGCAGACATGGAGCAACAACTCATGGTCAAGCCCTCCATGGACGATTCAATCAAGATCAAGGTCAGCATTAGTCTGAATTTTCTTGATCAACAGTAAACTGCAGTAGGATTTTTTCCAAGTTAGTGCTTGCAAAATTGTTACTGTCAACTGAAACATGAGTGTATGTTTTCAAAATTTGCAAAACTACAGTAAGAGCATGATTAATAGAAGAGCCCACTGTTGGCTCTATGCTCATGCCATGTCACTTGTAGCCTGTACAAAAAATCCTCTATACTAAGGTTGGCTGTAGACATTGGCTATTGTAATTAATGTTTGCATGCATGAGGAAGTTGGCAACCGCATCTCATTGGAAGGGAGGAAGCAGCTCGGCTGCATGGAATTCTTTTTCCTCGTGTGCTGCGCTAGAGCCGGGCGCTAGCTGAAGCGCCGGCTTGTTTCTCTATCTTCGCTTCTCTCTGCTCCAGCTCAGATTTTGCTGACTTGGAATAGCTTATAGCCTGCTGACTAGACTCTATTATACTTGCCCTAAGCATCATTCTTGTTTTTTGCAGAACTGAATTTACTAGCACCATCTTGCATCTTGCCATTACTGTACAAATTCCCACCAGCTCCCCTGTTTCTTGGTCAAAACTGAATGTTGACAGAGTTTTGGTCAAAACATTAGATGATGTGGGCTTTTTCAGCTATCCAAAAATTTAAGAGTACAGTATTCATTTCAAAGTTCATGTATAAAATTCAGTTTGACTCTGAGAGGGAATAAACTACTGTAGTTTACTGCAGTTTATTGCATAATTATGCACTATTCGGAGCAAAAATTCAGTTTACTGCAGTTTATTGAATCAAGATACAGTAGCAATCAAGCAGAACATGTACTGTATTCATTTCAAAAGTTCATGTAGTACAAAATTCAGTGTACTGCAGAGTGTTTCAACCAGAACATGAATTAATATGCAAGAAGCTTCAAGTTGATAGCAGTCGATGCAAAATTGTTCAATTAAACTTCAATGTTCAGTGGTTAGAACACAAGACCAGATTTCTTAGGTTCTACTGTACACAGGTTGATTTAGTCCACAATATGTTGATTTGCATCAGATGTTCTAGACTGCAAGCATCAGAGTTGAAGAGGCTATTAGCAGAACTAATTTTCCCATATTCTTATTTTTCTTTAAGTACTTTGTTTTGTTATCTATGGTCTAAGACTTGGTCCTTGATTAAAACTGTCATGTCTTTTTTTTTGCTTGTTCTAATCTGCGAAGTAGTGACTGGTCAGCTTGAATTCAGTCACAAGTTTGCTTACTGAATGCAATCTGTATGTGTAGAGTACTGATACAATGTGGAGTGCTGCTGTTGATTGGGACAACTAACGCCAGTATTCCTGTGATTTAGAACATGGAGCAAATTGGGACAACTAGTGGTAGTATTCGTTCAACTCAAAAATGATTTTCTCTCTATAGTTTGAGCCACATATGACCTGAAAAACAGTAAACTATAACTGTCTGTAACAGTTAACTATTTATGGGATTTCTGTGGTCCTTCAAATTCAGGTCATGTACTGCTAGGAGCTATCTGATTTTTTTGTTAGAACCTGGGAGTCGTACATGACCTGTAGAACATCTAAAGTTCTGTTAAAACATTTTGTAATTCAAGGTTTGGTCTTCGGCCCTCTGTTGCAGCATGTGGCGCTCAACATGACCTGTAGAACACTGAATGGATGCACAAGAAAAGGAAAAAGGCAGCAAGGAGGGAGAGGATATTTTAGTAAGGAGTGAGTCTAAGATCTTACTGTAGTTAAGAGTTCAAAACAATAGTTTCCTGTTTTTGCAATTCAAAATAAAAATGAATATTGTTCCAAAAAATTATATGGAAATTACCCTTGTTAAATTTGTCTCTCTGAATTTGCTGACCTTGCTATGATATTATCGTTAATAATGACTTGTTCACCGTTCTATTCTTCCTAGGCTGTGGTACACATGCATATTGAGCCTAGGTACACAGATGACTCATCAATCGAAGCTTGCTAAAGGTGAAATTGTGAGTGTTTTCTATGCAACCAGAGAAAGCTTGCTCGTAATTCAGTCAATAAGGGGACGATGAAGAGGAGGCCGTGAATGTGTTGATTCAGGATCCAACTGGATGATCCGCTGGTGCTCTAATCCTCATCAAGTTCGCATCAATCTAATCTACAATGATGCTGGCATGATGCTACCCAGACAATCTCACACCAATTTGTCCATATGACAACAATTTCAGGGCGGGGGTGCTGGTACCTTTAACAGCAGCACAGCGGGGGGCAAACAAGAAGATTGGGGCCGCCTGGACGAAGATCGGGAGCTGCACCACCACTAGCAGAAGCAACAGAGGCGGAGGAAGATGGCAACAGCAGAAGAGGCCGAAGTGGCGGAAGGGAGCGTGCCGGCGGCCGAAACGGACGGCCCAGGCCCTGCGAGCGGCGCAGGTAGGCAGCGGTGGTCACCTCTGTGGCAGCTGCGCAAGTGGGCGGTGGTGCTGGGTACGAGAGCAGGACGACGAGGAGCCGCCGCCCGTCGAGTTGTCGCCGGAGAGGAGCAGGCGGGCGGCTGTGAAGCTCGCCTCCGTGTGTGCAGGTAAGCAGGGGAGGCGCAAGTTTGCAGCAGCAGGGTGGGTGGGCGGCGGCGCAAGTGGGACTTCGTCGCCGGCTGATCCCTACGACGACTGGGGCACGCGGTGCCCACCGGCGACAGGGGAGACGGAGGCTGGGGCGCGCGGTGCCCGTGGGCATCGGGGGAGGAAGAAGGGCAGATTAGCATGAGATTTAAAATGATAAGGTCTTTTTGGCAAAATTACAATTGAACTGTGCTGGTGACAACTTATCCCGGACGGAGGGAGTATCTTGGACATATGCATGAAAGCAAAGAAACTGAAGTGACATGTACCTTCAAGTTTATGAATCCCTCTTGCAAACAATATGTGCAAAAGCAAGAGATCATCATGCACATGAGTGTGATGCATATACTTACCTTGTGGTTCTTGAGCTGACTCTTGAAGAAGTAGACTTGAGAAAACAAGGTTAAATAACACAAGAGAACTTCAAGCAAGAAAGATTTCAAAATCCACTAGAGTACCAAGATTGGGATGACATGCAAAGGGTGAGTACCACTGAGTGAGTACTTCTTTTGAGCACAACCATGTCCCCAAAGAATTAAGAATTTACAATAGGTTCCAAGTATTTTTATTCCCAAAACATACGTTTTCCTCTCCCCCTGAATCTAACATTTGATAATGGGAGTAGGTAGGGTAAGATAAAATCAGAGCAAAAAGATATTATAATAGAGTATGCCCAGAGCAAATTAAATATTAAAATAATGACTGACATATCCTTCCACTCTTAAAGATACGTGAATTATCTCCTCTTATGAAAATGCATCTTTCTTAGAAGAGTTTTGATTTGCTCTCTCTTGTTATACAGATAAGCTTTGATGTGCTCTCTCTCCCCCTTTGACATCAATTTCTAAGAAGGTAGCGTTCATGGATATGAGTGAAGTGAGAGTGGTCCTTGAGAGTCACAACTAAACGGAATGCAGCTTAAGATGCAGGTAGAGGAAAAGAATCATTGAGTTGAGCTGATAAGAGATAAATTCTTTAAGATGGAAAAAAGTTTTCTCAACAATGAAATCGGTGGCTCTGATCCAGTTCAATCGGTGACTCCGAGATAGCAGAGTCACTGAAGGTGCACATCGGTAAGACCGAGATAGTCTGTTTTGGTAGAACCAATGAACTGTTGCTCAAGTTGATCTTGTGGTTTGGTCTGGCCAATGGGCGTGAATCAGTGGAACCGAGTTCAATGCAGAGGAAAGATTTTGTCAACTCAACACACTTTCAATAGAGCTTTCACAAGGATTTTCAAGGAATTAGATAAGATTTACAATGAATTAGAAATTTAGAGAAAATGACACAAAAATAGAGAAGAGAAGGATCTAGATGAAGTTTTTTTTATTTTGTAAGGGAAACACAATAGCAAGAAGAAATGCAAAGAAAATGCAATGAACAAGAAGAACTAGAGACGGTCGGCGACATAGTCGCCTATGTTAGATAATATTGACTTAGGAGTCAAGTGAGATCACTTGATCATAGGTCATACTCATTGTTAAGCTCAAAATGGGGTTGCCATTTTTCATTTAAGCATCTTGATGTATTCTCATCTTGTTGAGTTGAGTTAGCTCATGACTTGGAGCAAAGCTTCTCTAAGATGGAATAACATACCTTGGGTTTGTTGTTGAACTTAGTCATGTAGTCGAACTTGTGGTGGATGCTCAATGTTGATGTAGTCCATCAAGAGTTGGGAGCATCTCTAGGAATTTGAAGTTCATCTTCCTACATTGGTTAGTTTTGCAAGGAAGAGCACTTGTATATCCAAATTGACAAAAGTGAAAATTTATCATATAGACATTGTCAAAGGATATGTTGAGTGTAGATTTGTTCCTTGAACACAATAATCAAAGCATAGATACTTGGTTATGACAAGATTGCTCAAGATATGAGTGGGATGCAATCTTGTGAAATGAGGCACATCCAGGTACCTACAAGGGTTAGATAGCATGCAAGGGTGCAAAAATACCCAAGATAAATGATCATCATCATAAGAGATATATCAAGGATTAGTCGCATAAGCTTATGCCTTGCATGTATCCAAGGAGTCTCTACTCCAAATTTGAGGCTCAATGATGTTCAACTCACTCCTCAAGCGACAAAATATCTTTTCATCAAGCGGTTTCGTGGAGATATCCGCCAATTGCTTGTCGGTAAGAACATGCTTAAGATCGATATCTCCTTTAGCAACATGATCACGAATAAAATGATGACGGAGTTCAATATGCTTAGTTCGATAATGGTGCATGGGATTGTGTGCAATCTTAATAGCACTCTCATTGTCACAAAGCAATGGAACACTTCTCACATGTATCCCATAATCTTTAAGAGTTTGGGCCGTCCAAAGTAATTGAGCACAACATGATCCCGCGGCAATGTATTCCGCTTTGGCGTTGGATAAGGATACCGAGTTTTGTTTCTTGGAGGACCAAGAGACAAGGGATCTACCAAGAAATTGACATGTACCCGAAGTGGACTTCCTATCAACCTTGTCACCGGCATACTCCGAGTCGGAATAGCCAACGAGTGTTGGGTTCTACGGTAGGGTGCGTCGACTGCAAATTAAAATTTCCTACGCGCAGAACATCCAGGAACATGCTACGGGAGATGGATCACAGATTGTTACCACTAGACGCGCAGTGCCGTGCAGCGGAAGAAGAGTTGGAGCAGCGCGTTCGCGTGGATCATCTCCTCCTCGTCTGATCTCCCTCGAACAGTCGGTCGTCCGATCCCACGTACAAGTTCGTCGGAGCGGCGCAGGTGCACCGCCTCTAATGGTATCCGCGCGTGCAGGAGGAACACCGTGCGGCGGACTGCTAGGTCCGATCACATAGTCGACAGCGAGTGGAGGTAGCTATTCGCAACACATGCAAACCCTAGTGACAACGCCGAAGCGATCCTTAGAATGAGTGTGCCACACCTCCACTTTATATAGGCATCCATCACGGGCTCAACACTTGGGCCTCACATGGACCCTAAAGCCCAAAATCTGTTCGGCCGGGATCCGAGTCCGAGTAGGATCACATCTGACTCGTGGAGTCCGATCTGGCCTCACAAGTTCCTTCCCTTAAGCACGTGACCCCTTAGTTTCAAGTCGGCTTGGTCGCAGGTCGGATCACCTCCGACCTGCCCGGCTGGTAGCGGCCTCTAGCAAGGCGTGCCAACCACCAAGCAGACAATGAAGCCGGTTGGCAAACCTGTACATCATACTTCCATTCCTTTTGCCACACGATATATGTTGTCGGGCTCAAGGCGAGTCTGTCATCCTTGTGCTAGCCCGACCTCTTTCTCGTTCCAGTGATCCCGACCACAAACTGGATTATCTCATAATCCTTGTCACATGGCCATGCTTATCCTGACCGCATCACACGAGGGGCCCAGAGTATATCTCTCCTGATCGGAGGGGCAAATCCCATCTTGCTTGACCATGTCTTGCAGCATGGGTCGGCCCAAAGCGGGTCTATCACCATCCCGAGTACATGCGCCAGATCAGATCTTAGGGCATAGAATGTATGTTGTACTAGAGATTCACAGATGACATATCGCTGCGTCTCATAGTTGGGTCTGTCTGACTCGGACCTTATCTCGACTCGGATCCGACTATGTCGAATCCGACCAGATCCTTCCGAGTCCATATTATCCGGTTAGCATCAAATGCTCCATGGCTAGTGGGACCAAGCCATCGACCGTGTCATATGCTAGTCTAGTCAGCTGCGCGTCCATGCAGCCCTTTCGACTAGGGACCTTTTAGGACAGTCATCATACAATGCATAGTCCCACAAACAAGTCACGTACTTGCTGTTAGACATCATTGATAACGTCCAAGGACTATCTTTATTCATAAACACATAGGAAATATCATCATACATGACTGCCTCTAGGGCATATCTCCAACAGTCTCCCACTTGCACTAGAGTCAATCAAATAGACATCAAATGCCCATAGCTCTAACGTGCCCCTCATGCTTGGGTTGTGGAAGTGGCTTAGTCAACGGATCTGCAACATTTGCATCCGTGTGAATTTTGCATAACTCTACATCACCATTCTTTATGATATTTCGTATCAAGTGATATTTCTGATCTATGTGTCTGACCTTGGGGTGATTCCTCGGCTCCTTGGCTTGTGCGATGGCACCAGAATTATCACAATAAAGGTCCAACAGTTTTACCGAGGCTGGGTAAATACCAAGATCATCCAGAAAATGCCAGATCCAAACACCTTCCTTTGCAGCTTCACAAGCCGCAATGTATTCGGCTTCTGTGGTAGAATCAGCCACCGTATCTTGCTTGGAACTCATCCAGCTCACTGCCCCTCCGTTCATGACATACACGAAACCGGACTATGATCGACAATCATCTCTGTCGGTTTGGAAACTAGCATCGGCGTAACCCTTACGACGAGCTCTTCCTCACCTCCATAAACTAGGAACATCTCTTTAGTCCTTTTCAGGTACTTCAAAATAGTCTTTACCGCTGCCTAGCGACTCTCACCTGGGTTGGCCTGGTATCTTCTTGTTAGGCTTATTGCAAAAGCAACATCAGGCCTTGTACATATCATGGCATACATGATGGATCCGATTGTCAAGGCATATGGAATCCTACTCATATTGCTTCGCTCATCAGATGTCGAAGGACTCCGAGTCTCGCTTAGCCTTATACCATGTGAGAGTGGCAAGAACCCTTTCTTCACCTCACTCATGTTGAACCGCTTCAACACTTTATCTATGTACATGCTCTGGCTTAAGCCGAGCAGCCTCCTCGATCTATCTCTATAGATCTTAATGCCTAAAATATACACTGCCTCACCAAGGTCTTTCATTGAAAACTTGCCATTCAATGACTCCTTGACCGAGTTCAGCATCGAAACATCGTTCCCGATCAACAATATGTCATCCACATACAAGATCAAAAACACTATCGAGCTCCCACTTAACTTCTTGTATAAACAAGCGTCTTCTTTGCTTTTGATGAAACCGAGACCAGTGACGACCTCATCAAAACGAATATTCCAGCTCCGAGATGCTTGCCTCAACCCATACATGGATCTCTTGAGCTTGCATACCTTACTAGCGCTAGTCGGATTGACAAAACCCTCGGGTTGTATCGTATATACGTCCTCGGTTAAATTTCCATGAAGGAAAGCCGTCTTGACATGCATCTGCCATATCTCGTAATCAAAATATGTAGCTATAGCTAGTACGATCCTCACCGACTTCAGCATCGCTATCGACGAGTAAGTCTCGTCGTAATCAATTCCTTGAACTTGTCCATAACCCTTATCGACAAGCCGAGCTTTGTGGATCTGAACATTTCCATCCACATCGGTTTTCTTCTTAAAGACCCATTTGCAACCAATGGTTGTTACGCCAGGCGGCGGATCAACCAAGTCCCAGACTTGATTCTCATCCATGGACTTTAACTCAGATCTCATGGCCTCCAGCCATGCCTCAGAATCTGGGCTACCATCGCTTCCGCATATATGGCCGGCTCATCGCTTTCTAGCAACAATACATCACGCAATCTGCGCAATCTCTCCGACCTCCGTGGTTTCGGTGTCGCTTCCACTACGGGTTCCATGACAGACTCCGGTATGATCTCATCACCAGCCGAGCCGTCCCCGAGTGGTCCTCGAATTTCTTCGAATCGGACCGTCCTCCCACTGGCCTCCCGACTGAGAAACTCTTTCTCAAGGAAAACCCTGTTTCGAGCAACAAAAACTTTGTTCTCTTCCCGGTTGTAGAAGCTATATCCCAAGGTTTCCCTTGGATATCCCAAGAATATGCATTTATCCGATTTAGGTGCAAGCTTGTTTGACATAAGTCGCTTGACAAATGCTTCACAACCCCAAATCTTTAGAAAAGACAATCTGGGACTCTTCCTAGTCCACATCTCATGTGGTGTCTTGTCTACGGATTTTGATGGTACCCTGTTAAGTGTGAAAGCTGCAGTTTCTAGAGCGTATCCCCAGAATGACAAGGGTAAATCCGATTTGCTCATCATAGACTGGACCATGTCCAACAAGGTCCTATTCCTCCGTTCCGACATGCCGTTTCTCAGTGGCGTACCCGGAGGTGTGAGTTGAGGTACTATACCTCGGCTTTTCAGATGATCATGAAACTCCTGGCTTATGTACTCACCTCGACGATCAGATCGTAGAAGCTTTATAGTCTTGTCGAGATGATTCTCAACCTCGTCCTGAAACTCTTCAAACTTTTCAAAAGTTTCCGACTTGTGCCTCATCAAATAGATATATCCATATCTACTCAAGTCGTCGGTAAAAGTCACGAAGTACTGATATCCACCTCTAGCAGTTGTGCTCATTGGACCACACACATCACTGTGTATAAGCTCCAATAGCTCAGACGCCCTCTCGCAACTCTTTGCGAAAGGAGACTTAGTCATCTTGCCAAGCAAGCATGATTCACATGTCTCGAACGACCTGAAGTCGGACGAAGTTAGGAGCCCATCATCATGGAGCTTCTTCATGCATTTCAGACTAATGTGTCCAAGCCGGCAATGCCAGAGGTATGTCGGATTTATCTCATTAGGCTTATGCCTCTTGACATTGACGTTATAGACCGGTTCCTGTTCTAGATTCAATATAAATAGCCCATCAGCAATGGGTGCATAGCCGTGGAACATACCATTCAAATAAAATGAACAACCATTGTCCTTTAAATTGAATTCATAACCCTAAATCATCAAGCATGAGGAAGAAATAATGTTTAGACTAAGTGCAGGAATGTAATAACAATTATTCAATTCCAAAATAAATCCAGAAGGAAGCTGGAGCTGCATCGTGCCGACCTCCAACGCAGCAACTCTTGCTTTGTTGCCGACCCTGATGTAAATCTCCCCTTGTTCCACACGCCTAGTTCTTACTAGCCCCTGCATCGAGTTGCAAATACGAACAACCGATCCGGTATCAAATACCCAAGAGCTACTAGGTATGTCAGCGAGGTAAATGTTTATAACATATGCAACAAGTGTACCTTTGCCTGAAGAAGCATTTTTGGCCTTCTTGCCATGCTCCGCAAGCCACTTGCTACAGTTCCTCTTTCAGTGACCGGTTTCCTTGCAATGATAGCAAATGGTCTTCGAGTCCGGTCCAGACTTTGGCGCAGCGGCGGAGGTTACCGTCTCCGTGCCCTTTGCCTTAGTCTTTTTCGTGGACTAACTCTTCTTGAACTTGGCCGAGTTCTGCACCATCAACACTTGATGCGTGCCTTTCTTAATATCTTGCTCTGCCACTTTGAGCATCCCATGCAATTCAGTGAGCTTCTTATCCATGCCATGCATATGATAGTTCGAGATGAACGTCCCATAGATGGACAAAAGAGAACCCAGAACAGCATCAGTAGCCAGCTCATCCAAGAGCGGGTAGCCCAACCGATCCAAAGCTTGCACATATCCGATCATCTTGATCACATGTGGGCTCAGTGGATCACCTTCCTTCAGCTTGCAATCCAACAAGGATCGCCAGACTGTCGGGGAAGCTGGTCGTGTCCCACGAACACCTATGGGACCTGGTCCCTTGTGGTTCGGAGGGGGAGCGGAGGATGCACAAAGAGCGGATCGAAGCGATGCACACGAGCAGATTTACCCAGCTTCGGAGCTCTCCGGAGAGATAATACTCCTACTGCTGCTTTGTGGATTATATTGTGTTCTTGCTAGGGAGCAATGGGAGCTACAAAACCTAGCCTGAGTGAACGTGGTCTCGTATGAGTCGGATGAACTAAGCCGGAGCCGAACCGAACCCCTTCTACGTTGCACTTGGGCCTCCTTTTATAGGCACAAGGGGTCACCACAGGTGGCAACACGTATGAGGGTACAAATGTAAAAACAGTGGTTGGTATACCAACTTGTACAGTGTACAATGATCTATACCTAACTCTGACGGCAAGGGACAAGAGTCATTAATGCCCGTCTCGATCGCCGAATCATTAACGTAACAGGAACGTCAAGCGCGCCTCCGTTTGCCACGATGGTAGCTTGTCAGCGCCGCTTATCGCTGCTCCCCGCTGGCTGCACAGCCCATCGACACGCGTTCCTGGGAAAGCCCCGCGGCGACACGTTGGCGGATGAGCTAGAGCGGAGATGAAGAGAGGTTGCCTGCCCCGGCAAGCGCCTTGCCGCGGCAGAAACCTTGTCGCGCTTGGGAGCTCGGCGCCCACCAAGCCTTCCCGGCAAGCTCCTCTTGTCGGGGCCTTGTTTCCTTCGTGCCTTGAGTGGTCTTCCCGGCAAGATCCTCTTGCCGGGGCCTTGATTACTTTGTTCTTGAATGGCTTCAAAGGAGCCGCGGAAGATCTTGATGGTCACCAGGCCAGCCCTGCCGCGGGGTGCTGCAACTGTCCGTGCATGAGTTCGGGATACTAGGGTACCCCTACTCTAGTACACCGATAGGAGCCCTCGGGCTTGGGCCACACACGACGCCAAGCTCATGGGGCCAGGGCCCAAAACAGTCTGCACGCACACGCGTCCAGATTACGCCATTACTCGCCTGGACCCACCACGCCCCACGAACGTCACGCACCGGACGTGGCGTCGTGGGGAGATCGTGGGAGCTTTCTTTAATGGAAAAATCGAACGCCCGCCCCTTCCCTCTTTATAAGCAGGGGTACAGGCGAGCGCCCACTTGCCATTGTCGTCACATCGAAACCACCGCCGCTTCCCCTTTCTTCTCGAGCCCAAAGAGAGCGACGCCCCTCCATTGCCACCGTGCCACCAACACCGCCGACTTCCTCCACCACCTCTCCCCATGGCTCAAGGCCGACAAGGAAAAGGCGTGAAATCGGCGGCGCAGCGGCTCATGGGCGCTGCGGAAGGAGCGGGCCCTCTTCGATCCCCGCTGACGGAAGGAGCTGCAGGAGCTGTACTATCTTTTACGTCGACGGCGACGCTGGCGCACCAC
Organism: Aegilops longissima; assembly: GCA_021605205.1. Taxonomy (NCBI): domain Eukaryota; kingdom Viridiplantae; phylum Streptophyta; class Magnoliopsida; order Poales; family Poaceae; genus Aegilops; species Aegilops longissima. The sequence goes on from CM038680.1 coordinate 381,247,937, forward strand.
AAGCACGAGGGTGATCTCCGCCGCCACGTCCGATAAGGTCTCCATCGGGTACCCTTTTTTGCGCTTTTTTCCATCGGGCTCGCCGCCTTCTCTGAATTCTTCGTGATGTCATGAATACATATGGCCTCCGCTTGACTTCACCCCCAACACCGCCCTCACCATGGCGTTTGCACACCTCTGCGAGAACTTTGTCGGGGTTCACCCAAATGTCGCACTCTTCCGCCATTACTTCACACCCCGCGTAGAGAGAGGAGAGCCGCTTGCCGGAGGAATTACAGGGACCTCTAGGATCGGCAAGAAGGAAGCGTATCTTGACGGAGAGTTGCGCAGCAAGTGGGAGGAGTGGAGAGCTGACTGGTGTTGGATCTTAGAGGAGGAGCCACATCCTTTTACCGCCCTACGCAAAAACCCCATAGCGCGCGGCAATGATTGGAGCAACTTGGCGCCGGAGGACGCCAAATTGAAGATTGCCATGACTAGGATCTTGCGTCTCAGACATGCCGGGCTGACCGTAGGAGCAGTTGGCGCGGACTTCCTTCGCCGCCGCATTGCGCCCTTGCAGGAGAGGGGGAGGCCTGCTTGGGAGTTCCAGAACGCGGCGGACATCATGAGGCTGCGTCCGGGGCTGAATTGGAACTTTACCGTCTTGGAGCTGGATGGCATGCTGCGGGAGCTGTTCAAGCCTGATGCAGATCACCCCGAGTGGTTCATGTTGCCGAGGGGAGTCGTGCCCTTGTGCAACAACTCGTCGCTTGACCGCATCCGCGCGATGATGCCGTTGTGCGATTCCCATGGGATCGTTCCAACTTGGCAGGAGCCCGCCGACGAGGTCGTGCAGTAGTTCTTCGACGACTTAGAAGAAGTGCCAATCCGTGCCGACGAGCAGAAGCGGCTCACCCGCGACACCACCGAGCAGGAGATGGCGCGCATCGCCACAAGGTTGGAGGAGGCGACAGAGGCTGCTGCTGCCGGCGTGTTTGGGTTCACTGTCGAGGAGGCAGAGACAGCCGAGGCGGCAAGCCTTGCCGACCGAGAAGAGTTTGCCGATGAGGAGGAGCAAGCCGAGCCCGACAATGAGCCTAGCGAGCCTGCCGGGCGCCTCCCTCCGCCGTCAAGCAGCTTGCCGCAGGAGGAGCCCGCGCCCCGCTTAAGGAGACGCCTCGCAAAACCGGAGAGGTGGCGGGCGGCACGCAGCCAACAGCTGTCTCGCCGCCCGACGCGCTTCCACCGCGACAAGCACTTGCCGCTGGAGCGCCTCATGCCGCCATGGCGACGGGAGCGGGTCTTCGAGTCGCGCCCCTGCACCCGCCAAGCGTCCGAGGGAATCTTCTCCCCCCAATTGTCGGCTGGGCGGAGTTTGATCTCTCCACCTCAGCCCGAGGAAGAAGAGGATGAGTAAGATCTTGTCGCCGCTACTTGTAATCCTCCAATTTATTGCTTTATTTGATATCCGACCGCTTCACTCAACCTTCTCCTTCTTCAGGATGCTAGCTCGAGGGCGTCAAGAGGCCAAGACCCCGTGGTTGTCGTCTCGGATGACTCCTGTGGCGGCAGTGGGGCACGTCCGGACTCCTTGCCGGATCCGGCACCCTTCATCAGAGCAGCCCCAAAGACAGCCCCCAGCGTAAGTGTTTGGTTCATTTCTCATGGTTAGGTGTGCTTGGGTGCTCCTCCGTCACTGATATCTGGTTTGTTGAATTATGTAGGAGCAGAGCAGTCTCATCGAGGTCCTGAGGCTGCTCCCAGGTTCAGCCTCATCGGAGGCCTCGAGGTCACCCCAAATTCTGCTTGCTTCAACTTCGCCGCCAAGGGAGAAATCTCCGCCAAGGGAGCGCCTCGGCAAGGAGGCCTCTCCGACAAGGGGATCTTCTCCGGCAAGGGGCAGCGCTGACAACCCTCCGGTGGTGGAGACCGCGACAACAGACTCTACTGCAGGTAATCTTCTTGTTTGAGAATTTCCCTTGGGTTCTTTTCTTCTGTTCTTCTTTTTCGAACATTTGCTTGACTTGTTCTTTCTTTTTCGACCATCGATCCATCCGCGGAGATCCGATGGAGACTGAGGCTGCCGGCGAGGAGGACGCTCACGGCAACAATGTCGACGCCGCCAACATGGAGGAGGAGGCCGGCGCCGATGGGTCCGCCGGCGAGGAGGCCGCCAAGGCTGCTGGCGCAGAGGCTGGGAGGATCCGCGATCGACCGACGGCCCCGAGGCTGCAGGGCGCCAGCGCTGCACCGACCACGATCCTCCCGCCACCGATGCCGCACTGCATCCAAGAGCCCCAGCCCGACGCCTATCTGAAGGCCGGCGAAGGTGTCTTTATCAAGCTCCCATGGGCATCAACCTCAAGGGCACCGGCCGAAGGGGAGACCTTCGACGTGGAACTGCTTGCCTCCGCCGGGCTGTCGTTGGTCGATGCTCCGAGCAGCAGCAGCGCGGTGAGCTGAGGAGGAGCAGCTGCTAAGGAGGTTGTTGTCGCTCTACCGTGCCCGACAAGCCAAGCTGGAGTCGAGGAGGCGCTTGTCGCGAGGGCGGAGCTGACTTAGAGAAACGCTGGAAGAGCTCCGGCCAGCCAACAAAAAACTCTCCGTGATATAGCGGAGGCGCTGGAGCAGCTTGTCGAGGCGCACGGCCTTCATCTTGGAGAAGGCCGAGGTCGAGGAGCAGCAGAGGCTTGCCGCGAGAAGCTCTCCGCGAAGAAGGTGAGCTGGCGCGCGAAGATCAACCTCGACAGCTATGAGGAAAATCTCGCCGTCGCGAGCAATCGATTGGCGGGCCACTTCAGAGGCAAAGGATGTCGCTGCGGCTGCCGAGGCCGCCAAGAAGGAATTGAGACGAGGTGGCTCAGCTGGAGTCCACCCTACAGAAGAGCGCCGAGGAGGTCGCCGGGTTGAAGCGCGAGCGCGAGAAGGACGCCTATACCCTCGGCGAGCTGCAAGGTCGTTTCGCTGAAAAGATCAAAGAGCTTGATGCCGCCAAGGACTCCAAGGCAGATCTGGAGCTAAAACTGACCACCCTGACAGAGACGCTGAACGGCGCCAAGGAGCGGGAAACGGGCCTGCTGGAGAAGATCAAAGCCAATGAGGAGCTGTTGGCGAATGCCGCGACTGCCCAGAATGATCTCAGAGATAGCATAATGCACTGGACAGATGGTCTTGTGGACACCGCCGCCGGCATCCATAATGAGCTAATGGAGCTGGGGATGGTGGATCTTGGGTACTCCACCGACGAGAACCTCCAACCCAGCGTCAAGCTCAACCTATTCTTCAAGGGCGTCTTGGGGTCTCCAGCTGACTCGGGAGGAGATCCCAAAGCAATCGGCGAGGAGTCGCGCCAAGTTTGCGCCGGGCTCTCGTGAAGGTGCCGATGAAAGTGGCCTTTCGCAACCCAGGCGTCGACTTCACCAAAGTTCTCAAGTCCCTGCCTCCATCTGCTGATGTTGAAGCGCTCAAGGCCCTTGTCGCACCCATTGTGGACAGGGTGAGCGGAGTTAAGAGGCTCGATGGCGACCGCGTGGACTAGGCCGCCAAGCTTATCTTTCTCTTTTCGCTGTAGATCATGTTTAGGCGAAAAATTTATTAGATCTGCGACAAGTTATTATGTAATATACACTATCTTAGGCAATCAAATGCAACGTTATTTCCTTTACTTGACTCCTTCCCTTGTATGTTTGTACCCTACGCTTTTAGGGGAACTTGTCGGTGCGAACACCTTTGCATGAATGGCTGAGTGTGGAACTTCAAGAGCTCTTTGGCGATGCCGCCTCCGACAAGCAACCTTGTCGCAACTAGTTGCAGCACACTTAAGTTGTTGAGCGGACTCGAAACAAAGTAAGGGCGCAAGCTAGTCGCGAGTCGGTTCCTCCGCGCACAGGTTTTCCATACAAAGTACAATCGTTCGAGGAAGATAACTTGAAAGAGTCGGTTCCTCCGCGCACATGTTTTCCATACAAAGTAATATCGTTCGAGGAAGATAACTTGAAAATTTAAAAACTGATTGTTTAAACTTAGCAACTTAGCTTCTCTGTTGTTCACTTCCCGGCAATGTGACAGTTCCTCGAGCGACGCTTGGTGGCCCACACCATTACGCTTGGTGGTGGCTCACACCGTTATCTCCTCCCCGGTTAACTTGTGGGTGGATGAACCTTCTTCTTGTTTGAGAAGAAAGAAGAGAAAATAAAGTTATGGAGCCTAGTGGCTCGTTATCGCTTACCGGGTGTGGATGCTGCGCAAAATTTTAGATAACACATGCATATAAGATTATGAAAGCATGTATTGACAAGTTGTGCGCAACACATAGGCTTTACTGATGCACGGGGTCTGCCCCCGGCTTTGTACAAAGGATTACATGCAACAGCGGCAAGACTTGTACAAAAGGGTGGTTGCCGGAAAGGTTCCCGGCAACCGCGCCCTATGGGTAAAACTTAGGAAGATGCTCTATATTCCAGGAGTTGCTCACCGGAAGGCCATCTTCGGTCTCAAGGCGGACAACGCCGGGCCTAGTGACTTGTTTCACCCGATAGGGGCCTTCCCACTTTGGCGTCAACTTGTTGGAATTCTTGGCAGATTGAACGGCGAAGAACAAGGTCGCCTTCCTCGAAGCTTCGGCATTAACTTTGCGGCTCGGTAGCGGCGCAAAGCTTGCTCAGTAGCGAGCAGCTCGACAAAGAGCTCGAAGACGATCTTCCTCGAGGAGCAGCGCGTCATCTTGTCGCAGCTGCTCTTGCTCAAGCTCATCATAGCGAGTACTCGAGGTGACCCGTATCTGAGTTCCGTGGGGAGAACTGCTTACGCTCCATAGACTAGAGCAAAAGGTGTCCGCCATGGCTCAATTTGGTGTCGTCTGATCGACCAAAGAACCACCGCAGCTCCTCAATCCAGTTTTTTCCGCCCTTGTGTAGCCTGTCAAAGTTCTGGTCTTGAGTCCTCGCAGCACTTCAAGATTTGCCCTCTCGCTGACCGCTGCTTCTCGGGTGAGCAACGATGCAAAGCAGACTTTGGCGCCAAGATCTTGGACGTATTGCATGAAGGTGCGACTCGTGAATTGTGTGCCATTGTCGGTGATGATCCGATTAGGTATCCCAAAACAGCAAACAATTGACTCAAGAACTTGACGGCCGACCGTCTTGTCACCTTCCTCATCGGGTTCCACTTCCGCCACTTTGTGAACTTGTCGATTCGACATACAAGTACTCAAAGCCCCGACAGCTCGGGGAAAGGGCCGAGGATGTCGAGCCCCTGCACCAAAAAGGCCGTGGATAAAGGGATCGTCTGGAGAGCTTGAGCTGGTTGGTGTATCTGTTTGGAATGGAACCGCACGCTTGACACTTGGTTACTTGTGCGCAGCATCACGGAGGGCTTCGCCGTAAGAAACCTTGCCGGAAAGCTTTGCGGCAAGTGCTCTTGCGCCAATGTGGTGACCACATATGCCTCCATGTATCTCGCCAACAGCTTCATCCCATCTTCCCGCAAATACACTTCAATTTCACACCGCTGAGTCTTCTTCATGCGGGATGTTGTCAACAAACTGGTACATACTTGACCGCCGGGCTAATTTTTCCGCTTCTTCTTGCTCTTCGGAAGTTCTCTGTCTCAAGGAAATAGACGATTTGTGCGCCCATCTTTGGAGCTTGTGGCTCGACAACAAGGACTAAAGGCTCATCTACCATTGCGGCAACATTAGCTTCCACGGCAAGAACCTGCGGTTCCGCCGGAGCTTGATGATCCCCGGCAAGCTTGCCGGAGCAAAGCTTGTCGGGAGCGTCTACTTCAACGAAACAAACCATAGGGTTTGTCGGAGCGAATCGCTCCTCGGTGGTATTCGCTGATTTTAAGGACCTTCTTGGCGGCGGCTCCGTGAAGCTCTGCGGAAAGTAGTCGCCGAAACCAATTTTCTCTTCTTGCTCTGTCCTGTTGATGGTGTTACGGTTGGTTGGGTCAGCTTGAGCACAAAATTCTTGGTTCCACGTGTAACTTAAGTGCGGCACATTTTGAGAGGCCATCACTATATCATTCTCGAGCTCTTGGAACGTGTTCCATTTGCGAGCCTTCAAAGTGCTCTTCTAGCTTTCTCACTTCATCAACGTATGCTTCCATCAACGGACTCGTAATCTTTGTTCACTTGGCGGACGACAAGCTTCGAGTCACCTCGACGATAAGCTTCTTGATCCCAAGGTCCACTGCAATTCTAAGACCGCAAGCAAACCTTCATACTCTGCAGTATTGTTTGTCGCTTGCTCCTTGGGAAAATGCATTTGGACTATGTACTTGAGGTGCTCTCCGGTGGGTGCGATAAGCAAAGACGCCGGGCACGGGCGCTTTGCAGCGAAGGCACCATCAAAGTACATTAGCCACTCTTTACTTGCCTCTTTGGCGGGATGCTCGTCTCTCGTATTTCTTCATCTTGCGTTGGCGCCCACTCGCTATGAATTCTGCCAATGCTCGCTTTGGATAGTTGAAGTGCTTTCAAACTTGAGACTAAAGCTTGATGCAGTTCGGCCCACTGACAATTCTGCTGCTTCGGATTTTGCAAAATCCTCTTCAGCGAAAGCGAGTGACAACTGTTATCTCATGTGCTTGGAAGTAATGGCGCAGCTTTCTCGAGGCCATGAGGAGGCCGAAAAGCAACTTCGCACACCGAATACCTTGACCTAGCCCCCGTAAAGGGAACCGACAAAGTAGACTGGTGCTGCACCATCCTTTTTGTATCTTGTCGCAACCTCGCTGATCTGTCCTTGTTGGGACCAGAGCTTGACGGCGAAGCCCCTTGCTTGTCGCTGGATGCGCCTCGGTTGCCGGCTCATCATCTGCCTCCCTCTCCGCTATTAACGCAGCACTAACCACTTGATTGGTTGCTGCTATGTACAGCAGAACTTCTCTTGTGGTTTAGGTGCGACAAGTATTGAGCGGAGGACAGGCACCTCTTCAAGTCTTGCAGCGCAGCCTCCGCCTCGAGTCCATTTCATTGACCTGCCTTTTTCAAAATTTTGAAAATGGCAGTATGCTACCACCTGACTTAGAGATAAACCTGCTAAGAGCAGCCACGCAACCGCAAGCCTTCCGACATCCTTAACGCGCTTTGGTGCTTCAATCTGCTCAATGGCCTTGATCTTGTCGGATTGGCTTCAATTCCCCACCGAGACACAAAGAACCCGAGAAGCTTGCGGAAGGGACTCCAAACACGCACTTCTCGGGGTTGAGCTTGAGGTTGATTTTGCGCAGATTTGCAAATGTCTCATCCAAATCCTGAACCAGAGTTGCTTTGTCCTTGCTCTTGACCACTATGTCATCCATGTAGGCTTCTACATTTCTGTGTATTTGTGGCTCAAAAGCATCATGGACTACTCTTGCAAAGGTTGAACCAGCATTCTTCAAACCGAAAGGCATCTGTATGAAACAATATGTGCCACATGGTGAAATGAATGCGGTTTTCTCTTCATCTTCCTGTGCCATGAAAATTTGATGATACCCTGAATATGCATCAAGAAATGAAAGCAAATCACATCCAGCCTGGAGTCAACAATCTGGTCAATACGAGGCAAGGGAAATGGGTCTTTGGGACAAGCTTTATTAACATCTGTGAAGTCAATACAAAGTCTCCATTTCCCATTGGCCTTGCGATAACCACCGGATTGGCCAACCACGGGATGGAGCACTCCTCCACAAGGCCCGCTGCTTCCAACTTCTTGATTTCTTCGCTATGAATTCTTGGCGCCCACTACTGCTTCCTAACTTTTTGCTTGACGGGCCGCAGCGTGAGGACAGACAGCTAGGTGGTGCTCAATTACTTTCACAGGAACACCGGGATGTCAGATGGTTGCCATGCAAACACATCGACATTCGCCCGCAGGAAAGCAACGAGCTCGCCTTCCTATTTAGTGTCAAGCATGGCACTGATGGTGAAGGTACCACTAGTGCCGTCCTCATTGGCGGGCACCTTCTTGGTCTTCGGCGAAGCTGCCATCATCTTTTTGCACTTGCCGGTGGAGCTCGATGGTGCGTCCTCGACGGTAGCGCAGCACTCCGAGGAGGTGCGCTTGCCGGAGTGGGCATCAGAACTCTTGCCGGACTTGGTGATCTTCTTCTTCCCCCCGGGAGCTTCAGCGGCAAGTGGTTTGCTATCTGTCGCGGCTGCTGCATCCCGGTAAATTTTGTCGGCGCAGATAAGCGCATCCTTCTTGTCGCCATGGACAGAAATGACGCTTATCGGGCCGGGCATCTTGAGTAAATTGTAGGCGTAATGAGAGGCCGCCATGAACTTGGCAAGTGCTGGACGACCAAGTATGCCATTGTAGGGCAATGGGAAATCGGCAACGTCGAATGTGACCTTCTCAGTTCTGAAGTTTAGCTCACTGCCAAATGTTACCGGCAATGTGATCTTCCCTTTCGCTTGCTCCTTCCTGGGTTGATTCCTTGAATGTGCCGCCTTCGAGCTCATTGTCGTGGATTTGAAGTTTCAAGTATTGCAGAGGAGATCAGGTTCAGGCCGCCCCGCCACAACCAACATCTTTGTGACCTTGAGGTTGCGGATAGTTGGTGATACCAACATCGGCAAGCACCGACCGCAGTGATGCGATCGGGTGATCCTCAATGACAAAGATGATGGGCGTCTTGGACCACTTCAGAGGTTTGCGCGACTCTATGGATGGTTCTGCTGCATTAACCTCACGCATCCATTGCTTGAGTTGGCGGTGCGAGGTATGCGAGAAGCACCACCGCCGATGCAAAGAACCTCCGCTTCCTTCTCAAACTCTTGCTCGTCGCCTTCATCGCCTTCCATGTCTTCGCCATCTTCATCTTCGCCTTCTTCCTTGTCGCGCCGCTGGGAGGTCTGTCTCCTTGCCGCTGCTTGGCCTTGCCACGGCGTCCTCCCCGACCGGTCTCTTCTTACTCGCCGCACCAGCACCTTCCTGGGCCTTCTCCTTGTCTCGCCGCCAGATTCAGCCCTCTCAGAGCTCAACAAGTTGCTCGACTTTCTTGCAGCTCTGGAGATCGTGGCCCTTGGTGCGGTGGATCTTACAGTATTTCTTGTTGGAGCTGTCAGGCTTATCGGTGGCCGCCACAGCTTGGCGGTCGTTGTCAGCGGCAACCTCCTTGCCGGAGCCACCAGCCTTGGCTTTGTTGGCGGCACCATCCTTGCCGGACTGCTCGACAACCAGTACTTCTTGGTTTTTCTTCTTTCTGTTGTTCCGCCGTTGGCTCTTCCTTGCCGGGGCGGTCCCCTCACTGTCTGACTCTGCCCCCACATTCTCTCCTGGGAGTCTTCTTCCTTCTTCAACGCGTGCACACTTGTCGGCCAGGGCGTAGAGCTCGCTGACGTCTTTCACTTTGCACATCGCCATCTCCTCCCTCATCCTGCGGTTTCGCACATTCTGATGAAATGCACTGATCACCGCGGCAGGGTGGACATCTGGGATGTTATAATGTACACGGCTGAATCTCTGGATGAACTTGCGCAGGGACTCTCCCTCCTTTTGGGCAAGCAGGTGAAGGTCACTCTCCTGGCCATGAGGCTTGTGGCCGCCTGTGAAGGCGCCGACAAACTGATGGCATAGATCTGCCCAAGAGGATATGGAACTGTCTGGCAAGTGCATGAGCCAAGATCTCGACGCTTGGCTTGAGCACCGAGGGAAGTAGTTGGCAAGAATCTTGTCGTCTCGTCCCCCCGCAGCCTGCACCGCGATGGTGTAGATGCTGAGGAACTCCGATGGGTGTGTCCTGCCATCATACTTCTCCGCACATCCGGCTTGAAGTTTTTCTTGTCGAGCCACCGGACTTGCCGCAGCTCACGAGTGAACGCAGGGCAACCTACGGCGACGACAAGTCGCTCGTTCTTCGGGCGCATGCATATCGACAGTGGGCCGGCGCGCTGGTCGATTGACGCCGCTTCTCTTCGCGCTGGCGCGGGTTCGAAGCGTCTTCTTCTTGCCGCTCTCAAGAACTTGGCGCTGGTCGCGACGAAGCTCGCGGATCCGGCGACGACACCGTGGAGTCGCTGCCGAGGTGGATCCGGCGAGTCGGCGATCTTGGCCTTCGGAAGGGGAGTGTACGGTGGCTGCACCCCGCAAGTCTCGCCGCCATCGCCTCGCGTTTTATCGCCATGCAGCGGCTGCGAGGCGCTTGGTTGCCGCTGGACGCCGCCGCTGCGGCCGATGAGGCTCGATGGTGGCCTCCATTCGCCGATCTTGTCGGCCGCTGAGGGTAGTCTAGAAGTAGCTGAGCTTTGCCAAGGCTTCGCTGGTGTGGTGGGTGGCAATGGCGTGCGAAGCGAAGAACGAGACGTGTTTCGGACTCCTAACCAAGTTAGAGGAGCAGCGCCCCGCCAGCGACCGTACTCCATCGGTACCGCATGTCGGGCGCATGCGGTCTCGAGGGCCCCGGATCCTCCAAATTTTGGCCTTGATCTATTGGACGGATGGTGCTGCGAGTACCATGACGCTGTCTTTCCCGCGCTTCTTGAGAAGGACGCGCGGACTCGACGCCAAGCTTGCGCCGCCTTGTCCTTGGATCTGCATCGCCGTGGGCTGTTTCGACGACGCCCGCTCCTCCGCCATGCCTTCCCCACCACTTGTCAGCCCGTGGTGGTGGGTTTGAAGCGGACGGCTCGCTGCCGCCAAGCCTTCTTCTTCGTGGCATGTTGACGAAGGTGTTGATGAAGAAACTGCTCGTGTGAACGCCGGATCGGGTTCACACAACCTCGACGCCCCCTACCTGGCGCGCCAAAGATGTCGGGGAAGCTGGTCGTGTCCCACGAACACCTATGGGACCTGGTCCCTTGTGGTTCGGAGGGGGAGCGGAGGATGCACAAAGAGCGGATCGAAGCGATGCACACGAGCAGATTTACCCAGCTTCGGAGCTCTCCGGAGACATAATACTCCTACTGCTGCTTTGTGGATTATATTGTGTTCTTGCTAGGGAGCAATGGGAGCTACAAAACCTAGCCTGAGTGAACGAGGTCTCGTATGAGTCGGATGAACTAAGCCGGAGCCGAACCGAACCCCTTCTACGTTGCACTTGGGCCTCCTTTTATAGGCACAAGGGGTCACCACAGGTGGAAACACGTATGAGGGTACAAATGTAAAAACAGTGGTTGGTATACCAACTTGTACAGTGTACAGTGATCTATACCCGGCAAGGGACAAGAGTCATTAATGCCCGCCTCGGCCGCTCAAATAAAGGTAACAGGACCGCTGCGCGCCTCCGCTTGCCACGATGGTAGCTTGTCGGCGCCGCTTATCGCTGCCCCGCTGGCTGCACAGCCCATCAACACGCATTCTCGGAAAGCCCCGCGCGACATCGCTACGGATGAGCTGGAGCGAGATGAAGAGAGGTTGCCTGCCCGGCAAGCGCCTTGCCGCGGCAGAAACCTTGTCGCGCTTGGGAGCTCGGCGCCCACCAAGCCTTCCCGGCAAGCTCCTCTTGCCGAGGCCTTGTTTCCTTCGTGCCTTGAGTGGTCTTCCCGGCAAGCTCCTCTTGCCGGGGCCTTGATTACTTTGTTCTTGAATGGCTTCAAAGGAGCCGCGGAAGATCTTGATGGTCACCAGGCCAGCCCTGCCGCGGGGTGTTGCAACTGTCCGTGCATGAGTTCGGGATACTAGGGTACCCCTACTCTAGTACACCGACACAGACGTTGGACCTTTCGGTCATATCCTGCACCTGAAACATGCTCTTGAGACTCTCGATCATATCGAAAGCCCCAACATCTTCGAAATGCTGCTGCAAATTGGGCTCCATACAAGCCAGCATGAGGCAGCTGATCTCGTTTGATTCATCAACGAGTTTCTGGTAGGCATTCCTGGTTGTGGCATTAGCATTATCGGCAGGTTCCTTTGGAAGTGGATCCTCTAGAACATGTTCCTTTTTATCATGCTTGAGAACAATTCTCAAATTTCTATACCAGGTGGTAATGTTTGTTCCATTCAGTTTATCCTTTTCCAGAATTGATTTCAATGCAAACTTGGGTTGAGCAGGTGGTGCCATTGATCTACAACAGAAAAATATGCAATTACTAAGCAATGTGTTTATGTAGAGTAATTCAAGCCTAAACAGAAATACTCCCACTGAAGTCGACATCCCTCCGCAAACTCTTAGTGATTCAGGATCCGACTAGCGCATGCGACTAGTGAGCTTTAGCATCACTGCTAGCCAACATACCTGTCCAGTAAGCAACTCCTTGCTAATCGCATCTCTATACGACTCCTGTCGGTCGGGAAGGTATCTTATACACCGGCTCCCAACCTTCTTTGCCACACAAGGCCCAAAATCGTTTTGATAGCCTTATCAAGTTAACCTGATGCAGTGCATGTCTGTGTCCGACACGAACCCTTCAGTTCAAGGACACCCAACAGCACCCCAATTTTATGAGCCCACTACTAGACGTACTTGACGTGCAAAGGTGCAACATCGGGGATGGCAATTCGCTTGATATTCATGAGGGATCTTTCTACCATTTTAACATGCATAGAAACAAAGAAGCATAACAATCACAAATAAAACACATATTGTGAAATAGTATGGCTCCTTCTTGGACGTTCTTCCAGGTCGGCTCCGACTCCGATGATCATCTAGGAACTCCATCTTGTTTGTCACGCCGGGATGCCAAGCCACCAACCTGATCTCTATAATCCAACTACTACAACTAGTAATGAATTTTACAGAGAATCACAAGTCGACATGCAGGTCGTTATACATTTTAATGACATCACTTTGGCTCCTGCTGGCTGACAAACATGACACGCAGGCCATGTATAAATTACACACATGCATCACATAGACATGAGCCATACTATTCACATCAAACCTGCGACACAAAGTTACGCATAGAATCGCATTCTAGCGGTTTGAGTGATTGTGTACGAAATACAAGGTGCTACGCACATGGCGGTCCCGATCATAGATCACATCTGAACTTCGATCACGGTGAATTTTCCGATCTGACCGATCTTATCGATCATCGCGAGTCTGATTCGGATTTACGTTTGACGGTTAACCCCGATGGCGGATACCGACCGGTAGGGGTAGGTTGTGTCACGACCTCATCGACTCCGATCATCAGAAAACATAGCCACATCGATCCCCATGTGCAGTTGATCTCATCAACCGTGCACATAGCCGATCTGATAAACGACAACAGATCTCATCTGCCGTCACCACATATCTAATATGCATACGATCTGAATCCCAATCCTATAGAAGAGGCTCTGATACCACTGTTGGTTTCTGCGATAGGGCGCGTCGACTGCAAATTAAAATTTCCTACGCGCAGAACATCCAGGAACATGCTACAGGAGATGGATCACAGATCGTTACCACTAGACGCGCAGTGCCGTGCAGCGGAAGAAGAGTTGGGGTAGCGCGTCCACGTGGATCATCTCCACCTCGTTTGATCTCCCTCGAACAGTCGGTCGTTCGGTCCCACGTACAAGTTTGCCGGAGAGGCGCAGGTGCACCGCCTCTAATGGTATCCGCGCGTGTAGGAGGAACACTATGCGGGGGACTGCTAGGTCCGATCACACAGTCGGCGGCGAGTGGAGATGGCTATTCGCAACACATGCAAACCCTAGTGACAACACTGAAGCGATCCTTCAAATGAGTGTGCCGCACCTCCACTTTATATAGGCGTCTGTCGCGGGCTCAATACTTGGGCCTCGCATGGACCCTAAAGCCCAAAATCTGTTCGACCGGGATCCGAGCCCGAGTAGGATCACATCTGACTCGTGGGGTCTGATCTGGCCTCACAAGTTCCTTCCCTTAAGCACGCGAGCCCTTAGGTTGAACTCGGCTTGATCGCAGGTCGGATCACCTCCGACCTGCCCGGCTGGTAGCGGCCTCTAGCAAGGCGTGCCAACCACCAAGCAGACAATGAAGCCGGTTGGTGAACCTGTACATCATACTTCCATTCCTTTTGCCACACGATATATGTTGTCGGGCTCAAGGCGAGTCTGCCATCCTTGTGCTAGTCCGACCTCTTTATCGTTCCAGTGATGCCGACCACAAATCGGATAATCACATAATCCTTGTCGCATGGCCATGCTTATCCTAATCGGATCACTTGAGGGGCCCAGAGTATATCTCTCCTGATCGGAGGGGAAAATCCTATCTTGCTCGACCATGTCTCGGAGCATGGGTCTGGACAAGCCCGAAACCTACCTTTGTAACTATCCAGTCACGGAGTAGCATTTGGTCGGCCCAAAGTGGGTCTATCACCATCCCGAGTACATGCGCTAGATCAGATCTTAGGACATAGAATGTATGTTGTACTAGAGATTCACAGATGACATATCGTTGCGTCTCATAGTTGGGTTTGTCCGACTCGGACCTTATCTCGACTCGGATCCGACTATGTCAAATCCGACCAGATCCTTCCGGGTCCATATTATCCGGTTAGCATCCAATGCTCCATGGCTAGTGAGACCAAGCCATGGACCGTGTCATATGCTAGTCTAGTCGGCTGCGCATCCACGCAGCCCTTTTGACTAGGGACCTTTTAGGACAGTCATCATACAATGCATAGCCCCACAAACAAGTCACGTACTTGCTGATACACATCATTGATAATGTCCAAGGACTATCTTTATTCATAAACACATAGGAAATATCATCATACATGATTGCCTCTAGGGCATATCTCCAATAACAAGATCAAAAGATGACCTCTTGGGGTACCAATTGCCAAATTTTGGTGTATGAATCAAATATCTCACTATCCTTTTCACGACCTTAAGACGACATTCTTTTGGAGCTGCTTGATATCATGCACACATGCACACACTTAGCATAATATCGGGACGAGAGGCACAAAGATACAATAATGAACCAATCATAGATCGGTAAACCTTTTGGTCAACCGGGTTGCCATCCTTAGTCAAGTCAAGATGTCGACTAGTATGTACGCATGGGTGTTTTCATACCTTTGCTTTCTTGCATGTTGAACTTCTTGAAAAGATCCTTGGTATACTTTGTTTGTGAGACAAAGGTACCTTCCCTATCTTCCTTGATGTGCAAACCAAGGAAAAAATTGAGTTCACTCATCATAGACATCTCAAACTTCTCCGGCATTAACCTTACAAACTTTTCACTCAAATGAGGGTTAGTAGAACCAAATATGATATCATCCTCATAAATTTGGCACACAAATAATTCTCCGTTAACCCTTTTAGTAAAAAGAGTAGAATCTATCTTCCCAATTTCAAAGCCGTTTCCAATAAGAAACTTGGTCAAGCATTTATACCATGCTCTAGGAGCTTGTTTAAGACAATAAAGAGCTTTGTGTAGTTTGTAAACATGATTAGGTTTCTTGGGATTAACAAAACCAGGAGGTTGTTTAACATAAACTTCCTCCTCAATTTCACCATTTAGAAAAGCTCTTTTAATATCCATTTGGTATAAGGTGATATCATGGTGATTGGCATAAGAAAGTAAAATATGAATGGACTCAAGTCTAGCAACGGAGGCATATGTCTCACCATAGTCCATACCTTAGACTTGAGTGTCTCCTTGTGCAACGAGACGTGCCTTGTTGCGTACAACTTGACCATCCTCATCTTGCTTATTCTGGAACACCCATTTTGTACCAATGATGTTTTGATCATCGTCGGGCTTCTCAACTAATGTCCACACTTGGTTCCTTTCAAAGTTGTGGAGCTCTTCATTCGTAGAGTTTATCCAATACGGATCCTCAAGGGCTTCTTCTATCTTTATACGTTCAATGCTACAAATGAAAGAGTAATGTTCACAAAAGTTAGACAAACGAGATTTAGAGCGAGTGATTCTCCGGGTGTTGATGTCGTCAAGGATTTGTTCAACGTGATGATTCTTAGAGACTCTTGCTCTAACTCATGAGAGCTTTTTCTTGGGTTGTGGTAGAACATCCTCATCATCATCTTCTTCTTCTTCATTGTTGTTGGCGTTGTTGTTCGCTTGTGGAGGTGGAGAAGTAGGTCGAGGTGGATCATCTTGATGTACTTCCTCATTCCCTTCGTCTTGACGTGTTCCACTTGTGGATGACTCCATATCAACTTGTGGTTCATCTTGATGTGAAGTTGAGGCTTTCACTTGAATGGATGAAGTGCTCTCCTTCACCTCTGTTCGATGAATCTTGCCAATGGACAAATCTTGAATTGCTTCCGAGGGGTCTTTGTCTCCTACATAAATTGGCAATTGCTCTACTTGCGAGCCGTTAGATTCATCAAACTTCACATCTACCGTCTCTTCAACCTTTCAGGTGAAATTGTTGTCGGCACGGTAAGTGTGAGAGTTTGAGCTGTAACCGAGTAGAAAACCTTCATGAGATTTAGGAACAAATTTCGAATGACGATGCTTATCAATAATGTAGCACTTTGAGACAAATACTCGAAAGTATCCAGCTTGGGGTTTGTTACCGGTGAGTAGCTCATATGCTATTTTACCGAGAAGCTTGTGAAGATATAGTCGATTTGTAGCATCACAAGCTGTCTCTAACGCTTCCGCCCAAAAGTGTCTTGGTGTTTTGTATTCGTCAAGCATCATTCTCTCCATATCAATAAGCGTCCGGTTCTTCCTCTTAACAACTCCATTTTTTTAGGTGTGTACGTAGCCGAGAACTCATGTGAAATCCCTTCTTTGTCAAGAAAGGTATCCACATTGGTGTTCTTGAACTTTGTTCCATTGTCACTTCGAACCTTCTTGATCTTCACTTCAAATTGATTTTGTGCCTTCTTGGCGAAGTTTTTGAAGATCTTTTGAACCTGCGATTTGTCATCGAGAAAGAACACCGACGTAAATCTAGAAAAATCATCAACAATGACCAAACCGAAGGAGTTGCCACCAAGGCTCTTATATTTGGACCAAAAAGATCCATGTGAAGTAGCTCAAGTGGTCTTCTCGTGGTCATAATGTTCTTCACGGGATGGCTTCCTCCAACTTGTTTTCCTGCTTGACAAGCACTACAAAGTATATCCTTGTCAAATATAACATCTTTAACACCAAGGATATGATCACCTTTAATAAGCTTATCAAGATTTTGCATGCCAACATGACCTAATCTCCTATGCCAAACCATACTTTAGAAGATTTAGCAATTAAACAAGTATGAGTTTTGGATCTCTTAGTGAAATCAACAATGTATAGATCACCTGTACGAATATCGGTAAAGACCATATTATGATTATCTCTACGAAACACTTGGCATTATACTTCGGTAAATAGAACACTGAAACCAAAGTCGACCAGTCTAGATACGGAAAGAAGATTGTAACCAAGAGATTCAACGAGCGTAACATTTTGAATGGAGCTATCATTGGATATGGCCACCTTACCAAGGCCAAGTACCTTACCCTTGGAGTGTCTCCAAAAGTCACGTACTTGCATGGACCATCATTTTTAGCGAGCTCACGGAACATGTCTTTATCTCTGGTCATGTGATTGGTACATCCACTATCAAGAATCCATTATTTTCCTCCGGCCATATCATCACGAAGATTAGCCATGAGACTAAGATTTTTCATAGTCTTCTCATAATCAATATCACTTTCTTCGTCTTCATCGTAATAACCATGCTCAATGTCATCATCATTGTCATGCGTGTGATCATCACCTAGATCAAGTGACTCATTATATTTATGACCATGACAATGTTCAAGTTTATGAATTCTAATTGTCTCCCTGATGATGCTACTAATAATTACAACATCACCCTTGGCACGCATAAGATCACGAAGCTCAAATAAGCATTCATCAAACTTGGGATCACTAGGTTTCATTCTATGAAAGGCAATGGTATTTTGAAGAATTTCATTCAGATTTTTCAAATAATAATTTGGAAAGCGTTCCTCAAGATATTTCCATATAGAGTATGCGCATTCAAAGGCAGGCAAGCAAACAAGCACATTTCTAGGCAATCCTCTAATTATAAGATCAATAGTCCTAAGATTACAAACCATATCAAGATACTCATCGGGGGTAGGATGCAAAGGATCAATGGGAGGCACATAAGGGCTAAGAATATACTTGTTCAAATTATATTCATTGAAGATCTCAAGCATCTCGTTTTTCCATGAACCATAAAACTCCCTGTCAAGAATAGGCACTCTACGTCTAATACTCCCGGACGTAGACTCGTCCAAGTTCCTCCAATGGAGATTAAACCAAAGCAATGGAGACCAAAGCTCTGATACCAATTGAAAGGATCGAGAAGAGGGGTCTAGAGGGGGGTGATTAGACCCTTAATAAGTAAAAGTGGCAGTTTTTAGTTTCTTCAAGTTAAGGTAGAGTTTAACACAAGTTAATGGGCACATAATACATTCAAGCAAGCATGACAAGAGTATGAGCAGCAGAAACAGTAAAGCATGCAATTTGCAAGAATGTAAAGGGATGGGATTGGAGTGTGCAAACGCAAAAGGAGACATAGAGAATTTTTTCCGTGGCTCCTCTAGGTGGTGCTATCATACATCCATGTTGATGGAGACTTCAACCCACGAAGGGTAACAGTTGCGCGAGTCCACGGAGGGCTTCACCCACGAAGGGTCCACGAAGAAGCAACCTTTTCTATCCCACCATGGCCATCACCCATGAATGACTTGCCTCACTCGGGTAGATCTTCACGAAGTAGGCGATCTCCTTGCCCTTACAAACTTCTTGGTTCAACTCCACATCATGTCGGAGGCTCCCAAGCGACACCTAACCAATCTAGGATACACCACTCTCCAGAAGGGAATAGATGGTGTGTTGATGATGAACTCCTTTCTCTTGTGCTTCAAATGATAGTCTTCCCAACACTCAACTCTCTCCCACAGATTTGGCTATGGTGGAAGAAGGATTTGAGTGGAAAGCAACTTGGGGAAGGCTAGAAATCAAGGTTCAAATGGTTGGAATGGAATCTCTTGACCTCAACACATGAGTAGGGGGTTTTCTCTCAGAAAATTGATGGCTCTCTTACAAATGAAGAGGGGTGGAGGGGTATATATGGCCTCCACACAAAATCCAACTGTTACACACTTTTGGTCCATCTCGGTGGCACCGATTGTGAACCTCGGTGGCACCGATCAGTACAAAAATATGAACAATAGGAATCTTGATGGGACCGACTGAACAACTTGGTGGGACCGATGTGCTAGGGCTTAGGGCAAACTTCATCTCGGTGGCGCCAATTGCATCAACTCAGTGAGACCGAAGTGTTTCCTTGGATTTACTAAAGGGTTGCTTGGATTTATTAAAAGTTTGCTTGGATTTACTAAAGGGTTGCTTAGATTTAATAAAAGGTTGTTTAGATGTATACATGATTTATTCCTTATTTAAAATTTGAAAATTTGAAAATTCACTTCTTTATTTTATTAATTTAGGATCCAGAAGAAGTAGTTTTTCTTTGATCCATATCTTATTTGATTCATATTATAGTATATGAATAAGCAAGAGAGAATCTGTCAAGTCAACTTGGTGAGACCGATTGCATAAACTCGGTGGGACCAAAGTGACTGCAACAAGTCACAGAGCGCTGGGAAGGCCATCTTGCTGAGACCGAGATCTGTATCGATGTGACTGAATAGTTAGGGTTTCTGGCAGTCGCTATGTCAATATGAACTCGGTGGCTCGGGGTAGGTTATATAAGTGGGGCTGAGTTTGGAATTAGGGTTTGGACATATTTGGATGGAGAAAATGGCTAAGTGTTTTGGAGCAATATCATTAAGCACTTGAGCAAGTAGACCATTAAGCAACATCTCATCCCCTTTTAATGGTATTGGCTTTCCTATCGACTCAATGTGATATTGGATCACTAAAATAGAAATAGAGAGTCTTGATGTCAGGACCCCGATCCCAAGTCACATCGATCTAGCCGGTAACACATCATATCACTTTGCGGCCTCACGCACGGTATTCCCACGGGTGTCGCCTTACCATGGCCCGGGACCATTTGCGCCTTTTGGCTCACGTATATGATAGTGTCGCTAGCATCCATATGACAAAGAACCCGGGCCGACATGGCTAGTCGTGAACCCAAAGCGGCACTAACCCATGGGGACAGGCATACATGAATCACATCGAGCATGTCGGTCATCAACGTATGAATTCGGGCTGTAACCTTTGGGCTAACAGGACTCCGGTATCCCGGCTGTAGCAGGCTAGGCAGGACTCGAACATCACCGCATGACATTTCCCGAAGGACAAACATAGGCGAAGTGAATCACATGCCGCCAGTCAAGTGTCCAAGCAGTAGTCTTTGGCTAGCGAGACTCCGGTGAACCGGGCAGTAGCGGACTACTATCGCTCGAAGCACGAGACTACATTTCCCCATATGAGAGGCTGCCAAGGATAAACAACTAGTTTGTCGGATCCCACACATACCAAGCATTTCAAACATACACACAATATGCTCAATATGTGTAAATACAACATGGCATCACAACATAACTCTCGACTCAAATATTATTAATTAGGCTCGAGGAGCGAGATATTACAAACATGGGTCTCATGACCCAACACTCGAAACATACAAGTCAAAGCACAAGCGGAAGCTAAACATGTCCGAGTACGACAACTATAAATGAAAAAGGCTGAGAAGCGACTATCTACCAGATCTGCCGAGGGCACAAAATCGTGGCTGAGGTAACAAGCTAAACGTCGAAGTCCAAGCGGAACTACTAGCGAGACCGACGTCTCTCTACAAAACATAAAATAGGCAAACGTGAGTACAATTGTACTCAGCAAGACTTACATCGAACTAACTACATATGCATCATTATCAAAAGGGGTGGTGGAGTTTGATCGCAAGCCAGCTTTGACTCGGTGGCTATCCTGAACTATGACCGCAACTAACTCTTTTGAGGTGGCGCTTTACGAGTCCACATATTCACCATATCAATACACCACTATGGATCCGCTCCGTCTCCCTACGAGAATGCCATCCATAGCACTCACGCTTATCTTGCGCATTTTAGAGTATCCACTTTCACTTGTCTATGAACTGATATAGGCAACCCAGAAGTCCTTTTCCATGGACACGGCTATTCGAATAGATCATATTGACCCTACAGGGGTGTACTTCTTCACACGCTCTCACCACTTACCGCCGTTTACACGACATGTACTCGGCAACCTTCAAGCGGAAGCCCAGCGTGGGTGTCGGCCACACCTACCTAAACACTCAAGTCCCTAGTCCAGTTTATCGCCTATTCAGGTTCCATCCGCAGGAGTCCGCCGAGGTTTCCCATACAGCCCGAGCGATGATGTGCGGGGTTCCCGAGATACCAAGCGGGCATTGATTTTGCACCGGCCACGGTGTATCTACCGCATCATAGCCCACCCCTAGGGTCAGCGCTTCGCACAGCCTCCAACACATATCCTACAAACACCGAAACTAGTTGCAACTCTGGATGAGAGAACAAGGGTGGTTAAGAAGCCGAGAGGGTCCATTGGTTTGGGCCCAATGCGTGGTAGTAACTGTTTCATGGATCACAAACACATAACTCAGTTCTGAGGGCGGCTGCAATGAGACAACCCACCATGTACTCCTACATGGCCTCTCACCGCTACCTTTACCAAATCGTGTTCACACACTTAGCTCACACACAGTGAGGACATGTTTACACAACCATTCCAAATCATTCCCGATGAATCGGACCTGACTCAACTCTAAGCGATGGCAGGCATGACAAACAAGCATGAATGAGTAGGCACAACAGGCTCAAACAACTCCTACTCATGCTAGTGGGTTTCATCTAATTCTTGTGGAATGACAGGTCATGCAGAGGGTAAGGGGTTCAGCTACCGCAGCAAGTAACACATGAGTCGTTGTTGTCCTAATGCAGTAAAATAGAGCAGGAGCGAGAGAGTGGGATTATATCGGAATGAACAAGGGGGTTTTGCTTGCCTGGCACTTCTGAAGATAATATAGTTTTTCATCGGTGTCATCGAATTCATCGCTTCGATGACGTCGTCTCATCGAGAGGGACAATTACCGGCAAACAAGAGAGAACACAATCAATGCAATGCACATTCACATGAATGACATGTCATGTTAAGGTACTGAATTCACCTAATGCAATATCTAGCCAAGTTAATTGAAGTGGAACTCAACAAGGTTAAACTCCAACTCCAAATGGTAGTTCATAAATTTCCCTAATCATGATTCATCCTATTCAGTGAGGTTAACTTGTTCAAACATGCATGATCATGGCATAAACAGATTCTTCATATTTTTCTGATCATTTTTCATATATAACTTATTTCCATTGGAGTTACGGTTGAATTTATATGATTTTTAGAAGTTTAGAGTATTTTCAAATTTCCTGAATTATAATAAATCCGTAAAAGGTATTATGCGTCGACTGACGTCGCAGTGACGTCAGGGTCAACGGACACGGTCCGGTCAACTGACAGTGGGTCCTGCGTGTCGATATAATTAGTTTAACTAAATTTAATTAAAACTAATCCTAAATAGTTAACAGGGCTGGGCCCCACCTGTCATTGACTCAGGAGAGTCAACCAGGGCCCACCTGTGGTCAAATGAGAGGTTAGCGGGGTCAACTCGCCGGCGTTTAGCCGCCGGCGAGGCCGAACGCGGCGGTGAGAGTGGGTTTGGCCGCTCCGGCGACCAAATGGGCCGCGGAGGGCATCTAGGTGGAGCTGGGAACGAGCCGAAGCTCTTGGTGGAGTCAGTTGAGCTCGGGGCGGCCGAAATCGGCGCCGGCGACGACCTAGGCGGCCGCCGGAGTTCGGCCGAGGTCGAACACGGTGCTAGGGAGCACGGCGAGGCGCGTGGGGTGGCGTTTTGCGCTCCTGCGAAAAGGTGAGGCGTGGTGTGCTCGAAGCGAGCTTGCAGCGGTTGTGGCCACGGCTACGCCATGGCGGGCGCGGCGAGCAATCGGCTCCGGTGATTAGGGCGGCTAGAGGAAAGTTCTCGCAGCGAGAAGAGAGGGAAAGACGGCAAGGCTCATGTAGATCACGAAGCGATGCTCGGGTAGCGAAGCGTCTTGAGGATGACGAATCGTCGAGGCGATCGCCGGCGATCAAGCTTGAAGACGGAGTCGAGGCGGTCGTCTTGGGGCGTCCGGCGCTCGGGGCTTGATCCAGGAGGTGTAATGGATGGTGGCGGAGCTTTCAGGCGACACGGGGAGGCGAGGGGAGCATGGTAGGCGTGGCTACGGCGAGCGGTGGCGACGAGCTCCGCTCGGTGGTGAGTGAGAGAGCCAGAGAAGGGGAGAGGCCACGGGCGAGGGAGAGAGGGGTCAGGGGGGGTGCGTGGCGCTCGGGGGAGGCGTCCAGAGCGTCGGGGGGAGGAGAGCGGCAAGCAGGAGGTGGCTCGGCGCGTGCCGGCGTGCTGTGGCCACACGCCTCGTGTCCTTATGGCGCGAGGTGGGAGACGGTGGCGGTTCGGTGGACTGGGCCGCTGGAATTGGGCCAGTTGGGCTGAGAGGTGAGCGCCAGGTAGTCCTTCTCTCTCTCTCTCTCTCTCTCTCTCTCTCTCTCTCTCTCTCTCTCTCTCTCTCTATTTTACATTTTCTATTTTTCTGCAGATGTTTGGCTTTATTAAAAATACTGAACCTATTCAAAAATCATGTAATCGCTTGAGAGCACTGTTTGGAATATTTCCAACAGCCATCATTTCAGTTCATGATTATTTGGACATTTAAAATAATTTATAGCATTTAAATGTCCAAGTACAAATCTTGTATGATTTAATTCAATAACCCATAGTGTCCTAGAAAAGTGTGCACCATTTTTGGCGAGAGGTTACGGACCAAAACAAAATGATGAAAATTTATGAAGGGCATATCGGGTTCATTGAAAATATTTTTAGGTTGAACCTATTTGAATTCCATTTGGTGCTAGGGTTTTGGACATCCCCATTTCAAGTTTAAATGAAGTTTAAACATGATGCATGGATGCAATTCCACTAGTTACAAGCAAGCTCTAGGGTTGTGATAACTCACCCCCACTAATCAAGAATCTCGCCCCGAGATTCAAGACGTGAGGTAAGAGGAAAAGGGAAGTCACAAAACTATCACAATCTTCATGATCCATTTGCCCTTCTCGAAGATGTTGATTCACTCCATCATCTTGGTCTTGGCGTTATTGCTTTGAGATCTTCACCGACACGACAACGAGAAAGAAGGGGAAACCCTACAGTTTAATCTTCTTGAAGATCGAGCAACTCAAGATCAGTTCATGGAGAGACGTAAGAACAAGTTTTGGGTTGAGACACCAAACATACATTATGAATGATGGTAAAGAAATGGATGACGAAGGTTCAAATTGGTAGGCAACCATTCCACGCTTAAGTAAAATGGTGCATGGTTTCAAAGTAACAAGGAGATGATTGCCATGATTCCATAACGGGACACCTAAGGAAAGGTGACGCAAATAGCTGTTCCCTTAAGTGGAAAAAAGAATTACTTTTGATTCAGAGATCATTGAAACTCTTCATACCAGCCTAAAGCAATTCACAAGGATCGTTTGGCGGAGTGCAAAAGAATGGCATACCCAGACTAGAATGGATAATGTGGACTACCTTGTTAAAGACAACACAATGGATGATTTGCTTATCATCGGAAATGGATGGAACCCATGGTAAGTCCACTTTTGAGGATGATCCTAAACAACAACTGCCGAGGAGGGCAGCCCATAGTGAAAATGGCACAAGGACGGTGCAAGCTGGGGACGAAATGCAACTGTTGGAATGTTCCAACCATCATATCTGCCTGAGATTCAGATCCGATTGGTGATAGGATACTTCAGACTCAGCATGTCTGAAAAGAAAGTTTGCAACACAATCCGACGAGATGGCATTGCGAGATTCTCGAGGAATGAACCAAGGTGGCAAGCTCCAAAACATGAGTTGGTTCTGCTACAAACAGGTGAACACGTTGTCCCAGACAAGCATGGCCATGTAGTAGTCTTATATTAAACACTACCAAGTTCAGGTGGGGGAACCATCATCGAGGATATCAAAGTCTTAACATAAGTCATGATTAGCTCCTATGAAAGAACTTCTTCTCCTTGAACAAATCAATCAGTGGCTTGGGATGCTAGGAATTTCATATGGAATGAAGATGATCAGTCTATCAGACCATAGAATACTTTGCACAGGCATGACCGACTTGGGATGATTCCAAAGGAAGCAAAACAAACCTTTCTCAAATTCATGGCGGCAACTTGCATCAGATGCACATGAATTAGAGGAGGTCACTACTTTCATCCAAACATATGCTTCATGAACGAAACACGAAGAAATGCTTACACAAGTTTCCAACACTAGGTTGATGTTCAACATGACTCATGGGGGAGACAAAATACTGCTGATGGGCTCAACAATAACTCATCGGAATTTCCATATCACTGGACTTCCACCATCATGTGAACACGGTGATAGCATTGGTCAGACCAAAGGATATAATGGTGTATGCTCGAGGGATCAACCACGAGTAAGACAACATTACGAGCATCATTGGTACTGATTTGATTTGACGATAGCCCACACTCAAATCAAAGGATTGATAAGACAATAGGTCCAACAAATCGATCACGTGGACCAATCGATGAAGATATCATCTTTCTTCAACACACACTACACAAGAATATCCCTTTGGAACGAACTAAGCTAGGCAAGCTTTTATCTTCCAACTCTCCAAGTTGTTGTCTAGCTTAACCAACTAGCTCAGGGATATCCAACACAGATTCTTGGAGAAAGGGTGGTTCACAAGAAACCACTTGATCACGAGCTCAACATAACAGTCAGGAAACAACCAGGTAACACTTCCAAGAAGATATTTGGAAAGTCACGAACCACCGGTATGTTACTAAGCTCGAGAACAATCTTGCTTTGAGGGCAAGACGATATGATCAAATGAGCAAGGGATTGATATAATCCTAACTCATCAATCGAAGTGTGCACCAGAAATAAGGACTAGGTAGCACGATCAATCTTAGGATGATGATTTAATAACCAACACGCTAAGAATGAGGATATTGTCCATTAGCTGCCAAGCAACGAGTTTCTCGGAGTATTGATTTCACACATCACAATTCACTTGTCGGCATTCCGGTTACAACAACACGGGGAACGAGGAATGAATGATGATGGTGAGAAGTATCACTGCGTCAAAAATTCATGAGAGTTGGTGCAGTTCTAATGTCAATTCTGACGTAAAGGGGGTAATACTCCAAGGTAGAATAGAACAAAGCTGAATTGGCATTTTGATCTGCGGAATACATCTACTTTGACCCAATCCTGGAAATGGACAAGGTACTGGAGTTTGTTTCTCCTAGTCATTCCCGGATAGAATGGCTTGACGTACCACAAGAGTAATAGGCGTCGATAAACGAATGCACGCATACCCTTGACTATCAATTGACAGGCGAGAGTCAGAATACAACTAAAGAGGGACAACTCAAGGAACATATAACTTTTCGAGTTGTGGAGGCATAGATTAGTATGTCGAGCAAAGCTCAACATTTCTTCCGGATAACCCATGCGGAAAGGGTAGAACTGGCAGATTCACAATATGAATGGAGTACTCCTCAAGAGCACTCTTATTGTGATGTTTTGGTTCAACAAGGAACTTCTGCCATAAGCGGTTCGTAGTATTTGGAAGAAGGAAATACCACGGACCTCGAGGACTATCGCAAAGTTACTAGTATCCTAAAGGAACTAGCAAATACTAACAACATGGGGTAGGGTGAATCTCGGGTTCAAGAACCCAGGAATAGAATACCTACTAACTAATAACATCACGGGATGCCTTCGAGAATAATGGCCAGAATCATCACACCGGGGATACAAAAGCATTGCTAAATTGCTAGGTGACTTCCTAAACACCTAGGGTCATAATAATAGCACCAACATCTACGCCGAGGCAACGGTACCTCAACTTACCGATTAGTGTGCTTATTCGAGCAAAAGGACATCGAAGCAGAAGGAAAGGATTTGCAAATGCATCGACTATTTAGAGACACAGGATGACTCGGACAGCATAACGGCTGTAAATGCTCAAAATGATTTGAGACATCCTGCAAAAATGGTGGCATAACCACTCAACATCACAATATCAAGGCCCCGAGATCAACAATTATCATACAGAAATAGTAGGAACTGAACTGGGGATTAAAACCAACAATCTTAAAGGTCTATGGATTAGTAACACGTCATCTTGATAGATAGATGAGAAGCCTAGTTCTTAAACCCCGTAGAAGAGAAGAGGATGACTCAGATCAGAAGGCCATAAGGTGTAAGGAGTAAAAAGAGCCTTACGTTCCCTTCCCCAATCAATTCCCTTACATAACTAAAGCATTTCTAGACACAACTTCGACCAGTTTGGCTTGGTAATCCTACAGGCAGTCAGGCTCTGATACCAACGCTGTCAGGACCATGATCCCAAGTCACATCGATCTAGCCGGTAACACATCATATCACTTTGCGGCCTCACGCACGGTATTCCCACGGGTGTCGCCTTACCATGGCCCGGGACCGTTTGCGCCTTTTGGCTCACGTATATGATAGTGTCGCTAGCATCCATATGACAAAGAACCCGGGCCGACATGGCTAGTCGTGAACCCAAAGCGGCACTAACCCATGGGGACAGGCATACATGAATCACATCGAGCATGTCGGTCATCAACGTATGAATTGGGCTGTAGCACGGGTTAACAGGACTCGGTATCCCGGCAGTAGCAGAGCTAAGCAGACTCGGAACATCACCGCGTGACATTTCCCGAAGGGACGTACATAGGAACGAAGTGAATCACATGCCGCCGATCAAGTGTCCAAGCGGTAGTCTTTGGGCTAGCGAGACTCGGTGAACCGGATCAGTAGCGGACTACTATCGCTCAGAAGCACGAGACTACACTTCCCCATATGAGAGGCTGCCAAGGATAAACAACTAGTTTGTAGGATCCCACACATACCAAGCATTTCAAACATACACACAATATGCTCAACATGTGTAAATACAACATGGCATCACAACATAACTCTACGACTCAAATATTATTCATTAGGCTCCGAGGAGCGAGATATTACAAACATGGGTCTCATGACCCAACACTCAGAGCATACAAGTCAAAGCACAAGCGAAAGCTAAACATGTCTGAGTACAGACAACTATAAATGAAAAAGGCTGAGAAGCCTGACTATCTACCAGATCCTGCCGAGGGCACAAAATTGTAGCTGAGGTAACAGGCTAAACGTCGAAGTCCAAGCGGAACTACTAGCGAGACAGACGTCTCTCTGCAAAAAATAAAATAGGGAAACGTGAGTACAATTGTACTCAGCAAGACTTACATCAGAACTAACTACATATGCATCATTATCAAAAGGGGGTGGTGGAGTTTGACTGCAGCAAGCCAGCTTTGACTTGGTGGCTATCCTGAACTACGACTGCAAGTAACTCTTTTGAGGTGGCGCACACGAGTCCACATATTCACCATATCAATACACCACTATGGATCCGCTCCCGTCTCCCTACGAGAACGCCATCCATAGCACTCACGCTTATCTTGCGCATTTTAGAGTATCCGCTTTCACTTGTCTATGAACTGATATAGGCAACCCAGAAGTCCTTTTCCGCGGACACGGCTATTCGAATAGATCATATTGACCCTGCAGGGGTGTACTTCTTCACACACGCTCTCACCACTTACCGCTGTTTACACGACATGTACTCGGCAACCTTCAGCGGAAGCCCAACGTGGGTGTCGGCCACACCTACCTAAACACTCAAGTCCCTAGTCCGGGTTTATCGCCTATTCGGGTTCCATCCGCAGGAGTCCGCCGAGGTTTCCCATACAGCCCCGAACGATGTGTGCGGGTTCCCGAGATACCAAACGGGCATTCGGTACACCGGGCCACGGTGTATCTACCGCATCATAGCCCACCCCTAGGGTCAGCGCTAAGCACGGCCTCCAACACATATCCTACAAACACCAGAAAGTAGTTGCAACTCCTGGACAGAGAACAAGGGTGGTTAAGAAGCCGAGAGGGTCCATTGGTTTCGGGCCCAATGCGTGGTAGTAACTGTTTCATGGATCACAAACACATAACTCAGTTCCTGAGGACGGCTGCAATGAGACAACCCACCATGTACTCCTACATGGCCTCTCACCGCTACCTTTACCAAATCGTGTTCACACACTTAGCTCACAAACAGTAGGACATGTTTACACAACCATTCCAAATCATTCCCGATGAATCAGACCTGACTCAACTCTAAGCGATGGCAGGCATGACAAACAAGCATGAATGAGTAGGCACAACAGGCTCAAACAACTCCTACTCATGCTAGTGGGTTTCATCTAATTCTTGTGGAATGACAGGTCATGCAGAGGGTAAAGGGTTCAGCTACCGCAGCAAGTAACACATGAGTCGTTGTTGTCCTAATGCAGTAAAATAGAGCAGGAGCGAGAGAGTGGGATTATATCGGAATGAACAAGGGGTTTTGCTTGCACGACACTTCGAAGATAATATAGTTTTTCATCGGTGTCATCGAATTCATCGTCGGTACGTCGTCTACTGAGAGGGGACAATTACCGGCAAACAAGAGAGAACACAATCAATGCAATGCACATTCACATGAATGACATGTCATGTTAAGGTACTGAATTCACCTAATGCAATATCTAGCCAAGTTAATTGAAGTGGAACTCAACAAGGTTAAACTCCAACTCCAAATGGTAGTTCATAAATTTCCCTAATCATGATTCATCCTATTCAGTGAGGTTAACTTGTTCAAACATGCATGATCATGGCATAAACAGATTCTTCATATTTTTCTGATCATTTTTCATATATAACTTATTTCCATTGGAGTTACGGTTGAATTTATATGATTTTTAGAAGTTTAGAGTATTTTAAAAATTTCCGAATTATAATAAATCCGGAAAAGGTATTCTCACGTCGACCGACGTCGATGTGACGTCAATGGTCAACGGACACGGTCCGGGTCAACTGACAATGGGTCCCGCGTGTCAATATAATTAGTTTAACTAAATTTAATTAAAACTAATCCTAAATAGTAAATGTGGTTGGGCCCCATCGTCATCGACTCAGAGAGTCAACCAGGCCCACCCGTGGTCAAATGAGAGGTTAGCGGGTCAACTCATGGCGTTTAGCCGCCGGGCAAGGCGAACAGCGGCGGTAAGAGTGGGTTTAGCGCTCCGCGACCAAATGGGTCGCGGAGGCATCTAGGTGGAGCTGAACGCAGCCAAGCTCTTGGTGGAGTCGGTTGAGCTCTGGCGGCGGAATCGGCGGCGGCGACCTAGGCGGCCACCGGAGTTCGCCGAGGTCGAACACGGCGCTAGGGAGCACGGCGCGGCGCGGGGGTGGCGTTTGCGCTCCTGCGAAAGTGAGGTGAGGGTGGTGTGCTCGGAAGCGAGCTTGTGCGGTTGTGTACAGCTACACGCCATGGCGGGCGCGAGAGCAATCGGCTCCGGTGATTAGGGCGGCTAGAGGTGCGTTCGCAGCGAAGAGAGGGAAAGACGGCAAGGCTCACGTAGATCACGGGCGATGCTCGGGTAGCCGGGGCATCTTGAGGATGACGAATCGTCGAGGCGATCGCCGGCGACAAAGCTTGAAGACGGAGTCGGGCGGTCGTCTTAGGGCGTCCGGCGCTCGGGCTTGCTCCAGGAGGTGTAATGGATGGTGGAGGAGCTTTCAGGTGACACGGGGAGGCGAGGGGAGCACGGTAGGCGTGGCTACGGCGAGTGGTGGCGACGAGCTCCGCTCGGTGGTGAGTGAGAGAGCCAGAGAAGGGAGAGGCCACAGGCGAGGAGAGAGGGTCGAGGTGCGTGGCGCTCGGGAGGCGTCCAGAGCGTCGGGGGAGGAGAGCGGCAAGCGAGGAGGTGGCTCGGCGCGTCTTGCGTCGGTGGCCACACGCCTCGCGTCCTTCCAGTGCGAGTGGGAGACAGTGGCGGTTCGGTGGTGGGCAGCTGAATTGGGCCAAATTTGAGAGGTGGCGCCAGGAGATCGGCGAGCGTTAGGATGGGCCGGTCCGTTCAACGTTAAAGCGAATCCGGTTTTGGGAATCTTCTAGGTGGTTCCCAACCGGTTTTTCTAGTTTTGGGAACCTTCTAGAATGTTCCTGAACCGGTTTTTCTATTTTCCCCTTTACCTCTTTTTTTTCTTTTTTACTGTTTCTTTTTCTTTTTCATTTTAATTTAATTTTTCCTTTTTCTTTTTCCGTTTTCTTTTTTACTTTTTTTCATTTTTTATGTTTCTTTTTTTTGTTTTATTTTCACTTTTTACATTTTATTGTGTTGCTCACCAATTGTTCAAAAGTTAACAAAATGTTCTCATTTTTCAAATTTCGTTCAGCTTTCAAAAAATTGTTCAAAACATCACAAAATGTTCACATTTTCAAATTTTGTTCATCTTTCAAAACAAAATTGTTCAAAACTTCACAAAATGTTCTCCTTTTCAATTTTTGTTCTTGACTTGAAAAAATGTTCATGCTTTCAAAAAATTGTTCAAACTTCAAAAAATGTTCTC
This sequence comes from Aegilops longissima, assembly GCA_021605205.1. Classification (NCBI taxonomy): domain Eukaryota; kingdom Viridiplantae; phylum Streptophyta; class Magnoliopsida; order Poales; family Poaceae; genus Aegilops; species Aegilops longissima. The sequence continues at coordinate 381,279,384 of CM038680.1, forward strand.
TTCTTCAAATTTTGTTTCTCTATTCTTTTTTTAGTTTCTGTTTCTGTTTTATGTATTTTCGCAATTTCACAACTTTGCAAAATTTGTTCGCAAATTATGAAAAACTTTCGTTTTTTCAATTTTTGTTTGTGAGTTTCAATAAATGTTCCTATTTCAAATTTTGTTCACATTTTTCAAAAAATGTTCGTGTTTGAATTTTTTTCCGTGAGTTTCGTAAAATGTTCCCATTTCAAAAATTGGTTCACATATTTCAAATTTTGTTTGGGAGTTTTAAAGAATGTTCACATATTTCAAATTTCACTTTCTTTTTTTAGTTTCAGTTTCTTTTCTTGATGTTCTTTTCAAAATTTCACAACTTTACAAAATTTGTTTGCAAATTTAAGAAAAATATTTGTTTTCAATATTTTGTTCGTGAGTTTCAATAAATGTTCATATTTAAAAAAATTGCATTCGCAAAATGTTTAGGAGTTTCAATAAATTTGTTCACAAATTTATAAAATGTTCATGTTTTCAAATTTTGTTTACAAATTGAAATTTTTTCGTAAATTCCATAAATTTGTTTGGGAGTTTGAAAAAGTCTTCCTGTTCCAAACTTTGCTCGAAAATTTCAAAAAATGTTCATATTTACAAGTTTTGTTGGAAGTTTCGAAAAATGTTTTGTTTCCAAAATTGGTTGCAATTTTTTTAAAAAGTTGCTTTTTTTAAAAAAATCTGGAATTCAGAAATTCTTCGCGTGGAAAAGTTGTTCGTGTTTCCAAATTTTGTTTTGAAATTTGAAAAGTTGTTCCTGTTCAATTTTTTGAGTGGTTTTAAAATGTTTTCCGTTCTAAAAAATATGTTCGCGTCTCCAAATTTCATTTGTGTGTTGAAAAATGTTTCAGTTTTCTCAAAATTTGTGAAAAAAATAATGTTTGTGTTTGATAAAACATTCACGTTTTATTTTTGAAAAAAATGTTTTGTGTTTGAATTTTTTTAAAGATGTTCGGATCGGCGTTTAAGTTTTCTTAAGATTTTGCACTCTTCTGTGATCAACAAAGCTAGCTAGCTCAACTGGTTCGAGTCATACGCATAGGAGCATCAGGTCTAGTGTTCGATCCCTGGCAACGCATCTTTTTTTATTCCAGTGTGAGCTACTGTTCATGAGAGAGATGGGCCGGCCCAGTCTGTTGATCCCTTATGCGATCGCTCGACTGCTTGACGCAGAGAGCGTCACATAGGAGCTCTCATCCGTTAGGATATTCTCCAATTAGGAGCCGAAACGACATGTTAAGGGCTGAATAGGGATTGGCTCTTTTTCACGCCGCTGTCGCGCATCTGCTGGGCTGGCCTACTTGAGTGAGGAAACGGTACAGCTTGCCAAAGGTAATATATAAGCTTTTTTTTCATGGTAATACGTGTCTCTTTTATATCATAAAGATAATAGTACAAGCCACATACAAACTGATCTGACAAAACTGAAAAGACAACAAGATGTTAACCTTTGCACAAAGAAACAACAGCCAAAAAGTAAAATTACAATCTAGACCGAAGAAAGCTCTGAACATGACACCAACGCCCGTCACCTGCCTTTGGAACCACCATAGCAGCCGCCAAAGAAAAAAAAATGACGGATCACCTTCACACCCGAGCTCGAAGCGGCTTCATCGCTAATATGCTGCTTTGCGGACCTTCAAGGTGGCTCACCAAAAGCGAAACCATTACCGTTGAACGAATCAGACCGGAGCAACACCCCGAACACGCCATCGAACTCCAATTCTGGCATCCCCACACGACTAAGACACCGAAGGAGAAAACCACACCTGCCATCCACTAACCACGAACCCAATATACGTCCACCATCTTCCAGATGCCGCCGATGCAGACCATAATCTGCATCCATTCCTGGACTACCTTCCAAGCTCCGCGCCGGCGGTGGAGCAAGCGTCGTCTCAACGGCAGAGCCCAAGGACACATGGCCACCACGAGGATGTCGCCACCGCCACGCCATCCTTGCTTGAACAGACTGATTTTCAAATCTGTCCCCAACCATAAGACCGATCGCCTCGCCCGAGTAGGATCTGAAAATACGAGAGTAAAAAGATCCACACACGAGGATCCGGCGACCGCCCTCACCACCGGCGACCGAGGCCGCCGGCGGAGGGGAGACGCCGGAGGGCGACGGCAATGGAGACTCCTGACGGCGGCAAGGGCGTCCGTTCTTCCTTCGAGCGGAAGAAAGAAAAGCTCCAAAAATGCTTTATTCCTGTAATATATAAGCTTACACTTCCTATTCCGCGTATAACACATAGAATACCATGCAATTGCGCACCCCAAGGGCGCCGTTGCTACATGGGCCCGCCCATTTTGCACTTTTTGGTGTATGCTTCTCACTGATTTTGGGAAGGTTCAAATTTTAGAACCTTCATTGAAACGGTTTATTTGTTTGCTTCCTTTAAGTTTTTTTGGTCTTTCATTTTTCTTCATATCTTTTTTCCTTGAACTGTACTATTTTCCCTCTTTTGATTTAAATCCTAGAATTTTTAGAAATTAGTAAATATTTTTAAAATTTTGTATCTTATTTGAAATCTGAAAACATGTTTTGAAATTCTTGAACATTTTTCCTTATCCAAGAACATTTGTTAGGTGATATGTATCGCTTAATGCGAGACAAAAGCATGACAAGCCTACAACCTTTCCTCTGAAACCCAATACCATTTGTTCTTGAAAGCTTATGTATACGAACTTTCCGCTTTGTTTGGAAATGTTCTGATTTTTTTCCTTTTTATGTTTTTTTCTTGTGCAATTCTCTACTAGTATTTTTGAGGTTTTTCCCTACTCATTTTATTTTCTATTTTTATCAATAATTATTTCTTATTTTCTATTTACAAATACTTGTCGACCTTTTGAATACACGTTGAATATTTTTTGTATACATGCTGAATAATTTTACACACATTCAACTTTTTAACAATAAGTGTCGAACAATTATCTGAATACAAGTTTTAACATTTGTCAACTGCATATTGAACATTTAAAAAATGGACATTATGTTTTATGTTATGAACATCTTTTCAAAATTACCTGATTTTTTAATATTGCATGAAAAATTTTAAACATCATTAACATATTTTTGGTTAATTCTTTTTAAATATCATGATTTTATTGTGACTGGTACAGATATTTTCTATAAATTCTGAATAAATGATTTGATTTTTATGAATGAGTTTTTAATTGGTTGAACAATTATGTAAAACCATGAGAACAAGATTGGACATTCCAAAAATCATTTTACTGCTCGGTGAAAAATGATTTAATCCATGTAAATGCTTTTTTACTATTTGTGTTCAAGAAAACGCTCACATGTTTAGAACTTACTATTGCATGTAAGGGAAGGAAACTTAAGAGAAACTAAAAAAAATGAATTAAACGATGCAAGAAACAAACTATGTTTTTTATCAGAAATGTTTACGCAACTATATCGACATAAAAATTCAATACCAAGGGAATACAATGTATGATGTGTTGTGCACTGGCCCATGCGAACTCCGTTCTTGAGCAGGAACTTTGGTTGCTATAAGCGAGATACAGATACCGGATACACCCCCCCCCCCCCCCAGGAAAGTATCTAGTGCACCGATGCTTGTGGTGCTACCACTGCACCGAACTCACGTTGCACATATTAAAATATTCAAAATTCTTGAAACAATTTAGCGTATTCACACAACATCAGTGGAGGTTGTCACCAAAATTCAAGTCAAAATTTGAAACATAGGTCGGAAAACAAAAATGACAAATTCAACACTGAATAGTACATAGCATAAGTTGCCCTTTAGATTTGGCCCATTATTACACTGATGCCAAATTTGTTATTTTTGTATCTCAACAATTGTTCTAATTTTTAATACAGAATTTTGTGACAACATACATTAATGTTGTATCAATATGCTAGATTTTTTATTCGGTTCTTCAGAATTTCTATGGAATACGATGCACCAGTAGCAACACAAATGTGGGTGCACATGATACATTCCACCTGTTGGTATTCCTACCAGAGGGTCGCCTACAGGAGCCGTTACTAGACAAGCCCAATAACAACATAGTCAGGCGACGCGGATTTTTGGGACATGGTAGCGCGTGAGGATGGAATCTGGGCAGTCCATCCATGCTATGAGATTAGCAACTAATACAGTGATTGAATGAATACCCAAACAATATGACAGATTAATTCATCAAATACGTGAAAATGGTTTGGTGGCTAGCCATCTTAAATGGAGTTGAATACAAGCGATTACACATGCAAAATACGGTCCTTACCGTTCTGCCATGTTAATGTGATGCAGGCCATCTAAAACACTGGTCAACACCGTTTAAATATGTCTGTCTCAAAACTGTATGCCTTGAATGGCAGTTAACAAGTGTGGGCCTGCCGTTTTCATTTTCATTTGTTTTGCCCAAGTTCATTTTGCTCGTGTACTATTGAGGGTACTGCTGTATCAGTTCATCAGAGCTCTTCATTCATTTTAATGCTTCGTGGATGATAGGATATCCCCCTAAGAATTAATGTATATATCATAAACGCGTTGCGGTAATAACAAATTTCAGGGGAAGGTAACAGTAATACTCCTACACTGTACAACCTTCTTCAACCTGCCCGCTGAGAAGGTGACCATGGCATCAAGCTCAAGCTACGGCGGAAGGTTAGCCGTTCGTTAATGTGCACTACTATAGCAAGACCTTCCCTACGCTCAAAATATGTGCTGAGGCGAGTTTTTGTTATTCATTTCCAAGGCTCGTTGGTAACCTAGTACAGGAACTTGCAATAACCACCAGCTGATTTCGCACAGGTTGCATACCCATGATGGATTAGATCATAACAAAGTGTGTTGAAGGGAGCTGATGAACTAATCCATTCAGGCCATAGGATGAGCGGATGGAGAGCCACCTGCTCTGAATGTGATGAATGGATACTTGTTGAAGGAGATATAATGAACTAGATTTGAACATGGAGGGCAGTGGAGCATATGATAGAACACATAGCAGGGAAGGCCAGCAGTTGAACAATCAGAGTCTAGGAGAAGGATGAATGTGAGGGAGTGAGCGATGGCTGGTGTGAGGATGAGTAAAAGTAAAAAGTTTGGTGCATGTTACCGTTGGTAGCAGCTATCCATGGGGTAGAGCTTATGAACTAATGTGAGACATGCGAGAGGAAGAGATTGCAAGAATCAGGGGAAGATAAGGGAGGTGTTGGGGAACGTAGTAATTTCAAAAAAATTCCTACGCACACACAGGATCATGGTGATGCATAGCAACGAGAAGCGAGAGTGTGTCCACGTACCCTCGTAGACCGAAAGCGGAAGCATTAGCACAACACGGTTGATGTAGTCATACGTCTTCACAATCCGACCAATCAAGTACCGAACGCATGGCACCTCCGAGTTCTGCACACGTTCAACTCAATGACGTCCCTCGAACTCCGATCCAGCCGAGCTTTGAGGGAGATTTCTGTCAGCACGACGGCGTGGTGACGATGATGATGTTCTACCGATGCAGGGCTTCGCCTAAGCACCGCTATGATATTATCGAGGTGGGCTATGGTGGAAAGGGGCACCGCACACGGCTAAAAGATCCAAGAGATCAATTGTTGTCTATGGGGTGCCCCTCTCCTCCGTATATAAAGGGGGGAGGAGAGCGCCGGCCAAGGGGAGGAGGCGCGCCCAAGGGGGGAGTCCTACTCCCACCGGGAGTAGGACTCCTCCTTTTCCTATTTGGAGAGGGAGAGGGAAGGAAGAGGAAGGAGGGAGGGAGGAAGGAAAGGGGGGCCGGCCCCCCTCCCAATTCAGATTGGGCTTGGGGGCGCCCCTCCCTTGATCCTTTCCCCTCCTTTCCAGTAAAGCCCATTAAGGCCCATATACCTCCCGGGGGGTTCTGATAACCTCCCGGTGCTCCGGTATTATCCCGATCTCACCCGGAACCATTCCGGTATCTAAATATAGTCGTCCAATATATCGGTCTTTACGTCTCGACCATTTTGGGACTCCTCATCATTTCCGTGATCACATCCGGGACTCCGAACTACCTTCGGTACATCAAAACACATAAACTCATAATATAACCGTCATCGAACTTTAAACGTGCGGCCCTACGGGTTCGAGAACTATGTAGACATGACCGAGACACGTCTCCGGTCAATAACCAATAGCGGAACCTGGATGCTCATATTGGCTCCCACATATTCTACGAAGATCTTTATCGGCCAAACCGCATAACAACATACGTTGTTCCCTTTGTCATCGGTATGTTACTTGCCCGAGATTCGATCTTGGTATCTCAATACCTAGTTCAATCTCGTTACCGCAAGTCTCTTTACTCGCTCAGTAATACATCATCCCGCAACTAACTCATTAGTTGCAATGCTTGCAAGGCTTAAGTGATGTGCATTACCGAGTGGGCCCGAGATACCTCTCCGACAATCAAGTGACAAATCCTAATCTCAAAATACGCCAACCCAACAAGTACTTTCGGAGACACCAGAGAGCACCTTTATAATCAGCCGATTCGTTGTGACGTTTGGTAGCACACAAAGTGTTCCTCCGGTAAACGGGAGTTGCATAATCTCATAGTCATAGGAACATGTATAAGTCATGAAGAAAGCAATAGCAACATACTAAACGATCAAGTGCTAAGCTAACGGAATGGGTCAAGTCAATCACATCATTCTCCTAATGATGTGATCCCATTAATCAAATGACAACTCTTTGTCTATGGCTAGGAAACATAACCATCTTCGATCAACGAGCTAGTTAAGTAGAGGCATACTGGTGACATTCTGTTTGTCTATGTATTCACACATGTATCATGTTTCCGGCTAATACAATTCTAGCATGAATAATAAACATTTATCATGATATAAGGAGATACATAATAACTTTATTATTGCCTCTAGGGCATATTTTCTTCAGTCTCCCACTTGCACTAGAGTCAATAATCTAGATTACACAGTAATGATTCTAACACCCATGAAGTCTTGGTGCTGATCATGTTTTGCTCGTGGAAGAGGCTTAGTCAACGGGTCTGCAACATTCAGATCCGTATGTATTTTGCAAATCTCTATGTCTCCCACTTGGACTTGGTCCCTGATAACCCACAAGTGTAGGGGATCGCAACAGCTTTCGAGGGTAAAGTATTCAACCCAAATTTATTGATTCGACACAAGGGGAGCCAAAGAATATTCTCAAGTATTAGCAACTGAGTTGTCAATTCAGCCACACCTGGATAACTTAATATCTGCAACAAAGTATTTAGTAGCAAAGTAGTATGATAGTAGTGGTAACGGTAACAAAAGAGTAATGAAAGCAAAAGTAATATTTTTGGTATTTTGTAGTGATTGTAACAGTAGCAACAGGAAAGTAAATAAGCGTAAACCAGTATATGGAAAGCTCGTAGGCATTGGATCGATGATGGATAATTATGCCAGATGCGGTTCATCATGTAACAGTCATAACATAGGGCGACACAGAACTAGCTCCAATTCATCAATGTAATGTAGGCATGTATTCCGAATATAGTCATACGTGCTTATGGAAAAGAACTTGCATGACATCTTCTGTCCTACCCTCCCGTGGCAGTGGGGTCTTAATGGAAACTAAGGGATATTAAGGCCTCATTTTAATAGAGAACCGGAACAAAGCATTAGCACATAGTGAATACATGAACTCCTCAAACTATGGTCATCACCGAGAAGTATCCCGATTATTGTCACTCCGGGGTTGTCGGATCATAACACATAATAGGTGACTATAGACTTGCAAGATAGGATCAAGAACACACATATATTCATGAAAACATAATAGGTTCAGATCTGAAATCATGGCACTCGGGCCCTAGTGACAAGCATTAAGCATAGCAAAGTCATAGCAACATTAATCTCAGAACATAATGGATACTAGGGATCAAACCCTAACAATACTAACTCGATTACATGATAAATCTCATCCAACCCATCACCGTCCAGCTAGCCTGCGATGGAATTACTCACGCACAGCGGTGAGCATCATGAAATTGGTGATGGAGGATGGTTGATGATGATGACGGCGACGAATCCCCCTCACCGGAGCCCCAAACGGTCTCCAGATCAGCCCTCCCGAGAGGTTTTAGGGCTTGGCAGCGGCTCCGTATCGTAAAACGCGATGATTTCTTCTCCTTGATTTTTCTCTCCGAAAGCGAATATATAGAGTTGGAGTTGGCGTCGGAGGATCTCCAGGGGGCCCACAAGGTAGGGGGCGCGCCCTAGAGGGGGGGGCACCCTCGTGGACAGGGTGTGGGCCCCCTGGTCTTCATCTTTGGCGAGGATTTTTATTATTTTTTCTAAGATGTTCCGTGGAGTTTCAGGTCATTCCGAGAACTTTTGTTTTCTGCACATGAAACAACATCATTGCAATTCTGCTGAAAACAGCGTCAGTCCGGGTTAGTTCCATTCAAATCATACAAGTTAGAGTCCAAAGCAAGGGCAAAAGTGTTTGGAAAAGTAGATACGACGAAGACGTATCAACTCCCCCAAGCTTAAACCCTTGCTTGTCCTCAAGCAATTCAGTTGACAAACTGAAAGAGAAAAAGAAAAACTTTTACAAACTCTGTTTGCTCTTGTTGTTGTAAATATGTCAAGTTAGCATTCAAATTTTCAGCAAAGATTATAACTAACCACATTTGCAATAATTCTCAGGTCTCATGATTACTCATATCAATGGCATAATAACCTAGCGAGTCATAATAATAAATCTCGGATGACAACACTTTCTCAAAACAATCATAATACGATATAACAGGATGGTATCTCGCTAGCCCTTTCTGAGACCGCAAAACATAAATGCGGAGCACCTTTAAAGACCAAGGACTGACTAGACATTGTAATTCATGGTAAAAGAGATCCAGTCATAGTCATACCCAATATAAATTAACAATAATGAATGCAAATGACAGAGGCGCTCTCCAGCTAGTGCTTTTAATAAGAGGGTGATGACTCAACATAAAAGTAAATAAATAGGCCCTTCGCAGAGGGAAGCAGGGATTTGTAGAGGTGCCAGAGCTCGGTTTTGAAATAGAGATAAATAATATTTTGAGCGGCATACTTTCATTGTCCACATAACAACTAAGAGATGGCGATATCTTCCATGCTACACACATTATAGGCGGTTCCCAAATAGAATGGTAAAGTTTATACTCCCCCTCCACCAACAAGCATCAATCCACGGCTTGCTCGAAACAATGAGTGGCTCTAACAATCAACAGGTCCCAGGGGGAGTTCTGTTTACAATTATTTTGATTTAGTTTGCATAAAGCATGGGACTGGGCATCCCGGTGACCAGCCATGTTCTCGTGAGTGAGGAGCGGAGTCCACTCCTCTTGAGAATAACCCGCCTAACATGGAAGATAAGGGCAACCCTAGTTGATACATGAGATATTCGAGCATACAAAACAGAATGTTTATTTGAAGGTTTAGAGTTTGGCACATACAAATTTACTTGGAACGGCAGGTAGATACCTCATATAGGAAGGTATAGTGGACTCATATGGAATAACTTTGGGGTTTAAGGGATTGGATGCACAAGCAGTATTCCCGCTTAGTACAAGTGAAGGCTAGCAAAAGACTGGGAAGCGACCAACTAGAGAGCGACAACAGTCATGAACATGCATTAAAATTAATAAACATTGGATGCAAGCATGAGTAGGATATAATCCACCATGAACATAAATATCGTGAAGGCTATGTTGATTTGTTTCAACTACATGTGTGAACATGTGCCAAGTCAAGTCACTTAAATCATTCAAAGGAGGATACCACCCCATCATACCACATCACAACCATTTTAATAGCATGTTGGCACGCAAGGTAAACCATTATAACTCATAGCTAATCAAGCATGGCATAAGCAACTATGATCTTTAATTGTCATTGCAAACATGTTTATTCATAATAGGCTGAATCAAGAATGATGAACTCATCATATTTACAAAAACAAGAGAGGTCGAGTTCATACCAGCTTTTCTCATCTCAGTCAGTCCATCGTATATCATTATAATTGCCTTTCACTTGCACGACCGAACGATGTGAATAATAATAAAAGTGCACGTGCATTGGACTAAGCTGGAATCTGCGAGCATTCAATAAGCAGGAGAAGACAAGGCAATATGGGCTCTTGGTTAAATCAACAATAATGCATATAAGAGCCACTTCAACAATTTAATCATGGTCTTCTCCTATCGACCCCCAAAGAAAAGAAATAAAACTATTTACACGGGAAAGCTCCTAACAAGCAAAAGAAGAATAGGAAATATTTTTGGGTTTTCTTTTTAATTATTACTACTACAGCAAGTAAAGTAAACTGCTAGAAGTTACTACTAATTTTTGTAGTTGTTTTCTTAAAGTTTAACAAACACACAAGAAGAAAGCAGGAAAACGGAAATAAACTAGCATGGATAATACAGTGAAAGAGTGTGAGCACCGACATCTAGCAATGAGTGTGTGTGAACATAAATGTAATGTCGGTGAGAAATACGTACTCCCCCAAGCTTAGGCTTTTGGCCTAAGTTGGTTCATTGCCAGAGATAGCCTGGCGGATACCCGTAGGTGTAGCTGGGGTCGTATTGCGATGCAGCGGCTATCGCCTCCTGAGCTGCATCGTGGCGTCGAGCCGCCTCCGCTCTCCTCAAGAAGTCATCGGAAGGCCATTCACACGGCCGGACCTCCGCGGTACGAGGCAAATTATATTTGGGCTTATGTGCTTCTTCATTTGTTTTTCCTTCGAGCTTCGGCTCGACGAGCCCCTCAAAAGTCTCTTCATTATTTTTCTGAAATAATCTGAAATTTTTAGTAACTTCAAACAAAAGTGAACCAACCTCAATAAAATTGATAGCAACTACTCCTACAAGTGCCTAGAGCCTTTATCATGCATTAAAACTACTTGGAACCATATAAATTTGACATGCAAGCTCAAGAACATGGTCACCTATGCAGCACAAATTTGCAATGAATAAAGCACTAGAACAAAAACTAATTGGATCAATGGAGGAGTCACATACCAAGGAATAATCTCCCCAAGCAGTTTTGTGAGAGGTGCTTTGAGCAAGGAGATCGAAAATCACAGCAACGGGGGCTGGAACTCGTGTTTGAGCTGGATATTCGTGTTTGTGGTAGGAAGAAGAAGAGGATGGGTGCAGGAATAAGTGGAGCAGGGCCACCATGGGCCCATGAGGCAGGGGGCGCGCCCAGGGGGTAGGGCGCGCCCTCCACCCTCGTGGCCAGGTGGCAGCTCCCCCTGCGGTAATTTTTGCACTAAAAATCCTCAAATGTTCCCGAAAAAATCATATTAAATTGGCATGACATTCTGAGGATTTTTATTTTCGGGATATTTTTATATTGCACGGATAAATCAGGAAACAGACAGAAAAATACTATTTTTACTTTATTTCAACTAAATAACAGAAAGTATAAAGAGGGTACAGAAGGTTGTGCCTTCTAGTTTCATCCATCTCGTGATCATCAAAAGGAATCCACTAACAAGGTTGATCAGGTCTTGTTAACAAACTCATTCCGACTAACATGGAACCGGAGAAATTTCGAATAACACTATGTTACCTCAACGGGGATATGCACATCCCCAATAATAAGTATATCATATTTCTTCTTGACAGTAGGAAGAGGAAATTCGAAACCTCCAAATATAATTGATGGAATTTTTCCAATAGAGTTGATGCTATAAACTTGAGGTTGTTTCCTCTGAAAGTGTACCCTATGCTCATTACCATTAACATGAAAAGTGACATTGCCTTTGTTGCAATCAATAACAGCCCCTGCAGTATTCAGAAAAGGTCTTCCAAGAATAATAGACATACTATCGTCCTCAGGAATATCAAGAATAACAAAGTCCTTTAAAATAGTAACGTTCGCAACCACAACAGGCACATCCTCACAAATACCGAGAGCTATAGCAGTTGATTTATCAGCCATTCGCAAAGATATTTCAATAGGTGTCAATTTATTCAAATCAAGTCTACGGTATAAAGAGAGAGGCATAACACTAACACCGGCTCCAAGATCACATAAAGCAGTTTTAACATAATTCCTTTTAATGGAGCATGGTATAGTGGGTACTCCTGGATCTCCAAGTTTCTTTGGTATTCCACCCTTAAAAGTATAATTAGCAAGCATGGTGGAAATTTCAGCTTCCGGTATCTTTCTTTTATTAGTAATTATATCCTTCATATACTTAGCATAAGGATTCGTTTTGAGCACATCAGTTAATCGCATACGCAAAAAGATAGGTCTAATCATTTCAGCAAAGGGCTCAAAATCCTCATCATCCTTTTCTTGGATGGTTTGGGGGAAAAGGCATGGGTTTCGAACCCATGGTTCTCTTTCTTTACCATGTTTCCTAGCAACAAAGTCTCTCTTATCATAACGTTGATTCTTTGATTGTGGGTTATCAAGATCAACAACAGGTTCAACGTCTACATCATTATCATTACTAGGTTGAGCATCATCATGAACATCATCATTATTATTTTCGCTAGGTTCATGTTCATTACAGATTGTGTTTCAAAGATCGAAATAGATATATCATTTGGATTCTCAGATGGTTCAGCAATAGGTTCACTAGAAGTTTGCAAAGTCCTATCATTTTTCTTTTTGTTCCTTTTAGAAGAACTAGGCACATCAGTATTATTTCTCTGAGAATCTTGCTCAATTCTCTTAGGGTGGCCTTCTGGATACAAAGGTTCCTAAGTCATTCTACTAGTTCTAGTAGCCACTCTAACAGCATAATCATTATTCTTACTATTCATTTCATTGAGCAAATCATTTTGAGCCTTAAGTACTTGTTCTACTTGAGTGGTAACCATAGAAGCATGTTTGCTAATGAGTTTAAGTTCACATCTAACATTAGCCATATAATCACCCAAGTGTTTAATCATATAGGTATTTTGTTTCAATTGTCTACCAAAATAAGCATTAAAATTTTCTTGTTTGACAATAAAATTATCAAACTCATCCAAGCATTGCCTAGCAGACTTATAGTGAGGAATATCACCTTCATCAAATCTATAGAGAGAATTTACCTTTACTACCTGTGTCAGGTTATCGGGATCAGGAGGTTCTTCAATAGGTAATGGATCAAGATCATATGTTTCTTCAACATGCGGTAAATTAAGACCATGTATTTCTTCAATAGGAGGTAAATTCTTAACATCTTCAACTTTAATACCTTTTTCTTTCATAGATTTCTTTGCCTCTTGCATATCTTCAGGACTAAGAAATAGAACACCTCTCTTCTTTGAAGTTGGTTTAGGAATAGGCTCAGTAATTGGCACTGGAGCTGGCTCAGGAAGTGCCCAATTATTTTCATTTGTCAACATATTATTCAATAGAATTTCAGCTTCATCCGATGTTCTTTCCCTGAAAAGAGAACCAGCACAACTATCCAGGTAATCTCTGGAAGCATCGGTTAGTCCATTATAAAAGATATCAAGTATTTCATTTTTATTAAGAGGATGATCAGGCAAAGCATTAAGTAACTTGAGAATCCTCCCCCAAGCTTGTGGGAGACTCTCTTCTTCAATTTGCACAAAGTTGTATATTTCCTTTAAAGCAGCTTGTTTCTTATGAGCAGGGAAATATTCAGCAGAGAAGTAATAAATCATATCTTGGGGACTACGCACACAACCAGGATCCAGAGAATTAAACCATATCTTAGCATCACCCTTTAATGAGAACGGAAATATTTTAAGGATATAAAAGTAGCGAGATCTCTCATCATTAGTGAACAGGGTGGCTATATCATTTAATTTAGTAAGATGTGCCACAACAGTTTCAGATTCATAACCATGAAAAGGATCCGATTCAACCAAAGTAATTATATCAGGATCAACAGAGAATTCATAATAATCCTTATCGGGAACACAAATAGGTGAAGTAGCAAAAGCAGGGTCAGGTTTAATTCTATCTCTAAGAGATTCTTTACTCCATTTAACTAACAGCCTCTTAAGTTCGTTTCTATCTTTACAGGCAAAAATACCTGCAGAAGATTCCATATAAAAAACATAACCCTCAGGAATAGCAGGCATATCTTCATCATCACTTTCATCAACATTATCAGTTTCAATAGTTTCTTTCTCTCTAGCCCTAGAAATTTGTTCATCAAGAAATTCACCAAGGGGCATAGTAGTATCAAGCATAGAAGTAGTTTCATCATAAGTATCATGCATAGCAGAAGTGGCATCATCAATAACATGCGACATATCAGAACGAATAGCAGAAGCAGGTTTAGGTGTCGCAAGCTTACTCATAACATAAGGTGAATCAAGTGCAGAGCTAGATGGCAGTTCCTTACCTCCCCTCGTAGTTGAGGAATAAATTTTTGTCTTAGCGTCTTTCAAATTCTTCATAGTGTCCAGCTGATATAAATCCCAAGTAACTCAAAGAATAGAGCTATGGTCCCCGGCAACGGCGCCAGAAATCGGTCTTGATAATCCACAAGTGTAGGGGATCGCAACAGCTTTCGAGGGTAAAGTATTCAACCCAAATTTATTGATTCGACACAAGGGGAGCCAAAGAATATTCTCAACTATTAGCAACTGAGTTGTCAATTCAGCCACACCTGGATAACTTAATATCTGCAGCAAAGTATTTAGTAGCAAAGTAGTATGATAGTAGTGGTAACGGTAACAAAAGAGTAATGAAAGAAAAAGTAATTTTTTTGGTGTTTTGTAGTGATTGTAACAGTAGCAACAGGAAAGTAAATAAGCGTAAACCAGTATATGGAAAGCTCGTAGGCATTGGATCGGTGATGGATAATTATGCGAGATGCGGTTCATCATGTAACAGTCATAACATAGGGTGACACAGAACTAGCTCCAATTCATCAATGTAATGTAGGCATGTATTCGAATATAGTCATACGTGCTTATGGAAAAGAACTTGCATGACATCTTTGTCCTACCCTCCGTGTGCAGCGGGTCCTAATGGAAACTAAGGGATATTAAGGCCTCCTTTTAATAGAGAACCGAACAAAGCATTAGCACATAGTGAATACATGAACTCCTCAAACTATGGTCATCACCGAGAAGTATCCCGATTATTGTCACTTCGGGGTTGTCGGATCATAACACATAATAGATGACTATAGACTTGCAAGATAGGATCAAGAACACACATATATTCATGAAATCATAATAGGTTCAGATCTGAAATCATGGCACTCGGGCCCTAGTGACAAGCATTAAGCATAGCAAAGTCATAGCAACATCAATCTCAGAACATAATGGATACTAGGGATCAAACCCTAACAAAACTAACTCGATTACATGATAAATCTCATCCAACCCATCACCGTCCAGCGAGCCTACGATGGAATTACTCACGCACGGTGGTGAGTGATAACCCACAAGTATAGGGGATCGCAATAGTTTTCGAGGGTAGAGTATTCAACCCAAATTTGTTGATTCGACACAAGGGGAGCCAAAGAATATTCTCAAGTATTAACAGCTGAGTTGTCAATTCAATCACACCTAGAAACTTAGTATCTGCAATAAAGTGTTTAGTAGCAAAGTAATATGACAGTGGTGGTAACGGTAACAAAGTAAAGACAACAAAAGTAATGTTTTTGGTATTTTTGTAATGATTGTAACAGTAGCAACGGAAAAGTAAATAAGCGTAAACTAGTATATGGAAAGCTCGTAGGCACCGGATCAGTGATGGATAATTATGCCGGATGCGGTTCGTCATGTAACAGTCATAACATAGGGTGACACAGAACTAGCTCCAGTTCATCAATGTAATGTAGGCATGTATTCCGAATATAGTCATACATGCTTATGGAAAAGAACTTGCATGACATCTTTTGTCCTACCCTCCCGTGGCAGCGGGGTCCTATTGGAAACTAAGGGATATGAAGGCCTCCTTTTAATAGAGAACCGGAACAAAGCATTAGCACATAGTGAATACATGAACTCCTCAAACTATGGTCATCACCGGGAGTGGTCCCGATTATTGTCACTTCGGGGTTGCCGGTTCATAACACATAGTAGGTGACTATAGACTTGCAAGATAGGATCAAGAACACACATATATTCATGAAAACATAATAGGTTCAGATCTGAAATCATGGCACTCGGGCCCTAGTGACAAGGATTAAGCATAGCAAAGTCATAGCGACATCAATCTCAGAACATAGTGGATACTAGGGATCAAACCCTACCAAAACTAACTCGATTACATGATAAATCTCATCCAACCCATCACCGTCCAGCAAGCCTACGATGCAATTACTCACGCACGGCGGTGAGCATCATGAAATTTGTGATGGAGGATGGTTGGTGATGACGACGGTGACGAATCCCCCTCTCCGGAGCCCCGAACGGACTCCAGATCAGCCCTCCCGAGAGAGATTAGGGCTTGGCGGCGGCTCCGTATTGTAAAACGCGATGAAACTTTCTCTCTGATTTTTTCTCCCCGAAAGCCAATATATGGAGTTGGAGTTGGCGTCGGAGGGCCACGGGGAGGCCCACGAGGTAGGGGGCGCGCCCAGGGGGAGGGCGCGCCCCCCACCCTCGTGAGTAGGGTGTGGGCCCCCTGGTCTTCATCTTTGTCGAGGATTTTTTATTATTTTTCTAAGGTGTTCCGTGGAGTTTCAGGTCATTCCGAGAACTTTTGTTTTCTGCACATAAAACAACATCACGGCAATTCTGCTGAAAACAACGTCAGTCCGGGTTAGTTCCATTCAAATCAGACAAGTTAGAGTCCAAAACAAGGGCAAAAATGTTTGGAAAAGTAGATACGACGGACACGTATCAACTCCCCCAAGCTTAAACCCTTGCTTGTCCTCAAGCAATTCAGTTGACAAACTGAAACAGAAAAAGAAAAACTTTTACAAACTTTGTTTGCTCTTGTTGTTGTAAACATGAAAAGCCAGCATTGAAGTTTCAGCAATTATTATGAACTAACCATTCTCACAATAACACGTAGGTCTCACAATTACTCATATCAATAGCATAATCAGCTAGCAAGCCATAATAATAAAACTCGGATGAAAACACTTTCTCAAAATAATCATAACATGGTATAACAAAATGGTATCTCACTAGCCCTTTCTGAGACCGCAAAACATAAATGCAGAGCACCTTTAAAGATCAAGGACTGACTAAACATTGTAATTCATGGTAAAAGAGATCCAGTTAAGCCATACCCAATATAAACCAATTATAATGAATGCAAACGACAGTGTGCTCTCCAGCGGGTGCTTTTTAATAAGAAGGGTGATGACTCAACATAAAAGTAAATAGATAGGCCCTTCGCAAAGGGAAGCAGGGATTTGTAGAGGTGCCAGAGCTCGATTTTGAAACAGAGATAAATTATATTTTGAGCGGCATACTTTCATTGTCAACATAACAACTAAGAGATGACGATATCTTCCATGCTAAACAGATTATAGGCGGTTCCCAAACAAAATGGTAAAGTTTATACTCCCCTTCCTCCACAAGCATCAATCCATGGCTTGCTGGAAACAACGAGTGCCTCCAACATTCAATGGGTCCCAAGGGGAGTTTTGTTTGCAATTATTTTGATTTAGTTTGCATAAAGCATGGGACTGGGCATCCCGGGTACTAGCCAGTTTCTCGTGAGTGAGGAGAGGAGTCCACTCCTCTTGAGAATAACCCGTCTAACACGGAAGATAAGGGCAGCACTAGTTGATATATGAGCTATTAGAGCATGCAAAACAGAATGTTTATTTGAAGGTTTAGAGTTTGGCACATACAAATTTACTTGGAACGGCAGGTAGATACCGCATATAGGAAGGTATAGTAGACTCATATGGAACAACTTTGGGGTTTAAGGAGTTTGGATGCACAAGCAGTATTCCCGCTTAGTACAGGTGAAGGCTAGCAAAAGACTGGGAAGCGACCAACTGAGAGAACGACAACAGTAGTAAACATGCATTAAAATTAATTTACACCGAATACAAGCATGAGTAGGATATAATCCACCATGAACATAAATATCATGAAGGCTATGTTGATTTGATTCAACTACATGCGTGAACATGTGCCAAGTCGAGTCACTCAATTCATTCAAAGGAGGATACCATCCCATCATACCATATCATAATCATTCTAATAGCATGTTGGCACGCAAGGTAAACCATTATAACTCATAGCTAATCAAGCATGGCACAAGCAACTATAATCTCTAAATGTCATTGCAAATATGTTTACTTCATAATAGCTGAATCAGGAATGATGAATCATCATACTTACAAAAACAAGAGAGGTCGAGTTCATACCAGCTTTTCTCATCCCAATAAGTCCATCATATATCATCATTATTGCCTTTCACTTGCACGACCAAACGGTGTGTATAATAATAAGAGTGCACGTGCATTGGACTAAGCTGGAATCTGCAAGCATTCAACTCAAGAGAGAAGACAAGTAATATGGGCTCTAAGTTAAATAAACGATCATGCATATGAGAGCCACTAAGCATTTTCAATATGGTCTTCTCGACCCCCAAAGAAAGGAAAAGAAAAATAAAAATTATTTACACGGGAAAGCTCCCAACAAGCAAAAGAAGAACAGGAAATATTTTTGGGTTTTCTTTTTAGTTATTACTACTACAGCAGGAAAAATAGACTAACTAATTTTTTTGTTTTTTCTTAAGGTTTATCAAACACACAAGAAGAAAGCTAGAAAAAGAAATTTAAACTAACATGGATATTACAGTGAAAGAGTATGAGCACCGACATCTAGCAATGAGTGTGTGTGAACATAAATGTAATGTCGGTGGGAAATACGTACTCCCCCAAGCTTAGGCTTTTGGCTTAAGTTGGTCTATTGCCAGGGATAGCCTGGCTAATACCCGTAGGTGTAGCTGGGGTCGTACTGCGATGAAGAATAGTTGGGATCATGATGTGATGAAGAGGACTCTGACCGCCACTGGCTGGCAACCGCCTCAGGATCCCAAGAATAAACAGACATTCGTGGAGGCTCATCTTGCGGCTCCGGTTCCGGGGCTGGTGCAGGATTCCGATAGGCTTGAACAGCCGCCCACGGAACAATGTAAGGACCTGTAGACAAGTTAAACAAAGAGGGAGCAGGCAAAGTAATAGACTCAGGGTGATGTTTATCAAAGTACAATTTATATTTAAGCTCCCCTTCGCGACTCTTAACAAGAAAATCATGCGCTAGCATACTCTTACAATCTAAATAAGCATGGGGCAGCGCTGTTTCTTCTTTCTCCTCATGCCTAATAGGTATTTCAAAATATTCAGCTAGGCGTGAAGCATAAATGCTTCCAAAGACGGGGCCCTTAGTACGGTTCAGACTTAACCGTCTAGCAACAATTCCACCCATACTAACAGAGTTATTGCGGTATAAACCATGGAACAAAATGATAATATCAGGAACACTAAGGTTTCCACAGTTCCCACGACCAATCAAGCAAGGACTAGCAAATAAGGCAAAGTAGCGTAAAACAAGAAAATGTATGCTAGTAATTCTTGCATCAGAAACCTTCCTGGTTTCTCCCACAGTGATAGTGTTAATAAAAGCTTCCACTTCATTACGGTGTGGTTCATCTAAGGTTCCCTCAAAAGGTATTTTGCAAACCTCGTAAAATTCAGCTAATGTCATCTCCTTAGCAACATCATATAAATGGAACTCTACTGTTGGAGGTGATTTCTTAGGGAAAAAGTAGAAGTTATGCACAAAAGTATTTGTGAGTAAGAGATACTGATGACGTTGGTCGCGGAGGAAGTCAGTGAGGCCGGCGTTCTCAATCAATAGATAGAAATCCTCATAAATTCTGGCTCTCCTCAAGAAGTCATCAGAAGGCCATTCACACGGCCGGACCCCCGCGGTGCGAGGAAAATTAAATTTGGGCTTCTGCTCTTCTTCCTTTTGTTTTTCCATAGAGCTTTGGCTCGACGAGCCCCTCAAAAATGTCTTCATTATTTCTGAAACAATCTGAAATTTTTAGTAACTTCAAATAAAAGTGAACCAACTTCAATAAAACTGATAGCAACTACTCATACAAGTGCCTAGAGCATATATCAAGCATTAGAACTACTTGGAACCATATAAATTTGACATGGAAGCTCAAGAACATGGTCACCTTATGCAGCACAAATTTGCAATGAATAAAGCACTAGAACAAAAACTAATTGGTCAAATGGAGGAGTCACATACCAAGGAACAATCTCCCCAAGCAGTTTTGCGAGAGGTGCTTTGAGCAAGGAGATCGAAAATCACAGCAAAAGGGGCTGGAACACGAGCTTGAGTTGGTTTTTCGGGTTTGTGTGAGGTAGAGGAAGAAGATGGGTGCAGGGATAAGTGGAGGAGGGCCACCGTGGGCCCATGAGGCAGGGGGCGCACCCTCCACCCTCGTGGCCAGCTGGCAGCTCCCCTCGCGGTAATTTTTGCACTAAAAATCCTCAAATATTCCCGAAAAAATCATATTAAATTGGCATGGCATTCTGAGGACTTTTATTTTCGGGATATTTTTATATTGCACGGATAAGTCGGGAGACAGAGAGAAAAATACTATTTTACTTTATTTTTACTAAATAACAGAGAATATAAAGAGGGTACAAAAGGTTGTGCTTCTAGTTTCATCCATCTCATGCTCATCAAAAGGAATCCACTAACAGGGTTGACTTGTTAACAAACTCATTCCGATTAACATGAAGCCGGAGAAATTTCGAATAACACTACGTTACCTCAACGGGGATATGGACATCCCCAATAATAAGTATATCATATTTCTTCTTGACAGTAGGGAGAGGAAATTCAAAACCTCCAAATATGATCGATGAAAATTTTCCAATAGAGTTGATACTATGAACTTGAGGTTGTTTCCTCGGAAAGTGTACCGTATGCTCATTACCATTAACATGAAAAGTGACATTGCCTTTGTTGCAATCGGTAACAACCCCTGCAGTATTAAGGAAAGGTCTTCCAAGAATAATAGACATACTATCATCCTCGGGAATATCAAGAATAACAAAGCCCGTTAAAATAGTAACGTTTGCAACCACAACAGGCACATCCTCACAAATAACGACAGGTATAGCAGTTGATTTATCATCCATTTGCAAAGATATTTCAGTAGGTGTCAACTTATTCAAGTCAAGTCTATGATATAAAGAGAGAGGCATAACACTAACACCGGCTCCAAGATCACATAAAGCAGTTTTAACATAATTTCTCTTAATGGAGCATGGTATAGTAGGTACTCCAGGATCTCCAAGTTTCTTTGGTATTCCACCCTTAAAAGTATAATTAGCAAACATGGTGGAAATTTCAGCTTCAGGTATCTTTCTTTTATTTATTTTATGATATCCTTCATATATTTAGCATAAGGATTCATTTTGAGCATATCAGTCAATCGCATACGCAAAAAGATAGGTATAATCATTTCAGCAAAGCGCTCAAAATCCTCATCATCCTTTTTCTTGGATGGTTTCGGAGGAAAAGGCATGGGTTTCTGAACCCATGGTTCTCTTTCTTTACCATGTTTCCTAGCAACAAAGTCTCTCTTATCATAACGTTGATTCTTTGATTGTGGGTTATCAAGATCAACAGCAGGTTCAACTTCTACTTCATTATCATTACTAGGTTGAGCATCATCATGAACATCATCATTAACATTTTAACTAGGTTCATGTTCATTACAGATTGTGTTTCAAAGATCGTAAATGAGATATCATTTGGATTATCAGGTGATTCAGCAATAGGTTCACTAGAAGTTTGCAACGTCCTATCATTTTTCTTTTTCTTCCTTTTAGAAGAACTAGGTATATCAATATCATTTCTATGAGAATCTTGCTCGGTTATCTTAGGGTGGCCTTCAGGATACAAAGGTTCCTGAGTCATTCTACCAGTTCAAGTAGCCACTCTAACAGCATAATCATTTTTCTTACTATTCATTTCATCAAGCACTTCTTTCTGAGCTTTAAGTACTTGTTCTACTTGAGTGGTAACCATGGAAGCATGTTTGCTAACAAGTTTGAGTTCACCCTTAATATTAGCCATATAATCACTCAAGCGTTTAATCATAATGGTATTCTGTTTTAATTGTCTACCAAAATAAGCATTAAAGTCATCTTGCTTAAACATAAAGTCATCAAACTTGTGACGCCCCCGATTCAATCGTACACTAATCATGCACGCAAATGTGTACGATCAAGATCAGGGACTCACGGGAAGATATCACAACACAACTCTAAAACATAAATAAGTCATACAAGCATCATAATACAAGCAAGGGGCCTCGAGGGCTCGAATACAAGTGCTCGATCATAGACGAGTCAGCGGAAGCAACAATATCTGAGTACAGACATAAGTTAAACAAGTTGCCATAAGATGGCTAGCACAAAGCCGGGATCTGAGATCGAAGAGGCGCAGGCCTCCCGCCTAGGATCCTCCTAACTACTCCTGGTCGCCGTCGGTGGGCTGCACGTAGTAGGCACCTCCGGGTAGTAGTCATCATCGGCAGTGGCGTCGCTCCCCAGGCTCCATCGTGCAGTTGCAGCAATCGGGTAAAGAAAGGGGAAAAGGGGAACAAGGCAACCATGAGTACTCATCCAAAGTACTGCAAGCAAGGAGCTACACTACATATGCATGGATATATGTGTAAAGGGCCATATCGGTGGGTGAACTGCAGAATGCCGAATAAGAGGGGATATCTAATCCTGTCAAAGACTACGCTCGCAGCCTCAGTCTTGCAACATGTAGAAGAGAGCGCATCAAGTCCTCCAAATAGCATCGCATAGCATAATCCTACCCGCGATCCCTCCTCGTAACCACGAGAGAGAGCGACCACCGGTTGTATCAGCACTTGGAAGGGTGTGTTTTATTAAGTATCCGGTTCTAGTTGTCATAAGGTCAAGGTACAACTCCAAGTCGTCCTGTTATCAAGATCACGGCTATTCAATAGATTAACTTCCTGCAGGGTGCACCACATAACCCAACACGCTTGATCCCATTTGGCCGACACACTTTCTGGGTCATGCCCGCACGGAAGATTAACACGTCGCAGCCCCACCTAGGCACAACAGAGAGGTCAAGACGCGGTCTAAACCTAAGCGCCAGAAGTGCAGGCCCATCGCCTTAGCACACCAAGACGCGTATGTGGGCGGCCAAAGCGAACTAGCCCCTTAATACAAGAGCAAGCATACGTTCCAATCCGGCAGCGCCGCTTCGGTCGCCGACGTCACGAAGTGCCGGTGATACCATGACGCCGAGTGCCCATAATCGCTCCCGCGTAGTTTGTTAGTGCCTATAGACCAAATGGCCAGACTCAGATCAAATACCAAGATCTCGTTAAGCGTGTTAAGTATCCGCGAACGCCGACCAGGGCCATACCCACCTCTCTCCTAGGTGGCCACAACCTGCCCTGTCGCTCCTCCACAAATAATAGTCGGGGGCCGTCGGGAACCCAGGCCCACCTCTACCGGGATGGAGCCACCGTCCTTTCAGCCCCATCTCCGAACAATATCACGGTAATGTAATAGTGTAAAGTATATAGTATATGCCCGTGATCACCTCCCAAGTGATCACAACCCAATAGTATAGCATGGCGACGGACAAGAGTGTAGGGTCACGATGGAACACTACCATCCTATACTAAGCAAGAGCATAGCGAGTAAAAAAGGTAACAGTAGTAGCAAGGACAAAGCTATGCAGAAGATATAAATTAATCAAAGCAGTTACATGGTACACTACTCTAATGCAAGCGAGATAGAGAAGAGTAGGCGATATCTGGTGATCAAGGGGGGCTTGCCTGGTTGCTCGAGACAAGAAGGAGGGGTCGTCGGTGGCGTAGTCGACGAGGGGCATCGGCGTCGCCACGGGTCTCTGGGAGAAGAGGGGAGAAACAGTAAATACATAGCAAGCAAGTGCATAACAGGACAACAAGCAGAGCTAGACGTGTTCTAACGCGGTATGAGGTGATACCGGTGAAGGGGGGAAACATCCGGGAAAGTATCCCCGGTGTTCCGTGTTTTTGGACATATGAACCGGAGGTGAAATGTTGCAGGTTCACTATGCTAGGGACGCGTGGCGGACGAACGGGCTGCGTATCCGGATTCGTTTCGTCGTTCTGAGCAACTTTCATGTACAAAGTTTTTCCATCTGAGCTACGGTTTATTTTATATTAATTTTAAAAGATTTAAATCATTTTCAGGATTTATTTAATTATTTTAATGCAACATTATCCAGAACAGTGTTTGCTGATGTCAGCATGACATCAGCAGTCAAACAGAGGTTGACTGGGTCAAACTGGCGTGTGGGTCCTACTGTCATTGACTAAGCCCAACTAATCAGGTTTAGTTAGTCTAAATAAATGATTAGGTTTATTAATTATAAGTAATTAGGTTAATTAGTTTACTTAATTAATTAATTAACTAATTATTATTTTTATTTATATTTTTTTGAATCTTTTTTTTAATAATCATTCAGGGCTAGGCCCACTTCATTGGCACATGGGCGGGGCCCACCGTCAAAGGCCCATGTGGCCTTTGCGAACATCTGAAAGCGGGTGCAGGCGGCTGGGGTATGGGCGTCTGGCGCTGGGCGCTAGCCTGCTTGGACGCCTGCCTTGAGCTACCGGGGCGCCGCCACACAGCGCGCCTGCTACCACGCCAGGCGCGAGCAAAGACAAAGATGGGGCGGCGGAGGTAGGCGCCCGCAGATTGAGCGAGGCGGGCGGCGTGAGTAGAACAAGGGGGCTGGCGGGGCAAGACGGGTCGGCGGCGAGAGGGCACGCGCCAAGCGAGGCGAAACACGACGACGCGGTAGGGAACGATGGCGAGGAGGCCACGGCGGAGCGAGCTCCGGGTGCGGTGCGGGGGCGTCCTACGGCATGGAAATAGAAGGGGGAGAGGAGAGGGGCGGAGGCGAGCGCGGCGGCGGGGCTCACATCGGGCGTAGGGACGGGGCAGTGGGTGGTTGGGGAGGACGACAGTGAGGTCGAGGCGTTGGTGCCGCGGCGGGACGGCGCGCATCCACGGTGTCCGGAGAGGAGGGGGTGAGGACGAGCGACGGGGCGGCGGTGTCCATGCGGCGGGGCGCGGCTCGATGGAGCCGGCGAGGGAGAGGCGGGGATGAGGCAGCAGTCCGGTGGGGAGGAGGGCGGTGACGCAGCTCCGGGCGGCAGTGGTCGATGCAGCGAGGGGGAGTGGGGGGCGGTCTTCGCCCCGATCCAGATTGGATCGGGAGGGGGGAGGGAGTGGCGACGTGGGGGGGAGCGGGAGCGGTAGTGGTTAGGGTTTCGGGGCAGGGGGTTATGGAGTAAGGGGGGTCGGCCTGGGCCTGGCGTGGCTAGCAGCTGGGCCGGTCGGCCCAGTGGGGGTGGGGTTTCTGATTTATTTGTATTTTTATTTCTTTCCTTTTCTTTCTATTTATTCTTTTCTGTTTTAATTTATTTTAAACTATTTAGGCATTTTGTAAAAGCGTGGTTTCTTCACCATAAATACCTAAGCATTAATTGGCACACTCCAAACATTTTAGTTTTAATGTTTGAAAACTTTTATTGTTTGCCTCGGTTTTAAATCTGAAATTCGAACTAGGTTTCGAACTAACGCAAGTTTATCCACTGTAACCGAGGTGACGTGGCATCATTAGCAGGGATCACTGTAGCTTAATTATCCGGGCGTCACAATTCTCCTCCACTACAAGAAATCTCGTCCCGAGATTTAAGAGGGGAGTAAGGGGGAAAGTTCTGGTTACGATATTATAACGGATCTTCTCGAAGAAGTTAATCCCTTTCGTTGATGTCTTCAATTCTTTATTCCAATGCATCATGATAAACTTGTCATCATTTCTTCGGGAACTCCATCATACTTACGAAAGGATAAGGGGCAGCTCACTACGACATAATGCTTTTGAGGGAAACAATCTGGGGGTTAACCCATGAATGAGTATAAGATTATCTCTCGAGTTGAACATATGAAATACCTCGAGAGTAAGGTACGAAGGTACCATAAGAGGCTCCAAGCGGATAGATAGTTGCTCGAAGCCTGAACCCGAGTGAGAAAGGGGTTCAGAGTAGCGAGAGTAAGTATTGCGTCTGATACCAGAATAGATCACTAGGACGGTGGCCCGTGAATTACATACGAGGCCACGCGCGAGGAATAACCTTGGGAATAGGGGGTGTACAGGACAGTCAGGTTTCGATCCTGTGGAACTGTGGGTTATGGGCCCACCACGTGGTTTTTTTAATAGGAGCAGTGACATCTTGCACGGTCATGATAGCAAGGCATGTCAGAGAGTACCATGTCAGTTATGTCGGCAACAACGTTGGTACCAAGGTCGAGGGTCAAAGAGAACCATTTTCCTACTCGTTGCATCGAGGCGGACCAATAGGTAAAGTTCTCGTCCATCGGTGGTTACCGAAATGTCACCAACAATAGTAACAGGGTCTTACTGGCAGAGTTGTACCACGAGGTGCTTACATAAGGTGAGAATAATACTGCTTAGATTATATAGACCTCAAGAAAGGTTAAACCAACCAATGGAAAGGAAAATAAGATTATCGATTAAATGAACCATGGAAGGAAAATGTATTTAAACACATATTTCAAGGGTATATCCTTCCCAAGGACAAGCAGGGCATGATATCCATAAGAGGATAGAAGGTAGAAAATCCTTTAGGTAAGGGGAGAGAAATTTCATCACATTACCCATACAAAGGTGTTTGGATAATTGAGCAAGAAACATTTAGCATTGGGCTTCAAATGTCCTTGTTGAAAATCGGAGTATCACAAACATGCTTTCAGACAGTATTGGCATGGTCTTTGGGTAAAGATCATACTTTGAATTCACAAAGGATCCGTCAGGAGCAACTTATAGAATAAGTCTTACAATTTCCTCATGGAAGAATGGCTAAACTTGCTAAAAAGGATACTACAACAATAGGTCCTCCACCCAGGGGGGGGGGGTGCTAGGCATGACATCATGTTACCGGGTCATCAAAGGACCAACATCATAACTCTTGGAAAGTTGTCCCAACCATCATATCTGACTGAGATTCAGCTCCGATTGGTGTCATGATACCTCAGACTCAGGATGTCCGAGAAGAAAAGGTGCAACACAAATAGACGAAATGACATTTCAAGATTCTCAGGAAATGAACTATGGGAGCGGGTTCCTGAAGTAATAGTTCATCATTAAACCAAGGAGGGGATGAGGAGGTGGCTGATGGACTCAGCAACAATTCATCGAGAATTTCAAAGGGTGGATTTCCACAATTATGTGAACAAGGAGATAACATTTGTTAGATCAAATGATATAATGGGATATGCTCGAGGAAAACATACATAATTAATCATTGGTTGAAAGGTGCACCCGAAATATGGGCTGGGTTGCACGGCCAATGTTAGATTGGTGATTCAATTATCGAAAGACTTAGAATGAACTATCACCCATTCACTCATTGGAATCAACACGGGAACCAAGAAAGAATGGTGATGGTGAGAAGTATCACCTGTATCAAGATCTCTTCAGAGGTGGTGAAATTCTCACGACTTTCTTGACATAAAAGATGGCAATACTTCCAAGGTAAAGTAGAACAATGCTGGGTAGCAACGAACTCAAGGTATAACACAGAACACGAACAAGTTTGTGTCGGAGGGAAGGCAATAAAGTGGCCGATGATAACACGACTCATCGAGGGCAAGGATGGTATTTCTCTTCATGAATCCGATTGATATCCTGGAAGAGATCATAAGGTTGATGATGATCACGACACATTTGTCGAAACATTTCATGAAGATGTAATCAATCAGCGACGATATCGAGTCAAGGGAATGATGAAGCGAAAGGTTTTTAGAACCATGGGTACGACACAAACTCAAAATCAAGTCTGTTCAAGGAGAAATGATATGACGAGGAAGATCACGGAAGATTAGCTTACCATCTACATTTGTGCTCCGGAAAGAGGGGCCAGGTAGCACAGTTAAAAAGTTGCACGATAATGATATAGCCGATCAGGCTAGCAATGACTAGAATGATTAATAAACTCATAAGCAATGAAGAATACTTAGAGTTATTGAATCTAAGAGCGGAATTGATTCACTTATCAGTGTTCTCGGTTGACGACAACCCAGAGCCCAGGAAAATTGGAATCGGTGAGAAATAACAGTTGATGAAGAACCCATAAGAAGTTATGTAGTTCCATGATATTCTCGCGGTACCAGAGGGTATACTCAAGGGTAGAGCGGGAAAGAGTTGGACAAGTGAAATCATTTGCGGAAGGCAAGCACTTAAACTTGTCCAAGAAATGGGATCAAAGAAGAACAATATGGTCGAAACCACGGTCGCAAAAGACCAAGCATAGATAAGAGAAGAAGTTATAACAAGGGGATTATTTTTACTACGAGAAGCTTCCATGATAAGTTCCACCTCGGGTCCATGGGCATGAACACAAAGTTCAAGGTCGACTCCCACTTCTCCAAAGCATAACCTTACATTCACTTCTCGTTTCGATAATGGCATTAGTGTTGAAAGTTTTACCTGGTGAAATACCAGATGAGTATGCCCCGTGAAAACTCTCGGGTGCATACGGTTAGGGAAGGCATAGGTTCAACCCATAGGGGCATCTTAGGAACATATACCACAAACATCAGGAGTGATAATCACCAGCTCGAAAGTAGAGCATGGTTGACAAAGCAGAGGATACAATTTACCAAAGGCATTATATACCCGTGGAAAAGCTCACAAGGTTATTTGAATATGAAGGACGGTGTCGGATGAAATCCAACAATGGATCGGGCGATCCTCAATGGAGCTGATATGAGTATCCGTACTCAATCAGAGGAAGAAAGAATGCACGGGCATCATATTATAGAACATCTGAATAATTCGATGCTTAGATAACAAAGGAATTATGATTTCCAAAACAAAGGATCAAAAGCAGACGCTCTGATCAAGGATGGATAAGTTGGATACACCAGAGGCACAATTGTCGACAAATAGTTTGGTCGAGAACCAGCTCATGTTCAAAATGACGTCTGAGTCGGAAAGATAATTTAGAAGGGTTGATTGATGATTGTGTGCATTCGCACACATGTTGAATCAATAGGATCAAAATGACGGTGTCAAAAGATACTAGTGAATATTGCTAGTGATATGGGAGCACCCATAATGTAAGCATACAAGTATTTGTAGAGCAATAGTTTGAAAAGGATGCTCAGAAGGTCGGATAGTATTTCAGAGTATCTTATGAAGCATACGAACAACTGGGGATGAACAGATATTCAATAAGTGCAAGGAATTTTCAATAGGGATATTCATGTGGTAAAGAACGACAAGGCAGTAAGTTTAAAGGATTTTCGGAACAACGGAGAGCAATTTAGGGCAGTTTGTAATAACAAGAGCAACTGAGGATGAAGGTATGAACGACATTTGTAGGTAGTTATCCATAAGGGTATATCGGTGGTAGGGGATTGTAAAGTCGGTGGGCACAAGGGTCTCGGGAAAACCTCGGAGAGTATCTTCTGAATCTTCTGGTGCAGCAAGCGATCATCTGGAGTGAGGGGCTCTCCGGGAGAAAGTATTTTCGAGAACCTAAAGTTAGTTTTAGCAAAATTCATTTAACCCAAATAGAGGAGAGATCAGAGTCCCAGAGTATAGGTCGAGGAATAAAAGATCCTAATACCACCCAAATGGCGACGTGGGCCCGTAAGACACACAACCATGTTAGTAAAAGTTTTGTAATGTCTAGACTCGACTTCGGCCAAGGAGTTGGAAAGGGGATTCCTACAGGCAGACGGCTCTGATAACAACTTGTGACGCCCCCGATTCAATCGTACACTAATCATGCACGCAAATGTGTATGATCAAGATCAGGGACTCACGGGAAGATATCACAACACAACTCTAAAACATAAATAAGTCATACAAGCATCATAATACAAGCCAGGGGCCTCGAGGGCTCGAATACAAGTGCTCGATCATAGACGAGTCAGTGGAAGCAACAATATCTGAGTACGACACATAAGTTAAACAAGTTGCCATAAGATGGCTAGCACAAACTGGGATACAGATCGAAAGAGGCGCATGCCTCATGCCTGGGATCCTCCTAACTACTCCTGGTCGTCGTCAGCGGGCTGCACGTGGTAGGCACCTCCGGGGTAGTAGTCGTCATCGACGGTGGCGTCTGGCTCCTGGGCTCCATCGTCTGGTTGCATCAATCGGGTAAAGAAAGGGGGAAAAGGGGGAACAAGGCAACCGTGAGTACTCATCCAAAGTACTCGCAAGCAAGGAGCTACACTACATATGCATGGATATATGTGTAAAGGGCCATATCGATGGACCGAACTGCAGAATGCCGAATAAGAGGGGATATCTAATCCTCGTCAAGACTACGCTCGCAGCCTCCGTCTTGCAACATGTAGAAGAGAATGACTAAAGTCCTCCAAATAGCATCGCATAGCATAATCCTACCCGACGATCCCTCCTCGTAACCACGAGAGAGCGACCACCGGTTGTATCGGCACTTGGAAGGGTGTGTTTTATTAAATATCCGGTTCTAGTTGTCATGAGGTCAAGGTACAACTCCAAGTCGTCCCGATACGAAGATCACGGCTATTCAATAGATTAACTTCCTGCAGGGTGCACCACATAACCCAACACGCTTGATCCCATTTGGCGGACACACTTTCTGGGTCATGCCCGGCACGGAAGATCAACACGTCGTAGCCCCACCTAGGCACAACAGAGGTCAAGACGCCGGTCTAAACCTAAGCGCCAGGGTGCAGGCCCATCGCCTTAGCACACACAAGCGTTGCGTGGGCCGAAGCGAAACTAGCCCCTTAATACAAGAGCAAGCATACGTTCCAATCCGCGCAGCGCTTCGTTCGGCGACGTCACGAAGTGCCGGTGATACCACGACGCCGAGTGCCCATAACTGTTCCGCGTAGTTTGTTAGTGCCTATAGACCAAATGGCGGACTCGGATCAAATACCAAGATCTCGTTAAGCGTGTTAAGTATCGTGACGCCGACAGGGCTGACCCACCTCTCTCCTAGGTGGCCACAACCTGCCACTGTCGCTCCGCCACAAATAACGATCGGGGCCGTCGGGAACCCAGGCCCACCTCTACCGGGATGGAGCCACCTGTCCTTTCAGCCCCATCTCCTAACAAGATCACGAGTAATGTAACAATGTAAAGTATATAGTATATGCCCGTGATCACCTCCCAAGTGATCACAGCCCGAGAGTATAGCATGGCGATTTGACAAGAGTGTAGGGTCATTGATGGAACACTAGCATCCTATACTAAGCGATGGATAGCGGTAAAGGTAACTACTGAGTAGCAAGGACAGGCTATGCAGCGGATAGGATTAATCAAAGCGATTACATGGTACACTACTCTAATGCAAGTAGTATAGAGAAGAGTAGGCGATATCTGGTGATCAAAGGGGGCTTGCACAGTTGCTCGAGACAAGAAGGAGGGTCGTCGGTGGCGTAGTCGACGGAGAGGGCATCGGCGTAAATCGCCACGGGTCTACCGGAGAGAAGAGGGGAGAAACATAAAATACATAGCAAGCAAGTGCATAACAGACAACAAGCGAGCTAGGCGTGTTCTAACGCGTATGAGGTGATACTGGTGAAGGGGGAAACATCCGGAAAGTATCCCGGTGTTCCGTGTTTTAGACAGATGAACCGGAGGTGAAATGTTGCAGTTCACTATGCTAGGGACGCGGCGATTTAGCAGGCTACGTGTCCGGATTCGTTTAAATGCGTTACGAGCAACTTTCATGTACAAAGTTTTTCCATCTGAGCTACGGTTTATATTATATTAATTTTAAAAGATTTAAATCATTTTCAGGATTTATTTAATTATTTTAATGCAACATTATCCAGAACAGTGTTTGCTGATGTCAGCATGATGTCAGCAGTCAACAGAGGTTGACTGGGTCAAACTGGCGTGTGGGTCCTACTGTCATTGACTAAGCCCAACTAATTAGGTTTAGTTAGTCTAAATAAATGATTAGGTTTATTAATTATAATTAATTAGGTTAATTAATTTACTTACTTAATTAATTAACTAATTATTACTTTTATTTTTATCTTTTGAATCTTTTTTAATAATCATTACAGGCTAGGCCCACCCTCACGGCACATGGGCGGGCCGAGCTGTCAAAGGCCCATGTGGCCTTTGCGAACATCTGGCAAGCGGTACGCAGGCGCTGGGTATGGGCGTCTGGGCGCTGGCGCTAGCCTGTTCAGGCGCATGCCCAGCTACTGTGGGGGCGCGAGCAACAATGAGGGGCGGCGGAGGTAGGCGCCTGCAGATTGAGCGAGGCGGGCGGCAGCGTGAGGTAGAACAAAAGGGCGGGGGCGGCAGCACGGTCGAGGCGACGGGGAACGCGCCAAAGCGTGCGAAACGACGGCGGTAGGGAAACGATGGCAGGTGGAGGCCACGGCGGAGCGAGCTCCGAAGCGCGATGAAGCGTCCTCGGCATGGAAACGAAGGGGAGAGGAGAGGGCGGAGGCGGCGCTTGCGGGGCTCACATCGGGCGTAGGGGCGGGGCAGTGGGTGGTTGGGGAGGACGACGGCGAGGTCGAGGCGTTGGTGCCACGGCGGGACGGCGCGCGTCCACGGCGTCCGGCGAGGAGGGGGTGAGGACGAGCGACGGGGCGGCGGTGTCCATGCGGCGGGGCGCGGCTCGATGGAGCCGGCGAGGGAGAGGCGGGGATGAGGCAGCAGTCCGGTGGGGAGGAGGGCGGCGACGCAGCTCCGGGCGGCAGTGGTCGATGCAGCGAGGGGGAGTGGGGGGGTCTTCGCCCCGATCCAGATTGGATCGGGAGGGGGAGGAGGGCGACGTGGGGGCGGGGCGGTAGTGGTTAGGGTTTCGGGGCAGGGGGTTATGGAGTAAGGGGGGTCGGCCCAGTGGGGGTGGGGTTTCTGTTTTATTTGTATTTTTATTTCTTTCCTTTTCTTTCTATTTATTCTTTTCTATTTTAATTTATTTTAAACTATTTAGGCATTTTGTAAAAGCGTGGTTTCTTCACCATAAATACCTAAGCATTAATTGGCACACTCCGAACATTTTAGTTTTAATGTTTGAAAACTTTTATTGTTTGCCTCGGTTTTAAATCTGAAATTCGAACTAGGTTTCGAACTAACGCAAGTTTATCCACAGTAACCGGGGTGACGTGGCATCATTAGCGGGGATCACTGTAGCTTAATTATCCGGGTGTCACAAAACTCATCCAAGCATTGACTAGCAATTTTAGTAGGAGGGACTTCAGCTTTATCATACCTATAGAGAGAATTTACCTTTACTACCTGTGTCGGGATATCGGGAGGTTCTTCAGTAAATAAGTAATTGAGATCATATACTTCTTCAACAGGCGGTAAATTAAGACCATGTATTTCTTCAATAAGAGGTAAATTCTTAACATCTTCGTCTTTAATTCCTTTTCCTTTCATAGATTTCTTTGCCTCTTGCATATCTTCGGGACTGAGAAATAGAACACCTCTCTTCTTCGGAATTGTTTTAGGAATAGGCTCAGTAATTGGCTCTGGAGCTGGCTCTGGAGGTGCCCAATTATTTTCATTTGCCAACATATTATTCAATAAAATTTCAGCTTCATCCGGTGTTCTTTCCCTGAAAAGAGAACCAGCACAACTATCCAGGTAATCTCTGGAAGCATCAGTTAGTCCATTATAAAAGATATCAAATATTTTAGGTTTCTTAAGAGGATGATCAGGCAAAGCCTTAAGTAACTTGAGAAGCCTCCCCCAAGCTTGTGGGAGACTCTCTTCTTCAATTTGCACAAAGTTGTATATTTCCCTCAAAGCAGCTTGTTTCTTATGAGCAGGGAAATATTTAGCAGAGAAGTAATAAATCATATCCTGGGGACTTTGCACACAACCAGGATCAAGAGAATTAAACCATATATTAGCATCACCCTTTAATGAGAACGGAAATATTTTGAGTAAATAAAGGTAGCGTGATCTCTCATTATTAGTAAACAGGGCAGCTATATCATTTAACTTAGTAAGATGTGCCACAACAGTTTCAGATTCATAGTCATAAAAAGGATCAGATTTAACCAAAGTAATTATATCTGGATCGACAAAAAAATCATAATAATCCTGATTAGGAACACAGATAGGTGAAGTAGCAAAAGCAGGGTCGGGTCTCATTCTATCTCTAAAAGATTCTTTACTCTATTTAACTAGCAACCTCTTAAGTTCAAGTCTATCCTGACAAGCAAGAACAGCTGCAGAAGATTCAGCATTAAAAAGAAAACCCTCAGGAATAGCAGGCATATTTTCATCATCACTTTCATCATTGTATTCAGTTTCAATAATTTCTCTTTCTCTAGATCTAGCAATTTGCTCATTAAGAAATTCACCGAGGGGCACAGTAGTATCAAGCATAGAAGTAGTTTCATCATAAGTATCATGCATAGCAGAAGTGGCATCATCAATAACATGCGACATATCAGAATTCATAGCAGTAGCAGGTTTAGGTGTCGCAAGCTTACTTATAACAGAAGGTGAATCAAGCGCAGAGCTAGATGGCAGTTCCTTACCTCCCCTCGTAGTTGAGGGAAAAATAGTAGTTCGATCATCTTTCAAATTCTTCATAGTGTTCAGCAGATATATATATCCCAAGTGACTCAAAGAATAGAGCTATGCTCCCCGGCAACGGCGCCAGAAAAGGGTCTTGATAACCCACAAGTATAGGGGATCGCAACAGTTTTCGAGGGTAGAGTATTCAACCCAAATTTGTTGATTCAACACAAGGGGAGCCAAAGAATATTCTCAAGTATTAGCAGCTGAGTTGTCAATTCAACCACACCTGGAAACTTAGTATCTGCAGCAAAGTGTTTAGTAGCAAAGTAATATGATAGTGGTGGTAACGGTAACAAAGTAAAGACAACAAAAGTAATGTTTTTGGTATTTTTGTAATGATTGTAACAGTAGCAACGGAAAAGTAAATAAGCGTAAACCAGTATATGGAAAGCTCGTAGGCACCGGATCAGTGATGGATAATTATGCCGGATGCGGTTCGTCATGTAACAGTCATAACATAGGGTGACACAGAACTAGCTCAAGTTCATCAATGTAATGTAGGCATGTATTCCGAATATAGTCATACATGCTTATGGAAAAGAACTTGCATGACATCTTTGGTCCTACCCTCCCGTGGCAGCGGGGTCCTATTGGAAACTAAGGGATATTAAGGCCTCCTTTTAATAGAGAACCGGAACAAAGCATTAGCACATAGTGAATACATGAACTCCTCAAACTATGGTCATCACCGGAGTGGTCCCGATTATTGTCACTTGGGGTTGCGGATCATAACACATAGTAGGTGACTATAGACTTGCAAGATAGGATCAAGAACACACATATATTCATGAAAACAT
Source organism: Aegilops longissima (assembly GCA_021605205.1). Taxonomy (NCBI): domain Eukaryota; kingdom Viridiplantae; phylum Streptophyta; class Magnoliopsida; order Poales; family Poaceae; genus Aegilops; species Aegilops longissima. The sequence goes on from CM038680.1 coordinate 381,314,795, forward strand.
AATAGGTTCAGATCTGAAATCATGGCACTTTCGGGCCCTAGTGACAAGCATTAAGCATAGCAAAGTCATAGCAACATCAATCTCGAACATAGTGGATACTAGGATCAAACCCTAACAAAACTAACTCGATTACATGATAAATCTCATCCAACCCATCACTGTCCAACAAGCCTACGATGCAATTACTCACGCGGCGGTGAGCATCATGAAATTGGTGATGGAGGATGGTTGGTGATGACGACGGCGACGAATCCCCTGTCCGGAGCCCCGAGCGGACTCGGATCAGCCATCCCGAGAGATTAGGGCTTGGCGGCGGCTCAGTGTCGTAAAAGCGATGAAACTTTCTCTCTGGTTTTTCTCCCGAAAGCCAATATATGGAGTTGGAGTTGGCGTCGGAGGGCCACCAGGGGCCCACGAGGTAGGGGCGCGCCCGGGGGCGTGCCCCCACCTCGTGAGCAGGGTGTGGGCCCCCTGGTCTTCATCTTTGGCGATGATTTTTTATTATTTTTTCTAAGGTGTTCCGTGGAGTTTCAGGTCATTCCGAGAACTTTTGTTTTCTGCACATAAAACAACATCACGGCAATTCTGCTGAAAACAACGTCAGTCCGGGTTAGTTCCATTCAAATCATACAAGTTAGAGTCCAAAACAAGGGCAAAAGTGTTTGGAAAAGTAGATACGACGGAGACGTATCAGTGAGCATTGATACGTCTCCAATGTATCTATAATTTTTGATTGCTCCATGCTATATTATCTACTGTTTTGGGCAATATTGGGCTTTATTATTCACTTTTATATTACTTTTGGTACTAACCCATTAACCGTCTATAATTTTTTATTGCTCCATGGAATATACGCACTTTTCTTCCTTCCACCATTGCTAGCCTCTCTAATACCGCACACTTTTCGCCGTTATCATACACCCACCATAAACCTTCCTCAAAACAGCCACCATACCTACCTATCATGGCATTTCCATAGCCATTCCGAGATATATTGCCATGCAACTTTCCACCGTTCAGTTTATTATGACACGCTCCATCATTGTCATATTACTTTGCATGATCATGTAGTTGACATTGTATTTGTGGCAAAGCCACCGTTCATAATTCTTTCATACATGTCACTCATGAGTCATTGCACATCCCGGTACACCGCCGGAGGCATTCATATAGAGTCATATTTTGTTCTAAGAATCGAGTTGTAATTGTTGAGTTGTAAGAAAATAAAAGTGTGATGATCATCATTATTAGAGCATTGTCCCAGTGAGGAAAGGATGATGGAGACCATGATTCCCCCACAAGTCGGGATGAGACTCCGGACGAAAAATAAAAAAAAGAAAAAAAAAAGAGGCCATAAAAAAAGAGAAAAGGCCCAAATAAAAAAATATATAAAATAATAATAATAATAATGAGAGAAAAAGAGAGAAGGGGCAATGCTACTATCCTTTTACCACACTTGTGCTTCAAAGTAGCACCATGATCTTCATGATAGAGAGTCTCCTATGTTGTCACTTTCATATACTAGTGGGAATTTTACATTATAGAACTCGGCTTGCATATTCCAATGATGGGCTTCCTCAAAATGCCCTAGGTCTTCGTGAGCAAGCGAGTTGGATGCACACCCACTTAGTTTCTTTTGTTGAGCTTTCAAATGCTTATAGCTCTAGTGCATCTGTTGCATGGCAATCCCTACTCACTCACATTGATATCTATTGATGGGCATCTCCATAGCCTGTTGATACGCCTAGTTGATGTGAGACTATCTTCTCCCTTTTTGTCTTCTCCACAACCACCATTCTATTCCACATATAGTGCTATATCCATGGCTCACGCTCATGTATTGCGTGAAGATTGAAAAAGTTTTGAAAATGTTAAAGTATGAAACAATTGCTTGGCTTGTCATCGGGGTTGTGCATGATTTAAATATTTTGTGTGGGGAAGATGGAGCATAGCCAGACTATATGATATTGTAGGGATAACTTTCTTTGGCCATGTTATTTTGAGAAGACATGATTGCTTTGTTAGTATGCTTGAAGTATTATTATTTTTATGTCAATATGAACTTTTGTCTTGAATCTTTCAGATCTGAATATTCATACTACAATTAAGAAGAATTACAATGAAATTATGCCAACTAGCATTCCACATCAAAAATTATCTTTTTATCATTTACCTACTCGAGGACGAGCAGGAATTAAGCTTGGGGATGCTTGATACGTCTCCAACGTATCTATAATTTTTGATTGCTCCATGCTATATTATATACTGTTTCGGGAAATATTGGGCTTTATTATTCACTTTTATATTAATTTTGGGACTAACCTATTAACCGGAGGCCCAGCCCATATTGTTGTTTTATTGCCTGTTTGATATTTCGAGGAAAAGGAATATCAAGCGGAGTCCAAACGGAATGAAACCTTGACATCGTGATTTTTGGAAGAATATCATCTTTGGAGGCTTGGAGATCAAGTCGAAGACCCTCGAGGAGCCCAGGAGATAGGGGCCCCCTCTGAGGCGCCCTGTCTCGTGGACCCCTCGAGGCTCCCCTGACCGACTTCTTTCGCCTATATTGTCCCACGTACCCACGGAGAAGATAGATCGGGAGTTCCGCCGCCGCAAGCCTCTGTAGCCACCAAAACCTCTCGGGAGCCTATTAGGCACCTGCGGGGGGGAACCCATCACCGTGGCCATCTTCATCATCCCAGCTCTCCATGACGAGGAGGGAGTAGTTCACCCTCGGGGTGAGGGTATGTACCGATAGCTATGTGTTTGATCTCTCTCTCTCTCTCTCTCTCTCGTGTTCTCTCTCGTGTTCCATCTATGGCACGATCTTGATGTATCCCGAGCTTTGCTATTATAGTTGGATCTTATGATGTTTCTCCCCCTCTACTCTCTTGTGATGAATTGAGTTTAACCTTTGAAGTTATCTTATCGGATTGAGTCTTTTATGAGAACACTTGATGTATGTCTTGCCGTTCTTATCTGTGGTGACAATGGGATTTCACGTGCCTCTTGATGTATGTTTTGGTGACCAACTTGCGGATTCCGCCCATGAACCTATGCATAGGGGTTGGCACACGTTCTTGACTCTCCGGTAGAAACTTTGAGGCACTCTTTGAAGTACTTTTATGTTGGTTGGATGAATCTGAGATTGTGTGATCCATATCGTATAATCATGCCCACGGATACTTGAGGTGACAATGGAGTATCTAGGTGACATTATGGTTTTGGTTGATTTGTTTCTTAAGGTGTTATTCTAGTACGAACTCTTTTATAGATTGATCCGAAAGAATAGCTTTGAGGTGGTTTCGTACCCTACCATAATCTCTACGTTTGTTCTCCGCTATTAGTGGCTTTGGAGTGACTCTTTGTTGCATGTTGAGGGCTTGTTATATGATCTATCTATGTTATTATTGTTGAGAGAACTTGCACTAGTGAAAGTATGAACCCTAGGCCTTGTTTCCTATCATTGCAATACCGTTTACGCTCACTTTTATCATTAGTTACCTTGCTGTTTTTATATTTTCAGATTACAAATACCTTTATCTACCATCCCTATTGCACTTGTATCACCATCTCTTCGTCGAACTAGTGCATCTATACAATTTACTATTGTATTGGGTGTGTTGGGGACACAAGAGACTCTTTGTTATTTGGTTGCAGGGTTGTTTCAGAGAGACCATCTTCATCCTATGCCTCCCATGGATTGATATACCTTAGGTCATCCACTTGAGGGAAATTTGCTACTGTCCTACAAACCTGTGCACTTGCAGGCCCAACAACGTCTACAAGAAGAAGGTTGTGTAGTAGACATCAAGCAGTTTCTGGCGCCGTTGCCGGGGAGGTTAGCGCTTGAAGGTATATCTTTAGATCTTGCAATCGAATCTTTTTGTTTCTTGTTTTATCACTAGTTTAGTTTATAAAAGAAAACTACAAAAAAAATGGAGTTAAGCTTGTCTCATACGCTTCATCTTTTTAATATCTTTCATGAGTATGAAGAAAAGGAAAATTGTGCTCAAGTGCTAGAAGAAGAATTACATAGAATGCTTGGCATGAAATACGTGAATGATGAGCATGATTGCAATGTTGTTAGTATGAATTCCTTGAATATCTATGATACTAATGATATGCAAAGCCACAAGCTTGGAGAAGCTATGTTTGATGAATATGATATGTTTAGTCCCCCAAAAGTCCATCAGTATGGAGTTTTTCATGCGCTTTACACCGATATGACCTAAACGGCAGTGCCACAAATAAGTTGTACTATCATTATCAACTCTGCATCTTTTGGCCTCAATATTATGAATATGTGTATCACTACTATCGAGATTTAATATAAATAGACCACTCCTCAAGGGTGCATGACCATAAAAGATATTACTAATATAAATAGAACAACCATTATTCTCTGATTTAAATGAATAACCGTCTCTCATCAAACAAGATCCAGGTATAATGTTCATGCTTAACGCTAGCACCAAATAACAATTATTTAGATCTAAAACTAATCCCGAAGGTAGATGTAAAGGTAGCGTGCCGACCGCGATCACACCGACTTTGGAACCATTTCCCACGCGCATCGTCACCTCGTCCTTAGCTAATGTTCGCTTAATCCGTAGTCCTTGCTTCGAGTTGCAAATATTAGCAACAGAACCAGTATCAAATACACAGGTGCTACTGCGAGCATTAGTAAGGTACACATCAATAACATGTATATCACATATACCTTTGTTCACCTTGCCATCCTTATTATCCGCCAAATACTTGGGGTAGTTCCGCTTCCGGGACCAGTCCGCTTGCGATAGAAGCACTCGATCTCGTGCTTAGGTCCAGACTTGGGCTTCTTCTCTGAGCGACAACTTGTTTGCTGTTCTTCTTGAAGTTCCCCTTCTTCTTCCCTTTGCTCTTTTTCTTGAAACTGGTGGTCTTATTAACCATCAACACTTGATGCTCCTTCTTGATTTCTACCTCCGCAGCCTTTAGCATTGCGAAGAGCTCGGGAATTGTCTTATCCATCCCTTGCATGTTATAGTTCATCACGAAGCTCTCGTAGTTTGGTGGTAGTGATTGAAGAATTCTGTCAATGATGCTATCATCTGGAAGAACTCCCAGTTGAATCAAGTGATTGTTATACCCAGACATTCTGAGTATATGCTCACTGACAGAACTATTCTCCTCCATCTTGCGGCTGTAGAACTTATTGGAGACTTCATATCTCTCAATCCGGGCATTTACTCGAAATATTAACTTCAGCTCCTAGAACATCTCATATGCTCCACGACGTTCAAAATGTCGCTGAAGTCCCGGTTCTAAGCCGTAAAGCATGGCACACTGAACTATCGAGTAGTCATCAGCTTTGCTCTGCCAGACGTTCATAACATCTGGTGTTGCTCCTGCAGCAGGTTTGGCACCTAGTAGTGCTTCCAGGACGTAATTCTTCTGTGCAGCAATGAGGATAATCCTCAAGTTACGGACCCAGTCCATGTAATTGCTATCATCATTATTCAACTTTGCTTTCTCAAGGAACGCATTAAAATTCAACGAAACAACAACACGAGCCATCTATCTACAACAAACATAGACATGCAAAATACTATCAGGTACTAAGTTCATGATAAATTTAAGTTCAATTAATCATATTACTTAAGAACTCCCACTTAGATAGACATCTCTCTAATCATCTAAGTGATCACGTGATCCAAATCAACTAAACCATGTCTGATCATCACGTGAGATGGAGTTTAAATGGTGAACATCACTATGTTGATCATATCTACTATATGATTCACGCTCGACCTTTCGGTCTCAGTGTTCCGAGGCCATATTTGCATATGTTAGGCTCGTCAAGTTTAACCTGAGTATTCCGCGTGTGCAACTATTTTGCACCCGTTCTATTTGAACGTAGAGCCTATCACACCCGATCATCACGTGGTGTCTTAGCACGAAGAACTTTCGCAACGGTGCATACTCAGGGAGAACACTTTTATCTTGAAATTTAGCGAGGGATCATCTTATAATGCTACCGTCAATCAAAGCAAGATAAGATGCATAAAAGATAAACATCACATGCAATCAATATAAGTGATATGATATGGCCATCATCATCTTGTGCTTGTGATCTCCATCTCCGAAGCACCGTCATGATTACCATCGTCACCGGCGCGACACCTTGATCTCCATCGTAGCATCGTTGTCGTCTCGCCAACTTATGCTTCTACGACTATCGCTAACGCTTAGTGATAAAGTAAAGCATTACAGGGCGATTGCATTGCATACAATAAAGCGACAACCATATGGCTCCTGCCAATTGCCGATAACTCGGTTACAAAACATGATCATCTCATACAATAAAATTTAGCATCATGCCTTGACCATATCACATCACAACATGCCCTGCAAAAACAAGTTAGACGTCATCTACTTTGTTGTTGCAAGTTTTACGTGGCTGCTACGGGCTGAGCAAGAACCGTTCTTACCTACGCATCAAAACCACAATGATAGTTCATCAAGTTAGTGCTTTTTTAACCTTCTCAAGGACTGGGCGTAGCCACACTCGGTTCAACTAAAGTTGGAGAAACAGACACCCGCCAGCCACCTGTGTGCAAAGCACGTCGGTAGAACCAGTCTCGCGTAAGCGTACGCGTAATGTCGGTCTAGGCCGCTTCATCCAACAATACCGCCGAACCAAAGTGTGACATGCTGGTAAGCAGTATGACTTGTATCGCCCACAACTCACTTGTGTTCTACTCGTGCATATAACATCTACGCATAAAACCAGGCTCGGATGCCACTGTTGGGGAACGTAGTAATTTCAAAAAAAATCCTACGCACACACAGGATCATGGTGATGCATAGCAACGAGAGGGGAGAGTGTGTCCACGTACCCTCGTAGACCGAAAGCGGAAGCGTTAGCACAAAGCGGTTGATGTAGTCGTACGTCTTCACGATTCGACCGATCAAGTACCGAACGCACGACACCTCCGAGTTCTGCACACGTTCAACTCGATAACGTCCCTCGAACTTCGATCCAGCCGAGCTTTGAGGGAGATTTCTGTCAGCACGACGGCGTGGTGACGATGATGATGTACTACCGACGTAGGGCTTCGCCTAAGCACCGTTACGATATTATCGAGGTGGACTATGGTGGAGAGGGGCACCGCACACGGCTAAAAGATCCAAGAGATCAATTGTTGTCTATGGGGTGTCCCTCTCCTCCGTATATAAAGGGGGGAGGAGAGGGCCAGCCAAGGGGAGGAGGCGCGCCCAAGGGGGAGTCCTACTCCCACCGGAGTAGGACTCCTCCTTTCCTATTTGGAGAGGAGAGGAAGGAAGAGGAAGGAGGAGGAAGGAAAGGGGCGGCCGCCCTCCCTATTCGGATTGGGCTTGGGGGGCGCCTCCTCCCTTGCTCCTTTCCCCTCCCTTCCACTAAAGCCCATTAAGGCCCATATACCTCCCGGGGGTTCCGATAACCTCCCGGTGCTCCGGTATTATCCCGATCTCACCCGGAACCATTCCGGTATCCAAATATAATCGTCCAATATATCGATATTTACGTGTCGACCATTTCGAGACTCCTCCTCATGTCCTTTATCACATCCGGGACTCCGAACTACCTTCGGTACATCAAGACACATAAACTCATAATATAACCGTCATCGAACTTTAAGCGTGCGGACCCTACGGGTTCAAGAACTATGTAGACATGACCGAGACACGTCTCCGGTCAATAACCAATAGCGGAACCTGGATGCTTATATTGGCTCCCACATATTCTACGAAGATCTTTATCGGTCAAACTGCATAACAACATACGTTGTTCCCTTTGTCATCGGTATGTTATTTGCCCGATATTCGATCGTCGGTATATCAATACCTAGTTCAATCTCGTTACCGGCAAGTCTCTTTACTCGTTCCGTAATACATCATCCCGCAACTAAGTCATTAGTTGCAATGCTTGCAAGGCTTAAGTGATGTGCATTACCGAGTGGGCCCAGAGATACCTCTCTGACAATCAGAGTGAGAAATCCTAATCCCGAAATACGCCAACCCAACAACTACCTTCGGAGACACCTGTAGAGCACATTTATAATCACCCAGTTACGTTGTGACGTTTGGTAGCACACAAAGTGTTCCTCCGGTAAACGGGAGTTGCATAATCTCATAGTCATAGGAACATGTATAAGTCATGAAGAAAGCAATATCAACATACTAAACGATCAAGTGCTAAGCTAACGGAATGGGTCAAGTCAATCACATCATTCTCCTAATGATGTGATCCCGTTAATCAAATGACAACTCTTTGTCTATGGCTAGGAAACATAACCATCTTTGATCAACGAGCTAGTCAAGTACAGGCATACTAGTGACACTCTATTTGTCTATGTATTCACACATGTATCATGTTTAAGGTTAATACAATTCTAGCATGAATAATAAACATTTATCATGATATAAGGAAATAAATAATAACTTTATTATTGCCTCTAGGGCATATTTCCTTCAGGAGGAGCTACAAGATGGAGAGGGCTGGAGATAAATAGCGTTGGGTGCCTTTATGTATCTACTCCAAATAAATGTCTGAGATGGGAGCGGCCCACACTTCGGTTCAATGCCCTGCCCCTGCCTTGCAGGCCATCTACTGTGCATGTCAGTTGTAAAAATACACGGCTATACAGACATTTATATGGGGGTTGAAATCATTATACGGCTCACGCGTACTGAAGTTGCACGAATCACGCGAGGACATGCGGTGTGGATACCAGCCGCGCGTGGCCGCATGTCCACTCGCGATTATTCGCATAGTCAGGTCACTATTACGTTACTCATGTTTTCTTTTTTCCTTTCATTTTATCTTCACATTTTTGTTTCCGTTTATTGTTTTTTACTATTGTATATATTGATATATATATATATATATATATTATAAAAACACTTTACATAAATTTGGAAAATGTTAATCCTGCATTAAAAATTCTGAATGTGTATTTGAAAATGTTAATCATGTGTACGAAAAATATTGATGATATCTAAAATACATCACACGTTTAAAAATGTACATACCATTTTAAAATGTTTATACAATGTAAAACAATGTTAACTTAATTCAAAACAATGTTTCATACATTCAAAAATATTATATTTTATACGAATCACGAGTTTCAAATATATGTTTGTTACACTTTCAAAAGTAAGTGTATACAATGTACAAAAATGTTTGTGTGACATAAAAATGTTTTGTAATATTTAAAAATTTACGTGACATCTTAAAGAAAACTTCCAGTGATTGAAAAAAACGTCCGTGACATTTTATAACAATTAGAAAATGTAAACAAAAGTTCTTATTGGTGAAAAAATGTTTATTTCCATTACAAAATGTATGTGTCATTTTAAAGAAATATTCAGGACTGTCCAAAAATGTGCGTGAAAATTATAAAATGTTTAAACAATGCAAAAAAATTCTTATTGTCACCGTGTATTCAAAAAAGTGTTCAAAACATTTTTTTAAGTACATAATATATTCGAAAAATACCCAAAGTGCATCAAAAAATGTTTCACGTGTGCACCAAAATGTACATTGTGTACTGACAAAAAGTAGTCATGTATTTAAAAAAACGGATCAAAATTGAGAAATAAACAAAAGAAAGGCAAAAAAATAGAACAATAGGAACAAACCAAGAAGGAAACAAAAGAAAACCAAATGTATAACAAAGAAATAAAAAACCAAAGAAAACAAAAAAAGTGTATAACAAAGGTAAAAAAGAAAGATCGAAGAAAACTGATGAAAAACCAAAGGAAAACAAAAAATAACAAAGAAAAACCGGAGCAGAGCGTGCGAACATACAATTTTTTTTCCATTTTATTGCTCATTAATAATATTCATGGGGATAAAATTTAAATCGGGGGCTGTTGGAGCCAAAGATGGTTTCCAACAGTAAGACTAAGAGCATGTTTAGCGTTGCTATGTGCCTCGAGATTTGAGGATCTCCCTTCAAAGATGACAGAGCACTTCTGGAAAGACGCCGAAGTTCTTCTAATTTCCTGGAAAATATTGCCATGAAGCCCTTCATTGCCAGACAAAATGTTATTAACTACTTCTTTACAATCATAAACTATCCGAACTTGGTCCAGAGAAAGATCAGATGCAAGTGACAGCGCTTCTCGACAAGCCATGGCTTCAAGGATGACTGGATAAACAATCCCTGGGAACACCATCATCGAGAATCCAAGGTATTCACCCACCGAGTTCCTACACACCGCACTAATGGAGCCCCTGTTTTGATGACCTAGACACATCGCCATCATTAGACAACAATATGTTTGCCGTGAATTGCCCCATGGGCTGCACCTCTATTTAATCTGATAGACCTTGTACAACAAGGATACAATCAATCTGATACTCAGATTGTAGACTACCATACACAGCAGATTACAATTGCTATGTAATATCTCCATCATAATTACATGAGATATGACTGATACTATTCTATGTACGTTAACGTTCCCCCTCAATCTCAACCGGCCACAAGGTTGAGATTGTGTCATAATTTCTCCAGCATGATCTTTGTAGCAGGTTTAGTGAAGGCGTCTGCTACTTGATCACCAGAAGACACAAAACGTACATTCAATGCTCCTTGTGCCACCTTTTCTCTGACGAAGTGGAAATCCACCTCAATATGCTTCATCCTTGCATGGAACATTGGATTTGCAGTTAAGTATGTGGCACCTAAATTATCACACCATAAAACTGGTGGTCGCGGCGGAGGTACTCCCAGGTCTCTAAGCACAGACTGCACCCATGTGACTTCAGCTGCACCATTTGCAAGGGCCTTGTACTCCGCCTCGGTACTAGATCGTGACAGTTGGCTATTTTCTAGCACTCCAAGAAATCAGATTGGGTCCTAGGAAGACCACAAAACCACCTGTGGGCGTCATCATCGGCACTTCCCGCCCATCAGCATCGGTGAAAACACTCGAAGTGTGGAGTGTGATTGGCGAATCTGGAGACCAGTAGCCACAGTACCTTTAACATATCTTAGTATGCGCTTGACAACCTCCCAATGCACATCAGTGGGTTTGGACAGATATTGGCACACTTTGTTTACAGCAAAAGAAATATCTGGGCGGGTAAGCGTGAGATACTGCAACCCTCCGACAATACTGCGATAGCTGAAGGCGTCATCACCATTGAGAGGAGTGCCAAGAGCTGCTGCCAACTTATCAGTGACAGACATGGGAGTAGAAATCGCCTTGCAATTCTCCATATGTGCACGGTGAAGTAGGTCATCGGCATACTTACGCTGAGAGAGCACCATTCCCCCTTAATTGTAGGTGGCTTCAATCCCAAGGAAGTAAGCGAGACGACCTAGATCCTTGATAGGAAAAGACCCGGCAAGAGTGCGAAGCAGTCGATCCACCGCTTTAGAACAGGAGATAGCAATGACAATATCATCAACATAAACAAGCATGTAAATGACCACACCCCCTTTCCGGAAAATGAAGAGGGAAGTGTCAGCCTTAGAGGACTGAAAACCAAGTTGATGTAGTCGATCACTGAGGCGGGAATACCAAGCTCGGGGAGACTGTTTCAGCCCATAGATTGACTTCCGAAGCTTGCACACATGTTGAGGGTAGCGAGGATCCTCAAAGCCCGGTGGCTGCTGCATATACACCTCCTCATCAAGAAGACCATGGAGGAATGGAATGCATTGCTCACATCAAGTTGTCGCAAACACCAACCCTGCGAAACAGCGAGTGAGAGCACAAGGCGAACAGTAGCTGGTTTTTTTAGAAAAAGGAGGATGACCCCCGGCCTCTGCATCTGGGAGATGCATACGACCACTTTATTGATTATTCTCGAGGACCTTACAAAGTATTACAAACAATATACCTGAATCCACCATCTTGGCAACGTATGCCATTACTCCTATCCATATGATGAAGGGGTGCTTGCTGGGCCACTACCCAGACCACTCACCTAAGCCTAACATCAAAAACCGGAAGCCCCAGCCGAGCCACATACCGGGTCTGGGGCACAATCCGGTCAGACGCACTCGAGTGTCGTCGCCGCCATCTTCCATAGGTCCGACTTCAGATCATATTGAGGCTTCTACCTTGTCTGGCCACTCTGCCATCAACGCCCCCATGACGCCAGGCAGCTTCCTCCTCCTGCATGAGTCCATCTCCGCGCATCAGACGCCGAGTCTTCACAGCACCATGCCGTCGAGATCCGCCACCATCAATGTGTAAGATGAAGCACCGCTCCACCAAAGTCGCCGTCCTCTAGTCCCTCGAGTCCGTGTGCACCTCCAAGAATGACGCCCCCAGGGGGGAAACGACACCAGAGAGCCGCCGTCATCCGATCTACTGATCTAGGGTTTCCCCCGAAGGTAGCAGAGAGTGGCCTTAAACATCTCCACGGCGATGCCTTCGGGAAGGGAACGACGCAGACAGCACCGCCATCACGGGCCTTGGCAATAGCCAATAGCAGGTTTTCACCCAGATCTGATCGAAGACCTCCATCTCTCGTGCACGGGTCGCCGCCGTCCTTGCCGGGATCTGGATGATCCTGCTTGCGGATCTCAAGACGGAGAACCCCCCACGAGACCCCCGGCGGCGAGGGGAGGACGAGGCAGCGCCCACAGGATCAGATCGCGATGGATCCAAGCCAGCAGCCGCCACCGCCGCCGAGGCTCGCCGCCGCATGCCCCGCGCCCGCCACCGCTTCGCGAGGCTGCCGCCGCGACACCTTGCCGCCTGCCGCCTAGATCCGCCGCCCAGCGGAAGAAGAAGTCGGGGCGGGATTCCCCCCGCCGCCGCCGTCTGCCACGCGGGTTTCACCCGGCGGCGTCACCCGGCGGCGGCGCGAGGAGGGGAAAAGGAGAGGGCGGCGGCGGTGCCTAGGGTTGGAGGCCCCCGAGTCGCCTCTTGCTAGAGTACTCCGTATCTATCTATCTAGCGGCTTGGGCTTTGCAAACAGTAGCTGATTTGACAACTGGACTAAACGTGTCGAGGTAGTCAACACCATACTGCTGAGTGAACCCGCGAGCGACCAGGCGGGCTTTGTACTTGTCAAGAGAGCCATCAGAATGTTGTTTGACTTTGAAAATCCACTTACAGCTGACAATGTTGGTGCCGGAAGGACGTGGAACAAGCGACCACGTCGCGGTGTGCTGAAGGGCCGAAAACTCCTCTTGCATAGCGGCTTTCCATGCAGGATCAACGAGCGCCTGTCGGTACGTAGCTGGAGCGGCCACAACAACACTGAAACCACGACGATACGGGTTGTACCGGACAGCGCCATCAGTGGGGATTTTCGGGCGTTGTATGTTGTTCGGAAGACGCGTGCGTGTCAGCTCAACGGGGGGAGCCGCAGACCGAGCCGGCTGCAAGGCAGGAGGTGATGGAGGAGCGGCCGCCGGAGAGACCGACGGCGAGGCCGGTGGTGATGCAGAGGCACTCGTCGGAGAGGCCGTTGGCGAGGCTGGTGGTAATGGAGGAGCGCCCGCTGAAGACGCCGGCGCGTCTGGTCCGGCATCGACGCGCGCAGAGGCGTCAAGTGCAGGCGATGTACGCGCTGATGGTGAGGCCGGCTCGTCTATCTGGTCAGTACATGGCGTAGACATGGTAGAGGCCGGAGTTGGCCCACCTGATGGAGAAGCACCACAGCCGGGGCCTGCTGCTGGACGTGTGGCACATGATGGCTTGGTGCATGGCGTTGTAGCATGCACGTCGCTATGGCCCTGTACAGCGCTCGTAGATACATGTCGTTCCTCTGTATCTGCGGGACACAAGTCAGGAAACAAAAACGACAAGTTGTAGTTTCTCACATTAGCATCCTGAACTACTGGCTCATTGGAAGGAAACGATACAGGAGGATTTAAGCGAGACAAGTCGGGACACGCACCAGTCGCAAAGAGAAAAACATTTTCATCGAAGACGACATCGCGGAAGATATAGATGCGACCAGTGAACCTGTCAAGACACTTATAACCTTTATGGAACGGACTATATCCGAGAAAAATGCACATCTTGAAGCGGAACTCAAGTTTTCAGGAGTTGTATTTACGAAGACTAGGCCAACACGCACATCCAAATATACGAAGAAAAGAGTAATCGGGCGTGATGTGAAGAAGACGTGTGAGTGGTTGCATATTTTGAAGGGTCTGGCTGGGCATGTGGTTAATCAAATAACATGTGGTAAGAAAAGCTTCATCCCAATAACGCAAAGGAAGATTGGAGTGAGCGAGGAGAGCAAGCCCGGTTTCAACCAAGTGCCGGTGCTTCCGTTCAGCTATACCATTTTGTTGGGATGTATGTGGACAGGATATGCGATGAGAAATACCGACACGCTGAAAAAATTTATGCAAGCGGTGGTATTCACCCCCAATCAGATTGAACCGCACGGATTTTTGCATTGAGGAGTCGTTCGACATGTACCTGAAAATTATAGAAAACTTGTTCGACATCAGATTTATGTTTAAGAAGATAAATCCATGTAAAACGGCTAAAGTCATCAACAAAGCTAACATAAAACTTAAAACCTCCCAAGGAGGCGAGGGCAGGACCCCACACATCGGTATGAATAAGCTCAAGTGGTTTCGAAGAAACACGGGATGAATTATTGTAAGGTAATTGATGACTTTTCGCGCATTGACATGCGTCACAAACGAAAGTATCATGACTCGACGAACAAGGGAGTTTATTTGACCGAACGACGGACTCAACTACATTATTTGATGGGTGACCCAAGCGATGATGCCACTGACTTGATGAAGAACGGACTCCGGAGAGAGCTCGGCGTGATGATGACGACGACGGCCGACCATATGGGATGGGGTAGAGGCCATTGCGACTTCTACCGAGAAGAAGGACCCTCCTCGTGATTTTGTCCTTCACACAAAAGAAAAAACAGTGAAATTCCACAAACACTTGGTTATTCGAAATAAGACGATAAACAGAACGAAGATGTTTGTGAATCTCAGGGACGTGCAGAACATTTTCAAGGTGGATGGGATCACTAGAGCCAGCAAGTTTAGTACGACCAATATGAGAAATTTTCAAACCTGCACCATTTGCAACTTGAACTTGATCCTTTCCACCATAGCGCTCGTGCACCGTCAAGCGGTCGAGGTCGCTGGTGAGGTGGTCAGTGGCACCGGTGTCAAGGTACCAATTGTTGTCGCGGTGGCCGTATGTAGCCATGTTGCCGCTGCGGTCATTGTAGCGATCGCGACAATCGGTGGCGTAGTGCCCCTCCTCGCAGCATATTTGGCACCTTGGAGGACGACGGTTTCTGCCGCCGCCGCCGTTGTGACGGCCCCGTTGCTGCCACGGTTGCCATTGGAACCATAGCGGCCACCATTGCCACCACTCCTGTTTCCATGGCCACCATGGCCACCATTGCTGTTCCGGTTGCCGTCGCTGGAACCGGAGCCGTTGTCGTGGTGCACGACGTTGTTGGCTGATGAAGAGAAGTCACCACTGTTCGTGGCATGCTTCTCCTGACGCGCCTCGAAGCTAAGAAGGTAGGCATAAAAATCGGAGAGGCTTACTTCTCCAGTGAAGATGGAGAGCGCAGTCATGAGGGGGTCATATTCCTGACCCAGCCCACCGATTATGTGCCCGATGATCTCGTCATCGGACAGTACCTCGCCGACGTGGCCAGTGTGTCGGCATAGCCTGTCATCTTGTGGAAGAATTCTGCCGCCGACATGTCCTTCTTCTTCGTCTGTGACAGCTGCATACGGAGTTGGCGCACACTGGCCCGATTCTGGGCAGCGAACATAGCGCCGAGGGCAGTCCAAACGGCCGTCGCGGAGGTCGCTTGCGTCATCTGGGCGAGCACTTCCTCCGTCATGGAGGACAGGAGCGCGCCGAGCACGGCCTGGTCGGTCCTCCTCCATGGCTCGTACTCAGGGTTGGGCACGGAGCGCGCAGCATCGCCGGTGCCCACGGTGATCGTCTTCGACGGCGCTGGGACGGAGCCGTCGAGGTAGCCGAACAGGCCGGTGCCGGTGAGGTTTGGGACAATCTGCGCCTTCCATAGCAGGAAGTTGGCGCGGGTGAGCCGGACGATGATGAGGCCGGCGAGCGACGACATGGTAGCGGTGTGGCCGGAGACGAGCGGGCCGGCGGTGGTAGTGACGAGTGCGCCGGAGGTGGTGCCAGCCATGTCGTGGTGTGATGGGATCGAGGCTCTGTTACCACGTTAGACAACAATATGTTTGCCGTGAATTGCCCCATGGGTTGCACCTCTATTTAATCTGATAGACCTTGTACAACAAGGATACAATCAATCTGATACTAATCAGATCGTAGACTACCATACACAGCAGATTACAATTGCTACGTAATATCTCCATCATAATTACATGAGATATAACTGATACTATTCTATGTACGTTAACAGCCATCAACACTGATTTTGGCTATCCCCTGGGCAGAAGGAATCCATCGAGGATGATGGACTTGAGTATTGGAAGCTTGTTACCGTGGTTGAGGCTTGGCCTTGCAAACTTCAAGATCAAACAAGTATATGAATAGAAGAGGGTGTTCCCTGTGGACTTCGGAAATCATTCTCATGTAAGGCTTTCCTCGTGGCATGCCAAATGCTTCCTGACGAGCGAACCTACAGCTACGCATGAGCTGCATGAGCGTCTGCACTAATGGGCTGGCCCGATTCACTCGCCCGTAGGCAATTTCTAATAGGAATCGGTGGTACAGGCGACCTACCGCATCGTGGCTTCCTCACCTTGGCTAACAGGCGACTTTATGCTGCAGCCATGGCTTGAGTTGTTGGTGGCCCAACTTATAGTGAGGCACCAGTGCTTTGCATGCCATAAAAACTCTTGATTTCACAGCCGGATAAACTGCCAATAGCCTCTAGTCCTGGCTCCTAGATCGCATGAGTCTCGCATGCCGCACACAACCACGAATAGACGAGCGTCGTCCGATACTACAATAGTGGAACACCTACCGGCTTATCAGGGGTGGGCATGGATAGGCAGCAACGTTGACAAGTGGCACCCACATCCAATTGTTGGGGAACGCAGTAATTTTAAAAAAATCCGACACACACGTAAAATTTATCTAGGTGATGCATAGCAACGAGAGGGGAGAGTGTTGTCCACGTACCCTCGTAGACCGAAAGCGGAAGCGTTATGACAACGCGGTTGATGTAGTCGTACGTCTTCACGATCTAACCGATCCTAGTACCGAAAGTACGGCACCTCCGTGATCTGCACACGTTCAGCTCGGTGATGTCCCACGAACTCTAGATCCAGCTGAGGTCGAGGGAGAGTTTCGTCAGCACGACAGCGTGGTGACGGTGATGATGAAGTTACCGACGCAGGGCTTCGCCTAAGCACTACAACGATATGAACGAGGTGGAAATCTGTGGAGAGGGGCACCGCACACGGCGAAACAATCAACTTGTGTGTCTATGGAGTGCCCCCCTCCCCCGTATATAAAGGAGGGGAGGAGGAGGCCGGCTGGCCACAAGGGGCGGGAGTCCTACTCCAAGTAGGTCTGGCTCCCCCCTTTCCTATTCCTATTAGGAGAAGGAGGAAGGAGGAGGAGAGAAGAAGGAAAGGGGGGCCAGCCCCCAAAAACCTGAACCAATTCGGTTTGGGCCTAGGGGGGCGCGCCCCGCCACTTGCCCGCTGCCTCCTATCTTCACTAGGGCCCATTGATTTCCCGGGGGTTCCGGTAACCTCCCGGTACTTCGGAAAAATGCCCGAACCACCCGAAACCTTTCTGGTGTCCAAACATAGCCTTATAATACATCAATCTTTATGTCTCGACCATTTCGAGACTTCTCTTCATGTCTGTGATCACATCCGGGACTCCTAATAACCTTCGGTACATCAAAACAAATAAACTCATAATACCGATCGTCACCGAACGTTAAGCGTGCGGACCCTACGGGTTCTAGAACTATGTAGACATGACCGATACACATCTCCGGTCAACAACCAATAGCGGAACCTGGATGCTCATATTGGTTCCTACATATTCTACGAAGATCTTTATCGGTCAAACCGCATAACAACATACGTTGTTCCTTTGTCATCGGTATGTTACTTGTCCGAGATTCGATCGTCGGTATCTCAATACCTATGTTGAAACCGGATTTTGGCACGGCATAAAAAGCAAAAAAGATGGCCTCGAGTGAAAGGGTTTTCAGCATGAAAAGTTTCACGTCACCGAGTGGAACAACTTTGATGTTTAAGTCATCGACATCCGACCTCATCTTAGGGGCCGAAACTATACTCCGAGTGGCAGAATTTAGTGTTCCGAGTGCTTTTCGGCCGATTATGCCTTCAAGACGACCTCGGATGAAGGAGTACTATAAAGGAATTGTCTTCATCTCATCGAGGCAATTGATTTTTATATATAAATCATCACAATCCGAGGTCGTATGCAAAATTTAGAGGCAACACTTCGCGGACCGGTCCTGAATGAAAAAGTGACGCGAGGGACTAGACACCCACCTAGGTGGTGTCTGATGGGTCGCGTGAGTTATTCGGCCTTTGCCGGAGGAATGAAGCTTGCCGGGATGGAGACCTCGCCGGCGTGGAAAGCTTGACGAGGTGGAGACCTTGCCGGCGTGGAAAGCTTGCCGGCGTGAAGCTTGCCGGTGTGAAAGCTTACCGGGGTAGAAACCTTGCCGGGGTGGAAACCTTGCCGGGGTGAAAGCTTGCCGGGGTAGAAAGCTTGCCGGGTAGAAACCTTGCTGGGGTGAAACCTTCCCGGGGTGAAAGCTTGTCGGGTAGAAACTGTGCCGGTGTGGAAAGCTTGCCGGACTGGAAAGCTTGCAGGGGTGGAGGTTGTCAAAGTCAATCCGACCAGAAGTTGAAGATGGGCTCAAAAGGTTATTCAGATGATCTTGGATGGAAAAGTGTTCTACACGGAAGTTGTGCGACTCGTCAAAACGATCGATTTTGATATAAAGATCGTCCCAGTCCAAGGTCATATGCAAAAGTTAGAGCCCGCATAGCGAGACCCTCCAGCGAGCAAAATATGACGCCCGGAACGAGACACATATGTGGGTATGTCTGATGAGCTGCGTGAATAATTAGCTGTTTTGCGCGAGCGATTTGACCCTCGAGATGACCTCCGATGAAAAAACGTTCAACATGAAAGATGTTCGTCTCGTCGAAGCGGTAAAGATTGCTTTTGGACTTGTTTCCATCCGAGGTAGTTCACCACCACAAAAAAGGACCCGCAAGGTACAGCCAGTTTAAACCGAACAGTTTTGGAAAATTCAGATAAAATCAATCCGAATTTGACTAGGGTTTTGGACGTGAATCCAAGCCTTTTCCTTGCAGGGGAAGTCCAGCCGCCTCTTATATACCTAAGGGGTGACGGCCGATTGAACAACATCAATCGAACTAATCAATCTATTACAGTTTTGTGTTCATCTATCTTTATCCCCTACCCTTGTATCTTTCTTTTTCGTTCTTCGTTCGTTCTTCGTATTGGAGGACAGGGATCCACGAGGCTCTAGGGGCGAGCAAATCGACCTAGGGCAGCCCATAGCCGCCGCACTCCTTGACGGGGTCCCTCCCGGGCGTGTGGGGTTTCGGGTCATCAAAAGCGCCCGCCGACTGTCTTGCGTATCGCGCTGTCGGTCGGGTCTCCTTTGACGTGAGATGCGGTGCATCACCCCCGGCGTCGAGGGTACACGTGACGTGTTCGTGTGTCAACACACTTTTTGGCGACTCCGCTGGGGAAGAAGCTTTGAACAGTCTCCAGCCCGTTCTTGCTACGAAGAGATCGTCATCTAGGGTTTGCAATCTACAAAGGTAATATGAATACCCAATTCCCTACTGTAGATGCAAATAATTCATATAGTGTTACTAGATCGTTCAATGAGTATACTCTATCAGCCAACCCTAGTTTTCTCAATAATGCATCTAATTACATGCAAAGGCCGATTTAAAGTAATTTACATGCTACAACTTCTTATGATACTAGTAACATGCACCCTATGTACTCCAACTCTCATGCATCGGCAACCCCAGAAATCGTTATGCCGATGAACAACATGATGAGTTTGGTCAATCAAGTTGAAACACCTCTTGTAGGAACTTCCAATAGCATGCGACAAAGTGTTTCACCTTTTTATTCATCGGCAACTAATTTGCAATCCGATGAATGAGAGAATTGGCCATGCTACTACTAGCTATTCGGCCAGTTACTCTCAACCGTCGTATGCTACACCTCATGTTAGTTAGTTTTAGGCACCATACACAACTGTAGATGCTCATAATTCGGCTTCACACCTTTCTGGTCATAGCCGAATAAATGTAAATTTTACAGGAGCGGTTGTGCCAAATATAGTAGAAGATGAGGTAGTGGTGGCTGCATTGAAGAGTTTAGCCCAGAATAAGAGTATTAGTGCTATTTGCCTTGAACAACATGAAAAGGGGCTATTTCCTTATTATGCCGCAATAAAAGCTAGAGTTTTGCAAGAAGATGAATCTTTGCCAATTGATAAAATTGGTGGGCAAAAATATGGTTTTACAACAATGCATATGCCTTCACCTAGTACTACATCATATTATACAACCCCTACACTATTGCAAAATTTTGGCAACACCCATGTGTCATTGCTGAAAGAATCTAAAAACATTGGAGAGCAATCATATCCGGAGTGGGCTGAAATTGAGAAAAAGCTTAAAGCTAACTTTGTCGCTCGCCGCCAGAAACAAATAGAAAAAGAATTGGCTCAGATAAAAGAAGCATTGCCAATTGGTAGTATCAATGAAAAGAACGATGATTCAGAACTTGAAAGTGCTTCGGTTGAAAAAGCCGAATCAAGTAGTATATATTATGAATCCATCAAATCCAAAGAGGCAAGCATTATTGAGAAAGGGCATGTCAAGCATAGCTAAACAACCATACTTGATTTTTCTGAAGTTAATGGAACCTACTTCCTGCCCTATGAATTCCGTGCCGTAGAAATTGACAAGCCTCAAGGACAAGAGCAAGTAGACAAATAAAGTTTGGCTGATAAGGATCTTCAAGGTAATGATGCACGAAATAAAGAAAAAGGTGATGAAAAGGCGTTGGAGAGTCATCCAAAGACGAAGCTAGATATTGTTCAAGTCACACCACCATCATGCTCTCCCAATGTATTTGAAGAGGTATGCATAGCGAGTAATTTACCTATTTTCAGATTTGGTTGCGACTTCATTATTGATGCATCTATAAGAAATATTCTCATAAGTAATTTTGAAAGACCAATGAAGAAGGGTAATTTACTTGTTAGCAATAAAATTGTTATGGAACATATCGGTCAACCCATTGCGCCATTTATAAAGACCGATAATGACTTACTGTTACAGCCAAAGCTTTCCCCGTTGCTTTGTCTAAAGTTCATATTTAGTTGGGTAGCTTTGCTTATTTCTTACTTGGCTTACACTTGGTCTCAATTGAGACATGTATGTTCTAACTATTTTCGTTTCAGAAATTTAAAGCCAAGGTTAAAATCTTCTGAGCAAACCGATGTCAGTATAGTTTCTTATCCAAAGGCATCAGAGATAGAGTGCAAAACACAATGCATAGCCTAATGGGGTGATGCAAAATCTGAACCATTCGTTTGCTTAACTCCAAAGCCGTTCTCACAACAAGATCATCTAGAAAATAAAAAATACCTTCAATTCCAATATGTGTGATCAAATCTTTGATTTGTTGTTGAGAAATAATTATATTAGAATTCTTGATCACCATGTTGAGCCATCTGTTCAGGGACGAATGTATTGTAAGTTGCATGATTCGTCCAAGCATAATTTTGAGGATTGCAACATGTTTCGTCAAATAATTAAACCGACCATTGATAAAGGACGATTGAAATTTGTTGAGACACCAAGATATGACCAGTCTATTTTGATTGGTCTCAATGGCAGAAAGTTTTTGCATCGGCTGCTTCAAGCCGATCCATTTAAAAAGAAGGTAAAAACTGTAGGTGATGGGATCAAGCTTTCAAGTAAATACGTTGTTGAAGAGCATAATGAACATAATCTTGAGGGCGAAAATTCCATCGAAGCTACAATGGAGACCCCAAGGACTGGGGGGCATCAAGCAAATCCAATGATCGATGAAAGCAAACCAAAAGAAAAAAAAGGCCAAAATAAGCGCAAGTGTAAGAGATCAAAAATCACCTTCGCTGAACTATTGAATAAATATCAAAAGAAGAGTGAAGAGAAGAATGCTTATCGGCCAAATCATGCAAAGAAACCAAGATCACCCCCAAGGCGCAAATATGAGGATCGGTATTGGCAAAGTGAGAATTTTAATGCAACATATTCATATCCTTATTTTGGGCCGCCAATGCCAATGCCGTGGATGCCTCCCTATGCTCATATAGATCCATATCCATCATGGGACGGGTATGATACAAGGGCACATTCTCCATCTTATTTTAGACCATCTCACCAATATTATGCAGCTCTGAGAAGATCAACATTTGAACAATCACATGTTAAAGACCGTTACAATCATAAGGAATTGGTCCAGAGCTCAAGGAAGAAGAAAGAGGTGGTCAAGCAAGTTTACCATGTTAAAAGAGATGGTCGTAAGAGTGCTACTTCACAATTGATCTCAAATGAAAAAGAGCCAATTAAAATGTTGACATTGGCTAAAGAAAATGAAATGAAGCGATCAATTGTTGAGAGTCAAAGTGCCAAATCCGAAGAAAAGAAGTTGAGAGTGCACAAGGCCAAAAAAGAATAGCCATTGGTCAAAACAGAATCGCAGCCGAGATGCCCACTCAGCCTATCATATTGGCAAAAGAAGAAACTAAAAAAACTTAGTGCACAAGAACTTGAAGAAAGGAACATGGCATGGGTTCCTAACGGAAGTGCTCAAAATAAGAATTATGTGCAAGCTTCCCTTACAAGAAATGCGGCAAAGGTGAATAAGGAAAAGAGTGAAAACTATAAAGGACCAAGCCGAAGGTTTCAGCATCTTTGGTCTACACATTATCCACATTCTTCAACTTTGCCATTAACGCCTATGCCATGGAATTTGTCATCAGGTATGATTGGTAACCCTCAATGGGCTTATTTTAATCCATGGATGCCATATAATTTCTTACATCATGAAAGGGTATTACCAAGTCACTATACATTTGACTAGCTATGCTACGTCTTGAGCTTGCGTTGGTTTTCCTCGAAGAGGAGAGGGTGATGCAGCAAAGTGTAGCGTAAGTATTTCCCTCAGTTTTGAGAACCAAGGTATCAATCCAGTAGGAGGCTCCTCAAAAGTCCCACGCACCTACACAAACAAACTGAGAACTCGCAACCAACACAATAAAGGAGTTGTCAATCCCTTCACGACCACTTGCGAAAGTGAGATCTAATAAAGATAGTATGATAAGATAAATATATTTTTGGTATTTTATAATATAGATGCAAAAAGTAAAGATGCAAATAAAAGTAGATTGGAAACAAGTATGATAAGAGATAGACCCGGGGGCCATAGGTTTCACTAAAGGCTTCTCTCAAGATAGCATAAGTATTATGGTGGGTGAACAAATTACTGTCGAGCAATTGATAGAAAAGCGCATAGTTATGAGATTATCTAGGCATGATCATGTATATAGGCATCACGTCCATAACAAGTAGACCGACTCCTGCCTGCATCTACTACTATTACTCCACACACCGACCGCTATCCAAATGCATCTAGAGTATTAAGTTCATAAGAACAGTAACGCATTAAGCAAGATGACATGATGTAGAGGATAAACTCATGAATATGATATAAACCCCATCTTGTTATCCTCGATGGCAACAATACAATACGTGCCTTGCAACCCTTTACATCACTTGGTAAGGACACATAAGATTGAACCCAAAGCTAAGCACTTCTCCCATGGCAAGAAAGATCAATCTAGTAGGCCAAACTAAACCGATAATTGAAGAGACTTGCAAAGATAACTTAATCATACATAAAAGAATTCAGAGAAGATTCAAATATTATTCATAGATAAACTTGATCATAAACCCACAATTCATCGGATCTCGACAAACACACCGCAAAAAGAGATTACATCGAATAGATCTCCACAAGAGAGGGGGAGAACATTGTATTGAGATCCAAAAAGAGAGAAGAAGCCATCTAGCTAATAATTATGGACCCGTAGGTCTGTGGTAAACTACTCACAACTCATCGGAGGGGCAAGAATGTTGATGTATAGGCCCCCCGTGCTTGATTCCCCCTCGGGCAGAGTGCCGGCGAAGGCCCCAAGATGGGATCTCGCGGATACATAAGGTTACGGTGGTGGAAATTGTGTTTCGTTGTTCCCCCGGATGTTTTCGGGGTACGTAGGTATATATAGGAAGAAGAAGTACGTTGGTGGCCGCCCAAGGGGCCCACGAGACAGGGGGCGCGCCCTATAGGGGGGGGGTGCCCTCCTATCTCGTGGAGCCTCTGCTTGTTTCTTGACTTGCACTCCAAGTTCTCTGGATCACCTTCGGTGAGAAAATCGCGTTCCCGAAGGTTTCATTCCGTTTGGACTCCGTCTGATATTCCTTTTCTTCGAAATACTGAAATAGGAAAAAAAAACAGCAATTCTGGGCTGGGCCTCCGGTTAGTAGGTTAGTCCCAAAAATGATATAAAAGTGGAAAATAAAGCCCAATATGGTCCAAAACAGTAGATAAAGTAGCATGGAGCAATAAAAATTATAGATACGTTGGAGACGTATCGGGCATCTAAGCTTAATTCCTGCTCGTCCTCAAGTAGGTAAATGATAAAAGAGAATTTTGATGCGGAGTGATACTTTGGCATAATTTCAATGTAAATCCTCTTAATTGTGGTATGAATATTCAGATCCGAAAGATTCAAGACAAAAGTTCATATTGACATAAAATAATAATACTTCAAGCATACTAACTAAGCAATTATGTCTTCTCAAAATAACATGGCCAAATAAAGTTATCCCTACAAAATCATATAGTCTGGCTATGCTCCATCTTCCCCACAAAATATTTAAATCATGCACAACCCGATGATATGCCAAGCAATTGTTTCATACTTTAACATTTTCAAAACTTTTTCAATCTTCACGCAATACATGAGCGTGAGCCATGGATATAACACTATATGTGGAATAGAATGGTGGTTGTGGAGAAGACAAAAAGAGGGAAGATAGTCTCACATCAACTAGGCGTATCAACGGGCTATGGAGATGCCCATCAATAGATATCAATGTGAGTGAGTAGGGATTGCCATGCAACGGACGCACTAGAGATATAAGTATATGAAAGCTCAACAAAAGAAACTAAGTGGGTGTGCATCCAACTTGCTTGCTCACGAAGACCTAGGGCATTTGAGGAAGCCCATCATTCGAATATACAAGCCAAGTTCTATAATGAAAAATTCCCACTAGTATATGAAAGTGACAGAATGAGAGACTCTCTATCATGAAGATCTTGGTGCTACTTTGAAGCACAAGTGTGGTAAAAGGATAGTAGCATTGCCCCTTCTCTCTTATTCTCTCATTTTTTTTCTCTTTTTTTTCTTTGGGCCTTTTTTTTATGGCCTCTTTTTTTCGTCCGGAGTCTCATCCCGACTTGTGGGGGAATCATAGTCTCCATCATCCTTTCCTAACTGGGACAATGCTCTAATAATGATGATCATCACACTTTTATTTTCTTACAACTCAAGAATTACAACTCAATACTTAGAACAAAATATGACTCTATATGAATGTCTCCGGCGGTGTACCGGGATATGCAATGAAACATGAGTGACATGTATGAAAGAATTATGAACGGTGGCTTTGCCACAAATACGAGGTCAACTACATGATCATGCTAGCAATATGACAATGATGGAGAGTGTCATAATAAACGGAACAGTGGAAAGTTGCATGGCAATATATCTCGGAATGGCTATGGAAATGCCATAATAGGTAGGTATAGTGGCTGTTTTGAGGAAGATATATGGTGGGTGTATGATACCGGTGAAAAGTGCGCGGTATTAGAGAGGCTAGCAATGGTGGAAGGATGGGAAAAAGTTAGTATAATCCATGGACTCAACATTAGTCATAAAGAACTCATATACTTATTGTAAAAATCTAGAAGTTATCAAAGCAAAGTATTACGCATGCTCCTAGGGGGGTAGATTGGTAGGAAAAGACCATCGCTCGTCCCCGACCGCCACTCATAAGGAAGACAAACAATAAATAAATCATGCTCCGAGTTCATCACATAACGGTTCGCCATACATGCATGCTACGGGAATCAAAAACTTCAACACAAGTATTTTTTAAATTCACAACTACTCAACTAGCATGACTCTAGTATCACCATCTTCATATCTCAAAACAATTATCAAGCATCAAACTTTTCTTAGTATTCAACGCACTCAAAAGAAAGTTTCACATATCTTGAATACCAAGTATATTAACATTAAGCAAATTACCATGCTATTAACGACTCTCAAAATAATCTAAGTGAAGCATGAGAGATCAATAGTTTATTTATAAAAAATATACCACCGTGCTCTAAAATATCTAAGTGAAGCACTAGAGCAAAAATTATCACGCTCAAAAGATATAAGTGAAGCACTATGAGCAAAACTATCAAGCTCAAACGATATAAGTGAAGCACATAGAGTATTCTATCAAAGTCTAATTTATGTATGGCTCTCTCAAAAGGTGTGAACAGAAAGGATGATTATGGTAAACTAAAAAGCAAATACTAATATAACACACGGCGCTCCAAGCAAAACACTTATCATGTGGTGAATAAAAATATAGCCCCAAGTAAAGTTACCAATGAACGAAGATGAAAGAGGGGATGCCTTCCCGGGGCATCCCCAAGCTTAGGCTTTTGGCTATTCTTGAATATATTGGGGTGTCATGGGCATCCCCAAGCTTAGGCTCTTTCCACCCATTATTCCATAGTCCATAAAAACTTTGCCCAAAACTTGAAAACTTCACAACACAAAACTCAATAGAAATCTCGTGAGCTCCGTTAGAGAAAGAAAACAAAAGACTACTTTAAGGTACTGTAATGAACTCATTATTTATTTATAATTGTGTTAAACCTACTGTATTCCAACTTCTCTATGGATTATAAACTATTTTACTAGCCATAGATTCATCAAAATAAGCAAACAACACACGAAAAACAGAATCTGTCAAAAACAGAACAGTCTGTAGTAATCTGTAACTAACGAAAACTTCTGGAACTCAAAAACAATTATAAAAATTAGAAGACCTAGAAAATTTGTTTATTGATCAGCAGAAATTGGAATCATTATTTTATCACGTTCTGGTGATTTTTAACAATTCGGGCACTGAGCGCAAAGTTTCTGGAAATTACAGCAAGATCAAATAACTATCATCCAAGAAGATCCAATAGGTTTAACTTGGCACAAACACTAATTAAAAGATAAAACCACATCCAAACAGAGGCTATATGGATTATTTATTCCTAAACAGAAACAAAAATAAAAAAATAAAAAAAATTGGGTTGCCTCCCAACTAGCGCTATCGTTTAATGCCCCTAGCTAGGCATTAAAATTTCAATGATGCTCACGTGAAAGACAAGAATTGAAGCATAAAGAGAGCATCATAAAACATGTGACAAACACACTTAAGTCTAACATATTTCATATGCATAGGAATCTTATAGGCAAAAAAATTATCAAGGCAAGCAAAAACTAGCATATGCAAGGAAGCGGAAAGAAAACAATAGCAATCTCAACATACCGAGAGGTAACTTAGCAACATGAAAAATTCTACAACCATATTTTCCTCTCTCATAATAATTACATGTAGGATCATAAGAAAACTCAACAAAATAGCTATCACAATAAATACTTTCAACACGATCCACATGCATGCAAAGTTGACACTCTTCCGAAATAGTGGGATTAACATTAACTAAAGTCATGACCTCTCCAAACCCACTTTTATCAAAAACTTCATAAGATTGAACATTATCCAAATATGTGGGATCTAAAGTTAACACTCTTCCAAATCCACTTTCAATATTATTGCAAACAATATTATCAATCTCATATTCATCATGGGGACTAAATAAATTTTCAAGATCATAAAAAGAATCACCCCAATCATGATCATTGCAACAAGTAGTAGACATAGCAAAACTAGCATCCCCAAGCTTAGGGTTTTGCATATTATTAGCACAATTTAAATCAATAGAATTTATAATAAAATCATTGCAATCATGCTTTTTATTCAAAGACCTATTGTGAATCGTTTCATAAAGTACTTTATCACAATTTTTAGATTCACGAAATTCAGGCAAAACCTCAAAAAGATAATCTAGTGCACTCAACTCGCTAGCAATAGGTTCATCATAATTGGATCTCTTAAAGAGATTAGCAAGTGTATGAGGATCCATAGACTCTTAGCAAGCGAAGATGCAAGCAAGAAGAAGGCACATGGTAACACAAGATTGAACGGAGGAAGGGCGAATAAAATGGCAAGGGTGAAGTGGGGGAGAGGAAAACGAGAGGCAAATGGAAAATAATGTAAATGCGAGGGAGATAGGTTTGTGATGGTTACTTGGTATGTCTTGACTTGAGCAAAGACCTCCCCGGCAACGGCGCCAGAAATCCTTCTTGCTACGTCTTGAGCTTGCGTTGGTTTTCCTCGAAGAGGAGAGGGTGATGCAGCAAAGTGTAGCGTAAGTATTTCCCTCAGTTTTGAGAACAAAGGTATCAATCCAGTAGGAGGCTCCTCAAAAGTCCCACACACCTACACAAACAAACTGAGAAATCGCAACCAACACAATAAAGGGGTTGTCAATCCCTTCACAGCCACTTGCGAAAGTGAGATCTAATAAAGATAGTATGATAAGATAAATATTTTTTTTGATATTTTATAATATAGATGCAAAAAGTAAAGACGCAAATAAAAGTAGATTGGAAACAAGTATGATAAGAGATAGACCCGGGGGCCATAGGTTTCACTAGAGGCTTCTCTCAAGATAGCCTAAGTATTACGGTGGGTGAACAAATTACTGTCGATCAATTGATAGAAAAGCGCATAGTTATGAGATTATCTAGGCATGATCATGTATATAGGCATCACGTCCATAACAAGTAGACCGACTCTTGCCTGCATCTACTACTATTACTCCACACATCGACCGCTATCCAGCATGCATCTGGAGTATTAAGTTCATAAGAACAGTAACGCATTAAGCAAGATGACATGATGTAGAGGGATAAACTCATGCAATATGATATAAACCCCATCTTGTTATCCTCGATGGCAACAATACAATCGTGCCTTGCAACCCTTTACATCCTTTGGGTAAGCACACATAAGATTGAACCCAAAGCTAAGCACTTTTCCCATGGCAAGAAAGATCAATCTAGTAGGCCAAACTAAACCGATAATTCAAGAGACTTGCAAAGACAACAATCATACATAAAAGAATTCAGAGAAGATTCAAATATTATTCATAGATAAACTTGATCATAAACCCACAATTCATCGGATCTCGACAAACACACATAAAAGAGATTAAATCGAATAGATCTCCACAAGAGAGGGGAGAACATTGTATTGAGATCCAAAAGAGAGAAGAAGCCATCTAGCTAATAACTATGGACCCGTGGGTCTGTGGTAAACTACTCACAACTCATCGGAGGGGCAAGAATGTTGATGTAGAGGCCCCCGTGCTTGCTCCCCCTCGTGAGTGCGGCGAAGGCTAAGATGGGATCTCGCGGATCTGAAGGTTCTGGTGGTGGAAATTGTGTTTCGTGGTGCCCCGGATGTTTTCGGGTACTTAGGTATATATAGGAAGAAGAAATGCGTCGGTGGCATGAGGGGCCCACGAGACAGGGGCGCGCCTGTGGGGAGGCGCCCTCCTATCTCGTGGAGGCTCCGGTTGCTTCTTGACTTGCACTCCAAGTTCTCTAGATCACGTTCTGTGAGAAAATCGCGTTCCCGAAGGTTTCATCCCGTTTGGACTCCGTTTGATATTCCTTTTCTTCGAAATACTGAAATAGGCAAAAACCGACAATTACAATTGGGCCTCTGGTTAGTAGGTTAGTCCCAAAAATGATATAAAAGTGGAAAATAAAGCCCAATATGGTCCAAAACAGTAGATAAAGTAGCATGGAGCAATCAAAAATTATAGATACGTTGGAGACGTATCAAGCTACAAGTTTGTTGCTGATCCAAAGGGCCGAAATACTTGATTTGTCATTTCATTTGTTTTTTTCGGCTATATGTGCTTTGAATGAAGTTTACATGATAATGGACGATATTTATCTATCGTCCTAAGATTATGTCAATGCATGGTCGGTGTAGTACTCTAACATCGTCCTTAGTTCAATTAGAGAGCGAGATAAGGTACGTGCTCATGGAAATTTATATGTATGCTTATATTATTGATTGAATGTAGTGGAGACATCATGGCCGATGTCATTGAATACATGTTGCACAGACCAATTCTTAGTAGTAGAATTGGCAAGTGGGCTTATGCTTTGATTGAATATGATTTGGCTTATGAATATCTAGAATCCATGAAAGGCCAAATCGTTGCTAATTTTATTGTTGAACATCGGATTGATGACAAGCATGATGTTGATATAAACCTTGTCTCACTAGTACCATGGAGATTATATTTTGATGGTTCAATTTGTAGCAATGGACAAGGTGTTGGTATTGTTTACATATCTCCTCATGGTGCTGTTTTTGAAGCCCCATGCCGCTTAGAATATTTTTGTACAAACAATCAAGCCGAATATGAAGCATTATTATTCGGCCTAGAGATGTTACTTGCTATAGGTGTTACACATATTGAGGTTTATGGTGATTCGTTATGACTAGTGCAACAAATATCCAAAGTCTTTCAATGCTTTGACGGATCACTTAATGTTTATCTTGATAAATGTCTAGATATAATTTCTACTTTGGATTATTTTAGCATTGCTCATATATCTAGACATGACAATTGGAAAGCAAATGAGTTGGCACAATAAGCATCCGGCTATCATGTTGATCGTGGCATGTTTCAAATTTCTGAAAAGCCGATGTATAGTCTTGCCAACATAGGGGAGGCCGAACCGGGGCCCACCGTTTCGGCCACTAATGAAATATTCAATGCAGGAGAAAATCAAGACTAGAGGAAACCCATCATTGATTATTTGTGTGATCCTAGTAGAAGGGTGGACAGGCTGTTCGGCGTATGCCTTTCAAGTACACAATGAGAGATGATGGTCTCTATCGCCGAACGGTTGATGATGTTCTTTTAAAGTGCTTGGGCGAGGACCAAGCGAGAATTGCTATGGGAGAGGTCCATGAAGGTATTTGTGGCACTCATCAGTCGGCTCCCAAGATGAAATGGTTATTACGACGTGCTGGATTTTATTGGTCGACCATGATTAATGATCGCTTCACATATTATAAAGGGTGTGAAGCTTGTCAAAAATTTGGTGATATTCAGTTGGCTCCTACTGCTATGTTACATCCCAATGTCAAGCCGTGGCCTTTCAGAGGATGGGGTTTAGACTTTGTTGGACAAATTCATCCGTCTTCATCAAAGGGGCATCCGTCTTCACTAAATGGTCTGAAGCAGTACCTCTCAAGAACATGACACATACAGAGGTAATTAAATTCATAACCGTGCACATTATTCATAGATTCGGCATTCCTCAAAGGTTGACTACAGATCAAGGCTCATCTTTCATGTCACACCAAGTCAGAGAGTTTGCCGAATCTTATAACATAAAGTTGCTCAATTCCTCTCCATATGCCCAAGCCAATGGACAACTGAGTCTAGCAATAAAATTTTAATCAAACTCATCAAGAAGAAAATTGAGGATAATCCGAGGAGATGGCATGAGTTGTTGTCTGAAGCATTATGGGCACATAGAATCTTAAGGCATGGTGCTACGAAAGTGACTCCATATGAGCTAGTATATGGTCAATAGGCTGTTTTACCAGTGGAAGTAAATTTGAATGCTTTGAGAATAGCCAAACAAAATGATTTATCGGCAGTAGACTTTTATAACTTGATGATGGACAATATTGATGAGGTTGCCGATAAGCGTTTATGCCTTTGAAGGCCATAGAGAGGGACAAGTTGAGGGTAGCAAGAGCTTACAATAAGAAAGTTAAGTTGAAAAATTTTCAAGTTGGTGATTTAAATGCGGAAAGTGATTCTGCCGATTGGTTCAAGAGATAAAAATTTGGGAAGTGGTCTCCAAGTTGGGAAGGTCCTTTTAGGATTACAAGAGTAGTTCCCGGAAACTCATATTTGGTGGAATCCGTACAAGGGGCATTGTTACCACGAGCTCTCAATGGCCAGTACTTGAAGAAATATCATCCGAGTGTGTGGCAAGAAGCATGAGTAGCCAATGGCCGATGTACGATTATCGCCCTTAGCACAAACATGACCGATACATAATTATCACCCTGAGAAAATAAATGGCCGATGGAGTGTTGACATCGTCCTTAGAACAAACACCGTGCATATTATTTTTCGGCGTGCAAGTTTTGCCGAAAAACAGGGGGGCATGTGTTGACACCAGATTTTCGCATGACATAAAAATAAAATAAGATGGCTTCGAGTGAAAGAGTTTTCAGCATGGAAAGTTTCACATCGCCGAGAGGAACAACTTTGATGTTTAAGTCATAGCCATCCGACTTCATCTCTGAGGCCGAAGTTGTGTTCAAAGTACTAAGATTTTGTATTTAGAAGACTATTCGGCTGATTACGCCCCCAAGAGGACTCATATGGAAAAATTATCTACACGAATTGTCTTCGTCTCGTCGAAGCGATCGATTTTGATATAAAAATCATCCCAATCCGAGTCCGTATGCAAATTTTAGACGCAACACTTCGCGGGCCGGTCCAGAGTGAAAAAGTGACGCAAGGGACCAGACACCCACCTAGGTGGTGTCTGATGGGTCGCGTGAGTTATTTGGCCTTTGCCGGCTGAATAAAAGCCTTGCCGGGGTCGAAACCTTGCCGGGATAGAAGCTTGCCGAGGTAGAAACCATGCCGGGATAGAAGCTTGCCGGGGTAGAAACCTTGCCGGGGTGAAAACCTTGCCGGTGTGAAAGCTTGCCGGGGTGGAAAGCTTGCCAGGGTCAACCCGACCGGAAGTTGAAGATGGGCTCAAAAGGTTATTCAGATGACCTCAGATAGGAAAGTGTTCTACACGGAAGTTGTGCGTATCGTCGAAATGGTCAACTTTGCTTTTGGAGTCATCATCATCCGAGATAGTATACAACCTGTAGAGTTGCTGAAAGACTCGGACAGCCAAGAAAACTGAGTTGCTGAAAGACTCGGACAGCCAAGAAAACTGCATGACCAAATCCGACTGGAAGTTAAAGATGACCTCATAAAGTATTGAAGATGACCTCATAAAGTATTGAAGATGACCTTATTTGGAAGAATGATCAACAGGGAAGTTGTTCGTCTTGTCGAGGCGCATAAATTTGGTATTTTGATCTTCTCAATCGAAGGTCGTATGCAAATTCCACGGCTTGTACAAGGAACATGACAGAAGTTTGGGCCAGATTTGGGCTGAATCCGAGTTGGATTGGAATTAGAACTGGAGGACGTGAATTAATGTAATTTTCTTGTAAGGAAAGCCTAGATGAATCCTTTGCTTGTATGGGAAGTCCAACCACCTCTTATATATGTTAGGGGTGACGGCCGATTGAAACAACACACAATCGATCAAATCATACACCACTTTTTATCTTTTATCTTTTCTCCTTAACCCTAGTTCTTATTCTTCCTCATTCTTCGTTCGTTCTTCTTGTTGCAGGGCGGCAATCCACGAGGCCCTAGGAGCGATCAGGTTGACCTAGGGCAGCCCATAGCCGCCCTTGGCATCGAGCGGGTCCCTCCCGGGCGTGTGGGGTTTCAGGTCCTCAAAAGCGTCCGCCGGATTGCCTGCGTACCGGGCTTCCGGCCGGGTCTCCTTCGACGTGAGCTGCGGCGCATCACACCAGGCGTCGAGGGTACGCAGTGACGTGTTCGTGTGCGAACACACTTTTTGGCGACTCCGCCGGGGACGAATCTTTGAACAGGAGGGCGCACACGAACACGTGTGCGTCCTCCGGTGTCCAGGAGGGCGTCTGATGGATAAAACTGTGAGACGCGCTCCTGTACATGAGGCGTCATATATCTATCACTCGAACAAATCATGTTGTTCACCGGCATATTGAAAGATGTTGCCGATGCACGAAAGTTCAGATTCATAAGTTGCATGTCGCAATTCTGTAAATTCCAAGTTTCTCCAATGAAATTACTAGTCGGCCTTTGCTCGTTAGGGCTAGCCGACATGACATGTCCATTGAAAGATCTAGCAACATCAACATAATGGCTATTTGCATCTACGTAAGGAGATTGATGGTACATGTTACCATTGTAGATTGCAGCAGCTTGATGACGCTCTCCTCATAGCAAGAACAGGCTGGAGACTGTCCAAAGCTTCGTCCTTAGCGGAGTCGCCAAAAGTGTGTTCGCACACGAACACGTCACTGTGTACCCTCAACGCCGGGGGTGATGCACCACAGCTCACGTCGAAGGAGACCGGCCGGAAGCGCGGTATGCAGGCAACCCGGCGGACGCTTTTGAGGACCCGAAACCCCACACGCCCGGGAGGGACCCCGTCAGGGCGCGCGGCGGCTATGGGCTGCCCTAGGTCAACCTGATCGCTCTTAGGGCCTCGTGGATCACCGCCCTGCAACAAGAAGAACGAACGAAGAACGAGGAAGAAGAAGAACTAGGGTTAAGGAGAAAAGATAAAAGATAAAATGTAGTATATGATTTGATCGATTGTGTGTTGTTTCAATCGGCTGTCACCCCTAACATATATAAGAGGCGGCTGGACTTCCCGTACAAGCAAAGGATTCATCTAGGCTTTCCTTACACGAAAATTACATTAATTCACGTCCTCCAGTTCTAATTCCAATCCAACTCGAATTCAGCCCGAATCTGGCCCAAACTTCTGTCCTGTTCCTTGTACAGGCCGTGGAATTTGCATACAACCTCCGATTGAGAAGATCAAAATACCGAATTTATGCGCCTCGACGAGACGAACAACTTCTCTGTTGATCATTCTTCCAAATAAGGTCATCTTCAATACTTTATGAGGTCATCTTTAACTTCCAATCGGATTTGGTCATGCAGTTTTCTTGGCTGTCCGAGTCTTTCAGCAACTCTACAGGTTGTATACTATCTCGTATGATGATCACTTGAAAAGAAAAGTTGACTGCTTCGATGATACGCACAACTTCCGTGTAGAACACTTTCCTATCCGAGGTAATCTGAATAACCTTTTGAGCCCATCTCCAACTTCCGGTCGGGTTGACCCCGGCAAGCTTTCACACCGGCAAGGTTTTCACCCCGGCAAGCTTCTATCCCGGCAAGGTTTCTACCCCGGCAAGCTTCTATCCCGGCAAGGTTTCCACCCCGACAAGGCTTTCATTCAGCCGGCAAAGGCCAAATAACTCACGCGACCCATCAGACACCACCTAGGTGGGTGTCTGGTCCCTTGCGTCACTTTTTCACTCAGGACCGGCCCACGAAGTGTTGCGTGTAACTTTTGCATACGAACACAGATTGGGACGATTTTTATATCAAAATCGACCGTTTCAATGAGTAGATAATTTTTCCATATGAGGCCGTCTTGGGGGCGTAATCAGCCAAATAGTGTTCTGAATACAAAATCTCAGTACTTTGAACACAACTTCGGCCTTAGAGATGAGGTTGAATGGCTATGACTTAAACATCAAAGTTGTTCCTCTCGGCAATGTGAAACTTTCCATGCTGAAAACCCTTTCACTCGAAGCCATCTTATTTTCTTTTTATGTCATGCCAAAATCTGGCGTCAACAACCTAGTTCAATCTCGTTACCGGGAAGTCTCTTTACTCATTCCGTAATGCATCATCCCGCAACTAACTCATTAGTCACATTGCTTGCACCTTTGGAGACACCTGTAGAGCATCTTTATAATCACCCAGTTATGTTGTGACATTTGATAGTGTTGGGAAACGTAGTAATTTCAAAAATTTCTTACGCACATGCAAGATCATGGTGATGCATAGCAACGAGAGGGGAGAGTGTTGTCCACGTACCCTCGTAGACCGTAAGCGGAAGCGTTAGAACAACGCGGTTGATGTAGTCGTACGTCTTCACGGCCCGACCGATCAAGCACCGAAACTACGGCACCTCCGAGTTCTAGCACACGTTCAGCTCGATGACGTCCCTCGAACTCCGATCCAGCCGAGTGTCGAGGGAGAGTTCCGTCAGCACGACGGCGTGGTGACGATCTTTATGTTCTACCGTCACAGGGCTTCGCCTAAGCACCGTACAACATTATCGAGGACTATGGTGGAGGGGGGCACCGCACACGGCTAAGAGATCTAAAGGATCAATTGTTGTTCTCCCTAGAGGTGCCCCCCTGCCCCCGTATATAAAGGAGCAAGGGGGGAGGGGGCGGCCGGCCTAGGAGGGGGCGCGCCAAGGGGAGTCCTACTCCCACCGGGAGTAGGATTCCCTCCTTCCTTGTTGGAGTAGGAGAAGGGGAAAGAGGGGGAGAGGAAGAAGGACAAGGGGGCTGTGCCCCTTGTCCAATTCGGACCAGAAGGGGGGGGGGGCGGGCCTCCTTCCTTTTGGCCTCTCTCCTCTATTCCCGTATGGCCCAATAAGGCCCATATACTCCCCGGCGAATTCCTGTAACTCTCCGGTACTCCGAAAAATACCCGAATCACTCGGAACCTTTCCGAACTCCGAATATAGTCGTCCAATATATCGATCTTTACGTCTCGACCATTTCAAGACTCCTCGTCATGTCCCCGATCTCATCCGGGACTCCGAACTCCTTCGGTACATCAAAAATCATAAACTCATAATATAACTGTCATCGAAACCTTAAGCGTGCGGACCCTATGGGTTCAAGAACTATGTAGACATGACCGAGACACGTCTCCGGTCAATAACCAATAGTGGAACCTGGATGCTCATACTGGCTCCCACATATTCTATGAAGATCTTTATCGGTCAAACCGCATAACAACATACATTTTTCCCTTTGTCATCGGTATGTTACTTGCCCGAGATTCGATCGTCGGTATTCAATACCTAGTTCAATCTCGTTACCGGCAAGTCTCTTTACTCGTTACGTAATGCATCATTTTGTAACTAACTCATTAGCTACATTGCTTGCAAGGCTTATAGTGATGTGCATTACCGAGAGGGCCCAGAGATACCTCTCCGACAATCGGAGTGACAAATCCTAATCTCGAAATACGCCAACCCAACATGTACCTTTGGAGACACCTGTAGAGCTCCTTTATAATCAACCAGTTACGTTGTGACGTTTGGTAGCACACAAAGTGTTCCTCCGGTAAACGGGAGTTGCATAATCTCATAGTTGTAGGAACATGTATAAGTCATGAAGAAAGCAATAGCAACATACTAAACGATCAAGTGCTAAGCTAACGGAATGGGTCATGTCAATCACATCATACTACTAATGATGTGATCCCGTTAATCAAATGACAACTCATGTCTATGGCTAGGAAACTTAACCATCTTTGATTCAACGAGCTAGTCAAGTAGAGGCATACTAGTGACACTTTTGTTTGTCTATGTATTCACACATGTATCAAGTTTCCGGTTAATACAATTCTAGCATGAATAATAACCATTTATCATGAAATAAGAAAATAAATAATAACTTTATTATTGCCTCTAGGGCATATTTCCTTCAGTCTCCCACTTGCACTAGAGTCAATAATCTAGTTCACATCATCATGTGATTTAACACCAATATTCACATATGTATGTGATTAATATCCATAGTTCACATCGTCATGTGACCAACACCCAAAAGGTTTACTAGAGTCAATAATCTAGTTCACATCGCTATGTGATTAACACCCAAAGAGTACTAAGGTATGATCATGTTTTGCTCATGAGAGAAGCTTAGTCAACGGGTCTGTCACATTGAGCCGTATGTATTTTACAAATATTCTATGTCTACAATGCTCGCATGAGCTACTCTAGCTAATTGCTCCCACTTTCAATATGTATCCAGATTGAGACTTAGAGTCATCTGGATCGGTGTAAAAAGCTTGCATCGATGTAACTCTTTACGACGGGCTCTTTTATCACCTCCTAATCAAGAAATATTTCCTTAGCCCTCACTAAGGATGTTCTTGACCAATGTCCAGAGATCTACTCCTAGATCACTATTGTACTCCTTGCCAAATTCAGAGCAAGGTATACAATAGGTGCAGTACATAACATAGCATACTTTATAGAACCTATGGTGAGGCATAGGGAATGACTTTCATTCTCTTTTCTATTTTCTCTTGTGGTCGGATTTGAGTCTTACTCAATTTCACACCTTTGCAACACAGCAAGAACTTTTTCTTTGACTGCTCCATTTTGAACTACTTCAAAATCTTGACAAGGTATGTACTTATTGAAAAAACTTATCAAGCGTTTTGATCTATCTCAATAGATCTTGATGCTCAATATGTAAGTAGCTTAACTGAGGTCTTTCTTTTAAAGAACTCCTTTCAAATACTCCTTTATGCTTTCCAGAAAAATTCTACATCATTTCTGATCAACAATATGTTACTCACATATATTTATCAGAAAGGCGGTAGCTCCCACTCACTTTATTATAAATACAGGCCTTTCCAAAGGTCTGCATAAAACCATATGCTTTGATCAACTCATCAAAGCGTATATTCCAACTCCGAGATGCTTGCACCAGTCCATTGATGGATTGCTGGAGCTTGCACACTTTGTTAGCATCTTTAGGATTGACAAAACCTTCTGGTTGCATCATATACAACTCTTCTTTAATAAATCCATTAAGGAATGCAGTTTTGACATCCATTTGCCAGATTTCATAAAATGTGGCAATTGCTAACATGATTCGGACAGACTTAAGCATCGCTACAGTTGAGAAAATCTCATTGTAGTCAACACCTTGAACTTGTCGAAAACCTTTTTGCGACAAGTCGAGCTTTGTAGATAGTAACACTACCATCAGTATTTGTCTTCCTCTTGAAGATTCATTTATACAATATGGCTTGCCGATCATCAGGCAACTCCACCAAAGTCCACACTTTGTTCTCATACATGGATCCCATCTCAGATTTCATGGCCTCAAGCCATTTCGTGGAATCTGGGCTCATCATTGCTTCCTCATAGTTCGTAGGTTCATCATGGTCTAGTAACATGACTTCCAGAACAGGATTACCGTACCACTCTGGTGCAGACTGTACTTTGGAAGATCTACGAGGTTTTGTAGTAACTTGATCTGAAGTTTCATGATCATCATCATTAGCTTCCTCACTAATTGGTGTAGGAATCACAGAACTGATTTACGTGATGAACTGCTTTCAATTTGGGAGAAGGTACAATACCTCATCAAGTTCTACTTTCCTCCCACTCACTTCTTTTGAGAGAAACTTCTTCTCTAGAAAGGATCCATTCTTAACAACGAATGTTTTGCCTTCGGATCTGTGATAGAAGGTGTACCCAACAGTTTCCTTTGGGTATTCTATGAAGACAGTTTCTCCGATTTGGGTTCGAGCTTATCGGGTTGAAAACCTTTTCATATAAGCATCACAACTCCAAACTTTAAGAAACGACAGCTTAGGTTTCTTGCTAAACCATAGTTCATATGGTGTCATCTCAGCGGATTTAGATGGTGCCCTATTAAGCGTGAATGCAGCTGTCTCTAATGCATAACCCCAAAGCGATAGTGGTAAACCGATAAGAGACATCATAGATCGCACCATATCTAGTAAAGTACGATTATGACGTTCGGACACACCATTACATTGTGGTGTTCGGTGGCGTGAGTTGCAAACTATTTCACATTGTTTCAAATGAAGACCAAACACGTAACTCAAATATTCGTCTCCATGATCGGACCAGAAACTTTATTTTTCTTGTTACAATGATTTTCCACTTCACTCGATATTCTTTGAACTTTTCAAATGTTTCAGGACTTATGTTTCATCAAGTAGATATACCCATATCTGCTCAAATCATCTGTGAAGGTCGAAAAATAACGATACATGCCACAAGCCTTAACACTCATTGGATCGCATACATCGGTATGTATTATTTCCAATAAGTCGATAGCTTCGTTCCATTGTTCCGAGAACGGAGTTTTAGTCATCTTGCCCAAAAGGCACGGTTCGCAAGCATCAAATGATTCATAACAAAGTGATTCGAAAATCCATCTTTATGGAGTTTCTTCATGCGCTTTACACCGATATGACCCGAGCGGCGATTGCCACAAATAAGTTGCACTATCATTATTAACTTTGCATCTTTTGGCATCAATATTATGAATATGTGTATCACTACGATCGAGATCCAACAAACTATTTTCATTGGGTGTATGACCATCGAAGGTTTTATTCATGTAAATGCGAACAACAATTATTCTTTGACTTTAAATAAATAACCGTATCGCAATAAACATGATCAAATCATATTCATGTTCAGCATAAGCGCCAAATAACATTTATTTAGGTTTAACACTAATCCCGAAGGTATTGGGAGTGTGCGATGATGATCATATCAATCTTGGAACTACTTCCAACACTCATCGTCACTTCCCCTTCAACTAGTGTGACGCCCCCGGTTCAATCGTACACTAATCATACACGCAAACGTGTACGATCAAGATCAGGGACTCACGGGAAGTTATCACAACACAACTCTAAAAATAAAATAAGTCATACAAGCATCATAATACAAGCCAGGGGCCTCGAGGGCTCGAATACAAGTGCTCGATCATAGACGAGTCAGCGGAAGCAACGATAGCTGAGTACGGACATAAGTTAAACAAGTTGCCATAAGATGGCTAGCACAAACTTGGATCTGAGATCGAAGAGGCGCAGGCCTCCCGCTGGGATCCTCCTAACTACCCACAGTCGCCGTCATCGGGCTGCACGTGGTAGTAGGCACCTCCGGTGTAGTAGTCGCCATCGGCGGTGGTGTCCGCTCTGGGCTCCATCGTCTGCTGCGTAAATCGGGTAGAGAAAGGGGAAAGGGGAACAAGGCAACCGTGAGTACTCATCCAAAGTACTTGCAAGCAAGGAGCTACACTACATATGCATGGATATATGTAAATGGCCATATCGATGGACTGAACTGCAGAATGCCGAATAAGAGGGGATAGCTAATCCTGTCGAAGACTACGCTCGGCAGCCTCCGCCTTGCAAACATGTAGCGAGAGTAGTCCAAGTCCTCCAAGTAGCATCGCATAGTAATAATCCTACCGGCGATCCCTCCTTGTAACCACGAGAGAGAGCGACCACCGGGTTGTATCGGCACTTGGAAGGGTGTGTTTTATTAAGTATCCGGTTCTAGTTGTCATAAGGTCAAGGTACAACTCCAAGTCGTCACATTACGAAGATCACGGCTATTCGAATAGATTAACTTCCTGCAGGTGCACCACATAACCCAACACGCTTGATCCCATTTGGCGGACACACTTTTCGGGTCATGCCCGCCGCGAAGATCAACACGTCGCAGCCCGACCTAGGCCAGCAGAGCGGTCGGACGCCGGTCTAAACCTAAGCGCCCAAGGGTGCAGGCCCATCGCCTTAGCACACCCGCATGTTGCGAACACGGCCGAAGCGGACCAAGCAACCTCCATTACAAAGGAAGTCACGTTCTGCGGTCCAATCTGCGCGCGCGCGCTTCGATCGGCCACAAAGGCTTCGGTGATACCACGGCGTCGGGATACCCATAACTACTCCCGCGTAGATGGTTAGTGCGTATAGACCAAATGGCGGACTCGGATCAAATACCAAGATCTCGTTAAGCGTGTTAAGGATCATGACGCTGACCAGGCCAGCCCACCTCTCTCCTAGGTGGTCTCAACCTGCCTGTTGCTCGCCCACAAAGTAACGATCGGGGCCGTCGGGAACCCAGCCCACCTCTCTGGGATGGAGCCACCGTCCTTTCACCCCCATCTCCTAACAATATCATAGGTAATGTAATAGTGTAAACTATATAGTATATGCCCGTGATCACCTCCAAGTGATCACAACCCGATCAGTATAGCATGGCGGACGGACAAGAGTGTAGGGCCAGCGATGGAACACTAGCATCCTATACTAAGCGAGAGGATAGCAGTAAAGGTAACAACATGAGTAGCAAGGACAAGCTATGCAAAGAAGATAGGATTAATCAAGCGGTAACATGCTACACTCCTCTAATGCAAGCAGTATAGAGAAGAGTAGGCGATATCTGGTGATCAAAGGGGGGGCTTGCCTGGTTGCTCTGGCAAGAGAGAGGGGTCGTCAACTCCGTAGTCGAACTGGGCAGCAGCAGCGTCGGTCTCGGTGTCTAGCGGAAGAAGAGGGGGAAGAAACATGAATATTTAAGCAAACAGATGCATGATGATGCATGACAAAGCAAAGCATGATGCTAGGCGTGCCCTAACGCGGTATGTGGTGATACCGGTGAAGGGGGGAAACATCCGGGAAAGTATCCCCGGCGTTTCGCGTTTTCGGGCAGAGGAGCCGGAGGGGGAAAGTTGCGAGTTTTATATGTTAGGGGTGTGTGGCGGACGAACAGGGTACGTATCCGGATTCGTCTCGTCGTTCTGAGCAACTTTCATGTTGAAAATAATTTAATCCGAGTTACGGATTAAAAGATATGATTTTCTAAAGATTTTATTAATTTTTGGAATTTAATTAATTATTTAATTTAATCCAAAAATGGAATTATGACATCAGCATGATGTCTTGCTGACGTCAGCAGTCAACAGGGGTTGACTGGGTCAATCTGATGGTGGGACCCGGTTGTCATTGTCTAAGACTAACTAATCAGGTCTAGTTAGTCTAACTAAAATGATTAGGTTTATTAATTACAATTAATTAGGTTAAATAATCAGGATTAACTAAGTTAATTAATTCTTTAATTAATTAATTAATATTTTAATTATTTTAATTATTTATTTATTTACTTTTTAAATCCTTTCTTTTTTTCATTTTTCTTTTTCATTTTCGTTCCAAGGGTGGGCCCGTTTATGCATAACCTGAGGCCCTAGCGGGTTATCAGGCGGCGTGCGGGTGGTGGCGTCGCTTTGTCTGGTGAGCCCAACCGGGGCAAAGCAAGGCCATGGTGGAGCGGGCGTGGCAGGCGTGGCGCGACGACCGTGGCGGCGTCGAGGCGGCGGGCCGGGCATGGAGGGCACCGGCGAGCTGCCCATGCTCGTCGCACTGGAGGGTGAACAGGGGCCGCGGATTGCCGTAGGTGGACGACGGCGTCGCCGTTCGAGGAGGTAGCGGGGGCGGTGGCGGAGGAGGCGCGCCCATGGTGGCTGCGGATGGCCAAGATCGGGAGGGCGCTTGGGCGCCGTGGGCGGCAATGGCCGGAAGCGAACAGCGGCGGGGTCGGTCGGCGCATGTGCTGCAACGCCAGCGACCGAACAGCGGCAGGGGCGGGAAGAGAGGGAAGTGCTCACGGACGGTGTAGGGGAGTGGCAGCGAGCTCGAGGAGGAGGACGGGGACGAGCGATGGCGGGGTGGAGATCCGACGAGGAAGCGGGATCCGGCAGTCGACGGCGTCGAGGTGGTGAGGTCGGGGCCGAGTCGGCGACGGAGAGGAGGGGCGCGGAGGAGTCCGGGCGAGGCGTCGCCGGGGTGAGAACAAGGCCGGAGTGGGGCGGCGAGGACGAGGCGTTCAGCGAGGTCCGGCGACAGGCGGGCGGCACCAGGGCGGGCGGGCGGCGTCTTGGTCGAGGTGAGCCCGATCCAGATCGGGAGGCGAGGGACGAGGAGTGGGGTCTCCTCGATCCAGATTGGATCGAGAGGGGGGGAAGTGGGGCGACGGGGGTTAGGGTTAGCGGGTGTGAGGAGAAAAGGGAGTGGGGTGGGTCGGCCGGCTGGGCCAGTGGGCTGGCCTGGCTGTTAGCTGGGCCGGTTGGCCCATTGGGGGGGGGGGTCCCTTTTCTTTTGTTTTGTTTTTTTATACCTTTTTATTTATTTTACTTTTCTGTTTTATTTTAGTTACACATTAATTTTAGTTTAGTAAAATATGACTATAGCCCCTAAAATAACGTTTCAGAACAATCCACTACTGTAATAAGTTTTGGCCCGATATAAAATAGTTTAGTATTTTATAAAATACCAAAGGCGTTTAAATAGTGGTTTTTGCTACTGTTTAAATCATTTTAGAGTATTTAAACATTTTATAAAAGTGTGGTTTCTCCAACATAATTACCTATGCATTAGTTGGATCACTCCGAACATTTTAGTTTTAATATTTGAAAACTTTTATTGTTT
Source organism: Aegilops longissima (assembly GCA_021605205.1). Taxonomy (NCBI): domain Eukaryota; kingdom Viridiplantae; phylum Streptophyta; class Magnoliopsida; order Poales; family Poaceae; genus Aegilops; species Aegilops longissima. Next base: position 381,359,096 of record CM038680.1, read on the forward strand.
GATTGATTTTGAATTTGAATTTGAATCGGTTTCGAACTAACACGAGGTTAGCAACAGTAACCGAGGTGACGTGGCATCGTTAACGCGGGATTACTGTAGCCTAATTATCCGGGCGTCACAACTAGTCTCTGTTTATTCTGTAACTCCTGTTTCGAGTTACTAATCTTAGCAACCGAACAAGTATCAAATACTCAGGGGCTACTATAAACACTAGTAAGGCACACATAAATAACTCTGTATATCAAATATACCCTTGTTCACTTTGCCATCCTTCTTATCCACCAAATATTGAGGTATTTACGCTTCCGGTGACCATTTCCTTTGCAGTTAAGCACTTTCGGTTTCAGGCTTTGGTCCAGCTTTGGGCTTCTTCGCGAGAGTGACAACTTGCTTGTCATTCTACTTGAAGTTCCCTTTCTTTCCCTTCGCCCTTTTCTTGAAACTAGTGGTCTTGTCAATCATCAACACTTGATGCTCTTTTCTTGATTTCTACCTTCGTTGATTTCAGCATCACGAAGAGCTCGGGAATCTTTTTCGTCATCCCTTGCATAATAGTTCATCACGAAGTTCCAGTAACTTGGTGATGGTGACTAGAGAACTCTGCCAATCACTATCTTATCTGGAAGATTAACTCCCACTTGATTCAAGCGATTGTAGTACTCAGACAATCTAAGTACTTGCTCACTAGTTGAGCAATCTCCTCCATATTTTAGGCGAAGTATTTGTCAGAGGTATCATACCTCTTGACACGGGCATGAGTCTGAAATACCAATTTCATCTCTTGAAACATCTTATATGTTCCATGACGTTTCAAAAACGTTTTTGTAATCCCGATTCTAAGCCATAAAGCATGGTGCACAAAACTATCAAGTAGTCATCATATTGAACTAGCCAAACGTTCATAACGTCTGCATCTGCTCCTGCAATAGGTCTGTCACCTAGCGGTGCATCAAGGACATAATTCTTCTGTGCAGCAATGAGGATAAACCTCATATCACGGACCAAGTCCGCATCATTGCTACTAATATTTTTCAACTTAGTTTTCTCTAGGAACACATATAAAACATAGGGAAGCAAAAACGCGAGCTATTGATCTACAACATAATTTGCAAAATACTACCAGGACTAAGTTCATGATAAATTTAAGTTCAATTAATCATATTACTTAAGAACTCCCACTTAGACAGACATCTCTCTAGTCATCTAAGTGATCACGTGATCCAAATCAACTAAACCATGTCCGATCATCATGTGAGATGGAGTAGTTTCAATGGTGAACATCACTATGTTGATCATATCTACTATATGATTCACGTTCGACCTTTCGGTCTCCGTGTTCCGAGGCCATATCTGTTATATGTTAGGCTCGTCAAGTTTAACTGAGTATTCGCGTGTGCAACTGTTTTGCACCCGTTGTATTTGAGCGTAGAGCCTATCACACCCGATCATCACGTGGTGTCTCAAAGACGAAGAACTTTCATAGCGGTGCATACTCGGGAGAACACTTCTTGATTAGTGAGAGATCATCTTAAAATGCTACCGTCAAACAAAACAGAATAAGATGTATAACAGATAAACATCATATGCAATCAAAATATGTGACATGATATGGCCATGATCATCTTGCGCCTTTGATCTCCATCTCCAAAGTACTGTCATGATCTCTATCGTCACCGGCACGACACCATGATCTTCATCATCTTGATCTATATCAATGTGTCGTCACATGGTCGTCTCACCAACTATTGCTCTTGCAACTATTGCTATCGCATAACGATAAAGTAAAGCAATTATTTGGCACTTGCATCTTATGCAACAAAGAGACAACCATAGGGCTTCCGCCAGTTGCCAATAACTTCAACAAAACATGATCATCTCATACAACAACTTATATCTCATCACGTCTTGACCATATCACATCACTACATGCCCTGCAAAAACAAGTTAGACGTCCTCTACTTTGTTGTTGCAAATTTTACGTGGCTGCTACGGGCTGAGCAAGAACCGTTCTTACCTACGCATCAAAACCACAACGATAGTTCGTCAAGTTAGTGATGTTTTAACCTTCGCAAGGACCGGGCGTAGCCACACTCGGTTCAACTAAAGTTGGCGAAACAGACACCCGCCAGCCACCTGTGTGCAAAGCACGTCGGTAGAACCAGTCTCACGTAAGCGTACGCGTAATGTCGGTCTGGGCCGCTTCATCCAACAATACCGCCGAACCAAAGTATGACATGCTGGTAAGAAGTATGACTTGTATCGCCCACAACTCACTTGTGTTCTACTCGTGCATATAACATCTATGCATAAAACCTAGGCTCGGATGCCACTGTTGGGGAACGTAGTAATTTCAAAATTTTCCTACGCACATGCAAGATCATGGTGATGCATAGCAACGAGAGGGGAGAGTGTTGTCCACGTACCCTCGTAGACCGTAAGCGGAAGCGTTAGAACAACGCGGTTGATGTAGTCGTACGTCTTCACGGCCCGACCGATCAAGCACCGAAACTACGGCACCTCCGAGTTCTAGCCCACGTTCAACTCGATGACGTGCCTCGAACTCCGATCCAGCCGAGTGTCGAGGGAGAGTTCCGTAAGCACAACGGCGTGGTGACGATCTTGATGTTCTACCGTCGCAGGGCTTCGCCTAAGCACCGCTACAATATTATCGAGGACTATGGTGGAGGGGGGCACCGCACACGGCTAAGAGATCTCAAGGATCAATTGTTGTTCTCCCTAGAGGTGCCCCCCTGCCCCCGTATATAAAGGAGCAAGGGGGGAGGGGCGGCCGGCCTAGGAGGGGGCGCGCCAAGGGGAGTCCTACTCCCACCGGGAGTAGGATTCCCTCCTTCCTTTGTAGCGACCCGACCCAAAATGGGCCAAGTCTCTGTGTAGCTGTACCATCCCAAGATCATGCTGGCACACACAGTACATTGATGAAATAATCAAAGTTCAATCACACCTGAATTTATTACACGATTCTCATATCGAGTCTTTATTACAATAGAATAAATTCGGCGAAGGCCAACTCATGAAAATAAACTAAATAAAGCTGCGAAGCGTAGAAGAATAGCGAGTCCATCCGACTCCATAGGGCAATCGCCAAGCGTGGATCGTAGCCTCACTCCTGATCGGAATACTCCTCTGCAACATAAGACGTTGCAGCCGTGTAGGTCAGCAGTTTGAATATGCCGGCAAGTCATGAAGAGAGAATAACAATAAAAATTACTAACACTATATGCAATTTGGCTGTGGGGCTCTAAGTTTCATTGTTTTTGCGAAAAAGCCAGTTTTTCCCTACAACAATGGACTTGTTTGCAAATACTACACAATTGTTGGTAGTTATTGAGATGGTTCCGCCAACCAATGTCTCAGTCCCAATTATTAAATAACCCCCTCAATTAATTTATTAATTTTGGTGTTGAGATATCCGAAATACTCCAAGTTCCAGAGGCTCAAATTGTCCGTAACCGGGGACACGGCTAACCGATTAGATCTTCACTCTGCATAGGTTTGCGCACTTTACCCGCAAGAATCGTCCCCTCCTTTAAGTCTTCGCACTTCATGGTGTTTGAAGGCGGACGAACGCAACAGGGTCTTCAAGAGTTCCTCCGCCACCGCCGGTACCCATCCAATCCTACCGTTCTTCTACATCTCGTAGCACCGTTCGGCGAGTCACACCTAGGGTCGACCAAGCCGAGCCCATAATGGCTTGTGGCTGCGCAGTAAGCTTCCGTCAATGGGGTATCCATCCGTCTCTTCGTGGCTGGGTGAAGCTTTCCGCAAGATGTCATGGCGCTTCTCCATGCATCCCGGCCAACCGCTGGTTTTCTCCAGGGTGCCCGTCAACCGTCCTCCACCCAATAGTGAATTTTGAAGTCCATCTTGAGCTTGAAGTCATGGGGTTGTCATCATCTTGACTCTCACATCTCCCTTATGATTCACTCAACCAACCCGTCTCTGAGCATAGCAAAATAAACTACTTCGTCCCGGCAATGGTAACAAGGGAATTGGGTTCATCCTACCTCATGATACTACTCAAGAACATAACTTCAAATTCTCCTACTGCATGCATGGTGGGGAGGTATAATTTCTAATGCAATAAAATCATAGGTATTGTAAAGGAAAACATGATCAATTGACTTGCCTTGCTGACGATCTTCGAAAGCTAGGGACTCGTGGTAGCAAGCTTCGCACTCCGGAAATTCTACCGAAGCAAACAACAATCATATAAGCATAAGAGCATACAATCAATTAACATAACAGCATGCTAACATAACACACAAACCAATTGAACCAAAACCCAAAGAAAATTAGAAGAAATCCAAGCCAATGTTTTCACCACATCATACAACAATCAAGAAATAGTTTTACACAACCAAATTTTTCTTAACAGAACCTAAGCATGGGTTTTTGCTAACTAACAGAAGAGAAAACATCATGCAACTAGGAGCAAAAAGAATCACATCAAAGGCTATTATAGAACTCCTATTATGCCTATAATAATCCTAGCAAGCAAAAAATAAAATAAAAAATATTTACTTATTGTAAATAAAAGTGCATGTTCTAAAGTTACAGAAACTAACCTAAAATAAACTATCACATAGGAAAAATAAAATTATTTGCTAAATAAAACAATAGAAAAACAGTAGCTAGTTAAATAAATAAGAACCACATGATTTTGATTAAAACTATTTTTTTATTAAATCTAAAATGCCCAAATAAATTCCTACGGTTAGGCAAGGTCAAAATAAAGTAGTGACAAAAGAATCACTAAAATAAAATAATCCTAACTCATTTTATAGCAGAAATAGTAATCTTCCTAAAACTAAAATAAAACAATTTTTAATAATTTTAACATGACTAAACATATTTTCTACAGAAACTACAACAAATTTGCAAACTAACAAAAAAAGAATCAATTAAAAATATTAAGTAGATTAAAAGATATGGATTTTACAAAACTGAAACTATTCTGTTAAAAACAGAAACGAAAAAAATTAACTAAAAAGAAAACCGGCGCTAATGGGCCTATCTAACGCTCGGGCATAATATAGCTAAAGCGTGCCCGCGGTTAACAGAAAATAACCCGATCGGGCCGGTCTAACTAAACCTACTAACTAAACCAAAATAAACCGGATCTATTTAAAAAAACCATACCCCTTCGCTATTCTAATCTAGACCCTAGAATTTAGATCGAACGGCGGCGGGGTTCTCCGGTGACTCACCGCGGTGGCGACGACGGCGACGGTCGACGACGACTCGGGCGATGACGGCGCGGCGGCTCCAGTGGTCGGGGAAGACGGCGGAGGCCTCCGTGAGTCTTGGTGAAGCGAGGGAGTCGGGTGGAGTCGGGAGCTCGGGGGTTGGGCGGCGAGGTGGTTGCAATGGCGCGGCGGCGTCAGACTCCGCGACGGATTGCAGCGAGGGAGAGGGTCGAGGCGAGGGAAGGTGGGGAACGGGTCGAGGGGGTATATATAGGGGACCGGCTTGGAGGAGGGGCGAATCGGGGAGGCGATCCCGTTCTTGGGATTCCAATGGCGGGCGCGGGTTGGCAGGGAGGAAGAAGACGGGGTGGGGTCCGCGTCGATGGGAGAGAGAGGAGGATTGATTCGAGGCGACCGAGGGGTAGGGGTTCATTGCGGCGGCTCGGTGGGTCGGCTTAGCGCGGGGGTCAGGCAGTTGGCTCTGCCCACTGGCTGGGCAGGGTTAGCTGGCTGGCGCTGGGTTTTTTTTCCTTTTTTTGAAATAGAGAGAGAGAGAGAGAGAATAAAATATATAATTTTATATAGGACATACATATATCAAAATGATCAGGGGAATATTCCCTATAATTTGAACATTTTTTCAGGGGCAAAACTCAAACTTTAAAAAAATCATTTTCTAAAATCCCAAATAAAAATCAAATTTGAATTCAAACTTTTTGGCAAGGTTTTTCATCTGACATATCTGGAGTGTCATGTTTACTCCTCTCATACTTTTTCTCAAGTATGTGTCACGCATTGATTTGAAATAAATTTCAACTGCCAATTCAAATTCAAATTCCATCAACTCAAAATCTTTTGAAGCTTCAAATGTCACTCAATTTCAAACAATATGCATAGATGCTTAGCTATAATTGTAAAACATTCCAAATAGGAAATTTGGGATGTTACATCCTTGTTGGAGTAGGAGAAGGGGAAAGAGGGGGAGAGGAAGAAGGAAAAGGGGGCTGCCCCCTTGTCCAATTCGGACCAGAGGGGGGGCGCATGCCTCCTTCCTTTTGGCCTCTCTCCTCTATTCCCGTATGGCCCAATAAGGCCCATATACTCCCCGGCGAATTCCCGTAACTCTCTGGTACTCCAAAAAATACCCGAATCACTCGGAACCTTTCCGAACTCCGAATATAGTCGTCCAATATATCGATCTTTACGTATCGACCATTTCGAGACTCCTCGTCATGTCCCCGATCTCATCCGGGACTCCGAACTCCTTCGGTACATCAAAACTCATAAACTCATAATATAACTGTCATCGAAACCTTAAGCGTGCGGACCCTACGGGTTCGAGAACAATGTAGACATGACCGAGACACGTCTCCGGTCAATAACCAATAGTGGAACCTGGATGCTCATATTGGCTCCCGCATATTCTACGAATATCTTTATCAGTCAAACCGCATAACAACATATGTTTTTCCCTTTGTCATCGGTATGTTACTTGCCCAAGATTCGATCGTCGGTATTCCATACCTAGTTCAATCTCGTTACCGGCAAGTCTCTTTACTCATTATGTAATGCATCATTTTGTAACTAACTCATTAGCTACATTGCTTGCAAGGCTTATAGTGATGTGCATTACCGAGAGGGCCCAGAGATACCTCTCCGACAATCGGAGTGACAAATCCTAATCTCGAAATACGCCAACCCAACATGTACCTTTGGAGACACCTGTAGAGCTCCTTTATAATCACCCAGTTATGTTGTGACGTTTGGTAGCACACAAAGTGTTCCTCCGGTAAACGGGAGTTGCATAATCTCATAGTTGTAGGAACATGTATAAGTCATGAAGAAAGCAATAGCAACATACTAAACGATCAAGTGCTAAGCTAACGGAATGGGTCATGTCAATCACATCATTCTACTAATGATGTGATCCCGTTAATCAAATGACAACTCATGTCTATGGCTAGGAAACTTAACCATCTTTGATTCAACGAGCTAGTCAAGTAGAGGCATACTAGTGACACTTTTGTTTGTCTATGTATTCACACATGTATCAAGTTTCTGGTTAATACAATTCTAGCATGAATAATAAACATTTATCATGAAATAAGGAAATAAATAATAACTTTATTATTGCCTCTAGGGCATATTTCCTTCAGTCTCCCACTTGCACTAGAGTCAATAATCTAGTTCACATCATCATGTGATTTAACACCAATATGTATTTTGCAAATTTCTATGTCTACAATGTTGTGCACGGAGCTACTCTAGCTAATTGCTCCCACTTTAAATATGTATCCAGATTGAGACTAAGAGTCATCCGGATCGGTGTAAAAGCTTGCATCGACGTAACGCTTTACGATGAACTCTTTATCACCTCCATAACCAAGAAATATTTCCTTATTCTACTAAGGATAATTTTGACCGCTGTCCAGTGATCCACTCCTGGAATACTATTGTACCCTCTTTCCAAACTCATGGTGAGGTAAACAATAGGTCTGGTACACACCATAGCATACTTTATAGAACCTATGACTGAGGCATAGGGAATGATTTTCATTCTCTTTCTATTTTCTGCCATGGTCGGGTTTTGAGTCTTACTCAACTTCACATGCAACACAGGCAAGAACTTCTTCTTTGACTGTTCCATTTTGAACTATTTCAAAAACTTATCAAGGTATGTACTCATTGAAAAAAAATTATCAAACGTCTTGATCTATCTCTATAGATCTTGATGCTCAATATGTAAGCAGCTTCACAGAGGTCTTTCTTTGAAAAAAACTCCTTTCAAACACTCCTTTATGCTTTTCAGAAAATTCTATATTATTTCCGATCAACAATATGTCATTCACATATACTTATCAGAAATGTTGTAGTGCTCCCACTCACTTTCTTGTAAATACAGGCTTCACTGCAAGTCTGTATAAAACTATATGTTTTGATCAACTCATCAAAGCGTATATTCCAACTCCGATATGCTTGCACCAGTCCATAGATGGATCGCTAGAGCTTGCACATTTTATTAGCACCTTTAGGATTAACAGAACCTTCTGGTTGCATCATATAAAACTCTTCTTTAATAAATCCATTAAGGAGTGCAGTTTTGTTATCCATTTGCCAGATTTCATAAAATGTGGCAATTGCTAACATGATTTGGACAGACTTAAGCATCGCTACGAGTGAGAAAATCTCATCGTAGTCAACACCTTGAACTTGTCGAAAACCTTTCGTGACAAGTTGAGCTTTGTAGATAGTAACACTACCATCAACGTCCGTCTTCCTCTTGAAGATCCATTTATTCTCAATGGCTCACCGATCATCGGGCAAGTCAATCAAAGTCCACACTTTGTTCTCATGCATGGATCCCATCTCAGATTTCATGGCCTCAAGCCATTTCACGGAATCTGGGCTCATCATCGCTTCCTCATAGTTCGTAGGTTCGTCATGGTCAAGTAACATAACCTCCGGAACAGGATTATCGTACTACTCTGGTGCGGATCTTACTCTGGTTGACCTACGAGGTTTGGTAGTAACTTGATCTGAAGTTTCATGATCACTATCATTAACTTCCTCACTAATTGGTGTAGGAATCACTGGAACTGATTTCTATGATGAACTACTTTCCAATTCGGTAGTAGGTACAATTACCTCATCAAGTTCTACTTACCTCCCACTCACTTCTTTCGAGAGAAACTCCTTCTCTAGAAAGGATCCATTTTTATCAACGAATATCTTGCCTTCGGATCTGTGATAGAAGGTGTACCCAACAGTCTCCTTTGGGTATCCTATGAAGACACATTTCTCCTATTTGGGTTCGAGCTTATCAGGTTGAAGTTTTTTCACATAAGCATCGCGGTCCCAAACTTTAAGAAACGACAACTTTGGTTTCTTGCCAAACCACAGTTCATATGGCGTCGTATCAACGAATTTAGATGGTGCCCTATTTAACGTGAATGTAGCTGTCTCTAATGCATAACCCCAAAACGATAGCGGTAAATCGGTAAGAGACATCATAGATCGCACCATATCTAATAAATTGTGGTTACGACATTCAGACACACCATTACTTTGTGGTGTTCCAGGTGGCGTGAGTTGCGGAACTATTCCGCATTGTTTCAAATGAAGACCAAACTCACAACTCAAATATTCTCCTCCACGACCAGATCGTAGAAACTTTATTTTCTTATTACGATGATTTTCCACTTCACTCTGAAATTTTTAAATGTTTCAGACTTATGTTTCATCAAGTAGATATACCCATATCTGCTCAAACCATCTGTGAAGGTCAGAAAATAATGATACCCGCCGCGAGCATCAACACTCATCAGACCGCATACATCAGTATGTATTATTTTCAACAAATCTGTTGCTCGCTCCATTGTTCGGGAGAACAGAGTCTTAGTCATCTTGCCCATGAGGCATGGTTCGCAAGTATCAAGTGATTCCAAAAGCCCATCACCATGGAGTTTCTTCATGCGCTTTACACCAATATGACCTAAACGGCAGTGCCACAAATAAGTTGCACTATCATTATTAACTTTGCATCTTTTGGCTTCAATATTATGAATACGTGTATCACTACGATCGAGATCCAACAAACCATTTTCATTGGGTGTATGACCATAGAAGGTTTTATTCATGTAAACAGAACAACAATTATTCTCTGACTTAAATGAATAACCATATTGCAATAAACATGATCAAATCATATTCATGCTCAATGCAAACACCAAATAACATTTATTTAGTTTCAACACTAATACCGAAAGTATAGGGAGTGTGCGATGATGATCATATCAATCTTGGAACCACTTCCAACACATCGTCACTTCACCCTTAACTAGTCTCTGTTCATTCTGCAACTCCCGTTTCGAGTTAGTACTCTTAGCAACTGAACCAGTTTCAAATGCCGAGGGGTTGCTATAAACACTAGTAAAGTACACATAAATAACATGTATATCAAATATACCTTTGTTCACTCTGCCATCCTTCTTATCCGCCAAGTATCTAGGGTAGTTCCACTTCCAGTGACTATTTCCATTGCAGTAGAAGCACTCAGTCTCAGGCTTAGGTCCAGACTTGGGCTTCTTCACTTGAGCAGCAACTCGCTTGCCGTTCTTCTTGAAGTTCCCCTTCTATCCCTTTGCCCTTTTCTTGAAACTAGTGGTCTTGTTAACCATCAACACTTGATGCTCTTTCTTGATTTATACCTTCGTCGATTTCAGCATCGCGAAGAGCTCGGGAATTACTTTCGTCATCCCTTGCATATTATAGTTCATCACGAAGTTCTAGTAACTTGGAGATAGTGACTAGATAACTTTGTCAATTACTATCTTATCTGGAAGATTAACTCCCAGACAATCTGAGCACATGCTCACTGGTTGAGCTATTCTTCTTCATCTTGTAGGCAAAGTACTGTCAGAGGTCTCATACCTCTTGACATGGGCATGAGTATGAAATACCAGTTTCAACGCTTGGAACATCTTATATGCTCTGTGGCGTTCAAAATATTTTTGATGTCCCGGTTGTAAGCCGTAAAGCATGGTACACTAAACTATCAAGTAGTCATCATACCGAGCTTGTCAAAACATTCATAACGTCTGCATCTGCTCCTGCAATAGTTCTGTCACCTAGCGGTGTATCAAGGAAATAATTTTTCTATGCAGCAAAGAAAATCCTCAGATCACGGACCAAGTCCGCATCATTGCTACTATCATCTTTCAACTTATATTTCTCTAGGAACATATAAAAATTAAACGGGGAGCTACATCACGAGCTATTGATCTACAACATGGATATGCTAATACTATCAGGACTAAATTCATGATAAATTAAAGTTCAATTAATCATATTACTTAAGAACTCCCACTTAGATAGATATCCCTCTAATCATCTAAGTGATCACGTGATCCATATCAACTAAACCATGTCTGATCATCACGTGAGATGGAATAGTTTTCAATGGTGAACATCTCTATGTTGATCATATCTAATATATGATTCACACTCGACATTTCGGTCTTAGTGTTCCGAGGCCATATCTGCATATGCTAGGCTCGTCAAGTTTAACCTGAGTATTCTGCGTGTGCAAAACTGGCTTGCACCCGTTGTATGTGAACGTAGAGCTTATCACACCCGATCATCACGTGATGTCTCGGCACGACGAACTTTCACAACGGTGCATACTCAGGGAGAACACTTGTACCTTGAAATTTAGTGAGAGATCATCTTATAATGCTACCGCCGAACTAAGCAAAATAAGATGCATAAAGGATAAACATCACATGCAATCAATATAAGTGATATGTTATGACCATCATCATCTTGTGCCTTTGATCTCCATCTCCAAAGCACCGTCGTGATCACCATCGTCACCGGCGCGACACCTTAATCTCCATTGTAGCATCGTTGTCATCTCGCCAACTATTGCTTCTACGACTATCGCTACCGCTTAGTGATAAAGTAAAAACAATTACAGGGCGATTGCATTGCATACAATAAAGCGACAACCATATGGCTCCTGCCAGTTGCCGATAACTCTGTTACAAAACATGATCATCTCATACAATAAAATTTAGCATCATGTATTGACCATATCACATCACAACATGCCCTGCAAAAACAAGTTAGACGTCCTCTACTTTGTTGTTGTAAGTTTTACGTGGCTGCTACGGGCTAAGAAAGAACCGTTCTTACCTACGCATCAAAACCAGAATGATTTTTCGTCAAGTGTGTTGTTTTAACCTTCAACAAGGACCGGGCGTAGTCACACTCAATTCAACTAAATTTGGAGAAACTGACACCCGCTAGCCACCTGTGTGCAAAGCACGTTGGTAGAATCAGTCTCGCGTAAGCGTACGCGTAATGTCGGTCCGGGCCGCTTCATCCAACAATACCGCCGAATCAAAGTATGACATGCTGGTAAGCAGTATGACTATTTTCGCCAACAACTCTTTGTGTTCTACTCGTGCATATAACATCTATGCATAGACCTGGCTCAGATGCCACTGTTGGGGAATGCAGTAATTTAAAAAAAATCATGCGCACACGCAAGATCCATCTAGGTGATGCATAGCAACGAGAGGGGAGAGTGTTGTCCACGTACCCTCGTAGACCAAAAGCGGAAGCCTTATGACAACGCGGTTGATGTAGTCGTACGTCTTCATGATCCGACCGATCCTAGTACCAGAAGTACGACACCTCCGCGATCTGCACACGTTCAGCTCGGTGACGTCCCACGAACTCTAGATCCAGCTGAGGCCGAGGGAGAGTTTCGTCATCACGATGGCGTGATGACGGTGATAATGAAGTTACCAACGCAGGGCTTCGCCTAAGCACTACAACGATATGACCGAGGTGGAAATTTGTGGAGGGGGGCACCGCACACGGCTAAACAATCAACTTGTGTGTCTATGGGGTGCCCTTCTCCCCCGTATATAAATGAGGGGAGGAGGAGGCCGGCTGGCCACAAGGGGCGCGCCCAAGGGGGGGGAGTCCTACTCCAAGTAGGTTTGGCTCCCCCCTTTCCTATTCCTATTAGGAGAAGGAGGAAGGAGGAGGAGAGAAGAAGGAAAGGGGGGCCGGCCCCCAAAACCCTAAACCAATTCGGTTTGGGCCTAGGGGGCGCGCCCCACCACTTGACCGCTGCCTCCTATCTCCACTAGGGCTCATTAAGGCCCATTGACTCCCCGGGGGTTCCGGTAACCTCCCGGTACTCCAAAAAAATGCCCGAACCACCCGGAACCTTTACGGTGTCCAAACATAGCCTTCCAATATATCAATCTTTATGTCTCGACCGTTTCGAGACTCCTCGGCATGTCCGTGATCACATCCGGGACTCCGAACAACCTTCGGTACATCAAAACACATAAACTCATAATACCGATCGTCACCGAATGTTAAGCGTGCGGACCCTATGGGTTCGAGAACTATATAGACATGACCGAGACACATCTCCGGTCAATAACCAATAGCGGAATCTGGATGCTCATATTGGTTCCTACATATTCTATGAAGATCTTTATCGGTCAAACCGCATAACAACATACATTGTTCCCTTTGTCATCGGTATGTTACTTGCCCGAGATTCGATCGTCGGTATCTCAATACCTAGTTCAATCTCGTTACCGGCAAGTCTCTTTACTCCGTAATACATCATCCTGCAACTAACTTATTAGTCACATTGCTTGCAAGGCTTATAGTGATGTGCATTACCGAGAGGGCCCAGAGATACCTCTCCGATACACGGAGTGACAAATCCTAATTTCGATCTATGCCAACCCAACAAACACCTTCGAAGACACCTGTAGAGCATATTTATAATCACACAGTTACGTTGTGACGTTTGATAGCACACAAGGTGTTCCTCCGGTATTCGGGAGTTGCATAATCTCATAGTCAGAGAAACATGTATAAGTCATGAAGAAAGCAATAGCAATAAAACTTAACGATCATAATGCTAAGCTAAGGGATGGGTCTTGTCCATCACATCATTCTCCTAATGATGTGACCCCATTCATTAAATGACAACACATGTCTATGGTTAGGAAACATAACCATCTTTGATAAACGAGCTAGTCAAGTAGAGGCATACTAGGGACACTTATGTTTTGTCTATGTATTCACACATGTACTAAGTTTCCGGTTAATACAATTCTAGCATGAATAATAAACATTTATCATGAAATAAGGAAATAAATAATAACTTTATTATTGCCTCCAGGACATATTTCCTTCACCAATAACTGATAGGCATCGACAACAGGCATGGAGCGGCGCAACATCGTCAGACATAGTCCAGTAGAGGTGTAGGTGGTGCATCCAATTCACGGCAGTTGGGCAGCAGCATGAACAAACTCGTTTATGCATGCTCATTGTTAGAAGATCTATAGCCGGACTTGGCAAATCCAGCCCCCTATACGTCTGCAGACGCATTCAGACATGACCTCATATTTCGCTCCCGGCATCCACATATCTCAAATCCGGACTCTAAAATCCATGCACGTCGATCATACAAGCCAATATCGCACATAAATAACAAATGTTGGTACCGAACATAAATAGTGTTTACATAAAATTTATTTTAAGTGCACAACTCAAACATCAGCTCTTTATTTTCCATTGTGGGTCCACATATGCTCCACAAGATCGTTGAGTAGCTGTGCGTGCACTTGATGATCTCGAAGATTCTGATGCATCTGAGAAAGTTCGTGAGCTGAGTTGCATCTTCATCTTTTGGGATTTCAACTTGTTCTCCAGGTGCTTCAAAATCATTGGTTTGGGCTACACCATCACCCTCACCCTTGACAATCATATTGTGCAAAATAACACAACATGTCATCAGCTGCCACAAAGTTTCTGATTCCCACATCATTGCAGCGCCATGCACAATGCCCCCAACGAGTTTGAAGCACACCAAATGCCCTCTCCACATCCTTCCTAACCTTTTCCTGCATTGTTGTAAAATGGTTGTGTTTTTTAACATGCGGCTCGGATGTGGTCTTCACAAACGCCGCCCACTGAGGATAGATGCCATCGGCAAGATAGTATCCCATGTTGTAGTCTCGGTCGTTGATGGTGTAGTTGCACGGCGGTGATTCCCTGTTGCAAAGCCTCCTGAACACCGGAGATCGTTGAAGCACGTTGATGTTGTTATGAAAACCCGGCATTCCAAAGAAAGCATGCCAAATCCATAAGTCATGTGATGCCACTGCTTCTAGCATCCGCAGAGCAGCCGTGAACTTCTTCTTGGCAGAGAAAGAGAATTGTCCGCAGCAATCCTTTGTGAGCTTTAAGTAGTCATCGTGTGCTTCCACTCCCTCCACAATGCGGAAAACAACGGTTTCCGCATGCGAAAACAGCGACGAAACCATGGATCTTTCGGGAAAGTAGGCTTGGGAGCAAAGTAGTCCCTGTGCAGTAGCTTTTCTCCGGACACCCCATCCCGATTGATCACTCTTCTCCCTTTGATTGATCCCTTGAAGTTGAGAATATGCTCCCTTGTCGGTCCATTCCCGCTTGCATGTTCATGAGCATCATCATGTCCACTTCTTCGTCCAAATTCGAGGAGTCAAAGAACTCATCTTGAATCATTTGATCAAGCTCCATCGGTCCATACTCCTCATTTGACGAAGCATCACAATCCATCATTTACCCAAATAAAATCACAAAAACTCTGGTCAGACAATGTGTCGAACACATGAAGTGCAAAGCAGAGCCAGAGAGTTGTCGTATGTATCATGGTGGCGTCCGGGCCGACGAAGACGTCCCCCGGGGCGAGGACGGAAGAGAGGACTGCTCTGCCGGAGCTGCCCGCGCAGAAGCTAGGAATGGTTGTGGAGCTGCGAGACAGACGACTCGGAGGAGGAAGAAGAGAGGAGATAGCAAATGGATCCGGCAGGTCTGGGGGTTGGATTTGGTGCAATTTGCGGTGGGGTTGGGCTGTCGGGTACGACGTGGCGGGCGTGCTTGGGCGCCCCATATCCGCCCCATATTTGGGCGGGATATGAGGGGTGCCGGTTAGCCTAGGCATTTGAGGCTTGTTTGAGACGCCTATCTGGGTCGAAATTTCTTGACTGGACAGTGACGGAGCGACCCGCCCGGGCGTATGAGGCCGGTTTGAGACACCCAGTTGTAGATGCTCTTATGGAGCTCCAAAGCCTCCGCTTGCAGAGTCGCCGCTCCCTATTCAGTTTGCTCACCCTCATTTTGCAAACGTGCCCAATACCGCATGAAAGAGCATCCATGGCAAATGAACTTGGCAGGGGAATGACCATGTTTCTTGTCAAAGTTGTCCTAGCATTCATTTGAATTCTCAAAAATTTCAGCAATAATTTGCTTGTTCACTAGCAGGGGCGGATAATTACTTTTTGCGTTTAGTACTGATTTCATTATCATAATCGTAAACTTCACATATGGTAGTATCTTTCTTCTTTGTTTCGTGAATCTAGCTAGTTTCGTTATCGATGATTGTGGGTGGATCCCCAAGGGTGTCTTCCTCATCTAAAAAGAAAATTTATACCCGCCTTCTCATCTGAAGGAAAACCAAATTCATGGAAGAAAGACGAAAGACGAAAGATAGAGAGCGGCGTTTTGGCTCCCGCGCTCAGACGAGCCCGGAGTGAACAGTAAATGCATTTAAAATATCAAACAATTTTTTAAAAAAAGTGGTGAAAGATGCTTGGAAGTGTGATGTTTGTGAAAATTTTGAAGACATTTGGACATTTGAGGAGCTCGTGGCAAAAAAAAAAAAAACAACATGTCTGAGACAAATATTTGAAAAGCAGTACTGCTCATGCCTGAATTTGTCTGTTTTGCCGCGCGCGCGTCAAATGTCCAAATGTCACTAAATTTTGCACGAACATTACACACATGCGCATCTTGCTTGCAAAAATAATTCATATATTTTTTTGATTTTTTTCTATTTTTGGCAATTTTACTCTTCACCGCGCTCATCTGAGCCCGGTCTCTGAAGTGGATTATCGCGAAAGATAAGTATATGCAATGTTTTTTAGCAGTTCTATAAGCGATGTTACTTCCCCGCATAAAGAACATATGCAATGTTACGTAAAGGCAAACCAGCGCACTCAAATTAACACACCATCATAGATGCATGATTTGCTATGATGAAGGGCCACCTTGATTTGATCTACCTAGCCACCTACGTATGTGTTGGCCCATCTGCATGTCCTCTCAAACTTTAGGTTAACTATCTGTGAGCATGTCATGTTTATCTTGATGATAATTACTTGAAGATAAAGACTTGGTGATAACTGATAGGCCTTGGTTCGTAGGGTCTTAGACTACATCTGTAGATGGTCCCTTTTGGTGATTATACGTTTAGATGGATAGAACGATTGGACGAGCTGGATGGATGGATATTTGTATGTGCACCGCTTTCCCGTCAGTTAACAGTGAGCGCATGATCAGCCGTTTTTCTTTGAAAAAGGGGATCACCCCGGGAAGCCTCTAGTGACCAACCCTAACACATGGAGGATGCATTTCTCCATGAACCCCCTGGAAACAAGCGACCTCCATGAGACGGGGCCTGTTGCATTCGATGCAAGATAAATAGATAACGTACACCTGCAAGCTCCATCTATTTATGCATTGCCAAAGGCATTGTTTGGACGAACAGGAACCGGTCCCAATCCATTGGGATGAGCATCTATCTCTCTCTTGATCTTGGATCATTTTCCATATCCATCCAAACCTCCAAGGAAATCGACAAACATGCCGTCCATGTCCTCTCAAAAATCACTGCAGACATATGCATCTCTGTGTTTCGCACGGATATAAACAATGTGGCAGTCCAATTTACCATCTAAAATATCCAAGTCGGCATCGGCCACCCATGGGCCAACCAAAACCCATCCAAATTCACCCACTACGCCATCATCTTTCCAAACGGGCCGAAAAGGAATTGCAGCCATTCTAGGGTCGCCATCCCCAATGTGGAATCCAACTCCTCGCCGAAGAGGCAGGCACATCATCATCATCACGCGTGTTCCTTGTAGATTCCCTTTGGCTTCTCGTGGCCGCAGCGCGCAAGTGGTGGCGTCTCCCTTTCATGGGGCTCGGCGCAGGTGCATGCACAGATATTATCCTCAAATGGTAAAAAAAAAGAGAAACAGGAAGCATGTATGTATCGATCGACATGCATTGTATATTATCCTAGATTCCACCACTCGCCTGCTTTGCTACCATCTCCTCTTCTTTCTGATGTGGGGCTGGCCAATGGTGGTGCGAGATTGGATCGCCTCGCCATCAGGCGAAATCTAGTGCGCCTTTACTACTGGCAAATATCGCCGTTGATGATTAATCGCTGCGTGTGTTGTGTATTGCTAGCCGCACTTGTTTCGTCCAGTATTGGTGGACGCATGCTTCCGATTCTTCGGAAGGATCTATACTAAAAGATGGTGGTAAAACGGATTAAATCATTGGTCTCCAAGAGGTGCATCCCATCGATGATTGCTTGCATGGTGGTTCGCCATTCGCCCCACCGACTGTCGATGCAGGGAGGAGCGAATCTGACAGGTTTCGGCATCCAAGACCAAGAGTACGAGGTTCAGCTCTTGGACATTTATTTTCCACGTTTCGATCCATCTTGGATTCTTGGTAGGTGCGTCGATCCGAGGAGTCCCATCCAAATGATTCATTCATCTGCAGCAGCAGAAGTAGCTGTGGCTAGATGAGTCGCTGGATCGATCCAAAAAAAACTTTAAGTGGCCTCGCTGCACCCTTCTCTGTTTGCAGGTGGGTGCAAGCATTGATTGCTTCAGCTATACTGTGTGCTAGCTAAGTACGTAGCTCCCGCTCCATGACAAACCGTAGTACTAACTCGAGCCGCGACAAGGATCGTTCGCAACATTTTTGGGCAGGGCAGCGATGGGCCTCAGCATGGTCAACATTTGTAGCTACGGTCGCAAACAAAGTTGGCGCCCACAGAGAAGGGAAACAGCCGAGGGGGGTAGTACAACGATTGTTCAGAGGCACTAGGCTTAACAAGCAAGGCTTGAGCCACGCACGGCCACGTCGGAGACCGGAACAGATCACGGGAGCGGGACAAACGACGACGTACGGTGCCGTGTCACCGCTGCGCGGCTGGGCTGTGCGTGCCATCACGTGAACCCCAGCGTTGGCCGCATGCGCGAGCAACTCTTCCTCATCAATCAAGTAAAGGGAAACCATCGGCTTCGGTTTTTGGTAGGCAAGCTGCCGAGGCGTACGTGTACCCTACCGACACCACCAGCGCACATCACATGCATGCATGCATGCATGCACCTGATCATCCTTGTATTGCATTGCTCCTGCATCTGCATGCAGTTCACTCGGGGCCGTCCGAGGGTACGGCATGTTGGATGCACTACACATAATTTTGTACGCTCGCGTTTGCTATTGGTAAGTTGCCAGAATTCGCAGCTCGCGTCGGTCGATTTTAGCGTGCAACACCGATAAAGAGCCGGGGCATCGCGCGGCGAGAGGCCGAACCGGGTGGTCGCCGGTGAAAGCGAGTGGGAGGCTGATTGGTTCAGGTGCGGCGGTGCGCGCAGGGTGGAAGGCTGGAGAAGAGCTCGGGGTTAGAGGACTGGCCAGAGGCAGTGGCACATTGGCGGATGTGGCGGCATGAGGACGGCGAGGCAGTGAGAAAGGCGCGACAGCGGCGTCGGTTGCAGGTGTGGAGGTGGCGGCGACGTCGGTGGCGAGAGCAAGAGGGAAAAGACGGCATCGAGAAGAAGCTGGGGAGAAGGATGAAATAAGACATATGCCAACCGTTGGATTCGAATCCAATGGCCAGAAAAATCGAATTTATTGTATTTTTAAGACAGCTTACGAATAACATTTTATTTTGAACCGGGCTAGCTTACGAATAACATGATCTTGTAGGATTTGTAGTGTAGTATAGTTTTTAAAACGGAGGCAAAACATCGATTAATTGAAACAAATTTTGATGATGGTGTGCGCATGCACGGACAGAGAAGGCTTTGTTGTTGCTATTTACTCAGGTTTCTCTTCCTTTATTCCATGGTTCCTCCCCTTGTACGTGGACAAAGGTAATTTACATGCATGCATAATCGGTAGGTACGGTATACATCCCCACAAAAAGAAGGGCGGTTAATTAGAAGACAACATGTGGCGCAACAATGCTCCACAGCCACAGGTTCGCCATAGTACGTTCCTTCTTCCCATCCACGTACGTAGCCTTTGGCTTTGTTCGGACGAGCAGGGGATTCATTAACTAGCTAAGCTACACGTAGCAGTGAAATAATTAGTCCAGCCCGCCGCCGCCGGCCGGCCGATCCTTGTCGTCCGATCAGGCGTCGGCCTGTCGCCGCAGCCTGAGGCGCGCCTTGGAGAGCTGCTTCCACTCGACGAGGCGGAGCAGGAACTCCATGACCTCGGCCGGCTCCTGCAGCGAGAAGGAGGCGCTGGTGTCCTTGGGGTGCTTGGAGACGAGGATCCCGACGCCCTGGCCCCTCCGGCGCAGCACCTTGAAGGCGTCCTCGTCGGTGCGGTCGTCGCCGATGTAGACGGGGAGCACGTTGGGGCAGTCGGCGAAGCCCAGCGACTCGAGCAGGAACTCGAGGGCCTTGCCCTTGTCCCACTTGATGGTGGGCCGCACCTCGAACACCATCCGCCCTTGCGACATGCGCAGCTTGGGGTACTCCCGCATCACGCCCTTCACCGTCTCCGCCAGCGCGCCCCAGCTCTGCAAACCACACCATCATCATTGACACCGATCAGTCACTTGTTAAGTGATTAAACCTAACTAACCTCCCCACTACTCCACTAGGGACAAAAGGGAGGTTTAATTTTATATGAGCACTAGCGGTGGTTAAGTGAATGAATACGGGTGGTGGGGAAGGATAAAGCTATAAATGGGAAGGAAAGCGGCTGCCATTCGCGGTGGCAGCGCCCATTTCCGTTCTGTTCCGTCGCCTACCTTTTCGTCGACGCATCTGAAGTGAACGGACACGCAGAACTTGTTGTTCTCCACCTTGGCCCCGGCTACGTGCTTCGTCTCCTCTATCAGCCGTTGATGCACCTGAAGAAGCACCATGCATGGATTCGAGTTTAGAACAGTTTATTCTAACTAGATTCCTGCTGCGAATGAGCGGGCGTTTGCGAGGTTGAAGGTGCGTACCTCTTCTATCATGGGCAGGAACTCGCTTGCTGGTTGGAAGAGAACTCCTTTGGCCTGCGGGGCAAAAGGTATATGCCTTTAGTTTGCGAAGATATGGGAATATTCGTGCACACAAAAATGGAGCAGGAGATAGATAGATCGGGCGACCATGCTAGCGGTAGCGGCTAGCTAGATGATGGGCAAGAGGAGAGGAGAATCAATTCACCTTGGACTTTGAGGATTTGGCCGGGCCCTTGATGTCCATGCCGTGGCTGCCGGCGTAGTAGAGCTCCGCCAGCTTCACGAAATCAAACACCTGCAAAATTGAAGACGCACACATCGGTTCGGTTAGCTTCGTTTCGTCAGCGGTGGTGGTGGTGGACGATGGCAATGGGAGTTCATTAATTGCTGGTGCTGCTGGGGGGTGTAGTACCTTGTCGCGGCACCGACCGCTGACGATCGCCGTCGGGAAGTGCTTGGCGACACTGCGCACGGCCATCCGCATCTGCTCATTCCAAATCAGAGATTAGTAACGAGTTCGCAGGTAGCATAATCTAAGTTAGAAGCAGAGTGAGCAGGGGAGTGGCTCACCGTCTCGCTCATGAAGGCGGCGTCGGGGTCATCGACGATGGGGGACAGCGTGCCGTCGTAGTCCAGGAACATGACGATCTGCTTCCCCTTGGACGCGGCCACGATCTCCTCGAACTTGCCCAGGGCGGACGGGTGCCTCGCCATCCAGGCCGCGTGCTCGTCGTCGACACCGGCGGCGAGGGCCGCGGCGGCCCTGGCGTGCGTGGGGGAGGACGCCCGCATGGACTCGACCAGGCCACTGAGCATCCCGGCGCCAAGCTCCGCCTGCGCCGCCCGCAGGCACTTGCGGCTCACGGCCATCCCGGAACGCGGCGGCGGGTACGGGAACAGCGAACCAGGGCAGGGGCACGCCGTGGGCGCGGCCGCCGTCATGCCCACCTCCGGCACCACCACGGTCGTCTGCGCCATATATCTAACTCAAAGTCCAAGGAGAAGAAGAAGCTTCGAGGGACAGGTCCTAGAAGCGCGCGAGGGGAGGATCCCGAACGATCGATCGAATCAAGGGATGGGGATTTGGTTGGAAGGCAGAAAAGGAGAAGGGAGAGTGAAGAGGAAATGATTGGTGTTTTGTGTGGAGGCGGGGGGCGGGGTATTTATAGATGGAGAGAAGTGAGGAGAAGACGCGAATCCGGCGCGGGGGGTGGGCGGCCCCGCCGATGTCTTGGACGCGTCCGCCGTCGCGCAGCCCACGGCGGTGCCAGGTGGCCGCGCGGGCACGTGCAGGGCCCGCCCGCGCGCGGACGTGTGGGGCTCGGTGCGCGACACCTTAGCCTTGTCGACGGTGAACGGCCTTTTCCCCTGTGATGTGAGGCTGTTTCTTGGTCAGATCCAGCTTTCCTTCCAGTAAGTTATACTCGTTTTGTTTTTAGGGCGAAAATAGTTAAAACTCGTGCGTTATTATTGTTGTTTCTACTCGAGTAACGAAAAACTGAGATGGGCAGGCTTGCAGTGCGCGAGCTCGGCCCGGCCCATCAGTATATGTGTTGCATCCATCGCATTTGGGACACAAGTATAGCATATAACACATATAACACGCTGATCGACCGTACGTCAATATATTTAAAATTATTTTTATAAATTAAAATTTTATATAAATTTGAAAATTGTTTAGCTTTTTAAAAGATATTCATATTTTTGAAAGAATGATCATAAATGTCTGTTTGTTTTAAAAACATGGTATTAACAAAATGTTCATGAATTTAAATTTATAAACTATACAAATCATATTTATGACTTTTTTATGTTCATGAAGTTTTTTCCCCTAAAAAAAGAACGAAAAACCAGAAAATCAAAAGAATGAACGAAGAAATTTATAGGAAATTAAAAAGAACGATCATGGAATGAAAACGAAGAAATTTATAGGAAAATAAAATAAAATATAAACAAGAAAACCAAAAAGCAATGTTAAACTGACAAAACCAGAAAGAACGAAAAACGCCTCACTTATGTCGTCCAACTAGGATGCGGGAAGAAAAGAAAGGTTAAGGAACAAAAAAAGGCGTCGTGCCCCACTCTGCAATGGGAAGGCCAATAGCATCTCTAGGGGGCACGTGTCTGGTCACCATTTCGCGCGGAGTAGGATTTGTGTGTTGCAACTGCAATGCACGTCGTCATTTCTTTTTAGGTACTATCGGACGGTGTGCAAACCAAAATTCACTTAGGAACAACCAAGGCATGTTTTCGGGTTCACTCCAAAATTCTATCGCGCTAGTTGCTCTCAAGCTTACAGATCGCTACTTTTGTAACCATCATCATCCTACAACATTACTCACAACAACATTATGATGATCGCTCATCGATATCCTCGCTGAAATTGTAAAGTTGTCTCTGTTGTAGTCTGCAAACCGAGGGCACTTGCAAACCCTAGGCTACCTTGTCCAATCTATGGCTATATTTCATTTCACTACCTTGCAAACCAATCTGGATGATGTGCAAACTCCTTTAAAAATTAATTGAAATAATTTCAAAACTTTAGCCAGTTTTAGTTTTTTTCTTCGACAACCCAAAAGTACCGCTGAAATTCACTTGATACTAGCCAATTCAAGTTCTAGGTTAAATTATAGGTGATGTGGTTTACATGTAGTACTCTAGGTAATACCGAAAAAGAATATCTTGGGACTACACATTTATTTTACATCATCAGAACGGACAAAAAATTGCTATTTATTTTGCTTTCTTTTTTAAAACTTCCCATTGTACCTTAACTTTGCTCATACCTAAACTCGTTCACAAGGCATAGTTGCTTGATCTGCAATGGCTCCTAAGAAAGCTCCAGCAACTAAGGCCGCCTAAATTGGAACCAGGAAGAAGCCCGCCCCAAGAACTCAACCTCAAAAGGATGAGACTAATAAAGAGGACATAACAACAAGGGAGATGGCTGAATTGGAAAAGTTGCTTAAAGTTTCCTGAAGCATGTTTGCTCAAGATATAGGAGAGTAAAAATTTCAAGGATTGTCAATTCCTCCTCCTAGCCCCCAAGCCTAGTAGATGGGTAGATGACTTCTACCTTCCCATTTGGTATCTTGATGCCAAAGGGGGAAAGATGTGTGTATCATAGGCTTAGGAATGCAAGTGCCCTTTAGTTGTTTAAGAGGGTGTGTGAGATGCTAGTGCCTTATTTTTGGAGTTACAAGACTTCTTCTTAGTTGGGATCCTGTGTGATCCCTTCCTATGTCTTGTAAAACTCTATTTTACTTTATCTGATATGGATTATTATCTATCATGTTTGAACGCACTTATGCGTGTTGCATGCAATCTTTGCTCAAACATGCCTCTTGCATGTATAATTAAGAAACGACATAACCCTCGATGGATAACTTTTTTGCAAAAGTTATTCACTTTCTCAAGTAATATTGTTTGGATCATGTATTTCGTTTGTGCATTTTGTGTGTGTGTAGTTTCCCGTCATGGTGTATTCAACTAATATCCATTGTTGTATATATTTGATTTCAAGGGATATATTTGCTTACTTGCACGTGCACACATTGCACTCTCATGGAATGTGTCATATAATTGATGTTTCCACGTTTCCTAATGACATGTACCTTTATATTTTAGAAAAAAATTTAAGCAATGCACAAAAATTGGGGTGGGGGCTCAATTTATTTGACAAGCACCTAATGTTATCATCGGACACCAAAGAGGAGGTTTGAAAGTGCATCTCATAGTACCCCAAATAGGGTTTTGGTGATTTATGACACAACCATTTGATGGACTAATGTTTCTATTGAGTTTATTTTATATTTAGTACATTGGCTTATAGTGAAACATCAACGATGACCCCTCATACAACTTTTTAAGTAGTTATTTGACTCAAGCTCTTAAAATGTATTTTATAGGCTTTTGGCGAATCCAAAATTCACAGGGTGTAGGACAACCATGTTATCAAGAGGGGTACAAGAAAAGGTATTTACGTATGAAACTTCAAGAAAGATCCTACACTCAAAGTCCTAAAAACATCCACACTAGCGACCTTAATTCTTGGTATCTCTAAGCCCCGCTAACTCCGAAGATTTTTTCTCTACTATCAAGAACTTAGGGTTACACATTCTTGTTCCGGTGTTACCAATCCTATCTAATTGAGATATTGATACGTCTCCAACGTATCTATAATCTTTGATTGCTCCATGCTATATTATTACTGTTTTGGACATTAGTGGGCTTTATTATCCATTTTATATTATTTTTGGGACTAACCTATTAACCGGAGGCCCAACCCAGAATTGCTGTTTTTTTACCTATTTCAGAGTTTCGCAGAAAAGGAGTATCAAACGGAGTCCAAACGGAATGAAACCTTCGGGAACGTGATTTTTAGGAAGATTATGATCCGGGAGACTTGGACCCTACATCAAGAAACAAAAGAGGAAGCCACGAGGTAGGGGGGCGCGCCCACCCACCCCAGGGCGCGCCCTCCACCCTCATGGGCCCTCTGTTGCTCCACCGACGTACTCCTTCCTCCTATATATACCTCCGTAACCCCAAACGATCAGAGACAGAGCCAAAAACCTAATTCCACCGCCGCAACCTTCTGTACCCACGAGATCCCATCTTGGGGCATGTTCCGTAGCTCCGTCGGAGGGGGCATCCATCACGGAGGGCTTCTACATCAACACCATAGCCTCTCCGATGAAGTGTGAGTAGTTTACCTCAGACCTTAGGGTCCATAGTTAGTAGATAGATGGCTTCTTCTCTCTTTTTGGATCTCAATACAATGTTCTCCCCTTATCTCGTGGAGATCTATTCGATGTAATCTTATTTTTTCGGTGTGTTTGTTGAGACCGATGAATTGTGGGTTTATGATCAAGATTATCTATGAACAATATTTGAATCTTATCTGAATTCTTTTATGTATGATTGGTTATCTTTGCAAGTCTCTTCGAATTATTAGTTTGGTTCGGCCTACAAGATTGATCTTTCTTGCAATGGGAGAAGTGCTTAGCTTTGGGTTCAATCTTGCTGTCCTTTCCCAAAGTGATGAGGGGCAGCAAGGCACGTATTGTATTGTTGCCATCGAGGATAACAAGATGGTTTTTTTTTATCATATTGCATGAATTTATCCCTCTACATCATGTCATCTTGCTTAAGGTGTTACTCTGTTTTCATGAACTTAATACTCTAGATGCATGCTGGATAGCGGTCAATGAGTGGAGTAATAGTAGTAGATGCAGGCAGGAGTCGGTCTACTTGTCTCGGACGTGATGCCTATATACATGATCATACCTGGATATTCTCATAACTATGATCAATTTTGTCAATTGCTCAACAGTAATTCGTTCACCCACCGTAAAATACTTATGCTCTTGAGATAAGCCACTAGTGAAACCTATGGCCCCCGGGTCTATCTTCATCATATTAATCTTTCAACACTTAGTTATTTCCTTTGCATCTTTATCACCAAAAATATTATCCTATCATATCTATCAGATCTCACTCTCGTAAGTGACCGTGAAGGGATTGACAACCCCTTATCGCGTTGGTTGCGAGGATTTATTTGTATTGTGCAGGTGCGAGGGACTCGCGCGTAGCCTCATACTGGATTGATACCTTAGTTCTCAAAAACTGAGGGAAATACTTACGCTATTGTGCTGCATCACCCTTTCCTCTTCAAGGGAAAACCAACGCAATGCTCAAGAGGTAGCAAGAAGGATTTCTGGCGCCGTTGCCGGGGAGGTCTTCGCAAAAGTCAACATACCAAGTACCCATCACAAACCCTTATCTCCCGCATTACATTATTTGCCTTTTGCCTCTCGTTTTCCTCTCCCCCACTTCACCCTTGCCGTTTTTTTCGCCCTTTTTCCGTTCGTCTTTTCGTTTGCCTTGATGTCTTACTTGGCTCGTTTGCTCGTTTGGTTGAAATAGTTGAGTATTTATTCCTAAACAGAGAAGCTAAGATCTATGGATCCTCATCCGCTTGCCAATCTTTTTAAGAGATCCAATTATGGTGAACCAATTCCTAGTGATTTGGGTGCACTAGATTATCTTTATAAGGTTTTGCTTGAAACCCGTGAATCTGAAAATTGTGATGAAGTGCTTTATGAAGTGACTCACGATAGATCTTTGAATAAAAAGCATGATTGCAATGATTCTATTATAAATTCTCTTAATGTCAATTGTGCTAATATTATGCAAAACCCTAAGCTTGGGGATGCTAGTTTTGCTATGTCTACTACTTGTTGCAATGATCATGATTGGGGCGATTCTTCTTATGATCTTGAAAATTTATTTAAGCCCCATGATGAATATGAGATTGATAATAGTGTTTGCAATAATATTGAAAGTGGGTTTGGAAGAGTTTCAACTTTAGATCCCATATATTTAGAGTATGTTCAATCTTATGATATTTTTGATAAAAGTGGGCCTGGAGAGGTCATGACTTTAGTTAATGATAATCCCACTATTTTGAAAGAGTGTCAACTTCGCATGCATGTGGATCGTGTTGAGAATATGTTATGTGATAGCAACTTTGTTGAATTTGCCTATGATCCTACATGTAATTATTATGAGAGAGGAAAATATGGTTATAGAAATTTTTATCTTACTAAATTACCTCCCGTCATGTTGAGATTGCTATCGTCTCTTTGTTCTTCCTTTCATATGCTAATTTTTACCTATGCATAGGAAGTATGTTAGACTTAGATGTGTTTGTCATGTGTTTTATGATGCTCTTTTTGCGCTCCAATTCTTGTCTTTCTTGTGAGCATCATTAAAATTATCAATGCCTAGCTAAAAGGCTTTAAAGAAAAGCGCTTATTGGGAGACAACCCAATATTTATCCTTGCTATTTAGCAATAAATATTTGTTTTAGCCTCTGGTTAGATGTGTTTTTATGTTTTAATTAGCGTTTGTGCCAAGTTAAACCTATAGGATCTTCTTGGATGATAGTTATTTGATCTTGCAGAAATTTCCAGAAACTTTCTGTTCACGAAAACAATTGTTAAAAATCATCAGAACGTGATAAAATAGTGATTCCAATTGCTTCTGATCAATAAACAAATTGCCTAGGTCGTCCTATTCTGGCTGATTTATTGGAGTTTCATAAGTTTGCGTTAGTTACAGATTACTACAGACTGTTTTGTTTTTGACAGATTCTGTTTTTCGTGTGTTGTTTGCTTATTTTGATGAATCTATGGCTAGTAAAATAGTTTATAAACCATAGAGAAGTTGGAATACAGTAGGTTTAACACCAATATAAATAAATAATGAGTTCATTATAGTACCTTGAAGTGGTCTTTTGTTCTCTTTCGTCTACTTCCATCGGTAACTTTAGTTGGAGCTATATTTTTATTCACCACATGATATGTGTTTTGCTTGGAGCGTCTTGTATGATTTGATCTTTGATTTTTAGTTTACCACAATCATCCTTGCTGTACACACCTTTTGAGAGAGCCATACATGATTTGGAAATTATTAGAATACTCTTTGTGCTTCACTTATATCTTTTGAGTTATATAGTTTTGCTCTAGTGCTTCACTTATATCTTTTAGAGCACGGTGGTGGATTTGTTTTATAGAAACTATTGATCTCACATGCTTCACGTAGATTATTTTGAGAGTCTTAAATAGCATGGTAATTTTCTTAAATAATCTTAATATGCTAGGTATTTAAGAATAGTAAAAACTTTCTTATGAGTGTGTTGAATACTAAGAGGAGTTTGATGCTTGATGATTGTTTTGAGATATGGAGGTAATAATACCAAAGTCATGCT
This sequence comes from Aegilops longissima, assembly GCA_021605205.1. NCBI lineage: Eukaryota > Viridiplantae > Streptophyta > Magnoliopsida > Poales > Poaceae > Aegilops > Aegilops longissima. Next base: position 381,387,717 of record CM038680.1, read on the forward strand.
AGTTGAGTAGTTGTGAATTTGAGAAATGCTTGTGTTGAAGTTTGCAAGTCCCATAGCATGCACGTATGGTAAACGTTATGTAAAAAATTTGAAACATGAGGTGTTCTTTGATTGTCCTCTGATACGTCTCCAACGTATCTATAATTTTTGATTGTTCCATGCTATATTATCTTATGTTTTGGACAATATTGGGCTTTATTATTCACTTTTATATTTTTGGGACTAACCTATTGACCCAAAGCCTAGTGTCAGTTCCTGTTTTTTCCCTTGTTTCAGTGTTTCGAAGAAAAAGGAATATCAAACGGAGTCGAAACGAAATGAAACCTTCTAGAGAAGTTATTTTTGGAAGGAAAGCAACCCGGGAGACTTGGAGTCCACGTCAAGGAAGCAACGGGGAAGGCACGAGGCAAGGGGGCGCCCACCCCCCTGGGCGCGCCCTCCACCCTCGTGGGCCCCTCGTGGCTCCCCTGGCGTACTTCTTCCTCCTATATATACCCATATACCCTAAAACGACAGGAGAACAGAATATATCGGGAGTTCCGCCGCCGCAAGCCTCTGTAGCCACCAAAACCCAATCGGGGCCCTGTTCCGGCACCCTGCCGGAGGGGGGAACCCTCACCGATGGCCATCTTCATCATCCCGGCGCTCTCCATGACGAGGAGGGAGTAGTTCACCCTCGGGGCTGAGGGTATGTACCAGTAGCTATGTGTTTGATCTCTCTCTCTCTCTCTCTCTCTCTCTCTCTCTCTCGTGTTCTTGATTTGGCACGATCTTGATGTATCGCGAGCTTTGCTATTATAGTTGGATCTTATGTTGCTTCTCCCCCTCTACTCTCTCGTAATGGATTGAGTTTTCCCTTTGAAGTAATCTTATCGGATTGAGTCTTTAATGACTTGAGAACACTTGATGTATGTCTTGCCGTGCGTATCTGTGGTGACAATGGGATATCACGTGATTCACTTGATGTATATTTTGGTGATCAACTCGCGAGTTCCGCCCATGAACTTATGCATAGGGGTTGGCACACGTTTTCGTCTTGATTCTCCGGTAGAAACTTTGGGGCACTCTTTGAGGTTCTAAGTGTTGGTTGAATAGATGAATCTGAGATTGTGTGACGCATATCGTATAATCATACCCACGGATACTTGAGGTGACATTGGAGTATCTAGGTGACATTAGGGTTTTGTTTGATTTGTGTCTTAAGGTGTTATTCTAGTACGAACTCCAGGGCTGTTTGTGACACTTATAGGAATAGCCCAATGGATTGATTGGAAAGAATAACTTTGAGATGGTTTCGTACCCTACCATAATCTCTTCGTTTGTTCTCCACTATTAGTGACTTTGGAGTGACTCTTTGTTGCATGTTGAGGGATAGTTATATGATCCAATTATGTTATTATTATTGAGAGAACTTGCACTAGTGAAAGTATGAACCCTAGGCCTTGTTTCTACACATTGCAATACCGTTTACGCTCACTTTTATCGCTTTCTACCTTGCTGTTTTTATATTTTCAGATTACAAAAACCTATATCTACCATCCATATTGCACTTGTATCACCATCTCTTCGCCGAACCAGTGCACCTATACAATTTACCATTGTATTGGGTGTGTTGGGGACACAAGAGACTCTTTGTTATTTGGTTGCAGGGTTGCTTGAGAGAGACCATCTTCATCCTACGCCTCCCACAGATTGATAAACCTTAGGTCATCCACTTGAGGGAAATTTGCTACTGTCCTACAAACCTCTGCACTTGGAGGCCCAACAATGTCTAAAAGAAGAAGGTTGCGTAGTAGACATCAAGCTTTTTCCTGGCGCCGTTGCCGGGGAGGTGAGTGCTTGAAGGTATATCTTTAGATCTTGCAATTGAATCTGTTTGTTTCTTGTTTTAGCACTAGTTTAGTTTATAAAATAAAACTATAAAAAATGTAATTGAGTTTGCCTCATACGCTTCATCGTTTTAATATCTTTCGTGAGAATGATGGAAAGGAAAATTGTGCCAAAGTGTTAGAAGAAGAATGCATTAAAATGTTTGGCACTAAATCTTTGAATGATGAGCATGATTGCAATGTTGTTAGTATGAATTCCTTGAATATCCATGATGCTAATGATATGCAAAGCCACAAGCTTGGAGAAGCTATGTTTGATGAAGATGATATTTTTTGTCCCCCAAGCTTTGATGAGCAAATTTACTATGATGAAAGCATGCCTCCTATCTATGATGATTATTGTGATGACACGTATGCTTTAAAGAATAATGATAACCATGAAACTTGTCATCTTGATCTTAATTTTCAATCACATGATAGTTATTTTGTTGAGTTTGCTCCCACTATTATTCATGAGAAAAAATTTGCTTATGTGGAGAGTAATAAAATTTCTATGCAAGTAGATCATGAAAAGAATGCTTTAGGTGTTGGTTATATTGTTGAATTCATTCATGATGCTACTGAAAATTATTATGAGAGAGGATCATATGCTTCTACATATTGCAATAATATCAAGTTTCCTCTCTATTGCTTAAAATTTTGAAGTTATGCTTGTTTTACCTTCCTATTCAAGTTGATTCTTGTTCCCATAAGTTGTTTGCTCACAAAACCCCTATCCATAGGAAGTGGGTTAGACTTAAATGTTCTAGTCATATTATTCATGATGCTCTCTTTATGTTTCAATTCTTATGTCTTATGTGAGCATCATTGAAATCATCATGCCTAGCTAGGGGCGTTAAACGATAGCGCTTGTTGGGAGGCAACCCAATTTTATTTTAGTTTCTTACTTTTTGGTTCTGTTTAGGAATAAATAATACATCTAGCTTCTGTTTAGATGTGGTTTTGTGTTTTAATTAGTGTTTGTGCCAAGTAGAACCTTTGGGAAGACTTGGGTGAAGTCTTTATGACCATGCTGTAAAAAACAGAAACTTTAGCGCTCACGAGATTAGCTAAGACTTTTTACTCGAGAGTGTTATTTAGTTGATTATTTTTGCAGATGATTACTAGACAAATTCCTCAGGTCCACCAATTTATTTTAGAATTTTTGGAGTTCCAGAAGTTTGCGTTAGTTACAGATTACTACAGACTGTTCTGTTTTTGACAGATTCTGTTTTTCGTGTGTTGTTTGCTTATTTTGATGACTCTATGGCTAGTAAAATAGTTTATAAACCATATAGAAGTTGGAATACAGAAGGTTTAACACCAATATAAATAAAGAATGAGTTCATTACAGTACCATGAAGTGGTGTTTTGTTTTCTTTCGCTAACGGAGCTCACGAGATTTTTTGTTAAGTTTTGTATTGTGAAGTTTTCAAGTTTTGGGTAAAGATTCGATGGACTACGGAATAAGGAGTGGCAAGAGCCTAAGCTTGGGGATGACCAAGGAACCACAAGGTAATATTCAAGGATAACCAAGCGTCTAAGCTTGAGGATGCCCTGGATGGCATCCCCTCTTTCGTCTTCATTTATCGGTAACTTTACTTGGAGCTATATTTTTATTCACCACATGATATGTGTTTTGCTTGGAGCGTCATTTTATTTTCTTTAGCTTTCCTTGCTGTTTGAATAAAATACAAATATCTGAAATTCTTAAATGTGGGAGAGTCTTCACATAGCTAAATAATTATTTAACTACTCATTGATCTTCACTTATATCTTTTGGAGTAGTTTGTTGTTTGCTCTAGTGTTTCACTTATATCTTTTAGAGCACGATGGTGGATTTGTTTTATAGAAACTATTGATCTCTCATGCTTCACTTAGATTATTTTGAGAGTCTTAAATAGCATGGTAATTGCTTGAATAATCCTAATATGTTAAGCATAAATGATTTGTAAAAATTCTTATGAGTGTGTTGAATACTAAGAAAGGTTTGTTGCTTGATAATTGTTTTGAGATATAAAGATGGTGATATTAGAGTCATGCTTGTTGAGTAGTTGTGAATTTCAGAAATACTTGTGTTAAAGTTTGTGATTCCCGTAGCATGCACGTATGGTGAACCGTTATGTGATGAAGTCGGAGCATGATTTATTTATTTATTGTCTTCCTTATGAGTGGCGGTCGGGGACGAGCGATGATCTTTTCCTACCAATCAATCCCCCTAGGAGCATGCGTGTAATACTTTGCTTTGATAACTTGTAGATTTTTGCAATAAGTATATGAGTTCTTTACGACTAATGTTGAGTCCATGGATTATACGCACCCTTCCTCCTTCCACCATTGCTAGCCTCTCTAATACCGTGCACTTTTTCGCCGGTATCATACACCCACCATATACCTTCCCCAAAACAACCACCATACCTACCTATTATGGCATTTCCATAGCCATTCCGAGATATATTGCCATGCAACTTTCCACCGTTCCGTTTATTATGACACGCTCCATCATTGTCATATTGCTTTGCATGATCATGTAGTTGACATCGTATTTGTGGCAAAGCCACCGTTCATAATTCTTTCATACATGTCACTCTTGATTCATTGCATATCCCGGTACACAGCCGGAGGCATTCACATAGAGTCATATTGTTGTTCTAAGTATTGAGTTGTAATTCTTGAGTTGTAAGAAAATAGAAGTGTGATGATCATCATTATTAGAGCATTGTCCCAAGTGAGAAAAGGATGATGGAGACTATGATTCCCCCACAAGTTGGGATGAGACTCCAGACGAAAAAAAGAAAAGAAAAAGAGGCCATAAAAAAAGGAAAAGGCCCAAAAAAACAAAAAAAATGAGAGAAAAAGAGAGAAGGGACAATGCTAATATCCTTTTCCCACACTTGTGCTTCAAAGTAGCACCATGATCTTCATGATAGAGAGTCTCTAATTTTGTCACTTTCATATACTAGTGGGAATTTTTCATTATAGAACTTGGCTTGTATATTCCAATGATGGGCTTCCTCAAAATTCCCTAGGTCTTCGTGAGCAAGCGAGTTAGATGCACACCCATTTAGTTTCCTTTGTTGATCTTTCATATACTTATAGCTCTAGTGCATCTGTTGCATGGCAATCCCTACTCACTCACATCGATATCTATTGATGGGCATCTCCATAGCTCGTTGATACACCTAGTTGATGTGAGACTATCTTCTCCCTTTTTATCTTCTCCACAACCACCATTCTATTCCACATATAGTGCTATATCCATGGCTCACGCTCATGTATTGCGTGAAGATTGAAAAAGTTTGAGAATGTTAAAAGTATGAAACAATTGCTTGGCTTGTCATCGGGGTTGTGCATGATTTAAATACTTTGTGTGGTGATGATAGAGCATAGCTAGACTATATGATTTTGTAGGGATAACTTTCTTTGTCCATGTTATTTTGAGAAGACATAATTGCTTAGTTAGTATGCTTGAAGTATTATTATTTTTATGTCAATATTAAACTTTTGTCTTGACTCTTTCGAATCTGAATATTCATACCACAATTAAGAAGAATTACATTGAAGTTATGCCAAGTAGCATTCCACATCAAAAATCCTATTTTTATCATTTACCTACTCGAGGAAGAGCAGGAATTAAGCTTGGGGATGCTGATACGTCTCCAACGTATCTATAATTTTTTATTATTCCATGCTATATTATCTTCTGTTTTGGACAATATTGGGCTTTATTATTCACTTTTATATTATTTTTGGGACTAACCTATTGACCCAGAGCCCAGTGCCAGTTCCTGTTTTTCCCTTGTTTCAGTGTTTCGATGAAAAGGAATATCAAACGGAGTCGAAACGGAATGAAACCTTCTGGAGAAGTTATTTTTGGAAGGAAAGCAACCCGGGAGACTTGGAGTCCATGTCAAGGAAGCAACGAGGAAGGCACGAGGCAGGGGGGCGCGCCCACCCCCCTGGGCGCACCCTCCACCCTCATGGGCCCCTCGTGGCTCCCCTGACGTACTTCTTCCTCCTATATATACCCATATACCCTAAAACGATCGGAGAACAGAATAGATCAGGAGTTCCGCCGCCGCAAGCCTCTGTAGCCACCAAAACCCAATCTGGACCCTATTCTGGCACCCTACCGGAGGGGGGAACCCTCACCGGTGGCCACCTTCATCATCTCGGCGCTCTCCATGACGAGGAGGGAGTAGTTCACCCTCGGGGCTGAGGGTATGTACCAGTAGCTATGTGTTTGATCTCTCTCTCTCTCTCTCTCTCTCTCTCTCTCTCTCTCTCTCTCTCTCTCTCTCGTGTTCTTGATAGCTCTAGTGCATCCGTTGCATGGCAATCCCTACTCCTTGCATTAACATCAATCGATGGGCATCTCCATAGCTCATTGATTAGCCTCGTTGATGTGAGACTTTCTCCTTTTTTGTCTTCTCCACATAACCCCCATCATCATATTCTATTCCACCCATAGTGCTATGTACATGGCTCGCGCTCATATATTGCGCGAAAGTTTATAGGTTTGAGATTACTAAAGTATGAAACAATTGCTTGGCTTGTCATCGGGGTTGTGCATGATGAAAGAATTCTTGTGTGACGAAAATGGAGCATGACTAAACTATATGATTTTGTAGGGATGAACTTTCTTTGGCCATGTTATTTGTAGTATGCTTGAAGTATTACCATTTTTATGTCAATATGAACTTTTATCTTGAATCTTTCGGATCTGAATATTCATACCACAATTAAGAAGAATTACATTGAAATTATGCCAAGTAGCACTCCACATCAAAAATTATCTTTTTTTATCATTTACCTACTCGAGGACGAGCAGGAATTAAGCTTGGGGATGCTTGATACGTCTCCAACATATCTATAATTTTTGATTGTTCCATGTTATATTATCTACCGTTTTGGACATTATTGGGCTTTATTATCCACTTTTATATTATTTTTGGGACTAACCTATTAACCGGAGGCCCAGCCCAGAATTGATGTTTTTTGCCTATTTCAAAGTTTCGCAGAAAAGGAATATCAAATGGCCTCCAAACTGAATGACACCTTCGGGTACGTGATTTTTAGGAAGATTATGATCCGGGAGACTTGGACCCTACGTCAAGAAACAAAAGAGGAAGCCACGAGGTAGGGGCGCCCACCCACCCTGTATGCGCCTCCACCCTCGTGGGCCCCTGTTGCTCCACCGACGTACTCCTTCCTCCTATATATACCTCACGCACCCCAAACGATCGAGATGGAGCCAAAAACCTAATTCCACTGCCGCAACCTTCTGTACCCACGAGATCCCTTCTTGGGGCCTGTTCCGGAGCTCCGCCGGAGGGGGCATCCATCACGGAGGGCTTCTACATCAACACCATAGCCTCTTCGATGAAGTGTGAGTAGTTTACCTCAGACCTTCCGGTCCATAGTTAGTAGCTAGATGGCTTCTTCTTTCTTTTTGGATCTCAATACAATGTTCTACCCCTCTCTCGAGGAGATCTATTCGATGTAATCTTGTTTTTGCGGTGTGTTTGTTGAGACCGATGAATTGTGGGTTTATGATCAAGATTATCTATGAACAATATTTGAATCTTTTCTGAATTCTTTTATGTATGAATTGTTATCTTTGCAAGTCTCTTCGAATTATCAGTTTGGTTTGGCCTACTAGATTGATCTTTCTTGCAATGGGAGAAGTGCTTAGCTTTGGGTTCAATCTTGCGGTGTCCTTTCCCAGTGACAGTAGGGGCAGCAAGGCACGTATTGTATTGTTGCCATCGAGGATAACAAGATGGTGTTTTTATCATATTGCATGAATTTACCCCTCTACATCATGTCATCTTGCTTAAGGCGTTACTCTGTTTCATGAACTTAATACTCTAGATGCATCTTTGGATAGCGGTCGATGAGTGGAGTAATAGTAGTAGATGCAGGCGAGTCGGTCTACTTGTCTCGGACGTGATGCCTATATACATGATCATACCTAGATATTCTCATAACTATGCTCAATTCATCAATTGCTCAACAATGAATTCGTTCACCCACCGTAAAATACTTATGCTCTTGAGAGAAGCCACTAGTGAAACCTATGGCCCCCGGGTCTATCTTCATCATATTAATCTTTCAACACTTAGTTATTTCATTTGCTTCTTACTTTGCTTTTATTTTACTTTGCATCTTTATCACAAAAATACCAAAAATATTATCCTAGCATATCTATCAGATCTCACTCTCGTAAGTGACCGTGAAGGGATTGACAACCCCTTATCGCATTGGTTGCGAGGATTTATTTGTATTGTGCAGTGCGAGGACTCATGCGTAGCCTCCTCTTGGATTGATACCTTGGTTCTCAAAAACTGAGGGAAATACTTACGCTACTGTGCTGCATCACCCTTTCCTCTTCAAGGGAAAACCAACGCAGTGCTCAAGAGGTAGCAGATATCTCCCAGGTAGCTCCAATACCATTGAGCAAAACATTTTTATCTGGCACTTCTGAGCCTTCTCAGATTGCTTCTCTACCACAGTAATAGTATGAGTCTTGAGCAAAACATTTTTATCTGGCACTTCTGAGCCTTCTCGGATTGCTTCTTTACCACAGTAATAGTATGAGTCTGGTACCTCACAGATTTCCTACCTGGCAGTTCTAAGTTGTGACCTGGTTGAAAGCTATTGTGTCTACTATAGTTATTATGAGCAATTGGATTTACCTGATGCTTCCGATCCAGTTCAAATGTCGCAAAAAGGGGACACATTTTTTGGACCACCTCTCTGTTTTCTCCTCGTACCTTCGAGCAATGGTTTTTTTGTCTATTTCTTGAACATGCTCTGGCTATTCAAATATTTGAACATGTTCAGAAGCTCCCAAAGTTTTTCTTAATTATGAGCTAGTTACTTTTTCAAGTAACAATTTGATTTTGAACTTAATTACTCTCTCTCTCTCTCTCTCTCTCTCTCTCTCTCTCTCTATCCTCCCATACCCCTTTTTGGCTATAACCGAACCAACGCATTTCAAGTCATTCCATTCATATCCAACAACCACAAGTTGAGACAGGAATAAAGATCCAAGGCACGAGTTGATGAGCAGAAGTGACTCGGTGATTCCATGAACACTTCTTTGAATCTCTGAATGCCGAGAACAACTACTCCTTGAACCCCTACACCTTAGGTTCATCTCTTTTAACACAATCATATCCTTTGTGTGTGTGTGTGTGTGTGTGTGTGTGTGTGTGAGAGAGAGAGAGAGAGAGAGAGAGAGAGAGACCCCATGGGTTGATGAGAGAGCTCTGATTGAGGATCTTTTGAGGAGTTTCTATGAAGTGACTTTGCTTTGCTTGTTATTCTTGTATATGGTGCAGTTCCTATATGGCTAGGAGTCACATGAGAGTCTCTATTGAAGATATTATGAAGAAATTAATAGTTTGTAAAGGCATGACAAACAACTTGTGTGACAAAGTGTCAGGTGTAGTCCATTTCTCACACCATTATTTTGAGAAGACTCCTTTGCTCCACATTCTCTTATCGGTTTCTGTTTTCTATCATGTTCGAGCAATCGACATTGTAGTCCATTAGCTCCACACCCCACTACTTCAACACGAGATTAGGCATGTTAATCATAGTACAGCTAGCAGATAACTAATATTAACCACTGTTGACACGTTCCATAACCGCCTTGTAACCATTAACCAAGTGGCATGTATCACCGCGTCTAAAACATGGTGGTTCCCTAGGCTTAATCTGGTCAAAAACTTTAGTGTTGCATGCTTCCCAACTCCAGTTAATGATACCCGAGCACTATTGAAATAGATAGCTCGCCCGCCTCCATCAGTTATGTCTTTTTGGTAAACCAGCTAGAGCATGACCTTAATATGGTGTCAGACCCAAGAGGTCCAAGTTCAAGAGCCCACCAATGCAATATTCAAAAAAATGTGCCCTTCATCAATCCCATGGTTTTGGCCAGATAAACCTAGATGTGAGGGAGTGGGGTGTTCAAATATATTGCTCATCCTTCTCAATCAGTTGGACTTTTGGATAAACTGCCTAGAGCATAACTTTAATAAGCACTACCATAAGATCCCAAAGTACAATAACATCGATGGACCGAATCGCCTTGCTCCAGCCGGTGGCCGAATTTGCAGTTGGAGGGCTTCCACCTTAGGCACTCTCTCCCAACCACCATGATCCTTGCCTGGAGCCCCATCTCCGCGGGCATTCTAGACACCTCTTCCTCCACCAAAATTCGTCTACCGCCACGCAAGTCACCTCATATATGCCTGCCATATGGTGTGGTTCTTTTCGCCCGCACGACCATAGTTGTCTCGTTCTCACCTCCACCATCCCAGTCTCCAATCCCACAAGAAACTGTAGACTTGGGCTCCTCCAACCACTAAGTCCTGAAGCAGAGTTTCCACCAAATGGAGTGGTATAGGGGTCGTGGACATGTGTCCTGGCCCGAGGCTTGCAACACATCGATTAGCATTGTCGCTTGGCAATTACTTCCCTTTTAACATATGCTTAATTAGGGCATGGCCAATGCATAGGCCCAGGGTGATGCCCCACTGACCATGTAGGATCGGATGTCAGGAGAAATATGTTCGGATTGTGAAGCAGGATCCTCTATAGGAGGCGGGTGCTTCGGAAGAAAAAGTGTGGTCTGGTGCAAAAAGCTTAAAAAGTTGGAGTGGAGAGTAGAGATGCATGGCATGTAGTATCTGTACTATATTTTTTTTCTATTTCTTTGACGAGGCCCATTAGTGGTAGTTTGCGTTGGGCAGAGGAAAAAAAAAATCAATGTATGCGTGCCTCAAGCTACTTTTTCTTATAGGGCGTCTGTATCCATATGCCACCATAGTTCATGCCCTTGGTATATGCGGCGGTTGCTGTTCTGGTGCGCTGGTCCTACGGGGCCTTAGCACGACGACTTCCCGGCTGTCTACTACAACAAGTTGTGCCCGACTCCGATGATGGAGGGGCGATGACGGCGGCGCGCCTTCGGCTCGCTTCAGTGCTGGTAGTCGTCGTTAGGTGGTCTACGGATCTGGATGTGATTTCTATTTTTTCTGGTATTCGTTGTACTGCCATGATTGAAGATGAATAGATCGGAAATTTTCTCGCAAAAAAAAAGTTTGTTGTGGACGTGAACAAGAGTAATAATAAAGCATTATCTTTAGTCGTAAAAGTAAAACTTTACGATATCAGTAAAGCCCACTGTGACTACTAACTGGTCGGTTAGATTTGGGTTCCACGTAATGTCCAGCAAGAAAGAGAGAACGGTAAATATGCGGAGCGAATCCTTGCATCCGTTGGCCGTTACGCCATGGAAACGCAGAATATATGGTCTGGTTGGCGGAGGGAACCTGATGCAGGATCCATCTTCTTCTCTCTCGGATGCATGAGATCGAATCTCTCGGAAGAGCGAGGCGCCAGTCGGCAGCCGGCCGGTCCTTCCCCGCCCGGGAAAGAGATACGACGAACCTATTGGCCATAGTAGCCTCCACGACGAAGCGGAGTTGGTAGGCGCGCGCGCGCATGGCGCAGCCGCACGTGGTTAGGTGCCGAAAAGAGGCCAAGCAACTATACGTTGAGCGGCACGGCGCATGTTCCCTCCTGAGTTGCGCGTAGGACCCCGGCGCCGCGCGGGCCCGACGGTGGCGACGGCGGACCTGCGCGCGGGACGAAACAGGGGCCGGCCGCCACAGAAACCGCGAGCGGCGCCCAGCAAAACTAGCCGGCGGCGGCCGGCGCCTGACGCCGGTATACACGTAGACCACTGCTGGCGCGCACGTTCGCTGATGAAGCGGTGATACATGCATGATTACCTTAATCTTGTCGACTCTTGGTCCTGCCATCGGCCGTCAATCTTTTTATTGACTCATTCAGAATTTAGTATTGCTGCTATTGCGTCCGTATGTTCTTGCATGGGGCATGGCGGCGTACGTATGGCCTGCCTACGTAGCCGATCGATCGACATGTTACGCGCCTTTGTTCACGTGCCTGCGGCGTCCTTCCATGCGCATCGATCAATCGATCGTGATATCCATCCATCCATACGTGGAAGAATATCCTTCAACGAACGGTTGTGGGCGAGTTGTCGAGGAACGGGAATTAATCCAGCATGCAGGATAGAAGGATAGACAGTGATATCGCATGGACATGCACGCGCAGCACCACGCGTGTGTGCATGCTGATGGAAGAACCTTGTAGCGTACATGCATACGTGCACGGCATCTATATATCGTGGAGTAGAGTTTGATGGATTGTGCCAGGACCTATGCTATGCTGCAGCCGGCCTGGACCGACCGACCGGTGGAGAATATGTTCTTCCCCGGCTAGCTATAGGTCTCCTCCCCTAGCTGGCTCTTCGTCGCGGCTTGAGTTGCGTTCGATGATCATCGTACTGATTGATCATGACCCAGAAAAATCTTCTTGTTGGTACTCAATAATTGGAAGCCCTGAACTGAAATGCCGCTAGTATAGCTATAGCTCACAGGTTGTTCGTGGAAAGGTACATACTGTGTGGTATTATTAGCTCATATTCGACGGTTTAGCTTTGGACAGATTCAAAGCAACTTTCGGCCAAGTGGAACACGCGCCCTCACACAAGTTGCTCCATCGTGTAGATCAGGTACTATATTGAACTGCATCACAGATTTGATAGTTCTGCTTTGCACAGATTCCAAACAAATTTCAACAAATGATCGGGTGCTATATAGTAGTAGTACCAATACCATAGCTTGCCTCCAAAGAAGAAGAAAAATGCAATGAAAGCACACACTGGTCACTCGTGGGGAGTACACGAGATGGAACAAAACGAAAAAAGATAAGAGGCCAAATCAGCCTTTCAGTAGCTTGTACCAATCGAATGATTCCTCGTGCACATACACACGCAGCATAGTTCCATTGACGACCGGTTGATCGGTGCGGTGTACATGGTGACATGACTCGAGCGGACAAGAAGATGTACGGGCGACACTTGTTAACATATGATTAATTGGCACTGTGGGAAATAGTGGTAGTCCATTCTCTGCGGAGTTGTCCATGTCCTCAGTCCAATCATTTTTGTGTGCGCCGCAGGCATAATCTGTGTGTATCAGTATAGCCTCACACGTGTTGCGTGTGCGTCGACTCGTATTGCTGCGTGCTGTTTACTGTGGCCGCGCGCTTGCTACGCTGATGAGCGCTATGACTTGTTCCTTTTTGTTGCAACTTGGCTAGTTTAACCATGCCATGCATGGGCGATCCTGCATGCGCATGGCATAAACAATTGCGTTAGTGGAAGGCGGTCTTAAATAAGAGATCACATGCATGCAAGCGAAGATCTGGTTGATTGATTCTAACTGCATACGGGTGCAGTGCATATATATTATGGTTGTTAATACGGAGATGGCCCGGTGGTGTTGGTGGTTAAATAATAAGCTACATAGATAGGCGATCAACAGACAGATCGGCGTGGGTGGCAGGCGGACCGACACTGGACTGGAGGCAGATCGTTGTGCAGCAGTTGCGACCGTCCAACGCCGGTGCCGGGCGGCCGGCATAGTGCGTGCATGGCGCGAGCTAGCAAAAGACCGGCCGGTGCACATGCATCCGTCCGGCGGGAGCGGGACCAACTCCTTGGCGCCATGCATGGCTGGTATAGACGTATAGTACTTGTCAGCTTCTCGAGCCTTTGAGCTAGACCACGGCCAAATTTGATCAAACCGTCAAGGTTGCTTTTTTTTCCTTTGAATATGCACGAGTGTACATATCATTCATTAAAGAAGGGAGGGAAGAGAACCCCAAATCCACCTTACGAGCTTATTTATATGCGGACTTCGTCCACACCACCTCACAATACACTAAACTACTCGCTATTACCCCACGCTTCCTGCTCTACTTCGAACCCTACATTGTTACCTTTGAACAATCCCGCCTTCGCCCATAATCTACTTTCCTCCTGTATGCGTTGTATGGTTCGTGGTATCGACGGCCTCTCCACATTAAAGATCACGTCATTCCGCTGTTTTCAGATCATCCACATCTCAAGAAGGCATTTTGCTTTGTGCGCACGCCCGCTGTCTGAGTTTCCGTCTTGCCTTATCGACCATAGTTCTAGCGGTTCATTTTGCCTCGGCTCGATGTCCACCCTCTTCGTAAGCCGGCCCGCCAAGGTTGCTCGATCGCTTGGGTGGTGCCATCTCTCCCATATTTTGATGCCCACAAGTTCATCACACGGAGTACATGTGCGATTGTGCACACACAACGTAGATCGAGGTCGTCGGTCGTTGGAACATGAACACCGCTGGGCCTGGGCGAGACCGTCAAAGAAGCAGAAGCAGCAGGCAATGCATGTGCGCTTCTATATTAAGTAGTGGTGCAGCAGGCAATGCATGTGCGCTTCTATATTAAGTAGTGGTGCAGCAGGCTAGTAGCAGTAAGTGCATGCTCGCAGCCGGTCAGTTTAAGTTTAGGCCTTCAATTAAACGAACCTAGTGGTAGCTACACGTACGTACTCCTACGGGCGACACACCGCCGCGGGGCGGCGCCCGGCCGGGACGGCAGCAGGACCGCCACTGCTGCAATTACTGGCGCATGCACGACACGCATGTGCGCGTGTACTTCCACCACCACCAGCGACCGGTCTCGCGTGGCCTTCAGTCTTCAGAGGTTCAGATCGACTTTTTTTCTAGGTAAAGTTCAGATCGACTCGGGCGTGCAGTTGCGCGGTCGTACGTACGTCTTCCTTGCCGTGTCATGCATGACGACCGGCGGTGGATGGAAATGAATATGGCTGAGCGCACAAGTATTATGACGGCGCCGCTCCTGTGAGAGATGTAAGCTGCATCTGTCTATCACTTGTCCGATAGCCGATGGTTAACAACTCTCAGAACTTGATAGAAAGTTTCAACGACAACGGCCGGTTAAATTAGGCGGCACGTACGTCCAGTTCTACTAGCAGACAGAGATGGTGGTCTGGTGGTGCTCGTCGTAGCTAACGTGCAGCCAGTGACAGTTGGGTGGAGCCCTGACGAGGACCGGGGGAGAATCCGTCCCTTCGCTAGCGACCAGTGGGCGGTGGGCGCCATTCGATCTCACCTACCGGCGGGCCTCGTCCGACGCGGCCGGGTCTCCCGATGACTCCTCGCCGACCTGGCATCCTAGTCAGTAGTCACGTTTACTAGACCGAAAGTGAACAAATATGCTGGAGATATTTAGATTTATGCTGATACGGCTTCATGATTAATCAACAAATCTGCCGGTTTCAAGGAAAGTACTACAACAACCCAAGGGTATCCTGGCTAGTCCATGATTTAGCAATGGATCTTTAGATTTATTTATTTTTTCATTTTGTTCGTTCACTTGATGTTGAATATATTCTTCAAGATTTTTTGGCTTTGAAAAACCGAGAGGTAGAAAAGAGACAGAGTGCAACCGTGCAAGTTGTGTATTAAAAAAAATTACTCCGGCAATTGATCCACTTGCAAAGTCGCAGTAGTCCAATGATGATTAGCCTACTTGGAGTGTTGTATCAGACACATGGCACTACTGCGTCTTAAGAAGTCTTGGTCTTTAGTTCAACACCTCGCATGTATTCCTTCGACTGCCAAAGAGAGATATTACCCTAAAACTCACGAGGGAATCATATCTTACCCACCGTTAAAGCTTGTTACAGAACACTCATGTTTTCGTATCATATGCGCGAGGGAATATAGAACTTTGGCATCTATTGCTATGTTGTTCTCAAGTCTGAACTATCACCATTAGGCTTCAATACACAAAGCCAAAACAAAACATGGAACTATAGGAAAGGGAGATAGCGTAGAGCTGCAGTCAAATGGTAATGACTCCTAGATTCTTACAAGATATGGTTGACAGGATATTTGATACAACAATATATATATATATATATATATATATATATATATATATATATATATATATATATATATATATATATATATATAGTACAGTGCATGTAGGATTTACCTATTAATATGCAGTTCACTCTTCTGCTCACTTGAGTCCAGAAGGGAAGGGACTAATTTCCAAGTCTTCTTTGCTAGCATAGATGATCACTGCCAAACCATTACAAGATATGAAATCAACACCTACGACTAAGTCGACTTCTTCTGCAGCAACATCCTTGAGAAGAGGTAATGTCCTCATCCCATCGTCGTCACATCCAACTGGAGACGGGCTGGGCAAGAACTTTCATCCTGGTTGCCCAGACCAGCCTGACAGCAAGTAGACAACGCCTTAAAAAAGGTGATGACACAAGTTAGTCGCTGTTGTGTCCTGCCAGTAACGACCAGGACTAGAATTTTACCCTCGACATGAAGTGGTACTTCAGTCGACATCTTTGATGATGGATCATTCGATAGTCATCTCCTCCAGTACAACACGCCAGAGCCAAAAGGCACTCGCATATTGGTGGGACATCTTCCCATCTTAGACCACCGCCATGACAAATTTTAATTTTTCTTCAGGAATTGATCAAAGGCTGGGGGGCAGCGGCCCCCCTGGCCCCAACATAGCTCCGCCATTGAGTTAGCACAAGACCCCCAATACCACTCCATCTTTGGTATTGGATGAAAAATGCTCAGTTTTGAAAGATGTGGGAGAATGTCGACGAAAAAAAAGACAAGGGACCAAATCTTCACTTCTTGTAAACTTGAGGATGAAAACATACTTTATTTTTCTTGATCCCAGTTTAGTATGAGCCTTGCCGTTTGTCTCCCTTTTGTTGTTGGTAGACATTTTCCGTATGTATGGATGTTCTATAATAGCTACAATTCTTAAAAAAAATTGAAAAGGAGGATAACCTTGGCCTCTACATGAGAAATGCACACGGCCATCAATTTCTTTGCATGCACATGTCCGTATGTAGTGGTTTGGAGTAATCCAGATGATTTCCACTTCTGATAGCAATGGTGTGATATGAAAGGACACGAAAAATAAGCTTCTTAGTGGAACTAGCTTGCTGCCTTGAGATAAGAAACATTATCCCTGGACGAATGGGGCCACAAGCCTACAAATCCTAGAGTATATCCATTTTCCATCTAGAACAAAAGATAATGAAAACAACATATAGATCTCTGCATGCCAAGTGCACTTCTGCTAACTAGCCTAAGCAGCTAAGCTAGATCTTGGCATCTGCAAAAGGGCGTCTCTAGTGCAGTCTTAAACAAATGAACAGATAACGAATTGAACATGTATAAAAAAGGCTCAAACTACTTATCAAGATTGGGCGCACAAACGAAATGATGGGCAAGACCTGGCGACTACCCAAGCCTATATGTGGGCTCTCTTGGAGAACAAAAAATCAGTACGAGGCCTCCTGTTCGTACTAATTAATCACTAGAATCAGTACCCCTCCAACGTAGTAATTTTTTATGCTCTTGCTAATTAAGAAGTATTTTCCAGCAGCAGAGAGATGCAGAGACCGAGATTAATAAAAACTCCATTTCCTAAAGAAAGTAGAGAGATGATGTGAATGGATACATTGATGGGCTCAGGGCCTCACTTTTAAATCAGTAGTGATCGAGGTTTACTGACAAAGGCTATCTGATTTACCTTAAAAACCAACCCTTTCTATCTTTTGCAATCCTCTCGGGAGCTGTAGCAGCTACTGCAAGTGGATGGTAAAGCCAATGCAATATCCATTCATAAAGAGGAGATCAGGCCATCAGCTAAGCTTATCAAGTTATCATGTGATGTAGGCGTCGGTAATCCACGGGCCGGTGCGCGCGTTAGCAACGGCGCGCGTGCTGGTGTACAACCTCAGTTGATGTCGCTGTGGAGATTATCAGATCAAGCAGGTGTAGCACTGTTTCTGACGACTGATTTAGAGCACAATGATCAGGAACCTACCTACTCAGCTAACTAGGTTCGGACTGTGTGGTGTGCACTCTCATCATCTTTCAATCGCTCTGTTCGTCTCCAGTAGTGCTGTGCTGATGTTTCCTCGCGGCCATGTGATCCTCGTTGTCCTGTTGATGCATGCTCCGTGCCAAGCTTCAGGACGTCCAGCTCCTTCATCCAGTTAATCCGGGAGGGTCTCTTTCTCGTACTGGATTAGAGCATCTCCACTCGTTCGGCCCCCCAATGCACCCGGCGATTGCAGTTTGGCCCAAGCTCTGGCGTTTTTTCGGTCATGGGGGCGATCCAGTTCCCAGCCGCGTCCCCAGGTTTCGGCCTCAATGCGCATAAATTCAAACTTGCCATTTCCCGGCACCAAAAAAATGTCACAAGTTCGACGATCAACGGCTGCCACAAAGTTCGGCGATCATCATGCCACAGTTCGGCGATCAAACATACTCGAAAGTTTGGCGTTCAAAAGGATGGACGCGTAGGCAATGCATCAAACGACGGCGGGCTCCTCCGGCATGGGACTGGTCGGCATAGGCGTGCTTGGCGTCGGCTTGGCTTATGTGCTCGGGCTGGTCGGCGTCGGCATGGCTTCTGTGCTGGGCGTCGTCGTGGCATCATCACTCCGGCTGGATGGCGGCGTTGGGGTTGGTGTGGGCGTAGGCGCAGTCGTCGTGGCCTCATCACTCTGGATGATCGCCCAATGGTTCGCCATGGCCTTTGAGCCGTGCTGCATGTGGATGGTGGCGAAGTACGGGTCAACAAGCTTGTGCTCATCGAACGCTGACTTGATGCGCGTCCAGTACGTGTCGGCGTTCTGATTCGGCCCGGTGACTGGGTTGATGCTTACGGTCTTCCATGCTTCGGTGAGGCACTCATCTTCTTTGGACGTCCACTTGACGCATGGCTCGCCGGTCCTGCCCCCTGCTCCTTCTTCTTCCCTTTCCTCGCCGGCGCCGGCTCCATCTCCTCCTCCTCGGTGTCGTCGAGCTTGTCGTCCATGTCGCCGGTTGGGTCCATTATGTCATCTTGCGCCTGGAACCCGAGGGAGGAGGCAGCGACAACCGAGCCGCTCGTGATGATCTCGTCCATGTCGGCTTCCGTCACGTCGGGGTTGCCGAAATGTGAAGGCGAGGCTTGCGAGAAGGGCAGAGCGCCATGGCGTAGAGGCAGCGTCGGCGAGGCTGTGTACGCCGGCGGCGAAAAGTTGTACGGGGGGTACTGGACGCCGGCGAACGCGGGTCAGGGAGTGCGCTGGTCGGGGTTCATACCGGAGGGTGAGGCGCGCTGACCATGTGGAAAGCTGATGTTGGGGTTGAATCCACCATGCACGTCACCGGCGTAGCCAGGCGAGGGTGCGTACCCCCAGGGCGGCGGCGGCAGCGAGAAGTTGGCCGGCGACGCGATGCTCTGTTTGCTCCACGCAGCTTGCGGGTCGTGGCCGTGGCCGCCGGGCGGGTTCATCATCCCCGCGCGAGAGGCCTCTGCATCCGTCGTTTCCGCCGCGTCCCGGGCCTTCTTAACGTTGAGCCTGTTCCGTCGTTCGGTGGTGACAGCCTCCCGGCACTGAACCTCCGCCCTCCACTCGGTGTTCGACATGCCCGGCGGTTTTGCCATCTGCGCCTCGGCTTCCTTCGCTTCGACTGGGTGGAATCGGCACCGGCAGCTGTGCGAGGGGCCGAGTACTTCTTCGGTGGCATGGCGGGCGGATGGCGAGGAGCGGAGGAGAATGGTGGGAGCAGAGGGGTAGAAGGGGGGAAGCAATGAGAAAATTGAGGGAAAAGTGACGGGAACGGCGGGAAAAGGCATGTCTGTCGCCGATAGAGCGGACCCACACGCCTTTTCGCTTCGGCCGGCGCCCCCAAGCGCCTCCCGGGGGCTCGGTTTGGCTCGGGTTCGCCGGATGTTATTTCAGCCCAAACCGGCGATAAACAAGGGCCTGGAGGCGCGGCTAGGCCAATTTTTCGATGCCGGTGCTAAAAAAATACCCTGAAGGGCAGCGGGCGGGGGGTAGAGATGCTCTTAGGCTGGTCATAATGGAAGTAACATAAGTAGTAACATAGATGCCACATAAGCAAAAGTGATGATGTGTCAAGTAGTTAATGAGGAGAGAGACAAATAGAGTAACATAATATGTTACCATCACCTAGCGGTTCCCAATGCTAAATGAGTCTATGAAATAATAAATGAAATGATGCATGACACTACATATATGTTACTACCCACTATAGAGGTAGTAACATAGCCTAGTAACATATGCATGTTACTAATCTAAGTTACTCCCCACTATGACCAGCCTTACTGAACCCTCATGAGAACACCAATGCCTGTCAGGATGTTACGTTGGGAAAGAAGTAGACTACGAATGGGGGCTTCATTGCATCGAAGATTCACCCGACGGCACGTGCAGCCGCCGAAGCTATATATGGCCCCATGCGAGTCATACGAAGTCTCGCCTATAACTCCGTGTTACTGGGCCGGTATAATACTATAGCCGCACGTGATTATTTTTTTTGGTGTTTTAATGGATTTTTTTCACTGTTTTGCATCGGTTTAACTTGGGTTTTCTTTTATCTTTCCCTTGTTTTCTTTGGGTTTTTTCCTCTTTCTTTTTTCTTTTTTTCTTTTGTTTTATTTGTTCCTTTAATGGGAAAAGCTCCAAATCAGGCGGCTGATTTTAGCACACCCATCAGCCACACACCGTCCCATCACTTAATCACGTCGTCACTTGGTTCCGCACTGCACAACGTTCGTGTTGTTACTTTTGGCACATGCATAGTCCCTTTGGTCGTAGGGAATTCTTCATATGCGTGTTCTTTTACCTACCCTGCTCCACATGCGTGCATATTGCTGCTACGAACTAGCCAATAGGTTGTAGCTAGCTAATAACAAGACACCATGGTTACTGCCATTAATTCAACAAAAATGGAAGATGATTTCTTAAAAGACATGGGAAGACCCAAAAATAGGGAGCAACATTAGTTGCACATCAGTTGTTAAATAATGTACTTCCTCCGTCCCATAATGTAAGACGCTTTTTGACAATATAATGTAAGACGCTTTTTGACACTAGTATAGTGTTAAAAAGCGTCTTACATTATGGGACGGAGGGAGTACGTGTTTTAATATTATAAACATGGAAAAGGTTCCTCCTCAACCAGAGCACATCGATTGCCTTCGCGACGGTTCGACCAGGCTTTGTTCGTGTGGGGCGTAACGCCCTCCCCAGTGGTGAATCCAGAAAGAAATTGGAGGGCAGGCTCAAGTTAACCACGAAGAAAACGAAACGTTTGCTTGAAGAAAAACAACATCATCTCATAATTCTTTTGTCCAAATAAGCTGAGATTTTCCCATAATATTACTGGAAACATGTAGTATTTACTTGATTTTTTCTGGATTTTTTGAAAAATATTATTTTTTGAACAAATTTTGAATCTGATTAGCTAAATAGCCAATATCTCGTAGTCCATTTGTCCAAATGGGCTCAAACTTTCCCAGAATGCTACTGGAAACATGTAGTATTTGGTCATCATGAATGCTTTTGAATATCTCTTTCTCGCAGTAGCACACCATTAAATCATTTAGCCAATCATCTGATAGTTTGTTGCGCAAATCTGTCTTGATGATCTTCATTGCGGAAAATATTCGCTCAAGCGATGAAGTGGCCACAGGAAGAATGAGTGTCAACTCGATGAGGCGATATACCAACTGGAAAGTTGTGTGTTTCGTTGTTTCAACCATCAACCGAGCAAGTGTGGACACATCCCGACACCCATTAAATTCATCACTTCTCCTAATGTTCATAAGTATTCTTGGGAGGTCTACTCTTAGCAACAACCGGTCAACTTCTGTAAAGTCTTCATCATAAATTTCAGCAAGTCGAATAAGTTTGTCGACGTTAAACTTTGAGAAGTTGTTTGCTGGATTAAGATAAGACATACAATCCAATAACTCGGTGGTAACTTCATTGAATCGATGATTCATCTCAGTGATAGTTGCATCAATGGCAACATTGAATATGCTAACCTTGTAATAGTGCAGTCGAGTCACCTTATTCTTAGAGCGAACTGATTGACCCATAGTTCCAACAAGATCATCCATGTTTGGCACATCAATATCATGTGTTTCACAAAAGTTCTTGGTTTGACAGAATAAGGACTCCCACCCATTATCCCTCATGTCCTGCAAGCTTTCTTTCACATCCAAGATCAAACGCATAGCTTCAACAATATTTTGATTCTTTCTTTGCGAAGCTTGGGATAGATGATTTGTGTTGCTCAACAAGTTTATTAAGAACAACATGATGAACACAAATTCAAAGCATTCCATGTTTTTAAGCAAACCTCTAGCTCCACCTTGACATGTGTGTTCCCGAGCATCAACCACAACAATTCCTAGCACATCCACCACAACATTCCACATTGTGAATATACGAAGCAAGGTTCTGAGATGTGAACCCCAACGAGTATCTCCTGGTCTTGAAGCACCATCATAACCCTGGCCACGTAGCCTAGAAAGTGACAAACCATGATATTCCAACACATCAACCAAAGCTTCTTTAATTCCAGCAGATGTACAATCTATGATGTGCTTAATTGCAAGGAATCTCTCTTGGAGCACTCCATGATCATCTAGAAATCTACATGCATCAAGAAATCAGATTAGTAAACATCACTAGTACAATTGAGAAATTCTTTATTGAGCAATCAGACTAGTAAACATCACTAGTACAATTGATAAATCAGATTAGGAAATCCATGGTATGCATTACCTCACAATCACCGCCATTTGCTCCTTTATTGAGCAATCTCTAGCCTCATCAATAAGTATTGAGAAATTCTTATATCCAATGTCATTTTTAATAACTTTGGTTACCTCCATTGCACAAGTTGTAGCAAGGTCCTTCTGGATTTCGGAACAAATAATTTGTGCATTTCCTGGGCCCTTATCAAATGCTTCCTTCACATCTTCTTTCTTGTCCTTATACCAGTCCAATAACTCTCTCAAATTGCCCTTGTTAATGGAAGTGGAGGATTCATCATGCCTACGAAAAGCTTCCCATTGTGCTATGAGATACCTTGCACAATCCAGTGATGCAGTTAGACGGATTTTATAAGATATCTCAGCCTCCTTGCTGAATACACGGAATTGGGTAGCCACACTTGCTCGCTGATTATTGAAATCATCACAATCTCCCTTAGCAATATTGTGGTAACTAGATGGACCACCAACATGCTTTCTAAAATTACCTAGGGTTGTTTTCCAACGAGTGTGATACGTCTCCAACGTATATATAATTTTTGATTGCTCCATGCTATATTATCTACTGTTTTGGACATTATTTGGCTTTATTATTCACTTTTATATTATTTCTGCGACTAACCAATTAACCGAAGGCCCAGCCCAGAATTGATGTTTTTTGCCTATTTCAGAGTTTCACAGAAAAGGAATATCAAACGGAGTCCAAACGGAATGTCACCTTCGGGAACGTGATTTTTAGGAAGATTATGATCCAGGAGACTTGGACCCTACGTCAAGAAACAAAGGAGGAGGCCACGAGGTAGGGGGCGCGCCCACCCCCCCAGGGCGCGCCCTCCACCCTCATGGGCCCCCTGTTGCTCCACCGACGTACTCCTTCCTCCTATATATACCTCGCACTTCAAATGATCGGATGCGGAGCCAAAACCTAATTCCACCACCGCAACCTTCTGCACTCCACGAGATCCCATCTTGGGGCCTGTTCCGAGTCCACGGAGGGGGCATCCATCACGGAGGGCTTCTACATCAACACCATAGCCTCTCCAGGCGAAGTTTGAGTAGTTTACCTCGACCTTCGGGTCCATAGTTATTAGCTAGATGGCTTCTTCTCTTTTTGGATCTCAATACAATGTTCTCTCGACGGTGTCTGGACTAGGGGTACTCACCACGTCGTCTCCCGATCAGTTGGATTGGGCCGAGGACCCCATGGTCAGATACTCATGGGCTGGTCCGGACAATTGCCGCATACAAGGAGGAATCAACAAGACTTGGCGATCAAGACAAGGACTCCTCCCCCACCGGCGTATTCGGCTAGGACTCTTGTTATCCTGGGCCTCTGGTGCATTATATAAACCGGGGCCAGGCTAGTCGATAAACAACAACAACAACCCTTACAATCATACCATAGGCTAGCTTCTAGGGTTTAGCCTCCTTGATCTCGTGGTAGATCTACTCTTGTAAACATCCACAATATCAATATCAATCGAGCAGGACGTAGGGTTTTACCTCCATCAAGAGGGCCCAACTGGGTAAAACATCGTGTCCCTTGTCTCCTGTTACCATCCGCCTAGACGCACACGATTCGGGACCCCTACCCGAGATCCGCCGGTTTTGACACCGACATTGGTGCTTTCATTGAGAGTTCCGCTGTGTGTCCGGCAAAAGGTCGATGGCTCGCCCGCAGGTCAATTGCAACTTCGGCATCTTCGTCACCAGCTTGACTGGTCACCTTGGTTCGACCAAGGACTGCGCCCTATCTCCGATCGTCATGTTCGGATGAAGGGCCTTCGTCAACATCAACTCCGATCTCTATCAAGATCATGGAGGAATCATCCAGGGAGCCTGGGGGCTCAACGTCAACATTGCCCTAGGGCGACCGTACTGTTTTTCTGGACAGCGGACTTGTGTCCGCCGTGTCACGCCCAATATGCGACCCTATCCGAAAGGAACTCGACGGTCCCACCAAGGATAGAACCCGCATATTGAAACGCTTTTGCAAGGTGGATATCATTACATCAACATTACATAATAGATGGGGATACATACATAAGGCACAAATGCCACAAGAATACATCAACATCATATACAAGATCAACATCCACTACGGATGAAACATAAACAAAACTCAAACGACATCCACCACCGCTAGCCCAGGCCGACCGGAACCTATCCCCGATCGAAGAAGCGTAAGAAGAACTCAAGACAAGCAAGCATCGCTCTCGCGTCATGATCATCGCAAACCTGTACTCGCAATGGTGGTGTAGTAATCAGAGCCACGAGGACTCAGCAATCCCATTACCATGGGTATCAAGACCGCAAAGCTTAAAGGAAAGGAAGGGATAAAGTGGTGAGGTTGCAGCAGCAACTAAGCATATATGGTGGCTAACATACGCAAATGAGAGCGAGAAGAGAAACAAAGGAACGATCGTCAACTAGTAATGATCAAGAAGTGATCCTGAACTCCTACTTACGCCGACATAACCCGAAACCGTGTTCTCCTCTCGATCAACCCCGAAAAGAGACACTCACGGTTACGCATTACGGTTGGTGTATTTTAGAAGAGTTTGCTTCAAGTTTACTACAACCGGATATTAACAAATTCCCATCTGCCACATAACCGCGGGCACGGCTCTCGAAAGTTTATACCTGCGGGGTGTCCCAACTTAGCCCATGATAAGCTCTCGCGATCAGCGAAGGATATTCCTTCTCCCGGAAGACCCGATCAGTCTCGGAATCCGGCCACAAGACATTTCGACAGCAATAAAACAAGACCAGCAAAGCCGCCCTATGCCGACAATCCCGATAGGAGCTGCACATATCTCGCTTCTCGGGCAACACCGGATGAGACATCCTACGAGTAAACCAAACCTCGAGTTGCCACGAGGGGCCCCGTAGTCTACTCGGTTCGAACCAGCACTTAGAGAAGCACCGCCCGGGGCTAATAAAGATGACCCTCGAGAGAGCGACTCCCAAGGGAAAAGTAGGTGGTGGTGAGGCAAATGGTAAAACCAATGTTGGGCCTTCTTGGAAAAGTCTTATTCAAAGCGAACTGTCAAGGGGTCCCATAAATCACCCGACCGCGTTAGGGACGCAAAATCCGGGAACATAATACCGATATGACGGAAACTAGGGCGGCAAGAGTGGAACAAAACACTGGGCATAAGGCCGAGCCTTCCACCCTTTACCAAGTATATAGATGCATTAATTAAATAAGATATATTGTGATATCCCAACAAGTAAACATGTTCCAACAAGGAACAACATCTCCATGTTCCAACAAGGAACAAACTTCATCTTCACCGCAACTAACAACGCTATAAGAGGGCTGAGCAAAGCGGTAACATAGCCAAACAACGGTTTGCTGAGAAGGGTGACAACGAGTTAGAGGTTCATGGCAATTTGGGATGGCTTGATAAACAGTAATAGGTAGCGCAAGATAGCGATAGAACGAAGCAACTAGCATAGCAATGATAGTAGTGAGATCCAGGGTAGCGGTCATCTTGCCTGAGATCCCGCAAGGAAGAAGAACGAGTCCATGAAGAAGATGAACGGATGAAGCCGAACCAAGCGTAGACGAACGAATCCTCACGATCGCAACGAAACAGGAACTAACAAGAAGAAGCACACAACATAGTAAAAACACCACACATGAACAAGGCATGATGCACAACAAGCATGATGCATGACAAAGCTACATGAAGCTACTCATGGCAAGAGATGATGCAAACAAGAGCAACACATCAAGCCAAGTTTAAATGAGGCCGGGAACAACATAGAACAATTCCGGTAAGTCCTCATATGCATATTTCGAAATTGGTCCAGATCTGAATAAACCTTATGTTCAAGTTGTTAAACAACAAGTTAAGATGCACCACTATGATCTACACGAAATTCTAGTCAAGTTACATATAAAGTTCATTAGATTCGGAGCTACGGTCTAGAAGATATGAGCAAAACAAGTTAAACATGACATTGATGCAAAATGCATACAAACATCAAACAAACACCTCAAAACAAGGATGCAACATGATAATATGAAACTACATGCAAAATCAAGCAAGTTTCATATAGAGCACACTCAAAACGGAGCAACGGTTCAACACATACACCCTATACAAGTCATAGCAACAATCTGACCAAAATAGCAAGTAGGCATATTGTAGGCATCAAAACACTATGCTACAACATCTCAACGTAATAACAAAAGGCATGGGCATGATTTACAGGTAAAGCATGACAAAACATGAACACTGAGCTATCTCCAGAAATCACTAGAACATGCTCAAAACGACATGGCAAGATTGCAAATAATAACAGTTTCAGACTTTAGCAGAAATAACATCAGGTTGCAATGTTTAGAGCTATCAAACAGCATGTTACAGGAACTTATCATGTCAAACAAAGGCATGGCATGAATCTACTAATTGCATAGAACAAAAGTCCCTTACTGACCATAAGCCAAAAAGGATCAGAAGATATGATGGCACCCATGTAAACATGGCAAGTTATATTACAGATTTGAACATGGCAGGAACAACGATAAGTAGGCATGTTGGTGAGCTGGAACCACTCACCACAGAGCAATACATGGCATGGCAAGGAAACTCACAGCAAGAAGACATGGCATAGAAGCTATTCATGGCAAGAACAACATCATAGGGTGCATGGATCAACTACAACAACCTTGGCAAAATTGAATAACATGTAAACAATCTGCCAGGAAACATTTTATAGCAAAAGTAGAGCTCGATTGACTCAAGCTATGACACTCCATAATTGCAAACAAGGGCATGTATGGATAGAGAATAACCATATGTTCAAAACATCCTTACTGAAGTATCTCAAAATAAGCATGGATCTCTCGGTAGCATCAAGTTAACATGGCATAAAAATATCAAGAAACAGGGCTGAAATCAGCAACATCATGAAGCCTAGTTTGCATACTTGTGCTAGTCACCACAGAGATAACAAAATACATGGCATACACCCTGTAAAGATGGCATGGCATATTACAAAACACATGTAGGACTCAAGTTCATAGGATGCACACATCAATCATGGCAAAATGACAAAGTGCATGTTCGATAAGAATCGAAACTAACATCACATAGCACTCTTCTAACAGCATTTCGGGCATCAAGATGAGCTCAAATGAAAATGATGCAATAAGATGAAATGATGTACTCATCGAGGCGAACAATTTGACATATTACACGCACAAAACGGCGCTACGGATGCAGAGAAAGATGCGATGAAAATGCATGAAAATATTAGCAGATTCGGGGACTTTGACGAAATTTGGAGGGGGGAAAGTCAACCTCATGTTTAGATCTGGATCGTGGCGCGAACCCGAGGTTCGCGGAATGTGGCCGGAGGAGAAGGGGCCGCAGGGTTGTGGAGAGGGCCGCCGAGGCGGGCGCGGTCACCGAGGAGCTGGGGAGGAGGCCGGAGGAGCAAAGTGACGGCGCGGCTCGCGGAGGAGCGGGCGGCGGAGCTCGGGAGGCTCCGGTCGGCGGCCGAGGCGCCGACCGGGCGGCTCCGCCGGGGTGGAGGCCGGGGCGCTGGGCGCTGGCGAAGCGGAGGGCGACGGCGGCGAGGGCGCCGGCCGGGCGGCGGCGGCGGACGCGGCGCGGCCGGGCGGCGAGGTGGTTGGCGCGGGAGGCAGCGCGGCGAGGGCTCCGGCGGCGGCGGGTCGGCGGCGCCATGCGGCGCTGGCGCGCGCCCCGGCGCGGGCGGCGGCGGCGGATGGGTCGGCGGGCTCACACGGCTCGCCGGCCGGGCGGCGGGCGCGGTGGCTGGCGCCACCACGTGGCGGAGAGTGGAGGAGGGGCGGCGGCGCTGAGGTGTCGCCGGGATTGGTCCGGCGACGTGGCTGCGGGCGGCGAACGCGTTGGCAGCGGACGGACATGTCCGTGCAGCGACGGGATGGTTTTAGGGTTTGGACTGCGGGAATCCGGGGAGGAAGACATATTTATAGGTAGAGGAAACTAGGAGAGTCCAAATGAGGAGAGGTTTTCGGCCACGCGATCGTGATCGAACGACCGAGAGCATGGAGGGGAGTTAGGTGGGTTTTGGGCTAGTTTGGAAAGGTGTTGGGTTGCAAAGAGAAGGAGGCTTTTGCGGTTACCCGGTTAACCGTTGGAGTATCAAACGACCTCCAAATGGCACGAAACTTGACAGACGGTCTACCGGTGCTATACCAAGGCCGCTTGACAAACCTCGGTCCATTCCGAGAACGTTTAACATCCGCACACGAAAAGAGGTAAAAGGGGGCGCCGGGAGACATAGGAGTGCCGGATTGCAAAACGGACAACGGGAAAAATGCTTGGATGCATGAAACGAACACGTATGCAAATGCGATGCACATGATGACATGATATGAAATGCATATGATGACATGGCAAAGTGCAACATGCAAGCAAATGACATGGCAACGACGGCGAATGACTGGCAGACACCTGGCGCATCGGATCCGGGGCGTTACACGCCGCCACCGCCTCTTCAAGCGTCGTTTTAACGATTGCTTCGGTGGAATTGTGCGGAATTGAGTCTACAACAGCCCTGGAAAATTTCATCGAGTTTCGATGGAGGAATCTCTAGCAATCTCCGATATACCGGAGCCGCATTGAATCTGGACGAGAATCCGTACGACTTTAGGACGTGGTGTCCAGATTCTAGCTCGGACTTCCTTTGGAAGATCCAACCGTTGATCGGCTGCGGAATTCCTATATCTACCACCCCTCAAAATTTCAGCTCGATCCGAGCGTCCAAACTCCGGGAACCTTTCGATTAGTGCATCATTTTTCGGATCTGTTTTCTGCGCGAAAACGAATCCGACCCGAGTTCGTCTTTTTTATGAACGGGATTTGGACATCCTTTTGAAGGAAGTTTTGTACGGGTATTGTGTTTTGTTTCGAACACATCCCACTAACTTTAAAGATATTTTGAACATGATCTTCAACATCATGCTGGTGTCAAACCAGTCCGGCAATATTGCTCCACGGCTGCCGACCTGCGCTAGACACGTCGTCACTTTGTTAAGCCGAGCCCAACTTCTTCGGATCATCATCTCGACAAGCCGAACAAGAGTCCGGCATCGCGAAGGATCAATCACCACCAACATCACCGCCCCACGGATTACACGGAGCGGGCATACTGGCATCGCCGCACGGTCGCTTCATCAAGCCGGCATCGACCACGTCACGACCTGCATCGGCAGGGCCGCACTATTGCTTCTTCAAGCTGGTGTCCATCACGCCGACCTACCTCGACATCTCGGCTGGACCGGGGGCTTCGCCATCTCTTCATCAACCTACTCCGGACACTTCAAGGCCACTAGCCGACCAGGCATGGGTGCGCCGATCAAGTCCCAATTTTGGGAATCACCTTCCTTCGGATTGCTGCAACAAATAAACCAGGTGCTATTAATCCTAGTATTTCTTTTTTCTTCTTTGGGTTAATTTTTCCCAAGGAATTATCACTCTGGTTTGTCCATCATATGTACACAGGTCTATCAAATGATGGCCGCATTATCGACGGTCGCATGATGGTTCGGTCGGTTTCAGACATAGTCCGCTGAACGCCGATCCGAACTCGAACCGACACGTGAATTCAGGCCTTGCCATGCCTTTACCGCATCACGCCGCCGCCCTGCATCGACATTGATTTCGGCGCCAGGCCATATTTCTTTTATCACTCACTTTGCATAAATTATTTATTATGCAACGATTTTTTTACTATTATCTCTGGTTTGCACTATTTTTTGTGCACAGGAAAATGATCCAGCCGGACTATATCCTTTGACGTCACCTCGGCTGGACGGGGGGCTTCGTCAACACTTCATTACCCCATGCCAGGGACTTCGGCATCATTCTGCCGTCCTGCATTGACCGTGCTATGTCACCACTTCACAGTGCCGAGCTCTTTGCTTCGCCACCTCGGGACCGGCTTGGGGGATGGAACCTTGTCCCGCATCAAGCTCGGACCGCATCGTCAATACCGAACACATTAACCAGCTAAGTTGCCTTCATGCTCAAAGTTTTAAATTTCTAACTTGTGTTCGGTTCGACCAAGCATTATACTTTTTTGGAAAAAAGTTGCTTGTAAAAATTTTCCTTGTCGAAACTTTGTTCACTTTTACACTTGACGCGCTACCCGCGCCATTATACTCGGGGCTTCTTTAACAGAAGCTTATTAATACGGGCTTTATGCCCAACACATGTGTCACACTTCCGCATGTACCTTTTATTCACCATTATATGCATCGATATGACTTAAGTTTTGGCCAAGCTGGGTTGCCTGGCTCCTGTGCTTACCCCTACGTTCCCGATTGTTCGGCTGGGTGGTAAAGGGAGCACCTCTGCGATTGTTACTGCCGGGTCAGCCGGATGTGTACCTCAGACTGGGTGAAGCCGAAAGCTAGCGTTCTTAAGGGAATACTCGGTCGGTGAACTAAAAGATGATTTTTAATTATTTACCCATCTGCCCCCAGATGATTTTCTGCTTTCATAGCAGCTTTGACATGCACTTTAGGGCATGCATCCCAATGAAAGGAACCCTTAACAGAACTATTCTCCCTGGAAGATGTTTCTTACTACCCATGTAATATAACATAACTAGTTGGGCACTTGTCGATACAGCACTAATGACCCCTCGCCTTGTCTCCATGCATACCACGGTTCTTATATAACCACGGAGGTATTCGGACACACTCCGGACTATTGGGTCCCGAGGTCGGGCGAAAAGGTCCGCTATGACAAACGATCTACAATCCGCTAGAAGGCATTCTACATGTCACCTTACATTATCAACTTTTACCCAAGTCACTTGGGGGCTCTTAAATTTATATGAGCCGCTTTATGATAAGTGTTTTTCTTCTTAGTCGCTGCAAAGTTTTTATTATTATTTATCACTCCTTCGACACAAGTGTGCGGTCACTAGCCGGGAGCCTAATTTCTCTCTCAAAGAAGCCGTGGGCTGACCCGCTTGAAGTTTTGAGATAGGATGTGTCATGTTAAAGCACCCATGAAGCACCTTTTTTCTAAAGTCCAATTTTCGGATTGGCACCAACACTTGATCTAGTTCGACATTAATCTTTTGAATAAGTTTTTGGCTTTTCGAGCCCATGGCACTTTTTAAACTATTTGTGTGTTTTCAGCACAAGTCTCGCAGATCAACGCCGACACCTTTTGAGATTCGCAAAACATTCTCGGATATTGCTATATATGCATCAATTTGAATTGTGTCTTTGGTCAATAGTTGGGTTGCCTGCCCCCGCTCGCCTCCTACGCCCGCTTTGTTCGGCTAGGTGTGCAAAGGAGAACCATCGCGATTGCGCTTCCAGCTCGCATGGTCAAGCACCTCAGTGGAGAAAGCCGAAAACTGACTGTCACAATAGGTGTAAACTGGTCAGCGGTCCGATGACTATATTAAACGACGGGCCATTCATAACATTGGCCGAAGTGTTTCCGGCTTGACCTCGACTGTCGCCGAACACTACCGGGGGCTAGTAACTGGCCTCCCAAACTAAATCCTCAATATTTTGCTCTCACATTGAAGCTGAGGTTTCATGTTCATGCTTAGTGTTGGAAATATGCCCTAGAGGCAATAATAAATTAGTTATTATTATTATATTTCCTTGTTCATGATAATCGTTTATTATCCATGCTATAATTGTATTGATAGGAAACTCAAATACATGTGTGGATACATAGACAACACCATGTCCCTAGCAAGCCTCTATTGGCTAGCTCGTTGATCAATAGATGGTTACGGTTTCCTAACCATGGACATTGGATGTCATTGATAACGGATCACATCATTGGGAGAATGATGTGATGGACAAGACCCAATCCTAAGCCTAGCACAAAGATCGTAGTTCAGATGCTAAAGCTTTTCTAATGTCAAGTATCATTTCCTTAGACCATGAGATTGTGCAACTCCGGATACCGTAGGAATGCTTTGGGTGTACCAAACGTCACAACGAATCGGGTGGCTATAAAGGTGCATTACGGTATCTCCGAAAGTGTCATTGGGTTGGCACGAATCGAGATCGGATTTGTCACTCGTAAACGGAAAGGTATCTCTGGGCCCACTCGGTAGGACATCATCATAATGTGCACAATGTGATCAAGGAGTTGATCACGGATGATGTGTTACGGAACGAGTAAAGAGACTTGCCGTAACGAGATTGAACAAGGTATCGGGATATCGACGATCGAATCTCGCAAGTACAATACCGCTAGACAAAGGGAATTGTATACGGATTGATTAAAGTCCTTGACATCGTGGTTCATCCGATGAGATCATCGTGGAACATGTGGGAGCCAACATGGGTATCCAGATCCCGCTGTTGGTTATTGACCGAGAACGCCTCGGTCATGTCTCAGATGGTTCCCGAACCCGTAGGGTCTACACACTTAAGGTTCGATGGCGCTAGGGTTATAAAGGAAGCTTGTATGTGGTTACCGAATGTTGTTCGAGTCCGGATGAGATCCCGGACGTCACGAGGAGTTCCGGAATGGTCCGGAGGTAAAGATTTATATATGGGAAGTGATGTTTCGCCATCGGGACAAGTTTCGGGTTATCGGTATTGTACTGGGACCACCGGAGGTCCTGGGCCCACCGGTGGGGCCACCTGCCCTGGGGCCACATGGGCCCTAGGTGGTGCGCCTAGGCCTGCATGGGCCAAGGGTAACCAGCCCCAAGAGGCCCATGCGATGAAACACTTGGAGAGGAAGAGTCCATAGAGGGAAGGCACCTCCGGGGTGCCTTGGGAGGATGGACTCTCCCCTCTGGCCGCACCCCTCCCTTGGAGGAGGGGCAAGGCTGCCTCCCCCTCTCCCTTGCTCCTATATATAGTGGGGGGAGGAGGGCAGCAATGATGAGCCTCGGCGCCTCCCTCCCTCCCGTGACACCTCCTCCTCTCCCGTGGGTGCTTGGCGAAGCCCCGCAGGATTGCCACGCCTCCACCACCACCACGCCGTTGTGTTGCTGTTGGATGGAGTCTTCTCAACCTCTCCCTCTCTCCTTGCTGGATCAAGGCATGGGAGACGCCACCGGCTGTACGTGTGTTGAACGCGGAGGTGCCGTCTGCTCGGCACTAGGATCTCCGTGATTTGGATCACGACGAGTCGACTCCTTCAACCCCGTTCTCATGAACGCTTCCGCTTAGCGATCTACAAGGGTATGTAGATGCACTCTCCTTCCCTCGTTGCTGGTTTCTCCATAGATAGATCTTGGTGACACGTAAGAAAATTTTGAATTTCTGCTCGCTCCCTAACAAAGGCATCATGAGCTAGGTCTATTGCGTAGATTCTTTGCACGAGTAGAACACAAAGTAGTTGTGGGCGTTGATTTTGTTCAATATGCTTACCGTTACTAGTCCAATCTTGTTTCGACGGTATTGTGGGATGAAGCGCCCGGACCGACCTTACACGCATCTTCACGTGAGACAGTTCCACCGATCGACATGCACTTGGTGCATAAGGTGGCTAGCGGGTGCCGCCTCCCACTTTAGTCGGAACGGATTCGATGAAAAGGGTCCTTATGAAGGGTAAATAGCAATTGGCATATCACGCTGTGGTTTTGCGTGAGGTAAGAAACGTTTTGCTAGAAACCCATAGCAGCCACGTAAAACATGCAAACAACAATTAGAGGACGCCTAACTTGTTTTTGCAGGTATGCTATGTGATGTGATATGGCCAAGAAGAATGTGATGAATGATATGTGATGTATGAGATTGATCATGTTCTTGTAATAGGATTCACGACTTGCATGTCGATGAGTATGACAACCGGCAGGAGCCATAGGAGTTGTCTTTATTTATTGTATGACCTGCGTGTCATTAAACAACGCCATGTAATTACTTTACTTTATTGCTAACCGGTAGCCATAGTAGTAGAAGTAATAAGTTGGCGAGACAACTTCATGGAGACACGATGATGGAGATCATGATGATGGAGATCATGGTGTCATGCCGGTGACGATGATGATCATGGAGCCCCGAAGATGGAGATCAATGGAGCTATATGATATTGGCCATATCATGTCACTACTATATAATTGCATGTGATGTTTATCATGTTTATGCATCTTGTTTGCTTAACGGTAGTAAATAAGATGATCCCTTACAACAATTTCAAGAAGTGTTCTCCCCTAACTGTGCACCGTTGCTAAAGTTCGTCGCTTCTAAGCACCACGTGATGATCGGGTGTGATGGATTCTTACGTTCACATACAACGGGTGTAAGACGGATTTACACAGCAAAAACACTTGGGGTTAACTTGACGAGCCTAGCATGTGCAGACATGGCCTCAGAACACGGAGACCGAAAGGTCGAGCATGAGTCGTATAGTAGATACGATCAACATGAAGATGTTCACCGATGATGACTAGTCCGTCTCACGTGATGATCGGACACGGCCTAGTTGACTCGGATCATGTAATCACTTAGATGACCAGAGGGATGTCTATTCGAGTGGGAGTTCATAAGATGAACTTAATTATCTTGAACATAGTCAAAAGACCTTTTGCAAATTATGTCGTAAGCTCGCGCTTTAGTTCCACTGCTTAGATATGTTCCTAGAGAAAATATAGTTGAAAGTTGACAGAGCGATTATGCGGACAGAGAAAGCTTATGTCCTTAATGCACCGCTCGGTGTGTTGAACCCCAAACGTTGTTTGTAGATGTTGCGAACATCGGACATACACGCTTTGATAACTACGTGATAGTTCAGTTGAACGGTTTAGAGTAGAGGCACCAAAGACGTTTTTGAAACGTCGCGAACATATGAGATGTTTCGAGGGCTGAAATTGGGATTTCAGGCGTGCTCACGCCAAAAGGTATGAGACCTCCGACGATTTTCTTAGCCTGCAAACTAAGGGAGAAAAGCTCAATCGTTGAGCTTGTGCTCAGATTGTCTGAGTGCAACAATCACTTGAATCGAGTGGGAGTTGATCTTCTAGATGAGATAGTGATGTTTCTCCATAGTCATTGCCACCAAGCTGCTAGAGCTTCGTGATGAACTATAACATATCGAGGATAGATATGATGATCCTTGAGGTATTCACGATGTTTGACACCGCGAAAGTAGAAATCAAGTAGGAACATCAATTGTTGATGGTTGGTAAAACCACTAATTTCAAGAAGGGCAAGGGCAACAAGGGATACTTCATGAAACGGCAAAGCAGTTGCTGCTCCAGAGAAGAAACCCAAGGTTGAACCCAAACCCGAGACTAAGTGCTTCGTAATAAGGGGAACAGACATCGGAGCAGAACCACCCTAGATACTTGGTAGATGAGAAGGCTGGCAAGGTCGATAGAAGTATATTGATATACATTATGTTAATGTGTACTTTACTAGTACTCCTAGTAGCACCAGGGTATTAGATACCGGCTCAGTTGCTAAGTGTTAGTAACTCGAAATAAAAGGCTACGGAATAAACGGAGACTAGCTAAAGGTGAGCTGACGATATGTGTTGGAAGTGTTTCCAAGGTTGATGTGATCAAGCATCGCACGCTCCCTCTACCATCGAGATTGATGTTAAACCTAAATAATTGTTATTTGGTGTTTATGTTGAGCATAGACATGATTGGATTATGTCTATCGCAATACGGTTATTCATTTAAGGAGAATAATGGTTACTCTATTTATTTGAATAATACCTTCAATGGTCTTGCACCTAAAGGAATGGTTTATTGAATCTCGATCGTAGTGATACACATTTTCATGCCAAAAGATATAAGATAGTAATGATAGTACCACTTACCTGTGGCACTCGCCATGTAAGTCATAAACGCATGAAGAAGCTCCATGTTGATGGATCTTTGGACTCACTCGTTTTGAAAAGTTTGAGACATGCTAACCATGTCTATTGGTGTATATGCATGAAGAAACTCCATGCAGATGGGTCGTTTGGACTCACCTGATTTTGAATCACTTGAGATATGCAAATCATACCACATGGGCAAGATGACCTGAAAAGCCTCGGTTTCATAAAATGGAACAAGATAGCAACTTGTTGGGAGTAACACATTTTGATGTGTGCAGTCCAATGAATGCCGAGGCATGCAAAGAATATCGTTATGTTCTTACTTCACGATGATTTGAGTAGATGTTGAGTATATTTACTTGATGAAACACAAGTCTGAATTATTGAAAGGTTCAAGTAATTTCAGAGTGAAGTTGAAGATCTTCGTGACAAGAGGATAAAATGTCTATGATGTGATCATAGAGATGGATATCTGAGTTACGAGTTTTGGCACACTATTAAGACATTGTGCAAACTGTTTCACAATTAATACCGCACCGAACACCATAGTGTGATGGTGTGTCGAACATCATAGTTGCACTCTATTGGATATGGTGCGTACCATGATGTCTCTTATCGAATTACCACTATCGCTCATGGGTTAGGCATTAGAGACAACCGCACTCACTTTAAATAGGGCACCACGTAATTCCGTTGAGATGACACCGTATGAACTATGGTTTAGAGAAACCTAAGTTGTCATTTCTTAAAGGTTTGGGGCTGCGACGCTTATGTGGAAAAGTTTCAGTTGATAAGCTCGAACCCAAAGCGGACAAAATGCATCTTCATAGGACACCCAAAACAGTTGGGTATACCTCCTAATTCAGATCCGGAAGCAATAGGGATTGTTTCTTGAATCGGGTCCTTTCTCGAGGAAAAGTTCGTCTCGAAAAGTTGAGTGGGAGGATGGTGGAGACTTGATAAAGTTATTGAACCGTCACTTCAACTAGTGTGTAGCGAGGCACGTGAAGTTGTTCCGTGGCACCTACACCAATTGAAGTAGAAGCTATGATAGTGATCATGAAGTTTCGGATCAAGTCACTAACGCACCTCGTAGGGTGACAAGGATGCGTACCACTTGAGTGGTACAAGAATCATGTCTTGAAGGTCATGTTGCTAGACAACAATGAACCTCACGAGCTATGGAGAAGCGATGGTGGGCCCAAATTCGACAAATGGTTAGAAGCCATGAAATCCGAGATAGGATCCATGTATCATAACAAAGCATGGACTTTGGTGGACTTGCCCGCTGATCGGCAAGCCATTGAGATAAATGGATCTTTAAGAAGAAGACGGACGTGGGCGGTAATATCACCGTCTATGAAGCTCGACTTGTGGCGAAGAGTTTTCACAAGTTCAAGGAGTTGACTACGATGAGATTTTCTCATCCGTAGCGATGCTTATGTCCGTCGGAATCATGTTAGCATAAGCTGCATTTATGAAATCTGGCAGATGGATGTCAAAACAAGTTTCCTTACCAGTTTTCGTGAGGAAAAGTTGTATGTGATACAATCAGAAAGTTTTGTCGATCCTAAGGATGCTAAGAGGTGTGCTGGCTCTAGCGATCCTTCTAAGGACTGGTGTAAGCATCTCGGAGTTGGAATGTGTGCTTTGATAAGATGATCAAAGATTTTGGGTGTATACAAAGTTTATGAGAAACTTGTATTTCCAAAGAAGTGAGTGGGAGCACTATAGAATTTCTGATGAGTATATGTTGTTGACATATTGTTGATCGAAATGATGTAGAATTCTGAAAGCATATAGAGTTATTTGAAAGGTGTTTTCAATGGAAAACCTGGATTAAGCTACTTGAACATTGAGCATCAAAATCTATGAGGATAGATCAAAACGCTGAATGGTACTTTCAAATGAGCATATACCTTGACATGATCTTGAAAGTGTTCAAGATGGATCACCAAAGAAGGAGTTCTTGCCGAGATGTAAGGTATGAAGTTAAGAGTTAAAGCTCGACCACGGCAGAAAAGAGAGAAAGGACGAAGGTCGTCCCCTATGCTTCGTACATAGGCTCTATAGTATGCTATGCTGTGTACCGCACCGAAGTGTGCCTTGCCATGAGTCACTCAAGGGTACAAGAATGATCCAAGAATGGATCATTGGACAGCGGTCAAAATTGTCCTTGGAGTAAATAAGGACATGTTTCTCGATTATGGAGGTGATAAAGAGTTCGGCGTAAAGGGTTACGTCGATGCAAGCTTTAACACCTATCCGAGTGACTCTGAGTAGCAAACCGGATACGTATAGTGGAGCAACCATTTGGAATAGCTCCAAGTGGGGCATGGAAGCAGCATTTATAATATGACCTAGAAATTTGCAAACCACACACGGATCTGAAAGGTTCAGACCCGTTGACTAGAACCTCTCTCACAAGCAAAACATGATCAAACCCCAGAACTCATTGAGACTTAATCACATGGTGATGTGAACTAGTTTAAGACACTAGTAAACTCTTTGGATGTTGGTCACATGGCGATGTGACCTATCAGTGTTAATCACATGGCGATGTGAACTAGATTATTGACTCTAGTGCAAGTGGGAGACTGTTGGAAATATGCCCTAGAGGCAATAATAAATTAGTTATTATTATTATATTTCCTTGTTCATGATAATCGCTTATTATCCATGCTATAATTGTATTGATAGGAAACTCAAATACATGTGTGGATACATAGACAACACCATGTCCCTAGCAAGCCTCTATTGGCTAGCTCGTTGATCAATAGATGGTTACGGTTTCCTAACCATGGACATTGGATGTCATTGATAACGGATCACATCATTGGGAGAATGATGTGATGGACAAGACCCAATCCTAAGCCTAGCACAAAGATCGTAGTTCAGTATGCTAAAGCTTTTCTAATGTCAAGTATCATTTCCTTAGACCATGAGATTGTGCAACTCCGGATACCGTAGGAATGCTTTGGTGTACCAAACGTCCACAACGAATCGGGTGGCTATAAAGGTGCATTACGGTATCTCCGAAAGTGTCTCATTGGGTTGGCACGAATCGAGATCGATTTGTCACTGTAAACGGAAAGGTATCTCTGGGCCCACTCGGTAGGACATCATCATAATGTGCACAATGTGATCAAGGAGTTGATCACGGGATGATGTGTTACGGAACGAGTAAAGAGACTTGCCGGTAACGAGATTGAACAAGGTATCGGGATATCGACGATCGAATCTCGGGCAAGTACAATACCGCTAGACAAAGGGAATTGTATACGGGATTGATTAAAGTCCTTGACATCGTGGTTCATCCGATGAGATCATCGTGGAACATGTGGGAGCCAACATGGGTATCCAGATCCCGCTGTTGGTTATTGACCGAGAACGCCTCGGTCATGTCTGCATGGTTCCCGAACCCGTAGGGTCTACACACTTAAGGTTCGATGACGCTAGGGTTATAAAGGAAGCTTGTATGTGGTTACCGAATGTTGTTCGGAGTCCCGGATGAGATCCCGGACGTCACGAGGAGTTCGGAATGGTCCGGAGGTAAAGATTTATATATGGGAAGTGCTGTTTCGCCATCGGGACAAGTTTCGGGTTATCGGTATTGTACGGGACCACCGGAGGGGTCCCGGGCCCACCGGTGGGGCCACCTGCCCGGGGCCACATGGGCCCTAGGTGGTGCGCTTAGGCCTGCATGGGCCAAGGGAACCAGCCCCAAGAGGCCCATGCGATGAAACACTTGGAGAGGAAGAGTCCATAGAGGGAAGGCACCTCCGAGGTGCCTTGGGAGGATGGACTCCTCCCCTCTGGCCGCACCCCTCCCTTGGAGGAGGGGCAAGGCTGCGCCCCCCTCTCCCTTGCTCCTATATATAGTGGGGGAGGAGGGCAGCAATACATGAGCCTCGGCGCCTCCTCCCCCGTGACACCTCCTCCTCTCCCGTGGGTGCTTGGCGAAGCCTGCAGGATTGCCACGCCTCCACCACCACCACGCCGTTGTGTTGCTGTTGGATGGAGTCTTCCTCAACCTCTCCCTCTCTCCTTGCTGGATCAAGGCATGGGAGACGCCACCGGCTGTACGTGTGTTGAACGCGGAGGTGCCGTCTGCTCGGCACTAGGATCTCCGTGATTTGGATCACGACGAGTACGACTCCTTCAACCCCGTTCTCATGAACGCTTCCGCTTAGCGATCTACAAGGGTATGTAGATGCACTCTCCTTCCCCTCGTTGCTGGTTTCTCCATAGATAGATCTTGGTGACACGTAAGAAAATTTTGAATTTCTGCTACGTTCCCTAACACTTAGCATGACAACCCAAAGAAAGGAACCGATAGCGGGACTATTTTCTTTGGAAGACATTTCTTCTGTTAAACAGTAATATAACATATCTCTCTGCGTACCTTTGTTTATAAAACCGTATGGCCAGATTGCCTTGTTTGTCTTTGCCCTCATAAAGGCTTTATAAAGTAGGACAAACACTCCTCGACTACTGGCTGAGGAGGTTGAAGCCGATGGTCGGTCAACAAAGTTTTGTACAATGCGGATCCGAGCATTAATGACATAAAGTGCTGGGATACATTGAGTCATTACACATAATTTGTGATTTTACTATGGATATCGATCCTTAATTCGGCCACCCGTGCCCGCATTAAGGCTCGGGGGCTACTGGGCTTCGGGCTTATTATTTACAAATATTAAAGGGGCACATTGATCCCCGATCTGGTGTTGCCACCGACAAGTGTCTCGGGGCTACTGCATTGCTTGTTCTATGCGTAAAATCTTAAGTGCAATAAAGTTTCGAGGAGATTTTGATCCTCGTGTTGGTCGGCCGCACCCAACCTGAGTCTCGAGGACCGAGCACGCCGCTTTTGTGTCCCCCGGTGTTCTCGCTGAGCTAGGACTTGATCCTCAGACCGATTTTGCAAATCAACCTGAGTCTCAGCGGCTATGAGGATCAGCGGTCTTATGTCATCCTTCAGGTGCATCTCGGGTTTTAGACCGATACATACCTTGAGGGCTACTGGCTATATATCTCGTCAGAGAATAAATTACATCAACAAAAAACATTGATCAAAAATCAGCCCATGACCGAGGTGCTTAACCACCTCGGAAGCAGTTCGACATATAGCTCGGATGCAAGTGGCTGGCTCCTTAGAGGGCATTTCCGGCATTAAGCTCGGTTAAACTCCTTCAAACTTCTTTGAACCAAGGTGATTTACGACACCTCGGATAAAGTCCGCGTTGGAGCTCGGATACATAGTCCGGCGTTGGAGCTCGGATCTGATCGGGCGTTGGAGCTCGGATACATAGTCCGGCGTTAGAGCTGGGAAGCAGTCCGCATTTGTGCTCGGCTGCAAAGATACTCGAATGCAGTCCGCATTGGAGCTCGGACGAAGAGGACATTGCCGCCGGGAACAACTTCAAACCCGGCGTGGCATAAAATAGCAAGGCATTGATAAAGGCCGGAAAATTAAAGGGCTCTCGGATACCCGACGTGTAAACTCGTCGAATGCATTTCGCGATCCTCAAGATCAAGATGAGAAGATTTGTTGAACCAGTTTTCAAGACCGACGATCAAGATGAAGAACAGTTCGGAAGAATCGAGGAGCGTAACTAACTTGAAGACCGGTTCGGGGCTATCGACGGTGTCTGGACTAGGGGTACTCACCACGCCGCCTCCCGATCAGTTTGATTGGGCCGAGGACCCCATGGTCAGATACTCATGGGCCATCCGGACAGCTGCCGCATACAAGGAAGAATCAACAAGACTTGGCGATCAAGACAAGGACTCCTCCCCACCGGCGATTCGGCTTAGGACTCTTGTTATCCTGGGCCTCTGGTGCATTATATAAACCGGGGCCAGGCTAGTCGATAAACAACAACAACAACCCTTACAATCATACCATAGGCTAGCTTCTAGGGTTTAGCCTCCTTGATCTCGTGGTAGATCTACTCTTGTAAACATCCACAATATCAATATCAATCGAGCAGGATGTAGGGTTTTACCTCCATCAAGAGGGCCCGAACCTGGGTAAAACATCGTGTCCCTTGTCTCCTGTTACCATCCGCCTAGACGCACAGCCTGGGACCCCTACCCGAGATCCGCCGGTTTTGACACCGACACTCCCCCTCTCTCGTGGAGATCTATTCGATGTAATCTTCTTTTTGCGGTGTGTTTGTTGAGATCGATGAATTGTGGGTTTATGATCAAGATTATCTATGAACAATATTTGAATATTCTCTGAATTCTTTTATGTATGATTGGTTATCTTTGCAAGTCTCTTCGAATTATCAGTTTGGTTTGGCCTACTAGATTGATCTTTCTTGCAATGGGAGAAGTGCTTAGCTTTGGGTTCAATCTTGCGTGTCCTTTCCCAAAGGATGAGAGGCAGCAAGGCACGATTGTATTGTTGCCATCGAGGATAACAAGATGGGGTTTTATCATATTGCATGAATTTATCCTCTACACCATGTCATCTTGCTTAAGGCGTTACTCTGTTTTCATGAACTTAATACTCTAGATGCATGCCGGATAGTGGTCGATGAGTCGAGTAATAGTAGTAGATGCAGCAGGAGTCGGTCTACTTGTCTCGGACGTGATGCCTATATACATGATCATACCTAGATATTCTCATAACTATGCTCAATTCATCAATTGCTCAACAAGAATTGCTCACCCACCGTAAAATACTTATGCTCTTGAGAGAGGCCACTAGTGAAACCTATGGCCCCCGGGTCTATCTTCATCATATTAATCTTCCAACACTTAGTTATTTCCTTTGCTTTTTTACTTTGCTTTTATTTTACTTTGCATCTTTATCATAAAAATACCAAAAATATTACTCTATCAGATCTCACTCTCGTAAGTGACCGTGAAGGGATTGACAACCCCTTATTGCGTTGGTTGCGAGGAGTTATTTGTTTTGTGTAGGTATGAGGGACTCGCGCGTAGCCTCCTACTGGATTGATACCTTGGTTCTCAAAAACCGAGGGAAATACTTACGCTACTTTGCTGCATCACCCTTTCCTCTTCAAGGGAAAACCAACGCAGTGCTCAAGAGGTAGCAAGAAGGATTTCTGGCACCATTGCCGGGGAGGTCTACGCAAAAGTCAACATGCCAAGTACCCATCACAATCCCTTATCTCCCGCATTACATTATTTGCCATTTGCTTCTCGTTTTCCTCTTTCCCACTTCACCCTTGCCGTTTTATTTGCCCTCTTTTTTCCGTTCGCCTCTTTTTCGCTTGCTTGTCATTATAGCTATTCCTTTATCTTCTCCATTGTCTCCCGAGAATGAAGTTCTTAATTTTAAACAAAGGGAGGGAGAAAATCTAAAAAACTCTTGGTATAGAATTTTCAATGCTCAAAATAGATATGCCAGGAAGCAATCTACTTCCGTTCTTCTCTGCAATTTTTATGTAGGCGCTAGTCCTTGGTATAGATATATTCTTGATACCATTATCGGAGGGAATTTCTTGGGTAGCCATACTTTTGACTCTTATAATGCTA
Organism: Aegilops longissima; assembly: GCA_021605205.1. Lineage (NCBI taxonomy): Eukaryota > Viridiplantae > Streptophyta > Magnoliopsida > Poales > Poaceae > Aegilops > Aegilops longissima. Next base: position 381,431,464 of record CM038680.1, read on the forward strand.
TGATAGATTTATTTGGCTCACCACCTCTTTTGGTTAATGGAACTATGTTAACTTTGGAGCATGTAATGCAAAGACTTGAAATTATTGAAAATAAAGTTGCTACCGTAGATTTAATTGAAAATCTGGATAAAAAGATCCACAACCAAATTACCCAATATGGATCTAAGGTAGGAGTCACTTTGAAAAATATTAAGGAGAAGGAACCCATAGTTAATGAGAGAATAAATCAAGATTCCACTAGAATCGAGAAACTTGAGGGTATCATTACCAACTTGGGAACCGCTTTTTCTTCCATAAAGAATACTCCAAATCCTCCTACTAAAATTCCCAAGCTTATGTATGTTCCTAAAAATAAGGGTGAATCCTCTAGTAAGGAAACTGCGGATCTCAAATCTATAAGTATTCATCCCAATCTTTTTGCCATCATTAAGGAACCACTTGCTACGAATGAATTTTTCGATCTTGTGCCTAAAAGTTTGATAATTACTAAAAATAAAGAAATTCCTAAGGATGATAGATGTATCATTGGAGAATTGACTACCAAAGATGGCAATACCAAGATCTATCCTTGCTTTTATGCCTAGCTAGGGGCGTTAAACGATAGCGCCTGTTGGGAGGCAACCCAATTTTATTTTTAGTTTTTCTTGCTTTTTGCTTCTGTTTAGGAATAAATATTTGTTCTAGACTCTTGTTAGATGCGTTTTTATGTTTTAATTAATGTTTGTGCCAAGTTAAACCTATAGGATCTTCTTGGATGATAGTTATTTGATCTTGCTGTAATTTCCAGAAACTTTCTGTTCACGAAAATAATTGTTAAAAATCATCAGAACGTGATAAAATAGTGATTCCAATTGCTTCTGATCAATAAACAAATTTTCTAGGTCTTACTATTTTGGCTGATTTTTTGGAGTTCCATAAGTTTGCGTTAGTTACAGATTACTACAGACTGTTCTGTTTTTGACAGATTCTGTTTTTCGTGTGTTGTTTGCTTATTTTGATGAATCTATGGCTAGTAAAATAGTTTATAAACCATAGAGAAGTTGGAATACAGTAGGTTTAACACCAATATAAATAAATAATGAGTTCATTACAGTACCTTGAAGTGGTCTTTTGTTTTCTTTCGCTAACGGAGCTCATGAGATTTCTGTTAAGTTTTGTGTTGTGAAGTTTTCAAGTTTTGGGTGAAAGATTCTGATGGATTATGGGACAAGGAGTGGCAAGAGCCTAAGCTAGGGGATGCCCATGGAACCCCCAAGATAATCTAAGGACACCAAAAAGTCAAAGCTTGGGGATGCCCCGGAAGGCATCCCCTCTTTCGTCTACTTCCATCGGTAACTTTACTAGGAGCTATATTTTTATTCACCACATGATATGTGTTTTGCTTGGAGCGCCTTTTTTAGTTACCACAATCATCCTTGATGTACACACCTTTTTAGAGAGCTACACATGATTTGGAACTTGTTAGAATACTCTATGTGCTTCGCTTATATCTTTTGAGTTATATAGTTTTGCTTTAGTACTTCACTTATATCTTTTAGAGCACGGTGGTGGATTTGTTTTATAGAAACTATTGATCTCTCATGCTTCACTTAGATTATTTTGAGAGTCTTAAATAGCATGGTAATTTGCTTAAATAATCCTAATATACTTGGTATTCAAGATTAGTAAAAAAAAATCTTATGAGTGTGTTGAATACTAAGAAAAGTTTGATGCTTGATAATTGTTTTGAGATATAAAGATGGTGATATTAGAGTCATGCTAGTTGAGTAGTTGTGAATTTGAGAAATACTTGCGTTAAAGTTTGTGATTCCCGTAGTGTGCATGCATGGTGAACCGTTATGTGATGAAGTCGGAGCATGATTTATTTATTGATTGTCTTCCTTATGAGTGGCGGTCGGGGACGAGCGATGGTCTTTTCCTACCAATCTATCCCCCTAGGAGCATGCGCGTAATACTTTGCTTTGATAACTTTTAGATTTTTGCAATAAGTATATGAGTTCTTTATGACTAATGTTGAGTCCATGGATTATACGCACCTTTCTTCCTTCCACCATTGCTAGCCTCAATAATACCGCGCACTTTTCGCTGGTATCATACACCCACCATATACCTTCCTCAAAACAGCCACCATACCTACCTATCATGGCATTTCCATAGCCATTCCGAGATATATTGCCATGCAACTCTCCACCGTGCCGTTTATTATGACACGCTCCATCATTGTCATATTGCTTTGCATGATCATGTAGTTGACATCGTATTTGTGGCAAAGCCACCGTTCATATTTATTTCATACATGTCACTCTTGATTCATTGCATATCCCGGTACACCGCCGGAGGCATTCATATAGAGTCATATTTTATTCTAAGTATCGAGTTGTAATTGTTTAGTTGTAAGAAAATAAAAGTGTGATGATCTTCATTTTTAGAGCATTGTCCCAAGTGAGGAAAAGGATGATGGAGACTATGATTCCCCCACAAGTCGGGATGAGACTCCGGACGAAAAAAAAGAGGCCATAAAAAAGAGAGAAAAGGCCCAAAAAATGAGAGAAAAAGAGAGAAGGGTCAATGTTACTATCCTTTTACCACACTTGTGCTTCAAAGTAGCACCATGATCTTCATGATAGAGAGTCTCTCATCTTGTCACTTTCATATACTAGTGGGAATTTTTCATTATAGAACTTGGCTTGTATATTCCAATGATGGGCTTCCTCAAAATGCTCTAGGTCTTCGTGAGCAAGCGAGTTGGATGCACACCCACTTAGTTTCTTTTGTTGAGCTTTCATATACTTATAGCTCTAGTGCATCCGCTGCATGGCAATCCCTACTCACTCACATTGATATCTATTGATGGGCATTTCCATAGCCCGTTGATACGCCTAGTTGATGTGAGACTATCTTCTCCCTTTTTGTCTTCTCCACAACCACCATTCTATTCCACATATAGTGCTATGTCCATGGCTCACGCTCATGTATTGCGTGAAGATTGAAAAAGTTTGAAAATGTCAAAAGTATGAAACAATTGCTTGCCTTGTCATCGGGGTTGTGCATGATTTAAATACTTTGTGTGGTGAAGATAGAGCATAGCCAGACTATATGATTTTGTAGGGATAACTTTCTTTGGCCATGTTATTTTGAGAAGACATGATTGCTTTGTTAGTATAATTGAAGTATTATTATTTTTATGTCAATATTAAACTTTTGTCTTGAATCTTTCGCATCTGAATATTCATACCACAATTAAGAAGAATTACAATGATATTATGCCAAGTAGCACTCCGCATCAAAAATTCTGTTTTTATCATTTACCTACTCGAGGACGAGCAGGAATTAAGCTTGGGGATGCCTGATACATCTCCAATGTATCTATAATTTTTTATTGCTCCATGCTATATTATCTACTGTTTTGGACATTGTTGGGCTTTATTATTCACTTTTATATTATTTTTGGGACTAACCTATTAACCGGAGGCCCAGCCCAGAATTGATGTTTTTTGCCTATTTGAGTTTCGCAGAAAAGGAATATCAAACGGAGTCCAAACGGAATGAAACCTTCGAACGTGATTTTAGGAAGATTATGATCCAGAGACTTGGACCCTCGTCAAGAAACAAAGAAGGAGGCCACGAGGTAGGGGTGCGCCCACCCCTGTATGCGCCCTCCACCCTCATGGGCCCCTGTTGCTCCACCGACGCATTCCTTCCTCCTATATATACCTCACGCACCCCAAACGATCGAATCTGAAGCCAAAACCTAATTCCACCGCCGCAACCTTCTATACCCACGAGATCCCATCTTGGGGCCTGTTCCGGAGCTCCGCCGGAGGGGGCATCCATCACGGAGGGCTTCTACATCAACACCATAGCCTCTCCGATGAAGTGTGAGTAGTTTACCTCACACCTTCGGGTCCATAGTTATTAGCTAGATGGCTTCTTCTCTCTTTTTGGATCTCAATACAATGTTCTCCCCCTCTCTCGTGGAGATCTATTCGATGTAATCTTCTTTTTGCGGTGTGTTTGTTGAGACCGATGAATTGTGGGTTTATGATCAAGATTATCTATTAACAATATTTGAATCTTCTCTGAATTCTTTTATGTATGATTGGTTATCTTTGCAAGTCTCTTCGAATTATCATTTTGGTTTAGCCTACTAGATTGATCCTTCTTGCAATGGGAGAAGTGCTTAGCTTTGGGTTCAATCTTGCGGTGTCCTTTCCCATTGACAGTAGGGGCAGCAAGGCACGTATTGTATTGTTGCCATCGAGGATAACAAGATGGGGTTTTTATCATATTGCATGAATTTATCCTCTACACCATGTCATCTTGCTTAAATGTTACTCTGCTTTTCATGAACTTAATACTCTAGATGCATGTTGGATAGCGGTCGATGAGTGGAGTAATAGTAGTAGATGCAGGCAGAGTCGGTCTACTTGTCTCGGACGTGATGCCTATATACATGATCATACCTAGATATTCTCATAACTATGCTCAATTCATCAATTGCTCAACAATAATTCATTCACCCACCGTAAAATACTTATGCTCTTGAGAGAAGCCACTAGTGAAACCTATGGCCCCCGGGTCTATCTTCATCTTATTAATCTTCCAACACTTAGTTATTTCCTTTGCTTTTTTACTTTGCTTTTTTACTTTGCTTTTATTTTACTTTGCATCTTTATCATAAAAATACCAAAAATATTACTCTATCAGATCTCACTCTCGTAAGTGACCGTGAAGGGATTGACAACCCCTTATCACGTTGGTTGCGAGGAGTTATTTGTTTTGTGTAGGTACGAGGGACTCGCGCGTAGCCTCCTACTAGATTGATACCTTGGTTCTCAAAAACTGAGGGAAATACTTACGCTACTTTGCTGCATCACCCTTTCCTCTTCAAGGGAAAACCAACGCAGTGCTCAAGAGGTAGTAGAGTGTAACCATCTTTTGTGAAAACATCATTTCCAAATCTAATGACGTGTGATGGTTTCTTGAAATGAAAACAATGGAAGCAAAAGGCAGCCTCCTTTTCCACACTATATTCCAACCAATCATACGTGTCAAACCACGCGGGTTGAAAGGATCTCCAAATTTTACCATCCTTTGTCTTCTCGAAATTATGCCCAATAGCTTTATTTCACCCTTTCAACAAATAAGCTCTTCTCACATCACTTTTAATTATAGGAGCATAATCTTCTATTGGTATTCTAAGTCCTGGATCTGAAATAATTTCACCTGGATGAAATTTTGGTATAGGTTGCCTTGGTTGGTTTGTACTCTCATCAATTGTGGTATGATTCTCAACATCTGGGGGTTCATTTGTTGGTTCATTTGTGGGTTCAGGAGGGATTGTGCTCACAACAATTAAGCGGAGGGGATTTGCAGTCACATTGGTTGGGTCAAGTTTAGGTTCGACATCAGTAGGGATTGGAGCAGGCCTTTGGGGAGGGGTTGAACTGCTTGCAAAAAAACTATGCATTTCCATAGTCTTTCTCTTCATTTTCAAATCTGCAAACAAATTGTAACCGGCACTAAATAAATTAAAAGTTCATGAACTTGCAAACAAACGGTAATTGACACTAGACTAACTAATAGAGAAATCAACAGAAGCCAATAATTTAGAAATTAAACAACTGGATGCAGTGAGCAATGGGTCGCAAATTCCTCGGAGCAGGGCGTGGCGCCGGTGGCGGCGTGCGGCTATGCGAGTCGAATCGTAGCTCCAGCTGCCGGCACCTTCGCTTATCCAGCCAAGAGCCAATGGGGAGGTCGCCAACGCCCGCCGCGTTTGATGCTACGGGACGGACTGCTGCTGCCTGCTGGATGCACTCCGCGCGCATCGTGGAGCCGCCTGCAAGAGGTGGGTGCGTCGTCGGCCGGATGGCGATGCGGGGATGGCCGGAGGACGGGATAAGCGGGGGCTGCCGCCGCGTGGGTAGGCGGCGGCGCGTCAGGTTTGCTCGAACCAGGAGCATGGGAGAACGAGAGTGGAAGGAACGGCTCATACAGAACTGGTCGCTAGGTTTCCTCCTGGGCTCTTGGTTGGGCGGTGGAGAAGTTGGGCCGGGCCGATGCAAACTAGTAGTAATTTTTTTTTGCTTTTTCTGGAGGGCAGGCTTCAGCCTGTTGAAGCCTGCCCACTGGAATCGCCTGTGGCCCTCCCCATCTCACACACGTGCTTGCAACGTGGGCCATGTGGCAAACAACCAATCACAACATGGTTTATGCTCTAACAGTCAACACATGCTTGGACGGTTGACTGTTTACAATGCGAGTGCAACATGGCTATGTTGCAAATCTCCCAAATACAACATGTGTCGTGTTGCAAACTTTTTTTATCTCACATAGTGTTTGCAAGAGCACAACATAGGTCATGTTTTAAATCTGCTGAGCGCAACATTGGTTGTGTTGCAAACAATTTTCAATCTTACGAGCTCACGCAACATGGGTTCTGTTGAAAACCTCCTGAGCGCAACATTGGTTATGTATTTTTTAACTTGCAACTTGGTGCAACATTGGTCATGTTGCAAACATTTTTCGATCTTACGAGCTCGCGCAACATGGCCTATATTGCAAACCTCCCGAGCGTCACATTGATCATGTTGCAATTTTTTTATCTTACGACCTCATGCAACATGGGTCATGTTGCAAACCTCCCAAGCGCAACATTGGTCGTGTTGCAAACATTTTCCAATCCTACAAGCTCGCGTAACACAACTTATGTTGAAAACCTCCTAAGCACAACATTGTTCATGTTTAAAAAAAATCGTACAACCTCACGCAACATGGGTCATATGTCGCAAACCTCCCGAACGCAAGATTGGTCATGTTGCAAATGTTATATTATTTTACCAGTTCGTGCAACATGGGTAATATCGCAATCCTTCCTAAACACAACATAAGTCATGTTGCAAATGGCAAAAAATTGTGTCGCAAAGGTGGCTTCATGAGTTGATTGGCGTGTGGTCGCACTATGTGTTGACTTTTGCATGTACTAGATGACCCGGTGCGCCAAATGGCGCAGAAACCCATTTGAAACCATGTTCGTGTTGAAAAATATTTGCCTTTTTTAGTAACTTTATTTTTGATTGAGGATAGAGACCATGTCAAACCCGAAGTGTTTTGAACGTGTATCTGGGCAATGTGCCATTTGGCTCTATGTTACCCAAGTAAGGTGCAAGGTCCAAATTCAAGCATCAAGGATAATGATTCTAAACCTTTTGTAACAAAAACCTTTGCATTTGTTAGTAACTTCGAGTTTTAGCAAGCACTGAGGGTAATAATTATAAACCTTATATATGAAAAATTAAGGAATACCTATGTTCAAACTATATACTTTAGCATGTGAAACTAATTCAAACCGTGCAAGTTGAATTAGAGACCGATCATAAAATTGCCAAATCAGGATATAGAAGCAAGAACAAAGTACTGTCAGTTTCGTTGAACTAACATAAGTGCATTTTACATTGCCTGCTCACTACTATTGTTGTCCATAAATAAATGTCTATCATTGTTGTACCTAAGTTAACTTTGAATTAGCTAGGATGAATCAAACACTTCTGAAATGAGCACTAACAGATCAACAGGGTATGCATCTGCATGAGACGACTGATCTTTTCTTGTTAGAACAAAAAACATATTGATTTCAGTCACGGGCAAACCAAGATGCAAGCAAATCTAAAATTTCTCAATATTTGACCATGTCTCTAAGGAACAACACTAACTTAAAATTGAAATAATACCATGTTGGTAAAGGTTCACCTTGAAGTTGGTTAAGCGGTCTGATTTAGTGAGGATCCACCTAAGGAACTGGCGTGCTGATATCGCAATCGAAGTTGAGGAACAACGCTGATAGTCTGGAAGAGACAGGGTGAGCGAGAGAAGGTTTGGTACACGGAGGGAAGGGGATCGACAAGGTCAAGGCGTCAGCAACCGTTTCTGGTGCCCATGTCGGCCCGACAAAACTTAATTTTTCTAAGCCCAACAACATGGTGTAAATTTGAATTGGCACAACTAAATTAAATTATTTTGTCACAAAAAGATGTTAAATCAAACAAATAATAAGTTAAATCAAATAAATGAAAGAAACATTAGCTGATATATTTATAATGGTTATCCAGCAGTGGTAATACAAATGATCAGTAACAGTAGCTATTTTATATGACCGGTACTGCTAGTAGATTTATAATGGTTATCCAGCAGTGGTGATACAGATGATGGGTCTTTTTAAACATTAGCTGGGCATATATATCATCATGGATAGATTCTTGATTATATATAAAACACATGACCACAAAAGGATGTTTAGCACATAGATGATTACAAAAATCTAAAGCCTATACATGTGTTATTCTTCAGAGCAAGAACAAAAGGGTTAGGGCATCGTTGGAACTAAATATGTAGTATACTGCAAATGAAACAAAAAGTGGCTTCTCTAGGGGTCACACATGCATTGTAGGTAAGACATATCCAACAAAGGTAATTAGAAACGGCCTTCCATAGTTTCCAGCCATTGTTCTAACTTCATACTATGAAGCGTAATCTCTGTGCCAATTCCTCAATGCCTACAAGTGCTGCTATCATAACTCCTTTGGTGTCATCCTGTCCTATTAGGTGGCGAACAGTTGTCGTGTTCTGCAGAAAACAAAAGGGCAAAAGTTGATGTGACATAACACATAACATGTGAATAAAGATGACATCCTTGTGGCACTGAAAGAAATAGTGCTCATATGGTTAATTTAAATACTTCTTCGTACCCAACTCCCTCCGTTCCTAAATATAAGTCCTTTTAGTGATTTCAATGCGGACTATATATAGAGCAAAATAAGTGAATCTACATTCTAAAATATGTCTATATACATCCGTATGTAATTTGCATTGGAATCTCTAAAAGGACTTATATTTAGGAACGGAAGGAGTAGAAGATATATAGTTTATTTGTGCTACTCTTGTGAGATGAAAAGCCTTCATGTACATTATTCATCAATGTTAAATATTGGAAAAGGCTGGTGCCTTACTACTAAACAAAGATCTAGTTTATTTGTTTGGTTTTTAATGACAAGAATTTTATTCTCGGACCAATAATATATAGCAAAAGAAAGGTTTGAAGACAAAGTGAGAGAATGTAAATTGCCACTAAACCAGTATCATATTCCTTCTAAGTGAAGAAGGTACCTAGAAAATATCAACAACACTTCACTTTTGGTGCAGCGCATGACCTATAACGTCATGATTGTCTGCAGCCTAATGCCACAAAAGCCAATTCAAATGGTACACCAGATCATAAAATGGCATACTAATTAACAATTTTAGTTACCAAATGAATTGTGCGAACCAATATTCACATGTACCCAGTAAAGGAAATTATAGTATCTGATTACCAAATATTCAACCACATAAATGGTGGCGTGTCACCAGGCACAACTTAATTGTTTCAGAACTGCGCACAGCTCGAGTCTGGCAAAGATGTAAAAGACATTATCTATGGTCATTTTGAGTAAAAGCTAGTTGAATGAAAAAGTAAAAAGTAGAAGCAAAACAATATATCACTGAACTAAGCGAGGGAAAGATCATCATGGTCATCGACCTTTTAAGGAGAGGCTTTGGATTGTAAGGAATAAATCTTTCTTATGGAGATCTTCCAAAGTTCAATTTAATGAAAGGAGACATACTTTGGCACTCAGGAAAAGTTGTTCTTTGCTCTTCATTTCCTTGTCATGATAGGAACCTAACTTAGTGCCTTCCGAGATAGCTATGTGGGCTCACCAAAGACATGGAGGTGGTAAGCACCCAATGGCCATCTGCAAAGCTGCAGTGAGGCAAAATTAAACAATATAACACATGTGTAGGAATATGAAGACCTACAATCTGGCTTGAGAAAGAAAAACAAAAACTATCAAAAGGGGCAAAAACACAAACCTAAGAGGGTGAGGGAGGCTGGCCAAGTCAACGAACGCGATGTCGATGAAATATCCATGAACCTGAGAAGGTGAGTGAGGGAGTCCTGGATTAGGGGGTGTCCGGAGAGCCGAACTATCACCGTTGGCCGGACTCCTAGACTATGAAGATACAAGATTGAAGACTTCGTCCCGTGTCCGGATGGGACTTTCCTTGGCGTGGAAGGCAAGCTTGGCGATACGGATATGTAGATCTCCTACCATTGTAACCGACTCTGTGTAACCCTAACCCTATCCGATGTCTATATAAACCGGAGGGTTTTAGTCCGTAGGACGAACAACAATCATACCATAGGCTAGCTTTGTCACGCCCAATATGCGACCCTATCCAAAAGGAACTCGAAGGTCCCACCAAGGATAGACCCGCATATTGAAACGCTTTTGCAAGGTGGATATCATTACATCAACATTACATAATAGATGGGGATACATACATAAGGCACAAATGCCACAAGAATACATCAACATCATATACAAGATCAACATCCGACTCTTGATGAAACATAAACGAAGCTCAAACGACATCCACCACCTAGCCCAGGCTGCCGACCGGAACCTATCCCCGAACGAAGAAGAAGCAGAAGAAGAACTCCAACACAAGTAAGCATAGCTCTCACGTCATGATCAACGCAAACCTGTACCTGCAACTGGTGGTTTAGTAATCTGTGAGCCACGAGGACTCAACAATCCCATTACCATGGGTATCAAGACTAGCAAAGCTTAATGGGAAAAGGAAGGGGTAAAGTGGTGAGGCTGCAGCAGCGATTAAGCATGATATGGTGGCTAACATACGCAAATGAGAGCGAGAAGAGAAACAAAGGAACGGTCGTCAACTAGCAATGATCAAGAAGTGATCCTGAACTCCTACTTACGTCAGACATAACCCAGAAACCGTGTTCTCCTCTCGATCAACCCCGAAAAGAGACACTCACGGTTACGCACACGGTTGGTGTATTTTAGAAGAGTTTGCTTCAAGTTTACTACAACCGGATATTAACAAATTCCCATCTGCCACATAACCGCGGCACGGCTTTCGAAAGTTCAAACCCGCAGGGTGTCCCAACTTAGCCCATGATAAGCTCTCGCGATCAACGAAGGTATTCTTCTCCCGGAAGACCCGATCAGTCTCGGAATCCGGCTACAAGACATTTCGACAAAAATAAAACAAGACCAGCAAAGCCGCCGGATGTGCCGACAAATCGATAGGAGCTGCACATATCTCGGTCTCGTGGCACACCGGATGAGCAGTCCATACAACTAAAACCAGACCTCAAGTTGCCTTGAGGGGCGCCACAGGCTCTAGTTCGGGCCAAGACTCGAAGGAGCACTGGTCCGGGGGGCTAAAATAAAGATGACCCTCGGGCTCCGAAACCCAAGGGAAAAAGGGCATAGGTGAGGCAAATGGTAAAACCAATGTTGGGCCTTCTTGGAAAAGTCTTATTCAAAGCGAACTGTCAAGGGGGTCCCATAAATCACCCGACCGCGTTAGGGACGCAAAAATCCGGGAACATAACACCGATATGACGGAAACTAGGGCGACAAGAGTGGAACAAAACACCAGGCATAAGGCCGAGCCTTCCACCCTTTACCAAGTATATAGATGCATTAATAATATAAGATATATTGTGATATCCCATCAAGTAAACATGTTCCAACAAGGAACAACATCTCCATGTTCCAAAAAGGAACAAACTTCATCTTCACCTGCAACTAACAACGCTATAAGAGGGGCTGAGCAAAGCGGTAACATAGCCAAACAACGCTTTGCTAGGAAGGGTGCAAAAGGTTAGAGGTCGACATGGCAATTTGGGAGGCTTGAGCAAAGAATCGATAGGTAGCGCGCATAGCGATAGAACGAAGCAACTAGCATAGCAATGATAGTAGTGAGATCCAGGTAACGGTCATCTTGCCTGAAATCCCGCAAGGAAAAGAACGAGTCCATGAAGAAGACGAACGGATGAAGCGAACCAAGCGTGAGCGAACGAATCCTCACGATCGCAACGCAACAGGAACTAACAAGAAGAAGCACACAACATAGTGAACACACCACACATGAACAAGACATGATGCACAACAAGCATGATGCATGAAAAAGCTACATGAAGCTACTCATGGCAAGAGATGATGCAAACAAGAGCAACACATCAAAGCAAGTTTAAATGAGGCCGGAAACAACATATAACAATTCCAGTAAGTCCTCATATGCAAATTTCGAAATTGGACCAGATCTGAATAAACCTTATGTTCAAGTTGTTAAACAGCAAGTTAAGATGCACCACGATGATCTACACTAAATTCTAGTCAAGTTACATATAAAGTTCATTAGATTCGGAGCTACGGCCTAGAAGATATGAGCAAAACAAGATAAGCATGGCATTGACGCAAAATGCATACAAACATCAAGCAAACACCTCAAAACAAGGATGCAACATGATAAATATGAAACTACATGCAAAATCAAGCAAGTTTCATATAAAGCACACTCAAAACGGAGCAACGGTTCAACACATACACTCTATACAAGTCATGACAACAATCTGTCCATAACAGCAAGTAGGCATATTGCAAGCATCAGAACAACATGCTACAGGACCTCAACAAGGAAACAAAAGGCATAGGAATGATGTACAGGTAAAGCATGACAAAACATGAACACTGAGCTATCTCCAGAAATCACTAGAACATGCTCAAAAACACATGGCAAGATTGCAAATAATAACAGTTTCAGGCATTGGCAGAAATAACATCAGGTTGCAATATTTAGAGCTATCAAACAACATGTTACAGGAACTTATCATGGCAAACAAAGGCATGACATGAATCTACTCAAAACATAGATCAAAAGTCCCTTACTGACCATAAGCCAAAAAGGATCAGAAAATATAGTAACACCCATGTCAATATCGCAAGTTTCGTTAACAGATTCAGCAACATGGCATGTCAAAAACAGATAACAAGTAGGCATGTTGGTGAGCTTGAATCAATCACTACAGAGTCTTATATGATAAACTAAGCATACATACATCAATAAGACATGGCATAGAAGACATACATGGCCAGAACAACATCATAGCATAAATGGATCAACCACAACAACCTTGGCAAAATTGAATAACCTGTAAACAATCTGCCAGGAAACATTTGATAGCAAAAGTAGAGCTCGATTGACTCAAGCTATGGCACTCCATAATTGCAAACAAGGGCATGGATGGATAGAGCAAGACATGTAGAACAAAACATCCTTACTGAAGTATCTCAAAATAAGCATGGATCTCTCGGTAGCATCAAGTTAACATGACATCAAATATCAGCAAAACAGGGCTGAAAACAACAACATCAGGAAGCCTATTTTGCATGCTTGTGCTAGTCACCACATAGATCACAAAACTACATGGCATATACCCCTGGAAAGATGGCATGGCATATAACAAAACACATGTAGGACTCAAGTTCATAGGATGCACACATCAATCATGGCAAAAATGACAAAAGTGCAAGTTCTGTTAAGAAACAGAAACTAACATCACATAGCACTCTTCTAACAGCATTTCGGGCATCAAGATGAGCTCAAATGAAAATGATGCAATGAGATGAAATGATCTACTCATCGAGACGAACATTTTGACATATTACACGCATGAAACGGAGCAACGATGACAGAGTTACCATGCGATGAAAATGCAACAAAATATCATGAAATCTGGGACTTAGACGAAATTTGGAGAGGGAAAAAGTCAACCGGGACGAGGTGGTGCGGGATGAGCAGATCCGGGGACGGAGGGGAGGCGTTTGGTTCGGGACCCCGGTGGATCTCGTCCCACCTGGACGGATCCGACCGGACCCGAACTCCGGCGAGGCGGCAGGCCTCCGGCGAGCTCGGGGCTCGGGCGCGCTGAGGCGGCCGCGGCGGCGGGAGGAGATGGGCGGCGAGCTCGGGCGCGTGAGGCGGCGGCGCGGCGGGCGATCGGCCGGGCGGCGGCATGGCGGTCGGGCTCGGGCGCTGGTGCGGACGGCGCGCGCCCGTGGCGGCGGGGCCGAGGCGGGGACCGGGCGCCGGGCGAGGCGAGGCGGCGGGTAGGCGACGAGCGGAGGCGCGGCAGTGCTCCGGCGACGCTGGCGCCAAGGGCGGCCAGGAGGGCAGGCGGCGGCGCCGCCGGGCGGACGGGCGCGCTGCGGCGGCGGCGCGGCCGGCGCTGGGGCCGGACGGCGGCGGCGCTGGTCCGGCGATGGCGGACGGGCAGCGAAGGGTTTCCAGCCAGGCTGGCAGGGCGCGGCGGAGGACGCCGGAGGGACACGTGGCAGGCGCTGATTGGCGCGGGGGCGAGGGCGGACGTGTCCGGCGGGGTGCGGACGCGTCCGGGCGCGGAGGAAGAAGGAGACTAGGGTTAGGGTAAGTTTTGACCGCGAATTTCGGAGGGAAAGGTGTTTATATAGGTAGAGGGAGCTAGGAGAGTCCAAATGAGGTGCGGTTTTCGGCCACGCGATCGTGATCGAACGACCGAGAGCATGGAGGGGAGTTTGGTGGGTTTTGGGCCACTTTGAAAGGGTGTTGGGCTGCAAAGAGAAGGAGGCTTTTGCGGTTACCCGGTTAACCGTTGGAGTATCAAACGACCTCCAAATGGCACGAAACTTGACAGGCGGTCTACCGGTGCTATACCAAGGCCGCTTGACAAACCTCGGTCCATTCCGAGACCGTTTAACACCCACACACGAAAAGAGGTAAAAGGGCGCCGGAGACATAGGGCGCGGATTGCAAAACGGACAACGGGAAAATGCTCGGATGCATGAGACGAACACGTATGCAAAATGAAATGCACATGATGACATGATAAAAATGCAGATGATGACATGGCAAAGTGCAACACGCAAGCACATGACATGGCAAGGACGGCGAATAACTGGAAGACACCTGGCGCATCGGATCCGGGGCGTTACAAGCTTCTAGGGTTTAGCCTCTCTGATCTCGTGGTAGATCCACTCTTGTACTACCCATATCATCAATATTAATCAAGCAGGAGTAGGGTTTTACCTCCATCGAGAGGGCCCGAACCTAGGTAAAAACATCGTGTCCCTTGTCTCCTGTTACCATCCGCCTAGACGCACAGTTCGGGACCCCTACCGAGATCCGCGGTTTTGACACCGACATTGGTGCTTTCATTGAGAGTTTCTACGTGTCGCCACCGTCGGAAGGATGCCTCATCCGTCTTTAAAAGACGGCACCGTTGCTAAGGAGCTTTGGCCACCGCCAAACTCTCCGGCTAGGCGGTTTTCTTATGACCGCTGTTCGCCGCCAGCAACCGCGATGACCTCTCGGGTCATCGAAAGCAATCTTCACGTTAACTCGGAACTCGCCGAGCAGTTAGATCCGATGGAGCTCTCTTCCTTAAACGAGCTCTTGGATCGCATCGCCGCCCTGGGAGTCGCTACAGACTACGATCAGATTGGGCCTAAAACCGATCTGAGAGAGATCAACTCTCCCCAGGCTCCCACCACGTTGCTGTGGTAGAGGAACGATACGGCGACTCTTCTCCTACCTTAAGGACTAGCTATGTCCGGATTCCTGACCCCTCCATGCCGGATTCCTGCGGAGGGGAGGACACCACTCAAGCCCTGAACTTAAAGTCAGGCAGCGGGCTAGATTCATTGGACAACCTCCAAGAACCCAAGCTTCCAAGTTCGGAAACTTCTTGGCCCCTGAATCTTAGATCAGACGAGGTTCAGAATTTAATTCCACCCGCCCACCCAAACATAAGCGATCTATCCCAAATCCGGCAAGAGCCCGGTGAAACAGTGCATCATTACTGGGCCAGATTCCTCCTGGTTATGGACAGGATAAAGGATTGCCGCGAGGAGGACGCAATCTCATTCTTCTGCAATAATTGCACGGACAAGGGAATCCTAAACGCCATAAGTCGTCATGAAATTACACGCTTCGCTGACTTGGCGTCCATAGTACGAAGGTACTGCGCGATGGAGAGCGCCTGGAAAACCGAAATCAAATTTTGGGATAATCCGGCCCCGAATACGACCCTAGTCCGAAATAAAAGGTGCATCATCACGAGCACACAGGTTACATACCAAAAGCAACCCCCCAAAGGGCATGGAACCGATTTGAGGGATGGCTCAATGGACCTGCAAAATTCATAGCACGAGGGCGCCACTCCAACTCATAGCCTTAGAGCATGTTGGATACTACTACGGTGGCCAAAAGTGGCAAAGAGCTCTTAGCTCTAGAGCACCAGCCCAGCAATACCAGTACGGTATTAACAGTCTTCGAGACTTCCGCATCAAATAATATGCGGAAACAAACACTCCGCATCCTTGCGAAGTCTACCAGATAGCAACAATAAATCCATGGAGGACACGGCTATTACCTTTAACGCCAAATGATTTAACCTAAATTCGAACAGCCCGAGCACCACCGCATTGGTCCTCGGTCCAATAGTGGGCGACTTACGCCTTACCAAGGTACTCATGGACGGCGGCAGCGGATTAAACCTCATCTACGAGGAAACCCTTGAAAAATGGAAATAGATGGAGCCGCATTGAGCAAAGCAGCACAACCTTTAGAGGAATAATCCCGATCGGGAAGCATCTTTGTCTGACAGAAAGATCACACTAGATGTGGTGTTCGCACGCTGACAATTATAGGGCCGAGGAGGTCACATTCCAAGTGGCCCCATTCAGCAGCGGATACGACGCTCTATTAGGGCGAGAGGCATTCACAATTTTTCAAGCTATACCCCATTACGGGTACATGAAGCTCAAAATGCCCGGACCCAATGGAATTATCACTCGCTAGTGACCGGACATAGCGCTCGCGCCAAAATAAAACAGCCTCACTTGCCCTTGAGGCACTATCCAAACCCTAGCGGCAGAGGAACTCACTGCTTGCAAGGCCCACGGTGAACAGGGGCGATGTGATACTCGATAAGAGATCCAAGTCCACCTCTTTTAAACCGGCAGACGAAATAGTCAAATTCCAAGTCCATCCAACGGACCCTACAAAAACGGCCTCCATCGGGGCACAATTAAACCCTGATGTGGACGCCGCATTACGAGAATTCCTACGCGAAAATTGGGACATTTTTGCCTGGCACCCTTAAGACATGCCTGAAATCCCACGCCGGCTGGCCGAGCACAGCCTAAATATCCTAAAAGGATTCAAGCCAGTCAAACAAGCTCTTCGGCGTTTCTCCGAACCCAAGAGACAGGCCATGGGAGAGGAGCTAGCCAAACTATTGGAGGCCGGATTCATCAGAGACATTAAACATCCGGACTGGCTAGCAAACCTGGTAATGGTACCAAAGAAGGACAAATCCTAGCGTCTATGTGTCGATTTTAAGGACCTTAACAAGGCTTGCCTAAAGGATCCCTTCCCCCTCCCCCGCATCGATCAAATTATCGACGCTACCGCAGGACACAATTCATTGTGTTTCCTCAACGCATACTCCGGCTACCACCAAATTAAGATGGCAGAGCCAGACCAAGCCGCAACGGCATTCATCACTCCATACGGCCCATTCTGCTTCAACACAATGCCCTTTGGGCTCAAAAACGCCGGCAACATATCGGCGCATGATTCGTACATGTCCGCAAACCAGATCGTCAAAACAAAGGAGGCATACATAGACGATGTGGTCGTCAAATCCAAGCATGTCGAAACCCTAGTCGACGACTTGAGGCTCACATTCGATAATCTCCGAACATATGACATCAAGCTCAACCCGGAAAAATGCGTTTTCGGCGTACCAGCCGGAAAGCTCTTGGGCTTCATTGTATCCGTAGAGGAATTGAAGCAAACCCAGCCAAGATCCGAGCTCTGTCACAATTGGATATCCCCAAAGACCTCAAACAAATACAAAATTGACTAGATGCGTGGCGGCTCGAGCCGCTTTATCTCCGCTTAGGAGAAAAGGCATTACCCTTTATCGCCTCCTCCGGCAAGACCAACACTTCGAGTGAGCGGATGCTGCCACAGCCGGACTCGAAGAAATCAAAGCCATATTGGCAACAAATCCGGTCTGGCGCGCCAACATGGGCGAACCAATGCTATTATACATCGCAGCAACCCATCAAGTTGTAAGCGCGGTGCTCGTTGTCGAGCGAGAAACGGACGGACACAAGTTCCCTCTCCAAAACCAGTTTACTCGTGTCCACCGTCCTAACTCCATGCAAGTCACGGTACCCGCATTATAAAAAGATAGCATACGCGGTGTTCATGGCATCCCGGAAGCTTCGACACTACTTCCAAGAGTGTTCGATAACAGTAGCCTCCGAAGTACCTCTTAATGACATTATAAACAACCGCGACGCAACAGGCCGGATTGCTAAATGGGCCATTGAGCTCCTCCCGTTCGACATAACCTACAAGCCACGGTGAGCTATTAAGTCGCAAGTTTTGGATGACTTCATCGCCGAATGGACTGAAGCCGAACTCCCTAAAGAGTACGGTGCATATTCCAACTGGATCATGCACTTCGACGACTCCAAAATGTTGGCCGGCCTGGGGGCTGGCGTCGTTCTGACGTCCCCAACCGGAGATACAATCCAATACATACTTCAAATAATGTACATGGACTCCAACAACGTAGCCGAATACGAGGCCCTTCTACATGGTCTCCGGATGGCAGTCTCCATGGGCATTCAACACCTAGAGGTGCGCGGGGATTCGAACCTCGCGATATCCCAAATAAATGGGGACTTTGATGCCAAGGATCCAAAAATGGCAGCTTATCGCAATGTCGTCCTAAAAATGTCAGCTCGGTCTGAGGGGCACGAATTTCACCATATAGCTCGGGATAACAACCAGGCAGCAGACGTGTTGGCACGCATTGGCGCAAAGCGCGATGCCCCCCCACCAACATCTTCCTAGAGAAGCTTTTCAAGCCATCCGTACTATGGGAGGGAGAGTCCGGAAATAACAACCCGGACCCAACCACACTGTCCCACACCGAACATTCCGACATAGTTGGTGGTCCCGCCAACGAAATAACACCGTCATTACGCAATAATGGCAGTCATCGCCCGTGGACAGAACCATTCCCAACCTACCTAACTAGGCAGGAACTTCCGAGGACCAAAACGAGGCCCGCTGCATAGTCGCGGCGGTCTAAAGCCTATAAGGTCCATGAGGAGAGCTTTATAAGAAAAGCACAACCGAGTCCTTCAAAGGTGTATCTCCAAGAGGAAGGCGGAATCTCCGGCTGAAATTCATGCCGACTCGGTGGGCACCATGCATGGCCCGGGCCCTTGTAGGCAAGGCCTTACGTCAGGATTTTATTGGCCGACGGCCCGGGCAGATGCTCAGGACTTAGTCCAACGATCGTCGGTTGCTAGCTCTTTGCTAATCAAAGCCACATGCCACCCACCGCCCTCAAAACTATACCCATCACCGCCCTTCATGTGCAGGGGCTTGACATGGTTGGACCCCTTAAAGGAGGAACCCACAAGCAAAAATACCTATTGGTCATGGTGGATAAATTCACCAAATGGATAGAGGCCAAGCTGTTGGGGAACGTAGCAGAAATTCAAAATTTTCCTACGTGTCACCAAGATCTATCTATGGAGAAACTAGCAACGAGGGGAAGGAGAGTGCATCTACATACCCTTGTAGATCGCTAAGCGGAAGCGTTCAAGAGAACGGGGTTGAAGGAGTCGTAGTCGTCGTGATCCAAATCACCGGAGATCCTAGTGCCGAACGGACGGCACCTCCGCATTCAACACACGTACAGCCCGGTGACGTCTCCACGCCTTGATCTAGCAAGGAGAGAGGGAGAGGTTGAGGAAGACTCCGTCCAGCAGCAGTACAACGGCGTGGTGGTGGTGGAGGAGCGTGGCAATCCTGCAGGGCTTCGCCAAGCACCGCGGGAGAGGAGAAGGGAGAGAGGTAGGGCTGCGCCAAGGAGAGGTCAAACTCATGTGTTGGCAGCCCTCAAGACCTCAACTATATATAGGGGAGAGGGAGGGGGGTGCGCCCCCTCTAGGGTTTCCACCTCAAGGGGTGCGGCTGCCCCCAATCCCATCTAGGGTGGGGGCCAAGGGGGGGGAGAGGGGGAAACTTGCCCCCCAAGCTAGGTGGGGCGCCCCCTCCCCAAACCCTAGGCGCCTTGGGACCTTGTGGGGGGCGCACCAGCCCACCTGGGGCTGGCCCCTCCCACACTTGGCCCATGCAGCCCTCCGGGGCTGGTGGCCCCACTTGGTGGACCCCCGGGACCCTCCCGGTGGTCCCGGTACATTACCGATAAAACCCGAAACTTTTCCGGTGACCAAAACAGGACTTCCCATATATAAATCTTTACCTCCGGACCATTCCGAACTCCTCGTGACATCCGGGATCTCATCCGGACTCGAACAACATTCGGTAACCACATACAAACTTCCTTTATAACCCTAGCATCATCGAACCTTAAGTGTGTAGACCCTACGGGTTCGGGAACCATGCGAACATGACCGAGACGCGTTCTCGGTCAATAACCAACAGCGGATCTGGATACCCATGTTGGCTCCTACATGTTCCACGATGATCTCATCGGATGGACCACGATGTCAAGGACTCAATCGATCCCGTATACAATTCCCTTTGTCTAGCGGTATTGTACTTGCCCGAGATTCGATCGTCGGTATCCCGATACCTTGTTCAATCTCGTTACCGGCAAGTCTCTTTACTCGTTCCGTAACACATCATCCGTGATCAACCCCTTGGTCACATTGTGCACATTATGATGATGTCCTACCGAGTGGGCCCAGAGATACCTCTCCGTTTACGAGTGACAAATCCCAGTCTCGATTCGTACCAACCCAATAGACACTTTCGGAGATACCTGTAGTGCACCTTTATAGCCACCCGATTCGTTGTGACGTTTGGTACACCAAAGCATTCCTACGGTATCCGGAGTTACACAATCTCATGGTCTAAGGAAAAGATACTTTACATTAGAAAAGCTTTAGCATACGAACTACGATCTTTGTGCTAGGCTTAGGATTGGG
This sequence comes from Aegilops longissima, assembly GCA_021605205.1. Taxonomy (NCBI): domain Eukaryota; kingdom Viridiplantae; phylum Streptophyta; class Magnoliopsida; order Poales; family Poaceae; genus Aegilops; species Aegilops longissima. The sequence goes on from CM038680.1 coordinate 381,452,400, forward strand.
TCTTGTCCATCACATCATTCTCCAAATGATGTGATCCCATTATCAACGACATCCAATGTCCATGGTCAGGAAACCGTAACCATCTATTTATCAACGAGCTAGTCAACTAGAGGCTTACTAGGGACATGGTGTTGTCTATGTATCCACACATGTATCTGAGTTTCCTATCAATACAATTATAGCATGGATAATAAACGATTATCATGAACAAGGAAATATAATAATAACTAATTTATTATTGCCTCTAGGGCATATTTCCAACAGTCTCCCACTTGCACTAGAGTCAATAATCTAGTTCACATCGCCATGTGATTAACACTCACACGTCACATCGCCATGTGATTAACACTCACACGTCACATCGCCATGTGACTAACATCCAAAGAGTTTACTAGTGTCATTAAACTAGTTCACATCATCATGTGATTAAGACTCAATGAGTTCTGGGGTTTGATCATGTTTTGCTTGTGAGAGAGGTTTTAGTCAACGGGTCTGCAACATTCAGATCCGTATGTACTTTGCAAATCTCTAGGTCATATTGTAAATGCTGCTTCCACGCTCCACTTGGAGCTATTCCAAATGGTTGCTCCACTATATGTATCCGGTTTGCTACTCAGAGTCATTCGAATAGGTGTTAAAGCTTGCGTCGACGCAACTCTTTACGTCGAACTCTTTATCACCTCCATAACCGAGAAACATATCCTTATTCCTCTAAGGATAATTTTGACCGCTATCTGGTGATCCACTCCTTGATCACCTTTGCACCCTCTTGCCGATATGTAGCAAGGCACACATCAAAGTGCGGTACACAAATAGCATCTTTGTAGAGCCTACGTTTAAGGCATAGGGGACGACCTTCGTCCTTTCTCTCTTTTCTGCCGTGGTCGAGCTTTAACTCTTATCTTCATACCTTACAACTCAGGCAAGAACTCCTTCTTTGACTGATCCATCTTGAATACCTTCAAGATTATGTCAAGGTATGTGCTCATTTGAAAGTATTATTAAACATTTTGATCTATCTTATAGATCTTGATGCTTATTGTTCAAGTAGCCTAATCCAGGTTTTCCATTGAAAACACTTTTCAAACAACCCTATATGCTTTCCAAACTCTACATCATTTCGACCAACAATATGTCAACAACATATAGTCATCGAAATTCTATAGCGCCCCACTCACTTCTTTGGAAATACAAGTTTCTCATAAACTTTGTATAAACCCAAAATCTTTGATCATCTCATCAAAGCGCACATTCCAACTCCGAGATGCTTACTCCAGGTCCTTAGAAGGATCGCCGGAGCCAGATACCTTTTAGCATCCTTAGGATCGACAAAAACTTTCTGATTGTATCACATACAACCTTTCCTTACGAAGACTGGTAAGGAAACTCGTTTTGACATCCATCTGCCAGATTTCATAAATGCAGCTAATGCTAACATGATTCTGACGGACTTAAGCATCGCTACGGATGAGAAAATCTTATCGTAGTCAACTCCTTGAACTTGTGAAAACTCTTCGCCACAAGTCGAGCTTCATAGACGGTGACATTACCGTCCTCGTCTGTCTCTTCTTAAAGATCCATTTATCTCAATGGCTTGCCGATCATCGAGCAAGTCCACCAAAGTCCATGCTTTGTTACGATACATGGATCCTATCTCGGATTTCATGGCTTCTAACCATTTGTCGAATATGAGCCCACCATCGCTTCCCCATAGCTTGTAGGTTCATTGTTGTCTAGCAACATGACCTTCAAGACAGGATTACTTGTACCACTCAAGTAGTGCGCATCCGTGTCCCCTCAGAGGTGCGGTAGTGACTTGATCCAAAACTTCATGATCACTATCATAAACTTCTACTTCAATTGGTGTAGGCGCCACAGAACAACTTCACGTGCCTGCTACACACTTGTTGAAGTGACGGTTCAATAACCTCATCAAGTCTCCACCATCCTCCCACTCAATTCTTTCGAGAGAAACTTTTCCTCGAGAAAGGACCCGTTTCTAGAAACAATTACTTTTGCTTTCGGATCTGAATTAGGAGGTATAACCAACCATTTTGGGTATCCTATGAAGATGCATTTATCCGTTTTGGGTTCGAGCTTATCACGATGAAACTTTTTCACATAAGCGTCGCATCCCCAAACTTTCAAGAAACGACAGCTTATGTTTCTCTAAACCATAGTTCTCACCGTGTCATCTCAACGGAATTACGTGGTGCCCTATTAAAGTGAGTGCGGTTGTCTCTAATGCCTAACCCATGAACGATAGTGGTAATTCGATAAGAGACATCATGGTACGCACCATATCCAATAGGGTGCAACTATGATGTTCGGACACACCATCACACTATGGTGTTCCAGGCGGTATTGATTGTGAAACAATTTCCACAATGTCTTAATTATGCGTGCAAAGCTCAGAACTCAGATACTCATCTCTATGATCATATCATAGACATTTTATCCTCTTGTCATGATGATGTTTAACTTCACTCTGAAATTACTTGAACCATTCAATAATTCAGACTTGTGTTTCATCAAGTAAATATACTTAACATCTACTCGAATCATCTGTGAAGTAAAAACATAACGATATTCATCAGATGCCTCAAAGACTCATTGGACTGCACACATCAAAATGTGTTACTTCCAACAAGTTGCTATCTTGTTCCATCTTCTTTGAAACGAGGCTTTTCACCATCTTGCTATGTGGTATGATTTTCATATCTCAATTGATTCAAAATCAAGTGAGTCCAAACGATCCATCTGCATGGAGTTTCTTCATGCGTATACACCAATAGACATGGTTCGCATGTCTCAAACTTTTCAAAACGAGTGAGTCCAAAGATCCATCAACATGGAGCTTCTTCATGCGTTTTATACCAATATGACCTACATGGCGATTGCCACAAGTAAGTGGTACCATCATTACTATCTTATATCTTTTGGCATGAAAATGTGTATTACTATGATCGAGATTCAATAAACCATTCCTTTAGGCGCAAGACCATTGAAGGTATTATTCAAATAAATAGAGTAACCATTATTCTCCTTAAATGAATAACCGTATTGCGATAGACATAATCCAATCATGTCTATGCTCAACGCAAACACCAAATGACAATTATTCTGGTTTAATACTAATCTTGATGGTAGAGGGAGCGTGCGATGTTTGATCACATCAAACTTGGAAACACTTCCAACACATATCGTCAGCTCACCTTTAGCTAGTCTCCGTTTATTCCGTAGCCTTTTATTTCGAGTTACTAACACTTAGCAACCGAACCGGTATCTAATACCCTGGTGCTACTAGGAGTACTAGTAAAGTACACAATAACTTAATGTATATCCAATATACTTCTATCGACCTTGCCAACCTTCTCATCTACCAAGTATCTAGGGTAATTCTGCTCCAGTGGCTGTTCCCCTTATTACAGAAGCACTTAGTCTCGGGTTTGGGTTCAACCTTGGGTTTCTTCATTAGAGCAGCAGCTGATTTGTTGTTTCATGAAGTATCCCTTCTTGCCCTTGCCCTTCTTGAAACTAGTGGTTTCACCAACCATCAACAATTGATGCTCCTTCTTGGTTCCTACTTTCGCGGTGTCAAACATCGCGAATATCTCAAGGATCATCATATCTATCCCTGATTTGTTATAGTTCATCACGAAGCTCTAGCAGCTTGGTGGCAATGACTTTGGAGAAACATCACTATCTCTGGAAGATCAACTCCTACTCGATTCAAGTGATTGTTGCACTCAGACAATCTGAGCACAAGCTCAACGATTGAGCTTTTCTCCCTTAGTTTGCAGGCTAAGAAAATCGTCGGAGGTCTTATACCTTTTGACGTGGGCACGAGCCTGAAATCCCAATTTCAGCCCTCGAAACATCTCATATGTTCATGACGTTTGAAAACGTCTTTGGTGCCTCAACTCTAAACCGTTTAACCGAACTATCACGTAGTTATCAAAGCGTGTATTTCCGATGTTCGCAACATCCACAAACGACGTTTGGGGTTCAACACACTGGCGGTGCATTAAGGACATAAGCTTTCTTACGTCCGCATAATCGCCATTGTCAACTTTCAACTATATTTTCTCTAGGAACATATCTAAACAGTGGAACTAAAGCGCGAGCTTACGACATAATTTGCAAAGATCTTTTGACTATGTTCAGGATAATTAAGTTCATCTCATGAACTCCCACTCAGATAGACATCCCTCTAGTCATCTAAGTGATTACATGATCCGAGTCAACTAGGCCGTGTCCGATCATCACGTGAGACGAACTAGTCATCATCGGTGAACATCTTCATGTTGATCGTATCCTCCATACGACTCATGCTCGACCTTTCGATCTCTTGTGTTCCGAGGCCATGTCTGTACATGCTAGGCTCGTCAAGTTAACCTAAGTGTTTCGCGTGTGTAAATCTGGCTTACACCGTTGTATGTGAACGTAAGAATCTATCACACCGATCATCACGTGGTGCTTGAACGACGAACTTTACAAGCGGTGCACAGTTAGGGGGAACACTTTCTTGAAATTTTAATGAGGGATCATCTTATTTACTACCGTTGTTCTAAGGAAATAAGATGTATAAACATGATAAACATCACATGCAATCAAATGGTGACATGGTATGGCCAATATCATTTTGCTCCTTTTGATCTCCATCTTCGGGGCTCCATGATCATCATCGTCACCGGCATGACACCATGATCTCCATCATCATGATCTCCATCATCGTGTCTCCATGAAGTTGTCTCGCCAATCTTATTACTTCTACTACTATGGCTACCGGTTAGCAATAAAGTAAAGTAATTTACATGGCGTTGTTCAATGACACGCAGGTCATACAATAAATAAAGACAACTCCTATGGCTCCTGCCGGTTGTCATACTCATCGACATGCAAGTCGTGATTCCTATTACAAGAACATGATCAATCTCATACATCACATATCATTCATCACATTCTTCTTGGCCATATCACATCACATAGCATACCCTGCAAAAACAAGTTAGACGTCCTCTAATTGTTGTTTGCATGTTTTACGTGGCTGCTATGGGTTTCTAGCAAGAACGTTTCTTACCTACGCAAAACCACAACGTGATATGCCAATTGCTATTTACCCTTCATAAGGACCCTTTTCATCGAATCTGTTCCGACTAAAGTGGGAGAGACTGGCACCCGCTAGCCACCTTATGCACCAAGTGCATGTCGGTCGGTGGAACCTGTCTCACGTAAGTGTACGTGTAAGGTCGATCCGGGCCGCTTCATCCCACAATACCGTCAAAACAAGATTGGACTAGTAACGGTAAGCATATTGAACAATATCAACGCCCACAACAACTTGTGTTCTACTCATGCAAAGAATCTACGCAATAGACCTAGCTCATGATGCCACTGTTGGGGAACGTAGCAGAAATTCAAAATTTTCCTACGTGTCACCAAGACCTATCTATGGAGAAACTAGCAACGAGGGGAAGAAGAGTGCATCTACATACCCTTGTACATCGCTAAGCGGAAGCGTTCAAGAGAACGGGGTTGAAGGAGTCGTACTCGTCGTGATCCAAATCACCGGAGATCCTAGTGCCGAACGGACGGCACCTCCGCGTTCAACACACGTACAGCCGGTGGCGTCTCCCACGCCTTGATCCAGCAAGGAGAGAGGGAGAGGTTCAGGAAGACTCCGTCCAGCAGCAACACAACGGGCGTGGTGGTGGTGGAGGCGTGGCAATCCCGCAGGCTTCGCCAAGCACCGCGGGAGAGGAGAAGGGAGAGAGTAGGGCTGCGCCAAGGAGAGGTCAAACTCATGTGTTGGCAGCCCTCAAGACCTCAACTATATATAGGGAGAGGGAGGGTGCGCCCCTCTAGGGTTTCCACCCCAGGGGTCCGGCTGCCCCAATCCCATCTAGGGTGGCGGCCAAGGGGGAGAGGGGAAACTTGCCCCCAAGCTGGGTGGGCGCCTCCCCAAACCCTAGGCGCTTGGGCCCTTGTGGGGCGCACCAGCCCACCTGGGCTGGCCCCTCCCACACTTGGCCCATGCAGCCCTCCGGGCTGGTGGCCCCACTTCAGGACCCCGGGACCCTCCGGTGGTCCCAGACGTTACCGATAAAACCCAAACTTTTCCGGTGACCAAAACAGGACTTCCCATATATAAATCTTTACCTCCGGACCATTCCGGAACTCCTCGTGACATCCGGGATCTCATACGGGACTCCGAACAACATTTGGTAACCACATACAAACTTCCTTTATAACCCTAGCGTCATCGAACCTTAAGTGTGTAGTCCCTACGGGTTCGGGAACCATGCAGACATGACCGAGACGTTCTCCGGTCAATAACCAACAGCGGGATCTGGATACCCATGTTGGCTCCCACATGTTCCATGATGATCTCATCGGATGAACCACGATGTCAAGGATTCAATCGATCCCGTATACAATTCCCTTTGTCTAGCGGTATTGTACTTGCCCGAGATTCGATCGCCGGTATCCCGATACCTTGTTCAATCTCGTTACCGGCAAGTCTCTTTACTCGTTCCGTAACACATCATCCCGCGATCAACCCCTTGGTCACATTGTGCACATTATGATGATTTCCTACCGAGTGGGCCCAGAGATACCTCTCCGTTTACACAGAGTGACAAATCCCAGTCTCGATTCGTGCCAACCCAATGACACTTTCGGAGATACCTGTATTGCACCTTTATAGCCACCCGATTCGTTGTGACGTTTGGTACACCCAAAGCATTCCTACGGTATCCGGGAGTTGCACAATCTCATGGTCTAAGGAAAGATACTTAACATTAGAAAAGCTTTAGCATACTGAACTACGATCTTTGTGCTAGGCTTAGGATTGGGTCTTGTCCATCACATCATTCTCCAAATGATGTGATCCGTTATCAACGACATCCAATGTCCATGGTCGAAAACCGTAACCATCTATTGATCAACGAGCTAGTCAACTAGAGGCTTACTAGGGACATGGTGTTGTCTATGTATCCACACATGTATCTGAGTTTCCTATCAATACAATTATAGCATGGATAATAAACGATTATCATGAACAAGGAAATATAATAATAACTAATTTATTATTGCCTCTAGGGCATATTTCCAACACAAGCCTGTAAAGACGGCCGAATCCGGACCGGTGATAGACTTCATATCAGGGGTAGTACACCGTTACGACGTCCCCCATAGCATCATCACTGATAACGACACGAACTTCACGGCCGACGAGGTCAAACTCTGGTGCAAAAACATGGGCATCAAGCTCGACTACGCTTCAGTCTATCACCCCCAAACTAACGGTCAAGTCGAGCGAGCAAACGGTCTAATCATGAGCGGCATTAAATCCAGGCTAGTGCGGTCCCTCAAGGAATCTAACACACACTGGGTAGAGGATCTCGACTCCGTACTCTGGGGGCTGCGGACCATGCTGAATCGCACTACCGGATTCACACCATTTTTTATGGTATACGGCGCAGAGGCAGTTTTGCCCTGCGACATAATTCATGACTCACCTCGCGTGCGCATGTACGAAGAAAGAGAAGCCGAGCTCGATCGGCAGGACAGCTTGGACGCCTTGGAGGAGGAGCATGACGTGGCAAAAGCTCGTTCCGCATTCTATCAACAGCAGGCTCGAAGATATCAAAGCAGGGAAGTACGGGCCAAAGCTTACAATGTTGGCGAACTAGTTCTACGCCTGCCGGACAAGAAAAAGGACAAACTCAAGCCAAAATGGGAGGGTCCCTTCATCATCGACCAAGTCCTGACCGGCGGAGCGTACCGTCCGCGAAACGCATCGGATAACCGACTCGAGCCGAACCCATGGAACGCAGCCCATCTCCGAAGATTCTACGCCTAGCGCCGGATTCTGAGTTCATCTCCTTCCTCCATCTATATTTTATACTTTAAGCTGTCTTTTATTTCTCTCCTTCTCCCTCCTTTTTTCTGAAGCCGTTAAAGGCTCGTTTGTGCATTGTTTGCACACACTTGACGCGCTATCCGCTCTCATTATACCTGGGGGCTTCTTTAACAGAAGCTTATTTATACGGGCTTTATGCCCAACACATGTGTCACACTTCCGCATGTACCTTTTATTCACCATTATATGCATCGATATGACTTAAGTTTTGGCCAAGCTGGGTTGCCTGGCTCCTGTGCTTACCCCTATGTTCCCGATTGTTCGGCTAGGTGGTAAAGGGAGCACCTCTGCGATTGTTACCGCCAGGTCAGCCGGACATGTACCTCAGACTGGGTGAAGCCGAAAGCTAGCATTCTTAAGAGAATATTCGGTCGGTGAACTAAAAGACGATTTTTTATTTTTCATTTATCTGCCCCCAGATGCTTTTCTGCTTTTTTCGCAGTCCGGACATGCACTTTAGGGCATGCCTCCCAGGGAAAGGAACCCCTAACAGAACTATTCTCCCTGGAAGATGTTTCTTACTAACCATGTAATATAACATAACTAGTTGGGCACTTGTCTGATAAAGCAATCATGACCCATACGCCTGGTCTCCACGCATGCCCCGGTTTTTACATAACCGTGAGGGTATTCGGACACACTCCGGACTATTGGGTCCCGAGGTTGAAGCGAAAAGGTCCGCTACGACAAATGATCTACAATCCGGCTAGAAGGCATTTTACATGTCATTTTAAATTACATAGTCAAATTGACTGATTGTATTCCTCTTCAATGCCATCTAATAGGCTGTCTAGTTTACAGTCCTGCTGGGAATACTTTGCGGCCAACTCTACTTGGCCGTACACTAAGCTCACAGGGATATCCTTCTCGTCGGGCCCCACAGGTCCGACCTCGGCCATGTGGTTTGGGTCCGCCTTCATGTACCGCGTCTTCACCATGGCCCAGGCCTCCCTGGCGCCTTGACGACGGGCCGATATCTTCCATAGTCGGAAGCGCCGCCGTGCTCCCTGAAGCTTCTCTGCAAGCTCTCCAAGGCCTTCGGGCAGGGAGATAGATGGCCACAAGGCCTGGGCAACGCCTTTCATCACCTGTTGAACTTGTTCATGCAGTTGCAATAGCTCGGGAAGAAGGTCACCCGTAGAACCGGGCATTTCCTCTGCAGGACGACCCGTGAGCATACCTATAGACATAACTCTGTTAATTGACTTCCTCACCGAACTCTTTTTCAAAGTTCGCTCAAGCACTTACTATAAATGCCGCGACGAAGTCGCCGATTCTCCTTCACGGAGTCAGACAGCTGGGCACGAACATCCTTTAGTTCCTCACCCAGCTAGGTGTTGGCATCTTGGAGATTATTTTTCTCTTGCCTCACCCTTGTAAGCACATTCTCGCCGGCCTTCAACCGGCGCAAGAGTTGTTGCTTGTCCGGATCTAGCCCGGCGCCATCTGCAATATTATTGTCAGATTTACACACACGCCGCACTTCACAAACTACTTATCTTTTGAAGCATATATTACCGAGGGGTCTCTGTGGCTCCCCAGAAGCGGCTAGTGCGGCCTCAAGTTGGGCCTTGCATTCTTCAAGCTCCGGACAGTCGGGTATTCTTTTTGTAAGATCCAGATAACAAATGATCCTTAAATCAGTTATTCTAACTATTTTAAGTCTCGGGGCTACTAGCATATATAACCGTCAAATTTCCTCACCAGATGTCCTTTACATACTGCTCCGTGGCTCGCTAGACCATCTTGAGCGGCACGGAGGTGCGATCTCCAATTGAAGGCATTCAATGCCTCTTGGGAGAAACACGTGTCACGAAGAACTGTCCGGCGGTGCACGTGATTCATGGCACACTCCACCTCGGAGTTGGTGGCGGACAATCTGTCGGCATCCTCTCGTCAGGAGCATCCGACGACGCCTCGTGCTTGCCTCCGCTTCGGACCCGGCTTTGGAGCCTCGCTGGCGGAGGCTCGATTATAACCTCTCCGGACACGATCCGGCGGCGCTTTTTCCTGAAAAGAGCACCAGTGTTAGTACGCCTTCCAGAATCAATCCAGGAATATGGTGACGCGCCATACCGTTCTATGGCGGCGTTCGATCCGGACCACACTTTTTTTAGCCTGCGGGGCGTGCTGCCCTTGTTGGCTAGCCGCCCTGGGCTCGGCCTCCTGCCTTGAAGGCACCCTCTGCGAAACACCATTGGTATACGGTAATAAAAAATAAGCACGGATGGGTCATTATCAGAGTATTGGGACCTCGGTCTCAGTTACCTGTGAGGCTGGAAGTATTCAGGGTAATCGGCCGTAATGGCAACCAAGGCATTATCGATGCTCGCCAGGTGAAATACCCCATCAATCAGCTCCACCAATATGTCCGGATCCTCTTGGGAGGCCGGATCGAGGAGCCATTCAGGATCCTCGGGTTGTGGAGGCGAGCTGTTTATGTCTTTTACGGCCTGGCGCAGTTCCTGCGTCAAAATCACAAAATGAGATACCTAACCATGGGAATACGGATCGGATGTGCAAAAAGAAATGTCCGCTACCCAGCTTCGAGGATTGTTCATAGAAAATCCGCTCAATGGACCGACGCGAGAAAATCCTCCTCTTCTCCCTTGTACAGCGCGGACAAAATCTTCACCAGATCGGTGACCGATCCCGGCCCCTTACGGCCATGACGGGTGGCATCGCCCTCCCCGTTGAAATCCCACATGGGGTGGCCCCTATCTTTGGGCGGCTGCACCCCGCATAATACATGTGGCCATGACACCGATCATGGTCAGTCCGGAGTGAGCTAACAATCTTATTCGGCTCATCAGGTAAAGGACGTCCCTGTCGTCTTCCCTCTGGGAGCTCCGCGGGCGCCAACTCAATCGTTTCTTCAAAGGAGCATTGCTGAATTCCGGGAGACGGATCCGAACAGGATCCGGCAGTGGGACGTCTTCTATATAAAACCATTCCGAAGGCCAGTCTTTGGACGCCTTCTTCGGGGTTCCGGATAGATATCCGGTCCCGGCGATGCGCCATAGCTTGGCTCCGCCCACTTGATATATTGACCCCTCATGAGAACGGGGTACAAGGCATAATAATCTCTTCCACAGCGCAAAATGAGCCTCGACGCCCAATAACAGTTCGCAAAGGGCCACGAAGCCCGCGATGTGCAAAATGGAGGCAAACGTAAGGTGGTGCAACTGGAGGCCGTAGAACTCCAAGAGCCCCCGGAGAAACGGATGAATTGGAACCCGAGTCCTCTTACTAGATAAGAGACAAAGCATACCCGCTCTCCTTTGGAGGGATCGGGGACACTCTCCGCTTGCTTTCCGCCCTTATAGGTGGCGAGTTCGGCTCGAACCGGAACCATGAAGGCCGGGGGAAGAAATCCCTTGGTTTGGAGTGTCACTAGCTCGCTATGCGGGACTGAGCATCTCTCCCAATTTCCAGGCTGAGGGCTGGGAGCGCGAGAGGAGGAGCCGCGTCGACTGTCCATGATGGAATGGATTTTTGAGAGGCGCTCCGATGAAAGCTCATGGGGGGGATGGTGTGACTCGATCTAGATCCTCGTCCCTTTTATAGGCGGCTCATTTGCGCAGCTAGGGGGATAAGTGTAAAAATACCCTGGCTTTTCGCATTCATTCAAACACGTGGAAGATGGCCATTATTGGGCGTGGAAGCCAAGGAGCGTAGCATTTATCAGAAGCCGTACACTATTCGACAAGTATATGGAATTTGGAGAAGAACCCGCCTCGCAATGCCGAAGACAATCTACGTGCCGGACTCATCGCCATTGAAGCCTGGTTCGGGGGCTACTGAGGGAGTCCTAGATTAGGGGGTGTCCGGATAGCCGAACTATCACCGTTGGCAGGACTCCTAGACTATGAAGATACAAGATTGAAGACTTCGTCCCGTGTCTGGATGGGACTTTCCTTGGCGTGGAAGGCAAGCTTGGCGATACGGATATGTAGATCTCCTACCATTGTAACCGACTCTGTGTAACCCTGACCCTATTCGGTGTCTATATAAACCGGAGGGTTTTAGTCCGTAGGACGAACAACAATCATACCATAGGCTAGCTTCTAGGGTTTAGCCTCTCTGATCTCGTGGTAGATCCACTCTTGTACTACCCATATCATCAATATTAATCAAGCAGGAGTAGGGTTTTACCTCCATCGAGAGGGCCCGAACCTGGGTAAAAACATCGTGTCCCTTGTCTCCTGTTACCATCCGCCTAGACGCATAGTTCGGGACCCCCTACCCGAGATCCGCCGGTTTTGACACCGACAGTGAGGTATGTCAAATGCATGTTTGTCGTAAAGTATATCGGCATGGTGCAAATTTGGTTTTCTGAAACAATGCAAGCGCGATTCACATATTTTTTTCATCCCAGATGGTTAGAGATATGAATGACCAATAGGCTAAAATCACCTTCTTAAAGCATGCAACCCAGCAATATAGGTAGCAAACTGTCAGCTTAGGCATTCGGAATTACTTTACTATTAGATACCTGCATACCAAAGGCACATCAAGTAGGTATCACATTTGTACACGTTGTATCAACTAATTGTATATTGCCAAACCATACGGTATTATTCTTGGTCATGAGAAAATAAGATCCATAAATAAAACAACACCTCAGTAAAATAGCATGATCCCTTCGCTTCTACAAAAATCTAAGGCGGTATGTAGAATTTAAACAAGCAACGAGAATCAACTCCACATCTATGGTAGCCTCCTACATTAGTCCATCTACCTAGATAAGCCTATACAAAGGGAGTAACCATGTAAGCATACAAAGAAACAACGTTGAGAAAACATAAAGCAACTCTCCTGCTTTCAGTCCATAACCGGTCAACTGGATTAATAAATCAGTAAGAATGCCTGACCTAAGGATGCTAACCAACATGCATGATGTGTCACTTATCTGATACCAACACTAATCTGATCAAGGAAACAATAACAAATATCTGGTACATGAAAGGATAACTTAAAAAACATAAGATAAACTAGAAGATTATAATTGAAGAAGTATCAAAAGAAAAACTTTGTCATGGGCTATAAGATACAAAGAGTCAAAGGAAACAAATAATTGACTCAAACTGTGAAATGCACCTGAGATAAAACTGTAATGCGGGTAAACAGTATAGATATGTAAGGAAGATGCATCCCACCATGTACGTGATTGTTTTCATTTATTCCCTGCGGTTAGGGAAAAGATAAAATAATACCATTACATTACGATGATGGTTCATAATCTGAAATTCAGAAGACCGGAACACATAAACACAAAATAAATGTTCATTTATATAACTTTAAAGCACGCTGATCACATTTATATTACTGCTCGAAATAAATACTAAAGAGCACACTTTTGCCAAATATTTCTTAATTGATATGTATAGCAAGAAAATGGGAGCAATTTTCCTACCTCAACATGGAATAAGTACTTCCCATAAAAAATTGTAGCTCAAGAAAACAAATAATATGTGCCTAGAAAAGGAAAAGGAAAGCATGTGGTAAACTTCATATGACACTAGTTATCATGGAACCAAAACAGAGCCAGCACCCAATTACAGGGTCAAAACGGAGCCAATAAGTGAATTGAGCCTCTCACCTTGACTCAATAGGTTGTTGAGGATATGTGACACCTGCCAGAACAGCGCCAGATTCTGGTGCTCCTGCAATAACCCTGACAAGCCACCGAGGACATCCAATGCGATGACCCTGTAGACATGATGAAAAGACATCAATTCAGAACGGCAGTCCACCCAACAAGCACAACAAAATACCAAGAGAGCAGGAAGACAAATGTAAAATCTAAGCGTAAATCCATCTAAATTTAACATACTCCCTCCGCCCCAAAATTAAGTGTCTCAACTTTGTACTAAAGTTGAGACACTTATTTGAGACGCATGTATTACAATACATGAGCAGCAGTAATCATATCCAAACAATTGCAAGGGTTTTCTCACCGGGCCAGGGGGAGGGTGCAGCAGGCTAGGATGACAGTCAGGCAACGGGGTGGTTGGGCGGACCGTGGACGGCGGCGTGCTCCTTCAAGCTCATGTTATGATATTTGCTTAACGACATCAAATATATCATGTATGCAATTGAGCAAGTTGAAACCTTCAAGCTCATATTGTGGTATTTGGTTCAAGGACATCAAACAAAATAGGTATGCAATCCAGAAAGAGAATAGCAGTTTAATAACTACATTCAGGAATTCAGAGCATGTTAGCATTTTATTTATATGATGACTGCCTCAATCAAAATCCATATATCACAGAGACATGCACCAATCGAAACCAGATTAAACCATCTATCAAGAATGCTTACCATCCGAGGACGGTGGAGATGCTCACTTGGAAGCAGCAAAGAGGGAGGCGGGGGCGCGTCCAACTCGCCAACGGGGAGAAGACACCTTCGTCACCGCCACCATCATACCTCATCTGCTCGTCAACGAACAGCGCCTCCTCGTACCCACAAAAGCTTCATCTAGAGACTGAAATCATAAGACTTGGGGAACGCTCAAGTATCTTTGGAGACACCTGTAGAGCACCTTTGGAGACACCTGTATTGTACTTGCCCGAGATTTGATCGTCGGTATCTCAATACCTAGTTCAATCTCGTTACCGGCAAGTCTCTTTACTCGTTCCGTAATACATCATCCCGTAACTAACTCATTAGTTGCAATGCTTGCAAGGCTTATAGTGATGTGCATTACCGAGTGGGCCCAGAGATACCTCTCTGACAATCGGAGTGACAAATCCTAATCTTGAAATACGCCAACCCATCAAGTACCTTTGGAGACACCTGTAGAGCACCTTTATAATCACCCAGTTACGTTGTGACGTTTGGTAGCACACAAAATGTTCCTCCGGTAAATGGGAGTTGCATAATCTCATAGTCATAGGAACATGTATAAGTCATGAAGAAAGCAATAGCAACATACTAAACGATCAAGTGATAAGCTAACGGAATGGGTCAAGTCAATCACATCATTCTCCTAATGATGTGATCCCGTTAATCAAATGACAACTCTTTGTCTATGGCTAGGAAACATAACCATCTTTGATTAACGAGCTAGTCAAGTAGAGACATACTAGTGACACTCTGTTTGTCTATGTATTCACACATGTATCATGTTTCCGGTTAATACAATTCTAGCATGAATAATAAACATTTATCATGATATAAGGAAATAAATAATAACTTTATTATTGCCTCTAGGGCATATTTCCTTCACAAATCGTCGAGTCTGGATTTGGATCATTTTTAGTGCAATTTCCTGAAGCACCTCAAAGTGTACTTCGATGGTGAAGCTGATTCTCATAATCAGATTCGCCAGTGAAGCGAATCCACATGTGATTAAAATCCAAGTGAAGCTGAAACAAACATGGCCTAACATTTTTCAAATACTTCATTAACATTTTAAAAAATGTTTTGATGTCTTTTTTTAAATATATTGTACATTTTCCATATACAAAGAGAATATATTATATGTATGTTTAACATTTTTTCAAATACATGTTTGTAACAAATTTTTAGAATACATGTTATTTGTTTTTCAAATACACCTTGAAACATTTCTAGAATGTTATGATACATTTTTAAACATTCTACAATATTCTAACATTGTATAAATATTTTGAAAAGAATTTTCATAACATATTTTAAAATCTTGAACATTTTGATGAACGTAATGTACATTTTAAAATGATACGAAACAATTATATTGAATTATATAAACATTTTTTACATAAGATAACCTTTTTAAAATCTGATGTGCACTTTTTAAAACATGTGAACATTTTTGAAAAGTTACATATAATTTTCTAGGATGGTACAAACATTTTCTAAAAGTTGAGCAAATATTTTTTTACACTGCATGAATTTTTTTTAAATGTGCCAAGTGGATGAATACTTTTAATTAAATTAACGAAACAATCTTTTCATCATGCATATATTTGTTACTTTTAATATAAAAAGAAGAAACAACTCATGTAACGTTAGGGTAAACAAAACCGCATGGCTACTGGGCTGGCCAACTACCGGCTCCCTATTGGCAAGACTTAGACTTGCCCACCTGCGTCTGATGGAAGAATATTGGTGCACTGGTGCACTGAACTCATGTTGAAAATTTTAAAATATTCAACAATTCTTTTAAAAAATAGCACGTTCATACAACAACAATGTAGGTTGGCACAAAATTCCAAGTCAAAATTCAAAACATATTTTGGAATAGAAAATGACATATTCAACCCTGAATAGTACATAACATAAGTTGAGCTTTAGATTTGGCCCATCATCGAACTGATTTCAAATTTGTTATTTTGTATCTCAAGACATGTTTCAAATTTTGAAATGATTTTTTTTTACAACAAACATTGAGTCGTGTCAATGTTTTAGATATTTTTCTAGATTTTTTAAAAAATGTTATACGGCATCTGATGCACCGGTAGCGCCACAAGTTTGGGTCCACCAGATATATTCCCGCAACTGACACCTCTAGGCTATGTCAAGCCGTCGAGGTAGGATTAGGCTCGGGCAAACCCTGTATGGCGCCTTATGCGCCTGCTAAAGGAATTTATCCCAACCGCCACACCCCCTCGCCAAGCTAGGCTGACCCATTACCTTTTCTTTGTTTCAAAAGCAAAAAGGGTTTATGCTATGGTTTCGAACTCACGACATATATGTTCAGAGAAAAACGACCTAACCACCAAGACATCGCAACACTTGCACATAGAAACTTATTTTTTATATTTATACTTTCCCCAGTACGCAGAAACCCCTGTTATGGGGAACTTCTAGCCAATTTTCTTTTCTTTTTTAGTGCGGTTTTTTCTTGGACCGGTTTTTGTGTGGTTTTCTTTCTTTTTTCCTTTTTTTGTTTCTTTTCTTTAATCCTTTTTTCCTTTTTTGCATTTTCTTATTGTTGTTTTTTCTCCTTTTTTCAAGATGCGCGAACTATTTCAAAATTCGTTGAAATTTTTCCAAGGTGGTTGAAGTTTCTTCAAATTTGATGAACTTATTTTTCAAATTTGGTGAAATTTTTTAAAATTCATTGAGCTTTTTCCAATTAAAATCGATGAACTATTTTCAAATGTGATGAACATTTTAGAATTCGATGAGCGTTTTCCAAATTCGATTAATTTTTTTCCTCAAAATCGATGTACTTTGTTTCAAAATCGATGTACTTTTTTTTCAAATTTGCCGAACTTCTTTACAAATGGATGATTATTTTTCAAATTATATGAACTTTTTAGAATCGATGATATGTTATTCAAATTCTATGATTCTTTTAATTTTTTCGATTTTTTTCTTAAATTTGATGAAGTTTTTGCAAAATCATTGAATTTTTCCTCAAATCCGTGATCTTTTTTCAAGTTTGTGAACTTCCTTTCTGAAATCCCTGAACAAATTTGAATTTACATTTTTTTTTTCATTTTTATTGATTTTTTCCTTTCATTTCAAAGGTCAAGGGTCGACCGGTCAACTGGTCAACCACAACCGGACAAATCAATCGAGTTACCAAGAGGGGAAACTGTCGAGATGCGATCGAGCAATCTTCTAGATAGGACCGACCCATGTTTCTGTGTGCGTTAGCGCACAATGCACTTGTTCACTTCTTTGGGATTTTTCGTTTGCTTTCTGTTGCTTTATTTATTGTTTATTTTTTTATCTTTTTGGTTCTTTCAGCCTTTTTTTTTGTTTTATTTCTCTATTTCTAATATTAAAACACGGTAAACAAGTTTTAATGAACAAAATTTGAAAACCGGCTAACTTTTTAATATACGTTGAAAATTATTTCAAATACACCTTGAACCAATTTTTAATATATGATGAACAATTTTGTATATACAGTGAACATTTTTCAATATATGGTGAACTTTTTTCTAATGCACGCTGAACTTTTTTAAAGGAACAATAATACTTTTTGCATTCCTTAAAATAGGGTTTTATTTGGATCTCTTTAGAAAAGCCCAACGCTCGGCTTTTTGAAGAAAAAGGGGAAAAATCAAAGAGGAAAAAAAAAGCAAAGTATAACCAACAAATTGAGCGCGCCAGAGTGTGGTCAGAGCATCAATAATTTTATTATGGCGCCTCCTCCTCTACTGGATGGCAGCGGATCTCCAATAGGAGATCTCTATCTTTGCGGCCTAGCTCCACCTCACGTCTCGGCGCTAGATCACGCCCGCCTTAACGGGCTAGCCCATAAATCTACAATATAGGTTATATATGTTTTGTATACATGTGAACATTTTTCTATACAGGCTTAACGTCTTTCAAGTACATGATGAATAATATATATATATATATATATATATATATACATATGTTCGAATACTTTTTCGAATGCATGTTAAATATTTTTCAAATACACATTGAACGTTTTATTTTGTGGTATGAAATATATTCTTCAATTAAATGAACATCTTTTACATTGTACAGTATAATATTTTTTAAATGTCAGCAACATCTTTGAAACATGTAAACATGTTTTGTACATGGCACCGACAGCCTATTCATGGCACAAAACATTTTTAATTACATTAACATTTTTCATGGTATAAAAAATTTAGTTACATATGATGAAAATATTGTTGAAACCCATGAATATTTTTAAAATGTCATTAACATTTTTTCAAAATGGTACGAAACATTTTTTTATGTGGACATTCCTTTTCACATTTTGTAAAAAAGAATCTTTAAAATGCCACGAACTTTTTTGTGGGAAATTTATAACATTTTTTTACTGTCATGAACATTTTTTTTGGATGTTATCAACACCTTTAGAAATTGCGCAAACGTTATTTTTGCACTGCATGAAGAATATTTAAACGTGCAATGAACACTTTTAAAAGTTTAAGTAAATTGATTTCTGTAATAGTCTTTAGAATATCTTGGAAACATAAATAAAATTAAAAAGGATGAATGATGAACAAACGAAAACCAAAGAAGGAGAGAAGCGAACAAAGCGACAGCTCCTGATCGACCGGCTCATTATAGCGTCCCCTTTGGTGACGCGGTCATACGTGTCGCTGAGAGCGAGATAAAGCCGCGCTCAAAAACTCCATCAGGCTTGCTCAGGACTTGATACAGCTCAATTGTTCAAACAAAAAACCCTCAAAAATATTGTTCAAAAAAATGTGCTCCTATTTTCTACGGGTTTACACTAGTTATTTCACAAAATAAACTAAATGGTTTGTACCTCTTGACTAAAATCAACTCTAGCTAGGTTAATTCTCCGTTCCTAACATGGTTCGCAACGAAGAGCGGGAGGTGTTATGAGAGTGCCTCGGTCAAACACAAGATGTCATAAGTCTCATTGAATTAACTATTCTGGTATCGGCAAGAATTAGGTGACAGCGGTAGACAAATAGTTGTGGGGCGAAATAAAAAGTCTAAAACTAAAGCTACAAATAAAGGACAAAGTAAATGAAAGAAAATCTCTACTCATAATGTCTCAGTTGGTAGGATTGCATGTTCTTTTTCGTCCCTCAGTTTCATCCGGTTTTTTTTACTGGTTTTTTTTGTCTCATCTCCCATCATCCTTCACATGTTAATTTTTTCTTCTTCGCACTTAAAACCGCATCGCGTATGATCCTCCTTCCATTTATTCATGCTTGTTTTGGCAGGTGTCAATTCAATTCAATCATGTAAATATTTGGTAGTTAAGAATTTAGAAATAATACCATATACATAAGATCACCTTCCAAACAGATTTGTACTGAGTTGATGAATATCGGTCATCCAATTCGCCAACGATGGTACGACATTTCGCTCAATCACAATCAATTTTAGCCGGTGCATTTGACGCATGCATTAATTCAATTAAATCGGTACTTTCTCAAAACAACGTCATCCATTAACTTATATTTAAATCAAATCACTACTTACCAAAACAACAACTATTCTCTACGCCCCCATCGATGCCCCCATTCCACCAATCCCACTGATTTTTTTTCTAGCTACTGTCATCCGTCCGGGTTCTTTTACCTCGCACGCTCGGGTATCCATGTCACGCATCGATTGGCAAGTGATTTCTTTCCTTCTTCCTTCTCATATGCAATGCACAACCCTATGATCTCCTTGATTAGGTGTCGTGCATGCACCTGATTTTTTTCCATCCGAAACTCCCTAATGTTGTGTGCCTCGATGGAAACATGCTGGGACAGGACTCAGGAGAAGGACACGACCTTGCGATCTCAATCAAGGGCGGAAGACGCCGTCCAGCGGGCTGGTGGCCACCCTCTCGAAGAACACCCTCACGCACGGCGCTGATGGAGACCTGCCTCTTCTGTGCCATTCGGCCGCTACGCTCGGATGCCGAACCAGGCCTTGCCCTCCGACATGGCTCATCCCGATCCACACTGGTGAAGGAGCATAGCAAGATGTATAGTACAACATCTTCGCCGCCCCTCGCCAGATCCTCGCGTCCCATCCCACGAGGCGGTCGGCCTCCTTCTCTCTGAACCGGTGGGCCGACTGGACCCGCCGAGCAGCTGCATGTCCAGGATGTTGATCCATCGCCCATCAGGATGCGGATGGTGGGGCTCCAGGGCCGCATCGTGAATTTGATGTCGTGCATCTTCATAAACTCGCGGGCGGCGTCTGTTGACGATGACCGGGCCGGTCCTTGCCAAGCCTAAGGTGAGGTGCATAAGGGGCGCGTCGAGCCGATGGGCAATGTCGACCATGGCGTGGTACGACAGTGGGTTGCACATCAGGTGGGGGAGGATCATCGGTAGCATCACGTTCTGTTGCTCCTTCGGTGCATCCACACCTTGAGGATCAAGGGGAGATCGAGAGCTAGGAGGATGTGCATGTAGTGAGTTGCTTCATGAACCTGGCTATCAGGAAGCGCATGTCTGACGAATTTTGTTTCATTGTTGTCATGTGTAAGTGTTATAGATTAGTTTTATTTTGTATATGTTAGCTAGAACACCTGTTCGACGGCGTGGGCATCGACTGCTCCATGTACGACGACCGCGTCCGTGACCCCATCAGGCCGTCACCCTCTACGACTACATCGACCGCTACTAACCTAGCCAACACCCGCCTCCTCAAGGTCATTGTCGTCAAAGCAGGTCAGCTTCTCTTTTGCCTCGATCGATGGTCACAACTTGTGGTGTGAATGTGCGTGTGCATTGAAAATTCGTGACAAAATCTATGAATTTGAATTAGACAGGGCCCCTTTTTTTTGAAACAAGGCAAAAGATTTGCCATTTTCATTGATTAAGAAGAAGAGAATTGTCCGGTTACTTAACGGAAATCCGGACTAAAACCGTTACAGAACACCCACAGAAAAGGGCACACGCCCACAGAAGAGGGCACATCAGCCGACCCGGCACCCACAAGATCACGCACACCGTCGAGGAGAGGACACCGTTGAGGCCGCCTGCAATGTCATCGTCATCACCTTTCCCCGAGCAGGCGACTTCGACTTCGCCGCTGATGACCCGTCAAGACCCCTCCAAACAAACGACGCCCAAGGACCTCGTCGGCAATAGCCAAACAGTCAGCCGAGACGTCGAGGACCAGCAGCTCCGATTTTGTTGATGCGCTTCGCAGGAGAAAGTTGCAAGCCTCGCACCGACCTAGTCCAACGCAACCTCCGGAGAGCACCGTCCACTGAAACCACCCTCATGGAGTCATCGTTGCCGCAGGGGCCCCGCCACTCGCAGCTTCGACTTCTCTGTCACGGTGAGAAACAAACATAGGCGCACCCAACGACGAATCGGACCGTCGACATCAGAAGGACAAGCCGCGACCCAGCTCGCACGCCACCATCGTCGTCGCCGCACAAGTCGCAACGCCAACCACTCGCATCACCGATTGGGCACCCGCCAACCGTGATGCCGTGCACGTCCAACCCGAGGGAAGCGCGGAGAAGGATCACCGGTCTTCAAAGCAACGCCCCCAAAGGAGGAAATGTCGTAGAGACGACATCGTTGCCCGACCCAGCCGCCCGAAGAACCAGATCCGAGGATGAAGCGCGATGGCGAGAACTCCACAGTGACGCCTTCAAGAAGGGAACGACGCCCGCAGGCGCCGCCACCACCGGCCGACGCAAGCCAGGCAAGCCTTCGCTCGGAGCAACTCGAGAACCACCCACCCCACGCAGCCGGCCACGCCGACCCGCACATCCGTTGGCCCGTACACCTCCTGCGCCTCGACAGCGTCATCAACACACAGGAGCCACCACCAATCCTCGTCGCCAGCGAACGCCGTGAGCCAGATCTGACCAAGCCCGGCCAGATCGGACAACCACCAGCAGCCGCGCCGTCAGTGGAGGAGTCAACGGCCACGCCACCAACGCACCAGAGGTACACCCGCCAGGCAGGGAACGTGGGCTGCCACCCTACCGCTCCAGATCTCCTCGCTGGAGGGACGTAGCCCTCGAGTTCCTCGCTGCCGCCGCATGAGGGAGCGCCGCAGCCACCACCTCACCGGAGAGCGCCGCCTAGGGATCCGCCTGAGTGCGCTAGGGCGGTCGCCGAGCCGCCGGAGATCCGCATCACGCAGCCGCGGAGGTCCGAGCCTCTCCTACCATAGACACGCGGAGAAACGCCCTGCCGCCGCCGTCTGCCGCGCGGGCTTAGCCCGCCGGCGTCCTCCGGCGGCGGCGAGGGAGGAGGAGGCGAGGGGAGGGGCGGCGACGGCGGCTGGGGTTCCGCCCGAGCTGCCCCCTGAGCGACGCGGGTGTGGGTTTTCTTGTAGTATGTAAAAAAATACCATGAGATTACCACTTTACCATGAGGTGGAACATCGCCCCAAGAGGAGATCGACCCCTCGGGAAGGTTCATGAGCCAGGAGCGCGCTCCGTCCTTGAGGGCCATGGGGAACCATTTTGCCATGACCTTGTCGTTGTCGTTCGCTGCCTTAATGCTCAGCTTGTAGAGCTGAATGAACTCCAGGGTGTCGGGAATGCTATCGTAGCGTGGGGGCAGCTCTGGCTTGAACTTGGTGGGCCAGACCACTCGGCGCAGCTCGCGGGTGAAAGCTCGGCAGCCCACGCCGCTTGATGGAACGCCACGTGCAAGGCGGCACAGTTCTGGCGCCCGGCCACTGTGACCTCTTGGATGAGCCAGTCTTGGCGCTGGCACTGCTACTCGAGGAGCACGCACGCATTAGGCAGCACATGGTAGACGGTTTGGCAGCTAGCCTCATCTCGGGTTGGTGGAGGAGCTTCGCGGGGCGGGTCACGCGGACGTGTGTCACGCCGGGGCTCGCCGAGGTTGCTGCGCAAGGGAGGCGGCGGAGGCTTGCCATGCACCACGTCCCCAGCGTGAAACGGCGGAGGGCGGAGCGAGCGAGAGGGCGCTGGGGTGTCTTGCCATGGCCCGCAGGCTCCGTCTGGGTGAAGCTAGCCGCCCGGTGGTCGGCACGCACGCGGCGGGGGTCGGCCATGGAGGTTGCGAAGCGTATGTTGGAGCGGAGCGGAAGAACTGCAGCGCACCCCTACCTGGCGCGCCAAAATTTCAGAATCGGGGCTCTGAGGACCCAAAGGTTTGAACTCTGGGGTGCGCTCGTTCCTACTACCCTACTCCATCCTGCTACCAACCACGACGAGGCTATATATGGCGAACGCGAGCTAGCGAGAGCGGCGGGTGACACAGCGGTTACCCAGGTTCGGGCCACCTTGCTATGTAAAACCCTACGTCCTGCTTGGTTTTTGATTGCACTGGTTCGAGGAGAAGGTGGAGTACAAGGGTGGAGCATCCAGTGTTTGACCTCCTCTACGGTGGCACCCTGCCCTCGTTTACACTTGCCTTGGTCCTCTTCCACGAAAACATTGGCGGGAAGGGTTGCCACTGATAACCCACAAGTATAGGGGATCTACGTAGTCCTTTCGATAAGTAAGAGTGTCGAACCCAATGAGGAGCAGAATGAAATGACAAGTGGTTCTCAGCAAGGTATTCTCTGCAAGCATTGAAATTATCGGTGACAAGTAAATATAAAGTAACTAAAGTGCAGCAAGGTGGCCCAATCCTTTTTGTAGCAAAGGAAAAGCCTGGACGAACTCTTATATAAAGCAAAGCGCTCCCAAGGACACATGGAAATTGTTTTCAAGCTAGTTTTCATCATGCTCATATTATTCGCGCTCGTTACTTTGATAATTTGATATGTGGGTGGATCGATGCTTGGGTGCTGCCCTTCCTTGGACAAGCCTCCCACTTATGATTAACCCCTCTCGCAAGCATCCACAACTATGAAAGAAGTATTAAGGTAAACCTAACTATAGCATGAAACATATGGATCCAAATCAGCCCCTTACGAAGCAACACATAAACTAGGGTTTAAGCTTCTACCACTCTAGCAACCCATCATCTACTTATTACTTCCCAATGCCTTCCCCTAGGACCAAATAATGGTGAAGTGTCATGTAGTCGACGTTCACATACCACTAGAGGAGAGACAACATACATCTCATAAAAATATCGAATGAATACCAAATTCACATGATTACTTATAACAAGACTTCTCCCATGTCCTCGGGAACAAAAGTAACTACTCACAAAACATAATCATAATCAAGATCAGAGGAGTATTAATTATCATTAAGGATCTAAAAATATAATCTTCCACCGGATAAACCAACTAGCATCAACTACAAGGAGTAATCAACACTACTAGCAACCCACATGTACCAATCTAAGGTTTTGGGACCAAGATCGAGTATAAGAGATGAACTAGGGTTTGAGAGGAGATGGTGCTGCTGAAGATGTTGATGGAGATTGACCCCCTCTCGATGAGAGGATCGATGGTGATGACGATGGCGATGATTTCCCCCTCCCGGAGGGATGTTTCCCTGGCAGAACAGCTCCGCGTGAGCCCTAGATTGGTTCTGCCCAGGTTCCGCCTCGAGACGGCGACGCTTCATCCCGAAAGCTTCCTTCTTATTTTTTCCAGGTCAGAACAGACCATATAGCCAAATATGGGCACCAGAGGCCTGCCAGGGGGCCCACAAGGTCGGGGGGCGCGCCCTCCACCCTTGTGGTTGGCTGGTGGCCCCCCTATGGTACTTTCTTCGCCCAATATTTTTTTATATATTCCAAAAACATGCTCCATCAAGTTTCAGGACTTTTGGAGTTGTGCAGAATAGGTCTCTAATATTTGCTCCTTTTCCAGCCCAGAATTCTAACTGACAGCATTCTCCCTCTTTATGTAAACCTTATAAAATAAGTGAGAATAGACATAAGTATCGTGATATAAATATAGGTGTACACTACAAAAAAAAGACACTTCCATGATGATACATGTTTGTCATAGTAGGTCACATTTTCAGTCATGCATGTACATCCCTGACAATTTTATGACAGAATCAAGATAGTCATACCTGTGCTATCGTAGAAGTGTTCCATGACATTACCAAAATAATCATCACGGAAGTGTCCACTTCCATGACGATAAATCGCGCGTCATGGAAGTGCTTTCGTCAAGGGTGACCGACACGTGGCATCCACCATAATGGGTCGCCGTTAAGCTATCGAGTCCGGTTTCGGATCCGATAACCCACTAACAGCCCGGACCAATGAGGATTTTCCACGTGTAAAATTCTCATTGGCCGGAGGAAACACGTGTTGGCTCACCATTGGGACAGTTGTCATCCATTCATTGGACAGGAGGCACCTATGATAGTCGACACATGGCACGGCCCAACAGAGGCCCATTCCGGTGAAAAGGTCGGCCCGTTTGACTTGGTCAAAAGGTAACAGGCGGGCCCACGGAAAGCCTGTTAACGGCCTGTTCGTATATAGCCCATTTACAGCCCGCTAACTCACGACCCGTTATGGCCTATCGGAATTAAGCCTAGTAGCTTCATCTGGGCCGTCCAATATGATTCCAGCCCGTTGTAACTTCCGGCCCATGTATGGCCCATGATGTCTTTCGGCCCATACGAGGCCATTTGTAACTCTTGGCCCATTAACGGTCCGTGGTGAATCTGGCCCACAATGAACAGTGTACCCCTTTATACCCATTAACGGCCCATTATTCCATTGGGCCATTTCCAACGCGTGTTATCTTTCGGCCTTCTCAGGGCCCATTTATTCTTGGGCTCATTTCCAGCATTTGGTTACTTACGGCCCGTTATTGGCCTTTTCTGCTTGTGGGCCAAATTCAGCCCACGGTTACAATCGGCCCGTTTGCAGCCTGTTAATCCGTTGGGCCGTTTTCATAGAGTCATCAAATACGGCCAATTAACGATGACCCGTTATTGTCGGCCCATGAACGTATGATTCCAAATCTAGCCCGTTTACGGTCCATAATGCGTTCTGTTATTGGCCCATGTTTGGCCTATCTATTACCGCACGTAGAAGGCCCATTGATGCTTCGGCCCGTAGAAGGCCCATTGTTTCTACGGCCCTTAGAAGGCCCATTGTTTCTACAGCCCGTACGAGGCCCATGGTAACTACAGTAAATATGTAGCTCATGGTTATTGTGGCCTAGTTTTAAAAAAATAAGTTATTGCGGCCACTAGCAAACCGCGGAAAAAGAACTGCACTGACTACAAGCAAACAAATAAACAAGACAACAAGGAAATAAATAAGCAAGCAACTTACGCTAGGCTATCACGGCTATTACACATATTACATCCACTGGGCATCAAAGTTCGCCACCAATGCAAATATAGGGAGCAAAGCAGCATATCATATACACTGGTTGTCAAAGTTGGCGACCAGTGCAAATAAACGCCGCAGCAAAACAAGTCCAGAACTGAAACCACTTCAGAAGATCTCAAGAAACAATATCTTGGGTACCCATAATGCTGACAAGATGCTTAGCAAGCTTATTAACTTCCTCTTGTTTGGCGCTTAAATCCTCCAACACTTGTTGTTGCACCAGGAAGTATGCATCTGAATTCTGCAGGGACTTCCTCAGTCCTTCGGCTTCCTATCGCATAACATCTGATCGATGTCTTTCAACTTGAAGCTGAGACTCAAGAAGCCGAACTGATTCAGGTAGCGAGTTCTAAGAGCTGGTGCCAGCAGTAGTAGCGAGTGACTTGAACACTACATCAAGACAGGACTTTGGGGTTGTCTTAGTGTCTTCAATATAGTTTTTAGGGCTTATTCCATCTGTGCCCCCAATTCCTTAGTTGTGCTCAGTTTTCCCCACACTTCAAACTTTTGCTCACTTTTCCCCACTCCCTTAGCTGAAACTCTCACAAATGTTCATAACAGACGTTTGCCGTCTTGGCCGTTAACTGACTTGTGGGGCCATGTTGGACTCTGTTGACTGTGGCCGTGGCTTCGCTGGTTGGGCCGTGTTTGTGTTCATAGGACGGGCCCGTTAGTTTGTTGGTAATAAATTAAAAAAGCCTGCTATCGATGGATGCAGCCTGCTATGCATGCCCGGCTTTGGCATCGCTGTAGCCTGCTATGCATGCGAACACCCCCACGCATGCATCTAGTGACCTAGACCTAAACGCATGCATGCACGCCGACACACACACATCGATCCGTGCCGCACGGTTGCCGGTGGATTCAGTCACTCTGCAACGTCGTTTCACGTGTCGCAGGCATACGTGCCGGTGGCAGAAGGGGCAGGCTGCACGCATGCTCGGTTCAGTTGTGGGAGGCAGGCAGCCGCCAACGCAGAGCACGCAGAAGGGGGAGGCAGGCAGCCGCCAACGCAAAGCGGGCTCGCTTTGATTCACGTTCACACATTGATGATCGCATTGGTTCACGCACGCACTGAGTCACGATCTACGCCATTTGCGCGTGTACCCACTTCGTCTCCCTCGGCTATTTAAACTGCCCTCCATTGCCTCTTCTTCTACAGATCCATCTGCGCCTCCCACTTCTCTTCTTCCCCCAAAAGCCAAAGCCGTTCCACTCAGCAAAGCGTTCAAGATGCAGTACAACGGGCCGACGTTCCAAGAGCCGCCCACCGTGCCGGAACGGCGGTACCCCGCCAACGTCGTCGTCGAGGCATCGCTCCGCGTGTGGGCGTTCTCACGCTGGAGGGGTAGCACTGAGCTTGCACGGGGGTTCCTCCGTGCGGGCTTCCACCACCTCCCGGCGAGCTCGCCGCCCATGTTCAACCTCGTGGAGCAGCGTCCCCACGCCAATGCTCCAGTGGTAGGGCTCGTCGTCCACTTCACCAATAGGTTTGATGCCTATTACCTGCTCGGCAAGGTGTATTGGTGTGGGTACGAGTTCATCGCATTCACCACCAATAACATCTTCACCGACTTTGAGAGCGTCTTCCCCGCTCGCAACCGCATGCACAACCTCCCGTACTACCTCGGCGACAACGTCCTTGAGGAGGAGCAGTACTGAAGCCGGCGGCGAAGAAGACGGTGAAGCCTGCGGTTAAGGTGAAGACGACGGTGAAGACATGGCGGTGTTTCCCTAGCTACCCTATCTACTATGTAGTGTGAGTTTGGTGTGTGTGTTGCCCGACCTAGCTACCCTATCTATGCCTGTAAGGTTAATTATTATTATCTATGTAAGAACTTATGTTGCCCTAGCAATTGGTGTGTCGTGTTATATGTAAGAACTTATGTTGCCCTAGCAACCCTATATAAGTTAAGTTATGTGTGTTATATTAATGCTTTGTTATGTTTGTATTTTGTTTGTCCCAAGTTTAGACACGGCTAATTGATGTGGGCAAAATTAACCAAACTAACTAAAAATGATGTGTTTATGGATGCCTTCTAAAAATAAGAACATATTGTACACGGCTTTGGTTTGGGAGCTCTGTATTTTTTAGGAATTCCAAGAATACTTTGGTTTCCAGAAATATTGAAGTATCAAATACTTTGAAATGTTTGGCTTTAGTCAAAAGTGTAGTTTTATATACTTTAATATGTATAAAACTACACTATTTTTGAAGTATATTAAAAGAGGTTGGACCTCTTTTTCCAATATGAAGTATTGGTTAGCTAGGCATAATAATCTGCGGTTTGCAAATACTTTGATTCTAAAATTACTTCACTGCCAAACTAAGCCAGGTTGTGAGCAAGCAAAACAAAAGCACATACGTTGAAGAGAAATCAAATCAAAAAAAATTCAGCTGCTTGAAAAAATCAACCAAAAACAAAAAAGAACAAAGCAATCGTTCCTAAACAAAAAAAGAAACATCGCTTGTTTCTGGGCCTCATTTATCCTTTGTGGGCCTATTGCAGCTTGATTCTCTTTGGGCCTGTGAAGTAGGTTTTTTTTCTAGCAGAACTGACGAACTCGAGGACAAAAGTTTGGCAAGTGCGAGAGAGAAGAGATGAACTTGATGTATATCCCTTGTGCTGCTCAAGTGCGAGAGAGAAGGGATGAACTTGATGTATATCCCTTGATCCAACACTCGAGGTTATTAGCTAACAAAATAATCCTATCACTGAACTGGTAGTTGTCTTCTGCCGAAACTGAAAGTGTCGAAACATAACAGTAAACTGCATACATTCAGAGATCGACAATTGCACTAAACAGAGTTGCATTTGAGATAAACAGACTTGGATTGCTAAATGGCAACAACATTAGACAAACATCTCTAACGAGAGATGGCCATCAAGTAAAAAATTCCTAGAGCAAGTATTCCTAAAGCTATCAGATTGGATTGCTTCTTCAACTCAATCAGCTGCTTGAAGTTCTTGTTCATCTTCTTCAATTCCGTCTTCAGTTCGACATCTACCACCGTCGGGTATTCCGGACGTGCTGCTGCTGCCGGAGCGGCACTATCATGGGGCAGATTGAACTCGTGGATTGCATTCCCCCTCGAATCCAGCAAGCCCAACCCTTGAAGCCTCTGGATGTAATCATCCATCCACTCGAAATGGTGGAATTTCTTCACGATCTGAAAATGAAATCACGTAACCTAAATCCCAAATCTAAGAGATTTTTTTGAGAAATTAGAGATAAAGGATGCGAGGAAAACTCAGATCTAACCTGCCCCTCCGGCTTGCTCTCGCATTTGATTTAACTCGCGCCAAAGTTCCCATTCTTCTCCTCCTTGAAGTCAATCGCCCGGTGGTGCAGTCCGTGGGCGGTCGATTGCATCGAGTCATCGGCCTTTGGACCATACACCGCCACATGGAGCGGGGGCTGACGAGGAGGTCGACATATCGCGGAGAGGAAGAAACAGAGGAATTGCTCGAGAGGAAGAAGAACGAGAAGATGGGGAAAGAAACAGAGGAACTGCTCGAGACTGCTCGATGCCTTTGTCTGTCAGATGGAGAAGAGGAGAAGGGGAAGCTATATTGATGATTTGCCACATTGTATTTTGCAGTTTGTATATTTGAACCAACTCATAACACTGACATGTGGTGGTCATGTGCGAAAAATACAATTTCATATGTAAAGTGGGGTAAATTGTAAAAGGGAGTGCAGTAGCCAATCAGGATGCGTCACGCGGATCACGCATGCCTGCCCCCACATCTGACGGGTGGTGTTTGGCGCTTGGTAGGATCCGACGGCGGACGTTCGACGCTAGGCTTTGGAGCATTTCTGCAGGGTTATGAGCCAGTCAACGGGGTTATTAGGGGTTGACCAGATTTCAAATGGCCATAACTAAATTACAAAAAATCGCAAAAATATAAAAAAAAATGTAGTTCATCCGTTCATGAGACCTAGTTACCATAAAAAATATAAACTCGGTATAGAGGCTTTTTTTTTTGAAAAGTCATTTTTTGAAGTGATCTGTCAAAATGAAGTTCAAATGTTTTTTAAAAATTCAAAAAAATCAAAATGTTGTAATTCTTGCGCACATAGCCGTCATATATGACAAGGTTATGAGAAAAAAAAATATAAACTTGGTGTAGGTCATTTTCATGAAAAAAGGCTTCACACAAATGAGCTATCACCTATGAACATGTTCAGAGTTTGTAGAATAGGGAGAGAGGGTTTAGGGTTTGAAAAAAATTCAAAAAAATCAGAAAAATCTCCATAGCTTCATTTTTGGAGTGAATAAGAAGGATCTGAACTTATCTTTTCATTTTCATATCTAAAACGTGTTATTTGACGGTTTTGAATTAAAAGCATATTTTTTCAAAAAAATGTAGTAATATGAATATTAATCAATAAATAGTGAGACTTCGTTTTTACCCTATATATATGGAACACGTGTTAATAAAAATATATATGCCTCATTTAGACAAGGTCAAAAAAAAACTTGATTTCAAATAGGGCTGTTTACCCTAGCTTTCGAGCTCATTTCTAGCACATTTCTCATTCAGACTGTTCACCTATGAATATTGGACTTCAAATGCTCGATCAAATACACCACACAGAGCAATGAACCTCCAATGTTCAACTTCAACTTTGGCTCGAATCCAAATTTTGGCCCAATTTCAAATCTTGATTTAAATTCAAATTTTGATGGAAATTTGAATTCTGACTCAAAGTAGAAGCAACATTATTACAACTGATAAGTTTTCACAGTAGCTCAAATCTAGCAAGTTTGAAGATGCCAACATCTTAATACAAATCTACCAAGTTTTAAGCGATCGACTCGCCCTCAAATTGACAACACAAACATTTCCCAACAACTTAATTCAAATTTTTGACTTGCTCCTTGTGTTTGCAGCTGGCTTCACCGTCTTGCTCCTGGTTTCCCTAGTTGAGATGCTCTTTTCTTTCAGAGTCTTGTTCCTTTTGATCTTTAGTTGGGGTTTTCGCCATGGAGGTCCACTCCTGATGGAGTAGTTCCACTCGCCGAGCACTTGACGACCATTTGACGGTCATCTATGGGTTCAGTAATCTTTAAAGGCACAATTGGAAAAATTACCCCCTCCTCTTCCTCTCTTATAGCTTCAAAACCATCAAAGGCCATGGTTTCAAAATCTTCTGCTTCTTCATCTCTTGGCCTTTTCTCCCTAGAGCTGGTAAATAAAATTATAAGCCATAGGCAAAAAAGAGAACAAATGCAAACAAAAGGGTAGCTGCATTCTACAAATGCAAACACATACCAAGATGCTTCATTTGCTACTGCATTCTCCACTGCTTCAATTGCTGCTGCATTCTCCACTGCATCTTCAGTCTCCATTGCTACTGCATTCTCCTCAGCATTGGCTGCTGTCCATCTTTCCTCCTCTCCAAATGATGCATCCACTGCATTGGTACAAAGCCTAGCAATATGCCCTAGAACTCCACATTTTTTGCAAGCACGCTTCTTTGGTAGATGACCCTCCTCACCTGCTCTAATCCTCTGGTTCCTTGGTCTTCCTGGTGGTCTACTAATGACAAGAGCATGGAGTTTGAACCCTGGATCTACTATGTTCCATTGATCTTTCCCCAAGAGTGCAGGCACATTGTCAGCATAAGCAGCCATAAATTTGGCAACAGAGAAATACTCAGAGCAATATTGATCAACTTCACCATCTGCACCTCCGATAACGGTCATCAGATGTAGGTCATGTATGCATGGCTTCCCACGGATCTGCCATTGCCTACAAGTACATTCTCTAGTACTTAGGTTCACAGGATACCTCCATACCCTATTTTTAGTGTCAGTATAGGTAACCTCTCCCTCATATGTACCAGATCGAATACATTTCATCTTCAGTCCTCTTGCCTTTAAGTGCAATGCCTTAATCAGTGATGGGAGCATTTGAAGACCAACATATTGTGTTTCTGCAATTCTTTTGCGAAGAGCCATCTTTATCATGATCATCTGCCTCATCTTGTCAAATGCTTGCCACAACAAGAGCCCTTTCACTGACTTGAACTTTGAATTGAAGCATTCTGCAAGGTTACTGGTCACATAATCTACTTTGCAGATTTTGTTGAAGTTGCTTCTTGACCACATCTTGCCATGATGTGCATCCATGTACTCCTTCACAAGAGGATTTTGAGCATACAACACTCTCAAATGGTGTTCATGCTTCCTTTTGATGCATGTGTATGATGCTGGCCATAAGTTCTCATCATAAACTTTACCTTTGAACTTCTTTTTGAAATTATGCGCTAGGTGTCGCATACATTCCCTATGCTCCACTCCAGGGGATACAATTTCTACTGCACTCTCTAAACCCTTGCAAGCATCTGTGTGTATAGCTAAACCTGGGGGTGTGCCTATAATGTTCCGCAACTGCTGCAGAAACCAAACCCAACTTTCCTCAGACTCTACCTCCACCACACCAAATGCAACTGGGAATAGCCAGTTGTGTCCATCAATTGCAGAAGCTGGTACTAGCTATCCTCTCCATCTTCCAGTCAAATGTGTAGCATCTACAGCCAAATAGGGCCTGCAACCATCTAGAAACCCCTACCAGCAAGCCTTGAAACAAACAAAAGCCCTTCTGAAGCACTCCTTCTCAAATGACTTTCCTTTTATTTTGAATGGAATTATATGCTTGTCAATCTCTAGAACACTCCCTAGACTTGCCATCTCCACTTCAGCTTTGAAAGTGTAAAGCAGCTGAAAACTGTCATTCCATTGACCATTAGTTCTGTCAAGAGACTTTTCCCTAGCATTGAAAATTCTCATGTAAGGAATTTCTATCTTGTACTTCTCAAAAAGCTTTCCATGGAGTGCTGTTGGACCAAGTCCAGGTTCTTCTCTCAGCCAATCCAATATAGCATCTGCCACCCACCTAGTTTTTGCTAGCTTGGTTTTGGCCTTCCCCCCTCCCCCTCCAGGTGGAAAGTTGTGCTTGTGTGGGTTTTTCTTTATCTGAAACAAAATAAAAGGGTAAAAAACAGTTAAGAAACCTTACTCAATGATCTGAAACTAAATTACTAACTGAACTTGGATTACCTGAATATAGTTACTCTTTCTCATACGAGATGCATGCAACTTCCACCTACACCTAGGATATGGACAAAAAACTATAAACCTTGCTGGCTCACTCCTTTTAATCTTATAGGTGTTTTCAGATATAATGCACCATGTTGTCACTGCATTCCGACAGTCCACCATTGATTGGAAAATGGTACCTACACTAAGCTCAGGTTTTTCCCTGTTCCACTCAATTGTTGGCATGTCATCACCATCGTATTCATCCTTGATTAAGCTGTCCATGTTCTCCACCTTCTCTTCATCGTCAGTGTCATCAAACCTAGCTTGGCTGATGGGCTCCTCCATATATTCATCATCCACTGCTTGCTGACTAGCTACATCGACCAGTTCAGGAAACATCATCTCGTCTCATTTGTAGGCACTGCCTCGTCAGGTTCTGCATCTTCTTCTACACCAACTTCAGAAGGTACACGAGAAGCAGGAGCTGAATCGGAAGCAGAATTGGCAGCAGGCATGTTGTGGCTCCATGAACCACTTGCTTTACTTGGTGTCGACCTACAAGGAGTGCCAGGGTGCTGGCTATTAGCACAGACAGATGATGTCCGAACTCCCTTCCCCCTCGCCCGTTCTGCGCGTGGCTGAAGCACATCGATTTGGAGTTTACCGAATCGGCAACCAGCAATCCCAGCAAAAAGCAACGGCATATGATCGTCGCAAGTTAGTGGGAGAAATTTTTGCTCTTCACTGCTAAAGTAATTCAGTTCAACAGCATCGGCATCACTCCAGGGATAGGTGTTTCGGAGCTCAGCTCGCAAATCTTTGAAAGATATGCTGGTTTCTACCACTTTGGGATAGAAAAATGATGAAATCAAATGTGGTTTAGTACCACGCAGCACACTAGTTTCCATTCTAATCGCCAGCCGGAAAGCCAGCGCGGGATCAATCCTATTTTGTTGAAACAAAGGCTTCAGTTAGCCAGGTAAAATCGAGCACAAATTCGAACGATTCAAGCAAACAGAAGTCAAATATGGCCTACAATACGACTTAGAACGTCAATTCGAGAGGAAACGATGCTTACCCAGGTTTAATCCATGAATTATCTGCCGCGGATTCGACCCAATCCTCTCCACGGTCGACTGCATTCCGGGCGTCCTCACTCAACATCGCTATGTAATCCCAGATGGGGAGCTGGGCTATATCTGGCGGAGACGCGGCATCGCCGACGAACGGAATAGGGGCATAGGGTGGAGGAAACAACTGTGGTGGACGCAGCACGACGCCGACGGAGGGGTTGGGGCGGCGCGGTGCGGTGTAGCCTGTCTAGATCTGTTTCAGATTCAGACAAGCTGCCCAATACGTGTCTCCATGCGGTCCCACCCATCAGCAAGCAACGGTTAGACGAAGACTCGGCCCCACTCGTCAGCAATTAACGGTCAATGGACGGTCAAGACGACAAATGCCCGTTATGAGCATTTGTGAGAGTTTCAGCTAAGGAAGAGGGGAAAAGTGAGCAAAAGTTTGGAGTGTGGGGAAAAGTGAGCACAACTAAGGAACCAGGGGCACTAATTTAAATAACCCTAGTTTTTATCACCTTTCTTGGAGACCAACAGGGATGTCTCACTATATTGAACCTTATCTGCATTACTTCCTTTACCATTGCATAACGGGGTACTCTTCTCCAATATTTTATCCGCATTCTAAAAGAGAAACAAACAAACACATCACAGGTTTACAATGTAGTATATGAAACTCATTTTGGTAAACCAGTTCAGTAGTAAGGTGGACAGGATAACAACATGAAAAAAACATATATCTATGTAGTATGGTCACTGTATGGTCTATATCATTCTAGTTTATGTTGCCAAATCAAGATAGATACAGTTCGAATCATATCTATTTAAGACAAAGGAGCATAGACAGAATATAAGTGTGGGAAACTACACATCAATAACAACACTTGTAATGTGCATGGCTTGAGAACATAACTGTTTATTCAATTGAAATTGAAATCAACATAGAGCAAGTTACAACAACAAACACGTTAAAGAAACAGGTTTAAAACATACCTGTTGCGCCATTGGAGTTTCAATTGCATCCTTCAAATTTGAAATTAGTTGGTATGAGTAAATACAGTGATGCAAGAGCAAAGTAGTATGAATCATAGCTACGAAACCTGACCAGAGAACAATTGTTCTTCTGCTTTAAGTGTTGACTTGGGGTTCGGAGTGGTGGTCCTCGTGCTTTGGGCACTGCAGTTGCCTTACTAACTGCTGGTGTTCGGGTGCTCTG
Source organism: Aegilops longissima (assembly GCA_021605205.1). Lineage (NCBI taxonomy): Eukaryota > Viridiplantae > Streptophyta > Magnoliopsida > Poales > Poaceae > Aegilops > Aegilops longissima. The sequence goes on from CM038680.1 coordinate 381,488,287, forward strand.
TGGTGGAGATGGTGAGTGTCAATTGGAACTGGGTTACTATCTGCTGGGGTTGGAGTTAGAAGGGGTGTAGCTCGTTCTCTGTCCAACTGGGTAGGGGTATAATCTGCATCGACAGGTAAGCATGATCTTTTCTGAAGACCGTGTTTTTACTCCCACAGATATTGCCATCACCCCCTCCAATTGAAATGGCTGATAAACAAGGAAAGTAATTGAATGTACAGACATTGTAAGAGACAGGTGCAATGGATAGTAGGGAAGAAAACAGGGCATGAAATAATTCACATTTATGCTGTCTAACCAAACAGAATAGCAGGACATAATTTCACATATATGATGGCTAATTAAATAGGATAGCATGACACAATTTCACATGTATGATGGCTAACTAAACATGATAGAATGACATACTTAAAAATATGATGACTATGTAAACAGGATGAAATGATATAACTATACGATGTGTCTATTAAAGTGGTTGGCATGCCATAAATCACAAACATGCTGTCGATGGAAACATGATGGCATGATATAATTCACGGATAGAATGACATAATTCAAAATGTGATGACTATGTGAACAGGATGAGATGATATAACTATATAATGTCTTTGGAAAATGGGTTGGCATGCCATTATTCAGATACATGTTGTCTATGTAAACATCTTGGCATGCTATAATTCAAATATATGATTTATATACTAAGCAAGTGAGAAGAGGGCAATCGCATATATGATGTGTCAACTAAGGAGATGGCATTCAATATTGTGTATATGATGTAAAAACTAAGCATTGCAATACAACATATGCATGATATGAGTAATATAACCTTGCCAAGTTTGAGCATACACCTCAGGGGGATAATAGGACTGGTCATCTGCCTCTGAATCCTCCTCTAAAGAGCTATCTGTAACCAGCAAGATATCTGCTTCAGCAGGTAGCATTGTCTGCTCTGAATACCTTGTTTTCACTCCAGATTTATCCATCACCAATTCAAATGGCTGATGCACAGGAAGAGCAGTTGAATATACAAACATTGTCGACAAATGCAACGAGAAATACAAAAAAAGGACAACATGATATAATTCAAATATATGATGCTTGGATAAATAGCATGGCATTGCATAATTCACATATATAATGCCTTGCAACAAGATAGCATTGCATAATTCACATATATAATGTCTTGCAACAAGATGGCATCACATAATTCAGATATATGGTAATTAGATACTAAATAGGTGGCATTCACACAAAGCATGTCTAAACTAAGCAAATGACATAGCAATGCAAGATACCGTACGCACGATATGAGCAACATAACCCTGCCAAGTTAGAGCATGCACCTCGGGGATAGGATTGGTCATCTGTCTATGAATCCTCCTCTGAGAAGCTATCTGTAACCAGCAAGACATGCGCTTCGTTACATAGCATTGTCTGCTCTGAAGACCTTGTTTCCACTTCATATTTTTCCATGACCGCCCTGAATGGCTAATGCACATGAAGAGTAATTGAATGTACTAAAATTGTTGACAAATTTAACACGTAATAAAAAATTATGGCATGATATAATTCACATATAAGATGACTGGCTAACCAGGGTGGCATTGCAAAATTCACATATATGATGCCTGGCTAAACAAAATGGCATTGCATGATTCACATATACGATATAGAAACTAAACAGATGGCATTGACACAAAGCATGTCCAAACTAAGAAGATGACATATTTGATGTATACGGTAAGCAATGCAAGGCACCATATGCATGATATTACCAACATCAGCATGCCAAGTTAGAGCGAAGACCTCAGAGGGTAAATAGGAGTGGTCTTCTCCTTCTGAATCCCCCTCAGAACAGTTATCTTCCTCTTGATTACGATCCGAAATGGGTGGAGGGGGGGCTGCCTTGGCGCCCACTATGGAGCGACGTCTGCATGAAATTTTATGCCACGCAAGGCTCGTCTCTTTTGCTCTACATGTTCAGTTCCATTGTGTACAATAACTGACATGCATATGAATAAAACATAGTGAGATTATGTAAGGAGTGCATGCACAAATCCAGAGTGATGGTAGCAAACTGTGGGTAGACCCAAAACCAATGATGGCAGACAGATAATAGCTTTAGTTAAAAAATACAGATAATGGCTCGTTTAGTGTTTGTTTGCACCCAACATGAAATTCATAGTAGACACCCGAGATTAACCAGATAGTACTGATTGCTGCCCCAATATGTACCCCACAACCATTTAAAAACTCAAGTTTCAGCATTAGTTTGGACCTGACTCGGAGTCTAATAGGTGAACACGACGATAAAGTAGCATGCCATCATATTAAGCGATGCATAACGTGGCGGAACCGTAAGCGCGTGCAACCTCTCTTGCGGACCCGTGTAGTCCTCAAGGTCATCTGCTCAGTTGATGATGGTAATGCAGTTGTCGTGGCTGCCGGCGGCGGGGAAGAAGATCTGAGGCAGCGAAAGACAGTCTGGAGAGTGGATCCCTGCTGTGGTGAACCCTTCCGTCATTGGAGCAGCCGAGCTGGGGTGGAGCACAGCGCAGCAGGAGCAGGACAAACCACACAAGGTTTTCTTTGACACATATCTGTAACAGAAGTAATCGTGTAAGGGCTTGTTTGAATTTGAGGATTCTAACAATGCAGGGATAGGAAATAGACAGGAATAGGATAGGAATGCATGTGCAAAATAGATAATTTAAAAACATAGAATTTCTGCCAATCTGGGTGTTTGATTCACAAGAATTGAAAGATCACAGGATGCAAAGAAGTATGGTGAGATTAAGTCAAACCACAAGTGTACAACCTCTTTGGCGAAGCCATGTCGATCTCAGCGTGATTGGGTTGGTCGATGAGGATGCTCCGGCTGACTTGGCTGTCGGGGAAGGGGAAGATGATCTTAATCGTCTGGAGATGGAGCCCGGGGTACTGCTCCGCTGTGATGGAGGGTTTCGTTGTTGGAGCAGCTCCGGTGAGTTGTACGACGCCGAGGCTGAAGCAGGACAAGGGAGATAATGTTAACCTGAGTGGAATTCTAATAGCATCTCCAATAGATGATGTAAAATACATAACCACAAAGTGCTAGATGTAAAATACATCAGCCGCTCATCTCTAAACTTAACTATCGAAACTGAATTTAACTGTCGAAACTGAATTTTTCTGTCGAAACTGAATTTTACTGTCGAAACTGAACGCACTAGTAGCAGAAAAGCAGTAGCAGCAGCAGCAGCGCATGCAAGAGCCGGGGCAGCTGGTCATGTAGCAGCATCAGGTGAGGCTACCTTGAGCCGCCAGCCACCACCGGCCAAACAGCCCCCCCCGCCGCCCGTGGCCGGTGGTGCGCCGCCCCGCCCGCCCTGAAAACACTCCCCACCGCCGGTCCGCCGCTGCCCTGGCCATCCCTCTAGGACCCCCCGTGCCGAGCCTTTTCTCCGGCGATCCCCACGCCACCGCCCCACCACCGCCGGCGACCACCGCCCCCACCCTGAACCCTAAGATAGATACTGGGGTACCTCTCCGGCGAGCCCCCCTCCCCGCTGTGATTGAAGTGTAGCTAAATCGGAGCAGCATCGCAAGCAAGAGCAAGAGCGAGAGCAACAGTGCGAGCAAGAGCAATAGCAAGAGCAGACCAAGCAAGGGACCGAGAGCAAGAGCAGAGCAGCAGCGCGAGCGAGAGCTAAAGCAGCAGCAACTCCTACTGATGTGGGTGTCGCCGCCGAGGAAGCGACGCCATGGAGGAAGGCCGGCGACGCAGCCGTGGATGGAGCCTCTCTGTGTCGGCTCGGGACCGAGCGCCGGCAGCACCGTGAGATCGAATCAAGAAGAAAATGCGGCGATTAGTGTACAACCTCTTTGGTAGCTTCATCCGAGGAAACGGTGATGATGATGCTCTTCCGGTGGTGCAGGTGAAGACGGTGGTGTGGGAATGGAGGTGGCGCAAAAGACGAGGGAAACATCGGGGCAGCTCCTTGGAGGTGGAGGACGGGGTGGCTGAACCGGCGGGACGACGAGATCGACGATGGATCCTCATCCGGTACAGTGGATGAGGGACATCGATGTGTTGCTGTGGACGACGTCGTTGGGGAAGAGGCTCCGGCTGGGTGGCGAACGGAGGAGGGTGTGGGGCTTCACGGGTTTTCGCGGCCTCGGTGTACGAATGGGTGGGCGGATGGGATGGGAGTGGGGAACCATGGCTTGGGGGGCGCTTGTTCGAAATGTGGGGCAAGTTATGAAAGTACCCCCACCAATTTGAGCTAGGCGGTTCTTTCGGTTCAGGGGTATCACGGGCATTTCGCGTGTCGGGATTTCACAGGAGGTGGGAGTATTCGCGCGCGTTGTAATTTTGGAATATCAAGGCGCGGGTTGAGATGGAGGGAGTTGCTGGAGCACAACGAAACAAAGATATATCTTAAATATTTCAGGAAAACAAGGCGCATGTTGAAGAGGCGGGAGTTTCGCAGCACGATAGACAAAGACGCTAGCTTGAAATTTCGACATAACAAGGCACGGCTTGAAATTTCAGGAGAACAAGCTTAATGTGTACCCCCAAAAAAGAATATTCGCACCTCATCACTAGAGAGAGCCATGTCCCGTTTTACTATATTACTAGAAATGCATTCAAATACAACAAAAAAACTAAAAAAATCAGGACAACAAACATAACATGTACAATACCAAAACAATTTGGACTTCCCTCAACAATAAAAAAACAATGTGTGTTGTCTAGCATATGGACTAAATTTGAGTACATTTTCCCTGTTTGAATGGGATTGTACTCGGGTTAGTTATACAACCATCTAAATATTATATTCACAACACAAGACATGAATATAGGAGAAGTAAATTCCTATATAAATATGAACTACATGTACATACGATCTCAAATTAATATATGTATCCATTTTATGTTGAATTCAAATCATAGTACATGTATGCTCTAGCTAGATGTTCGGAATCTAAACCATGTATGATATACTACGTACAATATGTTTAACAAGCACAACACACACACACAGACACCATTTAGACTAGTAAGGTACACGTGCATTGCACGCATGAGATTTGGCAACCAAATTATGAATAAATACCACATTATAGCATGTAAGCTTTGAGTCATATATGCATGATGTAGATGTTCATTTAATTCTTATAGTTCATTTCATTCAAAATCATCTAGTTTTTATAAGAAAGCTAATCTATTTAAAGATTCATGGAATTGTGCGTTATAAGGCATAAAGTGAAAACAAATAATGGCAAATCATGTAGAAAAACATTTGGGAAATTCTGACACGGAAGATTCTAGAACAAAGAAGAAGTGCTTGTGTTTTGAGGTTTGTGCATTATGCTTAAGTTCAACCATGGAGTCTTCTAGATTGTACATGTGGCAAAATCTGGTGGAATCTAGATGATATCCAATGGCCAGTAGTGCTCAAATTTGCCATCTCTGCACCATCGGATTGGCCTCATCCAACGACCATCTTTCAAAGTTAAAGTTATCCGCACACTATATAAAAAATATAAAATATAATATATATATATATATAGGGGTATAGATATAGATATGTGATGCGAAAGCCACCCATTATCTACAATTATAATAGTGTGTCCATGCACGGATGCAATGTGGCCAAACGATGTCTGCCATCGATATCTAATTCAAATCAATCTGACCTTGTTCAATGTGTATACAGTACAACATGCTTGTTTCCAAACCACACCGCGCATATCTCAGTTATATTCATGCATGCATGGGTTTCAAACATCGTGATATCTTATTCAAATATTTGAATTCAACTTTACATTGATTATGATCTCACCTAATCTTTTACACCCACACAGTCGTCTTCTCTTTTATAATTGTACCACTAACTTTCTCTCGTGCATGCATGCACACACAGTACCAGTCGGCATTATCCATCGCACACATGCAATCTTTTTCTTCCGGCCGGTCTCCCATGCATGCACACACACACACACACACACACACACACACACACACACACACACCTCCCCCTCTCCATCATATCAGACATTCTTTATCTCTCACGTGCATGCGCAACGATTGATGTTCCTTTATGTGTGTGTATATGTAGCTAGGTCTTTTACAGTTTCCCACACAAACTGATCAATCTATATATCTAGTCAGGTCTCACCCTCTTTCCCACGTCCACATCGATCAATATATACCTCTATATATAGGATTACATAGCTAATCCACACACATTAATTATATATCCAACGTGCCCCTCTCATCATCCATGCCTTCCGCTTCATCTCTCAAACACGCGCACAATGCCGAAGACAGGGGGAAGCAAGGGGCCCTGCCCCCCCCCCTAACATCACTATATATCGAGGCTAATATGAATGTGATCATTAGACAATTGCTGGTAAAATGGTTTAAGTTGATGAATTGGCCCTCCTCGTAAAGGATTAGCAATGCTTGCCCCCCTAGCTCATTTATTTTTCATGGCTCCGCCACTGTGCGCAACGACGCATGTTCTCGCCCCCTCTCTTTAAATATCGATCTCGCACTTGTGCACTCCTTCATAGTCTCCCTCCACTTGGCCCCTCGCACCATCTACTAGCCCCCCACCAGAGTTTGCCACATATACAATCTAGCAGACTCCATGGTTGAACTTAAGCATAATCACTACAAAAAAAATACACTTCTGTGATGATACGTGTTTGTCACAGTAGGTCGCGTTTTTTGTCATGCATGTACATCCATGACAAATTTATGACATAATCAAGATAGTCATACCTGTGCTGTCGTAGAAGTGTTCCATGACATTACAATTATCATCACGGAAGTGTCCACTTCCATGACGATAAATCCCGCGTCACAGAAGTGCTTTCGTTAAGGGTGACCGATACATGGCATCCACCGTAACGGAACACCGTTAAGCTATCGGGTCAGATTTTGGATCGGATAACCCATTAACAGCCACGACCAATGACGATTTTCCACGTGTAAAATTTTCATTGGCTGACGGATCCACGCGTCAGCTCCACGTTGGCACAGGTGTCACTCATCCAACGGTCGAGATGGGCCTATGATATGTTGACACGTGGACCGGCCCAACAGTGGCCCACAGAGTTTAAATGGGCCGGCCCAACTGAAGGCCCATAAGATTTAGCGGACCATAATGGGCTGGCCCAGCTAAAGGCCCACAAAATTTAGCGGACCACAATGGGCCGTCCCAGCTAAAGACCCACAAGATTTTGCACACCATAATGGGCCGGCCCAGCTAAAGGCCCACAAGATTCTGCAAACATAATGGGCCAGCCCAGCTAAAGGCCCACAAGATTCTGCAAACATAATGGGCCAGCCCAGCTAAAGGCCCAACATTCTCTGTCAAATCGGCCCGTCAATGGCCTGTCCTAAACTTGCCATCAACGCGGTCCATGGTCACTTCTAGCCCCTTAACAGTCCGCTAAGTAATTGGGCCGAATCACGGCCCGGTGTATTTCCGGCCTGTTAAAGGTCCGGCTTCATTTGGGTCCATTTACAGGCCATCAAAACTTTCGGCCCATAAACGACCGTGAAGGATTTGGGTCATATTCGGCCATGTCTGACATTCGTCCTGTTAGAGGCCCACTATAGATATGGGCCACTTTCTTCCTGTTGTCATTTTCGTCCTGTTAACGCCGGACGTAAACCATGGGCCATATGTGGCCCAACGTCATATCGGGCCCATTAATAACCCATATAAAAATGACGATAATCTAGCCCGACCGAAGTTCCGGCTTGTTAAAGGCCCATGTATTAGGTCGGCGCATTTACGGCCCGTCTGAATTTCGGCCTGTCAAAGATCCGCGTCATAAACGGGCCACCATTTCGGCCTGCTAAGTCCAGTGGGTTATTTGGCACAATCAGGGCCCAATCTCACTTTCGGTCTATTAAAGGCCCATGTTTTTTATGGGCTCGAGATATTAACACCTGTAAACGTCCTATTTTTACTGAGGGCCCAAATTATGTTTAGGCCTGTTAAAGGCCCACTATGGGCACATGCCTACCAGAAAAATATGAAAGCTTATGCTGATTTAGGCCCAGATATTTTTAGTGGGCTACATGTCAATTTCGGCCCGTAATCGTTTTTAGCCCAATTGGAATGGGCCCGACGAATGTTGGCATGTTGGGCTCCTACGAAGCTTTCGGCCGAATACATTACTAAGATAAACCTGCAAGAATAATGGGTTGGGTTGGGTCTCACCGTATGACCTACGTTTGGCAACGGCTTGCCGGTACATGGATCAATCGTCCTACCATTCTAAGGTTTTTGGCTTGTCGACGACGCTCTTCTAAAGTTTTCAAGTCTCTCGATTTTCCATCAACATATGATAGTTCATGATAGAAGTCTCCGGTATGGGGCCAATCCATCCCGTGCTTGAATCATTACCACATACGTAAACAAAGTGAATCACGATTCTAACACTTGGGCATACTCACAAGCATTGCAGAATTTCTCTTCTCAACGAACTTAGTTCGAATAATTCCATTGATTCTGCAAGCTGAACAAAACATCTATCGTTTCTTCACAACTCTCGGTTTTTGCGTAACCTCCTACGTAAACGTCTGCGATCAAATCGCAGTCTTCCCAAAATTTCTTCTTCCAAAGGGTACTTGACCCTTATTAATTCCTGGGCCTGTGGGTTATGAGCCCACTTCAACACTTGTACCAATTTCACTCATCCTTGGAGTTACAATTGCTCCATTTTCCAACATTACACCACTTTAAATCCAATAACATTTCATTTCTTAATACCATCATATCAAAGATAAAACTTCAACTCATTTTTTCCAAACTCCAACCTGTGGGACACATTTCCATTTCCATTGGTCTAGTGTTCTTCATAGGGTACTATCACCCTTAAAATGAAATTCACAAATCCATCCATAGACCATATTTCTCATATCCTCGAAAATGGTCAAAATCCGTGTTCATAGAGTAACAACTCATACAATTAAACATATGAAAACATGTCACCTTAACTTTATTGATTTCATGAATCCATTACAAACTCGAGCACCCATTACATAACTCAACTTATTGTACTCATGAAAAAAATTGGTTTCTACCACTCTTATTATCCATATCAAAATTCCAACTACTCAACTCCAGCTTCCTTCTTGTAGGAACATTTAGTAGCATAATGTCCTGCTTCCTTGCAATGAAAACAAAAGACTTCCGACATGTCTCGGGGCTTCTTTGTGATTATGTAGGCTCCTTGGATTCTTGTCTTCTTTTCTGGACATTTACTAGCGTAATGACCTAAATCCTTGCACCTGTAACAAGTGATATGACTCAGGTCCTTCTCTGCGAAAATTGTGTTGTTCTGGGGTTGCCTTCTTTTTTCTTTTCCTGGATTTCTCTGTAATGATCAGAGCTTCTATTTCTCGAGGGTCAAACTTCACTTCTGCTGTCGGGAAATATCCCAGATACTCTTTTCTTTCCTTGGTGCAATACTGCGAAAAATGTCCTTCTTCTCCACATTAATAGCAGGCATTGGAGTAAAATATGTTGAGGCCTTCTCCATCAGGGTCTTCAACACATTCCTTCATCACAGGTTCTTTCATAACTTCTCGGAGGGCTTCTTTCATTCCTTCTTCCTGCTCCTGAATAGTTTGTTGCACCATGGGGTAAATGTGACACCGAGTCGGGTAGTGGGTGGTTCCTTCACACAAGAAACAAGTCACCGACTAGTTGGGCATTCCTCACCGGGTGTTTCTCCTCACAATGAGGGCATCCATCCTTGTGTTCCTCCCGGTGTGTCCTATTTCTCCGCAAATCTTGCAGGCACAAGGTTTATTTCTTGGTGTATCATGGTGCTTCCGGATAAGACGAGATCTTGTCAGAGTCTTCTTGAATTCTTCCCAAGTCTTTGCTCCATTCCATCCCTGTATAGCTTGATGCATCTGCCACCATGTTGCAGCACTTCCTTCAAAGTACTGAAGAGCGTACGATACTTCATTCTTCCTTGAAACCAAATTGCTCCCGAAGTGATTCTCCATGTTCCGAATCCATAGCTCTGCCTCTGGCTGAGCCTTCGGTCCAGAGAATATCAATCCAACTTCATTCATCATCTATGGGGTCCAAAAGTTTTGGGATGAGATATGAGAGAGGTGGGGAGGGATACACACAATACAAACAATAGTTTTTGAAGAAAAGGGTTTTACTTTGTGGCTGTCGGAAAACATCAAACAAATGACAGCTCACAAATCGCCGCATCTAACGTAAGTGTGTAACAGGGGTTTGGTCTTCTAAAGGTCAAATAATTCTTCAGATTCTTCAAATTCTTCTAGTCTTCGGAGTCTTCAATTGTTGCAGCTTCAACTCTTATAATGCATGGTGAAATCCTCTTTACTCTGAAATGGCCATCAGTTGTCCGATATCTTTAATTCTTGGAGTGACTTCAGTTGATCTTCCATGTGGTCAAAAGGGAAAGGTGTATATTCTAACTATTTGAGGTCAGAGGGACTACTTGATAAAATCAGAAAAGACGAGAAGTAAAGGATCCTTTTGAAAATAAAGTTTTAGAGATTTCCTGTCCTAGGGGCTTTCCGATTTCTAGGGTCACGTCCTACAGTCAACATGTGCTCTGATACCATATTCAGAGCGACCCGACCTCGACGGTCAAGCCTCGTGTTTCGTGCCATCCTCGGATCAAGATGTTTTGCACACACAAGACATCAATGTATATATCAAAGTGCAATCACATGTGTAAATAACGTAAAACAGATATATACCTCATAAGTCACAGCGAAACAGATAGTCGGGTATGGAGTCCCATCAACGCCATCGGCAGGTTGAGTGTAGACCGTAACCTCAGATCGTAACTCTTACTCGTCGAAGAAAATCCTGCAACATGATACGTTGCAGCCGTGTAGGTCAAGACATTGAATGTACCGCAAGATCACAACATGAATAAACAGATGGTAAAACTATACTATATGCAATTTGGTTTTGTGGCTCTGTATCTGAGTTTTGTTTGCGTAAAAGCTGATTTATTTTCCCTACATCAAAGGAATAAATGAAGTCTGTACTATGGAGTTTTGTATCATGACATGGTTCCGCCAACCGATGTCTCATAGCCCAAAGTCATCATAAGTTGCCCACAGTTAAGTTATCAGTCTGGTGTTGAGAGTTCCGAGATAGATCCAAGTCCAGAGGCTCAAATTGTCCGTAACCGGGGACACGGCTAATCGATTAGGTTTTAACCCTCTGCAGAGGTTTGTACACTTTACCCGCAAGATTCGATCCCTCCTTTTACGTTCTCGCACTTCAGGGTGTTTGAGAACAAGACGACCGAAACATGGTCTTCCGAAGAGTTCCTCTGACCATTGTCCGGTGCTCATCCAATCCTACCGTAGTTCTACATCTGCTAGCACCGCCCCAGCCAGTCACAACTAAGGTCAACCAAGCCGAGCCCATAGTGACTTGCGGTTGCACAGTAAGCTTCCGGCATGAAGTATTCTTCCGTCTCTTTGAGTCTGGGTGAAGCTTTCCGCAAGATGTCATGGCGCTTCTCCATGCATCCCGCCAACCACTGGTTTCTCCAGGTGCCCACAACCGCCCTTCACCCAAAGAGTGTGTATTGAATTCTTGTCTCGAGTCTTGAAGTCTTGAGGCCTTGAAAATGCAGTCCTTGCAGATGCCATCATGGAGTTGTCGTCATTGACGAGAGTCCTCCTTCTTCACACCACTCGAGCACTCATACCAACCCCGTCTACTATAGCGTAGCATTAAAATAAATGACGTCCCGGGCTTGGTAACAGGGTGATGGGTTCCTACCTCATGCATACTACTCAACTACAAGAATTCAGTATCACTACTGGAGGGTTGTTACAAAGATGCCACTAAATACAATAAAAACGTAGGTATGAAAGCATGGTCAAAGTGAACTTGCCTGGTGATACTTGATGAAGATAACAACGCTGTCAGAAAATGACTTGGTAGAACTAATCGTCACTCCGTTGAAAATCTATATTGTCAAACATAGCATTCACATAAGCAAACATCCTAGCAAACAATTCTATCAATCATAACAATACTCAATCAAAATAAAAGCAACAAAGAAAACCAAGTCGAAAACCAAAGGAAAAACTTCGAAAGAAAAATTCAAGGAAAAACTAGTGGTGACCAACTCACACAAATCTTAACATAACATCACTAAATTACTCTAATATTTTTTTCTACAGCAAAGAAAATATAATTCTAATAAAATAACAGAAAATAAATTACTGATTTAATAACTAACAAAAAGAACTAATATAAAACTACTATAACCATCTAGTTAATACTAAAACAAATATAAGAACTAGCAAAACACTAAGACAACTATAACAGCAAATCATTTATTAAAACATTAATAAACTATACTAAATAAATATAACAACTAATGTGTTCACAAATAACAGAAACAAAAACAATATAACTTGAAGTGGAAAAAGAATTACTTTTAAAACTAATAAAACTATTTTTATCCACTATCACTATGAACTAAACAAGCAATTACAAAAACAGTAGCTAAACACTAATAAATAACTACAAAAATTTATCTACTGTAGCTAAACATAAACATATAACAACAAGTGAAAATCTACAAAAGGAATGAACTAAAAATAATTAAAAACAATAATTACATAACTAAAACAACTATATAAGCAAAACAGTACTGTTTTTACTATAAATCTAACTTAAAATACTCCAAAATTACCAAACTAAATCCTAAAGCTAAACAATATCACAAGTGACCAGGAGCAAAAAGAATTAATTAAAAACCTATTTTTAAACTCAAGTTATGGCCAAAATACTAATCTGAACAAAATTTATCAAATTCAAATTTAAACTACTCAAATTTGAAATCCAGAGACACTAACAGAAACTTCAGCAAATTTGTGACACATAGCAATTGGAATCACTCAAAAATACTAAAAACTCTAAAAGATATGAATTTTCTAAGATTGCTATTTTCTGAAAAAATGAATTACGGGATTTCGTGGATCTCACCGGAGTAGTCGTCGGAGTTGGGGAAGAAGATCGGATCCGATGTTGCGGTTGATCCTAGAGGAAAGGAGATCACGGGACGGTGGAGAGGAGATCATATAAACCTCAGGAGAGGTCGAGGGCGCGGCGGCGGCACTTGGCGGCGGCGGTGGTGTTGCACTGCTGCTGCTGCGGAGAGGAGCGGAGAGGAGAGGAGAGGAGAGGTGTTGGTTTGATGTGTTGGAGGGGGTGCTTGGGTATTTATAGTGGGGAGGGAGGGCTTTGCTTGGGTAGGGGACAAGAAATAGACTAGGATTAGGAAACAAAAGGGAAAAGATCTAGAAACAAATCGGAATAAACGGAATAACGAAACGGGATCAAATCCTACTAGGATTTGTAAAAAACTAGGAAACCTTGGCTCCCTGGCTCCCTAGGTGTGTGCGGTGGATGGCCTTGGCCGGCCGGCCGCTGGCTCGGCCTTGGGCCTTGGCCCTTGGCCCGGCGGGGCGCAACAAATTTTTTGTTTTTTTTGACAGAGACAACAAAACAGAAATAAATAAAAATTTTATATAGGCATATAATATATCAAAAATTTCAGAAAAAGATTTTCTACAACATGAACACTATTTTAGCTTCAAATAAAATACACACAAATTTTAATAATTCACACAGTGCTACCGGTCCAATAAAATCCAATAAAAATCATTTTTAAAATACCAAAATGACTTCAAATTAATTTCTCTCCAACTTTCTGATGTAGGGAATCATGTTACCCTATTTTCTATATATTTTGTTTTTGGAGAAAAATAATTTGAATAAAACTCAAATAACTCCAAATTGAAGGAAATAAATTCAAAAGAACTTTGAATTTAATTCTTTTAAAACTCCCAACTCATATTTCATTTAATTTGAAGAAGTCATTTTATCTTCTCTCGTGAAAATCATTGAGTTGCATAAAGTTTCAGAATTGGAAATATTTTCCAAATGAAATTCAAATATTTTCAACACCCCTTGTCATTTAAATAAATGGAAGAAGTCATGTCATCTTCTCTCTAGGGTTTTGTGATGAAAAGAATTTGAATTCATGGAGATCATAAATGCAAGGTGGAAGTTTGGGAAAGTCATTTCATTCCCTCTCATTCAACTTTCAGAAAGTTTCAAATTTCACTCAATTTCACACAATAAATCACACAACAAACAATCAATCAATCAAAACTATTTATTTATTATAACATTCCAAAATTTAGAATTTTGGGATGTTACAGACAACCAACCCAGAATTACGCAGGAAGGTGCTTTTTGCACTGTTAGTGGAGAGATACTGACGCACTGCAGCAAGAGGTGACATTGTGCATGTAGTAGCCTCGTCACCTTCAGGTGGTTGTGGCTGTTCAATCATTTGTTCCATAACTTCCTGAAAGTTTGAACTTGTAGATTAGTGTACCGGATAAGTTACTAATGAGACAAAAACAAACAAAGTAGGTTAAACATTTATACATAACTTATTTTGGTGAACTACTGTAATACATTAGCATGTATTGTAGTGCCAACTACATAATAAAATCACTTTCGGAACATATGTCCATGTAGCATGCCTACTGTATTGTCTATTTCCTCACATTCGTTGACATCTAAGGATAAAGAGACTTTAAAGTAGGATGAACATAGTATGACATCATTCATATCATGGGCAAACAGATATAAAACAAACAACCTATTTTATCATTGTGTGCTCACGTGAACATAACAACTAGATTACAGATCAAGACCAAAAGAATATCCTTCATCTCTTTTAAAACCATGTAAGGTGAAATGATACGTTAAGACAACTGTGTATAAAAGTGAACAGAGTAACTGACATTGGCTGCAAACCAAGTAGTTAAATGAACACATCACAGTACCAATCAGTTCAAGGCAGGAGGAGTAAGGACTTACAACAACGGCTTGAACTGGTGTGCTCATGCCCTTCATCTTGCTGGTGTGGCAATCCTTGAACATTTGCACTGCATTCGGTTCAGGTTCTTTTTGGTCCGCACGTGCTTTCCTATGTATTTGGAACAAGTCAATATAGATATGATAATATGGCACAAAAAAGAAGGAAGTAGAAGATATTTACAAGAGCCTCGCAGTGTGCAATATAGCTACGAGATCCTGTTGTCTGTTGGAATTTCACTTTAGAACGGTTGGTTTTGTTCTTCAAACAGTTAGCCTAGAAGAAGATACACTTGTAAGGCACATACATAAATACAAGTTCAATATGTGGTCTGATCAAATACATATAGCCTCCCTGATACTTTGGATCAGACCAGTGTTTAACAAGGGCTGTCCAGTCTTCATCTGTAATATATTCCACTGGAGATGTTTGGGCGATTTCATTGTTAGCCTTGCCTTCAAAGTGAGATTTTCTAAGGTGGTACCGACATCGTCATGCAGAAAGGCATCGAAAAACATGAGTGCATGCTTGTTTAGTTGCATCATTTTTTGGATCCAACTTGAACCTCATCTGTTGAAAAAAGAATGTGAGTCTTATTAGGAGGAAGCTAGAAAGTATGGGACAGAGCAAGACAATATTACTAATTGCGATGAATAACATTACTTACGGATAAATGGTCAAGCAAGGTGTTAAACTGGGTATTGTCTTTCTCATTCCTGTACTGGATCCATGTTGGGAGGATACGTGCATGACACTAACGGCAACGGCTGCCTCTGATACTAACTTGGCTGACTCTGTAGCATCATGTGGCCTTTTTAAACCTGCCTCAAAATGGATCTCCATTCTTCCTCCTTTAGATTTTGTTAATCTGTCAAGCATTATCCCTGATGTCTGTTTCCGCTTGCACCGTGGTGCTAGTTCAACAACGAATATGGAAAGTGTTAATGTACATCAAACTGTGAGAGTACATATAAAGGAGCATGCAACTGCAACTTGACTCGGTCAGGTACCATCTTGGTGTTGATGCTCATGAGGTTCATCTGATCTTGCCAAGTCCTGTTGTGTCAGCAGTGCTTCGGAAGTAGTGTTAGGTGTGAAGGAAGCTTGGGAACTGGCCAGTTCCGGAGCAAACGAACGAGTAACTGGTTGAGATGCTGGTACAGTTGAAGAGGATGCTGCAGCTGGTGGAGCAGGTGATACTGTGTTTGTAGATTTAGCCGGTGGACTTGGACCTTCTACTGCACTATAAGTACCAGTAGAATCTCGACGGCAGAACCTTTTCCGTTTCACCCGACGAGTAACAACACTCCCTACTATATTATTTTCCTTGCTCTTTTTTGACTTTGCCATGTCAAGTTGTACCCACAACACAAAAGAATAATATCACTCTTCAGAACTCATTGATGCATGATACAGACAAGCAATACTTTGATGTAAGACAACCGTATGAGGATGGAATATTTAAGAAAAACAGGATGGCATGACATATTCACAGCTACGATGTGCAAACTAAGCAGAAGGATTTTCAAGAAAATAGAAGTAATGCAAGCTAGACACCATATGAAAGATGCAACCAGTATTACTCTGCCAAGTTAAAAGTGTCTTAAGTGGTAATTCAAAAAATTAGAAGCAGTACAACGTAGAAATCAATGCAAGATGCAACCACTATCAAACTGCCATGTTAAAAGCGTCCAATCATGAGTGACTGATGCAGGATACACAACAAGAGTACTTTGATGTAAGAACATGGTATGATAGATAGATGAAGTGTATTCTAGACACAGAAAGCCATGTCATATGCACATGTATAACCTATAAACTCAACAGGTGCAATTTAATCAAAATAGAAGAAATACAGGCTAGACAACATATGCAACATGAAACCAATTATCACACTGTCAACTTAGAGCAAGCACCTGCGATGGTGGAGTACGGGAGATGAACTCATCATGTAGACTTGGGACTTCAACTTCATTAGTAGTAGCAGGGGCAAATCTAGAGAGTCTCTGTTTGCGTCGGTGCGGAGGACCACCAACATCCCCTAACTTACTCTTTTCCTTCCTATTTTCTGATATTGCCTTATGAAGTCAAAACCACAAGAAGATGAATAAAATTAGCTCTGCATAACTGGTTGATGCATGATACAGACGAACACTACTTTGATGTACGACAAGCGCAGGATAGGAGGATGGAATATATACAAAAGGAGACAGCGTTTCATATTAACACGTACGATAGGAGGATGGAATATGTATGAAAACACAGTAGGCGGAAGGCATTTCAACAAAATTAGAAGAAATGAAAGCTAGGCACCATATGAACATGCAACCAATATCACTCTATCAGGTAAAAAGTGTCTCGTCGTAAGTGCCATTTCAAGAAATTAGAAGCAGTACAAGCTAGAAGACAATGCAAGATGCAACCTACATCACAGTCCCAAGTTAAATGTGTCTTATGGGTAAGTGATCGCTTGCGGTATAAGTTGTAAGCTACGCAGATGCAATTCAACATAATCGAAGCAATACAAACTAGACATCATACGGAAAACGCAACCACGATAACAGTTCCAAGTAAGAACAAGCACCGTGATGGTGGAGTAGGGAGATGTGCTCATCATGTACACGTATGTTCTAGAAACAGAACACGTGTCATATTCACAGCATTATGTGTAAAGTAAGCAGATGCAATTCAAGTTAGAAGCAATACAAGCTAGACATCATACGCAACATGCAACCACATATAATATTGTCAAGTTAGAGCAAGCACCTGTGATGGTGGAGTAGGGGAGATATGCTCATCATGTACACGTATGTTCTAGAAACAGGAACACGTGTCATATTCACAGGCATTATGTGTAAAGTAAGCAGATGCAATTCAAGTTAAAAGCAATACAAGCTAGACATCATACGCAACATGCAACCACATATAATAGTGTCAAGTTAGAGCAAGCACCTATGATGGTGGAGTAGGGGAGATGTGCTCATCATATACACAACTACGTTGACTATCCAGCCTTGTGTTGTCTTGCAAATCTTGTTGGGAGGATGGCGGAGTAGAATCTGTAGAGATCCCCTGTTTGAGTTGCTCCGAAGGACCACCATCATCCACTGCCGGACTAATTTCCTTCAGCTGTAATGATTTTGCATTGTGAAGTCAAACCGATAAGAAAAAGGAATAAAATTCGCTCTTTAGAACTCATTCATGCATGATACTGACGAACACTACTCGGATGAAAGGCAAACACATGATGCGAGGATGGAATATGTATGAAAAACGGGATGGTGTGACATATTCACACCTATGATGTGGCAACTAAGCAGAAGGCATTTCAACAAATTAGAAGCACTGCAAGCTAGACACCATATGAAAGATGCAACCAATATCACTCTGCCAAGTTCAAACTGTATGGCATTTCAACAAATTAGAAGCAGTACATGCTAGAAATCATATGCAAGACACAACCAATATCACAGTGGCGACTTAAAGGTGCCTTATCATAAGTGACTGATGCGGGATATGCAAGAATAGTAGTCTGATGTAGAAACAGGAAAACATGTCATATTCACAGGCATTATGTGTAAAGTAAGTAGATGCAATTCAACAAAGTTAGAAGCAATACAAGCTAGACATCATACGCAACATGCAACCACATATAATAGTGCCAAGTTAGAGCAAGCACCTGTGATGGTGGAGTAGGGGAGATGTGCTCATCATCTACACAACTACGTTGACTGTCTAGCCTTGCGTTGTCTTGCGAATCTTGTTGGGAGGATGGCGGAGTAGAATCTGTAGGGAACCTCCATTTCAGTTGCTCGGAAGGACCACCATCATCCAATGCCTTGCCAATTTCCTTCAGCTTTATTGATTTTGCATTGTGAGGTCATACCGACAAGAAAAAGGAATATCATTCGCACTTCAGAACTCATTCATGCATGATACTAACGAGCACTACTCTGATGAAAGGCAAAGTCAATGATACGAGGATGGAATATGTTCGAAAAAATGGATGGCTTGACATATTCACACCTATGATGTGGTAACTAAGCAGAAGGCACTTCAACAAATTAGAAACACTGCAAGACACCATATGGAAGGTGCAACCAATATCACCCTGCCAAGTTAAAACTGTCTCGTCATAGGTGGCGTTCATCAAACTAGAAGAAATACATGCTAGAAATCATATTCAAGACGCAAACCAATATCACACTGCCAACTTAAAGGTGTCCCATCATAAGTGACTAATGCAGGATACACAAGAAGAGTAGTTTCATGTAAGAACATGGTGTGATAGACAGATATAGTATGTACCAAAAACAGGAAAGCGTGTCATATTCACATGTATCATGTGTAAGCTAAGTAGATGCAGTTTACACTAATTAGGAGCAATACGAGCTAGACACCATATGCAACATGCAACCTGATAACCCACAAGTATAGGGGATCGCAACAGCTTTCGAGGGTAGAGTATTCAACCCAAATTTATTGATTCGACACAAGGGGAGCCAAAGAATATTCTTGAGTATTAGCAGTTGAGTTGTCAATTCAACCACGCCTGGATAACTTAGTATCTGCAGCAAAGTGTTCAGTAGCAAAAGTGGTATGATAATAAAGGTAACAGTAGCAAAAGTAAACATAAATGTTTTTGGATTTTTGTAGTAGTTGTAACAGTAGCAACGGAGAAGTAAATAAGCGAAGAACAATATGTGAAAAGCTCGTAGGCAATGGATCGGTGATGGATAATTATGCCAGATGCGATTCCTCATGCAATAGTTATAACATAGGGTGATATAGAACTAGCTCCAATTCATCAATGTAATGTAGGCATGTATTCCGTAAATAGTCATACGTGCTTATGGAAAAGAACTTGCATGACATCTTTTGTCCTACCCTCCCGTGGAAGCGGGGTCCTAGCGGAAACTAAGGGATATTAAGGCCTCCTTTTAATAGAGAACCGGAGCAAAGCA
Source organism: Aegilops longissima (assembly GCA_021605205.1). Taxonomy (NCBI): domain Eukaryota; kingdom Viridiplantae; phylum Streptophyta; class Magnoliopsida; order Poales; family Poaceae; genus Aegilops; species Aegilops longissima. The sequence goes on from CM038680.1 coordinate 381,508,182, forward strand.
TTAGTGAATACATGAACTCCTCAAACTACGGTCATCACCGAGAAGTATCCCGATTATTGTCACTTCGGGGTTATCGGATCATAACTCATAATAGGTGACTATAGACTTGCAAGATAGGATCAAGAACACACATATATTCATGAAAACATAATAGGTTCAGATCTGAATTCATGGCACTCGGGCCCTAGTGACAAGCATTAAGCATAGTAAAGTCATAGCAACATCAATCTCAGAACATAGTGGATACTAGGGATCAAACACTAACAAAACTAACTTGATTACATGGCAAATCTCATACAACCCATCACTGTCCAACAAGCCTACGATGGAATTACTCACGCACGGCGGTGAGCATCATGAAATTGGTGATGGAGGATGGTTGATGATGACGACGGCGACGAATCCCCCTCTCCGGAGCCCCGAACGGACTCCAGATCAGCCCTCCCGAGAGAGATTAGGGCTTGGCGGAGGCTCCGTGTCGTTAAACGCAATGAAACTTTCTCTTTGATTCTTTTCTCCCCAAGACGGAATATATGGAGTTGGAGTTGAGGTCGGAGGAGGTCCAGGGGGCCCACGAGATAGGGGGCGCTTAGGGGGGCGCCTGCCTCGTGGACAGCCCCCGCCCCCCAGTGTATTTCTTTCACCCAGTATTTTTATAAATTCCAAAAAGTGCCTCCGTGGATTTCTGTGACATTCCGAGAACTTTTCTTTTCTACACATAAAACAACATCATGGTAGTTCTGCTGAAAACAGCGTCATCCGGGTTAGTTTCATTCAAATCATGCAAGTTAGAGTCCAAAACCAGGGCAAAAGTGTTTGAAAAGTAGATACGTTGGAGACGATCAACTCCCCAAGCTTAAACCTTTGCTTGTCCTCAAGCAATTCAGTTGATAAACTGAAAGTGATAAAGAAAAACTTTTACAAACTCTATTTGCTCTTGTTGTTGTAAACATGAAAAGCCAGCATTCAAGTTTCAGCAAGTATTATGAACTAACCATACTAACAATAACACGTAGGTCTCACAATTACTCATATCAATAACATAATCAGCTAGCAAGCCATAATAATAAAACTCAGATGACAACACTTTCTCAAAATAATCATAACATGATATAACAAAATGGTATCTCGCTATCCCTTTCTGAGACCGCAAAACATAAATGCAGAGCACCCTTAAAGATCAAGGACTGACTAAATATTGTAATTCATGGTAAAAGAGATCCAGTCAAGTCATACCCAATATAAACCAATAATAATGAATGCAAATGACAGTGTGCTCTCCAGCGGGTGCTTTTTAATAAGAAGAATGATGACTCAACATAAAAGTAAATAGATAGGCCCTTCGCAGAGGGAAGCATGGATTTGTAGAGGTGCCAGAGCTCGATTTTAAAATAGAGATTGAATAACATTTTGAGCGGCATACTTTCACTGTCAATGCAACAACTATGAGATGGCTCTATCTTCCATACTACATGCATTATAGGCAGTTCCCAAACAGAATGGTAAAGGTTTATACTCCCCCTCCTCCACAGGCATCAATCCATGGCTTGCTCGAAACAACGAGTGCCTCCAACATTTAACGGATCCCAGGGGGAGTTTTGTTTGCAATTATTTTGGTTTACTTTTCATAAAGCATGGGACCGGGCATCCCAGTTACCGGCCCTTTATCGTGTATGAGGAGCGGAGTCCACTCCTCTTGAGAATAACCCACCTAGCATGGAAGATATAGGCAGCCCTAGTTGTACATGAGCTGCTCGAGCGTACAAAACAGAATTTCATTTGAAGGTTTGGAGTTTGGCACATACAAATTTACTTGGAACGGCAGGTAGATACCGCATATAGGAAGGTATAGTGGACTCATATGGAACAAATTTGGGGTTTAAGGAGTTTGGATGCACAAGCAGTATTCCCGCTTAGTACATGTGAAGGCTAGCAAAAGACTGGGAAGCGACCAACTGGGAGAGCGACAATAGTCGTAAACATGCATTAATATTAATTTACACCGAGAACAAGCATGAGTAGGATATAATCTACCATGAACATAAATATCATGAAGGCTATGTTGATTTGATTCAACTACATGTGTGAACATGTGCCAAGTCGAGTCACTCAATTCATTCAAAGGAGGATACCATACCATCATATCATATCATAATCATTGTAATAGCATGTTGGCACGCAAGGTAAACCATTATAACTCAGAGCCAATCAAGCATGGCACAAGCAACTATAATCTCTAAATGTCATTGCAAATATGTTTACTTCATAATAGCTGACTCAGGAACGATGAACTCATCATATTTACAAAAACAAGAGAGGTCGAGTTCATACCAGCTTTTCTCATCCCAATAAGTTCATCATATATCGTCATTATTGCCTTTCACTCGCACGACCGAACGAGGTGTATAATAATAAGAGTGCACGTGCATTGGACTAAGCTGGAATCTGCAAGCATTCAACTCAAGAGAGAAGACAGGGTAATATGGGCTCTAAGATAAATAAACATTCATGCATAAAAGAGCCTGTCGGTGTCAAAACCGGCGGATATCGGGTAGGGGGTCCCGAACTGTGCGTCTAGGTGGATGGTAACAGGAGACAAGGGACACGATGTTTTTACCCAGGTTCGGGCCCTCTCGATGGAGGTAAAACCCTACTCCTGCTTGATTAATATTGATGATATGGGTAGTACAAGAGTAGATCTACCACGAGATCAGAGAGGCTAAACCCTAGAAGCTAGCCTATGGTATGATTGTTGTTCGTCCTACGGACTAAAACCCTCCGGTTTATATAGACACCGGAGAGGGTTAGGGTTACATAGAGTCGGTTACAATGGGAGGAGATCTACATATCCGTATTGCCAAGCTTGCCTTCCACGCCAAGGAAAGTCCCATCCGGACACGGGATGAAGTCTTCAATCATGTATCTTCATAGTCTAGGAGTCCGGCCAAAGGTTATAGTCCGGCCATCCGGACACCCCCTAATCCAGGACTCTCTCAGTAGCCCCTGAACCAGGCTTCTATGACAACGAGTCCGGCACGCAGATTGTCTTCGGCATTGCAAGGCGGGTTCCTCCTCCGAATACTTCATAGAAGATTTTGAACACAAGGATAGTGTCCGGCTCTGCAAAATAATTTCCACATACCACCGTAGAGAGAATAATATTTACACAAATCCAATCTGCTGACGTATTTCGCAGCGTGACATCACACCACGGCCAAGCCTTTATTCAATCGTTTTATTGTCCCACCTCAATAGCACTTAGCGAGGTGGTTTCTTGGCACATCTTGTTGAAGCAGAGATCGTGTCCCCTTATTCCAGGATTCTCATCAATACGGGCGTGGGTAACCCAACCGTGCCATTAATTTACGGCGCTTGGGAGATAAGCGAGTTTTACCAGGCTGGTGGGGGCACATAGTTTCGTCCGCCCATATAAGGGGATAAGGATCCACCTTTTCCATCTACGCCTTCTTCCTCCTTTGCCTATCCATTTTCGCGCACTCGAGCTCCAGTGCCCAAGTCCGCACACCTTACCTCAACCTTCTCCAGCCATGTCCGGAGCGGGAGGCAAGTGGATGGTCTCCTCCGTCACGGAAGGACACATCAAAAAGCTGAGGAAGGCCGGATACTTGTCCAAAGACATCGCGCACCGGCTCCCCGACAAGGGGCAGCTCATCCCCACCCCCAGGCCCCATGAGTGGGTGGTGTTCCTCACCCACTTCCTCCGCGGACTAGGTTTTCCACTTCACCCATTTGTCCGGGGGCTCATGTTCTACTACGGCCTGGATTTCCATGATCTGGCCCCGAACTTCATCCTCAACATCTCGGCGTTCATCGTCAGTGTGCGAGGCCTTCCTCGCATCCAGCCCCACTTCGGCTTATGGCTGAAGACCTTCAATGTCAAGCCGAAGGTAGTGGGCGGCCGCCAAGCGGAGTGGGGAGGCGCCATGGTGGGCAAGATGCCCAACGTTACATGGCTCGAGGGCTCCTTCGTGGAGACCATAAAGGGGTGGCAATCGGGGTGGTTCTACATCACCGAGCCGCGTGACCCTGAATGGGCAGCGGCCCCCCGAATTCCGATCTGGCTTCCCTACACGGCTCACCTCCTGGAAAGAGACAGGCCTGTCGTGGGGTAATTCGGAAGAGCTGACTGGACTCCAAACCTGCGTCCAAAACCTGGTGAACAAGATGCTCAAGCTCGTCGAAGTAGTCCAGGTCATCCTCATCCGACGGATCCTCTCGTGCCAACAACGGGCTTTCAGCTTGTGGGAGTTTGATCCGGCACAACACCAAACCCTAAGCAGGCTCTTCGACACTACGTACGAAGATGCCTGGAAGGTGCTGTTCAAGGGTGCCGAGGCTCCCGCATCCTCTACCGAGGATCGCGGATTCAGCGCGCAACATCATGCCAACGCGGTAAGCTATTTTTCCCTTTACGGGACACTTGTTTTTCATAGTTTGATTCTAAGCGGGATCTAAACTCCCTTACCTTTGACAGGATTGGCAGAGGACGTCCGGGCAGATCGACTGTCCGGCTCCCTTGCCAGAAGACCCTGCGGACGCCCGCTTGACGGGGCTGCTGGTTCCGGCACCTTACGTGGTGCCGGAGAAGAAGGTCACGGGAACTCGAAGGAGTTCCCGGCGCCAGGTGGTGTCGGACTCATCGTCCGATGACTCCGAGGCGGACTCCTCCCGTGAAAACGAGGAGGAGGAAGAAGAGGCCTCTCCCCCTCCAGCGGGGGGAGGACAGAAAAGGAAGGCCGCCCCAACTGGGGGCGCTGGAGGGTCCAAGAAGGGAAGGACCCTTCCTCCAGACTACTCCACCAACGCCGACGATGGCGAAGAGGAGTGACCATCCAGGGCCAAGCCCCTGGCAGAATCGTAAGTATCCTGATACCAGAATAACTCATGGCGTTCCTTTATTGCACAATATCTTCTGACGCCGACAGTCCGCCCAAGGCCGGGCTCGACGCTTCGTCGAGCGGCTCCCTGGGTTCGTCGGATGTGAGTAGCACTTCACTTCCGGCCGCCTCCTCACCTCGCCCAGTGGATGATGCCGAGGGGGCGTCCCAAAAGGGTTCAAGCCAGGAGGTGGTGGTCCTGGAGGCGCCGCAAGGCGACCTCCCGGACTCCAGGCGCAAAGGGGACAAAAACCCCAAGGGCTCTAAGTCCGGCCCTAGGCCGGACACCGCACCGGAACCTTCAACGGTTTCGGAATCCGGCAGGCGGCCCCCTAGTAAGAAGGGCAAGCCTACGACACCGGTGACCTCCGTCCAACCGGAGGCACCGGATAATTTGCCGGAGGTGCTTAACGGCGCCTCCATCGACGAGGAGCACCACACTATTATGAGTGCGGTGATCCAGAAGGTTCAGTCCGACAAGAGCGGGCTGACCGAAGCCTGTGCCAGCCTTCTAATAGGCTTTGAGGTATGTATTTAAGATATGTAAAAATATTACCGCATAGACAAGAGTTTGATGCTCGGTTCGGTGTTTGGAAAGAAAAGCCAACCGAGGATCAAAAGATATACGCAGGAGTCTAACATAAGTATGTCAATATGGGAATGCAGGCTGCGCCTGCTGACCTCTGCCGCCTTGACCGATCATGGAGGTCGATGCATTGAAGCGAGCCTCGAGCGGTCCGAGAACGAGCTCGGCCTTGCCAAGAAGCAGCTCGAGGACAAGGAAGGTAAGTAATACCTTATGTAAGTATATAAAAAAAATAAGACGTGGTTGCAAAAAATGACAGGACCAACGTTGGTATTACAGGGGCCACAACCCAGGTGGCAACCCTGAAGGAAGCGATGTCCAAGGCCGAAGAAAATGCGGCTGTGGAGCGTACCCGGCGAGAGAAGCAGGAGGCGTGGGTGGCGGAGGTGCAGCAAGAGCTCCAGGCTCTCGTGGAAAAACACGAGAGTTTGGAGCTTGACTCAAAGACCCGAGAGTCCGAGCTTGCCTCGGCGCTTGAGAGCGCCAAATTTGCCAAGGCCGAAGCCCAAAAAGCCCTCCAGGAAATTGAGGCGATGAAGAACATAGCGGCGGGTAAGGCATTCTTTATGCAAAGCAAGCACGTGAAAGTGAATTACTTGTTACTTACCCGAGTCCGGAGCTCTCCAGGAGCATTCGCAGATCTTCCCCGGAGTGTGTCCGACGCCGCCGCATTCTACCGAGCCGAAGAGGGGACCTCGAAGGAGAAGGTGTTCTGGTCTCAGTATGGTGAGGTCGGACACCCGATGCCCTTGAGCGACCAGCTGAAGCAGTTGGTCGAGCTCCATAAGGTGGCCGAACAGGCCATGAAGGGTCTCATAGTCCGGCTATGGCCTGGGGAAGCCATGCCTGGAAGCTACTTCGGGCTGGTGAGGCGGCTGGTGGATGCCTGTCCATGGCTTGAAGTCATCAAGCGCTCCGTATGCATCAAAGGTGCCCGTAGGGCTCTTGCTCGTGCTAAAGTGCACTGGGGCAAGATGGACGCTGAGAAGCATGTGACGGACGGACCACCGCCGGGCAAGGAGCATCGCAAGCCCGAGATGTATTATGAGGGCGTCCTGAAGGGTGCCCGCCTTATAGCGGATGAATGCTCCAAAGATGTAATTTTTGAGTAAACTCGCATTTGTGATCTTGTACGCTGAAAACTTGTTCATATGCGCTAAGCAACGCTTTTGAATTTAAAATATTACCTTCTGTGCGGCTATTTATTAAATTTGAGAGATGGCGAGTCGTCGGCTTCTGCCCCCATGCCACAAGTGCTGGGGTGTTCGGGATAAACTTGAGCGCTCTTTTTCCCATTCTTGGGTCCTTCGAGGGAGGCGCTCAACACAACGAACAAGGCAACCGGACTATAATGCTTGAACACTCTCACTTAGCCATAGAATTCTATAATTTTAAATTTCAGCGAAGCCCCTAGTATTCGGAAGACCGAGTTCGGGGCGCTATCCACGCCTAGGCCGGACAAAGCCGACTCCTCGCTCTAAGCAGCATAAGTCTTTAGGGACTCGAAAACCTCTCGAACAGCGACCAGCTCTCGCCCTATCATGATTGTCAGTTTTAGCTTTCTCCACTGAGGTGCTTAGCCCAGCTCAACCGGGGCACAATCACAGTGGTTCTCCCAGTGCTTCCTTAGCCGATATAACGGAACGTAAGGTACCAAAACATGGGAGCCGGGCAAACCCAACTATTGACCCAAGACATGATTCGGAGCCGATGCATATAATGCTATAAGTTCCGAGTGCTGCACTTGTGAAAGTGTTCGGACTTATCACACTGTATTTTGGGGTACTTAAGCCCATGGTGTATTTGGCCGTAACAAAGTGTACGGGTGCAACATGTCATGAACATATACAGATAAAAAAAAGGAATGCAATAATAGACAAAAGCTATGCATTGTTTATTTGAAAAGGCTGCGGTAAAAGCAGAACGATACAAATAGTGCGATAAGCAAGAGATGGGACTATTTGACATGTCCCCCTCCAGGGGTGAGCTGTGGGATGATATGTGAAACAAGTATATTGCTCGTTATAGAGACCACCTGGACACTCGACGTAGCTTTCTGCCTCCCTGGCTGTTGCATCGTGTGTTCGGCGATTGTGCTGCCGGACAGGCCTTCCAGAAAGTGGAGTCCTGAAAGTAAGAAAAAAGAATGACAAAATCAGGAGCCCCTGGTGTAGTTGAGCCGCATTTTGAGCATGCCGTGGTCGTGCCCCTCCTCCTATGCCCATGGTATTTCCAGAGCGTATTTATGTACGCGTAGTACTGGTTTCGCAATTTCGCGAGGGCTGGGGTTGGGGCCGCATTGCTACGCGTGCTCGAAACGTGCCAGGCGGTCTTGTTGTAGGTTACTCCGGGCGCGCTTGACGGTGTCCGGACGTTTAATGGCCGGACTGGAGAATTGCCTTGAAAGGCTGCTTTGTACTTCCGCCGCGAGGGCCGCCGTATGCTCCTCCGTTCGGAGAGAGCGTTCGGTCTTTCCGTTGACCGTAATGACTCCTCGAGGGCCTGGCATCTTGAGCTTGAGGTATGCATAGTGTGGCATCGCATTGAACTTTGCAAATGCGGTTCGTCCAAGCAGTGTGTGATAGCCACTGCGGAACGGGACTATGTCCAAGATTAACTCCTCGCTTCGGAAATTATTCAGGGGTCCGAAGACCACCTCAAGTGTAACTGAGCCTGTACAGTTGGCCTCTACACCTGGTATGACGCCTTTAAAGGTCGTCTTTGTGGGTTTAATCCTTGAGGGATCTATGCCATTTTTCGCACTGTATCCTGATAAAGCAGGTTCAGGCTGCTGCCGCCGTCCATAAGGACTAGTGAGGTGAAATTCGTCAATGATTGGGTCTAGAACCAATGCGGCGAATCCGCCATGGCGGATGCTAGTGGGGTGGTCCCTTCGATCAAAAGTGATCGGGCAGGAGGACCATGGATTGAACTTTGGGGCGACTGGCTCCAACGCATATACGTCCTTGAGTGCATGCTTCCATTCCCTTTTGGGTATGTGGGTTGCGTATATCATGTTCACCGTCCGCACTTGTGGGGGGAAGCCCTTCTATCCCCTATTGTTCGGCGGCCGGGGCTCTTCCTCGTCATCGCTATGCAGCCCCTTGTCATTGTTTTCGGCGTTTAACTTGCCTGCCTGCTTGAACACCCAACAATCCCTGTTGGTGTGGTTGGCTGGTTTTTCGGGGGTGCCGTGTATCTGGCACGAGCGATCGAGTATTCGGTCCAAATTGGACGGGCCCGGAGTATTTCTTTTGAATGCATTTTTCCGCTGACCGGGTTTAGAGCCTCTGAATCCGGCATTGTCCGCCGTATCCTCGGCATTATAAATGCACGCGGCGCTTGTGCTTGTTGCGACGCGACCTGCCATTGTTGTCCTTGGTATCCAATTACGGGACTCTTGGTCATGTTATTACTACGAGCTAGCCAGCTGTCTTCTCCCACGCAAAAGCGGGTCATGAGTGTTGTGAGGGCTGCCATGGATTTCGGCTTTTCCTGTACTAGGTGCCGGGCTAGCCACTCGTCACAGATGTTATGCGTGAAGGCTGCAAGGGCCTCTGCGTCCGATACGATCGACTATTTGATTTTTCTTGGTTAGGAACCGTGTCCGAATTGTCCGCCGATTCCTCCGCTGCTGAATTATGTGGCTTAGGTCATCGGCGTCTGGTGGTCGCACACAGGTGCCCTGGAAGTTGTCGAGGAATGTGGCTTCCAGGTCCTCCCAACAACCAATTGATTCTGCTGGCAAGCTGTTAAGCCAATGCCGAGCTGGTCCTTTAAGCTTGAGTGGGAGGTATTTGATGGCGTGTAGATCATTGCCGCGGGCCATGTGGATATGAAGGAGATAATCCTCGATCCATACCGCTGGATCTGTTGTGCCATCGTATGATTCGATGTTTACGGGTTTGGAACCCTCGGGGATTTGATGATCCATTACTTCATCTGTGAAGCATAGTGGGTGTGCGGCACTTCTGTATTGGGCTATATCACAACGTATCTAAAATAAGCTTTATCTACTGTGTTTGGCCCGGCCAGATTTACCATATCCGGCATGACGGTTATCGTCACGTGTCGTGGGGCACCCACGCGATCCGTAGATCGATCTTGTTTGCCTTGCCTTGTCCTCCAATATATCTCGCAGGTCTGGCGCATTTCCCCGTGCCTTGGTATTCTTTCAGCGGCGCCGGGGTGCGGCTTGAGTGGAGGGCCGAGAGGCCTCTCTGTCGCGGCCGCGAGGTGGCCGGTCGGCCGCATCATGCGCTGGTGATGTAGGTCTTGGTGCTTCCTCCTCTAATTGGGGTAGCAGCCTGCGTTTTGGGTAGCTCTTGGAGGGGCGTTCGAGTTCGTACTCTTCGGCCGCAAGGACTTCAGTCCATCTGTCGGCTAGCAAGTCTTGGTCAGCTCTAAGTTGTTGCTGTTTTTTCTTGAGGCTGCTCGCCGTGGCCATAAGCCTGCGTTTGAAACGCTCTTGTTCGACGGGATCCTCAGGCACGACAAATTAGTCGTCGTCGAGGCTTGCCTCGTCTTCGAAGGGAGGTATGTAATTATCGTCCTCTACCTCTCTGTCTGCCGCTCTCTCATGAGGGTTGGCTTCTCCATCCTCCTGTGTTGAATCCTCTTTGGAGGGGTTGTCTTCGCACTTGTCCGGGTGTTATTGTCTCTCGTGCGGAATCGCTCGTTTTTGCTTTGGCGGGATTTAGAGCGGCGCCCGACGCCGACGCAACAGGCTTCTTCTTAGAGGGTCATCCTCCTTGTTCCATCGCCGTTCCTTCTTTTGGGGTGTCCACCATGTATATGTCATATGACGAGGTGGCCTTCCAGGTGCCTCATGGCGGTGGTTCTTGGTCGCCTCTCTGCATCGGCGTCCATACCGTCGATGTCATCAGAGTCGAACTCGAGCATGTTGGTTAAATCATCGACAGTGGCTACGAAGTGGGTGGTGGGTGGGCTTTGAATTTCTTCGTCGTCCGCATCCCAAACTTGCTGACCATAGTCCGGCAAGGGATCTCCTGATAAAGAGAGAGATTTTAGTGAATTCAAAATGTCGCCGAAAGGCGAGTGCTGAAAGATGTCCGCGGCGGTGAACTCCATGATCGGCGCCCAATCAGATTCGATTGGCAGGGGCGCGGAAGGTTCGGAGTCCGGAGAGGAGTCCGACACCTTGGAGTCACGAGCTTCGCAAAGGACAGGTATGGTGTTCGACTCGATCACCGTAGAGATTGCAGCCCCCGAGGCGGTGTCCAGCCACCCATGCTCGATTGGCGCAGTCGGCTCTGAGCTAAAGGTCGGAGTGGACACTGGTGCGGCCTCCAGGGCACTGTTCGGCGGCAGAGCTAGATCATGCCCATCGTGACAGTGTGGCGCGCTTGGCTGTGGCTCGAACCCGTCGAAGATCAAGTCTCCGCGGACGTCGGCCGTGTGGTTCAAACTTCCAAATCTTACCTGATGGCCAGGGGCGTAGCTTTCGATCTGCTCCAGATGGCCAAAGAGAATTGGCTCGCAGTGCAAAGCCGCTGAATACGAAGATCTGTCCGGGGAGAAAAGTCTCGCCCTGGACCGCATCGTTGTTGATGATCAGAGGAGCCATCGGGCCTAAAGGTGACGACACAGAGGAACTCTCAATGAAAGCACCAATGTCGGTGTCAAAACCGGCGGATCTCGGGTAGGGGGTCCCGAACTGTGCGTCTTGGCGGATGGTAACAGGAGACAAGGGACACGATGTTTTTACCCAGGTTCGGGCCCTCTCGATGGAGGTAAAACCCTACTCATGCTTGATTAATATTGATGATATGGGTAGTACAAGAGTAGATCTACCACGAGATCAGAGAGGCTAAACCCTAGAAGCTAGCCTATGGTATGATTGTTGTTAGTCCTCACGGACTAAAACCCTCCGTTTATATAGACACCGGAGAGGGTTAGGGTTACATAGAGTCGGTTACAATGGGAGGAGATCTACATATCTGTATCGCCAAGCTTGCCTTCCACGCCAAGGAAAGTCCCATCCGGACACGGGATGAAGTCTTCAATCTTGTATCTTCATAGTCCAGGAGTCCGGCCAAAGGTTATAGTCCAGCCATCCGGACACCCCCTAATCCAGGACTCCCTCAGAGCCACTAAGCATTTTCAATATGGTCTTCTCGACCCCTAAAAGAAAGAAAAGAAAATAAAACTATTTACACGGGAAAGCTCCCAACAAGTAAGAAGAAGAACTCAAAATCTTTTTGGGTTTTCATTTTAATTCTACTACAAGCCTGGAAATTAAACTAACTATTTTTTTTGGTTTTTCTTAAGGTTCATCAAACACACAAGAAGAAAACTAGAAAAAGAAATTTTAAACTAACATGGATGATACAATGAAAGAGTATGAGCACCGACGACTAGTGTGTGAACATGAATATAAAGTCGGTGAGAAATACGTACTCCCCCAAGCTTAGGCTTTTGGCCTAAGTTGGTCTAGTACCATGGACCGCCTGGCTGAGATCCATAAGTGAAGCTGGGGTTGTACTGAGATGCGGAGGCGGTAGCCTCCTGAGCGGCAGCGTGTTGGCGAGCTGCCTCCATTCCTCTCTCATACTTAGTTGCTTCCTCCCTGGTGACAACATATCTTCCTCTTGCCTGATAATAAAAAAGGTAGGGGGCAGGAAGAGTAACAGGGACGACGTTGCGTCTGTCATAGATTAGTCGATAATGGAGGAATTGTTCATTCCTCTTAAGAAAATGATGACTGAACATAGCTTCTTTATCCAAATAAACAGGAGGTAAAATCATATCCCCCTCTCGTGGAGCTATATTAAGAAAGTTAGCCACACGGGTTGCATAAATTCCTCCAAATAAATCTCCCTTTCTACGTGCAACTATTGCCCCCAAGTTATAACCTTTATAACCTGACACAGCACTCTTGAGGACAGCAAGATCAGGAGGACACATGTGACATACTTTGTCCTTACCGTTAATGCATCTACCAATAAAGAGAGCAATGTAATGCATAGCAGGAAAATGAATGCACCCTATGGTAGCTTGTGCTACGTCCCTAGATTCTCCCGCAGTAATACTAGCAAGAAAATCTCTAAATTCAGATTTGGGAGGATAATTAATATTACCCCACTGCGGATTTTGCAAGCAATTGTGAAATCCTCTAAATCCATGGTATAAGATGTATCATAAATATCAAACATGACACTAGGAGAATTACGCGAACAGTTGTATCTAAACCTCCGCACAAAAGAATCAGTCAACTGATAGTACTGCGGACACTTATTTTGTAAGAAGTCATCCAGCTCGGCATTACGCACATATGCGTCAAATTCCTCCTTGAAGCCTGCTTTGACCATAAAATCATCGGATGGCCAGTCACAAGCCCGTACATTTGCGTCCCTCGGCAATTCAACATCTTGCTCACGTATAGCAATCCTTGGTCCTTTCTTTGCCGAGGAACCTCCTTGGTACATTCTTCTATGCATATTTATTTTTCTGAAAATTTAGTAACTTCAAAATAAAATTGCATAAAACTAAACAAGATTGATAGAAACTACTCCTACAAGTGCCTAGAGCCTATATCATGCATTGGAAATGCTTGGGACCTCAAAAATTTAACATGCAAGCTCAAGAACATGGTCACCTATGCAGCAAAAATTTGCAACGAATAAAGCACTAAAACAAAAACTAATTGGACAAATGGAGGAGTCACATACCAAGAAACAATCTCCCAAAGCAGTTTTTTGAATGGAGCTTTGAGCAAGGAGATCGAAAATCACAACAAAATGAGCTAGAACTCGTGCTTGAGCTGGATGGGTATTTTTTTGGGTAGAAGATGAAGTGTGTGGGTGCTAGCATAAGTGGAGGGGAGCCACCAGGGGCCCACGAGATAGGGGGGGCGCGCCCTACAGGGGGGCCCCTCCTCTCTCGTGGCCTGGTGCTTGGCCCTCTTGCAGTGTTTTCAGTGCCTAAAATCCTCAAATATTCCAGAAAAATTCATACTAGATTTGCAGGGCATTTGGAGCACTTTTATTTTTGGACTATTTTTTAATGGACGGATAATTCAGAAAACAGATGGATAATACTATTGTGCTCTATTTAATCTAAATAACAGAAAGTAAAAAAAGGGTACAGAAGGTTGTGCCTTCTAGTTTCGTCCATCTCGTGATTATCAAAATGAACCCACTAACAAGGTTGATCAAGTCTTGTTAACGAACTCATTCCGAATAACACGTAACCGGAGAAATTTCGAATAACACTAAGTTGCCTCAACGGGGATATGAAAATCCCCAACAATAAGAATATCATACTTTTTCTTGACAGTAGGGAGAGGAAATTCAAAACCTCCAAAATGATAGTTGGAACTTTTCCAATTGAATTGATGCTATGAACTTGAGATTGTTTCCTCGGAAAGTGTACCGTATGCTCATTACCATTAACATGAAAAGTGACATTGCCTTTGTTGCAATCAATAACAGCCCCTGCGGTATTAAGAAAAGGTCTACCAAGGATAATAAACATACTATCGTCCTCAGGAATATCAAGAATAACAAAGTCCGTTAAAATAGTGACATTTGCAACCACAACAGGCACATCCTCACAAATACCGACAGGTATAGCAGTTGATTTATCAGCCATTTGCAAAGATATTTCAGTAGGTGTCAACTTATTCAATTCAAGTCTACGATATAAAGATAGAGGCATAACACTAACACCGGCTCCAAGATCACATAAAGCAGTTCTAACATAATTTCTTTTAATAGAGCATGGTATAGTTGGTACACCCGGATCTCCTAGTTTCTTTGGTATTCCGCCCTTAAAAGTGTAATTAGCAAGCATGGTGGAAATTTCAGCTTCTGGTATCTTTCTTTTATTTGTGATGATATCCTTCATATACTTAGCATAAGGATTTACTTTAAGCATATCAGTTAAGCGCATACGTAAGAAAATAAGTCTAATCATTTCAGCAAAGCGCTAAAAATCTTCATCATCCTTTGACTTGGATGGTTTAGGAGGAAAGGGCATGGGTTTCTGAACCCATGGTTCTCTTTCTTTACCGTGCTTCCTAGCAACAAAATCTCTCTTATCATAACGTTGATTCTTTGATTGTGGGTTATCAAGATCAAAAGCAGGTTCAATCTCTACATCATTATCATTGGTAGGTTGTGCATCAACATGAACATTATCATTAACATTATCACTAGGTTCATGTTCGTCACCTGATTGAGTTTCAGCATCAGAAATAGAAATATTATTGGTATTCTCAGGTGTGTCTACAGTAGGTTCACTAGAAGCATGCAAAGTTTGATCGTTTTTATTTTTCTTCTTTTTAGAAGAACTAGGTGCCTCTAAATTATTTCTCTGAGAATCTTGCTCGATTCTCTTAGGGTGGCCTTCAGGATACAAAGGTTCCTGAGTCATTCTACCAGTTCTAGTAGCCACTCTAACAGCAAAGTCATTTTTATTATTTAATTCATCAAGCAAGTCATTTTGAGCTCTAAGTACTTACTCAGCTTGAGTAGCAACCATAGAAGCATATTTGCTAATGCGGCGAAGTTCATCTTTAACTCTGGCCAGATTATCACCTATGCGTCCTATCTCGAAAGCATTATTCTTTAACTCTCTACCAACATAAGCATTAAAACTTTCTTGCCTAGCCATAAAGTCATCAAACTCATCTAAGCATGGGCTATGAAATTTAGTAGAGGGTATTTCAACTTTATCATATCTATGGAGAGAATTTACCTTTACTACCTGTGTCGGGTTATCAAGACAATGTGGTTCTTGATGATGTAAATTAAGACCATGTATTTCTTCAATAGGAGGTAAATTCTTAACATCTTCAGCTTTAATACCTTTTTCTTTCATTGATTTCTTTGCCTCTTGCATATCTTGAGGATGAGAAATAAAACACCTCTCTTTTTGGAGTGGGTTTAGGAATAGGCTCAGGGGTTGGCTCAATTGGTTCAGGAATTACTTCAGGAACTGGCTCAGGAAGAGTCCAATTATTTTCATTAGTCAACATATTATTCAATAATATTTCAGCTTCCTCGACTGTTCTTTCCCTGAAAACACAACCAACACAACTATCCAAGTAGTCCTCGGAAGCATCGGTTAGTCCATTATAAAAGATATCAAGTATTTCATTTTTCTTAAGAGGATGATCGAGCAAAGCATTAAGTAATCGGAGAAGCCTCCCCAAGCTTGTGGGAGACTCTCTTCTTTGATTTGCACAAAATTATATATTTCCATAAGGCAGCTTGTTTCTTATGAGCAGGAAAATATTTAGCAGAGAAGTAATGAATCATATCCTGGGGACTACGCACACAACCAGGAGCAAGAGAATTATACCAAGTCTTAGCATCACTCTTTAATGAGAACGGAAATATCTTAAGGATATATAAATAGCGAGACTTCTGATCATGAGTAAACAAGGTGGCTATATCATTCAACTTGGTAAGATGTGCCACAACAGTTTCAGATTCAAGGCCATAAAAAGGATCAGATTAAACTAAAGTAATAATATCAGGATCAACAGAGAATTCATAATCCTTATCAGTAACACAAATAGGTGGAGTAGCAAAAGCAGGGTCGGGTTCCATTCTAGCATTAAGAGACTGCAGCTTCCATTTAGCTAATAATTTCTTAAGATCATTCCTATCATTGCAAGCAAGGATTTCTAGAGCAGCTTTTTCATGCATAACATAACCCTTAGGAACAACAGGTAAAACATAATCATTGGGCGAACCTTCATCATCACTATCATCAGTAATAGGATCTTCAGCAATTTCATCCTCTCTAACTCTAGCAAGTTGTTCAT
Source organism: Aegilops longissima (assembly GCA_021605205.1). Taxonomy (NCBI): domain Eukaryota; kingdom Viridiplantae; phylum Streptophyta; class Magnoliopsida; order Poales; family Poaceae; genus Aegilops; species Aegilops longissima. The sequence goes on from CM038680.1 coordinate 381,524,461, forward strand.
CTAGAAATTCACCTAATGGCAAAGTAGTATCACACACATAAGTAGTTTCATCATGCATAGCAGAAGTGGCATCATCGATAACGTGCGACATATCAGAATTCATAGCAGTAGCAGGTTTAGGTGTCGCAAGCTTACTAATAACGGAAGGAGAATCTAGTGCAGAGCTAGATGGCAGTTCCTTACCTCCCCTCGTAGTTGAGGGATAAATCTTTGTCTTAGCGTCTTTCAAGTTCTTCATAGTGATCAACAGATATAAATCCCAAGTGACTCAAAGAATAGAGCTATGCTCCCCGGCAACGGCGCCAGAAATTGGTCTTGATAACCCACAAGTATAGGGGATCGCAACAGCTTTCGAGGGTAGAGTATTCAACCCAAATTTATTGATTCGACACAAGGGGAGCCAAAGAATATTCTTGAGTATTAGTAGTTGAGTTGTCAATTCAACCACACCTGGATAACTTATTATCTGCAACAAAGTGTTCAGTAGCAAAAGTGGTATGATAATAAAGGTAACGGTAGCAAAAGTAAAGATAAATGTTTTTGGATTTTTGTAGTAGTTGTAACAGTAGCAACGGAAAGTAAATAAGCGAAGAACAATATGTGAAAAGCTCGTAGGCAATGGATTAGTGATGGATAATTATGCCGGATGCGATTCCTCATGCAATAGTTATAACATAGGGTGATATAGAACTAGCTCCAGTTCATCAATGTAATGTAGGCATGTATTCCATAAATAGTCATACGTGCTTATGGAAAAGAACTTGCATGCCATCTTTTGTCCTACTTTCCCGTGGAAGCGGGGTCCTAGCGGAAACTAAGGGATATTAAGGCCTCCATTTAATAGAGAACCGGAACAAAGCATTAGCACATAGTGAATACATGAACTCGTCAAACTACGGTCATCACCGAGAAGTATCCCGATTATTGTCACTTCGGGGTTGTCGGATCATAATAGGTGATTATAGAGTTGCAAGATAGGATCAAGAACACACATATATTCATGAAAATATAATAGGTTCAGATCTGAATTCATGGCACTCAGGCCCTAGTGACAAGCATTAAGCATAGCAAAGTCATAGCAACATCAATCTCAGAACATAGTGGATACTAGGGATCAAACCCTAACAAAACTAACTTGATTACATGGCAAATCTCATCCAACCCATCACCATCTAGCAAGCCTACGATGGAATTACTCACGCACGACGGTGAGCATCATGAAATTGGTGATGGAGGATGGTTGATGATGACGATGGCGACGAATCCCCCTCTCCGGAGCCCCGAACGGACTCCAGATCAGCCCTCCCGAGAGAGATTAGGGCTTGGCGGCGGCTCCGTGTCGTGAAACGTGATGAAACTTTCTCTCTGATTTTTTTCTCGCCGAGACGGAATATATGGAGTTGGTGTTGAGGTCGGAGGAGGTCCAGGGGGCCCACGAGATAGGGGGTGCGCCCTAGGGGGGGCGCCCCCTTGTCTCGTGGACATGCCCTGGGCCCCCTGGTGTATTTCTTTCGCCCAGTATTTTTTATAAATTCCAAAAAGTGCCTCCGTGGATTTCCAGGACATCCCGAGAACTTTTCTTTTCTACACATAAAACAACATCATGGTAGTTCTGCTGAAAACAGCGTCAGTCCGGGTTAGTTTCATTCAAATCATGCAAGTTAGAGTCCAAAACAAGGGCGAAAGTGTTTGGAAAAGTAGATACGTTGGAGACGTATCACAACCAGATATCACACTGCCAAGTTAGAGCAAGCACCTTGGATGGTGGAGTAGGGGAGCGGAGACTTGGACCTTGTAATGCACTATTAGTACAAGGAGAATCGGTACAGATGCTCCGTTTACGTTGCTGCAGAGGACCACCATCATCGCCTTCCTTACTCTTTTCCTTCATCTTTCTTGATTTTGCCTTGTCAAGTCCAACCCACAAGAAAAAGGAATAAAATTTGCTCTTCAGAACTCATTGATGCATGAGACTGACGAACACTACTTTCATGTAAGGCAGCCGCATGATAGGAGGATGGAATATGTATGAAAAACAGGACGGCGTGACATATTGACATGTATGATGTATAAAATGTAAACTAAGCACAAGGTGCTTGAACTTGTTAGAATCGATGCAAGCTAGAAACCATATGAAAGATGAAACCAATATCACTCTGCCAAATTAAAAGGGTGCCCTAACAAATGTATTTGACCAAATTAGAAGCAATACATGGCAACAAAGCTAGAAATAATATGCAATATACAGCGAATAAAGGTGACTCATTGTAAGTGATTGATGCATGATACGTAAGAGAGGTAGTTTCATGTAAGAACAAGGTTAACACATAGATGTAGTGTGTACCAAAATAGGAAGGCATGTCATATTCACGGTATAGTGTGTAAACTAAGCAGATGCAATTTACCTAATTAGAAGCATTACAAGCTAGACACCGTATGCAACAAGCAATCACATATCACACTTTGTGAAGTTAGAGCAAGCACTGTGATGGTGGTGTAGGGAAGTCACGGTCTTTAGGTGCAGAGCTACGCTCAATGTCTTCATTTAGGCTTGCTGTTTCTTGAGAATCATGTGGAGAGGATGAAATTGCATTCTTTATAAGAGTATTGCATCTCATATTAACCCACACGCGTGACTGTCTCATCATAAGCGATAGACGCAGGATACACAAGAACGGTAGTTTGATGTAAGAACATGGTGTGATAGGCAGATGTAGTATGTATCAAAAACAGGAAGGCTTTTCATATTCACATGTATAATGTGTAAGCTAAGGAGATGCAATTTAACAAATTAGGAGCATTGATGAGGGATACACAAGAAAAGTACTTTGATGTAAGAACATGGTTAATAGAAAGACGTAGTATGTACCAAAAACAGGAAGGCGTGTCATATTCACAGGTATAATGTGTTAACTAAGCAGATGCAATTTACCCTAATTAGAAGCATTACAAGGTAGACACCCTATGCAACATGCAACCACATATCACACTGCCAAGTAAGAGCAAGCACTTGCGATGGTGGTGTGGGGGAATTGCGGTGATCAACTAGAGAGCTACGTTGACTATCTTCATTTAGCCTTGCTGTTTCTTGAGAATCATGTGGGGAGGATGACACTGCACTCTTTAAACGAGTAGGGCGTCTCACATTAACCCACCCGGGTGACTGTCTCATCATAAGTGATTGATGAGGGATACAAAAGAGCATTAGTTTGATGTACGAACATGGTTAATAGACATATGTAGTATGTATCAAAAACAGGAAGGCATGTCATTATCAAAGGTATAATGTGTAAAGTGAGCATTTGCAATTTAACCAAATTGGAAGCAATACAAGCTAGACACCATATGCCACATACAACCACATTTGACAGCGCGAAGTTAAAGCAAGCACCTGGGATGGTTGTGTGTGGCAATTGAGATCATCAACTGCAGAGCTACGTTTACTGTCTCCAACTGCTAACACTGCACCCATTAGAGCGCCGAAACGATTAGTGCTTGTCTTCGAATTACACTGGAGCGACTTCTATGTTTTCTTTTCTGCATTCATCAACACTGCGTCAGAGTCTGAAATACCCATGCATAAAAAACAATAGTGTGAGTATGGGTGAAGTGTGTGCACAATTAGTATAGTGTAAAGGTAGCAGATAGCAGGTCGGTGTGAAATAAATGACGGGAGACATATGATAGCTCTACAACATGCATGGCACACTAAATTACTACAGGATTCTATGAAAATAACAGTCGACTGAAAGCAAATAGGTTAGTCCATTTTTTCTGCACCGTCCAATGTACAAAGAACGGGCAGATCGCCTTCATCTACCTCCAGCGAGTCAGTGTTGACGATCTTCCTCGAAATGCCAGCGGCCATCGGCCCAGTATTCCTCCCCTGCCTGCGCCCTCCCCTCGACCTCACCGCACCGCCGTGCTTGGCACCGCCCCCCGGCCATCCATTCAAGCCCCGCCGACCTCCAGATCAGGCGCAAGCAGCTCCTGCTCCCCACACCCCTATGATAGACACCGATGCGCTGCTTCCCCAGGGAACATGCGGACTAGGTGCTCCGCGCGCCTAAGCGGGTGTTGCTTCTTTTAATTGCGGTTCGACTGACCCTGAATTGAAATCCAGGCGGGCTACTGACCTCTAGCAAAGGTGAAATAGTAAAAGGAAGGAAACCTTGTGCATTTAGTATCACGAAGAAGATGCGATGAAGCGCTCAACTAGTTTCTTTTGTGGGATGAATACGGTGTGGCGGAGACGTAAGATTTGCACGAATAAGGGAAGAGGAGTACCTCTTTCTGCTGGCAGTGTTGTGTCCTCCTTCTGTTTTTTCGACGATCTTCTTGTTGTTTGCCGGAAACCAGAACTTGTGGAGGACAGTGCAGCCTTGGACGAACCCATGGCCAAGTTGTTGAGTGTGGTGCGGTGGCCGTCTGTCGGCGGCGGGGAAGCAGATCCGAGGCGGCGAACGACGGCGTAGCGGGAACAGCTCTAGTGCGGTGGATGGTTGCGACAGTGGAGCCGCAGCAATGAGGCGTAGGACGCGCGTGGTCGGAGTGGTTCTGGTACGACGCACGTCGGTGTCGGCGTTGTGGAGGCAGCTCTGCCTCGGCTTCAGCTGCTAAGTCCTTGAGGGCGTTGCGGTTGCGGTTGCGTTGGACGACGACGTCGGGGTACCAGCTCTGGCGTGATGGAGGAGGGCGGCGGTGGATTGGCCTCTATGGGGTGGAGGACGGACCGACGGAGGAGGATGGGGTTTCGCGGCTGGTGGAGAGGGCGTTTTCGCGCCCACGGAGTATGAATGGGGAAACGGTGGGAGGCGAGGAACTAAGGAGGAACAATGTTCGGTTTGAGACGCGCTTGTTTGAAATTTGGGGAAAGTTACAAACTTTGCCCCCATCTAAAATTTCGGACATATTCGGGTTTGGGGTAGGACAGTCATGTCAGGTGTCCCAAATGTGGGCGGGATAGATTTCGGCCGAGCGCATGGGTGTTTAGGCGCCCACGGCGTATGAATGCTTCTCGGAGGCGGTTGAGACCGACGTCTTGGTGAAGTTACAAACCTACCCCGGTTTAGACCTTTGGACATCGGGCCGATAGGCTACACGGGCCAGAGTCAGGACAGTAATTTCCTACCACCTAAACACTAGTCTCGCGCGGTTTCGGTTGACCAGAGGCCTATTTGGCGCTTCGTTCAATATTTGGGAGCAGAAGCATTAACGTTTTTGGTTCTCTTGAATTGAACTTTCAGGATTTGTCAAACTTCACAAATCTTACTCTTGAAAATCCTAAAGCTACGATTATTTTGGAATGGAGGGGGTACATTTGAATATACATTGTACACGAGTATATATTAAAAAATATGCAACTTACCCTGAGTTCATGCATGGTTCCAGATATAATCTCCTTGGTTGCAAAAAAAAGTTAGATATGCGTATGAATATATATAGCATGTTCAAACTCACAACAAAGATTGATGCCCCCTTTTGCATCTGATCTACAAATGCCATTATCTCGGGTTCAAATAGATGAATGCACTTCCTATGAATTCGAATCTTCGAAACCCCCTTTATGTTGAATTCGACATGTATTCTATTTCGTAGCTAGCAATTTGGAATGTATCCATGCAAGTGACAAATGTATAAAGTGCTTCACACTAACAACATGGAGTGCACTAATTAATGTTTATATATGAATTGCAAAAGCATCCATTGCCTGTATTTCAAACCGCTCTCACTCTATGGATCGATAATATGAAATAAACACATGCACATGCTAGAATTCAATAGAGTATGGGTGTCTTATAGACTGATTTTCGTCCATACGCAATTTGCATAATTCATGGTCTCATCCAAAAATAATAATGCCATTTATATTTTAATATAATGCGTAGAACCGCCTTTTACATGTAGATGCACTATGCCTCGCCCCGTTCTCACAGACGCGTTATATATCTCTCTATCTAACGCATAAGTGCACACACTTTATATGCATCGGCATTTCTCTTTCACACATGCTCACAATCTCTCTCAGGGTGTCGGGGTGTCTCACGCACATGCCCTCTCTGTTTCTCTCTCTCTCTTTCTGACTACTATGTACCACTCTTTTCACTAATCTCAGTTGGAAAACACTATTTCTCTCACATGCATATATACACATGCACGGTCTCTACTAGCCCTCTATACGCACATATATGTGCCTACGTGTCTCCCTACGCACATTATCTTTAGGCCTCTCTTGCACATTGCCCCCCGACACACCTCTCTCTTAGTAGTTGGCAGATATGATTTCATCATATCGTCATTGATAGGATATCCCTGGTTGTTAGGTTGGATGGTAATCTGAGGCAAAGTTTTACCCTAGTTCGGATCGGACCCTTGCAGTTGAAGAAAGAGCCTACTCCTGATGCTGTATATTAGTGATAGGGGTGTGTACAAAGTACACGTGAATACCGTGCATTGTGCGTGTGTGTATACTATCGACGAACTAGCCCCAAAGCTTGTATAACATACTAAGGGCCTAGGGTGACAAATCATATATAGTCGGCTTATCACCAATGGGGATAGAGTCCTCCATGACTGGTAGCCGTGTTGTTGTACGAGTCCTCCACATGGGTCTCGTATAACATGTCTCGGTCCAGCCTATATGTGGCGCAGGATGGAACCGACCCATGAGTGTTGATGTTGACCCACCACAACTAGAAATGATGTGCCCACCACACCACACACGCGATGGGCCACTAAGAAAATAAGCATATACAATAGTACAACGGTATCTAGCTCACGATACGTGTCCATATTTTGTTGGTGACACTGACAGACTTTGCATTTGATGCGTGCTCCATATTTTGTTGATGACACTTACGGTCATTGTATTTGAAGCGAAAGCACGATATGGTCACTGGACTTCAGAATAAGCTCATCACGGTCACCACATACATTTTTGTCGTGCTAACCAACATGTGGTTGGATGGTTAGAGGACAGTGGTTTCTCGATCCCACCAAGGTTAAAGTCCCGGTGCTCGCATATTTCTTGTGTTAATTTCAGTATTTTCTGGCGATGTACATTCAGTGGGAGGAGACGTTCCACTCGACTACGAGGCACCTATGGTGACTTCGTAAAATGTCAAGATCATATATGCTGGCCCACTCTCTCGAAGGTGCTCATAGGGGTAGGGTTCGCGTGTGTGCGCTTATAGCGGTGAGTGCTTGCGCGTATATATGAGCCCTTGCGTCTGTACCGTGTTAAACAAATACATGTCATGATTATAAGGTCACTGGCTCACCCGTACAACTCCGTATTATGTTGATGACACAATCAATTGACCAGTCAAACGTTCCACGCGGCGCAACTAGTGTTGCACCATCGGGGCGCGTAGCCATGGGGCCCACCTGTCAGCCCGTATATGAAAGAAAGAAATGGTAGTTTGGGTCTGTACTGTGTTAATAAAATAGGAGTACATTTTAGGGTGATCATACGGTCACTGTCTCACCATACAGCTCCGTAATTTGTTGACAACATGATTAATTGACCAGTCAAACAGTCCACATTTAGCAGCGCACATTACCATAGGGCCCACCCGTCAGCGCGTATATGAAGGACAGAAATGGTATTAAATTAGAGGTCGGTGGGTATTCGAAGTCGTGAGACCTCTGGTTGGCAGTCACCGGCGGTTGGGGGCGTCATTAGGCGGTGGGGTGGGGATCCCAGAAAAGCTCGACGCGGGGCTAGAGGATGGCGGTGCGGCGGACCGGGCGGGGGAGTGGTTTCGGGAGGGCGGGCGGCGGCGCGGCGGGGGCTGGCGGTTCGGCGGTGGTGGCTGGTGGCTCGAGGGTGGAGTTTGATGATAAACTGGAGGCCCTTGATTTCGTATCCAACGGCTGGAAAATCTAATGACCAGAGATGAAAAAGTCGGTCGACCGACATGTAGCCTCACCCGCACGCACACATGCACGCACGCAAGACACGCCCGCATGTAGGCGTGCAACACCGACACGCACACATAACGCATACACGCACGCATCTTTGGCGTGCAACATCGACACGCATACATGCACTCACGAACACACGCACGCACGCACCCATGCATGCAACACTGAAACGCACCCTTGCACGCACGCAACACTCGCGACGCTGCATGCACACAGCACACGCACGTAAGACACACGCCAACCTATACGTGCATGCACCCTTTGTTAAGGACATGGATTATTATGGGTATTAATCAATCTTATCTCGTGATAAGCGTAACATTGATTTTTGCAGCGGTCTTTATGAATCACAACGAATCGAACGGGCTATCAACATAGTAGGCTTATCTACATGAAAAAGAAGACGTCACACTCAATGAACAATCATCGGTTTATGAAATGCCCGCTTCTGACCGCCCTGGCCCACCAAAGGTTCCTCTGCTGTGCGCTGCCTGCGTTGGGTCACTGACATGCAGGCCATGCACCCAAAGAGCCCACACGTCAGTAGAAGAACGGCGCGGTGTCCTAGGTCAGAGTCGAGGGCGCCACTCGCGGCACGCCCGGCTGAACACACTTCCGTGCCGCATTCAAACGCCTCCATGAAACCCGCCCGTGCGGAAGCCGAGAAACCCACTCTGGACACACATCTGTTCATGACCGGGACGGCGTTAAATGCAACGCCGGCCGAGCTCCTCCCGTCTGCCGTCTATTTAATCTCCTATTTAAACAAGGCCAAACGCCGGCCAAGAATCGCACACCTCCGCCGCTCCCCTATCTCCTCCACCATTTTGTCCACTCTTACAATGGCTTACAAAGAGTAGTTATTCCGCATCCAAGCCGGCTAGGTAGCCCGCCGGATACGAGCTATGCAGCTCGCTGATCCACCTCCCTCCCCTCGCCCGACGGAGCCAGTTGCCGCCCCAAGCCGGCGCGCGGTTCAGCAACTCGCCGCTCCAGGCTAGCTCGATGAGGAGCGGCGCACGGGCGTCGTTGATGTTTTCCACGCCGCCGCCTCGTACCACGTCTCCCGTTTTTGTGGCCGAGACTCCCATGCCGGCGGCCGCGCCATGCAAGCAGCGACAGAAGCCGGGTGCGGGGAGAGCGACGAGTCGGTGGCCAGCGCCTCCGCGTTCGCCGCCATCATCGAGGAGAAGTAGAACACGGGAGGCCGCCGCCGCTTGGGTCCCATGTAGGCCACCGCGGAGGCGACGCCGACGTACACAACAGGTGTTTTGCCGGATCTTTTGTTGCGAGGACCTTCGTCGACCCCGCATAGGCTCCACGGAAGAGGGGAATGTTAGGATGAACTCGAGCCAGTGCCGGCCATGGCAAAGTAGTGGCCGGTGATGAACTCGAACCGGTGCCGGCCACCATCATCTTACGGCACCAGCCAATGATATCAGTTGGGCAGTGGGGAAGCGAGCCGTCCTTTGCGTTGAAGCATATACCTCCGGGGCTCCCGGCAGTCTGGTGATCGTGCTGCCGGACATGAGGAACACAAATCGATTGGCGGGCGACCATTTAGGCCAGGTATTATATACCTGTGCTGTCCAGAACTAGCACCGCGTAGTTCATTTGAATGTAATGAAATCCGTCATGTTTGTATGAAAATCCGGTATTTTATATGATTTCCGTCGTTGTTTATATGAAATATCAGTTTGTCTACGTGTTTGCGTGAATTTCGTCCGGTTGGTTGAGTTGCTGTCATAATGTGTGCGGATACGGTTGGATGGCGTAATTTGTGGGTCACCGATCGGTCTGCGGGCGGCTCGGGCGGTGTTGTGGGACCAAAAAAACACAGCTCATGTGAGCTCGTCTCCAACATGCGCGCTGGAGGATGCATGACAGCATGAGCACCCGAGCCATTCCTCGTTCATCGGTGGCAAAGGCACCGGTGGACAAAAGGGTCGCCAATATTTTGGATACCCCAGGCAAGATCCAAACAACCCCTCCCAATAGATTCAGATCCCTCGTTCGCCGTGGAATTTTGCCATGTGTTGTTTTCATGGACTAGCAAGATGCCCGTGCATTGCACGGAACATCAAGATGCATTTTTTTACAAACTCCCGCATGCATGCAAGGGATAATTAATGTCCTCCTTTGCTAGTACCACGAGGCAAACACCATTAATATTGCATCGATTAGTGTTAGTGGCCTTGTATATCTGCAAATTGTAATTTTGATTGTGGCCCCTTGTATATAAAAATGGAGGGAGAAAGATGAGAGATAAGATGAGGAGGAGTGGGGCGTGGTGGTGACTGGTGGTCGGACTGGGCGGAGGCATGGGGATGGACGGTGCATTATGTCTAGGTTTGTATCTCACTCACACACACCACGTAGGTGGGGGCGACGCCACGAAGAGAAGAGGTGCACGCACGGCGCACGTACTCGGTCTCTTTCCCAACCACACCCGCTGGGTACACGGTGGAACTCATTTCAGTACAAAAAGGCAGCCCACGTGGTAATTTGGCACGTGTCTTTGGTTGTTCACTTGGTGGAGGGAGGATCGTCTACCACGGGTGAACAAACAAATTGCGACTTGACGCGTTATGTTAAATTAAAAAAGAGGCAAACCATGTGGGGCCTACCTTAGAGGCAAGGCTCGATACATTTGAGTACTTTTGATGTGTCCCGTCAACTCATGAGCGAGGAGAAGCTTGCTTAGTCGCCGTCTCCCCGCCCACGGGCGCGGTGGCTCACAGGATGAGGTGAAGCTTGCTTACAGTAGTAGTACTACTACTACTACTAGTACTTTACGCCTTCGCCCGCTCCCTCGCACGCTGCCTTGATGGCTCACAAAGACGAGGAGAAAATTTTACTACTCCTCCGTTTACTCCTCGTCCCTACTACGTATACTTTGGTTAGTACTCCCTCCATTTACTTATACAAAGCCACTATAAAAAAATACATTTTGCATCTATACAAGGCCACAAATAATAATCGAGACAAAAGTTACTACTCCCTCCTTCCCAGTTTATGGCTCAATTTCAAAATCTCTCCAACCAAGGTAGACGGTGAGTGGTCGAATTAATTTCGTAGTTTGCACAAGTAATTAGTACGCTCGTTTTTCTCAAGAAGTTATGTTTACCGAGGCATTAATTAGAACGAATGCATGAATGACCACTAAATTTCCATGAACTTGTATATGCATCGGTAAGTACAATAGTGCGCTTTAGAGCATGGTTAATAGTATAGCCAGCTGCTGGCTATAAGCCATTGCCATGTCATCTATAGCCTATCTTCTGGCCAACATGTACAATAGTTGATTAAAAGAGTGTACTACTTATTTATTATATGGCCCACATTTCACTCTCACAAAGTGCCTAGGAGCACGTGCTAGAGCTGGCTCTTCACCAAGAGCCCGCTTACCTTCTCTCTCCTCTTCTCTTTCCTCCAACTAAGCAAATATATACTAGTTTATATCTTATAGCCCGCTGAGTCAGCTCTATTGTACTTGCTCTTACATGGCATTTTTGCATATGTGGAGGAAAGAGAGGCAAGGAAAAAGTGGAGAAGTGGGCTCTCATGCAAGAGCCAGCCTCTACTACATGGTGGAGCATTGGGAGAGGCACCTGTATGGAGGTGGTCAGGAATCGAGAGACTAATGCCGGTCGTAGCGCCGCAGTTAAAATGATAATAGCAAGTCAAATCACGGGGCCTCAACTGTCCAGCAGTAACTCGCTGTCAAATCACACAGCCCTACGTTTGCAGCGGCCTACTCCCTCGTCTTCTCGCGTCTTTGTCGAACCGACTAGGCGGAACTGCCCCGCTGCCTACCACGCAGGAAAAGCTCCGCCCTCGACTTTTAAATACAACTACATCCGCTTAAGAATCCAATGATATACTTTTTGTGACATAGTAACTCATATTTAGTTAGTCAAATGGATGACCTAGAACTACGTGCAGGCCCTATAAACCGAGACGCCTAAAAATAAAAAAACCGAGATGGAGAGGGTAGTTCAGCACGTATCTTTTTAGATCAATATAGTCGGGATTCACCAAGGAGCAAAACCAAGTGGTAGGCTGCTCCTGTCGTGTTGGCGTAGCAACTCAAGCAGGGTCAGTCCGCACACGAAATGGCGACACACTTAAGAGGACCCCTTTGGCTGACATGTGGCTCATCCACCGTCTTGTTCCACGTGCGATGCACCAAATTACAGTTCGGAGCAGTGGTTGGAATTGGAGGCACCCCGGTCGTGGCGCCCGCAGATAGTAGAAAATGAGCGATGAGGGTCAAATCACAAAGCCCCTCCTTTCCGCATTAAGCTGGAGTCTTTGGGCCAGACGAAGCAACCATCATTTCACTCTAGGGCGCAAGAGCATAAAGAAAGAGAAAACAATGATGCGTATGGCAGCTACCTAGGGCACCCTAGGATAGGGGTCTCCACTAGATCCTTTTTTTTGAAAGCGCCTCCACTACAAATCGGCTTCTCCCTCGTCCTCTTGAAGAAAACCGATGATGAGTGCGGCGGTAGGGTTTGTAGGAGTACTACAGCGAGCGGGGCCACGTCATAGTAAACGGGTTCGAGTCGACGCCTTAAATATGTGTGGGCCGCTTGGTTTTATGGGAACGAGGCAGCATTTTGGGTTCGGGGACCAGTGGAGATATAGTATGTACAAAAGGTTGTGGACGTAGGTTCGAACGAAAGGCAATGATGCATGGGCCCTGCATTTTGATAGACCCGGGGCCGCGTGAAATTTGCTACTCTACTCAAAACTAGTAAGATACACATGTATTGAACGCATGAGATTTCGAAACCAAATTATGAATAAATACACACTATAGCATGTAAAGCTTTGAGTCATATATGCATGATGTAGATGTTCGTTTAGTTCTTATAGTTCATCTCATTCAAAATCAATAAGTTTTATAAAAATGTTAAGATTCATGGGGTTGTGCACTATAAATCATAAAGTAAAAAACAAATAATGGCAATTCATTTAGAAAAAAATAATCAATTATGATACAGAAGATTCTAGAACAAAGGAGAAGTGCTTGTGTTTTGAGGTTTGTGCATTATGCTTAAGTTCAACCATGGAGTCTTCTAAATTGTACATGTGGCAGATCTGGTGGAATGTTGATGATATCCAACGGCCAGTAGTGCTCGGATTTGCCTATCTCAGCCTTTGTCGGGTTAGCTTCATCCAAATGACCATCTTTCAAAGTTATTGGCACACCATATAGTTCTTGTGCCATAGTTGCATGTTTTGGAAAAAAACTACTAGTGGGTTGTACTATCTATTTAGGAATAGAAGATGTATACATGGAAGTTGTAGGGAAAGAGATGACATGGAGCATGTCAATTCCTATAAGTAGGGATTGGAAAAGAGATGCCATTTGGTTCACATCATAGGAACTTTTCTATTGAATCTAGAGATGACATGTATGTAACACCCCGGATGTAACTTTCCATATTTGTAACTCCAACTCTTGCCATTTTCGGTATTGTGATATGATATTCCCTTCGTGGTTGGGTTTTTGCCTTTTGTTTTTGCATTTTGTTCATGTCATGTGTCTCATATCATGTCATCATGTGCATCTCATTTGCATACGTGTTCGTCTCATGCATCCGAGCATTTTCCCCGTTGTCCGTTTTGCAATCCGGCACTCCTATGTTCCCCAGCGTCCCCTTTTACATTTTTTCCGTGAGCGGGTACTAAACGTTCTCGGAATGGACCGAGGTTTGTCAAGTGGCCCTGGTATAGCACCGGTAGACCACCTGTCAAGTTTCGTGCCATTTGGAGCTCGTTTGGTACTCCAACGGTCAACCGCACTCTCGCAAAGGCCTCTTTTAAGTTGCAGCCCAACACCCCTCCAAAACCGCCCAATAACCCATCTAATTCACTTCCATGCTCTCCGTCGTCGGATCACGATCGTGTGGGCGAAAACCGCACCTCGTTTGGAGCTTCCTAGCTCCTTCTACCTATAAAAACACCCCCTCCCCCGAAATTCCGGATCAACTCCACCCTAACCCTAGCCCCGCTCCTCTCCCGCCACGGGGCGTGCCGATTTGGGCGGACACGTCCGCCGCCGCCCGGACCAACCGGGAGCCGCCACGTGTCCCGGGCGGTCCCGATTCGCCGCCGGCTCCAGAGAGCCCGCCGGGCCCAAGGGGCCCCTCCGCCCCTGCGCCCGGACCCGCCCCGCCCGGCCGCCCGTCGCCCGGCCGCCTCCGCCCGCCTTGCGCTGCCTCGGCCTCCGCCCGTCGCCCGCCTCCGCCGCCTCGGCCCCGCGCGGCCCCTTCCTCCGCCTCGCCGCCCGGATCCGCCGCCCCAGCTGCTCCTCCTTCGGCGCCGCTCCGGCGAGCCGCCGTCGGCCTCGCCTCGGTTCGCGCGCCCTGTATCTAGACCCAACGAAGGGTTGACTTCTCCTTCTCCCCCGAAAAATCCTCTAAGTCATTATTCTGCAGATTATTTGTTGCATTTTTATCATGCCATAACTTTGCACTCGTGGCTCCGTTTTGGGAGTATAGCATACCGGATTGTTCGCCTCGACGAGTGCATCATTTCATCTCATTGCATCATTTTCTTTTGAGCTCATCTTGATACCCGAAATGCTGTTAGAACAGGGCTATGTGATGTTAGTTTCAGATTCTTATCAGAACATGCACTTTTGTCATTTTTGCCATGATTGATGTGTGCACCCTATGAACTTGAGTCCTACATGTGTTTTGTAATATGCCATGCCATATTTACAGGGGTTTATTCCATGTATTTTTGTGATCTCTGTGGTGACTAGCACAAGCATGCAAACTAGGCTTCATGATGTTGTTGATTTCAGCCCCTGTTTTGCTGATATTTTTATGCCATGTTAACTTGATGCTACAGAGAGATCCATGCATATTTTGAGATACTTCAGTAAGGATGTTTTGAACATATGGTTATGCTCTATCCATCCATGCCTTTGTTTGCAATTATGGAGTGCCTTAGCCTGAGTCAATCGGGCTCTACTTTTGCTATAAAATGTTTCCTGGCAGGTTGTTTACATGTTATTCAATTTTGCCAAGGTTGTTGTAGTTGATCCGTGTATGATATGATGTTGTTCTTGCCATGTATAGCTTCTATGCAATGTCTTCTTGATGGATGTATGCTTAGTTTATCATGAAATGCTTTGTAGCGAGTGCATCGAGCTCGCGAAGATGCCTACATAATTCTGTCAATGTCATGCCCTGTTTGCTGAATCAGTTAACGAAACTTGCTATATTGACATGGGTGCTATTACATTTTCTGATCCCTTTTGGCTCATGGTCACTAAGGGACTTTTGTTCTATGCTTTGAGTAGATTCATGCCATGCCTTGTTTTGCTATTATAAGTTCCTGTAGAATGTTGTTTGCTTGCTATGAACATTGCTTCCTGATGCTGATTCTGCCATGTTCAGTTTTTCACTAAGTCTGTGAAGCTGATATATTTTGCACTTTTGCCATGCTTGTTTGGACCTGTTATGGTGTGATTTAGCCGTAGCTCAGTGATCATCTTTTGTCAAGCATCTTGAGTAGATGACTGACATATGCTTTGTTGGTACGTTTGGGTGCTGTAGGTTAATTTCTTGTTGCTTGCTAAGTGGCATCATGCTGTTAATGGCAGATTTGTGTCATTCTTGTTTTGCTTGTCATTTGCAAACCGTGCATCCGATTCCGGTGATCTTTATATCGATTTCAACTGAAATCATCTCACCTTTCCAGCGGCATACGTGGTTTGCCAAGTTGATGCCTGGTTCATCATTTTCCTTCCGGAGCACGCATACGCATTGCATATCACATCTCGCATATCATGCCATGTATTGCATCATGTTGCTTGTGCATTGCACCGTGTTCTTGCTTTGGGTAGATCCAGGAGACGAGTACGTGAACGAGGAACCTGTTGAGAATGCTTACGAGGATCAAGTTTTCGACAACTCTGAGAACTTTGCAGGCAAGATGACCATACCCTCGAAATCACTTCTATCTTTGCTTGCTAGATGCTCGCTCTTTTGCTATGCCTATGCTACGATGCCTATCACTTGCTTATCATGCCACCCATATTGCCATGTCAAACCCCTAACCATCCTTTCCTAGCAAACCGTTGTTTGGCTATGTTACCGCTTTGCTCAGCCCCTCTTATAGCGTTGTTAGTTGCAGGTGAAGATGAAGTTTGTTCCTTGTTGGAACATGGAGATGTTGTTCCTTGTTGGAACATGTTTACTTGTTGGGATATCACAATATCTATTGTTTAATTAATGCATCTATATACTTGGTAAAGGGTGGAAGGCTCGGCCTTATGCAGTGTTTTGTTCCACTCTTGCCACCCTAGTTTCCGTCATACTTGGTGTTATGATCCTTGATTTCGCGTTCCTTACGGTTGGGTGATTTATGGGACCCCTTGACAGTTCGCTTTGAATAAGACTCCTCCAAAGAAGGCCCAACTTTGGTTTTACCATTTGCCACCTAAGCCTTTTTCCCCGGGTTTCGCGAGCCCGAGGGTCATCTTTATTTAACCCACGGGCCAGTGCTCCTCCGAGTGTTGGTCCAAACTAGAGCACCGTGCGGGACCGTCCCTTGGCAACTTGGGTCACGTTGGTACCTGTACGCTTCGCTTATCCGGTGTGCCCTGAGAACGAGATATGTGCAGCTCCTATCGGGATTTGTCGGCACATTCGGGCGGCTTTGCGGGTCTTGTTTTATTGCTTTCGAAATGTCTTGTAGTCCGGGATACCGAGACTCATCGGGTCTTCCCGGTAGAAGGAATATCCTCCGTTGACCGTGAGAGCTTATAATGGGCTAAGTTGGGACACCCTTGTAGGGTATTATCTTTCGAAAGTCGTGCCCGCGGTTATGAGGCAGATGGGAATTTGTTAATGTCCGGTTGTAGAAAACCCGAAGTTGATCTTAATTAAAATACATCAACCGCGTGTGTAACCGTGATGGTCTCTTCTCGGCGGAGTCCGGGAAGTGAACACGGTGTTGGAGTTATGTTTGACGTAAGTAGTTTCAGGATCACTTCTAGATCGTTACTAGCTTCAAGACCGTGCCTTGCTTCTCTTCTCGCTCTCTTTTGCGAATGTAGCCACCATATATGCTAGTGGCTTGCTGCAGCTCCACCTCGTTACACCACCCTTCCTATAAGCTTAAATAGTCTTAATCTCGCGGGTGTGAGATTGCTGAGTCCCCGTGACTCACAGATTCTACCAAAACAGTTGCAGTGTGCCGACGATGCGGTCAGATGGCGCACCGAGCTCAAGTGGGAGTTCGACGAGGAACGTGGTCGTTACTATGTGTCTTTTCCTGATGATCGATGAGTGGAGCCCAGTTGGGACGATCGGGGATCTGTAGCATTTGGGGTAGTCTTATTTTATTTTGGTTCCGTGGTCGGACCTTGAGTGTAATCTGGATGATGGATGTTTATTTATGTATTGTGTGAAGTGGCATTGTAAGCCAACTATGTATCTCTTTCCTTATGTATTACATGGGTTGTGTGAAGATTACCTCACTTGCGACATTGCTTTCAATGCGGTTATGCCTCTAAGTCGTGCTTCGACACGTGGGAGATATAGCCGCATCGAGGGCGTTACAAGTTGGTAATCGAGCCATCCCGACTTAGGAGCCCTCGCTTGATTGTTTCTTTGGCGTTGTTGAGTCTAGAACAAAAATGTTTTGAGTCTTAGGATTATATATATCGGAGAGTAGGATTCTTTTACTCCCCAGTCCCTTAAATCGCTCTGGTGAGGTCTCCGACGTAGAAGTTTTGACTCTCCTCTCCTCAAATTTCACTAAAAAAATTTAGGATCACGCTGGTATCTTGGAATCATTCCGATGGTTTTGTGGCGAGAACATTGTTCTTGGTGCCTCGACATTTAGGGGTTGTGGCGGTGTCCGGGGAGTTGAGCTCCGGTGTTGTTGTCACAATTTTATCGTTGCGATTCGGAATACTGAGCTTTGCCGACATCGAAAATCTCTTTTGTACAGTTGTTGGTGAGATAACCCGATAACCCATCTTCGGGCGAGCTCGGGAGTATTGCCATGACTCGTATAACGGATGCTTTTCAAGGTCGAGGTACACGATTTCGAAGGTTTCTTGGTTATGTGTTGACGGATGGATACAATTGGATCTAGGTATTGTTAGTTTGGGTGATATAATTTGTGTCCCTGTATCCCCAACACCAGATTGCATAACCGAAAGTTTCGGGAGTTTATAGGTGGGATTCAAGTAGCTCTTAGCATTTCTTCCCGCAGATATTTGGTTTGTGATTGGGTAATCCTTACCACTTATTTGTTCGATCGTACCTTGTTATTTTTTTCATCAACCCTTAATCAAGTGGCTTCTCACCTTAATGGGCGTGTGATGTTAGCTTTTGGAATTCATTCGTTCATCCTTGTTCAATGTTTATTGTGAATACTATAGGTTGCAATTTCTATCCGTTGATTCAACTTGTCTATCTGTCTATCAAGTGCTAACGGATGTCACCCTCTTCAGGATGGCTCCACCAACGCGTCTGAATCCGGATCACAATGATGGGAGTCAGTCGAACCCTCCACCTCCACCTCCGCCTCCGGAGGCATGGCAAGCTATCATGGCAGCCACCAACGCAAATGCTCAGATGATTTTGCAGCTCTTGCAATAACGTACCCAAGGGCAAGGCAATCAAGGAAATCAAGGCCAAGGCAACAACCAGCCGCACTTTGCTACCCTCAATCAGTTCCTCGCTAATCAGCCGAAGTCTTTCAGCTTCTGTGTCGAGGCCACAGACGCAGACGATTGGCTTGTGGACATCTGCAAACATTTTGAATGTAGCAATGTCAGACCTGAGGACTTTGTCAAGTTTGCTTCGTTTCAACTCAAGGACCAAGCTACCGAGTGGTACCAACAATACAAAGATTCGGAGGAGCTCGTGTCATTACAGGATGAGTTCCGCGAGACTTCAAAGCTCACCACATTCGAAAAGTGTTGTTGAGAGCAAGCGTGAGGAGTTCCGCAATCTCAAGCAAGGCAACATGTCGTGTATCAATACAATATCCAGTTCCAGAAACTTCGCTCGCTTCGCTAAGCAAGGCGTCCACGATGAAAAGAGTATGATCTATCAATTCATAGGTGGCCTCGAGAAGATCTACAATTAGCTCTCGTGCTTTTGAGCGAGAAAAGTATGATGAATTCTACAACATGGCATTTGAAGCAAGAAGCTGCCCAGCTCAAGTGTGAGGCTTCTAAGAAGATAATCAGGGATGCAGTTCAGTCTTCTTCTTCCTCTCAAGTGGCAGCTAAGCAGCAGAAGTTCTACCTTCATCCTCCTCTGGTTCGTCAGCCTTATCAGCAGAAGAACTCATGTGGTCGTGGATCTTCCAACCCACCCAACCCAGGCTATCAGAACAAGTCAAATTCTCAAGCTCCAAGGTCAAATGCTCCTTATCACCGTCCGCTCTCAGAGGTGACTTGCAACAAATGTCAGCAGAAAGGTCACTACGCGAACAAATGCTTCAACCAAAGGCGCCTTCCGCCTCCTCCTCTGTGAGATCTTCCAGCAATGCAAAGGTCAAGCATAATCCCAAGTCTGCAAAGGTGAACATGATGAATGCAGCAAGCGGAGGATTCTTCGATGTGATAATGGGTAATCTCTCGCTTAATGATATTCCTCCAAAAGTCTTATTTGATACTGGTGCATCGCATTGTTTCATGTCAAGATCGTTCTTTGCAAAGAATGATTTTACTTGGTCTTACATGGATAAACCTTTGGGTGTTGTTTCTCCGGGGAAGTCAATGAGAGCCAACTCAATAGTTCATGATGTCTCTATCAAGATGGGCGACTATAGATTTCTTTCTAAACCATTTGTCCTTGGTGACTCGGATATTGTTCTAATTCTCGGGATGGACTGGCTTTCTCAGCACAAAGCTTAGCTTGATTGTGCTGCCAGGGAAATTCAATTGACTCACTCTTCTGATGATGTGATCATCTATGTCGCTCGTGATGAAACCGTTCGGTTGTTTTCTCTCAATGAGAAGGGCGAATTGGATGCTATCTCTCGATTCGATCGTTTGTGAGTACCAAGATGTCTTTCGGAAGAGCTTCGGGTATGCCTCCTCACCGGCGATTGAGTTCGTTATCGATCTTGAGCACGCATCGAACCCGCTTGCAAGCGTCCATACAATCTTGGACCTAATGAGCTGAAGGAATTGAAGAAGCAGCTCGATGAACAAGAGCGTTGGGTTTGATCGGACCGAGTTCATCTCCTTGGGGTTGTGGTGTTCTTTTGTCCAAAGAAGGATGGCACGGACCGATTTGCGTCGATTACCGTCCATTGAATAAGAAGACTATCAAGAACAAGTATCCACTTCCCAACATCAATGAGCTTTTCGAGCAACTCAAAGGTGCTAAAGTGTTCTCCAAGCTTGACCTTCGTATGGGTTATCATCAAATTCGCATTCGTGAACAAGATATTCCCAAGACAGCTTTCAGAACAAGCTTTGGTTCTTATGAATATACTGTCATGTCTTTCGGCCTTGTCGATGCTCCTCCAACATTCTCTCGAATGATGAACTTCATCTTCAACCCCTATACCAATGAATTCTTCTTGGTCTATCTTGATGATATTTTGGTCTTCTCCAAGAATAAGAAGGATCATGCCAAACATTTGCGATTGGTGCTCGACAAGCTCAGAGAGCATCAATTCTATGCGAAGTTTTCCAAATGTGAATTTTGGCTTGATGAAGTGCTTTACCTTGGTCACATCATCTCCGCCAAGGGCATCGCTGTTAACCCGAGAAGGTGTCTGCGGTTGTGAATTGGGAACCTCCTCGGAATGTCAAGCAGCTCCATGATTTTCTTGGTCTTGCAAGCTATTGCGAAGATTCGTTGAGAATTTTTCTAAGATTGCAAAGCCTCTTTCCAACCTCCTCCGTAAGCATGTGAAGTATGTCGGTCTCCACAGTGTGACGTTGCTTTCAATACTCTCAAAGAGAAACTCGTCACAGCTCTGTCTTAACTCCTCTGATGAATCCAAGCCATTCAAAGTTTTCGTGATGCTTCTCTTCAAGGTCTCGGTGCTGTGTTAATGCAAGAGAAGAGAGTTGTGGCCTATACCTCTCGTCACCGAAGCCCAACGAAAAGAACTACCCCACTCACGATCTTGAGTTGGCGGCAGTTGTCCATGCATTAATAACATGGAGGCATCTCTTGTTGGGAAGGAAAGTGGACATATTCACCGATCACAAGATTCTCAAGTATATCTTCACACAACCGAACCTCAACCTCAGGCAAACTCGATGGGTCGAAATGATTCAAGAGTACAACCCAAGTATTGAATATACTCCGGGCAAGGCCAATGTGATTGCAGATGCTTTGAGCAGGAAGGCTTACTGCAACAGTTTAATCCTCAAGCCCTTCCAACCGGATCTCTGTGAAGCTTTCCGCAAGCTGAATCTTCAAGTTGTTCCTCAAGGCTTTCTTGCCAACCTCATAGTCTCTCCTACTTTGGAAGATCAGATTCGTGAGGCTCAACTCCTGGATACCATGGTGAAAAAGGTGAAGCGTGGTATCGACAAGGGCATTCAAATACAAGTGCTTCCACATTGATGACAAAGATACTCTTTTCTTTGAGGACGGATTGTGGTTCCAAAGGGTGATCTCGTAAAGTCATTATGAGCGAGGCACACAATTCCCTTCTATCCATTCATCACGGAAGTACGAAGATGTACCATGACCTCAAGCAGTCATATTGGTGGACTCGAATGAAGCGAGAAATTGCTCAATTTGTGAATGAGTGTGATGTCTGCGAAGAGTGAAAGCGAACACCAACGACCAGCTGGTCTCCTCCAACCTCTTGCTATTCCGAATGGAAGTTTGATCATATCGAGATGGACTTCGTGATGGATTTCCTAAGTCCAAGCGTGGAAATGATGATATCTTCGTTGTCATTGACAAGCTTACTAAAGTGGCTCATTTTCTTCCTATCAAAGAATCTATCACAGCAGCTCGGTTGGCGAGCTATACACCTCGAATTGTCTCCTTGCACGGCATTCCACAATTGATCTCTTGAGACCGTGGCAACATCTTTACCTCCAAGTTTTGGGATTCTTTTGAGAAGGCCATGGGCACCAACATTCGTTTCAAAGACAGCTTTCCATCCTCAAACAAGTGGCCAAGTCGGCGAGTCAATCAAATCCTCGAAGACATGCTCGGGGCTTGTGTCATTTCCTTCGGTATGAAATGGGAAGATTGTCTTCCATATGCCGAGTTCTCCTACAACAACAGCTTCCAGCGAGTTGGGCAAGGCCCCATTCGAAATTCTCTATGGCGAAAGTGCCGTACTCCTCTCAATTGGTCCGAGACAGGTGAGCGCCAACTTCTTGTCAGCGACTTGATCACAAAAGCGAAGAAATGTGCAAAGTCATTCGTGAGAATCTCAAAGCGCGCATAATCGCGCCGAAGAGCTATTATGATGACAAGCACCGTGATGTGGCTTTTGAAATCGGAGACCATGTCTACCTCCGCGTCTCGCCAATGAAAGGCACTCGTCGATTCGGTATCAAAGGGAAGCTTGCCCCTAGATCGTGGGTCCTTTCAAGATCATTGGCAAAAGAGGCGATCTCGCCTATCAACGAGCTTCCGTCCAACCCGCGAACGTGCACGATGTGTTTCACGTGTCACAACTTCGCAAGTGCTTCAAGACTCTGGCGCACTATCAACTTCAAGAAATTGACCTCCAAGAAGATCTCTCTTATCATGAGCACCCCGTTGCTATTCTTGAAGAAACCGAGCGCAAGACTCGCAAAATGTCAATCAAATTCCTGAAAGTGAAGTGGTCACACCATTCCGACTGAGAAGCCACCTGGGAGCGCGAGGATCACCTCCGTTCCGAATATCCGGAGTTCTTTCAGTCCTAGATCTCGGGACGAGATCCTCTTGTAGTGGTGGAGTGTTGTAACACCCCGGATGTAACTTTCCATATTTGTAACTCCCACACTTGCCATTTTTGGCATTGTGATATGATATTCCCTTCGTGGTTGGGTTTTTGCCTTTTGTTTTGCATTTTGTTCATGTCATGCATCTCATATCATGTCATCATCTGCATCTCATTTGCATACGTGTTCATCTCATGCATCCGAGCATTTTCCCCGTTGTCCGTTTTGCAATCCGGCACTCCTATGTTCCCCGGCGTCCCCATTTACATTTTTCCATGAGCGGGTACTAAACGTTCTCGGAATGGACCGACGTTTATCAAGTGGCCCTGGTATAGCACCGGTAGACCACCTGTGAAGTTTCGTGCCATTTGGAGCTCGTTTGGTACTCCAACGGTTAACCGCACTCTCGCAAAGGCCTCTTTTAAGTTGCAGCCCAACACCCCTCCAAAACCGCCCAATAACCCATCTAAGCCACTTCCATGCTCTCCGTCGTCGGATCACGATCGTGTGGCGAAAACCGCACCTCATTTGGAGATTCCTAGCTCCTTCTACCTATAAAACACCCCTCCCCGAAATTCGGATCAACTCCACCCCTAACCCTAGCCCGCTCCTCTCCCGCCACGGACGTGTCCGATTTGGGCGGACACGTCCGCCCGCCCCCGGACCAACCGGAGCCGCCACGTGTCCCGGGCGGTCCCGATTCGCCGCCCGCTCCCAGAGCCCGCTGGGCCAGGCGGGCCCTCCCGCCCACGCCTTGGTCAGCCGCCGCCCACAGGCCGCCTGCCCAACCGCCCGCCGCCACGCTGCCTGCCTCGGCCTCGCCCGTCGCCCGCCTCGCCCGCCTCGGCACCAGCCTGGCGCCCGCCGCCGCCCTAAGCCCCCGGATCCGCCGCCCCGCCCGCTCCTCCTCCGGCGCCGCTCCGGCGAGCCGCCGCCGGCCTCGCCTCGGTTCGCGTGCCCCGGATCTAGATCCAACGAAGGGTTGGCTTCTTCTCCCCCGAAAGATCCTCCAAGTCATTATTCTGCAGATTATTTGTTGCATTTTTATCATTCCATAACTTTGCACTCGTGGCTCCGTTTTGGGAGTATAGCATACCGGATTGTTCGCCTCGACGAGTGCATCATTTCTTATCATTGCATCATTTTCTTTTGAGCTCATCTTGATGCCCGAAATGCTGTTAGAACAGGGCTATGTGATGTTAGTTTCAGATTCTTATCAGAACATGCACTTTTGTCATTTTCGCCATGATTGATGTGTGCACCCTATGAACTTGAGTGCTACATGTGTTTTGTAATATGCCATGCCATGTTTACAGGGGTGTATTCCATGTATTTTTGTGATCTCTGTGGTGACTAGCACAAGCATGCAAACTAGGCTTCATGATGTTGTTGATTTCAGCCCTGCTTTCTTGATATTTTTATGCCATGTTAACTTGATGCTACAGAGAGATCCATGCATATTTTGAGATACTTCAGTAAGGATGTTTTGAACATATGGTTATGCTCTATCCATCCATGCCTTTGTTTGCAATTATGGAGTGCCATATCCTGAGTCAATCGAGCTCTACTTTTGCTATAAAATGTTTCCTGGCAGGTTATTTACATGTTATTCAATTTTGCCAAGGTTGTTGTAGTTGATCCGTGTATGCTATGATGTTGTTCTTGCCATGTATAGCTTCTATGCCATGTCTTCTTGATGGATGTATGCTTAGTTTATCATGAAATGCTCTGTAGTGAGTGCATCAAGCTCGCGAAGATGCCTACATAATTCTGTCAATGTCATGCCCTGTTTGTTGAATCTGTTAACGAAACTTGCTATATTGACATGGGTGCTATTACATTTTCTGATCCCTTTTGGCTCATGGTCACTAAGGGACTTTTGTTCTATGCTTTGAGTAGATTCATGCCATGCCTTGTTTTGCTATTATAAGTTCCTGTAGCATGTTGTTTGCTTGCTCTGAACATTGCTTCCTGATGCTGATTCTGCCATGTTCAGTTTTTCACTAAGTCTGTGAAGCTGATATATTTTGCACTTTTGCCATGCTTGTTTGGACCTGTTATGGTGTGATTTAGCCGTAGCTCAGTGATCATCTTTTGTCAAGCATCTTGAGTAGATCACTTCCATATGCTTTTTTGGTACGTTTGGGTGCAGTAGCTTAATTTCTTGTTGCTTGCTAAGTGGCATCATGCTGTTAATGGCAGTTTTGTGTCATTCTTGTTTTGCTTGTCATTTGCAAACCGTGCATCCGATTCGGTGATCTTTATATCGATTTCAACGAAATCATCTCACCTTTCAGCGGCATACTTGGTTTGCCAAGTTGATGCCTGGTTCATCATTTTCCTTCCGGAGCACGCATACGCAATGCATATCACATCTCGCATATCATGCCATGTATTGCATCATGTTGCTTGTGCATTGCACCGTGATTTATTGTGGTTCCATTGTTTGTGTTCTTGCTTTGGGTAGAGCCGGGAGACGAGTACATGAACGAGGAACCTGTTGAGAACGCTTACGAGGATCAAGTTTTCGACAACTCTGAGAACTTTGCAGGCAAGATGACCATACCCTCAAAATCACTTCTATCTTTGCTTGCTAGATGCTCGCTCTTTTGCTATGCCTATGCTACGATGCCTATCACTTGCTTATCATGCCACCCATATTGCCATGTCAAACCCCTAACCATCCTTTCCTAGCAAACCGTTGTTTGGCTATGTTACCGCTTTGCTCAGCCCTCTTATAGCGTTGTTAGTTGCGGTGAAGATGAAGTTTGTTCCTTGTTGGAACATGGAGATGTTGTTCCTTGTTGGAACATGTTTACTTGTTGGGATATCACAATATCTATTGTTTAATTAATGCATCTATATACTTGGTAAAGGGTGGAAGGCTCGGCCTTATGCAGTGTTTTGTTCCACTCTTGCCACCTAGTTTCCGTCATACCGGTGTTATGTTCCTTGATTTCACGTTCCTTACGGTTGGGTGATTTATGGGACCCCTTGACAGTTCGCTTTGAATAAGACTCCTCCAGCAAGGCCCAACTTTGGTTTTACCATTTGCCACCTAAGCCTTTTTCCCCGGGTTTTCGCGAGCCCGAGGTCATCTTTATTTAACCCCGGGCGGTGCTCCTCCAGTGTTGGTCCAAACTAGAGCACCGTAAGGGACCGTCCCTTGGCAACTTGGGTCACGTTGGTACCAGTCGCTTCGCTTATCCGGTGTGCCACGAGAACGAGATATGTGCAGCTCCTATCGGGATTTGTCGGCACATTCGGGCGGCTTTGCTGGTCTTGTTTTATTCTTTGTCGAAATGTCTTGTAGTCCGGGATTCGAGACTGATCGGGTCTTCGGTAGAAGGAATATCCTTCGTTGACCGTGAGAGCTTATAATGGGCTAAGTTGGGACACCCCTGCTGGGTATTATCTTTCGAAAGCCGTGCCCGCGGTTATGAGGCAGATGGGAATTTGTTAATGTCCGGTTGTAGAAAACCCGAAGTTGATCTTAATTAAAATACATCAACCGCGTGTGTAACTGTGATGGTCTCTTCTCGGCGGAGTCCGGGAAGTGAACACGGTGTTGGAGTTATGTTTGACGTAAGTAGTTTCAGGATCACTTCTTGATCGCTACTAGCTTCACGACCGT
The DNA here is from genome assembly GCA_021605205.1 of Aegilops longissima. NCBI lineage: Eukaryota > Viridiplantae > Streptophyta > Magnoliopsida > Poales > Poaceae > Aegilops > Aegilops longissima. The sequence continues at coordinate 381,550,929 of CM038680.1, forward strand.
GCCTTGCTTCTCTTCTCGCTCTCTTTTGCGAATGTAGCCACCATATATGCTAGTCGCTTGCTGCAGCTCCACCTCCTTACACCACCCTTCCTATAAGCTTAAATAGTCTTGATCTCGCGGGTGTGAGATTGCTGAGTCCCCGTGACTCACAGATTCTACCAAAACAGTTGCAGGTGCCGACGATGCCAGTGCAGATGGCGCAACCGAGCTCAAGTGGGAGTTCGACGAGGAACGTGGTCGTTACTATGTGTCTTTTCCTGATGATCAGTAGTGGAGCCCAGTTGGGACGATCGGGGATCTGTGTAGCATTTGGGGTAGTCTTCTTTTATTTTGGTTCCGTAGTCGGACCTTGAGTGTAATCTGGATGATGGATGTTTATTTATGTATTGTGTGAAGTGGCGACTGTAAGCCAACTATGTATCTCTTTCCCTTATGTATTACATGGGTTGTGTGAAGATTACCTCACTTGCGACATTGCTTTAAATGCGGTTACGCCTCTAAGTCGTGCTTCGGCACGTGGGAGATATAGCCGCATCGAGGGCGTTACAATGTATCTCAATTCCTATGAGGAGGGATTAGAAAAGAGATGTAATTTGGTTCATATCATAGGAACTTTTCTATTGAATATACGCTAATGTTTATTTTCCTTTGAAATTAAGGGAGTATAGGAATCCATTCATATGAACCAAGTGGCTCTAAAGCTATAGAAATGATATCATGTTTATTTCCTTTGAAATGTGGAGTATATGTATCTATTCCTATGAACCAATTGGCTCTAAAGGAAAAAAATCCTATAAAAATCATATCATATAGAGTTTCTATGATATTCCTCGACACTAAAGGATGCTTGAAATTGCTGCGGGTGATACGGTGTTCTTTCTTTGTAGACTCCTCACCCATATTTATAGTTACTTCTCGAAGACGAATGAAATGATATATACAGGATATTCTACATGTGCAATTTGGTACACGTAAACTCGGTAAAAGTTTGCGAGGTTTGAATTTTCAATAAAGCTATATGCACTGCATTTCGGAACGAAGGGAGCATACGACAGTTGCTAACACTCACGTGGAAGATTTGTGTGTAGGAGGAGTGGCTGTTCTGTTAAATGACATGGCAAAACTGACACTTTCGGATGCCAATCTAACGGTTCTTACGACGTTCGTCAGACGCAGGCTTGTGACGAACGTTTGTCGGATAATGATTTACGGACACATGCATTGCATTGATACGTGCCCCCCTCTCTCTCACGCACACGCACCCTCACAAGTCACGACTCTCCCGAGTCCTCTCGCGAGACTCAAGACGTCGCACCCACCGCCTATCTGCATGTAGACGCCACGCGCATATGTGCTCTTCACACCCTACCCTCAAAACTTCTAAAAACAAAATACGGCCGCGCACATTTTATTTTAGCTCACACGTCACACACTTATACTACTACTCTTGCGGCGAACGTTCTTTGGGCATAGTATATTGTACTCTCACGAAGAGAAGCGGTGCACGCACACACTAGTTCTCTCACACCCACTCGCGGGTACAGGTAGGAGCACATTTTTTTTGAAGCTGGTACAACAAAATCACTCCACTATATATAAAAGCAGGAGCCTTAGCGCTTGCTTTACTAGGGTTCCTCTCGTTCACTCTCTCATGCTCTCCAGATCTAAGCAAGGCATAGGTGGCCACACTCTCTCTCAGCTCACGGCTGGTCACAAATCCGGCCGGACAACCTCGCCGGGGCAGGGGTGTAGGTGCATCGTTCATGCTGTCGTCGGCGGCGAGGGAGGAGACCAACGGCTGCCCGCGCGTCCCGATCAGCGGCCGTGTCGTTCTCTCTGAGAGAGCGCCGGCTCGGGAGGGCCTCCGACCCCTTCTTCCTCCCTGCGGTATTGTGGCCAAGATGCGGCCTCCCGACGCCGTCTTTGCCACATGCCGACGACCGCAGGTATATATTCCTTCGAAACCTGCCTTGCTCTACTACCCCAGCTCCCTTCGTGTGGATCCTTTTCTACTTCCGTCCGCTGTTCCAAAGCCACCTAGACTTCTACTATTATTAGAAGTAAAGCTAGTTCATACAGTCGACTCAAAGCGTTGGTTCAAACAGGGAAGAAAGCAGGAAAGCTGCAGCATGAATCTAGGACTTGGTTCTAAGAGGAGACGGGAGAAAGTAGTAATATCTGTCACTGTTTAAATAATCGTATTTCGTATTTGCACAAACAGGGATGTGTGTCTTCGTATCGTTTCTATCCGCGCAATCAAAAGCACACACCTCAGTTTTAGTACAACTGCACAAAATGAGATCTTATATATCCAAATGAATAGTTTTGATCTGAACAAGATTATTGGCTTGCTGCAATGCTTTCCATGTCTGGAGAAGTTGCATATAAAGGTGATAATTTCACGCACATTGGAAGCCCGCATATAGTGTACTAGAATTAACCGTTCAGTTGTTGCTCTTTCGACACTCTTCTTTCAGACCTTAACTGTTTTCAATCTTCATGTATATTTAGGCAACATGACGGGGTAAGAAAGTTATAACCAATCGGTGGATTCGTAAGCATCGGGATTTTCTCACTTCTCATGAGATTCGATTGAAGACAATAACGCTAGAACGATATGTAGCCAACCGTGCAAACACAAGATTTGTCACATTCTTCCCGCTGAATGCGAGGTTACTATTGTCCATCGGGCTTAAGTTTATCAACAACATGGTTTTGACGGATGGGTATGTCAAGAGCAAAAAAGGAGTTTCGGTGGGCAAAGAGCTTACGAGCGTGTCGGGCTTCTATTTACAACATATTGTGGTCATAATCCAGTAAATTTTACGACCCAGGATGTTCATTCTATGGACCTGACCGATCCATTTGACTGTGACTGCCGAAAACAATGTTGGAGTTAGATATTGTTGCCCTTTTCAATCTGGGTTTTTTTTGTAAACCTGATGAACAATTAACCCATGTGCCTTTGTACAGTTTGTAAGCTGGAGTTAGATGTTCCTGTCCTTTTCAACTCGGCTGTGACTGTCATATTTTCTTTGAAACAAGGCAAATGGCTTGCCATTCGTTTAATTTATAGTGAAATGTTGTAACAAATCCCAACCAAGGGAAATAACATCACTCTCATCGGCTGCTTGAGCTCACTGTGCTTTACAGAAGCCAAGTGATTAGCCCCCACCAGCACCCACGAACTTATTTCGAACTAGCACATCAAATGGGCTGTAAATTTTCATAGGAAAGGCTGCATGACCGTGACAGATTTGGATTCTGACAGTTGGGACCCGCGAGGAAATAGCCTATCCAAGGTGGTGTCGACTTACTAGCCAGTCAACTAACGATTCTGCCTACCAGCCATTGGATTGACATCCAACATCTGTCGTGTATCTTCTATCTCTTGTCTTCTTCTTCCTCCAGCTGCCCAAACCAAACCACCCCGTCGGCTCCGCCTGCTCCCGCCTCCCATGGCTGGCTGCGCCTCCGCCGCCCTACAGTACGTACCCTCCAACGTTGGCCAGTCCCTCCCTCTATTCCCCACACGTCCTGTTATTCTCCGGCAACGTCAGCCCCAACACGCACCCGCGCCCAACCAGTCAACCTCGTATTCCCCTCCGCTGCGATCGGACCGCGCATGTTCAACGGCTCTGTTCGTTCCGTCCCGAGGCCTCGTCGTTGTCCTCCGCCTTGCGGACTTGGTTCGCTTCGCCGCAAGTGCGCCGCCTTCTCTTGCATTGTCAACGCCGTCAACAACCGAGAGGAACAAGGAGATGATCAGACGTGGAGAGGATGACGAGAGGGACCCACCAGCGTCATGGCGATGACGCAAGCAAGTGCCTCTATAGTACAAGCCCAAAAATATGGTTCCTCCTAATGGTTGGACATCTGAGGCTCACGCCATTGTCAACGTAGTCAATATACGAGAGAATTACACTACGAGCGGCTGACACCAAGGACCCAGCAAGTCGCGCAGTTTTTCTTTTTGAGGAACAAGCAGTTGTTATTTATACTAGTTTTAGCGATGGATCAGGGTAACAACGGGGCTGTGCGGGGGCTGTGGCCTATCTAGCCAGGGTTTTATTTATGTTTACCACATCATGAGCCCAGTTGTGTTTTTTTCTTGCTAAAAATGGCTAGCCCAGTTCTATTTTTTTTAAAAGAAATACCCAAACAAGGCCTACTTGCTTTATCGGCCCTACTGGGCTACAAATCTTTCAAGACGAGGAGAGTTTCATTCGGTTTGCCCAGAAATGGGTTGTACATTTTTAAAACACATCAAACCAGGAATTAGTTTCAATTTTTTTTTTCATTACAAGATCTTAAATTCCATTGATTTTATGCGTGGACTAAATTATTTGGATTTTATATTTATATAAATTATTTTTCAAAATAGTTTGAATGTGGATCGATATTTCTGGATTAAAAACAGTTGACCGCACCGAAATATACAAAATTTCATATACTTTTTAACCGTGGCCACAATATGGGGTGTAATGCTAACAAAAAGAAGATGGGCTCCAAAAAGATTCTTAAGAATTAGCAAATGGGTTGTACATTATTAGAAATAATGCAGATGGGTTGTATGTTGTTTTCCACATATTAGAGGCTGACTTTTGCGCCTACTACAGGTTGACGCGTATGCTTTCATAAAGGTTGGCCTTTGCAACGCCTACTGTTAACTTAGTGAACACACGAGAGCAAAGGATCGTTGGATGTCCATCCAACGGCCGTCGTCTTCTTCAATCTCTCGCTCTGCATGCTCCAAATGCTCAAACAAGCGCCAAGCGGGACTGCTGCTGCTCCCTCCTCCCGCAGCCGGCTATGTTGCCGTGCAGCCTCACGCCCCACCGTACTCCCATCGCTGGCCTAGCTATCCTCTACTCACCCACACATGCTGTTATTCTCCGGACGACAGCAGCGAACCAAGAACCCTCGTACTCCTCCGCGTGGGAAACAACTGCCGAGTATTCCCTGGCTCCATGTCGTTCCCTTCCTAGGCCTTGCCGACGCCCACCGCCCTGGTGCTCTCGGCGCGGCCTGGTCAACGTGGTCAATGAACGACATCCATCGGAAGTGGACTGTACGTGGAGAGGCTCACAGCTGGGTCCACGGCCGCACGCAAGGAAATGCCTCCTTATTAGGTGCAAAATAATGATTCCTCCACTTGACAGCTAGGACCCACAGGAAGGGCCTATGTATTTCGCGAAAAAAACATTCCCCCCGCTGATAGGTCGGACCCACCAGCTATATCTTCGCACGCAAGGAAGTGCCTCCTTATTACGCCCCAAAAAATGAATACCCCACTGCTAGCTGGGACGCACCATATTGTTGCACTGACTTGTGGGCCTACTAAGTTGATGGGGCCAGAGGGTTTTATCAACTTAGTCAATACTCCAGTGACCGTATGATGTCCATCCAACGGCCATAGTGCTTCTTCAACCTCTGGTCTTCTTGCTCCAGCCGCCCAAAGCAAAGGTCGGTCGTGCACCGCTCCTTCCTCCGTGGCGGTTGTGCTACCGCGGAGGCCTCACCGCCACCATACTACTCCCACCATCGCCAGGCCATCCCTCCACTCACCCACACCCCTGTTATTCTGCGGCGACGGCAGCCTCACACCGCAGCCGAACCAGGAACGCCAGATCCTCTCCGCGTGGGCATCCACTGCCGCGTCTTCCCCGGCTCCGCGTCGTCCCCTTCCTAGGGCTCGCCGTCGTCCATCGCCGTGGTGCTCTCGGCACGGCATGGTCAATATGGTCAACGACCGACTTCCATCGGAAGAGTACTGTATGTGGAGAGGCTGACAGCTGGGTCCACGACAGCCGCAAGGAGGTGCCTCCTTATTACGCGGAAAATAATTATTCCTCCACCTCACAGCGGAGAACCACCGGACGAGCCACCAGTATTTTGCAAAAAAATCGTTTCCCCTGACTGCTGGGACCCACCGGACGGGCCACCGTATTTCGCAAAAAAAAACGTTCCCCTCACTATCAGCTCGGACCCACCGGAAGTGCCTCCTTATTACACACAAAAAAATGAATACTCCCCCGGCTAGCTGGGACCCACCTTGGTGGGAGGATGACTTGTGGGCCTACTAAGTTGACGGGGACGAAGGGCTTTGTCAACTTAGTCAATTTGAACGATTCTAGCTCCAATGACCGTACGATGTCCATCCAACGGCCGTAGTGCTTCTTCAACCTCTGGACTTCTTGCTCCAGCCGCCCAAAGCAGCGCCGGTCGTGCCGCATGCTCCTGCCTCCCGTGGTCGGCTTTGCTGCCGCAAAGGCCTCACCGCCCCCTACTATTCCCACCGCTGGCCAGGACCTCCGGCGACGGCAGCCTCACACCGCAGCCGAACCAGTGAACCCTCGTACTCCTCTCTGTGCGGGCTTCCACTGCCGCGTCTTCCCCGGCTCCGCGTCGTCCCCTTCCTAGGCCTCGCTGTCGTCCACCGCCGTGGTGCTCTCCACACGGCGTGGTCAACGGGGTCAAGGAACGACTTCCATCGGAAGAGTACTGTACGTGGAGAGGCTGAAAGCTGGGTCCACGGCCACATCCCAGTTTTTTTGTGATTTGCCAAGTAAGTCGCTTTGTCAGGCCTATTGGGCTGCAAATCTTTCAAGACGAGGAGAGCTTTCATTAATTGGCCGAGAAAATGGCCCATCAAGAATGAGAAATTGGTTGTACATTTTAAAACACATCAAACCGCAATTAGTTTCAAATATCTTTTTTCATTTCAAGATTTTAAATTACATTAATTTTTATGCGTGGAAAATTTGTTGGATTTTATATTGATATACATTTATTTTTAAAATCAGTTTGAATGTGAGTCAAAATTTCGGGATTAAAAACAGTTCGGACCGCACCGAAATATGCAAAATCTCGTATAATTTTTTAACTGTGGCCACAATATGGGCTGTAATGCTAACAAAAAGAATATGGGCTCAAAAAAACCTTAAGAATTAGCAAATGGGCTATAAATTATTAGAAATAATGGCAGATGGTTTGTATGCTGTTTTCCACAGATTTGAGGCTTTCCTAGAAAAGGTTGACGACAGCGGTGGATCGTTGGATGTCCATCCAACGGCCGTCGTCTTCTTCAATATCTGCTCTTCCCGCTCCGGCCGCTCAAACTAGCGTCGGCGGGACTGCTCGCTCCCTCCTCTCAAGGGCGGTTGTGTGCCGCCTGACAGCCTCGCCGCCCCACCGCATTCCCATCGCTGACCTAGCCATCCCTCTACTCACCCACACTGTTGTTATTCTCCGCGATGGCGGGCAGAACCAAGAAACCCTCATACAACGATTCTCCGTCCGTGGGAAACAACTGCCGAGTCTTCCTGCCTCCGTGTCGCCCCTTCCTAGGCCTCACTGTCGCCCACCGCCGTGGTGCTCTCGGCACGGGCGTGGTAATTGTGATCAACGACCGACTTCCATCGGAAGAGTATCAGGCGTGGAGACGCCGACAATGGGTCCATAGCTCTACAGAAGGAAGTGCCTCCTTATTACGCGCAAAATAATTATTCCTCCACCTGACAGCGGGGACCCACCGGACGGGCCACCGTATTTTGCAAAAAAAAATGTTTCCCCCTGACTTCTGGGACCCACCAGCTACACCTTCGCATGCAAGGAAGTGCGTCAGGGCAAAAAAAACAAAACGATTCGCCCCCCTGACTGCTGGGACCCACCAGCTACATCCTCGCACGCAAGAAGTGCGTCCGGGCAAAAAAAACAATTAGCCCCACATTGCTGGACCCACCAGCTACATCTTCGCACGCAAGGAAGTGCCGACGGTCGGGACCCACCTGGTCGAAGCGTCGTGGCGTTGTCATTCTGGTCGTGAACGGTACGCGTACATACCGGTCGTTGTAGAGGCACGACGCGTCGTAGTAGAGGCGCCGCACGTAGCATGTACACGCACGCACATCGCCAGGGTGCAAGAAAGAAATACGCCACGTATGTGTACATACGGCGGGTCTCAAACGCCTACTCGCAGACATCGCACGGCCGTGGCTCGTGTACATGGCTGGGTCGGAACGGAGAAACAGCATTGTCGCCGTGTTCATGGGGAGGCAACGGAATGCGTCGTGTTCATTGAGAGGCAATGGAACGCGTGGGAGCCAACCGGCTGGGTCGGAACGGAATGCGTGGTCATGTTCATCGGGAGGGCTTGGATGGAACAGGTGATGGAAACGAGGCCTGGAGTACCGCACAACAGAGGAAACGGACCTCCTACGTTCGGAACGGGGTCCTGTTGATCAGGTGGGGTGCGGCATACCGTAAAACGGAGGAAATGGACCTCCTACGGTCAAAACGGGGGTCCTGTTGATCGGGAGGGGTGTGGCGTACCGCAAAACGGAGGAAACGGACCTCCTACGGTCGAAACGGGGGTGGAGGGGTGTGGCGTACCGCAAAACGGAGGAAACGGACCTCCTACGGTCGAAACGGGGGTGGAGGGGTGTGGCGTACCGCAAAACGGACTTGTGTTGGAGCGCTATGGTCGAAAAGGGGGTCCTGTTCATCGGGAGGGGTGTGGCGTACCGCAAAACAGGACTCCACGGGATACTGTTCATCTCCACCGTCGACCTCCTCCAAAGATCCACGGCTACCGTCGACCTCCTCCAGCCTCCACCGGCCCTGCTCATCCAGCCTCCACCGCGCTACTCCACCGCTCTCGCTCAACCACCCTCCACCGCTTCACCGTTCTTCCAGCCTTCCACACCACGGGTCATGTTCAACCACCCTCCACGGGCACCTCTCCACCGCTCATCGCTCATCCAGCCCTCCACCACACCACGGGTCCCGTTCATCCGAGGCAACGCCACCACTCACTGCTCATCCAAACCCCCCGCAACGCCATCGCTCGTCCCAGAGGCAGCATCGATCGGCTTCAATTAGCAGCAGAGCGGCGAATCGCCGATCGGGTTCGCTAACAGCCATCGGTCGATTGCTCGGGTTCAAGAACACGTAGCCCGCAAAGGCAATCGCCGGGTTCGCTTAGAGCCCAACACCTTGCTCGGGTTCATTAGAATAACGCCGCACACACGCAGCGTCGTGTACGAGAGAAACGCGCATCGCTCGGCCCCCGAACTTCCACCATAACCGGGAACTCCCCGAAATTTTCCTCCCCCTCGCTTCTACCATGGCTTTTTCCGTCATGGACGGCCCAAAGAATGTCATGCAGCTACGTCTCCGGCCCGCCCAGGACGAAAAGCCCATTTTCTATCATGATTTTTTGTCATAGAAGTAGGAGCCCACCACATCTATGATGATACCGGGTTTTGTCACAATTGTCGTCATAGAAGTGTCATATGTATGACAGAAAAAAAATCGTTCGGCCCAAAATGTCACGGATGTGTCTTTTTTTTGTAGTGAATGCACAAACCTCAAAACACAAGTGCTTCTCCTTTGTTCTAGAATCTTCCATATCATAACTGCCCAAACTTTTTTTCTAGTTGAATTGCCATTATTTGTTTTTACTTTATGCTTTACAATGCACAGTTCCACGAATCATAAAATAGATTAAGGGCTTCTTTGATTCAAAGGATTCTCAAAGGAATTTTGGTAGGAATATTCCTATCTTGGTTGTTTGATTCGTAGGATTGTAAACTATAATTATTTTTTCATAGGATTTATTTGCACTAGATTTCATAGGAAACATCCCATCCACTCAAACCTCCTTGAAAGAATCCTGCATTTTTCTATGCACAATCAAACATTCGTACAATCATGTAGGATTTAAGATGACACTCCACTCTAATCCCATGTTTTTCCTATTCCCGCATTTTGGAAATCCTACAAATCAAAGAGGCCCTAGCTTTTTTATAAAAACTAATTTATTTTGAATGAGATGAACTATAAGAATTAAACGAAGGTCTACATCAGGCATATATGACTCAGAGCTTACATGTTATAGTGTGGTATTTATTCATAATTTGGTTGCCAAATCTGATGCGTGCAATGCATGTGTACCTTACTAGTACTTTGAGTATGTGCAAAACACGTAAATTAGGATTCCAATGGCACGCTACACGGTGTCTTTCTTACAGTTCATGAAGCCACGTGGCACATGTGGAGTTGTTGTCGCGACCTCCTTGTGTGGATTGATCATAGTGACGTGCTGCTTGTTCCAGAAGAATGTACTCGTCCTCTCTGAGCCACACTGATGGTACATGAACGAAGCGTAGATGTGCACGCATGCCACACATGCACTCATTCCGTCACACGCACACGCGGGTACACGGGGGCGATTTTGTACGAAGATCAACCCCATGTGATAATTTGACGTGTGTAAAGTCCTTCACTTCATTGATGGTCAATTAATACAGTGCATGCAAATTGAGTGGACGTGAGGGCGGAAGAAAGAAATTACTACTCCACTGCGTGCATGCGAGTAATTAAATCATGGGTTGCTAGTACTCCCTCCGTTTCTTTTTCGTTTGCATATAAGATTTGGTCAAAGTCAAACTTTGTAAAGTTTGACTAGCTTTGTAGGAAAAGATATCAACATTCACACTATGAAATCAATACCATTTGATACATGATGAAATTAATTTTCATAACATGTAACTTTAGTATTGTAAATGTTAATATTTTTTCTGTAAAGTTAGTCAAACTTTACGAAGTTTGACTTTGACCAAATCTTATATGCGGACTTAAAAGAAACAGAGGGAGTACTTCCATTAATCTCCTTCGTATTTTGTGTCAATTTTTGACCATATTTGTAAGTAACATAATATTTATGCATGTCATAAAAAGTGGTACAAAAAAAAGGGGCCAATTAACCAGGACGCAGGCAGCATGATCAACTTTGCCAGGGCTACTGTTGGTGGCCTTTGTATTTAAATATGGACGGAATGGAGTAGTACTATCTTTATCTTAGCCTCGTAGGGCTCTCCCAGCGCCTAGGCTCGCCTCCCCGCCTCACCCACCAGATCCCGCCATGGAGGATCCTGCCATGGACAATTTATTTTATATAAGTTACATTGATGACCTAGATACACGTGCAAGCCTTGTAAACTGAGATGGAGGGAGTACTTGAAATTTATGTTCCACTAAACTCATCCGGAGCCGTTTCGGGCCTCGAAACCAAAACCATCAATTAATCTTTACCTTGTTCCCATCACATTCCAAAGTACTAGTGCTACAATTAAGTGCAAGCCTGCTCACACCCAGTAGTACGTACCAAACCTGAATGTGTTCCCACTATGCAGGTTTTAGTACTAGTGCTAGTACTTAGGTTATAAAAAGGGGAACTACCGAACCGAAAATTACTCTACCTTTCTCCTCATAAGTCCTTCTTCTTCGTCCGTCCTTGCCATGGCCGGTATGTAGAGCTCTAGGTCGAGAACTAGTCGTAACAAGGGCGCGGCAACCAAGGCTTTGGAGAAAAAGAGAGGGCTCGCCGCCACGCAGAGACCTCAAAACATCTCTCACGGGCAGTCGATGGCTGCGAGGAGCGCCCTAGCCGCGGAGGTGAACATGCCGAGCTGGCGGCGCTGGAGTCGTTATCCCTCGACGGCATGCCCGATCAGCTCAATAAGCACCTCAATAAGCAGAAGGAGTTCATCCATGGCTTGGTGGAGCTGCTGAAGGAGAGGCTCAACGACATGCCCGCTGAGATCAGTGAGCGGGGGGAGTTGACCGCCGGCTTGGTGATGCTGCTGAAGAAGAGTATTGCCTCGGAGAAGAAGGCGACCGGCAAAATCCTGTAACTTCAGGAGGACAAGGAGAAGCTCTGCCATGAGCTCGACCTGCTGAAGGAGGAGAACGTCGACTGGAAGAAGTTGCATGAGAATACTAGTTCCTTGATGAAGATGTTGTAGGCCCTCGTCATGGAACAGAAGGAGGAGTTGGCGAAGCTCCACATCGAGCACCTGACTGCTGTCAAGGTACGTAATGCGGCCGTGGAACAGATGATGAAGGCTCGCGTCGAGGAATCCCGCGTCATGGACATAACGAAGAAGATGGCGGAGGAGACACGCAAGGAGATGGAGGTCGTGGAGGCGATGAAGAAGCAGTTACGACTCCACGGCCAGCAACCCTTCATGTAGTAGAGAGCAGTGCCCCAGACTTGTGTGTGCGTCTTCCTTCTTTTTTTTGGGTGATAATCTTCCTTCTTCTTTTGCTCCTGTGTTTCTTATTTTGCTTAGGGTGTTTCGGCGCACATGTCACATTCTCTGCGAGGCATGAATATAACAATGCTAACAATGAGATGACTAGCAAATTAGATCAATTTTTATCGCCATATGGCACTGGGCTGTCGTGTTTCGTGCTCCTCCATCGTACTACTCCAGTGGAAAACTTTAGTATACCACACGGTTCTTTGCTCCTCCTCAGGTCATCGGCACATTTATACAAGCAGTCAAATCACAAGGCCCTGCCTTCCAGCGATAATGAGTCACAAATCACAAAGGCCCTCGCCTCTCTTCAAACCGACCAAGCTAGACTGCCCCGCCCTCTAGCCTTTTAAAAAATGTATACTTTTGTACAGTAGTAGTATCGATGGATTGCGCCATGGAGCAAAACTAACAAGATGAAATTAAAGAAAAAAGGTGATACATATAGAGAGCTCGTCGCAATCTATCGGTGAAGCATGCATATAGTACTATTAAAAAAGCTAGTGCGTGCTTAAATGGGGTGCTAAATTATATTAAAGAAATTAGCATACCTATTTAATTCTTGGGTTCTTATTATTTATGCCACTAGTTGTGTATCACTACTCAGTTTTAGCATTAGAAGTTACAACTACTCAAAAATGTCATCGATTCGTGAGATGCCTGCTCAAAAATGCAATTAGATATCTTAAAAATGCCATCGTTAAGTTAGATGTTTTCTCAAAAATGTCATTAGACATTGTTATTTTCACGTCAAACCCGTTGACCATGTTATATGACAAAAATAAGCCGATTCTCACAATGATAAGTGTGGCCCCGCTTGTCAGGACTAACCAAGCGAATAATTTTACAAGAAAATAAGAATGTCGTTGGGATCAAGTAGGCCCCACACTTTATTTTACTGTAGTGAGATAGAGGGAGAGCTGGCATGTTGGTCCATCGGTATTTACGTCATTATAAAATGGCCAAAGAGATTTGAGTCACAATAATGGTGTCCAACACAACACACCCCTCAAATAAAACTAAGCACCCTGAGATTCTTTGACAACTAAACTGCTCACTATATGATGTTGGCTATATATATTGTACGTATATAATGTGAAGAAATGAGTGGTAGTACTATACCAACTAAAAGATGAACTGTAAATAATACTAGTATGTACGTACTGAAGAGTTAAAGTAACAAGAAGGAACATAACATAGTTCTGCTAGGGGCTCAGCACAACACACCCATCAAATAAAACTAAGCACACCTGAAATTAAACTAAGAAACTAATCCGGTAGACACTACATTAGAACCACCATGAGCAACGACACTGCCACCTTACTCGGACTCCTCGTCCACGTGCTCGACTTCTTCCTTGTCCCTCTTCCTCTTGGGCGATATTTCTTTGCTTGAACCGCACACTTGGCTCTTGCTCTTCATCCAACCCTTGTAGATGTTGAAACAAAGGTAGCCATCCATTGCAGCGTAGTGGATGTGGTCTATATCTAGTACATTCCACTCCCATGCATGATGCAACTTGAACGGAGGTTTCTTCATTGTACCGTACGAAGGATGAACCGTGGCTCCTGCCAGGGTCAGCATTGAAGGCTGATCACGGGGGGGCACCATCCCTTTCTTCTGGAGGTCGAACGGGTTGCCTTCAACGAGGCCTATCCGACCCAAGATTTCCTTGTCGTTCCTAAAGTCTACAGTATCGAATTTGACTCGGCCGCCCTTGAGGAACTTCTTAAATTCCTCGCACTCAACGTCGGCATGGCATATGTGGTAGACCAAGCATAAGTCATGCATGCAAACCTGGATCACGGCGGGCTTCTTCTTCTCTGCCTCCTTTAGATTCTTCTCGCTTCCCAGGACTGTGGTGTACTCAACATCTAGCCCAGCGACCCACTCATCATTTGAGTTTTCGAACATGCGTATGAAGAGAGCAAGGCATCCTTTCACCGTTGCGGAAGAACGGGTGTAGATGACGTTGAACTCATCGCCGGTGATGGTTCTAACCTTGTACTCACCGTCGATCGTGGAGATTTGGGACGCCATGGATTTGGGAGGAGGGTTAGGATTAGTGGAACTGCCGTAATGTGAAAGGACGGGACAACTAGGAGCGAACTGCAATAATGTTAAAGGACGTCTAAGGACGAGTACGAGTGAGAACTGCCAGCGGTTTTTGTAAAAATGCTGAGTGGGGCGTGCGAACGACAGGGTAGTGGCTTGCCTGGTGGATAAATGGATTCATGCACAATACTATGGGGGCCCAATTAGATGTCATGTCTACTGGACGCCCAATTAAATGGTTGTCGATGTCATGTCAAGCGTCGGGAAAATTACAGGTGATACGAAGCTTTCCATTCTCCCATGATACGGGCTTCCGAGAGCCCTTGGATCTGAGATCGAACGGTTGCATGGTGTGATTCTAGACCTATGGGTGAATATCCTATCCTGGAGGGTTATTCTGCAAATTTTCAGCAACTTAACATGCGACCGTTCGATCTCAGATCCAAGGGCTGCCAGCAGCCCGTATCATGGTCGCGCCTACCACGATCGTCGCCACGCTCTCGCGGTCGTGCGCTTGGAGATTTAACACGGTGCATTAGGCTATCTGATGTTGGCATATCATACATAGTCATCACTTATACAACAAGGTTAGCTATAAGGTTGGCTATAAGAGTATTTTTTTACTTCTCTCTATCTCTTTCTTCGTAGTATTTATTGCATTTTCCAAGGAGTGACCTCTTCCAATGAAATGGTAGTCTCAAGTCATTAAAAGCATGCACACCCCACATCTCTTATTGGTTTATATGTCAAGAAACAAGAAACGATGTATGCACCGCGCCTAAGTATTTTGGGATTACTTGGTTTTCGTAAGATGACTTGCACACCTAGACGGAGGGAGTAATTAACATGCCACATCAGACTTTATGCCTATGTGGCAGGCTTAGCACCTGTACGAGCAAGTACAATAGTGGGCTATAAGCCCGCTTACATGGCATTTTTGCATATGTGGAGGAAAGAGGCAAGGAAAAAGTGGAGGAGTGGGCTCTCATGCAAGAGCCAGCCTCTACATGGTGGAGCATTGGGAGAGGCACCTGTATACCATGGAGGTGGTCAGGAATCGGGATACTCACGCCGGTCGTAGCGCCGCAGTTAAAATGATAAAATGGCAAGTCAAATCACGGGGCCCCACCTGTCCAGCAGTAAGTCACTGTCAAATCACATAGCCCTACATTTGCAGCAGCCTACTCCCTCATCTTCTCGCGTCTCTGTCGAACCGACTAGGTGGAACTGCCCCGCCTACCGCTCGGGAAAAGCCCCGCCCTCGAATTTTAAATAGTACAGTGTACTAATATTGTATCCATGGATTGCGCCATGGATCAAAGGCTCAAGAAAACGGCGGTACACATGTATGGAGTATACAACATGCCCGTCGCGTTCGCGTGGCACCCCAGACGGTCGGTCGGTCTGGCACGCCGCTCTCCGAATGGAATGCGAGTCATATTGCGTTTGCACACACATGTTGTCTCCTTTCGGAAGTGAGGTTATGGTTTCTTGTCATGTGGCATTTTTTCATGTTATATGTTATAATCTAGTGCTTCAGATCAAAATGACGACAACTGCGCCTCCGGGGCATGTGCATGAAGACTTCTCGACAGTCATTGATGAGGTCAAGCCGGCTCCGGTAGACAAAAGGAAACTAGTACTACACTATATAGGCAGGACTCTCCGCGCTTGCTTGCTAGTGTTCCTCTCTTCACACTGTCTCGTCCTCTCCAGATCTAAACATGATAGCAGTGGACACACACTCTCTCTCTCTGGTCACCTCTGGTCACGGATCCTGCCGGATCCTCTCCGCCGGGGAAGGTGAGAAGGTGCAACGTTCACACGGTCGTCCTCGGCAACGGCTCTTACCCACTACCGGCGTGTCCCGACCAGCGTGCCTTGCCGTTCTCTCCCAAGCACCGCTGGCTAGGGAGGGCCTCCGACCCCTTCTTCCTCGCTGTTGTAGTGTGTGCAGATTCGGCCACCCGCCGCCCACCTATCGACATCCCGGCGACCCTCAGGTATAACTTCCTTCGAAACCGGCCTTGCTCTACTTCCCGAGCTCCTGACGTCACTGCATTTGTATCTTTTACTATTTCCTAGGCCCTCTCATAGATAGGATTGGTCGGCTGTTCGAAAGCCACCTAAATTTTGACTATTAAGAGGTAAAAGTAGTTCATGCACTCGAATCTAGTACTACTTGGTTCAAACAAGGAAGAAAGGGGTGGGGTTGGGGGAAGATCTGTTACCTGAATCTAGGACTTGGTCGAAAGAGGAGATAATGGGGGCCAAAAGTAGCAGAGACTGGCTACCCAACTGGTCTCCTGGTATAATAGGGAAATAAAGGGAAACATAGTACAAACTCAATATAAACCCGATCTATTGGTTGAAAAAGGAAAGATATCCTGTTATGAAGTTTGTTGCCCCGAGCCACTCATGTAATGCCACTGGTAAAATGTAGCAGTCGCATTGTTAAAAGTAAGGACACGTTAAACCAATGTTGTTTTCAATGTAATGCCTCCAGTAATATGAATCAATGGCACTTTTTTCATGTCTTGCTAAATTTCCCATTAAGATAAGTTGCTTCTTTTTGTTAGAAATGCAACTGTCCTGGTCCGCCTACTCTCCCGTGCCCAAATACCGACTCTGTAGAAGCTGTTAATGTAATGTTGCTGGTAAAATGAAGCAATGGCACCATTAAAGTAATGTCGTATTTAACGGTTGTCATAGTTAATCCTAATGCCCACACTAGCAATGTTGCTGCTTTAGAAATTGCTACTGTCCTTGTAGGATTGTCATTCAGATAAGGAACATGCTTCTTTTCATTTGATGTATGTTTCATCACTTGTTTGTCACCCTCCTTTCCACCTTTTTTGTGCAAACAGAGACATACATTTCACGCTTGATCTTAGTTGAACTGCACAAATGATATCCAAATTATAGTTGAATATTCCAGGAGCTTCACAACCAACCTTGATGTTGCTCAATTTTATTGCAACTAATGAAGATGAAGCTATGTGGGTTTCGTTTTCTGATGGAAATGGAACCGGGGCTGAAGCCCTTTTCGTAAAAAAAATGAAGAAGAATCTGCTAGCTCATGGGACATTGCTTCATTTTAGGTGAACTGCACCAAAATGTCCCATGAATTGAATCATCCATGTTGGTGACTGGTGTCATCCCTTCTACAATGGCGTTGACTGCAGATATGGTTCCCATCATGAGGTATGTGGATTTTTTGTCTGCCGTTTGCCAAAGACCTTGCATGTTGAGTCTGCTCTTGTGCTACTGTTTTGGCACTGCCATGATAAAGCAGTAATGTTATTATTTTGCACCTTAATCCAGTGGCACTATTAATTTGAGGCAATGTTTTGGCACCGCTAGTGCCACAGATTTTTTTTATATATCAAAAGAGGGGGTTTCCTCGGATTTCATTAAACAAACCCTACCATAGAGAACCATTATCCGACAACATCTCAGTGTAAACGGGCAGTTATGCAACTACTACTAGACCGACTGAGTACTAGCAGGAGACAAGTTTGCCACATAAGCTAGGCAAGTAGGGGACGCAGCACCAACTCGACCAAGTTTGGATTACAACCCAAATGCTACCACAGAAACATCAAGGGGGAATATAGAGCCAGCTTCAGCATCCCAGTCTAAGCACCCCCGGCCTCCATCCTTGCGACGAACGGTACACCTCATTTGCCACCTGCTCGACCCTAGTGCCACTAGTAAATGAAGTAATAATACAATTAAAATAGAGCGAGTGTCCTCTCTATCATTTCATTTCAATGTAGATAAAGAAAGCGATTCTCTTTGTTAGTATATGTTTCATCAACTAGTCCCATTCTTAATGTTAAGCGTTTTTGCATACTGGGGTGCTTAACTTTAGTTGATCTGCACAAAAATAGAGATTGCAATGTCTCAAGGCCCCTCCTTGTATTACCGTTGTACACTGATGTTCATCACTGGCAGAAGGTGTATCCGGGAGACTTAGGTCGATTACTCGATTTCTAGTATGAGGCGTACCGTATGAGGCATAGCAGGGCCCATCTCGCCCTCGTGGCATGGCATACTATGATACTATCGCAATATTTTCTTCTATTTATTACTGTATGTTTCATCAACTAGTGCCACTATAATGTAATTACGCTTTTTCATTATCTATGCAAATAGGGTTATTCAGCTGCATTTTGATGGAACTGCACAAATGTACGGATGGAACCGGCATATATGCAGAGTGCGAGGTGCCAAGTAAAAATTACCGACACCAACCCTGCTCCATCTAAGCATTGGCATCCTCCACCACCAGTGGCATGTGTGGCGCTCACTTTGTGGATGGATCTTTCTCGGCAGCAAATCCTCTAACCAAATACTAGTAGCTTAGACTTAAAAAAATACTAGTAGCTTATATTGGCAGTTTTCTAGGGAGTACTCTTTTCTGAAAGAAGCACCAATCTATTTTTCTTTATTTGTACACAATGTCACAACTTTGACCCAAAGGTCCAGAGCTATTTTAGGGTGATTGGCGTAGTACTCGGAGACTGATTTTAAGCATGATTTTTATTAGCTGTCACACTGATTGTAAGCATGAGTAGATGGAAGATTAGGTTAGTGCGAAGCTTACCTTAAACCCTACCGACGCTGTTGAAATAGGGAGAGCCTCGAGGGAACCTCGGAGAACGGCGGTGAAGTGATGTCACGCCATCTGGCCTCCTCTTGCAGTGGTAGAATGAATACTCATGTGGCTCCAGCTGGCTCTGGACCCTCACGAACGGCACATCGTACTCGATCGATTCGTTATCCTTTGGGTGCTCGACCTTCAACTTGTACGCCCACCACCTCCGCCTGACTTTCGCCTCGGGCGAATATGCCTGCTCCATCGCCTAGAGGAGATATTCGATGAACTCGAAGGACTGCGGCGTGGCTGCCGCCGAGGAGTACATCGTCGCCCTCATCGCCGATGTCTCGCTCTTTCGCATACATTGCCACATGGCCCTCACTGTCCTCGAAATCTCCCACTCATTGTCAAACCAAGTAAGGATCTCCTTCAACCTGTCTAACTTTTCCTAGTCGCCGCCAGCGATCTGCCTGATTCGCTGCTGCATCCTCTCCATAGATGTCCTTCTGAGTGGTCCGGTGCTAGCTTTGGAAGATGGGAGGAGAGACGGTGGTCTTGCAATAGAGAAGAGGGAGAGGCGAGACGGTGGTTTTGGGATGGAGATGATGGAGAGGGGAGGGGGTGGTTTTGCAATGGAGAAGAGGGAGAGGCGAGACGGTGGTTTTGGAATGGAGATGATAGAGTGAAGAGAGGTTTCCCTGCCTTTCGGTCGCTGACAGGTGCTACGTCTTGAGCTTGCGTTGGTTTTCCTCGAAGAGGAGAGGGTGATGCAGCAAAGTGTAGCGTAAGTATTTCCCTCAGTTTTGAGAACCAAGGTATCAATCCAGTAGGAGGCTCCTCAAAAGTCCCACGCACCTACACAAACAAACTGAGAACTCGCAACCAACGCAATAAAGGGGTTGTCAATCCCTTCACGGCCACTTGCGAAAGTGAGATCTGATAAATATAGTATGATAAGATAAATATATTTTTGGTATTTTATGATATAGATGCAAAAAGCAAATATGCAAATAAAAGTAGATTGAAAGCAAATATGATAAGAGATAGACACGGGGGCCATAGGTTTCACTAGTGGCTTCTCTCAAGATAGCATAAGTATTACGGTGGGTGAACAAATTACTGTCGAGCAATTGATTGAAAAGCGCATAGTTATGAGATTATCTAGGCATGATCATGTATATAGGCATCACGTCCATAACAAGTAGACCGACTCACCCTCGCATCTACTACTATTACTCCACACATCAACCGCTATCTAGCATGCATCTAGAGTATTAAGTTCATAAGAACAGAGTATCGCATTAAGCAAGATGACATGATGTAGAGGGATAAACTCATGCAATATGATATAAACCCCATCTTGTTATCCTCGATGGCAACAATACAATATGTGCCTTGCAACCCTTTCTATCACTAGGTAAGGACACCGCAAGATTGAACCCAAAGCTAAGCACTTCTCCCACGTGCCTTGCAACCCTTTCTCTCACTGGGTAAGGACACCACAAGATTGAACCCAAAGCTAAGCACTTCTCCCATGGCAAGAAAGATCAATCTAGTAGGCCAAACTAAACCGATAATTCGAAGAGACTTGCAAAGATAACTCAATCATACATAAAAGAATTCAGAGAAGATTCAAATATTATTCATAGATAAACTTGATCATAAACCCACAATTCATCGGATATCGACAAACACACCGCAAAAAGAGATTACATCGAATAGATCTCCACAAGAGAGGGGGAGAACATTGTATTGAGATCCAAAAAGAGAGAAGAAGCCATCTAGCTAATAACTATGGACCCGTGAGGTCTGTGGTAAACTACTCACAACTCATCGGAGGGCCAAGGATGTTGATGTAGAGGCCCCTGCTTGATTCCCTCCGTAGAGTGCTCGAAGGCTCCAAGATGGGATCTCATGGATACGTAGGTTACGGAGGTGGAAATTGTGTTCCGTGGTGCCCTGGATGTTTTCGGCACGATGTATATATAGGAAGAAGAAGTACGCCGGTGGTCGCTGAGGGGCCCACGAGACAGGGGCCGCGCCTATAGGGGGCGCCTCCTATCTCGTGGAGGCTCGGTTGCTTCTTGACTTGCACTCCAAATTCTCTCGGATCACGCTCGCGAGAAAATCACGCTCCCAAGGTTTCATTCCGTTTGGACTCCGTTTGATATTCCTTTTCTTCGAAATACTGAAATAGGCAAAAAAACAACAATTCTGTGCTGGGCCTCTGTCGGGGAGAACTGATCGTGTCCCGCGATCACCTACGGGACCTGGTCCCTTGTGGTTCGGAGGGAGAGCGGAGGATGCACAAAGAGCGGATCGAGGCGATGCACATGAGAAGATTTACCCAGCTTCGGAGCTCTCCGGAGAGATAATACTCCTACTGCTGCTTTGTGGATTATATTGTGTTCTTGCTAAGGAGCAATGGGAGCTACAAAACCTAGCCTGAGTGTGGATTCGTATGAGTGGAATGAACTAAGCCGGAGTCGAACCGAACCCCCTCTACATTGCACTTGGGCCTCCTTTTATAGACACAAGGGGTCACCACAGGTGGCAACTAGAGAAAGGGTAAGATAGTAAAAACAGAGGTTGGTACACCGCTTTGTATAGTGTACAGTGATCTATACCTAACTCTGACGGCAAGGGACAAGAGTCATAAATGCCCGCTTCACGCCTCAACAAAGGTAACAGGACCGCTGTGCGCCTCCGCTTGCCACGATGGTAGCTTGTCGGCGCCGCTTATCGCTGCTCCCGCTACTACGCAGCCTGTCGACACGCGTGATTGGGAAAACCCCATGGCGACACGTTGGCGGATGAGCTGGAGCGGAGATGAAGAGAGGTTGCTGCCACAGCGCGAGCACCTTGCCGCAGCAAGGTTCTTGTCGCGCCGGGAGCTTGTCGCCACCAAGCCTTCCCGCAAGCTCCTCTTGTCGGGCCTTATTTCCTTCGTGCCTTGAGTATTCTTCCGGCAAGCTCCTCTTGCCGGGTCTTGATTGCTTTGTTTCGAATGGCTCCAAAGGAGCTATCGAGGATCTTGGCGGTCACTGCCAGCCCTGCCGCTGGTGTTGCGATCGTCCGTGCACGAAGTTCGGGATACTAGGTACCCCTACTCTAGTACACCGACAGAGCCCCGGCTCGGCCACACACGGCGCCGAGCTCTGCTGGGCCAGGCCCAAATAAAGGCACGGGCACGCGCGTCCGGATTACGCCATTACCGCCTCGACCCACCACGCCCCCACGAACGCCACTTCGGACGGGCGCCGTGGGGATATCGTGGGGCTTTATTTAATGGGAAAATCGAACGCCTGTCCCTCTCCCTTTATAAGGGGGAACAGGGCAGGACGCCCACTTGCCATTGCTGTCACATCGAAAACCCCGTCGCTTCCCCTTTCTTCTCGAGCCCAAAGAGAGCGACGCTCTGCCCCTCCATTGCCACCGGTGCCACTAACGCCGCCGACCTCCTCCACCACCTCTCCATGGCTCAAGGCCGACAAGGAAAAGGCGGAATCGCCGAGGCGCAGCTGCTCATGGCGCTGCGGAAGGAGCGGGCCTCTTCGATCCCTCGCCGACAGAAGGAGCTGCGGAGTTGTACTATCTCTTCCGGTCGACGGAGACCCGGCGCACTCAAGACACGAGAGTCATCTCCGCTGCCACATCCGAGAAGGTTTCCATCGGGTACCCTTCTTCGCGCTTTTCTTCCATCGCGGGCTCGCCCACTTTTCTGAATTCTTCGTGATGTCATGAACACTTATGGCCTCCGCCTCCTGATTTCACCCCCAACGCCGCCCTCACTCTTGGCTGCTGCACACCTCTGCGAGAACTTTGTCGGGTCCACCCAAATGTAGCACTCTTCCGCCATTACTTCATGCCCCAGAGAGAGGAGAGCCGCTGTCGGAGGGATTGCATGGGTCTCTAGGATCGGCAAGAAGGAAGCGATCTTGACAGAGAGTTGCGAAAGCAAGTGGGAGGAGGGAGAGCTGACTGGTGTTGGATCTTAGAAGAGGAGCCACAGCCTTTCACCGCCTGCGCCAAACTCCCATAGTGCGCGGCAATGACCGGAGTAACTTGGCGCCAGAGGACGACAAGTTGAAGATTGCCGTGACTAGATTTTATGCCTCCGCAAGCAGGCTTACCGTAGGAGTAGTTGGCGCGACTTCTCCGCCGCCGCATTGCGCCTTTGCAGAGAGGAGGAGGCCTGCTTGGGAATTCCAAAATGCGGCGGATATCATGAGGCTGCGCCCGGGTCTGAACTGGAATTTTACTACCTTGGAGTTGGACGGCATGCTGCGGGAGTTGTTCAAGCCTGATGCGGATCACCCCGAGTGCTGCATGTTGCCGAGGGAGTCGTGCCCTTGTGCAACAACTCGTCGCTGACAGCATCCGCTGCGATGATGTTGCCAGCGATTCCCATGGAATCGCTCCAACTTGGCAGAGCCCGCCGACGACGCCGTGCAGCAGTTCTTCGACAACTTGGTGGAGGTGCCGATCCGCGCCGACGAAAGCAGAGACGGCTCACCCGCGACACCATCGATCGAGATGGCGCGACGCCACAAGGTTGGAGGAGGCGGCGAAGTTGCCGCTGCCGGGCGTGTTTGGGTTTACCGCCGAGGAGGCGGAACAGCCGAGGCGGCAAGCCTTGCCGACCGAGAAGAGCTTGCCGGTGAGGAGGAACAGGCCGAGCCCGACGCCAATCCGGAAGAGCCGCCGGCGGCGCTTCCTCCGCCGCCAAGCAGCTTGCCGCAGGAGGAGCCCGCGCCCTGCCAAGGAGACGCCCGCAAGACCGAAGAAGTGGTGGGGCGGCAGACGGCACGACAGCCGCCTCGCCTCGACGCGCTTCCACCGCTGCAAGCACTGCTGCCGCTGAGCGCCTCCCGCCACAAAGAACGGGAGCGGGTCTTCGAGTCACGCCCCGATCCGCCAAGCGCCCAAGGGAATCTTCTCCTCCAATTGCCGCTGAGCGACTTGATCTCTCCGCCTCAGCCCGAGGAAGAAGAGGAAGAGTAAGATCTTGCCGCTGCTACTTGTAATCCTCCAATTTATTGCTTGATTTTATATCCGATCGGCTTCACTCAACCTTCTCCTTCTTCAGACGCTAGCTCAGAGGGCGTCAAGAGGGCCAAGACTCGTGGTTGTCGCCTCAGATGATTCCCTGCGGGCGCTGGGGGCACGTCTGGGACTCCCTTGCCGGACCCGGCGACTCTTCAACAGAGCAGCCCCCAGCACAGCCCCCAGCGTAAGTGTTTGGTTTACTTCTCATGGTTAGGTGTGCTTGGGTGCTTCTTCGTCACTGATATCTGGTTTGTTGAATTATGTAGGAGCAGAGCAGCCTCATCAGGAAGCACCGGAGGTCACTTCCGAAGTTCTGCTTGCTTCATCTACGCTGCCAAGGGAGAACTCTCCGCCAAGGGAGCGCTCTCCGGCAAGGGAGGCCTCTCCGACAAGGGGAGCTTCCCCGACAAGGGCCAGCGCCGACGACCCTCCGATTGTGGAGACCGCGGCAACATATCCCATTGCAGGTGATTTTCTTGTTTGAAAACCTCCCTTGGATTCTCTTTTCTTTTGTTCTTCTCTTTCGAACATTTGCTTGACTCGTTCTTTCTTTCTCTGACCATCAGATCCATCTGCCGGAGATCCAATGGAGACTGAGGCTGCCGGCGTGGAGGACGTTTGCGGCGACAATGTCGACGCTGCCAATATGGAGGAGGAGGACGGCGCCGACGGGCCCGCCGGCGATGAGGCCGCCAAGGCTGCTGGCGCAGAGGTTGGGGAGGGACCCGGCGATCGTACTGACGGCCCTGAGGCCGCAGGAGCGCCTGGCGCTGCACCGACCACCGATCCTCCCGCCCCTGATGCTGCACCAGACTCCGAAGAGCCCCAGCCCGGCGCCTATCTGAAGGCCGGCGAGGGTGTCTTTATCAAGCTCCCATGGGCATCAAGCTCCAGGGCACCGGCCGAAGGGGAGACCTTCGACGCTGAACTGCTTGCTCCGCCGGGCTGTCGCTGGTTGATGCCCCGAGCAGCAATGGGCGGTGAGCCCGAGGAGGAGCAGCTGCTAAGGAGGTTGTTGTCGCTTACCGCGCTCGACAAGCCAAACTGAGTCTGTGGAGGCGCTTGTCGCGAGGGCGGAGCTGACTTGAGAAACGCTGCTGAAGAGCTCCGCGCGCAACAAAGAAACTCTCCGGATATAGCAGAGGCGCGGAGCAGCTTCTCGAGGAGCGCACGGCCTTCGTCTTGGAGAAGGGCGAGGTCGAGGAGCAGCAGAGGCTTGCCGGCGAGAAGCTCTCCGCGCGAGAAGGTGAGCTGGCGCAGCGGAAGATCAACCTTGACAACTATGAGGAAGATCTCGCCGTGCGCGAGCAAACGATTGGCGGGCCACTTCAGGAGGCAAAGGATGCTGCTGCGACTGCCGAGGCCGCCAAGAAGGAGTTGGAGACGAGGGTGGCTCAGCTGGAGTCCACCCTCCAGAAGAGCACCGAGGAGGTTGCCGGGTTGAAGCGCGAGCGTGAGAAGGACGCCTATACCCTCGGCGAGCTGCAAGGTCGCTTCGCTGAAAAGATCAAGGAGATCGATGCCGTCAAGGACTCCAAGGCGGATCTGGAGCTGAAACTGACCACCTTGACGGAGACGTTGGAAGGCGCCAAGGAGCGGAAGCGGCCTGCCGGAGAAGATCAAGGCCAATGAAGAACTGTTGTCGAATGCTGTGACTGCCTGAATAATCTCGTAGATAGCATAATGTATCGATGAAGGTCTTGTGGACACCGCCGCCGCATCCATAACGAGCTGATGGAGCCGGGATGGTGGATCTTGGGTACTCCACCGGCGAGAACCTCCAACCCAGCATCAAACTCAGCCTGTTCTTCAAGGGCGTCTTGCCGACGGTCTCCAGCTGCTCCGGAGGAGATTCCAAAGCAATCGGCGGAGGAGTCGCGCCAAGTTTGCGCTGGGCTCTCCAAGGTGCCGATGAAAGTGGCCTTCCGCAACCCAAAGCGCCGATTTCACCAAAGTCCTCAAGTCTCTGCCTCCATCCGCTGATGTTGAAGCGCTCAAGGCCCTTGTCGCACCCATTGTGGACAGGGTGAGCGGAGTCAAGAGGCTCGATGGCGACCACGTGGACTAGGCCGCCAAGCTTATCTTTCTCTTGTCGCTGTAGATCATGTTTAGGTGAAAAATCTATTAGATCCGCGACAAGTTGTTATGTAATATACACTATCTTAGGCAATCGAATGCAATGTTATTTCCTTTACTCGATTTCTTCCCTTGTATGTTTATGCCCTACGCTTTTAGGGGAACTTGTCGGTGCGAACACCTTTGCCGCGAGCGCTGAGTGCGGAACTTCAGGAGCCTGCTGGCGATGCCGCCTCCGACAAGTAACCTTGTCGCAACTAGTTGCAGCACGCTCAAGTTGTTGAGCGGAGTCGAAACAAAGTAAGGGCGCAAGCTAGTCGCGAGTCGGTTCCTCCGCGCACAGGTTTTCCATACAAAGTACTATCGTTCGAGGAAGATAACTTTAAAAAATTAAAACTAGTCGTTTAAACTTAGCGACTTAGCTTCTCTGTTGTCCATTTCCCGGCAAAGCGACAGTTCCTCGAGCGACGCTTGGCGGTCCACACCATTATCTTCTCCTTCCCCCCCGGTTAACTTGTGGGTGGATGAACCTTCTTCTTGTTTGAGAAGAAAGAAGAGAAATAAAGTTATGGAGCCTAGTGGCTCGTCATCGCCATCGGTGTGGATGCTGCACAAAATGTTAATAAACACATGCATATAAGATTATGAGAGCATTTATTGACAAGTTGTGCACAACACATAGGCTTTATCGATGCACGGGTCTGCGCGCCGCTTTGTACAAAGGATTACATGCAACAGCGGCAAGACTTGTATAAAGGGTGGTTGTCGGAACGGTTCCGCAACCGCGCTTTATGGGTAAAACTTATAAGATGCTCTATATTCCGGAATTGCTCACCGGAATGCCATCTTCGGTCTCAAGGAGGACAGCGCCGGGCCTAGTGACTCGCTTTCACCCGATAAGGGCCTTCCCACTTCAAGGCCAACTTGTTGGAATTCTTGGCGGATTGAACGCTACCAAGAACAAGGTCGCCTTCCTCAAGCTTCGCATTAACTTTGCGGCTATGGTAGCGACGCAAAGCTTGCTGGTAACGAGCAGCTCGTGACAAAGAGCTCGAAGACGATCCTCCTCGAGGAGCAGCGTCATCTTGTCGCTGCTGCTCTTGCTCAAGCTCATCATAAGCGAGCACTCGAGGCGACCCAGATACGAAGTTCCGTGGGGAGAACTGCTCTGCTCCATAGACTAGAGCGAAGGTGTCCGCCGGTGGCTCGATTTGGCGTCGTTCTGATCGACCAAAGAACCACTGGTAGCTCCTCGATCAAGTTTCTTCCACACTTGCGCAGCCTGTCGAAAGTTCTGGTCTTGAGTCCCCGCAGCACTTCAACGTTTGCTCTCTCTGCTTGACCATTGCTTCTCGGATGAGCAATAGAAGCAAAGCAGATCTTGGCGCCAAGATCTTGGGTGTACTTGCATGAAGGTGCGGTTCGTGAACTGTGTGCCGTTGTCGGTGATGATCCTGTTAGGAATCCCAAAACGGCAAACAATTGACTCAAGAACTTGACTGCTGACTGTGGTGTCACCTTCCTCATCGGTTCCACTTCCGCCACTTTGTGAACTTGTCGATGGCAACGCACAAGTACTCAAAGCCCCCGACAGCTCGGTGGAAAGGGCCGAGGATGTCGAGGCCCCTGCATCAAAAGGGCCAGGATAAAGGGATCGTCTGAGAGCTTGAGCTGGTTGGTGTATCTGTTTGGAATGGAACTGGCACGCTTCACACTTGGTTACTTGTGCAGTTGCATCCTGGAGGGCTTCTGGCCAGAAGAAACCTTGCCGGAAAGCTTTGCCGCAAGTGTTTTGCGCCAATGTGGTGACCACATATGCCTCCATGTATCTCTCGCCAACAGCTTCATCCATCTTCCCGCAAATACACTTCAATTTCACACCGCTGAGTCTTCTTCTCATGCAGTGATGTTGTCAACAAACTGGTACATACTTGACCGCCGGGCTACTTTTTCCGCTTCTTCTTGCTCTTCGGAAGTTCTCCGTCTCAAGAAAATGGACGATTTGCTGCGCCCATGCTGGAGCCTGTGGCTCGACAACAAGGACTAAAGGCTCATCTACCACTGCGGGAACATTAGCTTCTACGGCAAGGACCTGCGGTTCTGCCGGAGCTTGATGATCCCCGGCAAGCTTGCCGGAACAAAACTTGTCGGGAGCGTCTGCTTCAATGAAACAAACCACAGGGTTTGTCGGAGCAGACTGCTCCTCAGTGATATTTGCATTGATTTTAGGGACCTTCTTGGCGGCGGCTCCAGGGAGCTCTACCGGAAAGTAGTCGCCGGAAACCAATTTTCTCTTCTTGTTCTGTCTCTGTTGATGGTGTTACGGTTGGTTGAGTCACTTGAGCACAAAAATTCCTGGTTCCACAGTAACTTAAGTGCGGCACATTTGGAGAGGCCATCAGCTATATCATTCTCGAGCTCTTGGAACATGTTCCATTTGCAGGCCTTCAAAGTGCTCTTCTAGCTTCCTCACTTCATCGGCGAGGCTTCCATCAACGGACTCGATAATCTTTATTTACTTGGCGGACGACAAGTTGCGAGTCTCCCCGACAATGAGCTTCTTGATCCCAAGGTCTACCAGAATCCCGAGACCGCAAGCAAACCTTCATATTCTGCAGATTGTTTGTTGCTTGTTCCTTGGGAAAGTGCATCTGGACTATGTACTTGAGGTGCTCTCCGGTGGGTGCGATAAGCAACACGCCGCACCGGGCGCCTTGCAGCGAGAAGGCACCATCAAAGTACATCAACCACTCTTTATTTGCCTCCTTGACGGGATGCTCGCCTCGAATTTCTTCATCTTGTGTTGGCGCCCACTCGCTATGAATTCTGCCAATGCTCTGCTTTGGATAGTTGAAGTGCTTTCAAACTTGAGACCAAAGCTTGACAGTTCCAGTGCCCATTCGACAATTATGCCTGTTGCTTCTGGATTTTGCAATATCCTCTTCAGCGGAAAGCGAGTGACAACTGTTATCTCGTGTGCTTGGAAGTAATGGCGCAACTTTCTCGAGGCCATGAGGAGGCCGAAAAGCAGCTTCCGCACACCGGAATACCTTGACCTAGCCCCCTGCAGAAGGGAACTGACAAAGTAGACTGGGCGCTGCACCATCCTTTTTTGTATCTTGTCGCAACCCTGCGCTGATCTGTCCTTGTCGGGACCAGAGCTTGACGGCGAAGCCCCTTGCTTGTCGCTGGATGCGTCTGTCTCGGTTGCCGGCTCATCATCGGCCTCCCTCTCCGCTACTAACGCAGCACTAACCACTTGATTGGTTGCCGCTATATACAGCAGCAACTTCCCTTGTGGCCTAGGTGCGACAAGTATTGGAGTGGAGGACAGGTATCTCTTCAAGTCTGCAGCGCAGCCTCCGCTTCGAGTCCATTTCATTGACCTGCTTTTTCAAGATTTTGAAAATGGCGGTAGCGCCAGCAGACTTAGAAATAAACCTCTTGAGAGCAGCCACGCAACCGCAAGCCTTCGACATCCTTGACGCGCTTTGGTGCTTCAATCTGCTCAATGGCCTTGATCTTGTCGGGATTGGCTTCAATTCCCGCACGAGACACAAAGAACCCGAGAAGCTTGCCGGAAGGGACTCCAAACACGCACTTCTCGGGATTGAGCTTGAGGTTGATCTTGCGCAGATTTGCAAAAGTCTCATCCAAATCCTGAATCAGAGTTGCTTTGTCCTTGCTCTTGACCACTATGTCATCCATGTAAGCTTCTACATTTCTGTGTATTTGTGGCTCAAAGGCATCATGGACTACTCTTGCAAAGGTTGAACCATCATTCTTTAAACCGAAAGGCACCCGTATGAAACAGTACGTGCCACATGGTGTAATGAATGCGGTTTTCTCTTCATCCTCTTCTGCCATGAAGATCTGATGATACCCTGAATATGCATCAAGAAATGAAAGCAGATCACATCCGGCTGTGGAGTCAACAATCTGGTCTATACGTGGCAAGGGAAATGGGTCTTTGGGACAAGCTTTATTAACGTATGTGAAGTCAATACAAAGTCTCCATTTCCCATTTGCCTTATGCATAACTACCGGATTGGCCAACCACGTGGATGGAGGACTCTCCGACAAGGCCTGCTGCTTCCAACTTCTTGATTTCTTCCGCTATGAACTCTTGGCGCCCAACGCTTGCTTCCTAACTTTTTGCTTGACGGGCCGCAAGTGAGGACAGACAGCTAGGTGGTGCTCAATTACTTTCCTAGGAACACCGGGATGTCGATGGTTGCCATGCAAACACATCTACATTCGCCCAGAAAGCAACGAGCTCGCCTTCCTTTTTAGGGTCAAGCGTGGCAATCGATGGTGAAGGTACCACCGGTGCCGCCCTCCTTGGCGGGCACCTTCTTGGTCTTCGCGGAGCTGCCATCATCTTCTTGCACTTGCCGGTGGAGCTCGATGGTGCGCCCTCGACGGTAGCGCAGCACCAAGAGGTGCGCTTGCCGGAGTGGGCATCGTAACTCTTGTCGCACTTGGTGGTCTTCTTCTTCCCCGGAGCTTCAAATGCAAGTGGTTTGCTATCCGTCATGGCTGTTGCATCCCAGAATCTTGTCGGCGCAGATAAGCGCATCCTTCTTGTCGCCATGGACAGAAATGACGCTTATCGGGCCGGGCATCTTGAGTAAGTTATAAGCATAATGAGAGGCGGCCATGAACTTGGCGAGTGCCGGACGCCAAGTATGCCATTGTAGGGCAATGGGAAATCGGCAACGCCAAACGTGACCCTCTCGGTTCTAAAGTTGAGCTCGCTGCCAAATGTTACCGCAACGTGATCTTCCCTTTGGGCTTGCTCCTTCCGGGTTGATTCCTTGAAAGTACCAGTCTCTTCAAGCTCATTGTCGTGGATTTGAAGCTTCGAGTACCGCAGAGAGATCAGTTCAGCCGCCCCGCCATCAACCAACATCTTTGTGACCTTGAGGTTGCGGATAGTTGGTGATACCAACATCGGCAAGCACCGACCGCAGTGATGCGATCGGGTGATCCTCAATGTCAAAGATGATGGGCGTCTGGACCACTTCGAGGTTTGCGCGACTCTATGGATGGTTCTGCTGCATTAACCTCACGCATCCATTGCTTAAGTTGGCGGTGCGAGGTATGCAGAGAAGCACCACCGTCAACGCAAAGGACCTCCGTTGCCTTCTGAAACTCTTGCTCGTCAACTTCATCGTCTTCCATGTCTTCGTCATCTTCATCTTTGTCTTCTTCCTTATCACGGCCGCGGGGAGGTCTGTCTCCTTGCCGCTGCTTGGCCTTGTCGCGGCGTCCTCCCCGACCGGGTCTCTTCTTACTTGCTGCACCTGCACCTTCCTGGGCCTTCTCCTTGTCTCGCCGCCAGATTCAGCTCTCAGAGCTCAACAAGCTGCTCGACTTTCTTGCAGCTCTGGAGATCGTGGCCCTTGGTGCGGTGGATCTTACAGTATTGCTTGTTGGAGCTGTCAGGCTTGTCGGCGGCCGCCACAGCTTGGCGGTCGGCGTCAGCGGCAACCTCCTTGCCGGAGCCGCTAGCCTTAGCCTTGCCGGCGCCACCTCCGCTGCCGGACTGCTCGACAACTAGTACTTCTTGGTTTTTCTTCTTTCAGTTGTTTCGCCGCCGGCTCTTCCTTGCCGGGCGGTCTCCTCACTATCGACTCTCTCCCACATTCTCTCCTCGAGTCTTCTTCCTTCTTCAGCGCGTGCACACTTGTCGGCCAGTATGCGTAGAGCTCGTGACGCCTTTCACTTTGCACATCGCCATCTCCTCCTCATCCTGCGGTTTCGCACATTCGATGAAATGCACCGATCACCGCTGCAGGGTGGACATCCGGGATGTTGTAATGCACACGGCTGAATCTCGGATGAATTTGTGCAGGACTCTCCTTCCTTCCGGGCGAGTAGGTGAAGGTCACTCTCTTGGCCATGAGGCTTGTGGTCACCGTGAAGGCGCCGACAAACTGGTGGCACAACCGCCCAAGAAGAAATAGAGCTGTCCGGCAAGTGCATGAGCCAAGACCGACGCTTGGCTTGAGCACCGAGGGAAATAGTTGGCGAGGATCTTGTCGCCTCGCCCCCCGCAGCCTGCACCGCGATGGTGTAGATGCCGAGGAACTCCGATGGGTGTGTCCTGCCATCATACTTCTCCGCACATCCGCTTGAAGTTTTTCTTGTCGGGCCACCGGACTTTCCGCAACTCACGAGTGAACGCAGGGCAACCTATCACAGACGGGCAAGTCGCTGGTTCTTCGGGCGCATGCATATCGACAGTGGGCCCGCGGCGCTGGTCGGATTGACGACGCTTCTCTTGGGGCGCCGATACGGGTTCGAGCGTCTTCTTCTTGCCGCTTCTCGAAGAACTTGGCGCTGGTCGCGACGAGCTCGCGGATCCGACGATGCTGTGGAGTCGCTGCCGAGGTGGATCCGCGAGTCGGCGATCTTGGCCTTCGGGAGGGGAGTGTACGGTGGCTGCACCCCGCAAGTCTCTTCGCCATCGGCTCGTGCCTTTGTCTCCTCGCTGCTGCTGGCGCTTCGTTGCCGGGGCGCCGCCGTTGGCAAAGCCGATGAGGCTCGAATGGTGGCCCTCCATTCGTCGATCTTGTCGGCTGTTGGAGGGTAGTCTAGAAGTAGCTGAGCTCTTGCCAAGGCTTCCGCTGGTGTGGTGGGTGGCAATGGCGTACGGAGCGAAGAACGAGACATGCTCAGACTCCTAACCAAGTTAGGAGGAGCAGCGTCCCGCCCCAGCGACCGCATTCGCTGGTACCGCATGTCAAGGCGTGCATGCGGTCTCGAGGGCCTCGATCCCCAGCTTGGCCTTGATCCAACGAGCGATGGTGCCGCGAGCATCATGACGCTTGTCGGTCCCGTGCCTCCCGAGAAGGACGCGGTGCGGACTCGACGCCGACGCCGCTGTGCTGCCTTGTCCTTGACCTGGCGGCATTGTAGGCTCTCTCGACGACGCTTTGTTCCTCCGCTTAGCTTCCCCCACCACCGACAGCTCGTGGTGGTGGGTTTGACGCGACGGTTACTGCTGCTGCCAAGACTTCTTCTTCGGCGCCATGTTGACGAAGATGTTGATGAAGAAACTGCTCGTGTGAACGCCGGATCGGGTTCACACAGCCTCGACGCCCCCTACCTGGCGCGCCAAAGATGTCGGGGAGAACTGATCGTGTCCCGCGATCACCTACGGGACCTGGTCCCTTGTGGTTCGGAGGGAGAGCGGAGGATGCACAAAGAGCGGATCGAGGCGATGCACACGAGCAGATTTACCCAGCTTCGGAGCTCTCCGGAGAGATAATACTCCTACTGCTGCTTTGTGGATTATATTGTGTTCTTGCTAAGGAGCAATGGGAGCTACAAAACCTAGCCTGAGTGTGGATTCGTATGAGTGGAATGAACTAAGCCGGAGCCGAACCGAACCCCCTCTACATTGCACTTGGGCCTCCTTTTATAGACACAAGGGGTCACCACAGGTGGCAACTAGAGAAAGGGTAAGATAGTAAAAACAGAGGTTGGTACACCGCTTTGTACAGTGTACAGTGATCTATACCTAACTCTAACGGCAAGGGACAAGAGTCATAAATGCCCGCCTCGATCGCCTCAACAAAGGTAACAGGACCGCTGGCGCCTCCGCTTGCCACGATGGTAGCTTGTCAGCCCGCTTATCGCTGCTCCCGCATTGCCACGCAGCCCGCCGACACGCGCGCTTGGGAAAACCCCATGGCGACATCGCTGGCGGATGAGCTGGAGCGGAGATGAAGAGAGGTTGCTCGTCATGGCGAGCACCTTGCCGCGCAAGGTTCTTGTCACGCCGGAGCTTGTCGCTCACCAAGCCTTCCCTGCAAGCTCCTCTTGCCGGGCCTTATTTCCTTCGTGCCTTGAGTGGCCTTCCGCAAGCTCCTCTTGCCGGGGTCTTGATTTCTTTGTTCTCGAATGGCTCCAAAGGAGCTGCCGAGGATCTTGGCGGTCACCAAGCCAGCCTCGCTGCAGAAGTCATCGATCGTCTGCACGAGTTCGGGATACTAGGGTACCCCTACTCTAGTACACCGACAGCCTCCAGTTAGTAGGTTAGTCCCAAAAGTGATATAAAAGTGGAAAATAAATCCCAATAAAGCCTAAAACAGTAGATAAAGTAGCATGGAGCAATCAAAAATTATAGATACGTTGGAGAATTTTTGATGCGGAGTGATACTTTGGCATAATTTCAATGTAAATCCTCTTAATTCCTGCTCGTCCTCGAGTAGGTAAATGATAAAAAGAGAATTTTTGATGCGGAGTGATACTTTGGCATAATTTCAATGTAAATCCTCTTAATTGTGGTATGAATATTCAGATCCGAAAGATTCAAGACAAAAGTTCATATTGACATAAAAATAATAATACATCAAGCATAGTAACTAAGCAATTATGTCTTCTAAAAATAACATGGGCAAAGAAAGTTATCCCTACAAAATCATATAGTCTGGCTATGCTCCATCTTCCCCACACAAAATATTTAAATCATGCACAACCCCGATGACAAGCCAAGCAATTGTTTCATACTTTAACATTTTCAAAACTTTTTCAATCTTCACGCAATACATGAGCGTGAGCCATGGATATAGCACTATATGTGGAATAGAATGGTGGTTGTGGAGAAGACAAAAGAGGGAAGATAGTCTCACATCAACTAGGCGATCAATGGGCTATGGAGATGCCCATCAATAGATATCAATGTGAGTGAGTAGGGATTGCCATGCAACGGATGCACTAGAGCTATAAGTATATGAAAGCTCAACAAAAGAAACTAAGTGGGTGTGCATCCAATTCGCTTGCTCACGAAGACCTAGGGCATTTGAGGAAGCCCATCATTGGAATATGCAAGCCAAGTTCTATAATGAAAAATTCCCACTAGTATATGAAAGTGACAAAATGAGAGACTCTCTATCATGAAGATCTCGGTGCTACTTTGAAGCACAAGTGTGGTAAAAGGATAGTAACATTGCCCCTTCTCTCTTATTCTCTCATTTTTTTTTCTTTTTTTTCTTTGGGCCTTTTTTTATGGCCTCTTTTTTTTCACTCTTTTTTTACTTTTTTCGTCCAGAGTCTCATCCCGACTTGTGGGCGAATCATAGTCTCCATCATCCTTTCCTCACTAGGACAATGCTCTAATAATGATGATCATCACACTTCTATTTTTTTACAACTCAACAATTACAACTCAATACTTAGAACAAAATATGACTCTATATGAATGCCTCCGGTGGTGTACCGGGATATGCAATAAAACATGAGTGACATGTATGAAAGAATTATGAACGGTGGCTTTGCCACAAATACGATGTCAACTACATGATCATGCTAGCAATATGACAATGATGGAGCGTGTCATAATAAACGGAACAGTGGAAAGTTGCATGGAAATATATCTCGGAATGGCTATGGAAATGCCATAATAGGTAGGTATGGTGGCTGTTTTGAGAAAGATATATGGTGGGTGTATGATACCGGTGAAAAGTGCGCGGTATTAGAGAGGCTAGCAATGGTGGAAGGAAGGGAATAAGTGCGTATAATCCATGGACTCAACATTAGTCATAAAGAACTCATATACTTATTGCAAAAATTTAGAAGTTATCAAAGCAAAGTATTACGCGCAAGCTCCTAGGGGGATAGATTGGTAGGAAAAGACCATCGCTCGTCCCTGACCGCCACTCATAAGGAAGACAATCAATAAATAAATCATGCTCCGAGTTCATCACATAACGGTTCACCATACGTGCATGCTACGGGAATCACAAACTTCAACACAAGTATTCTTTAAATTCACAACTACTCAACTAGCATGACTCTAATATCACCATCTTCATATCTCAAAACAATTATCAAGCATCAAACTTTTCTTAGTATTCAACGCACTCAAAAGAAAGTTTCACATATCTTGAATACCAAGTATATTATCATTAAGAAAATTACCATGCTATTAACGACTCTCAAAATAATCTAAGTGAAGCATGAGAGATCAATAGTTTCTTTAAAACAAATATACCACCGTGCTCTAAAAGATCTAAGTGAAGAACTAGAGCAAAACTATCAAGCTCAAAAGATATAAGTGAAGCACATAGAGTATTCTATCAAATTTCAATTTATGTATGGCTCTCTAAAAGGTGTGTACAACAAGGATGATTGTGGTAAACTAAAAAGCAAAGACTAATATAACACACGATGCTCCAAGCAAAACACTTATCATGTGGTGAATAAAAATATAGCCCCAAGTAAAGTTACCAATGAACGAAGACGAAAGAGGGGATGCCTTCCCGGGGCATCCCCAAGCTTAGGATTTTGGCTATTCTTGAATATATTGGGGTTCCATGGGCATCCCCAAGCTTATGCTCTTGCCACCCTTTATTCCATAGTCCATAAAAGCTTTACCCAAAACTTGAAAAATTCACAACACAAAACTCAATAGAAATCTCGTGAGCTCCGTTAGAGAAAGAAAACAAAATACTACTTTAAGGTACTGTAATGAAATCATTCTTTATTTATATTGATGTTAAACCTACTGTATTCCAACTTCTCTATGGATTATAAAATATTTTATTGGTCATAGATTCATCAAAATAAGCAAACAACACACGAAAAACAGAATCTGTCAAAAACAGAACAGTCTGTAGTAATCTGTAACTAACGCAAACTTCTGGAACTCCAGAAAATCTACCAACATTAGACGACCTAGACAATTTGTTTATTGATCAGCAGAAATTGGAATCACTATTTTATCACGTTCTGGTGATTTTTAACAATTCGGGCACTGAGCGCAAAGTTTCTGGAAATTACAGCAAGATCAAATAACTATCATCCAAGAAGATCCAATAGGTTTAACTTGGCACAAACATTAATTTAAAGATGAAACCACATCTAAACAGAGGCTAGGTGGATTATTTATCCCTAAACAGAAGCAAAAGCAAAAACAAAAAATAAAATTGGGTTGCCTCCCAACTAGCGCTATCGTTTAACGCCCCTAGCTAGGCATAAAAGCGAGGATAGATCTAACGAGTGCCATCTTTGGCACTAAACTCATAAGTAGCACGCATGATAGATTCATAAGGTAATTTAACTTTCTTCCTTGGAAAGTGCTCCATGCCTTTCTTTTAAGGGAAATTGGAATCTAATATTCCCTTCCTTCATATCGATAATCGCACCAATCGTTCTAAGGAAAGGTCTACCAAGAATAATAGGACATGAAAGATTGCAATCTATATCAAGAACGATAAAATCTACGGGCACCAAATTTCTATTTGCAATGATAAGAACATCATTGATCCTTCCCATGGGCTTTTTAATGGTGGAATCCGCAAGGTGCAAATTTAAAGAACAATCATCAAGATCATGGAAACCTAGAATATCACATAAAGTTTTCGGAATCGTGGAAACACTAGCACCCAAATCACACAAAGAAAAACACTCATAATCTTTAATTCTAATCTTTAAAGTAGGTTCCCACTCATCATTAAGTTTTCTAGGTATAGAAACTTCCAAATTAAGTTTTTCATCATAAGATTGCATCAAGGCATCAACAATATACTTGGTAAAAGCTTTATTTTGACTATAAGCATGAGGAGAATTAACAACAGCTTGCAACAAGGAAATACAACCTTTTAAAGAACAATTATCATAATTAAATTCCTTGAAGTCCAAGATAGTGGGTTCAACATTAGAAGTTGAGGATTCTCCAATCTCACTTTTACCAAATTTAACATTAAGATCTAAAGATTCTGAATTCTTGGGACGCCTTCTAGGCAAAGTTGATTCATCATCAGTCCCATAATCATCAAAGTTCATATTGCAAAACATAGATCTAATCGGAGACGCATCAATAACTTTAAGATCCTCATCATTATTTTCACGGAAACTAGAAGAACACGCTTTTATAAAGCTTTCTTTCTTAGCACGCAATCTAGCGGTTCTTTCCTTGCACTCGTCAATGGAAATTCTCATTACTTTGATAGACACATTGATATCATGCTTAGGAGAAGAAGATCCAAGTTTAAGAGAATTAACATCAAGCGAAAGTCTATCAACGTTCCTAGCCAAATCATCAACTTTGAGCAAATTTTTCTTCAAGCATAGCATTAAAATTCTTTTGAGAGATCATAAATTATTTCACACTATTCTCAAAATCAGAGGGCATATTATTAAAATTACCATAAGAATTATTGTAGGAATTTCCATAATTATTAGAGGGATTACTAGGGAACGGTCTAGCATTAAAATTTCCTCTATAAGCATTGTTTCCAAAACTATTCCTACCAACAAAATTCACATCCATAGATTCATTATTATTCTCAATCAAGGAAGACAAAGGCATATCATTGGGATCAAGAGGAGTATTTTTAGTAGCAAACATCTTCATAAGTTCATCCATCTTTCCACTCAAAACAATGATTTCTTCTATAGCATGCACTTTTTTACTAGAAGATCTTTCGGTGTGCCACTGAGAATAATTAGCCATAATATTATCAAGTAATTTTGTAGCATCTCCTAACGTGATTTACATAAAGGTGCCTCCCGCGGCCGAATCTAAGAGATTTCTAGAAGCAAAGTTCAAAACCGGCATAAAATTTTTGTATGATCATCCATAAATTCAAACCATGAGTAGGGCAATTACGAAGCATCAATTTCATTCTTTCCCAAGATTGGGCAACATGCTCATGATCAAGTTGTTTAAAATTCATAATATCGTTCCTAAGAGTGATGACCTTAGCGGGAGGAAAATACTTAGAGATAAAAGCATCTTTGCACTTGTTCCAAGAGTCAATACTATTTTTAGGCAAAGACGAGAACCAAACTTTAGCACGATCTCTAAGTGAAAACGGAAATAACTTCAATTTGACAACATTGTTATTCGTATCTTTCTTCTTTTGCATATCGCACAAATCAACAAAGTTGTTTAGATGAGTAGCGGCATCTTCGCTAGGAAGGCCGGCGAATTGATCTTTCATAACAAGATTCAAAAAGCGGTATTGATTTCACAAGACTCATCATTATTAAGAGGAGCAATCGGAGTACTAAGGAAATCATTATTATTCAGATTCGAGAAGTCACACAATTTGGTATTATCTTGCGCCATGGCAACAAGTAATCCAACACACAAGCAAATGTAAAACGGCAAGCGAAAAGAGAGGAGGAGATTGGGAAATAGAGGCTAATAAAACAGCAAGGGTGAAGTGGGGAGAGGAAAACGAGAGGCAAATGGCAAATAATGTAAATGCGAGGGAGATAGGTTTGTGATGGGTACTTGGTATGTCTTGACTTGAGCGAAAACCTCCCGCAACGGCGCCAGAAATCCTTCTTGCTACGCCTTGAGCTTATGCTGGTTTTCCTCAAGAGGAGATGGTGATGCAGCAAAGTGTAGCGTAAGTATTTCCTCGGTTTTGAGAACCAAGGTATCAATCCAGAGGAGGCTCCTCAAAAGTCCCACGCACCTACACAAACAAGCGAGAACTCGCAACCAACGCAATAAAGGGGTTGTCAATCCCTTCACGCCACTTCATGAAAGTGAGATCTGATAAAGATAGTATGATAAGATAAATATATTTTGGTATTTTATGATATAGATGCAAAAGTAAAGATGCAAATAAAAGTAGATTGAAAGCAAATATGATAAGAGATAGACCCGGGGCCATAGGTTTCACTAGTGGCTTCTCTCAAGATAGCATAAGTATTACGGTGGGTGAACAAATTATCACGAGCAATTGATAGAAAAGCACATAGTTATGAGATTATCTAGGCATGATCATGTACATAGGCATCACGTCCATAACAAGTAGACCGATTCCTGCCTGCATCTACTACTATTACTCCACACATCGACCGCTATCCAGCATGCATCTAGAGTATTAAGTTCATAAGAACAGAGTAACGCATTAAGCAAGATGACATGATGTAGAGGGATAAACTCATGCAATATGATATAAACCCCATCTTGTTATCCTCGATGGCAACAATACAATACGTGCCTTGCAACCCTTTCTGTCACTGGGTAAGGACACCACAAGATTGAACCCAAAGCTAAGCACTTCTCCCATGGCAAGAAAGATCAATCTAGTAGGCCAAACTAAACCGATAATTAGAATAGACTTGCAAAGATAACTCAATCATACATAAAAGAATTCAGAGAAGATTCAAATATTATTCATAGATAAACTTGATCATAAACCCACAATTCATCGGATCTCGACAAACACACCGTAAAAAGAGATTACATCGAATAGATCTTCACAAGAGAGGGGGAGAACATTGTATTGAGATCCAAAAAGAGAGAAGAAGCCATCTAGCTAATAACTATGGACCCGTAGGTTTGTGGTAAACTACTCACAACTCATCGGAGGGGCAAGGATGTTGATGTAGAGGCCCCCCATGCTTGATTCCCCCTCCGGCAGAGTGCCGGCGAAGGCTCCAAGATGGGATCTCGCGGATACAGAAGGTTACGGTGGTGGAAATTGTGTTTCGTGGTGCCCTGGATGTTTTCGGGTGCGTGGTATATATAGGAAGAAGAAGTACGTCGGTGGCTGCCCGAGGGGCGCACGAGACAGGGGGCGCGCCCTATAGGGGGGGGGTGCCCTCCTATCTCGTGGAGGCTCCGGTTGCTTCTTGACTTGCACTCCAAGTTCTCTGGATCACGTTCGGCGAGAAAATCACGTTCCCGAAGGTTTCATTCCGTTTGGACTCCGTTTGATATTCCTTTTCTTCGAAATACTGAAATAGGCAAAAAAACTGCAATTCTGTGCTGGGCCTCCGGTTAGTAGGTTAGTCCCAAAAGTGATATAAAAGTGGAAAATAAAGCCCAATAAATCCTAAAACAGTAGATAAAGTAGCATGGAGCAATCAAAAATTATAGATACGTTGGAGACGTATCAACAGGTGGGCCCCGCGCTTGGTGGGACCCATGTGTCAGTGTCTCAATGGCAGGATGGGCTACGTTAGGGGATCCTCGTCCGAGGAGAGAGGAGGTGGTTTTGCAATGGAGAAGAGGGAGAGGCGAGGCGGTGGTTTTGGAATGGACATGATGGAGAGGAGAGGAGGTGGTTTTGCAATGGAGAAGAGGGAGAGGAGCGTGCGACATCGATTTAGGATTGGACGAGAGGGCCGGCGCGCTGTGACTGGATCAAAATCAAAATCAATTTACCCTTCAATTAAGAAAGCGACCCCACATTAACTAGTCTCCCTTTTATTCTGGGGCATAATTGACCATGATTTTCACAAATCAAATATATGTTATACGTTGCAAAAATAATATAATTTGAAAGTACATTCAGATACGAACCAAACAATACAATTTTTGGTGACATGCATTCACATTTTGCTTGTCAAATACAGTACATGGTCAAACTTTGACCCAAAATACGCAAAACAAAAAAAATACTTCCAAGACCGGCGTCACTCATCTCTTGTTCCAATCTAAGTCCAGCGCTCCTCCTCTCCTCTTCCATTTCAAAACCACCGCCCCTCCTCTCCTGTTCCAATCCAAAACCAGCATTGCTCCTCTCCCTTTCTAATCCAAAACCAGCGCTGCTCCTCTCCTCTTCCATTCAAAAACCACCGCCGGTGAGTGAAGGTCCTGTGGAGAAGTAGATCGATGGAGGAGTACAACTAATACGTGAGGATCGCAGACGGCGACCCTGTGAAGCTAGCTAGGATGTTGGAGATACAGTCTTGATTCGACAACAAGGACCAACTAGCGGCAACGGCGATATCCATGGCCAAATATCTGCAAAAGAGCAAAAAGGTGGCGATACTCCCGAAGGGAGTAGCGTGGGAGTACATAGAGCTGCTCCTCTGGGCCATGGAGCAAACAGATTCACCGAATCCGATCGTGAGGGAGCGGTGGTGGGAGTATCGATCCCAGATGGAGCATCCACCAGAGATTGAAGGATCGAGCATCTACAGGGTGCCGTTTGTGAGGGTGTCGTGCCAGAGCGAGCCGGTGGAGTCTTCGTTGACCGAACCCAACTGCAAGAGGAGAAAAGCAGTTGGCCCGACGACGCTTCCCCGCCATCCTCTCCCTCACCGTTCACATCGTCTCACGAGGCGGATGTCTGCCGCTGAGGAATAGGAGTGGGCTGCCCCCCCAGCCCAATAGTCGGGCAGGTTGTGAATTGTCAGGAGGAGCTTAGGGTTGTCAGTATTTGCAGGTTGGGAATTGTGTTTTGTGTTGTGTATTTTGTGAGTACTTTCAGATATGAACGTCTTTTGAATTTCAGATTTGCAGTATTGAGCATATGAAGTATTTTATAAATTCTAGAGATCTATTTTAGCACTTAAAATGTAGATTCATAGGAGTATAAAAGTGTAGACAATGTGATTCTCGAGAAGAAACGCAAGTTTCAGCCAGATAAGAAAGCGCAAGTTCGTTTCAGATAAGAAACTGCAACTTTCGAGGCGAGCATTTATATTAACACGGCCTTTTCAAACAGGGTTAACATCATGTTGGAAGTTTTATTCATGGTCGAAAATGGAACTACCAGCCAGTTAACATCATGCTGATCAACATTCCTGCATAGCACATCTTCATATGATGCACAGTCAAAAAGGTATGCTATTTTCAAAATGCCCACACAATGTCGAGTGTGCGATAAATAGAGAAAACGAGGGACAAAGTTTTGGCAAGTGTTGGACGTGGTGTGCGTAGATGACAATGGGGACCCACATGTCAATAATGGCAGTGGCAAAAAATTTGGAGATATTTTCCCTGCATCAGGTGGAATCGAACTCGGGCGGAAGAGCTGTCGCCTGTCGGGTAGTGTCACTTGGCCACTGGGATAGTTCAGTACTTTCGTTACAAATAGGGCACTGCCTCAGGTGGTCCGATCTCCTCTTGCGCCTTTGTGCGCTCGCCGCGGCGCCGCTGCCTGCCATTGCCAACATGCTGAACAAACGAGAGGAATCTAGAGAGCACTGTACGTGGAGAGGCGGACAGTCGGGACCCACCAGGTCTACGGCCGTACGCAAGCAAGTGCCTCATCAAAAAATACTTCCTCCTAATGCTATACTGACGTTGGGGCCCACAGGTTTGTCAACATAGTTACATTTTGTAGGTGCTTCAACGTAGTTACTATAGGAGATAAATTCACAACAAAGCCGGGGAGCTGGCAGGTAT
Organism: Aegilops longissima; assembly: GCA_021605205.1. Classification (NCBI taxonomy): domain Eukaryota; kingdom Viridiplantae; phylum Streptophyta; class Magnoliopsida; order Poales; family Poaceae; genus Aegilops; species Aegilops longissima. Next base: position 381,593,930 of record CM038680.1, read on the forward strand.
CATTTATTATCACTGGGGCAGCAAGTATCAGCTGGGTTTTGGGCTGCCCCGTCTAGGCTTTCTTTTTTAACATGCGCAACCCACGACATGCTGGTTTGTATTTTTTTAGGGTCGTCATGTATCGACTAGCCTATGGACCTCACATCTGAGGTTTTATTTTTCCTGAAACATCGGCAGCCCAATTTATGTATTTTCTTGAAGAAAACGTAAAGGTTTGTTCTATTTTTCTATATAAGAATAGGAACGACTGGTCCAACTTAAGTTTCCCTTCTAACTATATTATATATATTAAAATTATTTTATATGTTATTATGTATTATTGTTATTATCATCATATATTTAATAGATACTTACATATGTAAGAAAACAATATCCCGCATCTTATTAACTTATAAAAATAATTTCTTAACAATAAAATTCTGGACTTTTTTTGCAACGAAAATCCTGGTGATTGTGTGATGCGGAGCATCCCATGTTCATCCCCATGTACACTCCCACTACCCTCCAAGCCCCAAGTGGACATATGACGAGACCTCGAACAAACGCCATTGGACACAAGGTGAACTCGCTCCTCTCCGAACCTTCACTTCCCACATGTGAGACATGGTTACTACCTCAAATATATGTGCTATGCATGACCAGGAACAAGGAGGAAGACCACGGACAAGACGGCGAGGACACCAAGTACAAGGACCAAGAGAAGAAGCTGCCCGAAGCTACAGCGGCCGGACGTCCGACCAGGACCGGACGTCCGACGAACTCCAGGCACCGGACGTCCGACCGAAGCGCGCCCGAGCCGAATCTACGGAAGACCGAAGAGCACCGGACGTCCGAACCTTCCCGAGCCTCCGGACGACCGGCCCCCTCCGGACGTCCGACCGAAGCGCACCCGAGCCGAATCTATGGAAGTCCGAAGAGCACCAGACGTCCGGACCTTCCCGAGCCTCCGGACGACCGGAACCCTCCGGACGTCCGGCGCCTGTGCGCTACCATGTGTTGGGCCGTAGCCCATGTACCCCTTCACTTACCCCTTCGTGGCCCTAGACTATATATACTCCTCCACCTCCTCCTAGTTAGAGTTAGCGTTGATTTAGCTCATTTGTGAGATAGAGTCATTATCCATATCGGATCTACTCCACGAGAGAGACCGCGGCCCCTCTTCGGAGAAGATCCACCTTGGATTCAAGACCTCCTTTGCGGAGAAGACCATCATCAAGACCTCCTCACGGAGAAGAACAGCTACCGTTTGTATCATCCTTTGTTGACTTTGGATCATGTATCTCCCTTTGTGTTCATCGATCTAGCAAAATGTGTGATTGATCTTGTTGGTTTGAGTGATTCTCTTGTGGTTTTCCCGTGATTTCCCTCGTGCTCTTCCGCTCGTTCTTCGTGTTCCTCATAGGGATCCTCTCCAAACGTGAAAGATCGTTCACATAGGGTTCCGCCCTACATCATCTTGGTACCAGAGCCACGTTGATCACGTTTTGGAGCCCCTACCCCGTGTTTTCTAGCTTGATTTTGTTGTGTTCTTCCCCAAATTCGAAAATCCCCACCAAAAATAGCCCCAAAATTTTTGTGTTGGTGTGATGATGTTTTATTGATTTTGATCCATGGATTTGCTTGGTTTCGAGTGGATCTAGCATTTCCCCAAGTTTCCCCATCTTTCATCCACGAAATCCCGCTAATTTTGACCCCGAAATCTCCATTTTCCGCTCAAAATCGCGCCCCCGAACTCGCATCTCGCGTTGACCCCGACCCACCGGACGACCGACGTTTTACGGACGTCCGGAGCCCCAGGAACGTCCGGACGTCCGAACTTTCCCGGACGACCGGAACCCCTAACCCGAACCGAATTTATGGATTTCCGACTTTCCCGGACGTCCGACGCCCTGGACATCCGACCTTTTCCGGACGTCCGTAACCTGTAGTTTTAGACTTCGGCTGATTTTTGTTTTGTCCATAACTAATTCATCCGAACTCCGATTTTGACGTTCTTTAGCTCGTTTTGAAGCTATTGACATCCCCTATGCCACAAAAATACTGCCAATACCATTTGACTTCATCAAAGTTTCCAAAATTTGGCAAGTTTTCCTAGGCCCTCCACCATATCATCCGCATAGCCACCACCGACTTCCGCAACCTAACCAATTTTGTTCCCCATTGTATATGTGGTTGCTTGAATAGTGATTCGAGTCTCCTAAGGTGTTTCTTCATCAACCACCACCGCCACTTCCGCATAGGCTTACCCACCATACACTTCCATGCCAACTTAACCCAATTGTTGTTTGAGCTTGTTTGAGTTGTGGCTTGTGTCTCCTAAGGTGTTTCGGCTACTTAGGGACGGAAAATTCCAACTCCAACAACGTGTATAGTCCACCACCTTACACCACCACTCCCGCATTGCGTACTCCAAAACCACCATTGCATTTCCGCAATCCCATTGAGCTTCCGCAACCACCACCGCATTCCCGCTACCACCATTTGAATTTTGTCCTTGAGATTTTGAGTTGTGGTTTTTCCGTTTCCTAAGGTGTTTCGGCTACTTAGGGACGAGTCTCCATCATTTTGGTATCTACATCAAGAACACCGCCACTCATCATCGCAAAGGACGGTAACCTCGACGACACCATTGTATTTTCCCCTTGCAAATTGCATTGATAACCCCTAGCCCATTTTGTGTTACTTGCCTATCGAGACTAGCCATTCGAGTATTGCCGGCAACGTGACTTGTGCACATTAGTGATCATACTTCCCATAGCATACATACCATATCATCTTGGTATCAATTTGGCATCATATCATCTCTTGTGCCACAAGTTTGTTCCCGCATATACACAATTGCTATCTTGGTTTGTGCATTGTGCAAAGTGTCCATACATACAAAAAAAGAGAAATAAAGCTTTTAAGCAAAAGAGAAAGAGCAAAGAAGCTTGTAAGCAAGTGCCATAGCATCATAACCACATTGCACATAAGATTGTCATATCCGATCATCTTGGATCATCTTGAGAAACACCGGGAACCATACATACATAGCACACTTGGGATAGAAAGTTTATCCATTTTGCATCTTATAGGTTGTGCACAAGTGTCGTATCCGCCTATTGAGCAATCGTGCTAGCGTATCTCTTGAGTTGTGCAACACGAGCATTTTGGTGGATTCGACATTTTGAGCTCATTCCTTGGTTGCACGGCCCCATTTATCTATCCGTGTGTGTGTTTCCGTGTGTCATTCTTTTCTATTGGTCTACTTGTTTCGCTTGCGAATTTATGAATCTCTTTCAACATTCATTTTTTGCATCAAATTTTTGTGCCACTATCCTCACCGAGCTCCACCATAAGCCTTATTTGTGTAGGTGTGAGAAACCGACAAGAATTGGTACCAATTGTGCTTTTTCCTTGTTACACATTGAGTGATCATTGATCCATTTTCAACATCGGTCAAGGTACATTTGGTCAAGTTCTTCTCTTTCTCCCACTCATATTTGCTCGAGTCTTGCGATGGATAGGCACGGCATTTCCTCTCCGGTCTACGACAACAACGACGGCGTGAACAACTACATCACCAAAGCGTCCATCTTCGACCTACAACGACAAATGCAAGGGGCACAATCAAGATTGCAAGAGAGCATCGAGAACCTCTCCATCGACATTCATCTCTCCGAAGCAAGGAAAAGGGACTACATCGACAACAAGCTTTCCGCACATAAAGAGGAGCAAGATGCAAGGATGGAGGAGATTAGAGCCTTGATCAAGTCTTCTTCCCCTTCGTCATCCTCAAGGCGGCGACATTCAAGACACAAGTCTTCAGAGCGCGGAAACGATGCAAGTGCAAATCATCCTCGTCCACTTCTACATGGCGACGACCATCACGTTCGTGATCAACATCATCATGAAGGACAAGACACCTCCAAGAATCATGTGCACGACGACGTACGACATCTACTACGAGCTCAAGTGCGACAACGACACCATCATCATGAAGATGCTCGCCAAGCACAAATGCACAAGTCCCAACAAGCCCTACTTCACGCCAAGTCGAAGCTTCATGAGCACAAAAGAAGACCGCGAGACGACCACCACCAAGACGGTGCTACGACTACAACAACCACTTCAGCATCTTCGCCAAGTGTTCTCAAGGCATCTTCGCCTTTGGACGTACGGCATCTTCGCCTACTTCCCACGAGTACGCCTACAACGACTTCATCAAGCCCAAAGCTACCTACGAGCGAGGGCGACACTTCCATCTTCGGAAGCCCCCCAAGGAAGATGGCCGAGCATGGGACATTCCCTTCGGTCATGGAGATGAGCTACGAGGTGCCACATCATATGGGCCACCCACACCAAGACGGTGACAAGAAGGTCGAGCAAGGGCCATCCCCTTCGACCACGGCGATAGGAGTTGAGCATGGAGACATTTGCACCAACATCTCTCCGACACCCACATATGTCGAGATGCCCCAAGTGCCATGTGAGGAGAGCCACCACCACATAAGTGAGATGAGTGACTCCACCATATGTGACATTGAGAGCATTTCCTTTTGAGAGGATGAGTGTGACCACCACTAGCCCCACACATGAGAGCACGCCACACATCCTATGTGAGGTTGAGCGCCATTTGAGTGACTCCACCAACCATATGAGTGAGAGCATCCTTGAGGGAGTGAGTGAGCCACAACACTTAGTGAGTGAGGTAGTTGACACGGCATGTGAGGCCATTATGATTTCTAACGACTTATCCTCTACTCCGAGTGTGTTTTCTTCTTTGGTGCTAGGTCTCCTACATGACGACATGCCTATCCTCGAGGAGTCCATCCCTCCAATGGAGACGATGATGGCCATGGTGGACAATGATGCACCCCCCACATGGTTCCATCAAGATGAAGATGACAATGAGACGATCTTCAACACCTCAACACATGAGCGACACTCCAACGGTAACATAGGTGATGGTGCTTCTCTTGTCCCACTACTGGACTCTCTTGACAATGATTGCTTGCATGATGTTGATCCTCCTATTCCCATGCTTCATGCTAGTGCGACTTCTTCATGCCTTGACTTACCTATTTATGATGAATATGATGATGAGCATGTTGAGTTACCTAGTTGTGATGCTATGCTCCATAGGATATCTTGTGAAAATTCTTTTGGTCACATCATGTTTGACAATCCATTGAACTTGTCATATGCTATGAGTGAGATCTCCCATATTGCATCATTTCAATCTCAACATAGTAACTATGCATGCCCGATTAAAATCAATCCCATTTGCACTTATGGCATAGATGACGAGATGATGGTCATTGGCTTTTGTTTTTCATGTGATGATATTGCCATGCTTCATTTACATGATTTGCGCAATTCATCTACTATGTCATGCCATGATCACATTGTTCCAAATATGCTTTGTTTTGAATGTTACCAATATTCTCCATGTGATGTTGCTACTCATGCTCCTGAGGAGACCCCCATAGTTTCCTCATACATGTTTGGAGATTTTGATTCATACCATCCTTTGCATGATTTCCATGATTGCTTGCACCATATGCGTTCCATGAATAACAATGCTCTACATATTTCCCATGATGCATTACACAATTTGAGTCTCCATTATGCTATACATAATAACAAACCTCTCATGATGGATGACATGTTTCTATATCACGCATCTCATTTATTTGAGCATTGGCTATTTTGTGCTAACCGACACATGCATGTGCGCATCATGATGGACACACAATCTTCCTTTTGTCTTTGTTTTGTGTAGGTACTCATGTATACTCGTCAACTTCTCAATCCCAAGAGTTGACGAAACGAGCTCTTGAGAGCAACGATGATTTGGGATCCCGTGGACTATCCTTACCACCTTTCCCTCTGCGCAAGGACTACGCGCATCTCTTTTACTTGGCTCTCACACGGCTATGGGCTATTTACCACTTGTCGATTCATGCTCATTTTACCGTGTTCACTTTGCATGCTATGCTTGCTTCTATACCTTTGCCATGCAATTGTGACCCTTGCTTGCATCTACCCATGATTCACCATTAGGCTACTCCTATGTGTATTTGCATGCTCGGTGGAGATCCTTGTTGCTATTGCCATGTTTATCATGTGACCCATGCTATTGATGCTATTTTGCTCGTATCTTGCCTTTATACTTGTGAAATGTCATGTGCATTTTATATACCCACTATTTGCACACATGCCATGCTTTCCATGATTCCCTCTAGTATGTTGCATCTTCGCACTACTAGTTTGCTTGACTTGATCGCTATGATTGCTTGCTATGTTGCATCACCCATGTTCCACTATTACTCGCTTTCTTGGTTTGATGACATATATGTTCATGCCTCTCACATGATACATCTTGTTCATTGTCGATTGCCTCCAATTGTTGCATCTATGCTTAGTGATCTTGGAGACTTTGACACTTTACTTGTGATGCATGCTTGCTTACTTGAGCCTATTGTCTTTGGTTGTAGTTGCATCATATGCTTTCATACCATACCACACCTTGTCCTTTCGTATGATAAGAATAATGAAAACACTTGTTGGGTATCTTACCACACGAATGATAGGTTTTGCACTTCCGCTAACCTCATTTGTTTTTCCGAGTGTTTGTCATGTTCTTTCATTTTGAAGGATTCACAAGGCGGTAACATCACGAGACAACTTGGTTATGTGAAGGCATACAAGATGCGCAACTCCATCATCCTTGAGAACCTCCTAAAGGTGACCTCCTTCCCTTTGAGCCATCCTCAATTCCACATATTGGACGGATCACTCTTTCATTGTTGTTTCCTTCTTGTTGTCTACATGATACATCTCGCGAATGGAGGAGCGACATTGGAGATGGACCCTATGGACCTTCAAGTTGAGGAGTGCCACGACATCGAGCTATGGTACAACACCACCCATGACAAATTTGCATATTATACATGGATTGACCCACATTATGATTGCCTTGTTGCATCTTCAATTTCAATGTCATCCATGATATTTGAGCTTGTTCACTTCCTTAGCAAATTTGTTGTGATCTTCCTTGATGGCATTTTCATACATCATGATCATATGGTCCTCCATCAATTGCATGATGACATTCACATATTGAGCATCCATTGCTATGTTCATGCTTTTGATGCACCATCCCATTATGACATCATTTTGCACCGTGGTTGCATTGCTCTTATTCATAACACATTTGTGTGCACAAAGATTGGATTTCCTCCCATGAGTGCTTTGCATCTCATTCTAGATCATCTTGATAAGCTTCATGCGCTTTATCGCGACCAATCTTGCCGCACGGACTCATTCTTACATGATGGACACTTTGTGTGCGCTAACCATTGTATTTCCGAGTGTTGCTTGTGTTTGCTCTTTTTGCATGTCTCTCACTCCGGAGACACCTTGGACTACTTGGATTGCGCCATGTCTTCAACTTCGTCCAACTACAAGTCCGTCCACGACAACCGTTTCCATGGTGATGAGGATCACGATCCGAGGTCGGATCTTTCCCAAGGGGGGGGGGGAGATGATGCGGAGCATCCCACGTTCATCCCCATGTACACTCCCACTACCCTCCAAGCCCCAAGTGGACATATGAAGAGACCTCGAACAAACGCCATTGGACACAAGGTGAACTCGCTCCTCTCCGAACCTTCACTTCCAACATGTGAGACATGGTTACTACCTCAAATATATGTGTTATGCATGACCAAGAAAAAGGAGGAAGACCATGGACAAGACGGCGAGGACACCAAGTACAAGGACCAAGAGAAGAAGCTGCCCGAAGCTACAGCGGCCGGACGTCCGACCACGACCGGACGTCTGACGAACTCCAGCACGGACGACCGCCCTCCGGACGTCCGACCAAGCGCACCAGCCGATCTACGGAAGTCCGAAGAGCACCGGACGTCCGGACCTTCCCGAGCCTCCGGACGACCGGCCCCCTCCGGACGCCCGACCGAAGCGCACCCGAGCCGAATCTACGGAAGTCCGAAGAGCACCGGACGTCCGGACCTTCCCGAGCCTCCGGACGACGGGAACCCTCCGGACGTCCGGCGCCTGTGCGCTGCCATGTGTTGGGCCGCAGCCCATGTACCCCTTCACTTACCCCTTCGTGGCCCTAGACTATATATACTCCTCCACCTCCTCCTAGTTAGAGTTAGCGTTGATTTAGCTCATTTGTGAGATAGAGCATTATCCATATCGGATCTACTCCACGAGAGAGACGCGCCCCTCTTCGGAGAAGATCCACCTTGGATTCAAGACCTCCTTTGCGGAGAAGACCATCATCAAGACCTCCTCACGGAGAAGAACGGCTACCGTTTGTATCGTCCTTTGTTGACTTTGGATCATGTATCTCCATTTGTGTTCATCGATCTAGCACATGTGTGATTGATCTTGTTGGATTGAGTGATTCTCTTGTGTTTTCCCCGTTATTTCCCGCGTGCTCTTCCGCTCGTTCCTTGTGTTCCTCATAGGGATCCTCTCCAAACGTGAAAGATCGTCCACATAGGGTTCCGCCCTACATCGTTGTGTACAAAAGCTTGGTAAGATTTAAGGACCAATGTAATAATAAATCACTTATTATTTAAATATATTTATAACAAAATGCTCAACCCCTTTTTATTTTTTGATAACATTGTTGCGCCCAATCCAACATTATAATTAGAATCAGCCCAGCAAAATCGTGTATATCGAGTAAGTGCAAATGGCCTGTAATTTTTTAGGAAAAAAAAATGGGCCGCATGGAAGCTACATTATTTGTTCACCCAGCCCAGCAAATGGACTGTAATTCTAAACAAAAAGAGATTAAATTGACTGTAAATTCTGAACAAATGGGTTGAATACGTGCCACATTTTTGGAGGCTGAAATGTGGGCCAATAGGTCGAAGCCAACGCAAGTCATTGTCAACTTATTCAGCAAATGATTCTGACATCGTTAGTCGTTGGATTTACATCCAACGACCGACATCCATCTTCAATCTCTCGCCTTCTTCCTCCAGCGCCGCCAGGACCACCTGCTCCCGCCTCCTGCTGCTAGCAGCTCTGCTTAGCACGCTTCGCTATGAAGAGCTACCCCACCATTGGCCAGGCCATCCCTCCACCCCTCCACACCTCATGTTCTTCTCCATCGACCGCCGAACCACACCGCACCAGAACCAGTTAACCCTCGTACACCTCTCCGTCTGCCACTCTACTCCCGCATCTTCCCATCTCCGACTCGTTGTTGTTCGGGCCTCGCTGTCGTCCACCACCTTGGATGCGCTCGGCACAGAGTGGTCAACATGGTCAACGAACGACATCCATCGGAAGTAGACTGTGCGTGGAGAGGCTGACAACTGGGTCCACGGCCGCACGTAAGGAAATGCCTCCTTATTACGCGCAAAAAATGATTCCTCCACCTGACAGCTGGGACCCACCGGAAGGACCTCTCTATTTCTCGAAAAAAACGTTCCCCCCACTGACAGGTCGGACCCACTGCTACCTCTTGAGCACTGCTTTGGTTTTCCCTTGAAGAGGAAAGTGTGATGCAGCAAAGTAGCGTAAGTATTTCCCTCAGATTTTGAGAACCAGGGTATCAATCCAGTAGGAGACCACGCTCAAGTCCCTCGCACCTACACAAAAAAATAAGAACCTTGCAACCAACGCGATAAAGGGGTTATCAATCCCTTCACGGCCACTTGCAAAAGTGAGATCTGATAGAGATGATAAGATAATATTTTTGGTATTTTTATGATAAAGATAAAAAGTAAAGATTGCAAAATAAAAATAGATCGGAATCTTATATGATGGAAAATAGATCCGGTGGCCATAGGTTTCACTAGTGGCTTCTCTCAAGATAGCATAAGTATTATAGTGGGTGAACAAATTACTGTCGAGCAATTGATAGAATTGAGCATAGTTATGAGAATATCTAGGTATGATCATGTATATAGGCATCACGTCCGTGACAAGTAGACCGACTCCTGCCTGCATCTACTACTATTACTCCACACATCGACCGCTATCCAGCATGCATCTAGAGTATTAAGTTCATAAAAACAGAGTAACGCCTTAAGCAAGAAGACATAATGTAGAGGGATAAATTCATGCAATATGATAAAAAACCCATCTTGTTATCCTCGATGGCAACAATACAATACGTGCCTTGCTGCCCCTACTGTCACTAGGAAAGGACACCACAAGATTGAACCCAAAGCAAAGCACTTCTCCCGTTGCAAGAAAGATCAATCTAGTAGGCCAAACCAAACTGATAATTCGAAGAGACTTGCAAAGATAACTAATCATACATAAAAGAATTCAGAGGAGATTCAAATATTGTTCATAGATAATCTTGATCATAAACCCACAATTCATCGGATCTCGACAAACACACCGAAAAAAGAGACACATCGAATACATCTCCAAGAAGATCGGGGAGAACTTTGTATTGAGATCCAAAGAGAGAGAAGAAGCCATCTAGCTATTAACTATGGACCCGAAGGTCTGAGGTAAACTACTCACACATCATCGGAGAGGCTATGGTGTTGATGTAGAAGCCCTCCGTGCTCAATGCCCCTCCGTCGAAGCGCCGAAAAAGGCCCCAAGATGGGATCTCATGGGTACAGAAGGTTGCGGCGGTGGAAATAGGGTTTTGGCTCCTCTACTGATGGTTTGGGGGTACGTATGTATATATCGGAGCAAGAAGTAGGTCGGTGGAGCCACGAGGGTCCCACGAGGGTGGAGGGCGCGCCAGGGGGGTAGGCGCGCCCCCTGCCTCGTGGCCTCCTTGTTGGTTGCTTGACGTCCACTCCAAGTTCTCTGGATCAAGTTTGTTCCGAAAATCACGTTCCTGAAGGTTTCATTCCGTTTGGACTCCGTTTGATATTGTTTTTCTGTGAAACACTGAAATAGGCAAAAAAACAGCAATTTGGGCTGGGCCTCCGGTTAATAGGTTAGTCCCAAAAATAATATAAAAGTGTATAATAAATCCCATTAAACATCCAAAACAGAATATATACTAGCATGGAACAATCAAAAATTATAGATACGTTGGAGACGTATCAAGCATCCCCAAGCTTAATCCTGCTCGTCCTCGAGTAGGTAAATGATAAAAACAGAATTTTTGATGTGGAATGCTACCTAGCATATTTCTCAATGTAATTTTCCTTATTGTGGCATGAATGTTCAGTTTAATATTGACATAAAAATAATAATACTTCAAGCATACTAATCAAGCAATTATGTCTTCTCAAAATAACTTAGACAAATAAAGCTCATCCCTACAAAATCAAGCAATTGTGTCTTCATTTTTGTCACACAAGATGCTCTCATCTTGCACAACCCCGATGAAAAGCCAAGAAATTGTTTCATACTTTAGTAATCTCAAACTTTTTCAACTTTCATGCAATACATGAGCGTGAGCCATGGACATAGCACTATGGGTGGAATAGAATATGATGATGGGGGTTGTGTGGAGAAGACAAAAAAGGAGAAAGTCTCACATTGACGCGGCTAATCAACGGTCTAGGGAGATGCCCATCAATTGATGTCAATGCAAGGAGTAGGGATTGCCATGCAACGGATGCACTAGAGCTATAAGTGTATGAAAGCTCAACAAAAGAAACTAAGTGGGTGTGCATCCAACTTGCTTGCTCACGAAGACCTAGGGCATTTGAGGAAGCCCATTGTTGGAATATACAAGACAAGTTCTATAATGAAAAATTCCCACTAATATATGAAAGTGACAAAACAGGAGACTCTCTATCATAAAGATCATGGTGCTACTTTGAAGCACAAGTGTGGAAAAAGGATAGTAGCATTGTCCTTTTTTATTTCTCTTTTTTTCGGGCCTTCTTTTTTTTATTTGCCCTTTCTCTTTTTTTGGGACAATGCTCTATTAATTATGATCATCACACTTCTATTTATTTATAACTCAATGATTACAACTCGATACTAGAACAAAATATGACTCTATATGAATGCCTCCGGCGGTGTACCGGGATGGGCAATGAATCAAGAGTGACATGTATGAAATAATATGCATGGTGGCTTTGCCACAAATATGATGTCAACTATATGATCATGCAAGGCAATATGACAATGATGAAGCATGTCATAATAAACGGAACGGTGGAAAGTTGCATGGCAATATATCTCGGAATGGCTATGGAAATGCCATAATAGGTAGGTATGGTGGCCGTTTTAAGGAAGATATAAGGAGGTTTATGTGTGATAGAGCGTATCGTATCACGGGGTTTGGATGCACCGGCGAAGTTTGCACCAACTCTCAAGGTGAGAAAGGGTAATGGACGGTACCGAAGAGGCTAGCAATGATGGGAGGTTGAGAGTGCGTATAATCCATGGGCTCAACATTAGTCATAAAGAACTCACATACTTATTGCAAAAATCTACAAGTCATCAAAAACCAAGCACTACGCGCATGCTCCTAGGGGGGTAGATTGGTAGGAAAAGGCCGTCGCTCGTCCCCGACCGCCACTCATAAGGATGATAATCAAAGAACACCCCATGTTTCAAATTTGTTACACAACGTTTACCATACGTGCATGCTACGGGACTTGCAAACTTCAACACAAGTATTTCTCAATTTCACAATTACTCAACTAGCACAACTTTAGTATTACTATCTTCATATCTCAAAACAATCATCAAGTATTGAACTTCTCTTAGTATTCAACGCACTCAATATGGAAGTTTTTATTATATCCATCTTGGATCCCTATCATATTAGGACTAATTTCATAATTAAAAAAATTACCATGCTGTTCTAAAGGACTCTCAAAATAATATAAGTGAAGCATGAAAGATCAATAATTTCTAAAAAATAGAACCACTACTGTGATGTAAAAGATATAAGTGAAGCACTAGAGCTAAAATTATATAGCTCAAAAGATATAAGTGAAGCACATAGAGTATTCTAATAAATTCCGAATCATGTGTGTCTCTCTCAAAAGGTGTGTACAGCAAGGATGATTGTAGTGAACTAAAAATCAAAGACTCAAATCATACAATACGCTCCAAGAAAAACACATATCATGTGGTGAATAAAAATATAGCTCCAAGTAAAGTTACCGATAGACGAAGACAAAAGAGGGGATGCCTTCCGGGGCATCCCCAAGCTTAGGATTTTGGTAGCCCTTGAATTTTCACTTGGGGTGCCTTGGGAATCCCCAAGCTTAGGCTCTTTCCAATCCTTGTTCCATAATCCATCAAATCTTTACCCAAAACTTGAAAACTTCACAACACAAAACTTAACAGAAAATCTCGCGAGCTCCGTTAGCGAAAGAAAGCAAAATACCACTTCAAGGTACTGTAATGAACTCATTATTTGTTTATATTGGTGTTAAACCTACCGTATTCCAACTTCTCTATGGTTTATAAACTCTTTTACTAGCCATAGATTCATCAAAATAAGCAAAGAACACACGAAAACAGAATCTGTCAAAAACAGAACAGTCTGTAGTAATCTGTAACTAACGCAAACTTATGGAACTCAAAAAATTCTACCAAAATAGGACGACCTAGATAATTTGTTTATTGATCTACTGCAATTGGAATCAGTATTTTATCACGTTCTGGTGATTTTTAACAATTGTTTTCGTGAACAGAAAGTTTCTGGAATTTTCAGCAAGATCAAATAACTATCATCCAAGAAGATCGTATAGGTTCAACTTGGCACAAACACTAATTAAAACACATAACCGCATCTAACCAGAAGCTAGATGGATTGATTATTACTTAACAGAACCAAAAATCAAGAAAATAAAATAAAATTGGGTTGCCTCCCAACAAGCGCTATCGTTTAACGTCCCTAGCTAGGCATAAAAGCAAGGATAGATCTAGGTATTGCCACCTTTGGTAGGCAATCCATAAGTGGCTCTCATAATAGATTCATAATGTAATTTAATATTCTTTCTAGGGAAGTGTTACATGCCTTTCCTTAACAGAAATTGGAATCTAATATTCCCTTCCTTCATATCAATAATTGCACCAATCGTTCTAAGGAAAGGTCTACCAAGAATAATAGGACATGAAGGATTGAATTCTATATCAAGAACAATAAAATAAATGGGCACATAGTTCCTATTTGCAACAATAAGAACATCATTAATTCTTCCCATAGGTTTCTTGATAGTGGAATCCGCAAGATGCAAGTTTAAAGAACAATCATCAAATTCACGGAAACCTAGCAAATCACACAAAGTTTTTGGGATGGTGGAAACACTAGCACCCAAATCACACAAAGCATAGCATTCATGATCTTTAATTTTAATTTTAATTGTAGGTTCCCACTCATCATAAAGTTTTCTAGGGATAAAAACTTCCAATTCAAGCTTTTCTTCATAAGATTGCATCAAAGAATCAACGATATGTTTAGTAAAGGCTTTATTTTGACTATACGCATGAGGAGAATTTAGCACGGATTGCAACAAGGAAATACAATCTATCAAAGAGAAATTATCATAATTAAATTCCTTGAAATAAAAAATAGTGGGTTCATTGCTATCTAAAGTTTTAACCTCTTCAATCCCACTTTTAACAATTTTTGCATCAAGATCTAAAAACTCCAAATTTTTGGGACGCCTTCTAACTAAAGTTGACTCATCTCCAGCCCCATCATTATCAAGATTAATATTGCAAAATAAAGATTTAATAGGAGACACATGAATAACTTTTAGATCTTCATCTTTATTCTCATAAAAACTAGAAGAACACGCCTTCACAAAACAATCTTTTTTAGCATGCATCCTAGCGGTTCTTTCTTTGGACTCATCAATGGAATTCTCATGGCTTTGAGAGACTCATTGATATCATGCTTAGGTGTAATAGATCTAAGCTTCAAAGAATCAACATCAAGAAAAATTCTATCCACGTTCCTTGCCAATTTACCAACTTTAAGCAATTTTTCTTCAAGCAAAGTAATGAAATTCTTTTGTGAATTCATAAACTCTTTAACACTAGTCTCAAAATCAGAGGGCAACATATTAAAATTTCCATAAGAATTGTTGTAGGAATTACCATAATTATTAGAGGAATTATTAGGGAACGGCCTAGGATTAAAGTTTCCTCTATACGTGTTGTTACCAAAATTGTTCCTACCAACAAAATTCACATCCATAGATTCATTATTATTCTCAATCAAAGTAGAAAAATGCATATCATTAGGATCAGAAGCAACACTGTTATTAGCAAACAATTTCATAAGTTCATCCATCTTTCCACTCAAAACATTAATTTCTTCAATCGCATGAACCTTTTGCCTAGTAGATCTTTCAGTGTGCCATTGAGAATAATTAACTATAATATTATATAGGAGTTTAGTAGCTTCTCCTAAAGCGATTTCCATAAAAGTGCCTCCCGTGGCCGAATCTAAAACATTTCTAGAAGCAAAATTCAATCTGGCATAATTTTTTTGTATAATCATCCACAAATTCAAACCGTGAGTAGGGCAATTACGTATCATTAATTTCATTCTCTCCCAAGCTTGTGCAACATGTTCATGATCAAGTTGCTTAAAGTTCATAATATCATTTCTATGAGAGATGATCTTAGCGGGAGGAAAATACTTAGAGATAAAAGCATCTTTGCACTTATTCCAAGAATCAATACTATTTTTAGGCGAAGACGAAAACCAAGTTTTAGCACGATCTCTAAGCGACAAGGGAAATAGCTTCAATTTGACAATATCATTGTCCACATCTTTCTTCTTTTGCATATTGCACAAATCAGCAAAGGTATTTAGATGGGTAGCGGCATCTTCACTAGGAAGGCCGGCGAATTGATCTTTCATGACAAGATTCAACAAAGCAGCATTATTTCACAAGATTCAGCTTCGATAAGAGGAGCAATTGGAGTGCTAAGAAAATCATTGTTGTTGGTGTTGGTAAAGTCACACAATTTAGTATTGTCTTGAGCCATCATGACAAGCAAGCAATCCAACACACGAGCAAACAAGAAGCAAGTGAAAAAGAGGCGAACGGAAAGAGAGGGCGAATAAAATGGCAAGGGTGAAGTGGGGGAGAGGAAAACGAGAGGCAAATGGAAAATAATGTAATGCGAGGGATAAGAGTTTGCGATGGGTACTTGGTATGTCTTGACTTGTGCGTAGACTCCCCGGCAACGTCACCAAAAATCCTTCTTGCTACTTGTTGAGCACTGCGTTGGTTTTCCCTTGAAGAGGAAAGGGTGATGCAGCAAAGTAGCGTAAGTATTTCCCTCAGTTTATCAGAACCAAGGTATCAATCCAGTAGGAGACCACGCTCAAGTCCCTCGCACCTACACAAAAAAATAAGAACCTTGCAACCAACGCGATAAAGGGGTTGTCAATCCCTTCACGGCCACTTGCAAAAGTGAGATCTGATACAGATGATAAGATAATATTTTTGGTAGATAAAAAGTAAAGATTGCAAAATAAAAATAGATCGGAATCTTATATGATGGAAAATAGACCCCGGGGCCATAGGTTTCACTAGTGGCTTCTCTCAATATAGCATAAGTATTACGGTGGGTGAACAAATTACTGTCGAGCAATTGATGGAATTGAGCATAGTTATGAGAATATCTAGGTATGATCATGTATATATGCATCACGTCCATGACAAGTAGACCGACTCCTGCCTGCATCTACTACTATTACTCCACACATCGACCGCTATCCAGCATGCATCTAGGGTATTAAGTTCATAAGAACGGAGTAACGCTTTTAAGCAAGATGACATGATGTAGAGGGATAAACTCATGCAATATGATATAAACCTCATCTTTTTATCCTCGATGGCAACAATACAATACGTGTCGTTTCCCCTACTGTCACTGGGATCGAGCACCGCAAGTTTGAACCCAAAGCTAAGCACTTCTCCCATTGCAAGAAAGATCAATCTAGTAGGCCAAACCAAACTGATAATTCAAAGAGACTTGCAAAGATAACCAATTATACATAAAAGAATTCAGAGATGATTCAAATATTGTTCATAGATAATCTTGATCATAAACCCACAATTCATCGGATCTCGACAAACACACCGCAAAAAGAGTTACATCGAATAGATCTCCAAGAAGATCGAGGAGAACTTTGTATTGAGATCCAAAGAGAGAGAATAAGCCATCTAGCTAATAACTATGGACTCGAAGGTCTAAGGTAAACTACTCACACATCATCGGAGAGGCTATGGTGTTGATGTAGAAGCCCTCCGTGATCAATGCCCCCTCCGGCGGAGCGCCGGAAAAGGCCCCAAGATGGGATCTCACAGGTACAGAAGGTTGCGGCGGTGGAAATAGGGTTTTGGCTCCTCTACTGATGGTTTGGGGGTACGTAGGTATATATAGGAGGAAGAAGTAGGTCGGTGGAGCCACAAGGGGCCCACGAGGGTGGAGGGCACGCCCATGGGGGGTAGGCGCGCCCCCTGCCTCGTGGCCTCCTTGTTGGTTGCTTGACGTCCACTCCAAGTCCTCTGGATCACGTTTGTTCCAAAAATCACATTCCAGAACGTTTCATTCTGTTTGGACTCCGTTTGATATTCTTTTTCAGTGAAACGCTGAAATAGGCAAAAAAACAACAATTTGGGTTGGGCTTCCAGTTAATAGGTTACTCTCAAGAATAATATAAAAGTGTATAATAAAGCCTATTAAACATCCAAAACAGAATATATACTAGAATGGAACAATAAAAAATTATAGATACGTTGGAGACGTATCACCCACCAACTATATATTCGCACGCAAGGAAGTGCCTCCTTATTACGCACAAAAAAATGAATACCCCTGATGAACCACAAGTATAGGGGATATATCGTAGTCCTTTCGATAAGTAAGAGTGTCAAGCCCAACGAGGAGCAGGAGGAAATGATAAGCGGTTTTCAGCAAGGTATTCTCTCCAAGTACTGAAATAAGTTGTAGCGACCCGACCTCAGACGTTCAAGCCTCTGTGTATCTGTGCCATCCCTGGATCAGTATGCTGGCACACACAGTACATCAATGTATATATCAAAGTGCAATCACATGTATAAATAAATTAAAATGATATATACCTCATAATACTCAGCGGAAACAATAAAACGGGTGTGGAGTCCCATTAACGCCATCGGCAGGTTGAGTGTAGACCGTAACCCTGTATCGTAACTCTTACTCGTCGAGGAAATATCTGCAACATGATACGTTGCAGCCGTGTAGGTCAGTACATTGAATGTACCGGCAAGATCACAACATGAGAAAACAGATGGTAAAGCTATACTATATGCAATTTGGCTTTGTGGCTCTGGGTCTGAGTTTTGTTTGCGTAAAAGCTGGTTTTATTTTCCCTACATCAAAGGAATAAATGAAGTCTGTACTATGGAGTTTTCTATCATGACATGGTTCCGCCAACCGATGTCTCATAGCCCAAAATCATCATAAGTTGCCCACAATTAAGTTATCAATCCGGTGTTGAGAGTTCCGAGATAGATCCAAGTCCAGATGCTCAAATTGTCCGTAACCGGGGACACGGCTAATCGATTAGGTTTAAACCCTCTGCAGAGGTTTGTACACTTTACCCGCAAGATTCGATCCCTCTCTTTAAGTTCTCGCACTTCAGAGTGTTTGAGAACAAGATGACCGAAACATGGTCTTCCAAAGAGTTCCTCTGACCACTGTCCGGTACTCAACCCATCCTACCGTAGTTCTACATCTGCTAGTACCGTCCCAGCCAGAGTCACAACTAAGGTCAACCAAGCCAGAGCCCATAATGACTTGCGGTTGCACAGGTAAGCTTCCGGGCATGAAGTATTCTTCCGTCTCTTTGAGTCTGGGTGAAGCTTTCCGCAAGATGTCATGGCGCTTCTCCATGCATCCCGGCCAACCACTGGTTTCTCCAGGGTGCCCGTCAACCGTCCTTCACCCAGTAGTGTGTATTGAATTCTTGTCTTGAGTCTTGAAGTCTTGAGGCCTTGAAGATGCAGTCCTTGCAGCTTTCATCATGGTGTTGTCGTCATTGACGTCGATCCTCCATTCTCACACCACTCCCGAGTACTCATACCAAACCCCGTCTACTATAGCGTAGCACTAAATAAAATATCGTCCCGGGCTTGGTAACAGGGGGGGTGGGTTCCTACCTCATGCATACTACTCAACTACAAGGATTCAATAACACTACTGAGGGGTGGTTGCAAAGATGTCACTAAATGCAATAAAACATAGGCATGAAAGCATGGTCAAAGTGAACTTGCCTGGTGATGTTGACGAAGAAGAATTATCGTTCTCAAGAAATAACTTGATAGACTACTCGTCACTCTTTGATGAAATCTATATAACAAACATATCATTCACATAAGCACTCACACTAACAATCAAAACAAAAGAGAGAGCGAATAAGAATCCGAAGGAACTTCAAATAAAACTAGGGAGTCTTCTTCTACAACATTCACAAAAATAGTTTTGTCTAACGGAAAATAAAACACTAAAATAACAGAGAATAAAATATAAATTTAGTTAAGACGAAAAAAAATAAAGTAATTTTTTTCATAAAGCTATTTTGAAAGTATTTTCAATTGGGAGTTAAAACAGTAGAAAATCCATTGCAAGTTATTAGCGAACTTGAATTGATTTCACGATAACAAAATAAAATAAATATAAAAACTTGTTGAACACCTACTGTTTAACTAATAGAAACCAAACATAAACTTTCTGAAATATAAAATAAAATAATTTAAAAACAACTATAGACAAAGAAGTAGCTATAATTGAATAGAACTAAAACAAAATTTGTTTTACATGAAACAATAAGCTAAAATACTCAAACAATTTTAAGTTTTTACCACTGGTAAATATGATCACTAGTGATCAGTAGAAAAAGAATCAAATAAAATCTATTTTAAACTCCCGGAATAAGCAAAACAAGCTTTAATTCAAATCTGATCTAACTCAATTTTATAAATCCAAACATAGACAAATTATATATTTTTGGAAACTACAAGAAAATTGTGATCTAACGCAAAAGAATCAGCATCATTGGACTTCTAGATCAAAAGTTATAAGCTAAACAAGAACGGAACTAAATCTGTTACGGAAATAAATCTGAAAACGAAAACGGAGTTACCTGTACGTGAGGCAGAGATGGCAGGAAGGAGACGGCGATGTGGAGGCTGCTCGGCGAGGGGCGAGGTCGCCGGCGAGGTGGGGGTGGCGGAGGAGGGGTCGGCGCTTGGGAGGTGGCGCTGGGCGCCTCAGTGCTGCTCACTCCTGGCGTCGGGCTCTGGTGGCGTTCTAGGCAGGAAAAGGAGGACGGTGGTGAGAAGGCTACGGGCAGGGAGGCGTGGTGATGGGAAAAATGGAGCGAGGAGAGGAGGGGTTTTATAGGCGGTCTCGGGAGGCGCTGAGATGGAAAGACGAGGGAGATCGGGAAGGTGGAGATTCTGTCTCCATGGATATGGAAAGCTTCTGTAACGTGAGAGGAAACAGAGGAAGGAGATGATCTCTTGTTGGGCTAGAATAGGAAAGTGCTTAATGGGCCAGGTTTTCCTAATAAAACGATTCCATTCCTATTTTTAAAATTAGGAAACTAAAACAATAAAAGGAAATCAAATCAATTGAATAATGAGTTTTTATATACTAAAATTATCAGAAAAATAAAATGTAGATGATGAGCATTATTCCACGGCCAAAATAAAACTTAAAAAAATGTTTTCAGAAAATCCCTAAAGGCTTTATTTCTTTTTGCAAATAATTTTAAATAAAACTTTGGTTTTCTTGGCTCAAATATTTTCAAAATGCCCTGATTTTGGAGGGTCATTTTCCTCCGCTCTTTCTTGCTTGCAAGAATTTATTTTCGGGTATTTCTGGGAAGAAAATAGAGAAGCAAGTGCAAATATTTGAAAGAATTAAATTGCAAAACTCCGTTCAAATTCTTTATAGTTGAAGAAGTCATGTCATCTTCTCTCATTGATTTTAATAGGATGAATTTGAATTTACGGAGAAGGGAAAGTCATTTTATTCCCTCTCATTCAAAAGTTTTTGAAAAGGTTCAAATTTCACTCAAGTTTAATTCACTCAAGCAAACAAACAAACAATTCAATTAATTATATTAACATTCCAAAATTTGGGATGTTACAAACCTACCACACTTAAAATGAATCTCGTCCTCGAGATTGAAGAAACTAACAAGAAAAGGTTAGGGTTGGGGTCTTCTAGCAAATGTCTTGGTCGAAAGGTCGGGGTGCTACCACACTTAAAAACAAGGTCATGGTTCCAATAAACTCAGATATTTCCTCCGGAGGGCTGACAATGTATGTCTCTTCACATATCTTACAATAGCTCCTTCATTAAAGCTCTTACATCGGAAGCATAGAGTTTTCCTCAAAAGCTTGGGTCGGTTCGTCAAAGTTGAAGTTAAATCCGAGACTGGATCTTCTTAGCTGATGGTTCTGTGTCCATTTTAAACAACTATCGAAACACTCATGGTGGTCTACAATTTATGGTTTTCTCCTGCAGAAAACGGGTGCAGGTTGAACCTCACCGTATAACATACGTTTGGCAACGGTTGCTGTAATGGGGTTCCATCGTCCTACCATTTTATGGTTTTATGGCTTATCGCGTCGACACTCTTCTAAGTTTTTCAAGGCTCTCGATTTTCCATCAACATATGATAGTTCATGATAGAAGTCTCCGGTATGGGGGCCAATCCATCCCGTACTTGAATCATTACCACATATGTAAATATCGAATCACGTATTTTAACACTTGGGCATACTCACAAGCATTGCAGAATTTCTCTTGTTCTCGAACTGAGTTCGTATAAATCCATGGTTTCTGCATGCCAAACAAAACATCTATCGTTACTTCACCACTCTCAGGTTTTTGCGTAACCTCCTACGGAACGTATGCTGATTGGATCACAGATTCTTCCAAATTTATTCTTTTATCAAGGTTACAACGGTTCCTTCTCAAAATCCTGGGCCTGTGGGTTATGGCCCACTTCAGC
Organism: Aegilops longissima; assembly: GCA_021605205.1. Taxonomy (NCBI): domain Eukaryota; kingdom Viridiplantae; phylum Streptophyta; class Magnoliopsida; order Poales; family Poaceae; genus Aegilops; species Aegilops longissima. The sequence continues at coordinate 381,615,882 of CM038680.1, forward strand.
ACTAGTGCAGCTTTAACTCATCCTTGGAGTAACTCTCTTGTTCCATATTACACATCCTTTAAATCCAGTAGTACTCTGTTTCTTCATACCATCATATCAAAAGCAAAACTCCAACTTTTTTTTCCTTCGAACTACACTCCGTGGAATATATATATTTTCTTATTCATTAGTCTAGTCTTCTTCACAGGGTACTACCACCCTAAGAATGAAATTCACAAATCCATCCATAGACCATATTTCTCATATCTTCGAAAATGGTCAAAATCCGTGTTCATAGAGTAACAACTCATACAATTAAACATATGAAAACATGTCACCTTAACTTTATTGATTTCATGAATCCATTACAAACTCTGAGCACCCATTACATAACTCAACTTATTGTACTCATGAAAAAAAAATTGGTTTCTACCACTCTTATTATCCATATCAAAATTCCAACTACTCAACTCCAGCTTCCTTCTTGTAGGAACATTTAGTAGCATAATGTCCTGCTTCCTTGCAATGAAAACAAAAGACTTCCGACATGTCTCGGGGCTTCTTTGTGATTATGTAGGCTCCTTGGATTCTTGGCTTCTTTTCTGGACATTTACTAGCGTAATGACCTAAATCCTTGCACCTGTAACAAGTGATATGACTCAGGTCCTTCTCTGCGAAAATTGTGTTGTTCTGGGGTTGACTTCTTTTTCTCTTCCTGGATTTCTCTGTAATGATCAGAGTTTCTATTTCCCAAGGGTCAAACTTCACTTCTGCTGTCGGAAAACACCCCAGATACTCTTTTCTTTCCTTGGTGCAATACTGTGAAAAATGTCCTTCTTCTCCACATGAATAGAAGGCATTGGAGTAAAATCTGTTGAGGCCTTCTCCATCAGGGTCTTCAACACATTCCTTCATCACAGGTTCTTCTAGACCTTCCTTGAGGGCTTCTTTCATTCCATCTTCCTGCTTCTGAATAGTTTGTTGCACCATGGAGTAAATGTGACCTTTGCACCGGTAGTGGGTGGTTCCTTCACACAAGAAACAAGTCACCTGACTAGTTGGGCATTCCTCAGCTGGGTGTTTCTCCTCACAATGAGGGCATCCATCCTTGTGTTCCTCCTGGCTGTGTCCTATTTCTCCACAAATCTTGCAGGCACAAGGTTTACTTCTTGGTGTTTCATGGTGCTTCCGGATAAGACGTGATCTCATCAGGGTCTTCTTGAATTCCTCCCAAGTCTTTGCTCCATTAAATCCCTGCATGGCTTGATGCATTTTCCACCAGGTTGCAGCACTTTCTGTAAGGTACTGAAGAGCATATTGGACCTCATACTTCCTTGAAACCAAATTGCTCCCCAAGTGATTTTCCATGTTCTGCATCCATAGCTCTGCCTCCGGCTGGGTCTTCGGTCCAGAGAATATCAGTCCAACTTCATTCATCATCTATGGGGTTTCAAAAGTTTTGGGATGAGATATGAGGGAGGTGGGGAGGGATATACACACAATACAAACAATAGTTTTTGAAGAAACAAGTTTTACTTTGTGGCTGTCGGAAAACATCAAACAAATGATAGCTCACAAATCGCCGCATCTAACGTAAGTGTGTAACAGGGGTTTGGTCTGCTAAAGGTCAAATACTTCTTCAGATCCTTAAGGTCATCGGAGTCTTCAACTGTTGTAGCTTCAATTCTTCTAATACATGGTGAAATCCAATTTACTCTGAAGTTGTCATCAGTTCTCCGATATCTAATCCTTCTTGGAGCGTCTTCAGTTGATCCTTCATGTGGTCAAAAGGGAAAAGGGGTATATTCTAACTATTTGAGGTGAGAGTGTCTATTTGATAAAATCAGAAAAGATGAGAAGTAAGAGTCTTTTTGAAAATAAAGTTTTTGAGATATCCTGTCCTAGGGCTTTCCGATTTCTAGGGTCACGTCCTACAGTCAACATGTGCTCGATACCATTTCAGAGCGACCCGACCTCGAGACGGTCAAGCCTCCGTATATCTGTGCCATCCTCGGATCAAGATCTTTGGCACACACAAGACATCAATGTATATATCAAAGTGCAATCACATGTATAAATAAATTAAAATGATATATACCTCATAATACTCAGCGAAACAATAGAACGGGTGTGGAGTCCCATCAACGCCATCGGCAGGTTGAGTGTAGACCGTAACCACAGTATCGTAACTCTTACTCGTCGAGGAAATATCGCAACATGATACGTTGCAGCCGTGTAGGTCAGTACATTGAATGTACCGCAAGATCACAACATGAGAAAACAGATGGTAAAGCTATACTATATGCAATTTGGCTTTGTGGCTCTGGGTCTGAGTTTTGTTTGCGTAAAAGCTGGTTTTATTTTCCCTACATCAAAGGAATAAATGAAGTCTGTACTATGGAGTTTTCTATCATGACATGGTTCCGCCAACCGATGTCTCATAGCCCAAAATCATCATAAGTTGCCCACAATTAAGTTATCAATCCGGTGTTGAGAGTTCCGAGATAGATCCAAGTCCAGATGCTCAAATTGTCCGTAACCGGGGACACGGCTAATCGATTAGGTTTAAACCCTCTGCAGAGGTTTGTACACTTTACCCATAAGATTCGATCCCTCTCTTTAAGTTCTCGCTTCGAGTGTTTGAGAACAAGATGACCAAACATGGTCTTCCAAAGAGTTCCTCGACCACCGTCCGGTACTCAACCCATCCTACCGTAGTTCTACATCTGCTAGTACCGTCCCCAGCCAGAGTCACAACTAAGGTCAACCAAGCGAGCCCATAATGACTTGCGGTTGCACGGTAAGCTTCCGGGCATGAAGTATTCTTCCGTCTCTTTGAGTCTGGGTGAAGCTTTCCGCAAGATGTCATGGCGCTTCTCCATGCATCCCGCCAACCACCGGTTTCTCCAGGTGCCCACAACCGTCCTTCACCCAAAGAGTGTGTATTGAATTCTTGTCTTGAGTCTTGAAGTCTTGAGGCCTTGAAGATGCAGTCCTTGCAGCTTTCATCATGGTGTTGTCGTCATTGACGCCGATCCTCCATTCTCACACCACTCCAGTACTCATACCAAACCCGTCTACTATAGCGTAGCACTAAATAAAATATCGTCCGGGCTTGGTAACAGGGGGTGGGTTCCTACCTCATGCATACTACTCAACTACAAGGATTCAATAACACTCTTGAGGGGTGGTTGCAAAGATGTCACTAAATGCAATAAAACATAGGCATGAAAGCATGGTCAAAGTGAACTTGCTCGGTGATGTTGACGAAGAAGAATTATCGTTCTCAAGAAATAACTTGATAGACTACTCGTCACTCTCGATGAAATCTATATAACAAACATACCATTCACATAAGCACTCACACTAACAATCAAAACAAAAGAGAGAGCGAATAAGAATCCAAGGAACTTCAAATAAAACTAGGAGTCTTCTTCTACAACATTCACAAAAATAGTTTTGTCTAACGGAAAATAAAACACTAAAATAACAGAGAATAAAATATAAATTTAGTTAAGACGAAAAAATAAAGTAATTTTTTCATAAAGCTATTTTGAAAGTATTTTCAATTGGGAGTTAAAACAGTAGAGAAATCCATTACAAGTTATTAGCGAACTTGAATTGATTTCACGATAACAAAATAAAATAAATATAAAAACTTGTTGAACACCTACTGTTTAACTAATAGAAACCAAACATAAACTTTCTGAAATATAAAATAAAATAATTTAAAACAACTATAGACAAAGAAGTAGCCATAATTGAATAGAACTAAAACAGAATTTGTTTTACATGAAACAATAAGCTAAAATACTCAAACAATTTTGAAGTTTTTACCACTGGTAAATATGATCACTAGTGATCAGTAGAAAAAGAATCAAATAAAAATCTATTTTTAAACTCCCGGAATAAGCAAAACAAGCTTTAATTCAAATCTGATCTAACTCAATTTTTATAAATCCAAACATAGACAAATTATATATTTTTGGAAACTACAAGAAAATTGTGGTCTAACGCAAAAAGAATCAGCATCATTGGTGTCACAGCCCTAGAATTGTTTGACATTAGTTGCATTAAGGCATTCATGTCATCATGTTAATTTTCATGAAATTGAAATGGGGATTTGTGAAACCCTCAGAATAATTTTTGGAAATGACCCAAAATTAAAAATTGCTCCAAAGGGTCCAGGAAAATGCTCATGCGGCCCTCTGGAAATATTGGACAGAGATAATAATCAAACCAATATTTTTGGGGGTTCATAAGTATTTATATTTGGGCATTTGGAATTAATGCATACCTATTGCATTGGATATATATTATTATATATATAAAATATTGGCCAAAAACTGTGCCTTTTGTTGAAGAGCTCTGGAATATTACCACTAGCTCATATAAAAAATGGGCATAATTAAATAAAGTGATTTGGTATTTTAAATAAATCAAACAAATGTCAGAAATTAGAAAAGAAAAACAAAATAGGAAAAACCTTACCTGACTCACCTGGCAGCCCAGCCAGCCCACCTAGCAGCCCACCGGCGGCCCAAAGATCAGTGCTTGCCGTGCCGACCACTGCTTCCTCTCGCCAGCAGCGAGAGAGGCGCACCAGCGTCTTGGCTGGCGCCACGCCACCAGTACTGCACTGCGTCGCTTTGGCCACCATGACGCCTCGCGTCATCTCCTCGGCGCCGCCCGACCCCTGGACCCCTCGCTCTCTTCCTCCTCCTCGTTCCCCTCCTCTGCTCCCTCTCTCTCGCCCGGACCGAGCGCCGCCGTCGCCGCCCCTCGCTGCTCCCGCGGCCACAGCCGTCCCCGAGCCTCCCCGACATGCCCCCGAGCCCCGCCTCGCCACCTGAATCTCCCCCGTCGTCACGCGACCGAGAGGCCCTACATCGCCGCCCGAAGTCGTCTTCCCGAACACGGCCGCCGGACTCCATCGGCGAATTCGGCGTCATCCGGCCTCCCCGAGCAGTGAGCTTGCCTTCACCTCCTGTGAGCTCGCCGTCGTTTCCCCATCTCTCTCCCTCTCGCGCAGAAGCCGCCGCCATGAAAGCACCGACCGCCGGCCGCCATTGCCGACGAGCTCGGCGCCCCGAGCCCCTCTGCTCGAACTCAGTGGCACCAGCGTGTTTACGGTGGCCCGCGGATGCCGCCTAGCCCATCAGTTTCTCCTCCGTGCATCGTGGCATCAAACCCGACCAAACCCGAACTCCGGCCGCCGCCTTGAGCTCGCCGCCGTCGATCCCGCCACCCCAACCCCGCCAACCCCACCAAGAGCCTCGGCTCCTCCCAGCTCCTCCTAGATGCTTTCCGCCCCATTTGGTGGCGGAACGTAAAGCACCTTGCTCCGCCGCGCTGGCCTCGCCCGGCGACTCGGCGCTGGTGGATTAGCCCGGGTTGACCAGGATTTGACCCCCGGTCATCGGCGAGTGGGCCCGCCACTAACTAACCGGGTTAACACTAACCAAACTAGTTAGTTAAACTAACTCTTGACGATGGGTCCCAGCGTCAGAGTTGACCTGGTCAGCGACCCAGTTGACCCGCTGACGTCATAGTGACGCAATGCTGGCGCAATATTCCTTTTCTAGATTTAATTTAATTCAGGAAATTCCAGAAAATACCCCAAACTTCTAAAATTCATAGTAATTCAACCGTAACTCGGATTGAAATAAATTATATATGAAAAATGATCAGAAAAATATGAAGAATCTGTTTATGCCATGATCATGCATGTTTGAACAAGTTAACCTTACTGAATAGGATGAATCATGATTAGGGTAACTTATCAACTATCATTTGGAGTTGGAGTTCAACCTTGTTTGAATTCCACTTCAACTAACTTGGATTATTATTGCATTAGGTAAATTCAGTACATTAATATGACATGTCATTCATGTGAATGTGCATTGCATTGATTGTGTTCTCTCTTGTTTGCCGGTAATTGTCCCTCCCTGAGCGATGTACCGACGATGAGTTCGATGACACCGATGAAGAACTATATTATCTTGAAGTGCCGAGCAAGCAAAACCCCTTGTTCATTCCGATATAATCCCACTCTCTCTCCTGCTCTATTTTACTGCATTAGGACAACAACGACTCATGTGTTACTTGCTGCGGTAGCTGAACCCTTGATCCTTTGCATGACTGTCATTCCACAAGAATTAGATGAAACCCACTAGCATGAGTAGGAGTTGTTTGAGCCTGTTGTGCCTACTCATTCATGCTTGTTTGTCATGCCTGCTTCGCTTAGAGTTGAGTCAGTCGATTCATCGGGAATGAATTGGAAAGTGGTGAACATGTCCTACCGTGTGTGAACTAAGTGTGGTGAACACGATTTGGTAAAGGTAGCGGTGAGAGGCCATGTAGGAGTACATGGTGGGTTGTCTCATTGCAGCCGTCCTCAGGAACTGAGTTCTGTGTTTGTGATCCATGAAACAGCTACTACCACGCATTGGGCCCGAAACCAATGGACCCTCTCGGCTTCTTGATCACCCTTGTCCTCAGTCCGGGAGTTGCAAGTAGTTTCTGGTGTTTGTAGCATGCTGGGGGCCGCACGCAATGCTGACCTTAGGGGTGGGTTGTGTTGCGGTAGGCACCGTGGCCCGGTGTACCGAGTGCCCGTTTGGTATCTCGGGAACCCTGCACACATCGTTCGGGGCTGTATGGGAAACCTCGGCCGGACTCCCTGCGGATGGAACCCGAATAGGCGATAAACCTGGACTAGGGACTTGAGTGTTTAGGTAGGCCGTGGCCGACACCCACGTTGGGCTTCCGCTTGAAGGTTGCCGAGTACATGTCGTGTAAACGGCGGTAAGTGGTGAGCGTGTGTGAAGAAGTACACCCTGCAGGGTTTAATATGATCTATTGAATAGCCGTGTCCACGGAGAAGGACTTCGGGTTGCCTATATCAGTTCATAGACAAGTGAAAGTGGATACTTTAAAATGCGCAAGATAAGCGTGAGTGCTATGGATGGCGTTCTCGTGGGAAGACGGGAGCGGGTCCATAGTGGTGTATTGATATGGTGAATATGTGGACTCGTGCGCCACCTCAAAAGAGTTACTTGCGGTCGTAGTTCGGGATAGCCACCGAGTCAAAGCTGGCTTGCTGCACCAAACTCCACCACCCCTTTTGATAATGATGCATATGTAGTTAGTTCGATGTAAGTCTTGCTGAGTACAATTGTACTCACGTTTGCCTATTCTATGTTTTGCAGAGAGACGTCAGTCTCGCTAGTAGTTCCACGTGGACTTCGACGTTTAGCTTGTTACCTCAGCTACGATCTTGTGCCCTCGGCAGATCTGGTAGATAGTCGCTTCTCAGCCTTTTTCATTTATAGTTATCTGTACCCGCACATGTTTAGCTTCGCTTGTGCTTTGACTTGTATGCTCACGAGTGTTGGGTCATGAGACCCATGTTTGTAATATCTCGCTCCTCGGAGCCTAATGAATAACATTTGGAGTCGTAGAGTTATGTTGTGATGCCATGTTGTATCTACGCATATTGAGCATAATGTGTGTATGTTTGAAATGCTTGGTATGTGTGGGATCCGACAAACTAGTTGTTTATCCTTGGCAGCCTCTCATATGGGGAAATGTAGTCTCGTGCTTCTGCGATAGTAGTCCGCTACAGCCCGGTTCACCGGAGTCCTGCTAGCCCAGCACTACTGCTTGTACACTTGATCTGCCGGCATGTGTTTCACTTCGTTCCTATATGTCATCGTTCCTTCGAAAATGTCACGCGGTGTTATTCGAGTCCCGCCTAGCTGCTACAGCCGGGATACGAGTCCTCATAGCCAGTGCTACAGCCGAATATATCGTTGATGACCGACATGCTCGATGTAATTCATGTATGCCTGTCCCCATGGGTTAGTGCCGCTTTGGGTTCACGACTAGCCATGTTGGCCCGGTTCTTTGTCATATGGATGCTAGCGACACTATCATATACGTGAGCCAAAAGACGCAAACGGTCCGGGCCATGGTAAGCGACACCGTGGGAATACCGTGCATGAGGCCGCAAAGTGATATGATGTGTTACATGCTAGATCGGTGTGACTTAGGATCGGGTCCCGACAGCGTTGGTATCGAGCTTTGATCGTGCTGTAGGATTACCAAGCCAAACTGGTCGAAGTTGTGTCTAGAAATGCTTTAGTTATGTAAGGGAATTGATTGTGGAAGGGAACGTAAGGCTCTTTTTACTCCCTATACCTCATGGCCTTCTGATCTGAGTCAACCTCTTCTCTTCTACGGGATTTAAGAACTAGGTTTCTCATCTATCTATTAGGATGACGTGTTACTAATCCATAGACCTTTAAGATTGTTGGTTTTAATCCCCAGTTTAGTTCCTACTATTTCTGTATGATAACTATTGATCCCAGAATCCTGTTATGATGTTGTCGAGTGGTTATGCCACCATTTTCTGCAGGATGTCTCAAATCATTTTGAGCATTTACAGCCGTTATGCTGTCCGAGTCATCCCAGGTCTCTAAATAGTCTGATGCATTTGCAAATCCTTTCCTTCCGTTTCCGATGTCCATTTGGTCAGAATAAGCACACTAACCAGTCGGTTGAGGTACTCTGTTGCCTCGACACATACGTTGGAACTATTATTATGACCCTAGGTGCTTAGGAGGTCACCTAGCAATTTAGCAATGCTTTTGTATCCCTAGTGTGATGATTATGGCCATCATTTTCGAAAGCATCCCGTGATGTCATTTAGTAGTAGGTATTCTACTCCTGGGTTTCTGAACCCGAGATTCATCCTACTTCATGTTGTTAGTATTTGCTAGAGCCTTTAGGATATTAGTAACCTTTGCGATAGTCCTCGAGGTCCGTGGTATTTCCTTCTTCCAATTACTACGAACCGCTTATGGCAGAAGTTCCTTGTTAAATCAAAACATCACAATAAGAGTGCTCTTGAGGAGTTCTCCATTCATAATTGTGGATCTGCCAATTCTATCTTTCTGCATGGGTTATCCGGAAGAAATGTTGAGCTTCGCTCGACATACTAATCTATGCATCCACAACTCAGAAAATTATATGTTCCTTTGAGTTGTTCTCTTAGTTGTCTTCTGACCCTCATCTATCAATTGATAGCCAAGGGTATGTGTGCATCCGTTCATCGATGCCTATTATCCTTGTGGTCTGACAAGCCATTCTATCCCGGAATGACTAGGAGAAACAAACTCCAGTACCTCATCCATATCCAGGATTGGGTCAAGGTAGTTGTATTCCGCAGATCAATGCCAATCCAGCTTTTGATTCTGTTCCACCTCGAGTGTTACCATCTTTATGTCAAGAATGTCATGAGAGTTGCACCTCCTCCTATGCATTCTTGATGCAGTGATACTTCCCACCATCATCATTCGTTCCTCGGTCTTCGTGTTGTTGTAACCGGAATGCCGACAAGTGAATTGTGATGTGTGAAATCTATACTCCGAGTAACTCTGTTGCTCGGTAGTTAATGGACAATACTCTCATTCTTAGCGTGTTGGTTATTAAACCATCATCCTAAGATTGATCGTGCTACCTAGTCCTTAGTTCTGGTGCACCCCTCGATTGATGAGTTAGGATTTTGTCAAGTCCTCACTCCCTTAATCATATCATCTTGCCTTGAAAAGCAAGATTGTTCTCGAGCTTAGTAATATATTGGTGGTTCATGACTTTCCAAATACCTTCTTGGAAGTGTTATCAGGTTGTCACCTGGCTGTTATGTTGAGCTCGTGATCAAGTTGGTTCCCTGTGAACCACCCTTTCTCTAAGAATCTGTGTTGGATACCCCTGAGCTAGTCGGTTAAGCTAGACAACAACTTGGAGAGTTGGAAGATAAAAGCTTGTCCAACTTAGTTCGTTCCAAAGGGATATTCTTGTGTGGTGTGTGTCAAGAAGGATGATATCTTCATCGATTGGTCCTGTGATCGTTTGTGGACCTATTGTCTTATCAACTCTTTGATTCGAGTATGGGCCATTGTCGAGTCAAATCAGAACCAACGATATTCGTAATGTTGTCCTACTCGTGGTTGATACCTCGAGCATACCCATTACATCTTTGGTCTGACCAATGCTAACACCGTGTTCACATGATGGTGGAAGTCCAAGATATGGAAATTCCGATGAGTTCTTTGTTGAGCCCATCAGTAGCATTTTGTCTCCCCCATGAGTCATGTTGAACATCAACCTAGTGTTGGTAATTTGTGTAAGCATTTCTTCGTGTGCCGTTCATGAAGCCTAAGCTGGATGTAAGTAGCGACTTTCTCGAATTCATGTGCATCTGATGCAAGTTGCCGCCGTGAATTTTAGAAAGGTTTGTTTTGTTTCCTCTGGAATCATCCCAAGTCAGTCATGCACGTGCGAAGTATTCTATGGCATGATAGACTGATCATCTTCATCTCATATGAATTCCATAGCACACCAAGCCACTGATTGATTTGTTCAAGGAGAAGAAGTTCCTTCCTAAGAGCTAATCCGGACTTATGTAAGGGCTTCGTTATCCGCAATGATGGTTCCCAACCTGAACTCGGTAGTGTTTTATTATAAGACTACTATGTGGTCATGCTTGTCTAGGACAACGTGTTCACAAGTTTGTAGCAGAATCAGCTCATGTCTTGGAGCTTGCTATCGTAGTTCATATCCCGAGAATCTCGCAACGTCATCTCGTCGGTCTGTGTTGCAACCTTTCCTTTTCAGACATGCTGAGTCTGAAGTATCCCATCACCAATCGGATCTGAATCTCGGGCAGATATGATGGTTGGAACATTCGAACAGTTGCATTTCGTTCCCCGCTTGCACCGTCCTTGTGCTTTTTCACCATAGGCTGCCTTCTTAGTAATTCTTGTCCAGGTTCATCCTCAAAAGTGGACTTAACATGGGTCCCCTCCACCTCCGATGATAAGCAAAAATCATCCATTGCGTTGTCCTCAACAAGGTAGTCTACATCATCCATTTTAGTCCGGGTGTACCATTCCTTTGCATTCCACCACATGATCGCTTGTGATTGCCTTTGGCTGGTATAAAAAGTTCCAATGAACTATGGATCAAAAGTAATTCTTTTTGCCACTTAAGGGAATAGTTCTTTGCGTCACCTTTCTCGAGGTGCCCCGTTACGGGATCATGGTAAATATTTCCTCGCCACCTTGACACCATCCACCATCTCCCTAAGCGTGGAATTGTTGCCACCAATCAAACCCCGTCGTATGTTCTTCCATCCCTCTCGATGCATTTTGTGTCTCAACTCGAGATGTGTCACCGTCTCAGTCCGTGAGTCGATCATGTTTACTTGATCATCGTGAAGATCGAATCATGTAGGGTTTCCCCCTTCTCTCTGTTGTCGTGTCGGGTGAAGATCTCGAAGACGTCAAGACCAAGATGATGGAATGAATCAACATTTTCGAGAAGGGCAAATGGATCATGGAGATTGTGATAGTTTGTGACTTCCCTTTTCCTCTTACCTCACGTCTTGAATCTCGGGGCGAGATTCTTGTTTAGTGGGGGTGAGTTGTCACAGCCCTAGAATTGTTTGACATTAGTTGCATTAAGGCATTCATGTCATCATGTTAATTTTCATGAAATTGAAATGGGGATTTGTGAAACCCTCAGAATAATTTTTGGAAATGACCCAAAATTAAAAATTGCTCCAAAGGGTCCAGGAAAATGCTCATGCGGCCCTCTGGAAATATTGGACAGAGATAATAATCAAACCAATATTTTTGGGGGTTCATAAGTATTTATATTTGGGCATTTGGAATTAATGCATACCTATTGCATTGGATATATATTATTATATATATAAAATATTGGCCAAAAACTGTGCCTTTTGTTGAAGAGCTCTGGAATATTACCACTAGCTCATATAAAAAATGGGCATAATTAAATAAAGTGATTTGGTATTTTAAATAAATCAAACAAATGTCAGAAATTAGAAAAGAAAAACAAAATAGGAAAAACCTTACCTGACTCACCTGGCAGCCCAGCCAGCCCACCTAGCAGCCCACTGGCCGGCCCAGCACTGTGCTGGCCCGTGCCAGCCACCTGCTTCCTCTCGCCAGGCAGGCAGAGAGGAGCGCACCGGCGTGCGCGCGGGCGCCACGCCACCAGGCTGCCTGCCTGCGTCGCCTGGCCACCGCGACGCCTCGCGTCATCTCCTCGGCGCCGCCCCGACCCCCTGGACCCCCTCGCTCTCTTCCTCCTCCTCGTTCCCCTCCTCTGCTCCCTCTCTCTCGCCCGGACCGAGCGCCGCCGTCACCGCCCCTCGCTTCCCCCGCGGCCACAGCCGTCCCCGAGCCTCCCCGACATGCCCCCGAGCCCCGCCTCGCCACCCTGAATCTCCCCGCCGTCACACGCGACCGGAGAGGCCCTACATCGCCGCCCCGAGTCGTCTTCCCCGGGCACGGCCGCCGGACTCCATCGACGAATTCGACGTCATCCGGCCTCCCCCGAGCCGGTGAGCTTGCCTTCGACCTCCCTGTGAGCTCGCCGTCGTTTCCCCATCTCTCTCCCTCGCCTCAGCCAGCCGCCGCCCATGAAAGCACCAGGTCGCCGGCCGCCATTGCCGACGAGCTCGACGCTCCGAGCCCTCTGCTCGAACTCAGTGGCACCAGCGTGTTTACGGTGGCCCGCGGATGCCGCCCTAGCCCATCGGTTTCTCCTCCGTGCATCGTGGCATCAAACCCGACCAAACCCGAACTCCGGCCGCCGCCTTGAGCTCGCCGCGATCGATCCGGCCACCCCAACCCGGCCAACCCACCAAGAGCCTCGGCTCCTCCCGGCTCCTCCTAGATGCTTTCCGCGCCCATTTGGTGGCGGAACGTAAAAGCACCTTGCTCCGCCGCGCTGGCCTCGCCGGCGACTCGACGCCGGTGGATTAGCCCGGGTTGACCAGGATTTGACCCCCACAGGTCATCAAGCGAGTGGGCCCGGCCACTAACTAACCGGGTTAACACTAACGAAACTAGTTAGTTAAACTAACTATCGACCAGTGGGTCCCAGCGTCGAGTTGACCTGGTCGGCGACCCAGTTGACCGCTGACGTCATAGTGACGCAATCTTTGGCGCAATATTCCTTTTCTAGATTTAATTTAATTCAGGAAATTCCGAAAATACCCCAAACTTCTAAAATTCATAGTAATTCAACCGTAACTTCGGATTGAAATAAATTATATATGAAAATGATCAGAAAAATATGAAGAATCTGTTTATGCCATGATCATGCATGTTTGAACAAGTTAACCTTACTGAATAGGATGAATCATGATTAGGGTAACTTATCAACTATCATTTGGAGTTGGAGTTCAACCTTGTTTGAATTCCACTTCAACTAACTTGGATTATTATTGCATTAGGTAAATTCAGTACATTAATATGACATGTCATTCATGTGAATGTGCATTGCATTGATTGTGTTCTCTCTTGTTTGCCGGTAATTGTCCCCTCCCGGTAGACGATGTACCGACGATGAGTTCGATGACACCGATGAAGAACTATATTATCTTCAGAAGTGCCAGGCAAGCAAAACCCCCTTGTTCATTCCGATATAATCCCACTCTCTCGCTCCTGCTCTATTTTACTACATTAGGACAACAACGACTCATGTGTTACTTGCTGCGGTAGCTGAACCCCTTGATCCTTTGCATGACCTGTCATTCCACAGTAATTAGATGAAACCCACTAGCATGAGTAGGAGTTGTTTGAGCCCTGTTGTGCCTACTCATTCATGCTTGTTTGTCATGCCTGCTACTGCTTAGAGTTGAGTCAGGTCTGATTCATCGGGAATGAATTGGAAAGTGGTGAACATGTCCTACCGTGTGTGAACTAAGTGTGGTGAACACGATTTGGTAAAGGTAGCGGTGAGAGGCCATGTAGGAGTACATGGTGGGTTGTCTCATTGCAGCCGTCCTCAGGAACTGAGTTCTGTGTTTGTGATCCATGAAACAGCTACTACCACGCATTGGGCCCGAAACCAATGGACCCTCTCGGCTTCTTGACCACCCTTGTCCTCATCCGGAGTTGCAAGTAGTTTCGGTGTTTGTAGCATGCTGGGGGCCGCACGCAACGCTGACCTTAGGGGTGGGTTGTGTTGCGGTAGGCACCGTGGCCCGTGTACCGAGTGCCCGTTTGGTATCTCGGGAACCCTGCACACATCGTTCGGGGCTGTATGGGAAACCTCGGCGGACTCCTGCGGATGGAACCGAATAGGCGATAAACCTGGACTAGGGACTTGAGTGTTTAGGTAGGCCGTGGCCGACACCCACGTTGGGCTTCCGCTTGAAGGTTGCCGAGTACATGTCGTGTAAACGGCGGTAAGTGGTGAGCGTGTGTGAAGAAGTACACCCTGCAGGTTTAATATGATCTATTCAATAGCCGTGTCCACGGAGAAGGACTTCGGGTTGCCTATATCAGTTCATAGACAAGTGAAAGTGGATACTTTAAAATGCGCAAGATAAGCGTGAGTGCTATGGATGGCGTTCTCGTGGGAAGACGGAGCGGGTCCATAGTGGTGTATTGATATGGTGAATATGTGGACTCGTGTGCGCCACCTCAAAAGAGTTACTTGCGGTCGTAGTTCAGGATAGCCACCGAGTCAAAGCTGGCTTGCTGCGGTCAAACTCCACCACCCCTTTTGATAATGATGCATATGTAGTTAGTTCGATGTAAGTCTTGCTGAGTACAATTGTACTCACGTTTGCCTATTCTATGTTTTGCGAGAGGCGTCGGTCTCGCTAGTAGTTCCACGTGGACTTGACGTTTAGCTTGTTACCTCAGCTACGATCTTGTGCCCTCGGCGGATCTCGGTAGATAGTCGCTTCTCAGCCTTTTTCATTTATAGTTATCTGTACCCGGACATGTTTAGCTTCCGCTTGTGCTTTGACTTGTATGCTCTGAGTGTTGGGTCATGAGACCCATGTTTGTAATATCTCGCTCCTCGGAGCCTAATGAATAACATTTGGAGTCGTAGAGAGTTATGTTGTGATGCCATGTTGTATCTACGCATATTGAGCATAATGTGTGTATGTTTGAAATGCTTGGTATGTGTGGGATCCGACAAACTAGTTGTTTATCCTTGGCAGCCTCTCATATGGGGAAATGTAGTCTCGTGCTTCGGCGATAGTAGTCCGCTTCTGCCGGTTCACGAGTCCTGCTAGCCCAGACTACTGCTTGGACACTTGATGGCGGCATGTGTTTCACTTCGTTCCTATGTCATCCCTTGGGAAATGTCACGCGGTGTTATTCGAGTCCTGCCTAGCTGCTACAGCCGGGATACGGAGTCTGTTAGCCAGTGCTACAGCCCGAATATATCGTTGATGACCGACATGCTCGATGTAATTCATGTATGCCTGTCCCCATGGGTTAGTGCCGCTTTGGGTTCATGACTAGCCATGTTGGCCGGGTTCTTTGTCATATGGATGCTAGCGACACTATCATATCGTGAGCCAAAAGACGCAAGCGGTCCGGGCCATGGTAAGGCGACACCCGTGGGAATACCGTGCGTGAGGCCGCAAAGTGATATGATGTGTTACATGCTAGATCGGTGTGACTTAGGATCGGGGTCCTGACAATTGGACTTCTAGATCAAAAGTTATAAGCTAAACAAGAACGGAACTAAATCATTACGGAAATAAATCTGAAACGAAAACGGAGTTACATGACGTGAGGCGAGATGGCAGGAAGGAGGCGGCTATGTGGAGGGCTGCTCCGGCGAGGGCGAGGTCGCCGGCGAGGTGGGGTGGCGGAGGAGGGTCGGCGCTTGGGAGGTGGCGGCTGGCGCCTCAGTGCTGCTCACTCCTGGCGTCGGGCTCTGGTGGCGTTCTAGGCAGGAAAAGGAGGACGGTGGTGAGAAGGCTACGGGCAGGGGAGGGCGTGGTGATGGGAAAAATGGAGCGAGGAGAGGAGGGGGGTTTTATAGGCGGTCTCGGGAGGCGCTGGGATGGAAAGACGAGGAGATCGGGAAGGTGGAGATTCTGTCTCCATGGATATGGAAAGCTTCAGAAGGTGAAGGTGAGAGGAAACAGAGGAAGGAGATGATCTCTTGTTGGGCTAGAATAGGAAAGTGCTTAATGGGCCAGGTTTTTCCTAATAAAATGGATTCCATTCCTATTTCTAAAATTAGGAAACTAAAACAATAAAAGGGAAATCAAATCAATTCAGAATAAAGAGTTTTATATACTAAAATTATCGAAAAATAAAATGTAGATGATGAGCATTATTCCACAGCCAAAATAAAAACTTAAAAAAAATGTTTTTCAGAAAATCCCTAAAGGCTTTATTTCTTTTTGCAGATAATTTTTAAATAAAAACTTTGGTTTTTCTTGGTTCAAATATTTTCAAAAATGCCCCTGATTTTGGAGGGTCATTTTCCTCCGCTCTTTCTTGCTTGCAAGAATTTATTTTCGGGTATTTCTCGGGAAGAAAAATAGAGAAGCAAGTGCAAATATTTGAAAGAATTAAATTGCAAAACTCCGTTCAAATTCTTTATAGCTGAAGAAGTCATGTCATCTTCTCTCATTGATTTTAATAGGATGAATTTGAAATTACCGGAGAAGGGGAAAGTCATTTTATTCCCTCTCATTCAAAAGTTTTTGAAAAGGTTCAAATTTCACTCAAGTTTAATTCACTCAAGCAAACAAACAAACAATTCAATTAATTATATTAACATTCCAAAATTTGGGATGTTACATAAGTGGTAACAGATAGTTTGGTGATAAGGTAATTTGTAACGAGCAACAAGTAACAAAAGTAATGCCCGCAAAAAAAAACAAGTAACAAAAGTAAATAAAGTGCAGCAAGGTGGCCCAATCCTTTTTATAGCAAAGGACAAGCCTGGACAAACTCTTATAATAGGAAAAGCGCTCCCAAGGACACATGGGAATATCGTCAAGCTAGTTTTCATCACATTCATATGATTCGCATTCGGTACTTTGATAATTTGATATGTGGGTGGACCGGTGCTTGGGTGCGTTCTTACTTGAACGAACATCCCACTTATGATTAACCTCTATTGCAAGCATCCGCAACTACAACAAAAGTATTAAGGTGAATCTAACCATATCATGAAACATATGGATCCAAATCAGCCCCTTACGAAGCAACGCATAAACTAGGGTTTAAGCTTCTGTCACTCTAGCAACCCATCATCTACTTATTACTTCCCAATGCCTTCCTCTAGGACCAAATAATGGTGAAGTGTTATGTAGTCGACGTTCACATAACACCACTAGAGGCTAGACAACATACATCTCATCAAAATATCGAACGAATACCAAATTCACATGACTACTAATAGCAAGACTTCTCCCATGTCCTCAGGAACAAACATAACTACTCACAAAGCATATTCATGTTCATAATCAGAGGGGTAATAATATGCATACAGGATCTGAACATATGATCTTCCACCAAATAAACCAACTAGCATCAACTACAAGGAGTAATCAACACTACTAGCAACCTACTAGTACCAATCCCGGACTTGGAGACAAGAATTGGATACAAGAGATGAACTAGGGTTTGGAGAGGAGATGGTGCTGGTGAAGATGTTGATGGAGATTGCCCTCTCCCGATGATATGAGCGTTGGTGATGATGATGGCGATGATTTTCCCCTCCCGGAGGGAAGTGTCCCCGGCAGAACAGCTCTGCCGGAGCCCTAGTTGGTTCCGCCAAGGTTCCGCCTCGTGGCGGCGGAGTTTCGTCCCGAAAGGTTGCTTCTGGTTTTTTCCTCGACGAAAGACCTCATATAGCAGAAGATGGGCATCGGAGAGCCACCAGGGGGCCCACAAGGTAGGGGGCGCGCCCATGGGGGTAGGGCGCGCCCCCGCCCTTGTGGACAGGGTGTGGGGCCCCTGGCCTTCATCTTTGGCGAGGATTTTTTGTTATTTATTGTAAGATATTCCGTGGAGTTGCATGACTTTTGGAGTTGTGCAGAATAGGTCTCTAATATTTGCTCCTTTTCCAGCCCAGAATTCCAACTGCCGACATTCTCCCTCCTTATGTAAACCTTGTAAAATAAGAGAGAATATGCATAAGTATTGTGACATAACGTATAATAATAGCCCATAATGCAATAAATATTGATATAAAAGCATGATGCAAAATGGACGTATCGACTCCCCCAAGCTTAGACCTCGCTTGTCCTCAAGCGAAAGCCGATAACGATAATATGTCCCCATGTTTAGAGGTAGAGGCGTCGATAAAAATAAAATACGGACATGAAGGCATCATGATTATTCTCATAACAACAACATACATAGGTATTGTCATATGATTTCTTATGTTCAAGTAATAATCCATTCACAATGCAGAGTATGAATCATAAACTTTATTGAGAACCAACAAACTATAATCTCACCATCCTTTGAAGCAATTGCAATTTATCATAACATCAGAAAGAGTCTATGTCAGAGCTTAATAGCAAGTCCACATACTCAACTATCATTTAGTCCTTCATAATTGCTAACACTCACGCGATACTTGTGGTTACGGAGTTTTAATAGGACACAGAGAAAGATAGGGGCTTATAGTTTCGCCTCCCAACCTTTTACCTCAAGGGTAATGTCAACAACAATAACTCATGCCCCCTACATCTAATTAGATATATCAATCAGGATATTTCCAACACAGTGTGCTTGCCAAAGGATAAAATGTAAAAAGGAAAGGTAAAGATCACCATGACTCTTGCATAAGGTAGGAGACAATAATAAAAGATAGGCCCTTCGCAGAGGGAAGCAAAGGTTTCCATGTGCTCTTATGTTTGGATGCACAAAATCTTAATGTGAAAGAACGTCACTTTATATTGCCTTTTGTGATATGAACCTTTATTATGCAGTCCGTCGCTTTTATTTCTTCCACATCACAAGATCGTATAAAGCTTATTTCCCCACACCAATCAATCATACATATTTAGAGAGCATTTTTTATTGCTTTGCACCGATGACAACTTACTTGAAGGATCTTACTCAATCCATAGGTAGATATGGTGGACTCTCATGGCAAAACTGGTTTAAGGGTTTTTGGAAGCACAAGTAGTATCTCTACTTGGTGCTGAGAATTTGGCTAGCATGAGGGGGAAAGGCAAGCTCAACATGTTGGATGATCCATGACAATATAATTTATCTCAGATATAAGAAAACATAACCCATTACGTTGTCTTCCTTGTCCAACGTCAACTCTTTAGCATGTCATATTTTAATGAGTGCTCCCAATCATAAAAGATGTCAATAATAGTATATCTATATGTGAAACCTCTCTTTCCTTATTACTTCCTATTAATTGCAACGATGACCAAAACTATGTTTGCCAACTCCCAACAACTTTCAATCATCATACCCTTTCTATGTGAATTCATCACTCTCAATAAGATCAATATGAACTCTCTATTTCTTTTTATTCTTTTTCTTCTTTTCTTTTATTCACTCAAGATCATGGCAAAACAATCAAGCCCTTGACTCATACTAATCTTTATTATATAGCTCAGGGACTCGATTACATAGAGAGATCATAAAGCAAAACTCAAAACTAGATCATGCCATAAACTTTATTCTACTAGATCAAGATACTACTAATAGGATCGAACTAAGAAAAATGGTAAAGATAGGAGATGTGATTGTGATACGATACCGGGGCACCTCCCCCAAGCTTGGCAGTTGCCAAGGGGAGTGCTCATACCCATGTGATTATGTCTCCTTTGCTGGTGAAGAAGGTGGAGGTGATGGATAGTCGCACATCGAGCGTAAGAGGTCCTCCAACTTGCGAATAATGCCATTGAGTGCAACAATATGCTCCTTCAATAAAACACCTTCACTTGTGAGATACTTGTTTTGAATACGAGCTAACTCAATCATCTTGAAAGCTTCGATCTCAGTTGGGGTAAGAAGATTGTGATCAAGTTGAAGGATGTCTTTTGTTGCTGGAGCTTGGTTCTCCGTGGCCTTCTTGATCCCTTCATCCTTGTTAATCTCCATGGGTTCTTCCCTCTTCAGCTCTATCTTCATTAGCCAAGAATCTTTGTCACCATTGTTGGAGGAGGGGGACGACATGATGCCTGGCCTTGGTAGCCCTGACAGAGAACAACTCGAAACAAGAACAAAGAATATTTGCGTGATACAGGAGTCAAAACCTTCAGGAGAATATATAATGAATTTTTACCGATCAAAATACGTATCGTGCAAGAAAACGGAGTCCGGTAGGCACACGAGGTGCCCACGAGGTAGGGGGGCGCGCCTAGGGGGGTAGGGCGCGCCCTCCACCCTCGTGTCCTTCCCGGACTGCTACTTATTTTTCTATTTTTCTAAATATTCCAAAACGGAGAAATATTGCCTTAAAAATTGTTTTGGAGTCGGTTTACTTACTGTACCACATACCTACTCCTTTTCGGCGTCTGAAACATTCCGGAAAGTGTCCCTTATGTATTCCTCCGGGGTTACGGTTTCAATAACATTGGTTTCAACATTTATAGGGTTACCTGAGATATAGTGTTTGATTCTTTGACCGTTTACCACCTTCGGATTTGTGCCTTCAAAATTATTGATTTTTATGGCACCAGAACGATAGACCTCCTCGATAACATAAGGGCCTTCCCATTTAGAGAGAAGTTTTCCTGCAAAAAATCTTAAACGAGAGTTGTATAGCAATACATAATCACCTACATTAAACTCACGCTTTTGTATCCTTTTGTCATGCCATCTTTTAACCTTTTCTTTAATTAACTTGGCATTTTCATAGGCTTGGGTTCTCCATTCATCAAGTGAGCTAATATCAAATAACCTCTTCTCACCAGCAAGTTTGAAATCATAGTTGAGCTCTCTAATAGCCCAATATGCCTTATGTTCTAGTTCGAGAGGTAAGTGACATGCTTTTCCATAAACCATTTTATACGGAGACATACCCATAGGATTTTTATATGCAGTTCTATAGGCCCATAATGCATCATCAAGTTTCTTGGACCAATTCTTTCTAGACCTATTGACAGTCTTTTGCAAAATTAATTTGAGTTCTCTATTACTCAATTCTACTTGACCACTAGACTGTGGGTGATATGGAGATGCAATTCTATGATTAACATCATATTTAGCAAGCATTTTACGGAAAGCACCATGAATAAAATGTGAACCACCATCAGTCATTAAATATCTAGGGACTCCAAACCTCGGAAAAATAACTTCTTTAAGCATTTTAATAGAGGTGTTATGATCAGCAGTACTAGTTGGAATAGCTTCTACCCACTTAGTAATGTAATCAACAACAACTAAAATATGTGTATATCCATTAGAGGCAGGAAAAGGTCCCATATAATCAAAGCCCCAAACATCAAATGGTTCACTAACAAGTGAATAATTTATAGGCATTTCTTGACGTCTACTAATATTACCAATTCTTTGACATTCATCACAAGATAAGACAAACTTACGGGCATCCTTGAAGAGAGTAGGCCAATAAAAACCAGATTGCAATACCTTATGTGCTCTATCTCCAGCGTGGTGTCCTCTATGAGCTTCGGAATGACACTTGCGTAGGATCTGTTCCTGTTCATGCTCAGGTACACAACGTCTAATAACACCATCTACTACTTCTTTATAAAGATGTGGTTCATCCCAAAAGTAATGTCTCAAATCATAGAAAAACTTTTTCTTTTGCTGGTATGTGAAACTAGGTGGTATAAATTTAGCAACAATGTAATTAGCATAATCAGCATACCATGGAGTACTATGAGAAGTACTTATGACATTTAATTATTCATCAGGAAAGCTATCATCAATAGGTAGTGGGTCATCAAGAACATTTTCTCACCTAGACAAGTTGTCTCCAACGGGGTTCTCAGCTCCCTTTCTATCAACAATATGCAAATCAAATTCTTGTAGCAAGAGAACCCATCTAATAAGTCTAGGTTTAGCATCTTTGTTTTCCATCAAATATTTAATGGCAGCTTGATCAGTTTGAATAGTTATTTTAGAATCAACAATATAAGGTCTAAACTTATCGCATGCAAATACAACTGCTAAGAATTCTTTTTCAGTAGTAGCATAGTTCCTTTGAGTATTGTCCAGAGTCTTACTAGCATAATGGATATCATTTAATTTCTTATCAACTCTTTGCCCTAGAACAACACCTACAGCATAATCACTAGCATCACACATAATTTCAAAGGGTAAATTCCAATCAGGTGGTTGAACAATAGGTGCAGAGATCAATGCTTTCTTAAGTATTTCAAATGCTTCTACACAATCATCATCAAAGACAAATGGTATATCTTTTTGTAATAAATTTAGTCAGAGGCCGAGAAATTTTTGAGAAGTCCTTAATGAACCTCCTATAAAATCCAGCGTGACCAAGGAAACTTCAAATACCTTTGATGTCCTTGGGACATGGCATCTTTTCAATAGCATCAACTTTGGCTTTATCAACTTCAATACCTCTTTCAGAAACTTTATGCCCCAAGACAATACCTTCATTAACCATAAAGTGGCACTTTTCCCAATTCAAGACAAGATTAGTTTCTTCACATCTCTGCAAAACTCGATCAAGATTGCTCAAGCAATCATCAAAAGAGGATCCATAGACGGAAAATTCGTCCATGAAAACCTCACAAATCTTTTCACAGAAGTCAGAGAATATAGCCATCATGCATCTTTGAAAGGTAGCAGGTGCATTACATAAACCAAAAGGCATACGTCTATAAGCAAAAGTACCAAAAGGGCATGTAGAAGTAGTCTTTGATTGATCCTTAGCCGACACAGGTATTTGAGAGAAACCAGAATAACCATCTAGGAAGAAATAATGTGTATGTTTGCATAATCTTTCTAGCATTTGATCAATAAAAGGTAAGGGGTAATGATCTTTCTTAGTAGCTTTATTTAATTTGCGGAAATCAATTACCATCCTATAACCTGTAATAATTCTTTGTGGAATCAATTCATCTTTATCATTAGGAACGACAGTAACACCTCCCTTCTTAGGGACACAATGAACAGGACTTACCCACGACTATCGAAGAACGGGATAAATTATACCTGCCTCCAGAAGCTTTAGTATTTCTTTTCTTACCACTTCTTTCATCTTAGGATTAAGCCTTCGTTGATGATCACGAACCGGTTTGGCATCTTCTTCCAAATTTATTTTATGTTGACATAGAGTGGGACTAATGCCCTTAAGATCATCAAGAGTATATCCAATAGCAGCACGGTGCTTCTTCAGAGTTTTCAATAATCTCTCTTCTTCATGCTCTGAAAGGTTACCACTAATAATAACAGGATATATTTTCTTTTCATCCAGATAAGCATATTTAAGATTATTAGGCAACGGTTTAAGCTCAAACACGGGATCACCCTTGGGTGGAGGAGGATCCCCTAGGATTTCAACAGGCAAATTATGTTTCAGAATAGGTTCCTGTTTAAAGAATACTTCATCTATTTCCCTTTTTCATTCATAAACATATCATTTTCATGGTCTAGCAAATATTGTTCTAGAGGATCACTAGGAGGTACGGCAATAGAAGCGAGACCAATAATTTCATCCTTACTAAGCAATTCCTCTTCACGGTGTTGTTTACTAAATTTAGAGAAATTAAACTCATGAATCATATCATCCAAGCCAATAGTAACAACATTCTTTTTGCAGTCTATCTTAGCATTAACAGTGTTCAAGAAGGGTCTACCAAATATAATTGGACAAAAGCTATCTTGTGGGGAACTAAGAACAAGAAAATCAACAGGATATTTAGTTTTCCCACACAAGACTTCAACATCTCTAACAATTCCCACTAGCGATATAGTATCTCTATTGGCAAGTTTAATTGTAACATCAATATCTTCTAACTCAGCAGGTGCAATTTCATGCTTAATTTCTTTATATAAGTCATAAGGTATAACACTAGCACTAGCACCATATCACATAAGCCACGATAACAATGATCTCCTATTTTATAGAAATAACAGGCACGCCTACCACAGGTCTATGTTCATCTTTAGCGCCAGGTTTAGCAATTCTAGCAGATTCACCATAGAATTGAATAACATGCCCATCAATATTATCAGACATGAGATCTTTAACAATAGCAATATTAGGTTCTACTTTGACTTGCTCAGGCGGTGTATAAGTTCTCATATTGCTTTTACGAACCACAGTTGAAGCTTTAGCATGATCCTTTATTCTAACAGGGAAGGGTGGTTTCTCAACATAAGAAGTAGGAACAACAGGATCATTATAAGTGACAGTCTTTTCTTCAACTTTAATAGGTGCAGCTACTTTTACTTCTAGGGGAGGATGATATTTAAACCACTTCTCCTTGGGGAGATCAACATAAGTAGCAAAAGATTCACAGAAAGAAGCTACTATCTCAGAGTCAAGTCCATATTTAGTGCTAAACTTGCGGAAAATATCGGTATCCATAAAAGATTTAACACAATCAAACTTAGGTGTCATACCTGACTCCTTACCTTCATGAGGTCCCAATCTTCAGAGTTGCGTTTAATTCTACCCAATAAATTCCATCTGAATTCAATAGTCTTCGTCATAAAAGAGCCAGCACAAGAAGTATCGAGCATGGTTTGATTATGATGAGAAAGCCGAGCATAAAAATTTTGAATAATTATTTCTCTTGAGAGCTCATGATTGGGGCATGAATATAACATTGATTTAAGCCTCCCCAAGCTTGAGCGATGCTTTCTCCTTCGCGAGGCCAAAAATTATATATATAGTTGCGATCACGATGAACAAGATGCATAGGATAATATTTTTGATGAAATTCCAATTTCAATCTTTTGTAGTTCCATGATATCGTATCATCACATAGCCTATACCATGTCAATGCATCTCCCTTCAAAGATAAAGGGAGGACCTTCTTATTAACAACATCATCGGGTATACCTGCAAGCTTAAATAGTCCACAAACTTCATCCACATATATTAGGTGCTCATTAGGATGCTTTGTTCCATCTCCTACAAAAGGATTAGCTAGCAGTTTTTCCATCATACCTGAAGGAACTTCAAAAGGATTTTCACTTTCAGTAGGTTCAGTAGGTTGAGGAGCAACTTTTTGCTCTACTGGTCGGGGTGAAGATACCCCGAACAAGCCCCTCAGAGGATTACTTTCCATAGTAACAAGTGACGGTAAATTTCAGCACACTATATAATTTTTTCCTTACCAAATTCCACCTACCAAAGGCGCTTCACTCCCCGACAACGGCGCCAGAAAAGAGTCTTGATGACCCACAAGTATAGGGGATCTATCGTAGTCCTTTCGATAAGTAAGAGTGTCGAACCCAACGAGGAGCAGAAGGAAATGATAAGCGGTTTTCAGCAAGGTATTCTCTGCAAGTACTGAAATAAGTGGTAACAGATAGTTTGGTGATAAGGTAATTTGTAACGAGCAACAAGTAACAAAAGTAAATAAAGTGCAGCAAGGTGGCCCAATCCTTTTTATAGCAAAGGACAAGCCTGGACAAACTCTTATAATAGGAAAAGCGCTCCCGAGGACACATGGGAATATCGTCAAGCTAGTTTTCATCACGTTCATATGATTCGCGTTCGGTACTTTGATAATTTGATATGTGGGTGGACCGGTGCTTGGGTGCTGTTCTTACTTGAACAAGCATCCCACTTATGATTAACCTCTATTGCAAGCATCCGCAACTACAACAAAAGTATTAAGGTAAACCTAACCATAGCATGAAACATATGGATCCAAATCAGCCCCTTACGAAGTAATGCATAAACAAGGGTTTAAGCTTCTGTCACTCTAGCAACCCATCATCTACTTATTACTTCCCAATGCCTTCCTCTAGGCCCAAATAATGGTGAAGTGTTATGTAGTCGACGTTCACATAACACCACTAGAGGCTACACAACATACATCTCATCAAAATATCGAACGAATACCAAATTCACATGACTACTAATAGCAAGACTTCTCCCATGTCCTCAGGAACAAACGTAACTACTCACAAAGCATATTCATGTTCATAATTAGAGGGGTAATAATATGCATATAGGATCTGAACATATGATCTTCCACCAAATAAACCAACTAGCATCAACTACAAGGAGTAATCAACACTACTAGCAACCTACTAGTACTAATCCCGGACTTGGTGACAAGAATTGGATACAAGAGATGAACTAGAGTTTTGAGAGGAGATGGTGCTGGTGAAGATGTTGATGGAGATTTCCCTCTCTCGATGAGAGGAGCGTTGGTGTTGATGATGGCGCTGATTTCCCCCTCCCGGAGGGAAGTGTCCCCGGCAGAATAGCTCTGCCGGAGCCCTAGATTGGTTCCGCCAAGGTTCTGCCTCGTGGCGGCGGAGTTTCGTCCCGAAAGGTTGCTTCTGGTTTTTTTCTCGACAAAAGACCTCATATAGCAGAAGATGGGCATCAGAGAGCCACCAGGGGGCCCATGAGGTAGGGGGCGCGCCCAGGGGGGTAGGGCGCGCCCCCCACCCTCGTGGACAAGGTGTGGGCCCCCTGGCCTTCATCTTTGGCGAGGATTTTTTATTATTTATTGTAAGATATTCCGTGGAGTTGCAGGACTTTTGGAGTTGTGCAGAATAGGTCTCTAATATTTGCTCCTTTTCCAGCCCAGAATTCCAGCTGCCGGCATTCTCCCTCCTTATGTAAACCTTGTAAAATAAGAGAGAATAGGCATAAGTATTGTGACATAACGTATAATAATAGCCCATAATGCAATAAATATCGATATAAAAGCATGATGCAAAATGGACGTATCAACCCCCTGCTAGATGGGACCCACCATAGTGGGAGGCTGACTTGTGGGCCTACTAAGTTGACGGGGACGGAGGGCTTTGTCAACTTAGGTAATATGAACAATTCTAGCTCTAGTGACCATACGATGTCCATCAAACGGCCCTAGTGCTTCTTCAACCTCTGGTCTTTTCGCTCCAGCCGCCCAAAGCAGCGCTGGTCGTGCCGCGTGCTCCTACCTCCTGTGGCCGACTGTGATGCTGCGGATACCTCACCGCCCACTACTACTCCCACAGCTGCCCTGGCCATCCCTCTACTCACCCACACCCCCTCTTATTCTACAGCGAAGGCAGCCTCACACCGCAGCCGAACCAGTGAACCCTCGTACTCCTCTCCGTGTGCGCAACCACTGCCGTGTCTTCCCCGGCTCCACGTTGTCCCCTTCCTAGGCCTCGCCATCGTCCATCGCCCTGGTGCTCTCGGCGCGGTGTGGTCAATATGGTCAAGGAATGACTTCCATCCGAAGAGTACTGTACGTGGAGAGGCTGACAACTGGGTCCACGGCCATAGCAAGGAAGTGCCTCCTTATTACGCGGAAAATAATGATTCCTCCATTTGACAGCAGGGACCCATCGGACGGGCCACCGTATTTCGCAAAAAAAACGTTCCCCCCTGACTGCTGGGACCCACGAGCTACATCTTTGCACGAAAGGAAGTGCCTGATAGTCGGAACCCACCTGGTCGAAGCGTACGTAGCATTGCCATTCTGGTCGCGAACGTGTACGTACATACCTGTCGATGTAGAGGCGCGCACGTAGCATGTACACGTACGTACAGTGGCCAGGGTGCAAGAAAGAAAATAAGGCCACATACATACATAGGGGAGGGGTCTCAAACGCCTACTCGTGCATACGTACGGCCAGGGCTCGTGTACATGGCTGGGTCGGAACGGAGAAGCTGCGTCGTTGTGTTCATGGGGAGGCAACCGGCTGGGTCGGAACGGAATGCGTCGTCGTGTTCATCGGGAGCCAACCGGCTTGGACGGAACAACCGATGGAAACGAGGCCTGGCGTACCCCAGAATGGAGGAAATGGCCTTGTGTTCGAATGGCCACGGTCGAAATGGGATCCTGTTCATCGGGGAGGGGTCTGGCATCTGCAAAATGGTCAAAACGGGGTCCTATTGATCGGGAGGGGTGTGGTGTACCGCAAAACGGAGGAAATGAACTTGTGTTGGAGCGTTACGGTCGAAATGGAGGTCCTGTTCATCGGGAGGGGTGTGGCGTACCGCAAAACGGGACTCCACGGGATACTGTTCATCTCCACCGTCGACCTCCTCCAGTCTCCACAGGCTACTGTTCATCCACCGTTGACCTCCTCTATCCTCCACCTGCGACTGTTCATCCACGGGCTCATGTTCATCCAGCCTCCACCGCGCGCTCCTCCACCGGCTACTGTTAAACAACCCTCTCCCGAGGTCTTGTTCAACCACCCCTCCACAAGCTAGTGTTCAACAAGCCCTCCACCGGCTACTGTTCAACAAGCCCTCCACCGGCTACTGTTCAACCAGCCCTCCACGGGGTCCTGTTCATCCAGCCATCCACGGGGTCCTGTTCATCCACCAGCTCGATCGATCGGGGTACTGCTCATCCAGCGGCAACGGCCTCTACTACCACGGGTTCCTGTTCATCCAACCCCCACCGGGAACTGTTCATCCAAACCCCCCAATAACACTCACTGTTCATCCAGAGGCAGCATCGATCGGCTTCAGTCAGCAGCAGTAGCGAATGAATCACTCGAGTTCAGTTAACAGCAAGGGATCGATCGATCGCTCGGGTTTAGTAACGTGTAGCATGCAGTGCAATTGCTCGGGTTCAGTTAGCGCCCAACGCCTCGCTCTGGTTCAGTTAGAGCGCAACGCCTCGCACACACGCGTGTACGTACGAGAGAAACGCGCATCGCTCGGCCCCCGACAACCCACCATAACTGGGAACTCCCCCGATATTTTCCTCGCCCTCGCTTCTACCACAGTTTTCTCCATCATGGACGGCCCAAAGAATGTCATGCAGCTATGTATCCGGCCCGCCTAGGACGAAAATCCCATTTTCTGTCATGATAAGTAGGACCTCACCACATCTATGATGATACCGGGGTTTGTCACAATTATCGTCATAGAAGTGTCATAAGTATGACAAAAAAAATTCGTTCGTCCCAAAATGTCAAGGATGTATCTTTTTTTGTAGCGATAATAAAAGCCCATTATGCAATAAATGTCAATATTAAAGCATGATGCAAAATGGACGTATCAACTCCCCCAAGCTTAGACCTCGCTTGTCCTCGAGCGAAAGATGATATCGATAAATATGTCCACATGTTTAGAGATAGAGGTGTCGATAAAATTAAATACGGACATGAGGGCATCATGATTATCTTTAGAACGGCAACATATAATGCCATATAATTTCTTATGCCAAAGTAACAAATCGTTCACTAAGTAAAGTATGAATCAGAAACTTCTTCAAAACTAACAAACTATGATCTCAGTCATTGGAGCAATTACAATTTATCGTAACATCGGGAAGAGTCAATATAAGAGCTTTTCAGCAAGTCCACATATTGAACTATCATGTAATCTTTCACAATTGCTAACACTCACGCGATACTTATGGGTACAAAGTTTCAATCGGACACAGTGAAAGATAGGGGCTTATAGTTTCGCTCCCAACCTTTTACCTCATGAGTGATGTCAACAATAATACTTTATGAAAACCTACATCCGAGTGGATATATATATCCGGATCTCTCCAAAACATAGAGCTTGCCAAAGGAAAAAGTGTAAAAAGGAAAGGTGATGATCACCATGACTCTTGTATAAGGGTATAAGATAAAAGTAAAAGATAGGCCCCTCGCAGAGGGAAGCGGAGGTTGTCATACGCTTTTATGGTTGGATGCACAAAATCTTAGTTCAATAGAACGCCACTTTATATTGCCTCTTGTGATAAGGACCTTTATTATGCAGTTTGTTGCTTTTATTTGTTCCATATCAGAAGTTCATATAAATCTTATTTTCTTCACAATAATAAATCATACATATTTAGAGAGCAATTTTTATTGCTTGCACCGATGACAACTTACTTGAAGGATCTTTCTCAATCCATAGGTAGGTATGGTGGACTCTCATGGCAAAACTGGGTTTAGGGATGTTTGGAAGCACAGGTAGTATCTCTACTTGGTGCAAAGAGTTTGGCTAGCATGAGAGGGAAAGGCAAGCTCAACATGTTGGATGATCCATGACAATATAACTTCTATTCGGATATAAGCAAACATAACTCATTATGTTGTCTTCCTTGTCCAACATCAACTTTTTAGCATGTCATATTTTAATGAG